>OX459199.1:6070036-7340072 GCA_949775195.1 Diarsia dahlii | reverse complement strand
CTTTTCTTTCCTGCCACCACTGTTTACTTAACCTGTGTATAAATGTCACGCATGGAGCATATCAATAACATGAGGTCTCCCGTCTCTGCCAAGCTGCGCTACAATACCCTGCCCATGCAGCATAAAGCATTTTTTTATAATATTTCACGTATGATGCATAATCATAGAACAATTTCATGTTTTTTGTTCTGTTACGGTAGTGCATAAATTATTTATGCACTATTTAGCAACTGTCATTGATATAGCATACGTAACATGCTAGGTAGGGGCAGACAGGACTTTCCGAAGACGTTCAGAGTAAATTCGTATCTCTGCTAAAATAAGTAAAGTTTCCTGTATGCGTAGCTATTTCACCGTGTGTACCAGATAGCCCGCTGGCTCCCAGTAATCTCGACTCGAGATTAAGTCTCGAACTTTACTAGGTATCGACTATCGCCTCGCCATTATTTTGTGTTATCCGCTGTACAAATTGGACGCAATTTGTAAGTTATTCCAATACTCGGTTCTCGAATATGCCTTTTGTATTTTAGATGAAGCTTCGGTCTTTGTTTAAGAATTATTTTATTCTTGTCATCGTCATAAATATCTTCTTTAGATAGAAATGTCGATGCATTACGTAACCAATAATAAAATACTTGACTAGAGTATTGGAAACGTTTTTGTTCATAGTTTTTATTTTAGTATGGAAAACGTGAAGTTGAATTTAATTAAACAAATAACGCAACTATAAAAAATATTATGTTTGTTAAGTACGAAGTCAATAAATGAAAAACTCTTCGTAGATTTTATTCCATCATCGCTGCAAATGAATATCAGTGGTTTCGAAAGCAACACTAACAAATGTTAATGGCTTTTTATCAATCATCTCACATACATTTTTGTGGGTCAGTGACGTCTTTCGTCTGTAAGTAAACATAGTACGATGACTAACAAACGAGTTTTTACTCCTTGATCTTGACATACATTTGGTATAGAATAAATCCTTCTGCGCGAAACCTGTTCATTCGCGCGTATTTGCAAATGCCTATTGATATTGATGGTGACTGTTGAGGGACTTGTTAGTTCATGCATGTATTAGAGGATAAATGTACGGCTTGAATTCTTTATCGTATCCTGTCGTTATGTAATGGACCAATAAATGGTGCGAACGCCTTGTTAGAAGTGTGGTGGAAAGATTGTTTTGTATGTTAGTTTTTGTCATGTAAAAAGTTGGTTTATATCGCGATTGATGGTTTGTTGATTTGGAAACGTTGTAGCTTTACCAGTATCTCTATGTTAAAAAAAAATGTTGATTTAATTATTTATGGCACTGCTGAACAACATCGAAAAAATTTGTTAATTACCAACAAAAATATGCGAAATTATGAGAACACAACGTTTCATCAAACAATGTTTCTTTTATCAAAAAACGTGACTTGGATCATATTAATTGAAGGGAGTCAAGTTATGGCTTCAGCCTCCAAGGTTTGTTTAGTTTACACGTCGGTTTTCCTCCTATTATGCTGTTAGTAACTTAGTTAGTAATTTATTTAATTTTAATGTCCAAGCTCGGTCAAAGACCTCAAGTTACATTATTTGCGTTTATTTGATTTATCGTTTACATGATTTGAATATCAGTGTTGTGAGTTTAATTTAATATTCAAATATTCGATGTTAACTAAATATTTGATCGAATTATGTAAGTAACAATGAACTTCAAGACAAATTAGCAGCAGCAGGAGTAAAGTAATAATGAGTTTTAAAATGTCAACGATGACAATTTAAAAAAGTATTATTTAAAAAAAAGTATTGTTTTTTTTTTTATAAAAGTCGTCTAAAGTTCTTTCACCTTAAATTATACATAACGATTGAATGCGTTTTTTTGTTTAAGTTTAATTTATCACAAAAATAATATGATAGAAGAAATTACAAAATATAAGCATTTAATAAAAGTTATAAAAGAGAAAAAGACGATTGAAATGTAAGTAGTTCAAATTACCTTTTGCTTATAAACATCAAAATATCTATCCATACATTAAATAGTTTGAACAACTAGAGTAGCTACTCAATGAAAAAACGTAGCCAATTTTCAGCCAGTGGATTAATTGCGGAATCGCAATCAAGACTTTTACTATTTTTGTATATTTTTTCCGACGTCGAGAGATGAGGAACTTTCACTGGCTGTGTCCAGACTAAAAAGTACAGCCTTTTAATGAGGAACTTCAAAAATAAAAGAAATGCGGTCGGACGATGTCGCGGGGAAAAGCTATTGAAGGCTTACTCTTAGCTTTTTTGTTGGTTGAGAGAAGTAGGCGCACGATGAATTCCTTCAGGTCTGCTGTATAAGAAAAGACATGTCTTATCAGCGGTTTTTGTTCTTTATGGGTTTAAGTTTTCGTGTATGATGTTAAGGGGTTCATTTAATATTTGTTTACGTCAACATGTCATTGTCCTTTATAAAAATAACGCGATGATTTATTAAACATAAACAATTTATCTCATGTATATTTATGGCATGTTATATAAACATGCCATACAATGGTGTTACATAAAATTAAAATGGTTCAAACATGTTTAGCATAAAACATGGCATGCAAAATTTTAAAATTTATCAAAATGTTACCTATATCAACATTTTTGACCATAAATTCTTTTAAACTATTAAAATTATGTAGTACTTAAGGAATATTGAAAGCGCAGATGATCAAGTATCGCCTACTAAATTAAACTTTAAAATGAAACATGCATACATAATTTCATTAAAACTAATTTATGCCTAATATGATTTCAAGCTTATGTCCATTTTAAATACGAATACGACGCTAAACGATATTAATGGTCACGTTATTCGTGAATATGTATATTTATAGATGGATGGATAGATGGATGTAACGATTTGTTATTAGATAACACGTCATTTAGACAAACGTATGGGCTGAGGTAATTTAATGACCGAATACGACGAGGGTCAATTATCGTGGCCTGATGTGTAAATATGTTTTAATTATAGTAATAAAAAAACTATTGATTGATGTCTATATTGCGTTTTAGGTGTTAAGGTTTCAAAAGTTTTTTTTTATAAAGGTATAACTTTTTATCGTCATTTCTTCATTAGTCGTCAGTAAGTAAACTTTTGCGATTATTTTTGATCGACCGAAACATTACCTTTGACTGCCTCGTTGGTCTAGTGGTCGCAAGCGCGACTTCTGAGCATGAAGTCATTGGTACGATTCCCGAGTCGGGCAGTGTTATTGGGTTTTTCATCAGGAATTTCTCAGTAGTAACCACTTTATCTGAATTTGTGCCCGGTTGATGGCAATATTTTCGCCTCCTATCACATAGGACTTAAACATAACTGAAAATTGTTGGTGTACACATGGATAATGTAGAAATATTACTTCCCTACCTGTCCGAAAATGTTCTCTATTTAAAACTTTAAAAAATATAATAATATCAGTTGTTACATGCATGTAATTTTAACGACTTAAATAGGTAAAGTGAAGAAAATTTCACAAAATGCAAGGAGAGCGTCTGAGCGTTTCCCCAAACTGTTGGCTCCATGTAAATTTCCAATTAGTCGCTTCGTTACTAGGATATCAAGATGGCTCCGACGCCACTCAATTTACCTAAATTAGTTTGTCAGTTTTTAATTTAAATTATAATTTTAAGACGGTTCAAACTGATGTTGAAGCGGTCTTCAGTGCAAGAGCTCAGAATAATAAAATAAACCTGAACTAAATTCTCTGAGAAATGCGGTTACTACACTAATTGTGCAAAAAGACTTCTCTACCCAAATAAGCGTGTAAATGACACTTGTACAAGATAAATTCGTCTTTTTATTTCTTTATTGCGTATTTTCAGCTCTAAAACCAGTTACCACTAGACACGAAAGTTAGGATCTAGGCTCATAATCTTTATTTGCATCTTAATCGTCATTCGGGCGAGACTAACTTAAAACTACTTTTGCATAATTTTAACGTTCATGCAATGTTCACGTAAAAATAGTACGAGTGTACTATTCTTACACAATATTGCAAGAGAACTGAGCCCACGAACATATTTGAGTTAAATGAGCATGAAGTGTATTGAACGAGTTAGTGGTCTCGATCGACTATTGAATACAGTTACATGATTGTGTTTTGTTTTTTTTTAAGACTTGAGCATACCTTTTATTATATTATTTTCGTTGTTATTTATTTGTTGTTGTTTTCCGAACCTATTGAGATGTGATTTCTGAATTGTAGAAAGAATATCTTTCCTACAAATGCATACCCTATTTAACTCCTATAGACAGACCATTTAATTTTAATCGCTCACTGTTTTTAGGTGTATATATCTTGCTTCAAGATCTTGCAGTTCTGCCAAAGCGTTTTCAAATACGTTTGCCTTTATCGGAGTAGGCAGGGATGTATTGACGTGTATAAAGTACGGGGCAGGCTTTTCCCTATGCAACAAGAATTTCTAGTGTTAATCATAGAGGCCTGAGGCTACGAGCAGTAATGATGGGTCTAAGAAGAAAGCTTACAGTAATAAACTTCTTCGAACGTGAACTAAAATTATGGTACGCCCTTGATTGTTTCTCATAACTTTAATAAAATGAGAAACATTTGATTCACGAGCCTTTTCTTTGAGAGAGAGTTGCATAACTTCAGGAAATCTTTGGCGAGGACTTAGAAGTACTTAATTTAATGACTAAGGTCATACAAAGTCCCGTCGGGGCTGCGGGGTGTTCGCAAAAGCTACTGCGGCCTCGACATAAAGGGCTAAGAAGGAACATGGGTGGTTTTTAGTCAGTAGAAGTATGACACTCCCTTTCGCTCTGCCCAAGAGCGGGATGGGTTATTTGATGATTTCCCAGTCGCCAAAAAACAAAAAAAGGTCGTACAAAGCTGCTTGAAACATTCAAAACGTATTGGAACAATTTGTATTCATTTTAGTATTATGGTGTGTGCCTTAGTTACCGTGTTACTAACCTGAATCAAGTAAATAATTGTTGAATTATCATTCAAATGTGCAAATAAAGGTGTGTTTTCCGGTAACTTTAACTGGAACTTCACAAATTAGAGCTAATTGGTTTGTTGAACTGTCTTTTAACCCGGCAGGTACTACCCGTCATATTTCAGTCCTAATATCTACCTACTCAAAAATTACAATATGGTAAGCAAAATCACGAACTAGGAGAATATGAACATCAAAGAGGTCACAAGTTGTGCACCCAGTGTTTAGGAGAGCATCGGGTTGCTCCAAGCTGCTGATGAAGGTATCATAATTTCATGATGGATGACCAGAGCCATAACCTGTGAACTTTGAAACCAACACTTCACACCATATGACCCATTTTTGCAAAACCCTATGAACATGGCACTATAAAAATCATCACAGGCATAATATGACAAGTAAAATCACGTACCAGGCGCACATGAATATAACAGAGGTTCCCGAGCACAAATCGTGTGGGAACAACGCGCTCATTGAACTTTGAAACCAGCACTTCACATCATATGACTCATTTTTGCAAAACCCCATAAACTTGACACTATAAAAATCATCATAGTCATAATATGGCAAATAAAATCACGTACTAGGCGCACATGAACATAACAGAGGTTCCCGAGAACAAATCGTGTGGGAACAACGCTTTCATTGAACTTTGAAACCAGCACTTGACATTATATGATCCATTTTTGCAAAACCCCATGAACTTGACACTATAAAAATCATCATAGTCACAATATTATGGCAAGTAAAATCACGTACCAGGCGCACAGAACATAACAGAGGTTCCCGAGCACAAATCGTGTGGGAACAACGCTCTCATTGAATGCACCCAGCGTTAATGTGAGCGCCGCTTTGCTGGCTTGCTAGTTATAAATGTTTATTTATGTTAATGTCTCGCGTAAAGAATGGGAATGTAAGGTTCTGGGTGCACGCGATCTCTCGTATAATGTATTTTGCATTGCATTTTATCTGCAGTTACTTTTCGTTCAATTAAAGGGTGATTAAGTTTGTGTTCTTCGTTTTGTTACTTTGTGTTAGAGCTTTCTTTTTATAAAGGCAAGACATGGTTTTATTTTCAGGAATTGTAATGCATTAGCCGTCAAGTTAACCATTACTTCGGTATACTCGGATAAGATTGGCCTACGAGAGCTTGACAAAACTAAACAGAACAATAGACCTCTTTGACTGAGACTTGAGACTTCTACTGGCTAAAAACCACCCATGTTCCTTCTAAGCCTTTTGTGTCCGGGGCCGTGGTATCTCTTTCGATCAACCCACAACCCCGGAACCAAGAGATGCCTAAACCTCTGGTTTTGGGTGAAGTTGGGTTGTGAGTGATCTCCGACTGCTGCATGAGTGCTACCCGATAACAAAAATAAAAGCCACTTACAGCTAGACTTAATACTATGAGAATTCACGATCAATTAAACGAAAAACATTCGAAGATTACGATTGCGTGATAAGACCTAAAAGTTACGCACGTTTTTACTAACATCGTTATAATACTAGATTGTTAAATCATCGCCCGAAAGCATTACAAGCAATAACCTGATTCTTTTAATTGATTTTTGTTCGACCCATTAATTAGCGTATCTTTGATTAGATAATTATGGCGTCTTAAGACGTGCTTGAAAGATCAGCTGTTTAATTATATTATATGCTGATAGTCTGAGAATATTATGCTACTGATAGATTAGGTATGATGTGGTCTTGCAGTCCATAGGTACATAAACTACGAATATTTTTATGTAGCTTACTGACAACGGAAAATGGACCTTAAGTCCGATTAGATACGTATTCAGACAGTATGTATAATATGTCAGTGTATGTCAGTGACCATGTCAGTTTAAAAACTTATATAGTATGTATAATAATGTATATTAATGTAGTCATATGTAGCAATCTATTGACTTTTGACTTTTTGACTTTTGATCTTTTCAGTCTGTCACATCGAAAAAACACATTCGATCCGAATAACTATAATTGAACAAAAAACACATTTCCACATGCTGATCCTGAATCACAGCATGAAAACTACATTTAGTTCAATTAATAATTAATTGAATTAATGTTTTAATTGCATTAATGTGATTGATTGCAACCACTACGATGGATGGATTTGCACAATTTAAATCGATTCGTTACTGTTGCCAATTGTTAACTTTAATCTGGGTCTGTCGCTTTTGGAGTAGAAACTGGTTTAAGTTATTGATTTAATGCCTTAATCTGCCCGAATTTAGATAGACTTCGTTGGAAAAAGTGGTCGCAGTTGGTAATTATTCAGTACCTGCCTATTAGATGACCTAGTTTACAATAATTTTGTTACGCGAAGTAATGCAATGTAATTTTGTTAAATATTTTGAAACAAAACTCAAATTCTATACAGTCTTTTTCTCTGATATTCACATCACATTTATTAGTTAGTTTAAACGTAAACACAATACAAGCATGTACTGATGTTGATAATGTACTGGACATGATACTTGCGGATACTTCGTTTATTAAATGGTCTGATAAGAGACAATATTGTGTATTAAATATCCCAAAATAAGTTACTAACTTCTTTGACCCGACATGCTCGTAATCAAGACCCCTTAAAATGTAAGCTCTTAAACAAATCAAAGGTAAAAACCCAGTCTCGATGTTCAAATGGCATCCCACTTTGGTGTGAATGCACTTTTCTCCCGCTGTTTTATTTAGTACCTAAGCCACGTTTGAACTCACCTCTCTTCTTCGAAACTGGTTATTAAAGATTCCCTTCGGCTTACGTCATTGGCTGAATCGATGATTGCTTTACACAAAAAGAACGCCCAAAATAACACGCTTGATACAAAAGGTGTTAGGCCAGTAATTACTAAACTCCGATTAGGTATATATCGGAATAATCGTTGGTGAAATAGTGACCTAAACTGCAAAGTAGTTTGCTCCAAATTCCTTACTAATAGCAGTCTACAAATAAACTACGGTTTCGGCGAATAATTACAGAGCTTGCTTTTATGCTCAGCATAAACATAGTCCTTTGGATATGCAAAGCAGGCAGCTCGGGTCATGTCGTTGATGCTCGCCAATTTTCGGGAAATTCGAACATAAACACGTGAATTTTTTTTTTCTTGTTCAAACCGACTCCAATATCGTGGCTTGTATAAAAAGTTATCACTTTTTTATACTTTCTGATTAAGTATCTTCGCTGTTATTAAATTCTAAAACATCTGTGGAAAGTAGATATTGTGTTAGTTAATCTAAAGTGTCAACGAACGCGAACACCGACTTTACTCTCACTGCGAACTTCGTAAGACGTACTTTACAAAATAATAGAAGTTAAAGAAAGAACGAAACTTTCTAATAAAGTGTAATACAGAATTCTATGGACATCGAAACTGAATAAATCTTTTGAGAAAGTGATTCTAACTTTAACCCCTATAAATCGTGAAGGCAATCGTTTGACTCCTAGACGACCTAGGGGTTGGTTAGGTTAAGCCAGGTTACCCAGTCCTAATTTCATCCAGTCTATATATAATTTCGTTTAATCCGTTTGTTTTAGTAACTATTCTTACTGGAAATATGAATGAAAATGTTCATAATTTTCGTACCTTATATTATCAGACTAGCGGTTTGCCGCTTTTGGTATCAAAATATTTGTCCTAAATTAGGACAACTTTATACGTTGGTTAAATTTACTTTGGCATAGATCTAGTATTTTACTCCTGGCAGATATTAACATTTTCGATACGGACGCAAATTATTATATTTACGAATAAACAAACAACGGTCGTTAGCATTATTAAATAATAGTTGCAAAGCCTTATTAATGCTTGACTTCTTACTAACAATAACCAAAAGTTCTCTGAATATAATTGCCGGCCTGCAGTTTTGGAAGTTGGCACAAGTGCTTAAACTCCTTTTCGATGACTTTTCTCCTCTACAATCAGCTTTAGCGTAAGTGTTTATCCATCAGCTAGCTACTGATTGCCTTGTTGGTCTTGTGCCCAGTTGATGGCAATAGATTTGCCACATTAACAAGGGAATTAAATATAACTGAAGAAATGTATTTATTTGACGTTAATCATTTAAAATGTCGGTGTACCAATGGGTAACCTCTGCTTTACCCTTCGGGGATTACAGGCGTGATGTTATGATTATAGTTTTTCTATTTTATTAGCGTTAAAGTGATTTCATTTTTGATAGACCTTCTCAACTGAAGTTGTTTAAAGAAATCTAAATGCAAAACTGCAAAGCTGCGAAATAGTCCATCTTTCCAAACTTACGACCCATGGGCTTACGTCTTTTGCGCAATCGTTCCCTAGTCACACGAACTCAGTCTAGATTTCTCTGGAGTGCCCTCACATGACTTATGAAGGCAATCTTGAATATGCAAGATCACTGCATCTTGTTATACCATAGACGTTTGCTTTGTAAGCTTAACTTGTAAGGTAAGATAATTCTTTGGGTATTTTCTTCGTAAATCAGTCAATTTATGTCAAATTAATATGAATGTCATGGACTTTTGTTTCGCAAATGAGAAGAAGATTGTGCTTTGTAATTTCGTGACCTGTTTTGGGTATCAAATATAACGATGCATAAGTAAGGTTAATATACCAATTAGAAGTCGTAATGTTTGTTACTTTGGATATATGGGATAATCTTTGGAACTGCTGATCTTATTCTGAAAATTCTTACACTAATGGGAATCTACATTATCCCTGAGTAACACTAGCTGTTGTGTCCCCAGTATAAATAAAATGTTCCAGAGGTATAATTTCTGACCCTAACTGCAGCATTTACTCCCGTTTAATTCAACAAAAGACTCATTTAGAAATAATTGTCACATTCGTTGTCTCACCTAAGGAGACTTTTTTTGTTTACGCTGCATTCAACTCCAGTGCTGCTTAACACGATGTAAGAAGACAGATAAAGATCGATGAATTGATGATTAAAGCTGTCTTAAACCTGTTCCTTTGAGGATCCAATAATATCAATATTTAATAACGATGACATCACTAGACTCATGGGAACTATTAGCGATGTACATTACAAACTAACAAAAAACAATTGGTAGCTATTTGAGAGTGGGATGCTCAACAAATTATTAACACATCTATTGCGATTCATGATGTAATCGTAGTAATAAAACTTATGATTATCTAGTTATGTCAATAATCCTGTGGAATCCTTGCTATGCTTGACTCAAGCTAGTCCTTATTAAAAAACCTTACGATTCGTCATACGGCTACATTTTACGGCTTCGGGTCGATAGGTTTATAAAAGGTCGAGTAAAATAATGAACACAAAAGGCCTGAAAATATTTTTTCAGTGGCTTAATGGATACACTAAAAAACTGCACTTTATTTTTCAGTGTTATTACAATTAATTGGATACGACCCGTTATGGTTAGCGTAAATATAATTTGTAACTTGAAACGACATTGTTAACTTTTGATCCTGCAGATCATCTGACATTTACCTTACATTGCAAACATTATAATAAACTTTTATGTGCAAGCTTTTGTTTTACAAGACAAACTTGGTATTTTCTCAGAATTTACTTAAATTAAAAGAATACAAAGTGCACACCGTAAAGATGTTAAGTATACAGGTAAGCGTCAAAACTGCAAGATTCTGGGAAATATCTTTAATAGTGTGCGGGATACCTTTACATGTACAATATATATTCAGGACCAGCATATTCCCGGTCGATGCAAGCACAGCCTTTAAAATGCGACTCGATTATCAGCCTACAGCAGTTCACTGCTGGAAATATCGTCTCGAATCACGGCAGTTCTCTTCCAGCTGCTACCAGGTACCTCGAGAAGATCGTTAGAGTTTGCACCTAGTTTGAGGGCATCCATTCTTAAAATTGTCGATTCGTGGTCTCCACTCAAGAACAACACTACCACAACTGTCATCAGTTCTTCGAGTAAACGGCGGGCCCATTGCTACAAAACACGAGTTAACCTGACCATACACTAATGCCTTTGACCCACGGTACTTACATCCCTTTTTTGTCAGCAGTATTATGTAGCTATTTAACCAAGGTGGAATGTCAAGAGCAATGCAGGAATGCATCCGTCGACTTGACCGACTTTGGACCTAGTTTCTTCTTTACCTACGTATAGAATAACCTTGCGCCTTTTAAGTGACTTACGGTTTATAATATTGCCGGTTCATGACGAGTAGTACCGATAATCTCTTCATTTATAACCAAGTAGGGCCTGTTAACTACAAATCAATGCTTAGAACCTTAGCTGTCCTTGGCTTTAAATACTGCAGTTACTGTATGCCTATGTACAACATGTTTTATATGTCTAAACTGTGTGTCTATGTTTGTACTGCCTAAGCCTTCAGGCCTAGAGGGGTTTGCAAGGTAATATCAAAACACGTGGTGTGTCCGTACCGCTTTAGGCTAAATAGTCCTAACAAACTTACAAAGTTTCTGGTTGATCGCCTGAGAGCATATATTCCTTGTAAGGGTCCATTTGACTTCTAAACTTGAAAGGGATTATGTGATGTTAATTATAGGTAGGCAGTGTTCCTAAAAGCTTTTTTGTTACTCGATGAGTTCATTGGTTACGTCATTCGGGTTTCGGGCACATTAAAATTCTCAGAGGAAATAAATTAACTGGGGTCCCTAAGACCGCGCTAGAAATGCAACGCTTCTTTTGATTGTTTTCTCGAGCACATCGCTAAGAAATAAATCAAAACTATTTTTCCACATTTTCAATTTCCGAACACGCTTTTAACACACGCTAGTTGATAATAATAACAAGTCACACAAACTTAAGTGACAAACATTTATGACAAATATTTTCGAATCGAAAATTTCAACGAGTTGAATATGGGGAAAATATATATGGTGGGAGTGCTTGGCCCGGATTCGTCTTTAGAACTTCAATTTACCAAATATATTTCTGGAGTGAATTCAAAAAGTTGTTCAGTAAAACCTCAACTGTCACATACATTTACGCGATATATAAGTTTTAACATTCAGCACGTGGCTAGAATATCTCGGGAGGAGCACTGAACTTAGTTGTGGGTGCATTGACTCCCTCGCTCAACCCGTACCTACCGAGTACCGTGTCCTCGAGGACATTATACAATTTATGTCAACGCTAAAAGCTAGGAGTGCCTTCCACACTTTTTGTTCCTCTTTTGTTCACCTGAGTACAAACAAAATTAAAATAATTACTCTATAAACAAACTACATAATTGGACAAAAGTGTTGTAAAAGTCATCTTTAACTACTTTAAGTAATTTGTATTTCTTTAAGGTCTTGTTTCGCGTATTTACATAACAAGAAATGTTCATTCGAAACTGAACCAAGAATTTGTATATTAAAATGGAAGTTCGATTTGCAAAGCTTGTCTGAATATTAATTTGTTGGGTAAATAAATACGGTACAGAGCTGCGTTCTGGCTGACATTTCTTTTATTTATTTATCTTGAAACTTGAATAATAATTAAATGGAAATTATTTTAAAAGACAACAAATATTTTTCTTAGTTGAAGTGATCTTGTAACCGAGAATGTGTTAATTTGTGACTTACTGTATCTGAGACTTTATGGTGTAAAGATTTTTAGACTTTTTCTTTTCCGAACAATTAGCTTATAAATCCTTTCTTTCCGCTCCTCACTAACATAAAATTTACCATTGTCTTCTATAGATTTCTCCTAGACCTGAACAAATGCCCAGTTAAAGACGTCGCGAAAGAATCGCGTGCGTTAAGTATTACATCGTACTTTCGCTCCGCTTTGTCGATCGCCAGGTCGATTCGTCTATTGAGGCGTTATGTATAATTAGTTGCGTCAGTCCCACTACGTGATCTACCGGTCCCATATTCTCGCGTGCCGTGAATATGTTATGATTCCTACTTTCACATACCGGTACGAATCTTCGGACTTGTAAACGGATGGTTTCCGACGTCTTGTGTAGTGATGTACGGTATTCTGCAGCGTTTACGGTTTGTGTGATGTTGCGGTTTTGGTTTGTTACGGTTACGTCAGAAATCTGGCGTGTGGAGACGTTTTTTGTTACGGTTTTTGTTAGTCGGGATCTGTACAATACAGGTTTCAGACGGTGTAGTATAATTAAAAGTAAATTAAAGGTTTTTGGTAGAGTCATCATCAGTTGGTTTTGTGATTCATCATTGGTAGCCTCACATTATGAAAAAATATTAAACATACCTACATGTTCATCGTGAATTATCAACACCGTAATTATTGTAAAGAATACAATGGATACGCTATTCTATTTCAAATTAAATAATTTCTTCGCCCAATACAACTTAACAACTATTTCAAAAACTTACAACTAAACCGAACATTTTCAGTCACGCTCAGTTGACTGTAACACTTACTTTCGTATGTCAACCGAATTAGAACGAAAGATGAGCTCAAGGCACAAAGTTGTCACTGACACACATATTTATTTAGGTTATGTAACGTAACGAAGAGTAACGTAACATAATAGTTATAATAACCGTTATAACTGCTATAATTGTTGCCGTCATGTGTTGATAGCTTCGATAGTGTGTACTTGTGTTTTATTGTTTCGTGAATTTAATAACTATTGTGTAAGTGAGAATCAAGGGTAACGTTGCATTGGGCTTTATTGCTTTCCGTTTAAGAGTGACACCTCTGTTTTTGTCGTATGTGGTTGATGAGATGGGTCATCGTAGGACCATTATGGTGGTCAGTGTCATAATAATTATCAATGATTTTTTTGGTCTTTGCAGTATTTATTTGTCTATTTAAATGCTATGCAGTGTTTAGCAGTTAAGATGCAATCGGCGGGGCCAGTGCCTGCCAGATGACTGGTATGCAAAGGGCATTAGGAGGAAAACGGATGGTTTTAGTCAGTAAGAGTCTGAAACTCTTTTCTGCACCGCCTAGAGAGGGAGGAGTGATTTAATGATTTTCTATCCTTAATAAAAGGGTAAGATACAGTCTCTATCTATCTTTGGTTCTTTCAAAATTGTATACGTCGAGACTCCTAGCTAGACTGGTATAGCAGTGGGTGTCACAGGCAAAGATAAAGCCATCTTCAAAGATAGCACGTTCTTTGCGGTTATGGTGTAGTAAATTGGCAGGCTCTGTCAAAAGATCATGTGCGATAACAATATCGCTTTGAGTTCTTCCCTCCCACGCAGTGGTTCGCCTGCTAAGGGTAGTGAACTTCGTGGGCGGGGTTCATGTTTAGCAGCCGCTTTCTGAGAGTTTTATAATAACGGTTAAGTCTGAGTACCTACTAAGTTTGTACACATCCGTAACATAAGTATGCTTTACCCGCACCTTGACGATGTCATTGACCGAAAGTTAATCATTCTTATGTCAGAATTATTTAAGAGTGATCTTTAGGCTGTAGGTACGGTATGACTCGAGATACTTGTGCCTGTTAAGTCATGTGGGTAAATACAAAAATTGGGTGAATTCATGTTTCTTACATCATCATCAGACGTCTAGTCTTTCCCCAATTATGTTTGCATTGGCTTCCAGTGTAACCGGAATGCCGAATGCCGCCAGAATGAATACCAGTATTTTAGATGGAGCGTAACTACTGTACAGCCGTACAGCAGTACTGCTGTACAGTAGTTACGCTCCATAGAGCAGCAACTCTAGTGGTCATGAGTTCTATTTCTGAGCATAATGTCGTCAAAGAAGGGTTGGGTTCCCAGATTGGATAGAGCGTTAATAGGTTTTTCCATTCAGATTTTTTCAGAAACAGCCGCAAAGTCATGATTTGTGCCCGGTCGATGGCAATAGGTTTACCCCCTATTACATGAGTTCAAACATAACTGGCGAAATGTAAGTGTACTGATAGGTAAACCTCTGCCTAACCCGGAGAGTACAGGCGTGGTATAATGTTATGTTATTATCCAGACCTCATTTAAATTATCAGTAAATATTATATTAATATCATTTCTGTAACGTTTATAACACGTTTTCTGTAAATGCGGGACTAATGTTTGAAACCTTATCAAAGAGTTTAGAGCTCTGGAGTGACAAATGAAGAAAACTTGGCACTGATTCTGCGACAAATGAAATTATTACACTCTCCGCAAAACGGGGGACTATTTTAGTTCACAGACTCCTTACATGCTATCTTCAGGTTTATTTCAACTTCGAATAGGTTTCTACATTATAAAGTTATGGCAGAAGCTATTTGTGTAAATTCTAGATAGCTTTGTAATAATATTTAATGATGGAGACATCTTGTTACAAGTTATTCCTTCAGAAAGTAAAAGAAATAAAAGTTTCTTAAATAACACATGGCTCCGTTAACATTACAGTATCAGTGATGTAAATCTCCTGTTTTCCCATTTTTTGATGTCTTTGTTTAATGGTTACTTGATAAGCATGGTGTTTATTTAGCAACTAGCATTTAGCCGCTAAAATAGAGATTTATCGGCTCATATACATGGTATAAATATAATTACAAGAAACACAGCAAGAAATAATGTACCTTTTAAAAAATGGATCATTAGTTCTGAAGATTAACCCCCCTACGCACAAACTTACAAACATAACAAACAAGTTTTACCTCTGCATAATTATTATTATCAGTATAGAAAAGTTATTTGAGCTAATCCGGGGCATTGGGTCAATCTTTTATTTTTAAATCGTAGACTGTATCATTGTTGATGCAACATGTTTGATCTTTGAACTTGAAACATACTTAACGGTACTATGAGCTTTGCCTTCTGGTTTTATGCAGCGATTTTTTAAGCTATTGCATAGCTTCTATCGCGGGCCTTGAGCGTGGAGAGCGAATCCAGAAATTCCGTAACGAAAATATTCAACCAGGTTGCTATGGTTGCGGAAAATAACAAGGTTGTCAACTGAGGTTGTCAAATTAAAAAATTAATTATTTGCGTAAGTTGATAAAAAATGCTATGCAATAGCTTTACCGCGGCAGTCTCCGAGTGCCACATTTAGTTTTTTTTATTATGATTAAATTAGTCAGCACCTAGTCTCTCCAGATTTCTTTTGTCCTTCTTATATTATACACCATTACTGGTTTATTACTGGTGAAATTTTAGGTGGTGGTCCTGCAAAAAAAATATTATTAACCCCACTCCAAGAGCGATTATATAATATTAGGTGTTACAGTTAAGTACATGTGTGCCAAACCCTTCCTGTTACCTGTCTGTCCTATCCGAGGCCTCCACTCCAGGATTCTGCTGCTACAACATTCACTTGTTTTTCAATGAAAAAACCATTTCAAATAACATTCTTAATTCTAAATGACTGGCCTGTTGGTCTAGTGGTTAGTGACCCTAACTGCTATGCCGGAGGTCGTGGGTTCGATTCCCACCCAGGACAAATGTTTGTGTGATGAGCACGATCATTTGTTTTGTGTCTGGGTGTAATTTATCTATAATATGTATGTATTTAGAAATATATAAGTATGTTTACCAGTTGTCTAGTACCCATAACACAAGCTCTGCTTAGCTTGGGACTAGATGGCGTTGTGTGATAGTTGTGGAAAAAAAAAAAAAATTACTTAATCATCATCTGTTTAGACTTTTCCATGTTGGGGTCGGCTTCCAGTCTAACCGAATGCAGCTGAATATCAGTATTTTACATGGAGCGACTGCCTATCTGATATCTACAACGTATAGTTTGTACCGAGTAATACGATATCCATTCGTAAGACTGATTCTTAATTATTTCGGTGACAAAAAAAAAGAAAAAATCTTTTAGATTGACGTAATTTAGTTTAGAACCGTTGTGACCAAATTTTATTAACTCAATTATGTTCACTTTATTTGAACCTCACTAAAATCTAGAGCAACATGTCAAACTGTCAATGGTTCTTAAAACATTTCCTAGTGACAACTACGAACGTAATCTCAGTGATTAGTTTGGACACAGAACATCATCGATTTGTGCTGTTGAAACGCTCAACTACGGTTTCATCCGATTTAACTGTCGCAATGGATTCAAACGGCTTTTGTTTTCCGATGATATTAACAGTTCATGTATTTTGGGAATTATTATTTTTTGTTTTATTGAGAGGAAATATTGCTACATGACATCACAGCTGTACTGGGCATTAATAAAAAAATTAAAAACGTTAAAGTATTTTAAGAAACTAATTTGAATATTTTCTAAAATCACAATGTGATAAATTTAGGGCTGATGTGTTAGGTACGTACACCCACTTTTTTCCTGTCATGTTGCCCCTAGAAATATGAGCTACTCAGAAATTCCTGATTCAAAAACCCAATAATACTTTGCCCTACACGAGAATCGATACCGCGACCGACCTCATGCTCGGGAGTAGTGATTGCAACCACTAAACAAATGATGCCAGAAAAATGTTACTTAAATAATACGGGTTATACATAAATCGATGTAGTTTCGGATAAATCTGTTCGAGAAAAAATATTGTAGGTACCTAAATAAGTATCTCATTTGTTAGTTGTCAGGATTAGGCAAAGCGGGGCTTTGTTTTAAATATTATAGTTATGAATTATTCTTTACTTCGACAGTTCGTTATTGCGATCATTTATTTGTTTCCAATTGAAGGTCCACGGCATTTAAATATTTTAAGGTACTTTAAGAAGTAAAATAATATCTAATATAACGCCTTTTTTTCTAGATGTTTAGTGTGTGCTCCTTATTGCCCATCCATATTTCGGTAGTTACAATTAAGACCATGTCATAAGGGGCGAGTCTATTGCCATCAAACGAGCAAAGATCTAGACTCTGTTGCTGCTACCAAGAAATTTCTGATAGATAACACTTTGCCCGACTCGGGAATTGAACCCAAGATCCTATGATCTTAAGTTACTCTAACCATCTGATAAATGATCTTAAGTTACTCTAACCAACTAACTTATGTAACTAAAGTTTTTCTCACAATAAAAACAAACAAGTAGGTACTGGATTCACAAAAACAACAAAGTTTTGGCTAAGTATCTCACATAATAAACATGGCGGTAGCAAATCATAAGAAGTTATAACAAATTATCAAGCACTTGAACATCAGGTATATTTATTCAACACGTTACAATCAAATAAATCATTGATCATAACCGTCAATTATGATAAAGTAGGTATTTTTTTGTTCAGAATTCTTGATCCTATAAAAAAATATAACGTCAGCGGTCTATCGATCATCGAAAGGCAGACTTCTATTTATTATTAAGACTAGGATCTATTTTTTTTCGGTCAGACATTATTTATAGATCGGAATATGTATTGTACATTAAAGTACCTACTTTAACTTCAAGGAATTTTGCCTTTTTTTGTTTCGGGAGGGAAAGGTTTGTCAAACTTTTTCTGACTAAACACCTACCACCCTGGTGTTCCCTTCCCTCACTTAAACCGGGGATCACGGAGACTAGTGCTCATGGGAACTAGTGGTTATAGGAATTAGTGCAGAGAAGTTAACCTTATTTAACAATTTTTTTAGGAAACAACTTGAAGTTTAGGCAATACGTAAAAATGTATTGAAATCATTCCGAACTCTGGTTATTATTCGTGCCAGAATTCCAAGACATTGTTTGTAAAATAATTGCGGAAAAAATTGTTGGAAAAAAAGATAAAACGGCCAGTTACTAGCCGTCGGAGCACCCTTCGTAATTAACTCTTCCGTTTGCCTCATTTTCCTCAGTTCCTTCGCTTACCCGACAACTTCTTACACAATTACGTCGACCCACTCACAAAGTAAAATAGAAAACTCGTCCAATTTCGACGTAACGTCTCATATATCACACTCGCAACACAAAACGGTAACAACTAGTTGCTAAAAACTCCAAAATTCTAAGTACACATTTAAGCCGTTGTGAAAAATGGTCATACTCCTTTAAACACGCACTCGAGCATAGACAAGCAAGGTCTCAATACTACAATTAGTTCACTGATTAAATAATTAATGCTAAAATAAATTGTGTCATCGTTGCAAAACACTACAAGTGCAGTTTAGAAATCTCTGTTTTTAACTATTAAAGTTACTTCAACGCGTTTTACCTTCGTCACTGGCCTTTGTTAGTAACTCGTGTATGAAATATTCATAAAGTTTTAATTAAACAATTTGCAATGCCATTCTGGGTATAAAAATACTAGTTTTTAAACTCTTTTTCAAGTAATACGCGTGTAATGTAAGCCGTTTGCACTTTGTCTATTATTTGAACGTGCACCGTATTACGTGGATGATTTATGCGAGATGCAAGCGAGCATTAAATGAACGACTAAATAAACAGGCATAAATTATGTGTGAGATTGTTAGATCAGAGCGCGCGGTCAATCTTTGTAAAGAGGCTGTAATTGAGATGATGTGTTGAAGTTTTAATTTTGTTCGCTGTTTTCTTTTTAGTTGGATCATTGTTTTATTTTTATTCACGCTACATGATTATTTTTAATGGTGGATAAATCAAGCACTAATTAAAGAAAAATATAAAAAGGCTGTTGAGTTTTAATCGCGCTAATTATTTTATTTCGATAATAATCAATTATTTTATTACTTACTTTTAAAACTTATAAGTCAATTTATTGATCGAAAACAATTAAAAAAGCGAAAGCCTTGCAAGAATACTTAATTACTTTTTATTTAATGACCCATGTTATCATCAAAACGTTTTTTTTTAAAGAAATATTTAAAATATTTTTTATACAATACTACAATCCGTTTGATAGCATGCGAACATGATCACAAACGCAATCAATTAATTCATCAATGTCCGTTACCAAGCCAACGAGCCTAACAATCAAAATTTTGAATATTACTGTAATTGGTCACATTACATAAGGCGATTCTCCGCTCTTCGTGACAGTGAGAGTATTTCTACGTTTTGTAGGTCGCGATCGACGATCATTGTATTGAGTGGCACATCGAACACCGAGCGTGGGATATTTAGAACAAGTGAAAACTAGACACACTTCGTTATTTGTTTAATTATACGTAGAAGTTCATTTGTATTGAAATTATCGAGAGTGCGGCCGCAGTCATTGTGCTTTCGTTTCATCATCATCATCATTTCAGCCGAAAGACGTCCACTGCTGGACATAGGCCTCCCCTAAGTGTAATTTTTGCTTAGGGGGGGGTTTGCCATAATCGCCACGCTTGGCAGGCGGGTTGGCGATCGCAGTACGGTCGATACAAAAAGCACAGAGAACGCTGCTGCCCATTCTCTGGTACATCCCTTAGTCGCCTCTTACGACACCCACGGGAAGATATGGGATGGTGCTATTCTTTGCGTCCGACACCATACGGAACGCTTTCGTTTACTTTCGTGTAATTGGTCAATTTTTTTTTGTTATTATTTTCTATATTTTTTTTTTTATTTGCTTTTATTATATTTAGTTTGTGAGTACTTAGGAAAATATTGAATTAATAAAAAAAAAATATAATTATCTAGCAAAAAAATATCCTAACACGTTTTTTCAAAAAACGGGTTTTCAATAAAAATATATCAAAATGTTAAAGACGCTTCCAATCATGTTCAAACCCCTAATGACCCAGATATCTACAGTATTATATTAATTATGGAGGTATTACAGACCTAAAACTTGACGAAAACAAAAGGGTTAAGCCAGAAGGTCGTAATTTTCACCTAAACTAGTAAAACTCGCTAATAGGTCTCGACGGTTATGGCTCAACGATGTTACACATTTAGTTCGAACCGTATCGAAGTTTCGCAGTTAAGAAATGAGCGAAAAAATTCATTGACTACCGATTGTTACAGGCATGCTAATTCGAACGAAATATTGCAACTGTTTCGACATTTTGCTAACGGTTTTATATTTTTCCCGAATTTTTAGTTCGTAATTTGTTTTCGACTAAATGAAATTTCTATTTCTAACTTCGTTGAAAAATCTTTTTGCTTTTTTGTTAATGCTAATTTATTACGTTAATTATAATTAAGTAGTCAATTATTGCCTTTGTGTGGTCATTAAAATTCTTTAAATTTGTTAAAAAAGGAAACGATGAGATTACTAAGATATACCCAACATAACATGATACAACACGAAGGGATTCTTTAGATTAAAACTTTTTGTGTCACAAACCACGTTAAAAATATTTTTGTTGTCAAGTTCACAGTTCTTCATCAATCAGTAATTTTATCGCAAGTTAAATTTTTTATTACACATTTTATCGTCATGAATCACTTATTAACTGCCGAACAACCCATTGTTTTTAAACGTATTGCCTCTTAAGACACTTATTAATTATAAAGACACTAATAAATAAATATTTCTCGCGACAGCACTCATCCTAACATTAATATAATAATTTGTCAGCCGGTACCGGCTCGCCTAATCACAGCTTTCTTCAACTGTCGCCGGAGAGAGCGCAGCTATTTTATTTTAAAGAAAGTTTATTTCTCTCTACATTTACGAGTCAGTCATTAAAAAATTCGACTTACCGTACAAATGCCAAACAAAACACAATCACAATATAATTGGCACAAGAAAGTCCGCAAGTTCACAGTTCACAGGTGTAGCGGCGCGCGGTCTTGACGCGTTCTACGATTCGAGGTTCTAAGTTCGTTCTCGGCCAGTGTCGTAGTTGCACTGAGCGTTCTTAACGGAAGAGCAGTGCGTGGTTGCGCCCGCGCACGCTCACCTAAAAGTAAAACCAAATACGCGCGCGTACGCCGCACCAAGTAAATCGCTAAGATATCACTGCCAATCTAACACCCTACACAATGCGTTGTACTGCTCAATTTATTAAGGTTAAGGATAGAAAAGTACTATTAACGATAGTGTTATGGGCATAATTTTTTTTTAGATCGATTCGATATAGCGTGCCTAAATAGCGTGACTCGATTTGAATGCTAATTGAGTTTCAGTAAGATACAATTGGAGCGTGAGAGTATCTCGATAGTTAGAGGTCTTAATTAGTATGTGGATGTTTGAAGATGAGTGCTTACGTGTGCTTGTGAAAGATGCATTATAATTATGTTATAATTACTGCTCGAAAACCGTGGTATCACAGTGGTTGTTTTATAAAAAAGTGAACTGAAGACTTGAAAAGTCCAAAGTATGTTGAAGGACCTGTGAGAGGTAGCAGAAGACTGATTCCTTTTCCGATACAAAACATTGTCTTGTCGTCGTACTCTCCTGAAGGTGCCGTGGAAACTGACAATAAAATCCTATTAGATATAGGTCGTGACTGTTCGCGAGGATACGTGCACTGTCAAAGCGCTCAGTTAAAGTACTGGGCGACTGGGGTAAACATAAGACCATGATGCAGAGGCGTTTGCTTGCAATCGTGCACCTAAGTAAGGAAATCCTTACAGAGAACTATATTATGTATGCATTTGTAAGTACTGCTCATGTATTTTCTATAATAGATCTAGGATTAACGTATGATTCATCTAAGAGTTGTGTTGATAAGGTTCTAATTGCAGTATTGCTTGAATAGGTCATCAAGTTTTAATGGCAATTGATATCGAATTCAGTCAGATAATACTTGGATGCGGGAGTGTACTTGGTTTTCCCTAAAACAATACCAGATTCCAGTTTATTTTTTTAATAGTCTAATTGAGATGCAACAAATTTTCAAGATTTTCTTTCAAATGCGAGAGTGTACTTAGATTTTCCAAAAACAACACCAGACTTAAGTTTATTTGTTTAGTACTCTAACCGAGATACAACAAGTTTTCATGATTTTTATACATAAGTCCTGCATTTGTCAGTGTTATGAAACTCAAAATGGAAGCAATCAATTTATAGTGGACACTTATCCTACTCGCAAGATGTGTAACATATAAAACAAGTGTAGCGTAATAAAAATTACGTATATAGGTACAACACAATATTGTCACCACAACAGAGTTCCTATGCTGTGGTAACGACTACCTTACGACACCAAACCGATTTTGAGTCGTGTGTGAGGAAATTTAAACTAGTACGTTTAATATCGATTACTCGAACAATTTTGGTTGTTATAAACTGTACGTGAACATATTTCTGAACGTAATCGATGAATTGCGAAAACGGTGCGTAGAAAATATGTTTTTGATTGGTTATTTATGATCATTGTTGATCTAATGAAAGTTTTATACTATACTGAGACGCAAACAATATTTCAATTCGGTAATAATTCTTTCGAAATATTTGCATAGGTTTCTGCTATTTTACCAGTTCATTTAAAATTCGGCCCTATATATTATGTAGAACGTCTGAATGGCTTTAGGATAAAAAAACACAGTGCCCATTTTTGTACCCAAATATTCATTTGCATATTTTTATCTGACAACTCGTGGAAAACCTGTACCGTAAAGTTTTTTTTATTAACTTTTACCAGGGATTTGGATTTTTAACAGAAAACGAAAATAATGTTGCTGAAAAGATAATCCTACATTTAACCGTGTTACAAAAACAGACCAGATTGGTTAATCCCGTTTTTTTTCTTTTGATAAAGAATAGTAAAATCGGGATAAAAGATAGAATCGAGAACCAGAAAAAAAGAAGTTTGAAAAATCTCAATGCTTTATCTATGTTAATTTACTTTTATTTTTTTTTTCTAGTACTAGGTTATAAGCGAATAAGTATTTTTTTGTAGAAGTTAGTTAAAAAAGTCGTCAGTCAAATGTCTTTGCTTTTCTGCCTCGTTGGTGTAGTGGTCACAAGAGCGACTCCTGAGCATGAAGTCCTGGGTTCGATTCCCAGGTCAGGCAAAGTGTTATTTCTATCCGGAATGTCTCAGTAGCAGCCACAGACTCCAAAGTGCCCAGTTGATGGCAATAGGCTTACCCCCTTTTACTTGGGACACATAACTAGCGAAATGTGGGTTTAATATTAGGTAAACTTCTGCCTTACTCTTTGGAGATTACAGGCGTGATCTTATGTAAGTTGTGTTTATCTACATCTACACTAATATTATAAAGAGGAAAGATTTGTACCTATTTTTGTATGTTTGTATGTTTGTAATGAATAGGCTCAAAAAGTACTGGGCCGATTTCAAAAATTCTTTCACCCTTGGAAAGCTACATTCACCCTGAGTAACATAGGCTACTTTTTATCCCTGTATTCCCACGGGAACGGGATCTACGCGGGTGAAACCGCGGGACGTCCGCTAGTATTTTTTTAAAGATAAAGATTTTGTATAATTCCTTGCTTCAACTGCATTCCAAATTCAATTGTTTTCAACAGTAAGTCTCTACAGTACCTAAATACTGTAATTTTATAGGGTGTGTTGGCATGAACAACATCACGTTCAAATGTAATTGGTGTACTTACCTACCTAGATTGAGAGTAATGATAGCAACCGTCTAGAATTGATTACAATGGTTAGGAAACATCATTCTGTCAGACTTTTTATCGAGTGCAGCGATGTTGTTACCCATTACGAATTAGAATAAACTGCGGTAATTTTTTCATAAGTAAACTCGCTGCAGGTCACAAAGGAGATGGTGGGACGAACTAGTCAGGTTCCGTCAAAACTGGAAAAAAGACGCAGGTTCGTAAGAAATGGAAGGAGTGGAGGGAGGTCTTGGCCCAGGAGAGGGACAGAGCAGGCAAGATAAAAAACTAGTGACTGAGAAAATAATCAGTAGGTATTTTTATTTAACCTACATAATTCAATGACTAGCTACACCTCGGCCTAACCCTTCGGGAACATCAGGCGTGATGGTATTTTATTATATGAATTCAAAGAATCAATAACCTCACTAATAACAACAGTGACTAACTAATTTGCTTATCACAATTATCTAATTTCTTTTCAATTTGCGTAATAAGTATTAAAAATAATTATTTTAATTGCATGACGGTACACTAAACTTTCACCCAAGTAGAGATTTAATTTATTTTTATAAAATATACGTTATGGTATCTTAAAACTCAGTGCTTTAAAATGGATTATTCATTAGCTATGGTAGATAATAATCACCCAAGGCAGGTTATGTCATTGACCGGTAAAACCATCAATGTTGGCACTTATATCATTTAATTTTGTCAACATTGGTTCTAAGATCTGTCAACATAACTTAGTTCTCTCTTTTTTTTTGTTTACGGTTTTCGTTTAATTTGCCTACAACATTTAAGAAATGGTTGAATAAAGAGCGTTACTAAATAGTGGTCACAGTTGACAGAAACTGTTTCATTTTTTATCTTTTTTATTTAAATGCAAGAATAATATATTCATAATAAACTATAAGCAGTATGAAAATCAATCTCAATTTGATACCTGTTTTATAGATTTTGATGCAATAATGTTTATAAAATTCAGTGAATCTTACGAAAGAATATACTCATAGCATAGCATAATAATTTTGATGAATTATATTCTGATTATTAACCCATCTACTAGCCCTTCCCTGCGTTGCAGGGCGCGATCAATTGGGTCCAAAACTATCCTACGTTTTGAACTGGAAATGCATTCAATTTCACTGCAATAAGTTATGTAGTTTCGGAGATTACCGCGTAGGATCATAGTGACACGTGATTTTAACGTATTGAGATAAAGCTGTATGCAATAATAAGACAATAAGACAGCTGAGTATCGTTAATAGGTTCTTTTATAAAATTGGGAACAATGTTAAATACAATAATTTTATTCATGTTTGTTTAAAGCATTTAGGTAGCAAGAACAACCTATGGACCAAAACTCAACTTTCCATCGTTCGTAATGCTAATTTAACTAGTTTGACCCGGAAAATAGCGCCACGAGCGCCGCCCGTGAGTCCGTGAGTTTAGGCTAAAATTTTAGTTAGGTACTGGTAGGTAAGTATTTTAGTTTAATACATTTACGGAGGCAAATTGAAGCTATAATTTTGGTTAGGGTATACCCATTAGGTAATGGCTTATAAATAAACTGGACGTGTGGGTGCGAATAAAAACTGTTTTTGCTAATATTGTAATATGATCTCTGTTTGTAAAATTTTGGACAAAGAAAAGCAAAGAAAAGATTATTCTCTAAACAAAAACTCTTCTTATTTATTTTTGTCCTATTTGACCTAAATGTTGACTGGTAGAGATCGCTTTGTGGCATTAAGTCCGCCGATGTACCACTCTTGTACACGAAGTTTAAATTTTAATAAATAAATAATTAAGACGACCGTCTGAAGTGAGACACAAACAAAGTCGGAAAGAGGTTGAAAGGGCTTCACTAAAAACAAAAAAAAAAACCAATAGCCCGCATTACCCCTAGATCGTAAGGGTCTGTAATACGAATAATACCTCTCCCCAGAGTCCCTTTGGCCACCAATGGAACCTATCATTCCCTATCACCAATACCTACTTATCATTCATCAACTTCGATTTGTGTGACAGCCTGTAGGGCAGGCTTGGATTGAATTCAGAGGCAACAACAACAATAAAAAAACAAGAGGAGATACTGTGCAACACCATAGGAGAGAACTGGTTGACAAAAAACGCCAGTATGAACAAACCTTATCTGTACTTACTATTAAAAAAAGAAAGCCTGTACAACCAACGATGACAAACAGGAACAACTTTTCAAACAACAAATATAGTTTTGGTAAGCGGTTTACAAATCACTTACGAATAGATATCTGTTTATTAAATCTATCATTATGGCCTGCCACAAATGTCAGTTTTGTATTGATACCTTTACTGGTCTTACTACTCTCACTAGTAGGTTAGTATAGATTATGTAACGCCAATTAATTTTCTTTGTGTTAGGAGTAGATTCAAATTAATAGTGCAGTTCGAGATACATAGAAATCAAGATTTCATAAAAATAAATGTTCATCAACCCTAACCTTGTTGGACGAGTGGTCGAGGGGCCGTAAGCGCGACTGCTTAGGTTCGATTCCCGGGTCGGAAAAATGTTAATGGGTTCTATCATGAGAAACTCAGTAGTAGCAGCGGAATCAGGATTTAAATCCGGTTGATGGTAATGGCAAAATGCTGGATGGAGTATCAGGAACCTCTGCCTAACTCTTAGGGGATTATAGGTCTGAAGTTATGATGATGTTCGTAATTGAGTCAAGACTAGGCTTATAAACGGTGAGCTGCTATATTTTATACGAATGAAAAACCAGATGTAAATTTTAACGAATGTGATTTGCCGATTTCTGCACATCTCCTGTCGTCTCCGCTCCTATCCGCTTTGTTGGACCGGGCCTCAATCATTAAAAACCACAATACCCCCGTCTACAGCAATCTTTAAACGAAAAGATAACCAGGAAACTTTAGGCCGTTTTCACAAAGAATTGTAAAGTCCTTCAAAAATTGTAAACAAAAAAAACACAGAACAAAAAAAAATACACAAAACATTTTCATGGCCGAAAACTTTATCAAAAGCGGGAAGTTGGCCATGATTTATCATTCTAAATTGATTTAATGACTAACAGACGACAAGGCGGTGGCAGCAACGGTCTCTCAACTGGAGTTTCGAAACTTTTACCTTACCGATAATAAATGAAGCAAGTTATGACAGTTGGGATGGAATCGTGACCGTTTGTGCGTGCTGTCAACGACTCCTGCTACGCCGACACGGCTCGAACAAAGCAATTAGCAGCGAGTGGCATTAATATTGTAAATTAAGTCCATATAGCATCGACGGTGTAGAGGCACCGGTTTTGATACGATTCATTTTGTGATACTAAGTTTTCGACGGGCGTCGTCGCTGAGAGTGGCTAGAAAACGCTGGTGTGACGACCTAGAAGCCTTTGTGACGAATTGGACGGAGCAAACCACACAGAGGAATGAGTGGAAGGCTATGGGGGAGGCTTTTGTCCAGCAGTGGGACAATATAGGCTAGGGAAAAAAAAAAACATCGCAAAAGCAAACATTTTAAGCACACAATCTAAAAAGAACTAGCTAGCTGCTACTTGTTGCTCTTGCCAAAATCTCCAATAGTACCCAAATTCAAACATTGCTATTTTAGATAATCTTTTAAGTACGTAGGTTTAATTGGTGAGCAATGTTTTGAATATGAATGTGGAAGGCTATACGAGTAAAGGAAGACCAAAGAAACAATGGATGGACTGTGTTAAGAATGTTATGCTAAGAAAGGAGGTGTCATATGAGATGACGAAATAACCCTCCTTTTGGGCTTCGCCGCAGTCGGGTAAAAACAGAGAGGTATGGAAGAGGATGACCATGCTGCGCCGACCCCAAATGAATTGGGATAAGGGCAAGAGAATGATGATGAAGTAGGTATATTGGTACTTTCCATAGTGCATAAGGAAGTGAGGTAAATGATTGCATCCCGCTACGACTGTCCCATAAATGAAAAATAATAATAATAGAGGATCGGACAAAAAAAAATTAATTAGTCCGTCAGATAGATTTCCAAAAAATATTGACCACATATTTTTTCTTTTTTCACGTAAACAAAAAATGAAGACGATACAGTTTTTCGAAAACTCGTGTGACGTCATATTGTACCTTCAAGTGACGTTTCAAGCCCCACTCCATGATCTTTGACGCCCTTTAGCTTTGTCAATTTTTAATTGATTTGATAAAACAAAAAACACGTATCCAATATTTTTTGATAATATAACTGATGGACTAAACATAGTTCTATTTATTGAGTCAGTCCGATCCCCTATTCAAGTAATTAAAACAACAGTTTTATTAAAGTTGTAGATAAACACAAGAACGTATACAACCTCTGCCAAATGAAAAGATGTATGGATCAGAATCTATTATCTCTTTCAAACTGCTTTTTAAATCCAGAAAATTGTTATCGGATTCCTGTTTATTACGTCAGAAAAAACTGATTCGCTAGCTGAGATAGAAATGAAATATAGACAGAGTAAATTAAGTTGTTACCAATAGATGGCGTTACTTGTTTCATTTATTATATTTTCCTTAATCACCAGTTCTAAGGAAAACGAATGCATTAATAACAAACTCAATTAATACGGTCTGGTACTGCTCATCAGGGAGTAACGCCATAAAGTAATGGCATAAAAACTATAACACCAGATTAGAGGCACTGAACACACGATAAAGAAAAATGGCGAAGAAGTAAAGCAAGTTTTAATAAGGGGTTTCGTTTAATGGAGATTAAAAAGGCAGTCGCTTCATGTAATATCAGTAGATGGGCGACAATAAATACCTGTCGAGTTTCCTCCGTTCTTTGGAAAATACGTTAAGGTATTTGATGTCCGTCGGGGCTGTGGATTATCGAAAGGCATAACGCGGCCTCGGCACAAGGGCGAAGAAGGAACATGGGTTGGTTTTTGGTCTTTTAGTCAGTAGAAGTCTGACACTTCCTTTCGCTCTGCCCAAGAGCCCCCCGGGGGGGGGGGGGGGGGGGTTATTTGATGATTTCCCACCCACGAAAAGTCTTGGGTGTCATTTGTAGGTCTGTAACAGTCGTTATTGGTAGTCAGTGGTCCGAAAGCCTGGAAACCAGTTTTACCGAGGGGTTGTGGAGGTCAGGCAGGCAGTTGCTCCATGTAAAATACTGGTACTTATTCATCGGCATCTAGTTTCACTTAAAGCCGACTATAACATAGTTGGAAAAAACGCTAGGCAGATGATGAATTTTTTTTTTTTTGACGACACGGTTGGCGCAGTGGCTGAGCGATTAGTCTGCTGCGCTGCGTGTCGCGGGTTCGATCCCCACACGGAACAAATATTTGTATGGCCTACAGATAGTTGTTTCGGGTCTGGGTATTTGTGTATGTGAGTTTAAATGTTTGTGAACGCACCCACGATACAGGAGAAATTCCTAGTGTGGGGCAACGTTTAAAAAAAAAAAAATATTTATTTATTTTTATCAAAACAGCGGAAATTTAAATTTCATCTTTTAGCTCATCATCTATTAAGTCGCCAACTTTCAGAACACACTCCCCTATCAATAATTGGTAGCGAAATTTAGGTGTGCTAAATCTACACCTGAGGAATTACAGGTGTGGTGTTATGTGTCAACGGAGAGTACATTGTTATTACTATCGACCAATCGTTTAATTCCTGTAAAATATGACGTCTTTACCTCTACGAGTGACGTTAATGCACCCACAATTATTAAAACCCAATCCGGGAAAAAGGATTACTAAATGAATAGGTCGGAATAATTACTTTAGTCATTATTAGAATAATATTCCTCAACGTTGTTGTCACTCATTAGCGGTATATGTTCTTGTGGTTAATTATTGTTCGATTTTGTCTAATAAGGCCAGAATTAGGCATAGGCACAACATAATGCCAACTGTGTTTCAAATATACCGGTGGGACCTCTTTGGTCTAGTGGTCGCAAGGGCGACTGCTGAGCATGAGAACCTGGGTTCAATTCCCGGGTCGGGCAAAGTGTTATTGGGTTTTTCCATCAGGAATTACTCAGTAACAGCCATGGTGTGTAAATCTGTGCCGGTTGATGGCAATATTCTCGCCTTCTATTTTTTTTTTTTTTTTTTGCCCTGCGTATTGCTACTTTAGAGTTTAATAGGTTAACAACCCAGAAACTTTATTATACATACTCATTTTATTGGTTTCAGTTCAGTAGGGGTCCCCCTTTCATCAAACCGACGTACTCATTAGGTACTTTTAAGTTGCTTGACTTGGAAAACCTGCTTTATAATAAGCTGGTTTTAATGAGATTCCTCTATATACGGAACTTTTTTGACCTAATATGCTGTTTTCTCTATATTGTTGTAAATTACCTTATCTTCAACAAAAATATTTTATCCAGGGATGAAGCAGCAACAACCCACAATATATTATACTAGCGAACGTCCCGCGGATTCACCCGCGTAGATCCCGTTCCCGTGGGAATACAAGGAAAGTCTATGTTACTCAGGGTGAATGTAGCGTTTTAATGGCGAAAGAATTTTTGAAATCGGCGCAGTAGTTTTTGAGTTTATTCATTACAAATATACACACAAACATACAAATATTTCCTCTTTATAATATTAGTGTAGTTAGTGTAGCTGTAGATGTAGATGGAAGAATATTATTGTATCTGTAAATAAATCATTACTAGCGGATGAGACTATATTTAGTGACCGGAAAGAGTGTATGACGAAGTTTGCGAGAAATTGTCTTATTAGCTCATACGGGGAGCTAATAAGACAATTTCTAGTCAAAGTCGCGTTACACACAGCTTTTAAGTTTGGTCAACTTGTATTTATACTTTTATTATTCTTTATATTGACAGAGATGATAACAGTTATCATTTGGCTTTGCCCTTTTTATGATAAACTTCCAGTATAACCACATGCAGCAGAGAATTAGTAATTTACATAGAGGGGCTGCTAGTTTGACATTCACAGCCCAGGTACAGTCGCCCACACAAGTGCATGGATACCTTAGGGCCTATTTTTCTGTGAAGGTAGAAATCAAATTTTCGAAAATAACTAATAGATGGCGTTTGGTTTCTGCACAACTGTGATAATAAACTCTTCAATCCCCAGTGTCACTTGTAGGTGGCATACGTTTTATTTCTGTTTCTACCTGACAGCAATTTTATTTGTAATTCCTACTTAAATAATAATAAGAAATTAAACCTTTAAAGTTTTTACTTTCCGCAATGACAATATCCGGATTACCCGGTGTCACCTGTAGGTGAAATAAAAAGGAGGTAGATTTTTATAACTTAGTCCTAACTAAATGTAATCTATTCTGTTGAGATATAGAAAAAAATGGACTTTGACTTGGGAATAGGTTAGGTAAGTAAGAAGTTAGGAAACATGTCATTCATCATCATCATCATCATTTCAGCCGAAAGACGTCCACTGCTGGACATAGGCCTCCCCTAAGTGTAATTTTTGCTTAGGGGGGGTTTGCCATAATCGCCACGCTTGGCAGGCGGGTTGGCGATCGCAGTACGGTCGATACAAAAAGCACAGAGAACGCTGCTGCCCATTCTCTGGTACATCCCTTAGTCGCCTCTTACGACACCCACGGGAAGATAGGGGATGGTGCTATTCTTTTTCGTCCGACACCATACGGAACCACCATAGGAAACATGTATTAGGTTGGATTAAGTGAGAAGTTAAATGATAAAATAAAAACAAAAGAAACCATAAGGAATGTTTTCATTAAGCTAATAAGTGCGCATAGCATTCAAAAATATAATATTCGAGTTAGTAGTCAGTTAGCAACAGGGATTAACGGAGACAAACAAAAATACACTATCACACTTTTAGAGGTTTATTTCTTACACTTTATTATTCAAAAACAGACATTTATTATCGTTCAACATTATTATATTATTATTAGCAAACTAGCATTAAACAGATAAAAATAAAAACAACTATCAAACAACGGTTTTATATTTTAAACAATTAAATTAACAGGAAATAAAAAGAACACTAAATAGGCAGAATCAAATTGAAGGTAGGCAGAATTGGCTGTTCTAACGGGCAGAGATTCTTCGTAGCTTGTTGACTCGATGGAGAAAAGGGGCGAAATGCGTCGTGCAGCGGTTTATATAGCCGCGTGGTGGCTGGAGTGTGCGTTCCTCTTCACGCATCGTCTTGACGGTGTCTTTTCTGCTAACACGGCCTCTCCTGACCGGAGGACGTCCCCGTACTCCTATATCTCAGGTTGCAAGGCTTCGGCAGCACTGGAGGTGCTTGGTACAGGATCTGGCATCATCACGCCAAATGGCACATCACTGTGTCTGGCAGCTCAGGCGTAGACTCCACGTCCTCGGCATTACGGTCTGAAAACACAAACAGCTGGTATTACTATTCTGATTTTAAAACATTACTCATGATTTCTGTTTTTTTTTTTTAAATAACGTTTAGTAACAGTGAAACTGAAAGGATGCAGACATCTCAGTCGCATCATTCCATTATACACAGTGGACAATGTTCACACTAACAAAAACATAAGTGTAAGAAACATTTACACAACTTTAGCATATTCCTAACAACTTCACGCGGCATAGGCACGACGTTAGCATACCACATGATTTCAACGTTTTGTATGGCATAGGCACATCGTTAGCATACCAAACAGTCTCTACACTTGCATGACATAGGCACGACGTTAGCTTATCAGCAATCTAACAACTTCACATGGCATGACGTTAGCATACCACCATGATCTCAACACTTGTATGGCATAGGCACGTCGTTAGCATACCAAACAGTCTCTACACTTGCATGATAGAGGCACTACGTTAGCTTATCAGCAAACTAACAACTTCACATGGCATGACATTAGCATACCACATGGTATCAACACTTGTATGGCATAGGCACGTCGTTAGCATACCAAACAGTCTCTACACTTACATGATAGAGGCACTACGTTAGCTTATCAGCAATCTAACAACTTCACATGGCATGACATTAGCATACCACATGATCTCAACACTTGTATGGCATAGGCACGTCGTTAGCATACCAAACAGTCTCTACACTTGCATGATAGAGGCACTACGTTAGCTTATCAGCAATCTAACAACTTCACATGGCATGACATTAGCATACCACATGATCTCAACACTTGTATGGCATAGGCACGTCGTTAGCATACCAAACAGTCTCTACACTTGCATGATAGAGGCACTACGTTAGCTTATCAGCAATCTAACAACTTCACATGGCATGACATTAGCATACCACATGATCTCAACACTTGTATGGCATAGGCACGTCGTTAGCATACCAAACAGTCTCTACACTTGCATGATAGAGGCACTACGTTAGCTTATCAGCAATCTAACAACTTCACATGGCATGACATTAGCATACCACATGATCTCAACACTTGTATGGCATAGGCACGTCGTTAGCATACCAAACAGTCTCTACACTTGCATGATAGAGGCACTACGTTAGCTTATCAGCAATCTAACAACTTCACATGGCATGACATTAGCATACCACATGATCTCAACACTTGTATGGCATAGGCACGTCGTTAGCATACCAAACAGTTTCTACACTTGCATGACATAGGCACGACGTTAGCTTGTCAGCAATCTAACAGCTTTACATGGCATAGGCACGACGTTAGCATACCACGTGATTTCAGCGCTTGTATGGCATAGGCACGACGTTAGCCTACCACAAAGTCTCTACACACAACGTACGCAGCCGAGGTCACGCGCTTGACCAAGCCAGGTCGCGCAGTCGGCCTGCAGCGAGTCGCGCAGTCGCCAGTGGGGCGCGCTGGCACCGTGGAGTGCCACACACAACTGCGCCTGTAGGGCGCGCTGGCACGGTGGTGTGCCACGCACAACTGCGCCTGTAGGGCGCGCTGGCACGGTGGTGTGCCACGCACAACTGCGCCTGTAGGGCGCGCTGGCACGGTGGTGTGCCACGCACAACTGCGCCTGTAGGGCGCGCTGGCACGGTGGTGTGCCACGCACAACTGCGCCTGTAGGGCGCGCTGGCACGGTGGTGTGCCACGCACAACTGCGCCTGTAGGGCGCGCTGGCACGGTGGTGTGCCACGCACAACTGCGCCTGTAGGGCGCGCTGGCACGGTGGTGCTACGCACAACTGCGCCTGTAGGGCGCGCTGGCACGGTGGTGTGCCACGCACAACTGCGCCTGTAGGGCGCGCTGGCACGGTGGTGTGCCACGCACAACTGCGCCTGTAGGGCGCGCTGGCACGGTGGTGTGCCACGCACAACTGCGCCTGTAGGGCGCGCTGGCACGGTGGTGTGCCACGCACAACTGCGCCTGTAGGGCGCGCTGGCACGGTGGTGTGCCACGCACAACTGCGCCTGTAGGGCGCGCTGGCACGGTGGTGTGCCACGCATAACTGCGCCTGTAGGGCGCGCTGGCACGGTGGTGTGCCACGCACAACTGCGCCTGTAGGGCGCGCTGGCACGGTGGTGTGCCACGCACAACTGCGCCAGTAGGGCGCGCTGGCACGGTGGTGTGCCACGCACAACTGCGCCTGTAGGGCGCGCTGGCACGGTGGTGTGCCACGCACAACTGCGCCTGTAGGGCGCGCTTAACACGCAAGTAGCGCGCTGGCAGCCCGTAGCGACGCGCTCAACACGCAAGTAGCGCGCTGGCAGCCCGTAGCGACGCGCTCAACACGCAAGTAGCGCGCTGGCAGCCTGGAGCGACGCGCTTAACACGTCAGTAACGCGCTAGCAGCCTGGAGCGACGCGCTTAACACGACAGTAGCGTGCTGACAGCCCGGAGCAACGCGCTTAACACGCCAGTAGCGCGCTAGCAGCCCAGAGCGACGCGCTCAACGCGCTCAACGCGCCAGTAGGGCGCGCAGTCAACCGGCAGCGACGCGCTCGGCAAAGCCAGTAGGGCGCGCAGTCGGCCTGCAGCGACGCGCTCGGCAACGCCAGTAGGGCGCGCAGTCAACCTGCAGCGACGCTCTCGGCAACGCCAGTAGGGCGCGCAGTCGGCCTGCAGCGACGCGCTCGGCAACGCCAGTAGGGGGCGCAGTCGGCCTGCAGCGACGCGCTTGGCAACGCCAGTATATATAGGGCGCGCAGTCGGCCTGCAGCGACGCGCTCGGCAACGCCAGTAGGGCGCGCAGTCGGCCTTCAGCGACGCGCTCGGCAACGCCAGTATAGCGTGCAGTCAGCGGTCACGGCGTCACTGTAGCGCAGCCCTGGCAACCACTGCTGTGAGACCAGGCAGCGTTGCGGTGCTTCCAAACACACCACTGTGCTTGTGCAATGGTTACTCTGTAAAGAAACAAATCTACGACAGAATTTGGCTCCACTCGGTCACCCCTGACCAAACTTTATTTTCATTGGGTCCCACTCTTTCTGATAGAATCAAACGTGGTTAAACTGGGAATTATCAAAAATAGAACAATGAACTATCCTGGGTCATGTCCTATTAGTCGTTCTGAATTATAGTCGTTCTGAATTTCGAAAAGTTCGAATCCTATAAAATCTATTGCGACAAAAAAATGCCAGATTTATAGAAATCATCGAGTAAAACCTCTAACGCCACGGCTCTCAAAACAACCAGTAATCGAGTGGATGTCCCATGTGCATAACTCACTGACGTCACGATACGGTCTTTCCAGACCTCGACGTCCACTAAAGCTAAAGCGCATCGCGCACCTACATTCTACATGAGTTTCCTCAAAAAACCTTCATTTGAATCGGGCTACGACTACGCAATTAGTTGGTACTGTCAAACACAATACAGCCGATGGAATCCCTTACTCGACTTTCTACCACAACTTAACTTCATGAAAATTCTTATGAATATTGTCAGGTACATGATCCACTGACCTAATTCCTTAGCCAATCATGTGCATGTTTGTAGGCACGTGCAGGATTTAAAGCTTCAATTAGATTCAAAGACCAAAATGAGAACAAATTGTTTAAAATCTTTCATTTAGGAAAATTCAACTCTAGAATCAAAACAAAAAAACACTCACCAAACATAACACAACATAAGATCACGTTTGCAATCCCCGAAGGGTAAGGCAGAGGTGTACTTACCTACTAGTACACCCACAAAAACCTAATAACAATTTGCCTGTCCTGAGAATCAAACCCAGGACCTAAATGTCCTCATGACCTCATCTAAAATGTTTGCAATATCCGGCCTCCTATGGCACAGTATTTTTATTTTTTTAATCACTCGCATCTACCGTCACTACTGACCCACTTATTAAGCGATTTACAATTCGATACAGACAGACAGTCATTAATTTATTATCCTTCCAATAATTCTTACGTTACCCCACAACAGTAATTTCTCCTTTAGCGTGGGTGCGTTTACAAACATTTAAAATCACATACACAAACACCCAGACCCGAAACTACTATCTGTAGGTCATACAAATATTTGTTCCGTGCGGGGATCAAACCCGCGACACGCAGCGCAGCAGTCCATTCGCTCAGCCACTGTGCCAACCGTGCCGTCAATTTAAATGGTATTGTCTATATCGTTGATACTTTGATCGAAATTAGAAAAATAAGATTGGTTTGATCTCACCGCGTCGTGTTGATAACGGCCACGCGGCATCGCGGTACGACCGGCGGCGGCGACCCGGGAAGGGCAAAGCCGCCTCGGCTGGCTCCCGCGGCGAACGGGACGCGACCGCACACGCCTCACGTGCTCGCGGCGGAGTCTTGTGACGCTGCTCTTCCAATGACGTCAACCGATCTAAGATTTGATCTATTAGTAAATTGTTAGGTGACCTACGTCCTTTTGGAGTACGACTAGAGCCCTAGTTCCGATGACCTGGATGACCACAACTCGAATAATCACGAATTTCTAGATTGAGAACCACAGTTGTTAGAACGCCTTCTGCTTTTACGGCTATTATTAAGCATGTTCATAATGCCGCTCAACGCGCAAGCGTGGTACGAGGTACTTAAATAGCTTATTCACTAAACAAAACACTAATAAGGATAGCTGGATAGCTAATTAGCGTTACTAGGCTGAACCTAACAAACAATGTTACAAAATTACTAACAAGCTACAGAACAACATTCTATAAAATGCAATCATAAACGCACTACCGTCATCTTTTCAATAATGCAGTTAACAAATTGGAACGTACTCACCAGATTTTTCAACATTTCGTTTACCATGTTACACATCTACCCGTAGTAATTATGATAATAGCAGGAAAAAAGTCAACATTTTATTTACGATGTAAAACAGTGACTTGGTTCCTTTTTCAAATTCGAACAACCAATTTTGCCTTAACAACAGAGTGGAGACGTGAGAATGAATGCCACTTCTGATATTAGCAAACTAGCATTAAACAGATAAAAATAAAAACAACTATCAAACAACGGTTTTATATTTTAAACAATTAAATTAACAGGAAATAAAAAGAACACTAAATAGGCAGAATCAAATTGAAGGTAGGCAGAATTGGCTGTTCTAACGGGCAGAGATTCTTCGTAGCTTGTTGACTCGATGGAGAAAAGGGGCGAAATGCGTCGTGCAGCGGTTTATATAGCCGCGTGGTGGCTGGAGTGTGCGTTCCTCTTCACGCATCGTCTTGACGGTGTCTTTTCTGCTAACATTATATAAAACTTCTTATTGAGGCCATAGCTTAAGTATTCGTTTCCAAAATCGGAAAGAGGATTGAAGCTTTTATAACCTCAACAAAGACAAACAGGAGACCGGATTATTTCATAACAAAAGTGAAAAGTTAAATGAATTAAATAGGTAGGATAATAGCTATACAATTGCACAAAAACATACGAAAAGGTTCTTGTAATGTAAAAAAAAAATTTGTTGTGTTTGACTTTTTTTAGTTATTAAAAATACGTAAGTCATGTAATAGTTTTTTCATCTGTAAAGATGAAAAAACATTACTCAAATCAAAGTTAACATGATCCAAAGCGAGCTGTAATCTTGCCCTTTTATGGCTTTCTGTGGGCCAGGGTTTCACAACATGCCTCCTATAATGCAGCTCTTCACTTTTAAGAGCACGACGGGCATTGTCAACACTTGAGTCATATAAAGCAGCATAGTCGGTCATCGGCAGGAATCCATTTTCTTCATACTCTCATAACACGATTTGACGCTGTAATGTGTTTATGAGCCGTGGTCTACTAGTTCTTTGATGGTGTTGCAAAGAACCCTCGTCTTAAAATCGTCGTACCAATAGAGCAACTGTTTTTCTCTGCAACAATATAACAGAAATATATAATACGCAATAATGATTTTTTATTAAGTAGTAGGTATAGTCGTAACTAAAAAAATATTTTTTTTCTTATAAAAATTTTGAAATCAAAACTACTTACGTTAATAATATAAGTCGACAAGTTTCGAGTGTCAAAAAGTTTTTGCCTTGATTTTGCAAATCAGTTATTTGAGCTCTTGTAACGAAAACAATATTACAACGCGTACTCATTTTGATGAAATAAGTTAATTCACCTAAATTTAAATAAAACTGAGCTAAAAATGAGGTAATCAAAACAAACTTATCGAACAATCAATTGAGCTTATAGTCATAACTCATAAATCTTCAATCTAATTATTTCTACTACCTACTAATTTATTTATGAATTCATATTCGACCTACCCTCAAGTTTGAAAACTAAAACATAGATAATTAAAATCAGATTGTTATAAAATGATAATAATATTCAATTTAAACAAACATAGTAGGTAGTTAGGAATAAATTTATATATTAGAAATAATTCATTATAAATTATTTGAATGTTTAAACAGAAAAAAGAAACTACATAAACATTTTATACAACGTGAGCGCCCTCTAGTTAGTGTAGCATCAACAATATAATCATTGTTGCTAATCGAGTACTTATTTACGCCAGGTGGCGTCATTTCTTGCTTCACACGGTATTTTTTCTGAACTGCCCATGCATTATTGCAGGCGATGGTACCTCTACCTACAGAGTAAAACATTTTTTGGTATGACACGGTTATCAGACCTTCGGGCTTCTTCATCACTATCATCACTACATAGTATAAAACAAAGTCGCTTCCCGCTGTCTGTCCCTATGTATGCTTAGATCTTTAAAACTACGAAACGGATTTTGATGCGGGTTTTTTTAATAGATAGAGTGATTCAAGAAGACGGTTTTAATACCTTTTTTGCACCCGTGCGAAGCCGGATGGGTCACTAGTAGAAATATAAAATGTAAAGATCTGATCATCATACTCTATTCATACCTTTTATTAACGTCAAAAAGAAAAAAGACAGCCTCTTTTTCTCACACTGCTGTTACACACAGGCCCCCACTCTTGGAGACAGAGTGGGCCGCAATCCGCCACTCGATCTTACATGTCATCCAATTTTGAAACTGTGTTTTTGAGAGTCTACTAACGCATAAATCGCAGTCGTTACCTCTGGCCACCACTGCCCCAACATTTTAACTCGACGGGTTATTTAATACTTTTGTAGAAAAATACTAAAACCCGACTACGACAAAAAAAAAACGCTGAAAAAGTATGAAACAAGATTTTCAGGATAGAACAAAAAGAAAAGCCGTAGTCACACGGTATTAAAGTGTGGTTTTAGGTTGGTACCTAAAACGTGTGACTACGGCTTTTCTTTTTGTTCTATCCTGAAAATCTTGTTTCATACTTTTTCAGCGTTTTTTTTTTGTCGTAGTCGGGTTTTAGTATTTTACTTTTTTTTATTTAAACAATTTTGGTGTTAAATATTTTTTTTTAATCTTGACTTTTTGTTCGCTAGAGGGCGTGATTTTAAATTTGAGAGAATTTTGGAAATGTACAAGTGAGGCCCTTTTAAATGATACCAATCAGTGCGTGTTTATCTCCATTTTTATTTTTTAAGCCTTACTTTTTGTCCGCTAGAGGGCGCCAAATCGCTTTTTGTGACACGTCACGTAAGTAACCTATGTTCAGCGGAAAATTAAGACGGTTCTAACGATACCTCATATGTCGAGTTCCGATAAGTAGATTAGAAGCTATGAGGGAACAGATGAAGATACACACATACATTCATACAAACATACATACATGCATACATACATAGCCAGTCAAAATCATAACCCTCCTTTGGCTTTGCCGTAGTCAGGTAAAAACTGTTGTCGTTACAGCGTGCCGGTGTGTCACATTCGAGAAAGACGATGTTAGACGATATCCCCTTGGCGCCAATTAAAACAATTCGGTGCAATAGTCACGAGTTCCTTATTCAATGTTACACCTACGATACGAATACTCGTATACCTTACACGGTTCACGTTTTATTTATTGCTAGCTTATGCCAGTGGCTTCGCTCGCATGGGGTTTGGTTGTTGTGTAACGGGGATAAAAAGTATTCATGTATGAATCCCGGTTATATTTGTGTGCCAAATAAGTGTTGTTTGCCTGAAAGAGTAACAAACATCCATAATTGGGATTTAAGGGATGATTTTTCCAAAGTGCCAAATTTTTAAACCGTGAATTTAAATTTGTATTTTGCAGATGACTACTGAACAGGTCCTGGTTGAACCCCCGCGAGAATCTGTTATTGGGCTCTACCATCCGGGATTTCTTAGTAGCAGCCACTGAGTCTGGATGTGTGCCTAGTTAGTCATCATCATCTGCCTAGCCTTTTCCCAACTATATTGGGGTCGGCTTCCAGTCTAACCGGATGCAGCTGAATACCAGTATTTTACATGGAGCGACTGCCTATCTGACCCCCACAACCCAGTTAATACTAGGTAATACGATACCCTTTGGTAAGACTGGATGTCAGAATTTCAGGTCACTGACTACCTGTAACGACTGCCAAAGATCTATATATTATGGCAGCCGGGACCAACAGCTTAACGTGCTTTCCGAGGCAAGGAGGAAACTCGGTATGTCGGGCGGTCACCCATCCACAGACCGACCTAGGCAAGCACAGCTTTACCTAAAGATCGACCTGGGTGGCAGTTCTTATTAAGCCACAAGCTCCATTATTAATTAAACTCCTTAATTAAATTTGTGCCTAGTTAGTATGATATAGATATATTAGTATGGCAATTATACGGGACTCAAACATCATTGACGAAATGTGGGTATAGTGTAAGTCTCGTGGGTTAAGGGTAGAGACCGTGAATCCTCTAGTGGATAATGTGTTTGGTGGACTTACGATATTTGCAGGCTGACTGTTAGCAGCTAGTTGAGGTTGGCCAGATCGAGCTGAATGGCATCCAATTGGGTCCATGTCTTTGTGGGTTTGTACACCTATGCTCTAGTACCGAGCTTCATAGGTTTTATCAAAACATAATATTAGTAGGTAATTCACAAAAACGCGTTAAATTAAAAAAAAATAATTAGTGTATATCTGGACTACCAACGTTACTATATACATTGCTACTAACTTATTCTTAAGTTCAATTAATTGGTTACTAACAAAATTATGGACATTAGCTAGTCTGAAATAAGCACATTTTATTTTATTTTTTTTAAAAACTATTTATTAAATTCTAAAGTATCAAAATAATCCTCTGGTTTTGATACATTTATGCACATACCATGTACCAATCTAGTCATACCACCAGGACAAATGTTACGAGAATACAATATTGGGGTTTCATTGCTGTTTTGTCCGAACGCCATATTTGAAGACAGCACTACGTCTAAGACGTACTGTAGTACTTCCGCAGGAGTAGCTTCGTCCAGTACAGTGGGACCTGGGGTTGAGAATCCCAAGGGATATACATCAGCGACAGCTGCGCCGACGGCGGTGGTGATTGCTATTGCGAAGATGATTGCTTTCATCTTGCACGTCCTGAAATATATTTTATTAAAAGTTATTATTTGGTGATGACTTATTGGTGATGTTCTTCAGAAAGGACAGGTGCGTAGTACTCGCAAGCGGCGTGCGTGTATGACCAAATGTATGAATGTGGACTAGGCAATAGGAGTATGTAAGGATCGTAGCAGGTGCAGGCGTTCCGTGGTTTCTGCCTATCCCCATGGGAAAAGGGCGTGAGTTTATAGAGGTATGTAAATGTATGTACATACTAGCTTTTGCCCACGGCTTCGCCCGCGTGGATGTCGGTTTAACTACAAAAATGACGATTTTCCACACAAACTTTCATCCCCTATTTAACTCCCTTAGGGGTTGAATTTCCAAAAACCTTCCTATTATAATGTAGAAGAGCACTAAGAAGAGTGCTCCCCTACATTATAATAGGGAGCCGTGTGCAAAATTTCACATTCCTAGCCCCAGTAGTTTCGGCTGTACGTTGATATGTCAGTCAGTCAGTTCTCCTTTTAAATATATAGATGTATTATTTGGTACTGTAGGTTCAAACGCTGTTGCTGGGTATGAGTTGCAGACCCAGGTCAGGCAAAGAGTCATTGAGTTTTTTCATCTCAGTAGTAGCCCTGACCTTGCTGCGTAGTTTAATGCAATAAACTTGCCCCTATTCTATTAGACTTTAAAATAACACGCAATCATAGTTAGTTAAGTGAAGTCATTCTAAATTCAATGTAGCAGACTCTTAAATATGGTGGCGGAACGAGAGAGGGAGAGAACCTCTCAACGACGCGCGACGGTGAGTAACGGGCTAGCTCGCCGTCCGGCCGTCGTCATGACGGCAACAGACCGTGTCGACGGCGCGTTTGTGTTCCACGCGCGCCTCAAAGAGATGTCAGCAACATGGAAGGGGCCCGCAAGGGCCGACGCCCGTCTGGGCTGTATGTGGATTATCGAAAGGCATAACGCGGCTCCGACACAAGGGCGAAGAAGGAACATGGGTTTGGTTTTTAGTCAGTAGAAGTCTGACACTCCCCTTTGCTCTGCCCAAGAGCGGGGGGTTATTCGATAATTTTCCACCCACCAAAAAAAAAGACTTAAAGATAGTGGACTAATTATATGGGTATCAATGAAAGGGGGTACGTTGAGAAATACGTCACAGTTAGAAATATTTCATCATCATTATCCTGCCCTTATCACATTCTATTTGGGGTCTGCGCAACACGTTTAGCGTAGCTTGTTTTATAAAATATTGATAAAAAATTATTTAAATAAATGAATAATGTAATAATGACAAAAATATTAGGTACAGTGCGATGATAAAGTTATTTTATGCAATTAAAGACCAGGGTATTTAATTTTTGAAAACAAAAAAAAATATAGTAGGATGAAACCCAGTGGAAAAAGTAGAAAATATAACAAAAATTAAAGGAAAAATAAATTACGGTCGATCTGAGGTCGGGAAGTGGGGGTAGTAAGTGGGGGGGGGGGGGGTTTTAAGGGGGGAAAGCGGTTTATCTCGATTTCCGGCAAAACTACAAGTCCTATGGAAAAAAAATGTAATGGCAAAGTTGTAGAAAATAAAAAGATCTACAACTTTGATTTTAACACTTTTTTCACATAACCTCAAAATGTATGTGAAAAATTAAAATAACCAAGTTTCTGGTTTTTAATTTTTATCTTTTACAAAAAACATTTTTTTTTTCACGAAATTTAGTGAAAACTTACCTTTTTATGCCCTAAATCCACTGTAATTTTTTTGATTAAAAATATTTATTTTTCACCTTATTATTAACTTAGTATCGAAAAATCAGCCATATTTTCAATCGAAAATTCTGACGTCAAAATATCTGCTTTTTTAAAAAAGTCGGTGGGCGTTATGTTCCTTATAATCTCTACTTTCTGATGATGTATAAAAAATATACATTGCAATGGTAAATTTTCTAAGAAAAAGCAAAATCAGCTGCTACGAAATAACAGGTAGGAAGGGCCAAATCCTCCTAGCCCCTTCCCCACTCAAACTCAAACTCAAACTCAAATATTTTATTTCAATTAAGCCATTACAGGCACTTTTGAATGTCAGAAGGACGGAAGAAGAACGAAACTACAAGTGCAATACGTCATTCCGAAAGCCACCACGCCGAACCACACGCCACCGAATGCCCGCAACAACGAACATTGCGAGCACAAAAGCACGCAGCGACGCAAACCGCAACAACGAATGCTCGAGACCCCGAATCACGGAACAACGAATGCACGCCGCAACGCGCAACCGCCGCCCCGCGACCCGGAGCCCCGCACACCCGGCGCCACGGCACACACCGCCGCGCGCCCCCGCACCCACAGCACTCGCCGCCGGTAACATCCGGCGCCGCGCAGCCCGACGCAGCAACTCCCGAAACGACGTATTGCACTCCTACGCTACAGTCACAATCACAAGGCATAATAACTTGTGAAAGTACTGCAGTTGCCAGTTCCCTAACGTAGATCTCATGAAGAAGAACGGGCAAGAAACTCCATGGACACTCTTTTAAATCAGAATTTGTTACAAAATCTTGGTACATTATATCATTCATGTTGAGATGGTATATTATGTGAGAACTATGTAGCAAGACGTGCAAGTTAAGAGCGTCCAGAGTAAAAAGATATAAAAAACAAATCAAAGAAAAATATATAAACCATGGCAGCTAAGAGATGACCAGTCTCCACTGACAGCGCCCGTTCACGAACATGACGCATGGATCAGCACCATCTAACTCAACCATTTTGAAGGGAACTAAATGATCCGACACACCCGCCACCATCAGCGAGACATTTGAGTGAGCATGACATTCTCCCAGCCACCAGGGCAACGTCACTAAAATATAACTAAATGTAAAAAGTGGCTGTATAGTAGGTACATAGTACTCACACATGTGCCATGCAATTATACAATATTAAAACATTGAATCTATACAATGCAAAGATATTTTTACAATCTTCTGCAGCCTCTAAACTAACTTCACATGATAGTCGATTTATTTGCCCCTAAGGTTGTGGAGCAGGACCAGCATTGAGCCAAGCATTTTTATCATCAATGTAATCCCCCAACTTATAGTATGCTTGCCTACATAGTGTGCGTTTTACACAAGTTTTAAATTTCGTCTCACTCAGTTGAAGAATGTGAGGGGGTATTTTATTGTAACATTTTAAACAGTACCCCATGAAAGATGAGAAATACCTTTTGATGGGCCAAAATTTTCCGTAGGTCTCCACGATATCTGATATATCTATCTATCTATATATATCCAATTATCTTAAAATAACAATAAATAGGCATAAAACAGCAATAAATACGCTTATAATTTCTTGTCTAGGCCTTATTATTTGGTAGTGGGTATTATTTCGCTGCAGCTGATTTTGCATTTTCTGAGAAAACTTACCATTGCATTGTATATTTTTATACATCATCAGAAAGTAGTGATTATAAGGAACACAACGCCTACCGACTTTTTAAAAAAAGCTGATATTTTGACGTCAGAATTTTCGATTGAAAATTAGGGTGCTTTTTTGATATTAAGTTAAAATAAGCCGAAAAAATAAATATTTTAAATAAAATAAATTACAGTGTATTTGGGACATGATAAGGTAAGTGTTCACCAAATTTCGTAGAAAAAATTTTTTTTTTTTTGAAAAAGATATAAATAAAAAACCAAAAACTTGGTTTTTTGAATTTTTCAACTAAATTTTGAGGTTATGTGAAAAAAGTGTTAAAATCAAAGTTGTAGATCTTTTTATTCTCTACAACTTTGCCATTACATTTTTTTTCCATAGGACTTGTAGTTTTGCCGGAAATCGAGATAAACCGCTTTCCCCCCTTAAAAACCCCCCCACCCCCACTTCCCGACCTCAGATCGACCGTAATTTATTTTCCTTTAATTTTTGTTAGATTCTCTACTTTTTCCATTGGGTTTCATCCTACTGTAACTTTTTTTCATTTTTTACCACTTTTGAAGGCGTCGGCCCTGGTCTATTAGTGCTAGTTCTACATACAAATCGAATTAAATATATAAATTATGTAAGTCACATCCACGACCTTGAATAATGGCGCAAAACTACAAAATAAAAGTAAAACAGTACCTACCTTATAAATCCTTTGATGGCTAACAAAAATGCTTATGTCCTGAAGTAACACTCAGTTTTATTTGCTCCTGCAAATCGAAATTAGGTATCTTATTATTTACTGCTTAATATTGTCCTAGTCCATAGACGGTGCGAAGCAGACTAATCTGAGCTGAGCTGTTAAATAAATGAAGGAGAATTGATTCAGTGCTAGTCATTGAACAAAAATAGTTATTTTTGTTGCAATTAGTCATTCATGACGTACTTGTTGATTGATTACAAAAGGGTTCAGTAGAGGAAACATTTTCAGTTCAAATCTCAGCTAATAGCATCTATATAAAGACCTCTGTGTTGCTTTTTTATAATTATTTCTGGCATATTATAAATAAAATGAGATTACAACTAATATTTGAAATTAGAATGGAAAAAAATATAGAACAGATCGAAGACGCATGTTAACATGCAGTCGGCGCATCATGTCTTCTTCTTTCTTAATTATCTATTACTCGTCATCTCATCAGATACCTTTTTTTTTGTAATATTGTCCTTTAGACAGTCCATTTATCGTTTTTTTGGTCTTCCTCCTCGACCTACAAACACATTTTCCTCATTCCTCCACCCATACTCGGACAACCGATTACCACAGAAGTTTACAGTCACCACGGCCACTTTAAGACCAGAAAAAAATCGGCCAAGTGCATGTCAGACCGCGATCAGTGTAGGGTTCCGTTGTTGCTCATCAAAATATATGGAGTTACTGCCTACCTACCTCCGAACGATGATTTTAATAATTGTAATAATAAAACTAACATTTTGCAGTTTTAAAACCTGTGCTGCCTACCTACATTATGTTAAGGAAAATATTTGATTTGGCTGAAAAATTAAACAGATGTGCATTTAAAAATATCCGCTTTTAATTTCGCTAATACATACTACTACCATGAATTTTTTGACAAACCCAAACACAACTGTTTAGCTGGTAAGAGGGGGGGGGGGGGGAGGGAGGGGTAACACGCTTGTGTCTAAGTATTTGAACAAATTCGCAATATTTTTTAAAGACCTATTATATTCTACCACATTCCACACTATGGGCTTTTTCGAGGTTTTATTTTACCAGTTTGATGGCATAACTCATCTGTATATTAATGCCAAATTGGAGCTTACTAGTAAAAGGAGTCTTTGAGCTATAATGCGGACAGAAAGACAGACGGACACGGCGAAACTCTAACCGCCTTATTAATAAAAATAGATAAACCTGGTTTAACTTACGCTTGGTTTATCTCGTATGCCGCCTCACTTCAAAAATATTCAAAAGAAAGTGACGGCATGCGAGATAAACCAAGCTTAAGTTAAACCGGGTTTAACAATTTTTATTAATAAGGCGGTAAGGGTTCCTTGTGGACTACAGAATTATAGAACTCTACAAATGTAAAATGTTTTATTATTATTTTATGTACTCATTTGTAATTTTATCCATTAGCGTATCACTACAGACCTCCTTCTCATTCTCATCTCAGCTACATACAAATGCCTATTATTTATCATCATCTTCATTCATCTATGTTTTTGAATATGTTCTAGGTATTTCGGGTTAGGGTTTTGCTTGGTTCAGTGCACACCTGCCTGGATTCGAACTCATACAAGGAGAATAACTACCATAACAAAATTGCTATCTATATGCACTATACTTTAAATACTAAATCTATATGCATACTATACTAACTCTATCAAATGTTATGTATCTCTTGGGACTAACAACAAGACAAACCCATAAGGCAAGCAGACTGTTAGGAAGTCCTAACATCCTGAAGAGTCGTAGTAGGTACAGTCGAATAACCTAATAAGTTTACAGCCAGCTAACTTGCATTTTCTTTTAAGGTTATACACACATACATTTAGAGAGTCGCTTAATGCGAAACGCTTTATAAAAAAATCGATCAATATTTTCTTTTTTTTTATGTATGTACACCGATTACGCTGCGATTTATGATCCGATTTACGTGATTCTTTTTTAGTTTGATGCGGAATAGTTGCCATTTGGTCCCATAAAAATGTAGCATGGTTTGGCCCACTACTTTTAATATTATGAACATTTTTTTAAATTGATGAACATTTTTCGTTTTTGTGTGTTCGCGAATAACTTCGTCGTTTATGAACCAATTTTGATGATTATTTTTTATTGGAACGGAGATATTTGTGCCTTGAGGTCAGAAATTACCCCACGAGAAATATTGGGACAAAAAGTGTCCTATTCTATCTCTGTGCCTTTCATTAGTTAATAGATAGAGAGAGACTTTAGAGAGTTATTTTACACTGGAAGCAGGTTATTAACCATGTCTATCATTTGTTTTAAATTCCTTATATTTCGACGACCAAATATATATAATATATGTGGTCGTCTATTTTTAAGGGGTAAGAGTTTTAGAGTAAAGAGGAAGTGAGTGAGTATGACATTTTGGTGTGTTTAGTGACCATGTCACTTAAAAAAAGTGATGGAGTTACTTCACGATAGTTAAAATCAATTTCAGGCACTTTTAAGCCGATCTCAGCATTGGGATGGCATAAAGGAGTTGCCCACTCCAATTCGCAGTAGATACTTTTTAGTAACGCCAAATACAATGTCTGGTAACATCACTCGCGTTAAACTGTAGGTGGTAAAATAAAACTCACCGATTGCTTATAATTATTTATTTTAAATAATTAACTCGCTTGTCATTTGGCTTACAAGCTTCGGAACCTAAATGATCGATACATTGCAGCAAACCGCAACTTCTACGCACAAAATCTTCTTAATCATCTACAAAACCTAGGTAATCGTAGTAATCCGGTGATACGGTTGTTTGTGGAACTGAACATTCTCCAGATTTCAATTTAACCCCACCACCGATGCAGATCTGATTATGAAATAGTCCACCACCGGAGTGGTTATTTTCTTTAGACATATGTGAGGTAAGTACTACGTCATAGAGGTACAGTAACACGTCCATAGGAGTGGTTCCCTCCAGTATTGCTGGGACTGGGAGGGGGTTAGACAATTTGGCAACAGCGGTGCCGATCGCGATTAAGAAGATAATTGCTCTCATCTTGTACATTCTGAAAATAATTAAAGTTAGTATTTAATAATATGACAAAGAAGAAGTTTCGTTTACTGTTTAGAGTCACGAGGCCCTTTTTGCTATAAAAATAAAATACGAAAATAATATATAATTTTCTATGATTTACTACTACGTACTAGAAGAAATAAGTATCCAGGCACTTAATGTAATGTTTTATATAATTGCTTAAAAAAACTAAGGACACACATATATAACTCATGTCAAAAACAAAGCTTCGCAGCACACTTATAACATTGTTTGAAAGTAAAGTTGAAGTTAGGTGCCTGGATACTTATCTCTTTTGGTGACTGTACATAATATAATCAATATAACAAATAAAAAAGTGATGATATTATGTAGCATCTGAAAAAGCATTATATGTAATAAATATGGATTTAAAATCCTCATTCATACAAATAAATAAGTAGCATTAATAGGTGACTATGGGGAAAATTATATTGATAATTAGGCAAAACCCGCAAAAGGTATAAAACATTTTTACTAGAACAAAAACATAAAGAAATTATCAAAAACATTACTAATTACAAAAACATAAAGGAATTATCAATCATTTGTTCTGTGTCTGGGTGTAATTTATCTATAATATGTATGTATTTAGAAATATATAAGTATGTTTATCAGTTGTCTAGTACCCATAACACAAGCTCTGCTTAGCTTGGGACTAGATGGCGTTGTGTGATAGTTGTGGAATATTATTATTATTATTATTATTATTATTATTATTATAGAGTAAAACTTTACCTAGTAAATCCTTCGTGATCACTGCTGAATCTTGAAGAAAAACTATCTAGCTATGCTAGTAATTGTTTATTTATTCATATGAATACCTATAATAATACTTTTATTATTATGGTTAAGTTGATGATGTCTCTATACGACGCACAATACACTGATTCGTAGCGGTTAGTAATAAATTAATGACTTAGAAATATTATAGATATGCATAGCAGGAAAATGACTTCGGTTGACGTTGTTTATGACTCAATGGTAAAGTTTCTGTAGGCGTGGGTCCCATAGCACGTGACGAGCGATTTAGTAGAGCTAGTTAATAAAAAATCGAACGAGTTAGAGGTAGACTGTTTTGTCTGGTCATAAAAATCTACTCACAATAACTTTAGTATATCCGTGATCATGGTGCTTGTAACCACCACGCCAAAATATCGGGAGTACGAAACAAAAAATAAACACGGTAAATATACCGTTTTCAGTGTTAATGATAGTGTTAGTGACAATGTCAGTTTAAAAAATTATCTCTTTTATTGCAACACTTCTTTTTACCCTTCTAAGGGCTGGTTTTTCAAGCGCCAGTAAACTTTTACCTGAGGAATAAATGTTATGTTTTGACAGATTGTCTATTCAAAAACTGTCAAAATGACAAACTTATTCGTCAGATAAAAGTTAACTGGCGATTGGAAAACCGGCCCTAAAGTGTTAAAAAGGTAATCTTCAATTGTCTTCTTTTATCTTGTTAGGTGACTGCTTAAAGGCCGACGTGTACGGCCATTTATCGCAGCGAAAAGAGAAGACAAAGAAATATCGTGCCCAGTGACGCTCCTTTTCAGGGCAGGATTCTCGCTAAAAGGCACGCGCTTACAGCGAGTAATCACCAGTCTGTTTAGTGCACTCGTTCGACAAAACTATCGAACTACACACTTGCGGCTCGTTACTCGTCAACTCGTTTGTAGATACTAGCTCTACTCGGTCGTCGCTGATCGTTGGCGATGGAACCGTAGCTTTATGGGTAAGTACGCTGTGAAGCTATTCATTTCAGGACATACTCAGCCCTGAGTATAATCCAAGTAATTTGATGATTTCCCACTTTCCAAAAAAAAGACGTACTGGGTTCCGTAGCTTGGATGCAAAAACATTTCACGATATTTGAAGCCAAACTTTTGATTTGAGAACAACCTAGATAGTTTATTGCACTTACAGTTTTATAGAAATCTTTAAAATTCTTACACATAATATATAGACGTGGAACGAGGGCAGGAAGAATGATAAAGGGGTGTTATCTCTTATTCGGGTTAATAGGATTCGGAACTTTTATTCGGTAAATCGAGTGAATGTCCCGCGATCCGATCGTGATTCAGTGATAGTGAAGCATGCTTACCAGCATGCTTTGCTATCACTGAATCCCGGCAACCGCCGGGAGCGGAATGGTACTTATTAATATACAGGATGGAAGGGACAGCGATGCACAAACGGTTACAATAATAATATGTTCATTCCAATTCCACATTAAAAAAATCATCGGTAATTAAAATATAAAAAATACATATCTTTCTCCTAGCAAAGCGCAATATCTACATGGTCAAAATATACCAGAATGATCTACTGATGATGTACCGTTTGTGTGTCGATGTCCCTTTCACGCTGCACGCTGCATAGAGACTTGCTTAGGAATGACTTTGTTGTTCAATAAATACTGTCAGATCGAATATGCTCAGCCGAATAAGTGTGTACCAACCCTTTTTTTTTGGGGGGCTGGGATATCATCAAATAACCCCTTCCGCTCTGGGCAGAGCGAAAGGGAGTGTCAGACTTCTACTGACTAAAAACCACCCATGTTACTTCTTAGCACTTTGTGTCGAAACCGCGGTATCTCTTTCGAAAAATCCGCTGCCCCTACAGACGTCGGCCCTGGCGTGCTCCTTCTTTGTTGCTGACATCTCTTTGTGGCGCGCGTGGAACACGAACGCGCCGTCGTCGTCATACGGACGGACGGCGAGCTAGAAGTGTGTACCACCCCTTTATACAGTGAAATGAAACGAGGCGTCTTGTTTATATCATTTAATGCAAAAAATACGTAGCACCTTCTATATAGGTATCTACATTGAATGTGTCGTATTTAAGTAAGATAATATGACGGACTTATGCTTTGTTTTTCACTATTTTTATAACTTACAATTAACAATATTATTTATTTATTTATTTATGCACACACAAAATACAGAAAAGGATAAAAAATAAAAAAAAATATATATTTATATATATAACAAATATTATGCAATAATAAAAAAAGAAATGTGCATGTGGTGTTAATCTGTAAGTAATTGTTACATTGCACTCATACATATATGTATATCGTTTATTTTTGAATGACATTTCAATCAAAACTTACACAACAATTATAAACTAACCTAAATTAAATAAATTAAATAAATTAAACAGTACTGAGAAATTTGTACTGCTTTATTATGACAACTTATGAGCCAAACAATATCATCATTCAAAAAATGATAGATCCGGTGCTTCTGTTACCGGGGCACACTCGCCACTTTTTAATCTATGCATATTACCAGGACAATTAATTCCGGGAATAAAGGTCCCTTGGCTGTTGAGCTCGGAGGACGTGTGTGGCATAAGCACCACGTCATATAGGTACAGCAACACATCCACAGGTGTACCTCCCTCCAGTATATTAGGAACTGGGGTTTTCAGTACGGAGGAACGCAAATCGGCGGCAGCAGTTGCGATTGCGACTAAAAAGATGACAGCCCTCATTTTGTAAATCCTGGAAAATAACACAACACTATTTAAAACAAAACAAAATCAAAAGTACTTTTTTTTAAATTGGTTATTTGGATTCCAGGATTTGTGCGCGATTGATGACAATAGGCTCACCCTATACTACATGGGGCTTAAACATAACAGGCGAAATCTTACACTGGCGCACAGTATGATAAATGCCTCGAAAATCGGACATCGCTTTTTTATTCTTCTAATCGATATACACTGTTTTGAATGCTAGAGTAGAACTCCCGTAATCGAATTCAACTTAGAACCAGCGCTATAATTTATTTAATATTTAATTCTGGTTTTCCATAGAAATCAAAAGAATTCTTATAACTTATTATGTATGTAACATTTTTGTATTTTATTTATAGTATGCGATAAAGTCAAATATCTGCTTCAAAAATCTATTTTTAGAAACAAAAAAATATTTTTAAGATGTAATTTAAACCAAGTTACGTAATTATTTCTGTAATTTTGAAATTATTTTTTCTAGAAGGTAGTAGCATTTTATTTTTACACACATTATTGTTTAGTGTTAGGTCAACCTGCCTGCAAAATATCGGATGTATAACACGAAGGAATTCGAATTTTTCGAGTTTAGTATTTTTTTTTTGTTAGGGTCATCACACTAAACAAAAATCTAAAGTCAATATTTTGTTAAGTCTTATTTTTGTGATGTTGTGTGATGTAATTTAAAGGAAGTTACGTAATTTTTTCTGTAATTTTTAAATTAATTTTTTCTCAGTATTATCAGAGAATTTTTTTAAACCCATAGAATCTTCATAACTTCGATTTCCTGATAGATTTGCATCTGTTTTCTTTTACAGTTAATGGTACAGTTCTGAAGAATATTTTAAGATAAATAAAAGGTGCTACTTGCAAAAGTGGTCCGAGGGAAAAAATAAAAAAAGAAAAAATAATAAAATCAGACATATTTGTTTTTCTATAATAGAACAATCTTTTCTGTTTCGCTTATAGAATACCTTGTATATATTGTCAATAAACTTGAAAAACAAATGTTCAATTATATTTATCACATCGTTGATTTTTGAGTTTTTATGAAAGTCCAGAAAAATCTAATAAAAATAATTATAATTCTGTTTTGAAGTATATTTGAGATCCGGGAGTTCTACTCTCGCATTCAAAACAAAGTTTACTATCGATTAGAAGCATAAAAAAGTGATGTCCAATTTTCGAGGCTTATAACATACTGTGTGGCGTCATTTAGAGTTAAGTCACAGGTGAACGTCAACCATGTTTTAAGAGACAGTTCCCCGAACCGGTCATTCTTTGCCTTTTCACAGTGTTTTAGCTAAGAAGAAGAACTGCCGGAGCAAACTCATCAACGCAAACTTTCTGTAACTTTCTTTCTATATTTCCCGTAGAATTAAAAAAAAGGGCCGTAGACCAAAATTTCACCTGTTATGTTTAATTCTCTTGCCATATGGGTGAGTCTAAATTGGTATCAACAGGACAAAAACCAGTTTAGAGTTTGGGTAATTCCAGGAATCTGGGAAAACCCAAACCAGATATTTAATTGTTTGTAGCTATCTCTACCTAAGTCCCTAGAACTGACTTCAAACCAGCTCCAGCTATTGGAGTAGCCTTGTGGAGTTAGAGTTTAACATTGACAATAACAAAAAGTTAGTTAAAGTCTGCCCACGCAAGCAAATATAAGTTTTTCGAGTAATAAGAGAATATTTTAATGAACAGCTGCTGTTAAGCATCGAATTTTTCATAGTTTTTATTTTATTTTATTTAATGAACGATTATGAAAAGAAAAAGATTCCACTTACAGGCTGTATGTACAACAAAACCAATACTCGTACAACATGCCTATTGAACACTGTTTTAGGCTTTCACGGTTCATCACTATTAAAATGTCACTTACGGGATATCTTCCGTGATTATCATTTGTACGTGTTTTTGTCACGGAAGATATCCCCATAGGTGACATTTTAAATAATAATATGCTTATTGAATTTTATAATCATACTAAACTAGGTACATCTTTGTATATATACATAATCAAGCATTAACTACGTTTTGTAATAAGAAGGAAAACTGCCAATTGGACAACCCCGAGAATTGCGCACATTTAATAAAATTATTAAATGAGAAACAGTGAAGTAAAATATTACCGTTCTGAACAAACACACTCACTGCAACAAATTTGCGTTTTCGAATACTTCGCACTAATGATGTTGGTTTACGTTGCCACTTTATTACATTATATGCAATACTACTAATATGAAATAGTAACTGAAGTCACGGAAGGAAAATCATAAAAATTACACAGTTAACTTCGTCATAATAAGGAATAGGTACATAAATTCCCGTTTCACAAATAGATACTGAATCCTGAATAATTTATCCTGTAAATAGGGTATTGGAATGACTATTACAGTCATATTGTAAGCATAGCACGATATCAACATTATCTCAACATTCGAATCGTATAATTACGATTCGAATGCTAACCCGGTGTTATAAAATTATATATTATGAAAATGAGCCATTAGGCTCATTTTCAATATAACACCGGGTATGAAATCATCTGGAACGACGTTAAAAACAGTACAGCACCTAATGATACTGGTCAACTTATCAAAAGCGACGCAAACAGATTTGTCACCACAAGAACCCGAAATTCTGCAGTCAGAGGTCGAATATGAAAATCTCTAGGTAAAGATGGAATTCTCTCGGAGTTACCCAAAAACCTAGATTCCGAAAATGTGAAGCAGATTGTCTTCTCTGAGATGCCCTGAAGAGTGGACTGGACACAGTCCGTGTTTGTATAAAAAAGGCACTACCAACAAAACTGCAGCAACTGCACTATGTTGGCACTTATTCCACGTTAGCAAGATACTCCTATACATCGTAAGCACACAGGCTTGCTTGAGCCCTGTATTATTGTATTTCATTGATTACACCAAAGCCTTTGATTGTGTAGCACTCTACAGTAGGTTAAGCGGTTCTAAAGGCAATGGGTACGCCTCAATATTTTATTGACCTAGTCTGATGTCTCTCCATCAACAACCACGTTTTCGTGAAAATAGACATAGACTGTTTAAATGTGTTCTTCTTCAATATAGGCGTTAGGCAGGGATGCATCCTTTTACCTTTGCTCTTTAATGTTTCTAGATAGTTTATCAGTAGTAAAAATCTTGAGGGCTGAGAAATGGTGTTTGCTGTTGGTGGAAAGTGCACTTCATATCTGAGGTACATCGGTGACATGCCGTAAGCGCGGCTTCGACTAGAAGGTTTAGAGGCGATGACGCTGCTTACGCTGGGTTAACGCTTGACGAGCCGAAGAGGTGAGGTGATACCAAACCCATGCAGAGCTTCTGTGAGCGCTGACCTTTATAAATTATGGTTAGAAGGTCAACATTTCATGTTTTGAATACCTCTGTAAGGAAATAGAGACTCGGCCATTATCGGCAAAATAAAAAAGGTGCTAGGTTTAATATTACTATATAATTTCACAAAAAAAAGAATAACTTGTTTCTGTATATATTTTTACACTCTTACGTAATAAATGGTTTTACGTGATATTTTGTTTTGAATTTATTATTTATTTATATAAACATTCACAACACTTTTGTATTTTTATGATATACCTACACTCAGCTGCACGAAATGTGTTCTAAACATAAAACAACAAATAACAGGCGATTTTGGTATTGCACTGTGATACTTGACGGTAGTTCAGGCAAAAAAAGATTTAATGCTTTTAATTTATCTTGTTCTATGTAGCTCTGTTTTTCAGTAAATGACCAGGTGAACGTAGGTTAATAATAATAATAATAATAATAATATTCCACAACTATCACACAACGCCATCTAGTCCCAAGCTAAGCAGAGCTTGTGTTATGGGTACTAGATAACTGATAAACATACTTATATATTTCTAAATACATACATATTATAGATAAATTACACCCAGACACAGAACAAATGATCGTGCTCATCACACAAACATTTGTCCTGGGCGGGAATCGAACCCACGACCTCCGGCATAGCAGTTAGGGTCACTAACCACTAGACCAACAGGCCAGTAAGTTTTATAACAAAAATAAACCCTACTACCCTATTTTGTTAATAACGCGCTTAGGCCACATCCTGTGCCGCTGAGTGTATGTTAGTCTGAGCTAAAAGTTGCCTGAAAATCCTATGAATAGTTAAAATAATCATCTATTTCCTGATCTCCGTATATTACAGTCGCACATTTACCGGACGCCAATTTTGGCTGATTGCCAGAACATTTCAGACCATTCAAAAAAGTCCCTTCGTTATTTATGTCATGAGACATGTATGACGTAAGCACTACGTCATAGATGTACTTCAACACTTGCGCAGGAGTAGCTCCCTCCAGTATTGTCGGGACTGGGGGGGCAGGCGGCAATTCAGGGACAGGATATTCGGCGACAACGGAGGTGATTGCGATTAGGATAATAGATCTCATCTTGAGCATTCTGAAAAATAACAAAACACAATATAAGCTTATATTTCCTAATGGATTGGGCATAGGTTTGAATTTTCTAGTATTTAAGTACATGCAGTAGGTACAGGTAGCTCTTGGTTAAATAATAATAGCCACACGGGTTGATCTCCAAGTTTAAGTAGTGCTTAGCTAGGTCAGCCTGGGGATAGCTGACCGTCATTACATACCGAGTTTCCTCCGTGCCTCGGTCATCTCGTTAAAGCTACCTTCGGCTGTCATTTAGAGATGATTTGCTTGATGTGAAGTTCTAACATTCAGGTGTATCTGATAATGCTGCCCCAACAGATGTAGTTTAGGAAAAGGGTATCGTTCGCTATAAAGAAGTGGTTCACTTCTTTTTTTAGTGCCTCCCCTATTACTGAAGGTTGGCCATTGACTCCTTTAATACATATTTCTCTTTGTCTTTATCGAGGTGGACCAACTCAGCGGCACTCGTGATTCCAGTTTGAACAAACACAATAACTTGAAAACATTACAACTTTTTTGTCAGTCAGAAAAAACGTCAGTAGAAAGATGTGGAGGTCAGATATACAGTCGCTCCATGTAAAATACTGGTATTTAGCTGCATCCAGTTTAAATCAAACCCCAACACAGTTGAGAAAAGGCTAGGCAGATGATGAAAAAACTCAGTAATAAGCAAAGTATTATTTACCTGGAAATTTATTCTTCTAAACACAAATAAACTGATTCTTTGTTTAAAACTATTAATTCCACAAACTTGACAAATGATACGGTTATTTATAGGCCAACGATGTAACCAGACTACTCACTAAGTGCGAATAACAAACTAATCAAATTTTATATACAACGCAGAAGGAAAATAATTATAAATTGCTTCTATGTATTATGTGACTATGTGAAACAACAGTTACACAATTTATTAACAAAATAATAATTAAATAAAACTAGAAGAAAAAGTTATCAAATTATGCAAGACAAGTGTTGATCTCCAACAGCTTTTGAATAGTACATTGAGTCCTAACGTAAACCCTGATTTTTCACAAAAAAAAAGAGTCCTACCCTAACAATCTTTCGTGAAGGGTTTGTTTACACCCGAAGTCCCAGACATGGTGACATTTTATTAGCGTTACAGCGATTTCAGACAAGCATTCTAGTGCGTCTAGACCATACACGCATACCTACATTTTTATTAAATATCTTTGCGAGTTAATCTGGAATTAATGAGTGTCAAATTCTTTGGATAAATGATAAACTAGATTATAAACGCGCCACTAGGTTAATATCTTTATACTACACTTGCTTAGTAAGTGTACCAATACTACCCCACTAAAAGGCTTGAAAGCTGTTCATTACTGCCCTGAAAATCAGGGTAGTAATGCGTTCATTACTAACGCGTTTTTTTTTTTTTTAAGTCTTGATGACGTTGCCAATCAAACAATTTAATTTTACCATAAAAAGTGAAAAACAAGCTAAGTGTAGTATAAAGCAGTATATTTCACTCGAGGGTAAGTACAGATTACTAAACTCGTGTGGTTCACGGCACAAAATCTCTCAAATGCACACTCGATTGGTAATCTGTGCCTTACTCCCCTTGGTGAATAAATAGCTATTATTCCTGTTCTTCATCACAACACATGAGAAACAAAATAATTTAACAGACATGACTGATCACAATGAAAACTAACAAAGAACTGAAAAAACTAACTATAATGAAGACGCCGGAAAATGTATAAATACCTATTTTCAAATATCTACAATAATAGACATGCAAATAACTGGATTCCTAGATAAAAATCCAATTTTAGTCCACTATAGTCCTTGTATGAGGACAGAAATAATTGGCTAAAGACCTTAGTTTAGACTGATAATACATATCTGGTAATAGGAGCCATTAAAAATATACTGTGTACGGAAGTAAGTAGCAAAATCATACAAAAATGCATGGCCAATACGGGCATTATCGCAAAGTCTTTTAATTATAGATATAGGTCATTAAATCCCTATTATTATGTCGACGACGTTTCAGAAAAGTATTTAAACATACTCCCGCGAAAGAACTTCACATTACATTTTCTGTCACAGAAAAGAAATGGACAAGTTTACTCTTTATTTCATATTTTTTGTTGCCTTTTGCGCGAATGGTAAACTATAACCTAACTTTATTTTGTTACAACATTATTATTCCTTTATTAAGTACACCTTAGTAAATCCAAATCTTTTTGAACCAACCGAAATAATATAAAAATAATATTCTAGCTGGCCAGTAAATCAGCACATCATTTTGTACAATTATTTCATCACCACTGCTCCCAAAACGGCGAAGGAAATAATCGTGAGAAAAGCGGCATGTTCTAGACCCTGTGGAGGCCTGTGTCTCATCAGTGGGAAGTTGACTATGCTTATTCGACCTCGTTTTAAATATTTTTGTTTTTCAGATGTCTTATGTAAAAGTCGCAGTCACAAAAAAGCAGACGGGGGTAAGATTGTAGGTGGTAACGAAACTACGATACAAAACTACCCATACCAGGTATACTTGTTACTATTTAATGGTACCGTGAACTTCCAATGTGGTGGTTCCATTGTCAATCGTTACTATATCGTTACTGCTGCCCATTGCCTTTCAGAGTAAGTGTGATACAGCTTTTTAATTATTTAACCAGATATATCTTAAGAAAGCAGTCTTTTATTATCTAGTCACCCAGTTTGCCGGCTAAATGATATAAACCAAACAAACAGTCCCAGCAAGGGGAATGTTATAGGCTGTCATCTGTCAGCCTACAGTAGTCATGAGCTGGACAAAGGTTTTCCCAATGAAAGACCATTCAAATTGATTCTTGACAACTCTTGTAAACGTTGTCAACCTGGTGAACATCGTTGCCACCTAGCCTTTCGGCGTCCGACGCATTGATTATGGTTTCCGAAAATTGTACATCAAAACTAATAATGCAATTTATACACATTTCAGCATACTATCAATTAGTATCCGAATTGGCAGTACCGACGCTTTCAGTGGTGGTACGGTGTACAATGCATCTTACTTCACGTCTCATCCACTGTATAATGCGGCTACCAGTGACTACGACGTCGGAATCATCCAAGTCAGCCAGGGTATGGCTTTAGACGGTACTAATGCCAGAAGAATAAGATTGGCCAGGACGGGAACTGACGTTGCTGATGGCGAAATCGTTACACTAACCGGATGGGGAGCTATTAGTGTGAGTTCATGTTTCTTGTATTTGAAATTGCGTCGATATATTTCAATTTTCAAATCTTTGACAGTCGCAACAGATAGCCAGTGGCCTAAAAGTCTGACAACCAATCTAAGCAAGGGGTATCGCTTTACCCAGTACTAACTGGGTTGTGGAGGTCAGACAAGTGGGCGTTCGTTTTGAAATACTGGTACTCAGCTGCATACAGTTAAGACTGGAAGCCGACCCCAACATAGTTGTGAAGACGCTAGTCAGATGATGATGACGATATTGCACTTTCCATTGTTTCAAAGTCTTATTTTATAAGAAACTAAATAGTATGTAAGTAGTAGTGATACAGTAACCATTTTTTGCAGGAAGGTGGTCCCACAACCACCATATTAAATGTAGTGCAGGTACCAGCTGTGAATAGAACAGCGTGTAATGAACAGCTTGGAGGTGGCGTCACCAGTAGAATGTTCTGTGCCGGCCTACCTGAAGGTGGCAAGGATAGCTGTCAGGTAAATATTTTGAGATATTATCATCATCATCATCATCATCATTTCAGCCGAAAGACGTCCACTGCTGGACATAGGCCTCCCCTAAGTGTATTTTTTGCTTAGAGGGGGTTTGCCATAATCGCCACGCTTGGCAGGCGGGTTGGCGATCGCAGTACGGTCGATACAAAAAGCACAGAGAACGCTGCTGCCCATTCTCTGGTACATCCCTTAGTCGCCTCTTATGACACCCACGGGAAGATATGGGATGGTGCTATTCTTTGCGTCCGACACCATACGGAACATATTAGATATTATCTAGCCGCTAGATATTGGATTCAGTAAGGAAAAATTGATTCAGATCGATAAAATATTACTGCCAGCCTATTATTATCACACTGCTGGCCAAAACCTACGGTACAGAGGAGCACTAATCGCCAAGCTTGCTCAAGAAGGGTTGGTGATTTCCTTCCATACTCCGTTACAAGTAAAAGAAACAGTAGTTTCTTTTACTTACATTACAGTAGTTACTTACATTGTGTTGTTACTTACATTTTACAGGGAGATTCTGGAGGTCCTGCGGTGGTTGATGGTATTCAGGTCGGTATTGTGTCCTACGGTTTTGGCTGCGCTCGGCCCAACTCACCTGGGGTCTACTGCCGCGTCGGAAACCCCAACGTCCGAACATTTCTGAGATTGATGACTGGCGTTTAAATTCCGACAGGTGTGAATGATCAAAAAAATTTTTTTATGTTCTTTGGTTGTAGTTGTTTACGTTTTGTTGAAGCGATTGTTGTTTATTTTATTTTTAAATTATGATGTAACACGTAATTTGGTTTGGTAACATATGTGTTAATAACGATTGTTAAGTACTGGGCAGTGGCTGAATATAATATAAATTGATTTAGCTTAAATATTTTTAATTAGATAAAAGTATTGTCTTTTAATCGTAATCTTGAATTTATTGTAATCTAGAATTCAAGTGTTTTTTTTTGTAATTATGTTGTTTGAAGGTTATAATAAAGGCACTGTTTACTTTATTTGATATTTTATTACTTCTAAAACTTCTACTCCTACCTACGCTTCCTGGCTCCTGTGAGAAGCAGGGATTTTAAAACGCAGGCCCATGTCGAAGTTCTCCTGTGTTCTTAGTTTTTTGGATGTGCAGACTTTCTGACATCTTAACACGCCTGTAATCCCTTTACAGAAGGCACGGGTGTACCTATTTATATGGGACAAGCCCGCCACACTATTCCCAAACCACTGTAACTCCTGTTAGCCAGAATCAACAGTGGCGACCACAAGTAAAGCGCTGAGACAATGGAGCTCGACGAAGTCCAAGAGAAACGATATAACTGTCTTGGATCCCGCAACGAAATTAATCAGAAAAGAATAGCGGCGGAGTAGGAAAAAAAAATCACTTCCCTCCGTATCAGCAGGAGACAGAACAGAGCAAGGCCAATAGGCACACAGGGACGTATACAACTGGGATAAGCCCAGTTGCCTAGCACCACGGATATTATTGTAATTAATATTACTGGTAGGACCCAGTAATATTAATTACAATAATATCCTAGTATTATTAATTACAATAATATCCTAGTTGTGAGCTGTTATATTTGATTCCAATAATACGTATGACAAAATATTTGAACGGACGTAAATTTTTGCTTGTTTTTATTTTCTACAAGGTCCGTATAGTAAATAACTTCGGATGTAACCTGTACACTATCCAACATAATATTACGTTCAGTCTGCCAAAGACTGCACTCCCATAAAATGTGATGTGCAGATTGTTCATATTCGCAGTCAGATTTAGAACATGGACTTTTGTCCATGTTCTAAATCTGACTGCGAATATGCTACAACAAGCTTGAAGGAAAATAATTTACTCTTAACAGCTACCATGACCTGTGAGAAATTATGCGATACAGTGATCCACCTCCAGCCACGTCCTGGCCAGCCGCTCACGTACGGATGGAATGAACTGGCGGAGGTGTCGGCCTTTGACGAATTATCCCACCTACATTGCCATTCAGACAAATGTGGTTTAAGTAATCTTGCTATTTTAGCACGGCGCTGCACTTCAAAGATCGACTGGAAGTACCCCTGCCAGTACCGGTAATGCTTCAGTACGACAGTACTAACCGTCCTATACGCTTTACACAAGAAAATCAAGGGTGTACCTAATGCAGGTATGCTATTAAGTCTCATGTGTGAGGGGACGAGTATATTGTCATCACGGGGCATAAATCCAGACTCTGTGGCTGCTACCGAGATATTCGAAATGGTAAAACCCAATCCAACCGAAAGTTTGAAAGATAGACACTTCCGAAGTGGTAAAATTTGCACAACATTGATTTGGCCATCGCATCGCATTCGCCAATGTTAAACAGGCCATTCTTATGGCTATTCGCCATCGCATTGGCCAATATGATACGATGGCCAAGTCAATGTTTTATTAGACTGATTAAATAAATTGACTTGGTATTACATGGATCTCCCTACTTTTTACGGTAGAAGAACTTGTCTTTTTTTTACAAGTTTTGTTTTTAGTGGGATCTCATTTCTTTTTGTAGACACTTTTAATGAATCAACAACACTAGTTTTATTCCAACTTGGACAGTCATAGTCATCAATTTAAAGAACTGCTAAAATACTCGACAAAACGGATCAAACGAGTCCAAACTCGATGGGGTTGCGTCGTTTTATAAGGGGGTTCCTATGGCCACCTTTCAGCTCCATCATCCGACCCTGGATACCTTCTAAAGATAAATTACTCGACAAACGGAATCGAACGAGTCAAAACTCGACGGAGTTAAGTCGTTTTATAACGGGATTCCCATGGTCACCTTCCAGGCCCATCAACAGACCCTGGAAACCATCTAAAGACACAGTACTCGTCAAGACAAATCAAACGAGTCTAAACTCGATGGGGTTATGACGTTCTAAAATGGATTTCCTATGGCCACCTTCCAGTTCCTGGAAGCAATCTTAGACAATGTGAGTGAGAACTGAGGGACCAAAAAGGAATCCGCAAAATGAATATCAGGATTTAGTAGTACACTTAAAACAATTGTAGAAGGAATCTGGGAATTTGTAAACAAATATATTGAAAACTACGACCCATAAAGTGTGGTCCCTCAGTTCTCACAGACGATTAGCCAGATCTCGGAAAGTATCTTAAAGAAGAAGATTTTGTGAATACAGACATTTAGTAAAGAATTTGAAAAAATGTTTACCAAATAACAGACCACAAAGCATAAAAGATAAAAAAAATATAACGACTAAACTGTGGTCCCTCAGTCCACATAACAAAGATGAACATTTTAGTAATTCTTACTGAATAAAATCGTTCTTTTTCTACATAAAGTTTTAGTAGAAGTCTTAAAACATATTGTAAAAAAAAATGGAGCTTAAATATCGCAGCATTTTGAAGATAGCAATGATTAATACTGGTCCCTTAATCCTCACATCCACTGACATATGTGCGTGAAATAATAATAATAATATTATTATTTATTTAAACTTCATGTACAAGAGTGGTACATAGGCGGACTTAATGCCACAAGGCATTCTCTACCTTTGCGTCAAATATAACAACACTGTGATAGAGTACAAAAAAGTAAAAATAAGGATAATACCATTTTGTAAACATGATACATACATATATATATATATAGATAGAATACAAAACCATATTGTACATTACGTCATACAAATTTTAAGTAAACACTCAACCCGATACACACTTGAAGTGTCCATGTCTCTAATTGGCACCGTCTATCACGATTCCAAGAACTCAGTGAAGCTACCTTTATTTATTTTATTTATTTATTGGCCTATCTACAATTGTTACACTGTTTGTTCACATAATACAACAAAAAGATACATGCATAGTGTACAATATGGTGCGATAGACGCAGCATGCAAAAAAAAAATTAAAATATAACATGAAAAATTACAATAATCGTGCAGAAATAACACTTTAAACAACAGTGGGTAGCTTTAGCAATAACATCCGCATCTATAGTCAAGTCAAAGTAATCACCTGAACTTAAGTAATTACTTATGCAAAAAAATTATACGAGTATGCAATGGGCAAGAATTTAAACGAAGTTAGAACCGTCAATGAAAGCAAACCTAAGAATTCCAACGTTTGATAGTTCTAACATCAAGGAATTACTAAACTACATAGAAAAAAAACGTATCTTAAACAATGAATTTTAATTGCAGCTTTCATAAGTATTACGAAGTATTACTTGATCGATATCTTGCCACTAACAACGTTCGATGAAACTCGCTAACTACAAATTGATCAATGCTTTACTGCCTCGATGGTCTAGTGGTCGCAAATGGCACTACTGGGCATGAGGCTCTGGATCGGGAAAACCCAATAATACTATTCCCTTCGATGTTTCTCTTTTCGATGTTTCTTACTCAAAAGATAGTTTATAACTGTGAATGACACATTCAGGAAACTTTATATCCGAATATAACTGTCCCATTCCGAGGGAAAATTACCGAACTCCAGAGACGAAACCGCGGGTCTAACCTAGTGTCTAAAACTCCACCTACCGAATTAATAAAGATTTCGATGGTTACTCAGGCGAGTACTTTAACTACCTAGTGTAATTTATTTCGGTGGCACTATTCTTGAAATGGTGATGAAAAACATAGTAAGAAAACCTTATACCCAGAAACAAAATTAAGGTACATATATAAAACATAATCGCGCACCACGAGGGCTGGTTCAAGGTGGCTCAGGAAAAGAGCACTTGGAAGGAATTGGGGGAGGCCTTTGCCCAGCAGTGGGACAGTATAGGCTAACAAAAAAAAACACCCATCGACCTGCACTGGTAACACCCTCTTAGAAGTAGGGGCCAGTGGCCCAGCAGTGTTGCATCATGCTGTATATTTAACTAAAGAATTAACTACTCATTCATACCAGATTACCTCGCAAAGAACAACCAAGTTACATAAGTTTTAACTGGCATTATCATTAACACTGAAACCCGAATATTTAGCATGTAAGTTTCCTATTTCACTAACTCACAGGCATTCAAAGTTTATCCGTGATCATATTGCTTTCGACAGCGCCAAAATATAATCAGGAACTCGAGTATCCGGTTTTCAGTGTCCACGATAAGCCAGATTATAACCGCACCACCCGAAAATGTCTTTGTTCTTCTTCTTCATCGCAACACACCTGATACAAATAAAAAAAAAAAAATGAAACTAAAATAAAATAAACAAAATAACTCAACAGGCATGACCTATCACAATGAAAGCGAGCCTGGAACTGGAAAACAAACTATGACGAAGACGACGGAGAAAATGTATGAACATCTATTTTCAAATATCAACAATAATAGATATGCAAATAACTGGATTCCAAGATAAAAATCTGTCACTAGTCCTTGTATGAGGACAGAAATAATTGGCTGAAGACTGATAAAATATATAATTGGTAATAGGAGTAATTAAAACTATACTTTATAGGGATGTAAGTAGCGAAATCATACAAAAATGCATGGTCAATACGGGTATTATCGCAAAGTCTTACAATAAATTATGAGTATAATTAAATCCCTATTATTATGTTGCCAATGGTTCAGAAAAGTATTTATACATACTCCCACGAAAGAACTTCACATTACATTTACTGTCACAGAAAAGAAATTGACAAGTTTACTCTTTATTTCATATTTTTTGTTGCCTTTTGCGCAAATGGTAAACTATAATCTACCTTTATTTTGTTACAACACGATTGTCGCTTTTAATAACTACAGGAATTAGTAAACCAAATCCTATCAAGGATCAAACAGAATAAATTAAAAATAAAATTCGGCCGCCGATTTGAGAGTGGCCAGTTAGTCGTGGGTCGAACCCAGCCAGGCGCATTACTTAGTGTTATTTATTTCATCACTTTTGGTCTTAAAGCGGTGAAGGATAAAATTGTGAGCAAACGGGCATGTCATAGAACCGAAAATTCTAAGACATGTGATGACTACCAACCCGAACTGAGTTCGCGTGGTGGATTATCGCCCATCCCTTTCATAGAGAGGAGGCCTGTGTCTGTGGGAATATTATAGTCTGAATATGCTTATTCGAGTTCTGTTTAACTATTTTTGTTTTTCAGATGTCTTATGTAAAAGACGCGTTGACAAACAAACAGACGGGGGTAAGATTGTAGGTGGCAACGAAACTACGATACAAAACTACCCTTATCAGGCATTCTTGGTTCTAAATGATGGTACCGATAACTTTCAATGTGGTGGTTCCATTGTTAATCAGTATTATATCGTTACTGCTGCCCATTGTCTTGAAGGGTAAGTGTGTTAAAGCTTTTAAATCATTTGACCAGATATATCTATAGAAAGAAGTCTTTTATTACAGTCAGACAGTTTGCCGGCTAAGTTACTGATTAAAGACCTTACACGTGCCTATTCATGGTTTCCGAAAATTGTAAATTAAAACTGAAAATACAAATACACATTTCAGAATGCAATCAATTAGTATCCGAATTGGCAGTACCGACGCTTTCAGTGGTGGTTCGGTGTACAATGCGTCTTATTTCACGTCTCATCCGCTATATGATGGGGATACCTTTGACTACGACGTCGGAATCATCCAAGTCAGTCAGGGTATGGCTTTAGACGGTACTAATGCTAGAAGGATAAGGTTGGCCAGGACGGGAAATGACGTTGCTGATGGCGCAATCGTTACAATAACCGGATGGGGAGCTACTAGTGTAAGTGTATTTTTCATGTATTTGAGATTGTGTCGTTATATTGCAGTTTCCAAATCTTTGACAGTGGTAACAGACAGCCAGTGGCCCAAAAGTATGACAACCAATCTAAGCTAGGGTTATCATTTTACCAAGTACTGACTGGGTTATGAAAGTCAGACAAGTAGATGCTCGATGTGAAATACTGGTACTCAACTGCATACAGTTAGACTTGAAGCTGACCCCAATATAAACGTTAGGCAGATATTGATAACGATATTACAGTTTCCATTGTTTTAATTGAATTATTTCTAAACTATTCATAGTACCAAGTTTAGCCTTATTTTATGAGAAATTAAATAGTATGTAAGTATTAGTGATATAGTAACCTTTTTTGCAGGAAAATGGTCCCACAACCACCATATTGAATGTAGTGCAGGTACCAGCTGTGAATAGAACAGCGTGTAATGAACAGCTTGGAGGTCGTGTCACCAGTAGAATGTTCTGCGCCGGCCTCCCCGAAGGTGGCAAGGATAGCTGTCAGGTAAATATTTTGAGAGTAAATTACATACTTATAGGCTCGATACTCGTTCCAGTAAGAACAAGTTAATTTGTATCAGTGCGGGTAATAATAATAATAATACCAAGCTATTCTGTCCCACTGCTGGACAAAGGGTTCTTATCGTGCAGAGAAGGCAAAAGCACTGATCGCCAAGCTCGTTCAAGAAGGGTTGGTCCTTTCATACTACGTTACAATTAAAAAAAAAAATACTTATATTGTGATTATTTGTGATGTTACTTGATGGCACGGTTGGCGCAGTGGCTGAGCGATCGGACTGCTGCGCTGCGTGTCGCGGGTTCGATTCCCGCACGGAACAAATATTTGTAAGGCCTGCAGATAGTTGTTTCGGGTCTGGGTGTGTTTGTGTATGTGACTTTAAATGTTTGTAAACGCACCCACGATACAGGAGAAATTCCTAGTGTGGGGCAACGTTTTTTTTTAAAAAAAAACAAAAACAAAACTTACATTTTACAGGGAGATTCTGGAGGTCCTGCGGTGGTTGATGGCATTCAAGTCGGTATTGTGTCCTATGGTTTTGGCTGCGCTCGGCCCAACTCACCTGGGGTCTACTGCCGCGTCGGAAACCCCAACGTCCGACAGTTTCTGAGATTGATGACTGGCGTTTAAATCCGACACAAGTTTTATTTTTTTTGTTTTTAAATTTTATTTCTTATTTGATTAATTTCTTATTTCTTATTTGATTAATAGAGAAACTAAACGCGCGCGCGTCTTTCTTATCGCTCTGTTTGGAGTGTTTACATTATGACTCATGTTTCATAAACAAAACGTTCACACAGCTAAAACTTTGTCTGCGATAAGATTGTGTACCAAACTATGCAATACGATACTTTCAACAGCCACTTGAGTTACGGAGTTCTCAGAATGAACGCGTAAGCATACCCTTTTTTTTTTTTCGGCTCATGTGTCGGCTACCTGAGCCGACCTTTTTGTTTAGCTTGCAGTATGTCGAGTATGAATGGAGAGCTGTGTTATTTTAATTGATTTGTATTGTTATTTTAATTGATTTGTAAATTAACATAAGTTTTAACAGAGTTCTCTTACAAAACAAGAGTTATCGGCGTTTTAATGACGCGCCGCGTGACGTCACGTGACTGACAGCGACTGTCACGTGACGTCATCCCAGATAGCCGTGACATAATGCCAATTTTGCGAAAATTTTGCTTGACAGTTGAGAGGTTAAAGTTGTTCACTTTTTGTTGAATTGTTTGCTAGTTATTTTTTTTTTTAAATTATGTTGTAACACGTAAATTGGCTTGTTTATATAGTTATGTTTTAGAAGCGATAGTGAAGTACAAGGCAGTGGCTGATTATAAAATCTATTTAGCTTAAATATTTCAAAATAGATAATCGTTGTTTAATTGTAATCTTTATTTTAGTATATGGAATTCACGTATTATTTGTTATTATAATTATTGTTTTTAAGGTTATAATAAAGGCACTGTTTACTTTATTTGATATTTTATTGCCTCTAAAACTCCTACGCCTACATACGCCTGCTGGCTCCTGTGAGAAAGATGGGATTCCAAAACAAAGGCCCAGGGTGAAGTTCATCCCGTCGGGGCTGTGGTTTGTCGAAAGAGATACCGCGGCCTCGGCACAAGGGCTAAGAAGGAACATGGGGCATTTTTAGTCAGTAGAAGTCTGACACTCCCTTCCACTCTACCTAGAGCGAGGGGAGTGTCAGACTTATTTGAAAATTTGCAAAAAAAAAAAGTTTGAAGTTCATCTGAGAGATTTGTGGTGGAAAACTCCAATAATAGTTTGCAGTAGCAGCCACGTAGTCGAGATTTGGTTGATGGCAATAGGCTCGCCCCATACTACCTACTTGGGACTTAAACTAAAATGTCAAATTATTTATCACTATCACTATCATAGACGTCCACTGCTGGACAAAGGCCTCCCCCATAGAACGCCATAAAGATCGGCAGCCGTTTGCATCCACCGGTTGCCCGCGACTCTCACGATGTCGTCGGTCCACCTGGTGGGAGGCCTGCCAACGCTGCGTCTTCCGGTTCGTGGTCGCCACTCGAGAACCTTTCTTCCCCATCGGTTGTCTGTTCTTCGAGCGATGTGGCCTGCCCATTGCCACTTCAACTTGCATATTCTGCGAGCTATGTCGGTGACCCTGGTTCTTCTTCGAATTTCCTCATTTCGGATTCTGTCGCACAAAGAAACTCCGAGCATAGCTCTCTCCATGGCTCGTTGCGTGACTCTGAGCTTCTCTAAGAGGCCAGCAGTTAAGGACCATGTTTCTGTGCTATAAGTCATCACTGGCAACACACACTGGTTATACACCCTCGTTTTGAGACACTGCGGAATTTTGGACGAAAAGATGTCGCGTAGTTTCCCGAACGCTGCCCATCCGAGTTGGATTCTTCGGGCGACCTCTTTGTCGAAGTTCGATCTACCCAGTTTAACAGTTTGTCCCAGGTAAACATAACTATCAACAACTTCGAGAGTATCGCTCCCAACAATTACCGGTACGGGTGGAACACGGTCATTAAACATAACTTTCGCCTTGTCCATGGCATGTTCATCTTAAGACCCACCTGTTGAGAAACGTTACTGAGGTCTCTGAGCATTGTGTTCATATCCTCCAGCGATTCAGCCATGATGACTATATCATCGGCAAAATAATTATTGGCATCGGCAAATTATTTATGGGTGTACCATTATAGAACACCTTTGCCCTTCGGGTATTACAGGTGTTCGCAGGTCATCAATATTTTGGTAGAGGTATGGTTTCAGGCTGTCGTAATAGGCTCGTTGCCAAGTAATAACAGCCAACCATTGTGGCTGTGTGTACTGAATGTTAAGCTACGCTTGACGAGGTTAGTCCGTAGATGGGTGACTATCCATATCATATTGACCTCTAGGAATGAGTCCGTCAACCAAGCGTTCTGTAAGGAACATGAGTAGGTTTTAGTCAGTAAAAGTCTGTCACTTTCCGCTCCGCCCAGAGTGAGAGGACTCATTTGATGACTTTCCATTTAACAAAAAATATATAATGATTCATCATCACCTGCCCCCACTTTATTGGGATCGTCTTTCAATCTTACCGAATATCTAGCTGAACACCAGTATTTTACATGAAGCGACTGACTATATCACCTCCGTAAGCCAGTTACCGGCTAATACGATGCTCCTAGGTAAAACTGATAGATTTTCGTGATCCAACTACTAAACAATAGGTGTAGAAGACCCTTACCGAAGCTGACAGCTAGTTGTTCTTCCCGCCAATGCGATCATTTTTGTGCTGGACCTGGGAACCTTATAGTTACGAAGATATTGGAGGTCCAACATAGAACTTTGTTTTTTTTGTACAGAAAGCTTGGTTGACGGACTCATTCCTAGAGGTCAATATGATATGGATAGTCACCCATCTACGGACTAACCTCGGCAAGCGTAGCTTAACATTCACTACACACAGCCACAATGGTTGGCTGTTATTACTTGGCAACGAGCCTATTACGACAGCCTGAAACCATACCTCTACTAAAATATTGATGACCTGCGAACACCTGTATGTAATACCCGAAGGGCAAAGGTGTTCTCTAATGGTACATCCATAAATAATTTGACATTTTTGTTTAAGTCCCAAGTAGGTATTAGGGGGCGAGCCTATTGCCATCAACTAAATCTCGACTCCGTGGCTGCTACTGCAAACTATTATTGGGGTTTTCCACCACAAATCTCTCAGATGAACTTTAAACTGATTGGACTGCTGCGCTACGTGTCGCGGGTTCGATCTCCGCACGGAACAAATATTTGTATGGCCTGCAGGTAGTTGTTTCGGGTCTGGGTATTTGTGTATGTGACTTTCTATGTTTGTGAACGCACCCACGATACAGGAGAAATTCCTAACTTTTTTTTTTTTGCAAATTATAAAATAAGTCTGACACTCCCTCTCGCTCTGGGTAGAGTGGAAGGGAGTGTCAGACTTCTACTGACTAAAAATGCCCCATGTTCCTTCTTAGCCCTTGTGCCGAGGCCGCGGTATCTCTTTCGACAAACCACAGCCCCGACGGGATGAACTTCACCCTGGGCCTTTGTTTTGGAATCCCATCTTTCTCACAGGAGCCAGCAGGCGTATGTAGGCGTAGGAGTTTTAGAGGCAATAAAATATCAAATAAAGTAAACAGTGCCTTTATTATAACCTTAAAAAACAATATAATAACAAATAATACGTGAATTCCGCATACTAATATAAAGATTACAATTAAACAACGATTATCTATTTTGAAATATTTAAGATTTAAGCTAAATCAATTTTATAATCAGCCACTGCTTAGTACTTCACTATCGGTTCTAACACATATACAAGCCAATTTACGTGTTACAACATAATTAATTTTAAAATAAAAATAAATACCTAGCAATAGCAAACACTTCAACAAAAAGTGAACAACTACAACCAAAGAATATTAAAAATAAATTTTAAAAACAAAAAAATAAAACTTGTGTCGGATTTAAACGCCAGTCATCAATCTCAGAAACTGTCGGACGTTGGGGTTTCCGACGCGGCAGTAGACCCCAGGTGAGTTGGGCCGAGCGCAGCCAAAACCGTAGGACACAATACCGACCTGAATACCATCAACCACCGCAGGACCTCCAGAATCTCCCTGTAAAATGTAAGTAACACCACTTTATAAGTATTTTTTTTAATTGTAACGTAGTATGAAAGGAAATCACTAACCCTTTTTGAACGAGCTTGGGCGATCAGTGAATTTGTCTTCTCTGCACGAAAAGTACCCTTTGCCCAGCAGTGGGACAGAATAGCTTGGTATTATTATTATTATTACCCGCACTGATACGAATTAACTTGTTCTTACTGGAACGAGTATCGAGCCTATAAGTATGTAATTTACTCTCAAAATATTTACCTGACAGCTATCCTTGCCACCTTCGGGAAGGCCGGCACAGAACATTCTACTGGTGACACGACCTCCAAGCTGTTCATTACACGCTGTTCTATTCACAGCTGGTACTTGCACTACATTCAATATGGTGGTTGTGGGACCATTTTCCTGCAAAAAAGGTTACTATATCACTATTACTTACATACTATTTAATTTCTCATAAAATAAGGCTAAACTAGGTACTATGAATAGTTTAAAAATAATTCAATTAAAACAATGGAAACTGTAATATCGTTATCAATATCTGCCTAACGTTTATATTGGGGTCGGCTTCAAGTCTAACTGTGAGCAGTTGAGTACCAGTATTTCACATCGAGCATCTACTTGTCTGACTTTCATAACCCACTACTATTAATATCATAAACGGGATATTTACCATGTTTGATTTTTGTTTCGAGTTCCCGATATTTCGGCGCTGTTACAAGCACCATGATCACGGATAAACTCAGTGACCATGTCAGTTTAAAAACTTATATTTCATAACCCAGTCAGTACTTGGTAAAATGATAACCCTTGCTTAGATTGGTTGTCATACTTTTGGGCCACTGGCTGTCTGTTACCACTGTCAAAGATTTGGAAACTGCAATATAACGACACAATCTCAAATACATGAAAAATACACTTACACTAGTAGCTCCCCATCCGGTTATTGTAACGATTGCGCCATCAGCAACGTCATTTCCCGTCCTGGCCAACCTTATCCTTCTAGCATTAGTACCGTCTAAAGCCATACCCTGACTGACTTGGATGATTCCGACGTCGTAGTCAAAGGTATCCCCATCATATAGCGGATGAGACGTGAAATAAGACGCATTGTACACCGAACCACCACTGAAAGCGTCGGTACTGCCAATTCGGATACTAATTGATTGCATTCTGAAATGTGTATTTGTATTATGAGTTATAATGAACATTTTTCGGAGACCATGAATAGGCACTTGTCAGGTCCTGAATCATTTACTTAGCTGGCAAACTGTCTGACTGTAATAAAAGACTTCTTTCTATAGATATATCTGGTCAAATGATTTAAAAGCTGTATCACACTTACCCTTCAAGGCAATGGGCAGCAGTAACGATATAATACCGATTAACAATGGAACCACCACATTGAAAGTTATCGGTACCATCATTTAGAACCAAGAATGCCTGGTATGGGTAGTTTTGTATCGTAGTTTCGTTGCCACCTACAATCTTACCCCCGTCTGTTTGTTTGTCAACGCGTCTTTTACATAAGACATCTGAAAAACAAAAATAGTTAAACAGAACTCGAATAAGCATATTCAGACTATAATATTCCCACAGACACTGGCCTTCTCTCTATGAAAGGGATGGGCGATAATCCACCACGCGAACTCAGTTCGGTTTGGTAGACATCACATGTCTTAGAATTTTCGGTTCTATGACATGCCCGTTTCCTCACGATTTTTTCCTTCACCGTTTTAAGACCAGAAGTGATGAAATAAATAACACATAATGCGCCTGGCTGGGTTCGACCCACGACTAACTGGCCACTTTCAAATCTGCGGCGGTCGAATGTTATTTTTAATTTATTCTGTTTGATCCGGGATAAGATTTGGTTTACTAATTCCTGTTGTTATTAAAAGGGACAATCGTGTTGTAACAAAATAAAGGTAGATTATAGTTTACCATTTGCGCAAAAGGCAACAAAAAATATGAAATAAAGAGTAAACTTGTCCATTTCTTTTCTGTGACAGAAAATGTAATGTGAAGTTCTTTCGCGAGAGTATGTTTAAATACTTTTCTGAACCATCGGCAACATAATAATAGGGATTTAAATAAACTCATAATTGTAAGACTTTGCGATAATGCCCGTATTGACCATGCATTTTTGTATGATTTCGCTACTTACATCCCTATACAGTATAGTTTTAATTACTCCTATTACCAATTATATATTTTATCAGTCTTCAGCCAATTATTTCTGTCCTCATACAAGGACTAGTGACAGATTTTTATCTAGGAATCCAGTTATTTGCATATCTATTATTGTTGATATTTGAAAATAGATGTTCATACATTTTCTCCGTCGTCTTCGTCATAGTTTGTTTTCCAGTTCCAGGCTCGCTTTCATTGTGATAGGTCATGCCTGTTGAGTTATTTTGTATCAGGTGTGTTGCGATGAAGAAGAAGAACAAAGACATTTCCTGGTGGTGCGGTTATAATCTGGCTTATCGTGGACACTGAAAACCGGATACTCGAGTTCCTGATATTTTGGCGCTGTCGAAATCAATATGATCACGGATAAACTTCGAATGCCTGTGAGTTAGTGAAATAGGAAACATGCTAAATATTCGGGTTTCAGTGTTAATGATAATGCCAGTTAAAACTTATGTAACTTGGTTGTTCTTTGTGAGGTAATCTGGTATGAATGAGTAGTTAATTCTTTAGTTAAATATACAGCATGATGCAACACTGCTGGGCCACAGCTGGCCTCTACTTCTAAGAAGGTGTTACCAGTGCAGGTCGATGGGTGTTTTTTTTGTTAGCCTATACTGTCTCACTGCGGGGCAAAGGGCTCCCCCAATTCCTTCCAAGTACTCTTTTCCTGAGCCACCTCGAACCAGCCCTCGTGGTGCGCGATTAGGTTTTATTTATGTACCTTAATTTTGTTTCTGGGGTATAAGGTTTACCCGTCGGGGCTGCGGATTTTAGTACTAGATGACGTGGCCTCGGCACAAGGGCAACGAAGGAACATGGGTTCGGTTTTTAGTCAGTAGAAGTCTGACACTCCCCTTCGCTCTGCCCAAGAGTGGGGGGGGGTCATTTGATGATTTTCCACCGACCAAAAAAATAAAGGGTATAAGGTTTTCTTACTATGGTTTTCATCACCATTTCAAGAATAGTGCCACCGAAATAAATTACACTATTAAAGTACTTGCCTGAGTAACCATCGAAATCTTTACTAATTCGGTAGGTGATTATTAGACACTATGCTAGACCCGCGGTTTCGTCTCTTTTGTTCGGTAATTTTTCCTCGGAATGGGATAGTTTCATTCGGATAAAAAGTTTTCTATGTGTCATTTATTTATTTGGGCAAGACAAACAATTGTACAATATATTGTACAGAAAATATTACAACATATTAGGAGTAGGCTAATGTACAATCCACGACGTTTCCACATAATAATATAAAAAAGAGATACAGTGTAGACACAATATTTTAAATAAAATAACGTAAGAAAACAAAAAAAGGACTTATACTTTGTTTTATACTAAATAAAGACAAGAAGATCAAATGTTCATAACTTAACTTATCTTATGGCTAATGGTACATACATACTTTATAGAGTTACTCTGTAAACTAGTGAAAATTGTTAAAAATAAATAATATTAAGAAAGGGCAACATACACAGTACTAATTACATTGTTGCAAACTATTGACTAACATTCTTTTAAATTGGCGGTTTGAAGCGAATAATATGTCTATATCTACAAAATGTTTATTGTAGGTTTTGACTATCCTATGGAGCGGCTCCCGTTCACTCGCGTTTGTACGACAGGGTGTCGTAGCAAAGAGCGGGTAGACGCGTATCTCTCGCCATATAACTGTTCTGGGTACAACATAGAATATATTATTAACTACCCCACGGTTGGCCCACGGTTTCAACCGCGCGGATGTCGGTTATCGCTACCGATGCCGGTTATCGCGACCAAAAGTAATATTTTCGTACCCCCTTTCAACCCCTTGAATAAAGTTTTTATTTTTATTTTTTTTTATTAAAAAGTAGCCTATGTCCTTTCTCGGGTATCAAAATATCTCCATGCCAAATTTCATGCAAATCGGTTCAGTAGTTTAGGCGTGATTGAGTAACAGACAGACAGACAGAGTTACTTTCGCATTTATAATATTAAGTACTAGCTGATGCCCGCGGCTTCACCCGCGTGGATGTATATATACTAAATATATACTAAAACCTTCCTCTTGAATCACTCTATCTATTAAAAAAAACCGCATCAAAATCCGTTGCGAAGTTTTAAAGATTTAAGCATACAGACAAACAGACAAAAATAGCGACTTTGTTTTATACTATGTAATGTAAGGATGGAAGTATGGATTATCTCGGAGCAATCAAGTCAAGAGTCATTCCAAGTTATAAACTATCTTTTGAGTAAGAAACATCGAAAGGTAAAAGTATTATTTGGTTTTCCCGACCCGGGAATCGAACACGGGACCTCATACTCAGCAGTGGCGTTTGCGACCACTAGACCAGCGAAGCAGTAAAGCATTGATCTATTTGTAATTAGCGAGTTTCATTGAACGTTATTTGTGGCAAGATATCGATCAAGTAATACTTCGTAATACTTATGAAAGCTGCAATTAAAGGTAGCTTCACTGAGTTCTTGGAATCGTGATAGACGGTGCCAATTAGAGACATGAACACTTCAAGTATGTATCGGGTTGAGTGTTTACTTAATTTGTATGTACGTAATGTACTATATGATATTGTACTATATATATATGTATGTATCATGTTTACAAAATGGTATCATCCTTATTATTATTTTTTTGTACTCTATCACAGTGTTGTCCTATTTGACGCAAAGGTTGAATGGTAGAGAATTTATTTATTTATTATCACAATGTTTTCTTTACCATTACAGAAATAGATCTAATGCGACAAAGTAACTTAAAGTATACTTAGCTAAATCTTACATGCTACACAGTATGGCCCTTGTGAACTCACTCAGTGTACAAGTGAAAATATCTATATTATCCGCCACCGTGTTGAGAATGCCTTGTGGCATTAAGTCCGCCTATGTACCACTCTTGTACATGAAGTTTAAATAAATAATAATATTAATCATCATTCTCCTACCTTTATATACCAATTTATTTGTGGTCGGCGCAGCATGTCTTCATCTTCCATAATTCTCTATCACTTGTGTGAGCAGTCACCTCATTTCTAGCCTAATCTCCCTTCTTACAAGTTTAGTCGTTATGTTCGCCTGTCCATTCATCATTTCTTTGGTCTTTCTCTACTCTTAAAGCCTTCTATCTACATTCATTCTCAACTTTTTTCTCATTGTCGTTTCCGCATTAGAGTTATGTTAATATTTCTATCTAAATCAAATCTGACACGTAAATTAATTTATCCACTACAATTTATAATATTAGTTATATTTAACCTTTATTTGTAAGGAAGCCAGCGATACATATATTTTTTATGTGGTTTTTTATCGTTATTTCAGGATTTTAATATGGACATTTGAATAGTGGGTTTCGTAATACGACATGTTCCAAAGATAACAACAGCCGAATAGTTGCTAGGCTGCCAGCTACTATTACACCATTCACGACAAAAAAAAATGCAAATTCCGACCAGCGCGAAGTGAAACTGGTAAAAAGCAAAACTTTTCTCTGAATGACAAAACTCGCAATGAATACTAACACGGAATCCCTTAGCATTTAAATGAACGAGACCTACCGAGTTCCCGTGTTTCTGAAACTTTTTTAATTTCGTCGAAAGGAACCAGGTGGCCAGCCTGCTCACGTCAGTTTCAATTCGACAGACAATCCCTGCCTCCCCCCCTCACTGAGCTGGATTCTCGTGATAAGGTAAGGCACTTCGGGAACAATCGGGAAGAATCGTTGCCTTTTAATTGAGATTTCGTTTTTTAATTGTGATTATATCTGGTCCTGTGAGTTTGTGATTTTATACAGACGTGTAAAGTTAGGGAATATTAAAAAGTTTTATTATGATGGTTGGCACGATGGTTGGTCTTCAGTTTATTTGAAGGTGGATTTATGTTTTTTAATGTTTATTCAGATAACAGGCCTCATGCATAAATTAAAGGCACCCAGAGGGTAAATAACTAGCTTAGATCACAGTGCAGTCTTGAGTTTTTTTTTCAGATTCGAGTGGCAGAAAATGATTATTTATCAATGATTAACACAAAATTATATTGAACGATAGCCTTACAAAAAAACTATATTGGTTCCTCATTCTGGCGCAGTCTGGTAAAAATGAGCATCATCCACCTAACCTTACCGGTTGGCTTCCAGTCTAACTGAATGCAGCTAAATACCAATATTTTACAAGGAACAACTGCCTATCTCCAGGGCTATTGCGTATCTTTTTAATGCCAGTGGCTATCATACAGTGTCCATCAATTAACTGTCAATTGGTGGCTTGCTACATTAAAAAAAAAAACTAACGTTTTGACAGTTATTTGATGGACACTATATGGTAGTCACTAGCCACTGACATTAAGGCATCGTTCACACCAAACGTATTGTCCGCCGCCGACTGTGAGTATGCTCACTATCTCTATGGATCTACGTAATAGCGTATAGTCGGTTCGGTGTGAACAAGAAGTTAAATATAATTATATTGAAAAGCGATAAACTGCATAACGCGTGCTCACAGTCAGCGGCGGACAATACGTTTGGTGTGAAGGATGACGATCTAGAAGATACGCAATAGCCCTGCTGACCCCATAACTCACTCATTGGGCAAAATGATACCTCGTGGTGAGACTGGTTGTCAGATGGATGACTGGATGACAGTCGGGCCAACGACTTAAGGTTGATGTTCCAGGGTAGCCCGCGAAATTCAAATTCAAAAGGTCATTCTTGAGAGTTACATGAACTTGGAGGGTTGTAATGATGATTTTGATGATTATAATTCTGTAACTGCGTACGTCTTACACCCGCGAATCATATTTTCACTAACATACAACCTAGCACTGGCCTGCAAATCGCTAAAAACGTAAGAAAATTTGAATTTCACGGGCTACCCTGGAACATCCACCTTAACGTGCTTTCCAAGGAACGGAGGAAACTCGGTATGTTATGTGTAGTCACCCATCCAGAGACTAACCTAGGCAAGCGCGGCTTAACCTGAAGATTGATCTAAATAGCTGATATTATTTAGCAACGAGACCACACATAAATAGATCAAGAGTTAATTCTGCAGAGCAGTTCTAATAATATAAGCATAATGGTAAAGTTTTTAAACACTTTTGTTTTACGCCACTCTTTGTTCCAGAGAGTTCATAATGTATTATTAAACAGAAAAGCTGGAACATTCTACAGTAGGCCCTGTTTAGTCGCCACTGTTTCAAACTGGACGAGTCGAAAGATAAATGAAAATGTAATTAAGCACAACGGAAAGTTTTAGGAGAGCGTTAAAAAGTTTCTTAACTTTGGCTGCATTATTTATTTCTCTCTCAGGGTAATCTTGTTATTTGTTTGTTCTGTTTTTTATTTTTTAATTTATGCCTCGTCTGATGCAGCGTGGGTTTTGTTTCTGCTTGTTGGAGATTTTGTGCGTTGATTTTTTTATTTAATTGTTTAGTCTGTTCTTTTTTGTAATTATTGTGTTCGTGTTGGATAATGTAACTAGATGAAAAAAAAAAAAAAAAAAATTCAAAACCCACTAGTAATAAAGTCAGTGGTAATAAAAACTCTTGAAATTGTTATAACAATCCGATTCAAACAGGGAAGTAATATTTTAATATTAATAATTTGACGCGGACGAACGCCGTTACGTTTATCGTACACAAATAAAAAGATATTCGCAAATATTAAATTGAGTTTCTTAATCAGTTAGTTTTCCTGCCCTTGTCCCTTACTAGGTCAGCGTTTCTTAGAAATCACTCATTCAGATAAACTTCTAAAAAAATATACCTATCGTATTCCCTCACCTATTTGCGGGTCGAAAGTAATCCGAGCGAAACAAGAAAAAGGTTGGATTTAATTGTAAAACAAAATTACTGTGTTACTAGAGACCCGAGAGTTACCGGGAAAAATAAATGCCGTCACAGTCAACCAGTACCACAGACATAGATATACCTAGATAACGCATGAGCACCTATTTCACGTGCCATCCGAAACCCAGTATAGTATTTAATTATAATAAAGTTATTGTCGCAACAAGCTAATTTTTTTAATACAACAACATTAAACGTCAACACAACTCAATTTAATTTTAGACAATTGAAGACAAAAGTAGTTAAAAAACTAAAAAACCCTACTGAAAAAACTGAAAAGCAAAAAACAAGCACATTTTAATTTAATTGTTTTTTGGTTTTCAGTTTTTTCAGTCGGGTTTTTTAGTTTTTTAACTACTTTTTTTATTTTCAACTTTTTAGTTCTTTTGTGTTTGTTCTTTCGTTGGTCGCGTAAAATTCTTCACAGATGTCGATTTAACTTTTGTGCTTGTTAATAGGATTTGTCACTTTAAATTTCTTTTAAACTTAAAAGTGTTTCATATTTTTGTAATCTCCTTTTAAAACCCTTTATTTTGATACCCTACTCGATGGGATTGGAAATTTTTTTTTTGAACTTCACGATTTGGCCTCCAAAATCCGCAATTTTTCTTTGTTTTTTAAATTTTAATGTAGCCTATAACACTCGCGCCATCAAGACAAATCTAACGACGTATATTTCATTCAAATCCCTTCATCCGTTTAGGAGTTATGAGGGAAAAAAGAAACGGACATACATACATACATATACGTCAAACACATAACCCTCCTTTTGGGCTTCGCCGCAGTCGGGTAAAAATAACGTATAATGCATTATTTTTCTTCAATTGCCGAAAAATTAATTTTGTAAAGTAACTTGTTTGTATAGTAAGTTAATCGTGCTTATGAAGATTTAAGTGGTAGTGGACAGGGCACTATGCTCGCAGAACGAATGGCCGATGGGGCCGTAACTTCTGCAGTGGCGACTACGAAGTTTAGTGTAAGACGTCGCGTTGGAAGACCTCCCACTGGGTGGACCGATGACTCGGTGAAATTTGCGGGGAAATGAGAAACTCGAGACGCACGGGACCAGTCAATATAGCAACACTTGTGAATGGACGTCTTTTGGCTGAAATGATGATGATGACTGCTAATGAGTGCAGCTTATGAGTGGGTAGTCAAAAATTGGACGCTTGATTTTCGTTCGGACCAAAATACTTGCGTCATCTAGTTTTATCTATATCTGTGTTCAGTACCCTTTTTTTATTTACAGTTTACCGTTTCGCATTTCCATTACCGTGTTACGTAGTATTTTTACCGAGACTTATTGGACGAAAATGTAGACGATGCGATTCGATTGCGGATTCTGGGTACCGGAATTGATTTGTTTCTGTTTAGAATTAGTTTTTAGGGTTTGGTAGTCAACATGGAACTCTTATAGTTTCGCCATATCCGTCTGTCTATCTGTTGTATATGTATTTTTAGTTCAACTTATTGAAAAAGTGAAAAGTTTTACTGGGCTTGCGTTGTTATTTTTATTTATTTATTTAAACTTCATGCACAAACGTGGTACATATGCGGACTTAATGCCACAAGGCATTCTCTACCAGTCAACCTTAGGGTCAAATAGGACAGCATTGTGGTAGAGCACAGAAATAAATAAATTAGGAGAATACTATTACTAGCTTTTTTGTGAACCATCATCATACGCCCAGGTTTTACCCAACTTTGCTGAGGTTGGCTGCTGAGGTGAGGGTTGCAACTGAATATAAGTATTTTAAATAGAACAACTGTCTATCTGACCGCCACAACCCAGCTAGTACTGATACCCCTTAGTAAGATAAGATAAGGTAAGTCTGGTTGTCAGGCTTTCAGGCTACCGACTAACTGAAACGACTGTCAAAGATTTAAAATGACAGCTGCCTGCTTTCCGAGGCATAGAGGAAACTCGACATGTAATGGTTGATCACCGAACTAGCCACGAGCTCCTCTGTGAACCATATTTTTAATTTATATGTATAACGGCGCGTGATAAATTAGTTGATTTATTTTAACATTTTTTATGAGTTGTAATCGATAATTTTTACTCTGTGGTGTAAGAATTATTTCTTTATTGGTAACTAGCTGATGCCCGCGACTTCGTTCACGTGGAAATTATGATGTCTGTTATCGAGTGGTCCTAAGCGCAACTGAGCATGTGGTCTGGGGTTTGATTACCGAGAAGGGCAAAAGGTTTTTTCAGTAGAGGCCGCAGAGTCTGGTTTTGTGCCCGTTTAATAGCAATAGCCAAAATTTGGAAAAACGTGCATATTAAGTTCATTATCTGTTGGCACTGGATGGATTCTTCTGAAAATATATTTTTCCCATTAGAAGCAGCTTATTTAAAAAGACACTTGCTTCGTGGTCGTTATACAGTTGGACGCGGATGTTGCACGTAAGATGGAGCTTCTTGACCATGGACCACAGTGATGGCGACGCCTAGACACATGCGTTTATTTCATCCACCGGTGTACCCCGTAAATAACTGGCAATGTCTGTCACCTGCGAACATCACGACAACACTGCCCATCAGCGTTTGGTCGCCGTGGATGTCCTGCAGACTGCGGTTCAACGCCTTTAATGCATGCTTGTGCGATATTACGCTCTCGTCCCATACTTAACTTGCACTGCTACAAAAGGACTCACCGGTGATGCAACATCACCAAAAACTGTAACCGCCGAATCTTGGCCCAACCGGCTCCGGTTGGGCCAAGATTCGGCGGCAACTTATAAACGGAATGTGCAGTCTGGCCATAGTAAAGCAAAGTTTTGGGAGGTACCTGCACCGAATCAGGTGGGAGAAGACGCCCAGATGCTACCATTGCCCGGAACGGCCGGACGACACGGTGGAGCAAACCGTGGAGTTCGCTTGGGCGGAGCCCCGCCGGTACCTTGTAGCGGCGATCGGCGGCGGCGACCTCTCGCTCCTCTCTCCCGACCCTGGTGCAAGCCATGGTCCGGGGCGAGAGGGAATGGGACGCCGTCGCCTCCTTCTGCGAAGCAGTGATGCTAGCGAAGGAGGTTGCGGAACATGAGAGGGAGAGAACCTCTCGTCCCAGCCGCCGCGGGAGACGCTTCGGGCGTCAGGGGCTACGTGATGGCTTCCGGACCCGTAGGTGCGGGCCTGTGGATGGTGAGTAGCGGGCTAGCTCCCCGTCCGTCCATCTTATGACGACGACATCCCTCAAAGAGATGTCAGCAGCAGGGGTCGCCAACGCTGCGGGTTTTTCGAAAGAGATACCGTGCCCGACTGCCCGACACAAAGGGCTAAGAAGGAACATGGGTGGTTTTTAGTCAGTAGAAGTCTGACACTCCCTACCACTCTGCCCAGAGCGGGAGGAGTCATTTGATGATTTCCCACCCCCCAAAAAACAAAAAAAGACCTGAGAAAGCCACAGTAACAGCTATATGAAGGCACGGTTGGCGCAATAGCTGCACAGCTGGGCGATTGATTGTGGTGCTGATCCCGTTTTTGATTCCCGCACAGAACAAAGAAATGTAATTTTAATTTCATTTTTGCTATGAACTTGAGATTTTTTCTTACTGTGCTGTGTACATTGGTAATTTTTTTGTTATCTATTCACGGAAAATATTTACACCGTGATTCAGAAAATGGTGTCCAAATATGTACAACGCCATCTATCAAAGATGAAGTTAAACTGTAAAAAAATAATGCATGGAAAGTGAACACACACTATAGCCAAGTAGCGTCATTTAGACTAATTAAGAGTACCTATTGGTGCCGTAACTTTTTAAAAAGGTCTATTTAAAAGTTATCTGAACACATTTATTTATTAGTACCGTCTTGATGCAATAGATGTCGTTGCATGTATCTTTCGTAATGATTATAAGTTCTTCAAATTCATATAAATCTATCGGATATCAGTATCGGATTACAATGAAACAAAAACTAAAACCCTAATCACATTTGGCTTCATAATCCATACAAACTAACATGGACAAATGAAAACAATAGATTAGATTTATAATCACCTAACTCTATTTTGAATACTTAAAAACATCTTTAAGTATAGTACAAAATCAGCAATAAATTCACTGTATGTCTTTCTAGGGCGTCTACTATGGACCCCCTATGCAACGTTGATTCAAAAAAAAATTATAGAGATTTGAAAATCATAAAGCATCAAAATAAAAATAAATAGTACTCACAAAAAGTGAAAACCGAGCTGGGGATCGAACTGGCGAACATGTTGAATATTTTTGGAAATCTCACAACATTATAAAAAAAAAACAAAAAGAACACTGGCTCTGATTTGAACTTACGTACATTTTTTTACGGGGAGGTCGCCAAACCGTTACGCTACTGACATCGGTGATAAAAAGTTCGAAATAGCCGTTCTATTGATATAAATAGTATGACAGATATCAGCTGTCAAACCGCTGGGGCATATGGACATAATGCAATATTGCTCACCCCTCTAAGTAATTATAGCGATATTATATAGCCCATGTGTAATTCCAGACTATAATCAATCTCTGTGCCAAATTTCATTCAGATCCGTTGAGCCGTTCTGGCGTGAAAGTAGGATAGTGTAGCTGGGCTCTTGGAGTTCCACATCAAGTGTTCCAGATCTTCAAATTTATTCTCTAAGCAGAAAATGCTCATCACGTGGAACAATTTTTGCTATGGTACCATTTTTGTATCTCTTATAGTAAAGCTGGTCTGTTGCAGTTCTGCATCAGGTGTTCAAGTTTCCAAGATAAATTATAGCCTATATGTTGCCCAGACTGAATACCTATTCAACTAAAAAAAAATATTCAAATCCGTCAAGTAGTTCCGAAGATTAGCGTGTACAAACAAACAGACAAACAGACAAACAGACAAACAGACATTTTGTTTTTTTGGATTTGTTCTCTTTTACTGCTTCTAAACCCCCCCCAATAATTATTTTTTAAATATATTCAATGTACAGACACAGTTTTTTTACTGTTTTATTATATGTATATAGATGTCTCTCAAAGACGATATCTAAATTATCGTAAACGTGAGTTGACACAGCATTACGCCAGTCGTGGCAGACCTTTGCCCTCCATACAAAACAATACAATATTCACAAGTTGCTTAATCTGTCATTCATCATGCGAGACACCGTATAAATAATGATGTTGCATCCAATCTTGTTCATTTCCGAATGTGCACTCACACATCAATTGTTTAATAGCTTCAGCTTCGGATTGAACAAATTGCATGAGTTATTTATTGAGATCTGTTTCAGTTTTCCGTGTAATGTCAATTACTGTTCTGACGCAAATCGTATCCTACTAATATTATAAATGCAAAAGTTTGTAAGGATGTATGGATGTTTTTTACTCTTTCACGCAAAAACTACTGGACGAATTTGCATGAGAACACAGATGGTTTATTACTTGGATAAACACATGCAATACTTTTTATCTCGGTTATATGATGCTGTGGGACGATTATCGAACTCCACGCGGGTGAAGCTGTGATATTACTATTAAGAGGTCTGAAGAAGACCGGCATTTCACAAGACCAGAGGGCAAGTCTATTTTAGTTGGTAAGAAATTGCATTGCCTTTCAACGTGGTAATGCCCCCAATCTATAATTGGCAATCCTACTTTTTCTATTGACAATGCAGACGATTTTTTAATGCCCCACTGGGTATCAAGCATAGATATAAATATAGGTGAGAACCTTGTACCTTAGGATACTCTTCTTTTAATTTCGAAATTAATCGGCTTGTCTCGAGGTGCAAAGTGTCCTAAGGTAAAAAGATCTTCCCTAAATCTGTGGTATCAATACTATCAGTACTTCTGCGCACTTTTATGTTTTTTCTTAAAACTTTTATACAGTATTAGTAAGTACCTTGTGTAGAAAGTATGTGTCCGCCTTTATTTAACTTAGTAATCTATGGCAACATTGTCTTTGACTTGCCGCTTCGACGCTTCAACAAGCAACATGTAGAATCATGTAATAAAACGAAAAAAATACACAGTTTTTTATTTAAAACAAACAAAGCTACAACTTTAGTCAACATAAATACGACTATCGAAATATCGAGCAACATTTGGCGACCGTGACTGTGATTTTCAATAAAAATGGACGGCAAGGTAAAAATGCGTACCGTCGTAAGACGCCATTTCACAAAATGTGCAAATTCATTGGAAAGCATTATAAAAGCCGAAAAATTCATAAAATATGAAGCAGAAGCGAGCCGCAAAATAGTCCACGAGGCTTTTCTAAAACTAACAACGTTAGACGAAGAAATTCAAGAATTAATTCTCGCCGACTCCACGTGGGAGGAAAAAGACTTGGAGAAAGAATTAGACGAGAAAACTAAGTACGAAACCAGGTGGGCAGTTCTCAATACTCAATATGACTCATTAACCGCGAGTTCACCGCCATCAGAAAGAAGAAATTTCAAACTTCCTACATTAGAACTGAAAAAATTCGATGGAAAAATCAAAAATTGGTTAGGATTTTGGGGATCATTCCAAAAAATAGATAGCGACAAAAATATGGTCGAAACGGATAAACTACAATACCTTTCTCAATCCATGGAAGCTAACACAGATGTAAAACTATTCATAGACAGTTTCCCAATAACTAACAACAGCTACACATTATGTATTCAAGATTTAAAAGCTCGTTATGCACGCGAAGATTTATTAATACAAGTGTATGTAAGAGAGCTGCTAGCATTAATTTTGGACAAAGAAAGCAATAAAGAGCTAAGCACTTTGTATGACCAACTCAACGGGCAACTGAGATCTCTAGAAATCTTGGGGGTGACAAAAGACAAATACTCCGCCTTTCTCTTACCAATGGTAGAATCTGCTCTGCCTCCAGAAACATTACGAGCATGGGAAAGAGCAAGACCAGAAATATCAGATGATATGCTCAACTCATTACTCACTTTCCTGAAAAAAGAAATAGAGAGCGACCAGAGAATTTCAATGGCGAAATCTACATTTACATCTGAACCATCGAAGTCACATGAAGCCACTGCAGCATGTTTTGCTGTGAACAGTAAAGAAAAAGGAGAAAAAAGAAGAGAAAATAAGTGTGTTTGGTGCGATAAAACTGGTCATTCCAACATTGAATGCTACAAACTGGGGAAACTTTCTATTGAAGAGAGACAAGAACATCTGAAGAAAAAGAGAGCTTGTGTTCTTTGCCTAAAGGTAGGACACCATGCTAAGATATGCAAAGCATACATCAAATGTTATGTTTGTGGGCAACGACACTCACCGGTACTCTGTCCCGGCACGCATCAACCTGAAATGAAGCCAGTAAACAAGCATGAGAAAAAAGACAGCGAGCCAGCTCTTCAAAATCTCTCCAACTCCGAGAAAAAGACGATGGGGACAACAACCTTTCTACAGACAGTAGCGGTAGAAGTGACCTGCAACGGAAAGAAACAAAAAGTACGAGCCTTATTTGACAGTGGGTCACAGAGGTCCTACATCAAGGAGGAGGTAGCAGCGAAACTGGGCATAACCGAAGCAGGCGAAGAGGAGCTGAGCCATTCACTGTTTGGGGGAGTCACCGTATCCTCTAAACAATATAAAACATACAACTTCATAATAGAAAGTCTTGACTCTAATTTCAAATTAGAAATGTCAGCCTTAGGGCAATCTTGCATATGTAAACATGTACCCAAAGTGGATGATTCTAAGATGTCAAGGTTGTTAAACAAATATAATATTAGGTTGACAGAAATTGAGACTACTGAAGTAGGCTTATTAATAGGAGCAGATTATTTAGGATTGTTACTTACAAATTCCTTTGTCCAGCTCGAGAACGGCTTAACTGCTGTAAAAACAAACCTAGGTTGGACAATTCAAGGAAAGATGACAGTAGCAAATACTAATGTTGTGTTATCGCTCTTTTGTGCCCAAAATATAAATAATTACTGGGATCTAGAACTGTTAGGCATTAATGATCCAACACAGGTGCAGTCCAAGCAGCAGAGAGAAGAGGAAGTGATTGCAAACTTCGAAGAAAATATCCATGTCAATGAACAAGGCAGGTATGAGGTCTGCCTTCCATGGAAGGTGGGGCATGATGACTTGCTGAGCAACCAGGAACTCTCCATTCGCCGCCTGGAATCAACAACAAAGAAATTAGTAGCATGTGGTAAGTTTCATGATTATAACCAGATTCTAGGTGAATGGGAGCAATCAGGGATCATCGAAGAAGTACCAGAAACAGAAAAAGACATAGATGGAACCCACTACTTACCTCACAGGGCTGTGACCAAAGAGGCCAGCCTTACCACTAAGCTGCGACCCGTCTACGACGCATCTGCAAAAGACAAAAAAGGTAAATCACTAAATTCATGCCTCGATAAGGGAATTATTTTTGTAGATAAAATACCCAAATTACTGACAGGGTTCCGTAAAGGATGCATTGGTGTGACCGCAGATATTGCCAAGGCATTCTTACAAATATCAGTGACACCACAAGATAGAGACTATCTTAGGTTTGTTTGGTGGAAGGATGACTCGTGTGAGGAAATTAAGGTGTATAGACATTGTAAAGTGGTTTTTGGACTAACGTCGAGTCCATTTTTGTTGTCTGCAACCATCTCACACCACCTTAATCAAGTCACAGACTGCAAAAACACAGCAGATATCCTAGCTAAGTCATTCTATGTAGATAATTTAGTTACCAGTATGGATTCCACTGAAGAAACACTTCAATTCATGCAAGAAGCTAAAAATATAATGCATGAAGGCAAGTTTCACCTGAGACAGTGGGTCACGTCACCCTTAAAGGTAAATGAAAGTAATAATAATGTGATATCGGTGTTAGGGCTTCAGTGGGACACTGTCTCAGATGAGATTTACTGCAACCTGAATGCCTTTCCATCATATAAAGACATAGAGAAAATTACAAAAAGAAATATATTGTCTATAGCACAGAAAATCTTTGATCCAATTGGATTCACATGTCCTGTAAGTTTAATCCCTAAGTTAATTTTACAAAAACTCTGGAACCAGAAAACTACTTGGGATGAGGAAATTACAGGCGATATGCTATCACAATTCAAAATGTGGTATGTAAATATTGAATTTTTAAAAGAATGTAAGTTACCTCGTAGAGTGTCAGCGGAAAGATTGCAAGATTGCATCACAAGTCTCCACATGTTCTGTGATGCAAGCAAAGACGCCTATGCAGCATGCGTCTTTCTGAGGACAGTAAATAAGGGTAACGTGACGGTCCGTTTACTAGCTGCCAAATCAAGGGTATCTCCACCTGAAAAAGTAACAATACCGCGACTAGAGTTACTAGCAGCACTAATAGGTTCCAGGTTACTGGTTGAGGTACGGAAAAACCTAGAATTGAACTGCGAAGAATTCTGTTGGTGTGATTCCGGAGTGGCATTGTGCTGGATAAGAAGAGAGCTGCCATGGAACACATACATAGGAAATCGTGTGAAGGAAATAAGACAAAACACGAATGTAAACAATTGGCATCACATTCCAGGAGCAGAAAATTGGGCAGATCTAGCGTCCAGAGGGTGCGACGCGCGCCAGCTGCTGGAGATGCGCTGGTGGCAAGGTCCACGCTGGCTGCTGCAGCAACCAGAGCTGTGGCCGAAGTCAGCGCTGGTAGTAGACGAGAAGATAGTCAACCTGGAAATGAAAAAGAAAGCATTATGTAATACAAACACTTGCATAGATAAAGGTATGGTCGAAAGTCTATCTTATTACTTCCACAAATACACAAAAATAGTAAGGATGGCAGCGTGGATGCTGCGATTCATCTTCAATGCTCGTCACAAGAAAGGTAAGAAGAGTGGAGAACTGACATATGATGAATGTTTTGAAGCTGAAAATAAAATTATTTTTATAATACAGACAGAAAGCAAGGAGTATATCGAAAAGCAGTGTGGAAAATCAACACAGGTATACTATGATACAGATAAATTACTCAAAGTAAAGACAAGATTATTACTTACCGACTTACCTGAATGCACCAAATCGCCTGTAGTAGTTCCCGCGAAGAATGACATCATCCGAAGAATGGTAGAGCAGCGGCATGTACAGCTTCTACACGCAGGTACAAACATGATGATTACCGACCTGCGAAAGCGATTCTGGATTATTGGAATAAGACTTCTAGTTAAATCTGTAATAAATAAATGCACTGTTTGCAAGAGACATACCTCGCAGCCGTCACAAGCGCCAACAGCACCACTACCTGTAGAACGAGTGCAGCTGACAGCACCGTTCGAGGTCACAGGAGTCGACCTGGCGGGGCCTTTATACCTACGAGACGGTGAGAAGTGTTGGGTCGTGCTCTACACATGCGCAGTGTACCGAGCGGTACACTTGGAGTTGACTAAGTCGCTGTCAACAGAGGCGTTCCTACAAACATTTCGTCGATTCATAGCGCGGCGTGGACGAGCAACCACAATGATATCGGACAATGGAACGAATTTTACAGGTACAAAACATTTATTACAGAATGTAGATTGGGACGAAGTACAGCGCCAATCTACAATACAACGGATAAGATGGAAACTAAATGCGCCCGCAGCTGCGTGGTGGGGAGGTTTTTACGAGAGACTAATAGGCCTTATGAAAAACTTACTCAGACGAGTCCTAGGTAAGCAGTCTGTATCCTACGATGAAATGCAGACATTGCTGTGCGAGTGCGAAACAGTCATGAACGATCGACCTCTCACGTACGTCGAAGACGACAGCGCAAACGCGTTGGAGCCGTTAAGTCCATCAAGTTTTTTATAAACCTTAAGTTCATCAGATACAACTGATCTCGATCAGATAGACACAACCAGTCTGAACAAACGGTTGAAGTACTTGCAAAAACTCCGAGAAGATTTTCGTCAACGATTCAGGAACGAGTATCTCACTACACTGATACAAAGACACAAGGACAAGTGGGGTAATCTAAAGGTAGGTGACATAGTTTTAATAGAAGGAGAAGACAAGAGAATAAAATGGCCACTAGGACTGGTAGTCGAGACATTTACAGGTAAAGATGGTATTTGTAGAGCAGCAAAGGTAAAAACATCAGCTGGATATAAAACTCGACCAGTTCAACGCCTCTACAGGCTGGAGATTTCTTCTTCCGAGGTGGAGGGACAGCATAATGAAGAAAACAGCTCCATTCCCTCGGGTAAGAAATTCCATATTATTAGCAACTCTCAGGAGGCCACAAAGACCGACTCTCCCACAGACAAAGTCATTGAGACACCAATGACAGACATAATGACTGAAAAGGTAACCCGTACTGGTAGAGTGATCAAAATACCCAGTAAATATAAAATATAAATAGTATTTCTCATACGTCATCTATAATATAATTTTATTACTGCTGTTTCAACTTTTTGATTACTGACTGTACACTAATTAGTGGTCTTGATTTCATTTTCTGTCAACCTAAAACAATAATCATTCAATTTAATAATATTAATTTTGTATTTAATTACATAATGTAAAAGAGTGTTTAGGTATAAATTAACATGTGAAATATTCATAATACTCTGATTGATGTGTATGATTTAGTTACACTGTTTAAGTATGTGTGTCAAAGACATAATAGTTATTGTTACTTTTATACTAGAGTCATTCTTAAATAAGACTTATTGTTTAATGAAACAACAATTGTTTAAAAGATTTTATTATTACTGATCTCAAATAATAGTTTCTAGGTGATGTCTTATTAGAAAAAATGTTACATGTTAGGTGCAAATTTTAATTTGATTAGCAATTGTATACCAAGGTATAAACTTGTAAAATTTTCATGCTCATGAATAATTATTTACTTGAGTAATTATTACAAACAACTGTTTGTAATAATATTGTACTATTTTAAGTTCATTTATATTGTGAAAAATAATGTAAATTTAAGTTTGAGATTTTTTTGAGTTTATGTTAAGTACCTACATGTTTCAGGTAACCTATAAGTTTTGAGGTCTGATTATATTATTATTTTTCTGGTGGTGGAGGATGTGTAGAAAGTATGTGTCCGCCTTTATTTAACTTAGTAATCTATGGCAACATTGTCTTTGACTTGCCGCTTCGACGCTTCAACAAGCAACATGTAGAATCATGTAATAAAACGAAAAAAATACACAGTTTTTTATTTAAAACAAACAAAGCTACAACTTTAGTCAACATAAATACGACTATCGAAATATCGAGCAACAACCTATTAGGATTTTTACGTGAATTATTTTGAAATATATTTATGTAAAAAAGAACACACAGGAGTGATACAAAGTTCTCATTTTATCTTTATTATATTATTGTCAAAGCACCTCATGAAACGCAAAGTGATTATATTGTAAACACGGAAACTTGCGTATCTCGTGCCAGAAATCCGGCATTTCGAATTCCTGGAACAGTTGATGGAATAAATAAATTTTCCCAGAACCGGTTAATTGAATACAGAATTCTGTGTACAATGTTTTTACATGCATGTCTTTGGTATTTTGAACCGTCTTCCAAAAGGTTACAAATTCGTCTGTGTTTTAAAGTTATAAGTTCACATTTTTGTTTAGTAAAGTTTCGTGATCTAACAAAGTATAAACATAATCCGCCTTATTACAAAAGGTAGTTAAACCTGGTTTAACTTAGACCTGGTTTATCTCGCAATCTGTCACTTTCTTTTGAATATTATTGAAGTGAGACGTCATGCGAGATAAACCAAGTCTAAGTTAAACCAGGTTTAACTACGTTTTGTAATAAGGCGGAATGAGTGTTCATCACTGATCTTTGAAAGAAAGAAAATCTAACTGTTTTCCATAATCAGTTTAAAAATATTCTCACTGCTGGGATACGTGCCTTTTTTCTATGAGAGGAGATAGGCAGTTATGCACAAGTTATGCATCTCGCGGGTGCAGTGCGGGTAGAAACATGTTTTTATTTTTTTTTTGGGTCTAAAAATTGCTGTGTATTCATTTAAAAGCTTATTTATTAAAAAAAAACTACCCCATATTTGTTTTCCAAATAAGATTAACAGAGATACAAAATAACACGCTGCATGCACAACACTTATTTATAATAATATCAATGAACATTAAACCACGTTATGCACTTAGCATGGCTGCATTGTGGATGGCCTTTGATCCCTCAACAATAACTTGCAGCTTCGCTACGAGTCCGCCCATTAATGTTTTCACATATTCGAATGTGGTAAACCTTATGAAGACTTCCCACGGGGCAAGTATTGTGGGTACTAAAGACATATTCACATTGCAGTTTTATTTTGTTTTTTAAGGGTGGTAAATCATCAATGACTCCTCTGGTCTGGGCAGAGTGGTAGAGAGTGTCAGACTTCTACTGACTAAAAACCACCCATGTTCCTTCTTAGATCTTTGTGCCGAGGCCGCGGTATTTCTATCAAACAACCTGCTGCCCCAACGGGGTTGCTACTTACGGCTAAAGTGTGTACATGTGGCGCCAATAATATTTGTATACACTAAGCAACATTTTGAAGCAATTTTCGCCCTTTTTTTAGGATGAGAAATCATTAAATAACTCCTCTTGCGCTGAACCAGAAGGGAGTGTCGACTCTTACTGATCAAAAGTCGTTCGTGATTCTCCTAATGCCCTTTGCGTTTCAGGGCCTGGGCCTGGCCCTGCAGTCTCTACACTAATAACGACGCTACGAATGTCGCTAAGTCGTAAAATCGTAAACTTTCTTTAATAGATTTTCAGCTTTATTTTAACAGCATAAGATTGAAAATCTATTAAAGAAATTTTACGATTTTACGACAGCGACATTCGTAGCGTCGTTATTAGTGTAGAGACTGCAGGCCCTGGCCTTATTCTCGTCTACCATGCTGTCATTTCATTGAGGTAGCCGTCACGTTGGCTGGAACAAATTTTTTATCATAAGGAAGGGCAAATCTCAATGCTCCAATCGTTATTTCAAGAGAAATTCGCGTTTGAACTTTGCCAAGAGTAAACAAATATTATTGGTAGTGAGTCAAGACTATACTTAGATTAACTTTGTATGAAAATACAAGCAGGATCATCTACTGCATCCAACGGTCATGCTACGCATACGAATGCGTGCTTCGCTAACAAATGAACCCACGTGCTGTTACCAAGCAGAAATGCTCTGTGCATATTTGCTATAACGCAGTAGTGGGATATCGTCTTTATACTTGTCTTAACCTACTAGGGTTTATAGAACTGAAAATAATTTATTAATTTGGTTTTAGTACTCGTCTATGTTGCTATGTAAGTTAAGAGTCAAATAAGGTAAGTGTACGATGCTCTAACCGTTGATCGTGGAAGGTGCACTAGTTCCCGTCATGCCCGGTGCAAGTGAGCGAAGGGAGCGCCGCTCGGCCCAGGGCAGAGGATATCTGAGGGGATTTACCACCCCGGGACAAAACAAAAAGCTAGATAAATGTACGATTAAGTCAGGTATTGCATCGTTTTATTATGGGATCTACGGCGGTTCCTGAAAGAAAATCTTAGCAAAAATAGCCTTGCAATTGTCAAGCACCTTTATGTATTTATTTTTAGTACCGTATTTGATGTTTGTCTTATGGCCGCCATAGACGTTCAAGTAATTTGATCAAACAGGCTAGTTCAAACAGTTTGGTCAAATTGGCATGACTGTCTGTGGTAAAATTTGATCAAATGAGAAATGAAATGGAAGGAAGAAATATGAATTTTCGTATATTTATTTGACCAAACAGTTTGAACTAGCCTGTTTGATCAAATAGCTATAATAATAATAATAATATTCCACAACTATCACACAACGCCATCTAGTCCCAAGCTAAGCAGAGCTTGTGTTATGGGTACTAGACAACTGATAAACATACTTATATATTTCTAAATACATACATAGTATAGATAGCTTGAACGTCTATGGCGGCCATTAGTCCAATCAATAACAATTGCGAATATCCTGTTCTAACCTTTCCAAAGGGAACATAATATTACAACATAAAACCATTCATTCTTGTTATTATACTCTTAGGTCAAAAGTACCTAATTCAGAGCATAATTACGTACCCACTTTGAAATATTTCTTTTCTTTCTACTTTTCTTTACCGTTCCCGTAATTAGCTGGGGCGTAACAAAGTACGTATATCTTTTGTAAAGAAAAAAAATCTTTTTAAATTCTACGATGGGTCGGAGTCGGGCGTAATCAAAGTCCTTAATGATTACGTACATCGTTAATGATTATTAGAGATCGTAGGTATAGTTATACATCGTGCAGTAGGGGGACATCTTATAAAAGCGTGACTTATTATATTCTGTTAGAAGACTAACCGAGGAATAAGTTGCAACTGGAATATTTGATACTCTATTTATGAGTAATGTTTATAATTATTTTCAAAACCATAAAGGTTGATTAGTTTTTCGGCTTGTGCCTCTTCACTCGAATTAAATATACTGACAGCAATGGTGTACCCCTGCGTCCACCTACCACATCCTTTGAAAAATAAGTAAATAGTAAATGTAAATTCCGATTATAAACGATTTAGCATTTAGTTTTACTTTTTCATACACCTTGCTGAAGACGGAGTTAGTATTACTTTTTCAACAACTTCGACGCGGGTCTATTATATTTGTGTCTTAACAAAGAACTAGTCCATAAGTTTGAATCACAAAGAAGCAGATCATAGAATCAGTTACAATTGAATTCAGTTCTCAGTCGACCATGTTGGCTAGAACTTTTAACAAGACAATGTTACTTCTGACCCGAAGATGAATCCGACTTGGGCCCTGTCTGGACCAAACTAAACTTAGTTTGAAAGTCACTGATTTTAGATTCAGACTATTGGTTAACCGCTGAAACTGAAGTAGTTGGAATATTTCTGTGTGCGAATATTTTAGATGAAGATTCTTTTTATGTTCTTTGACTTCTTTTGACGCATTTTTATTCATATACGAGTATGTTGGACTTTATAAGCTTTGCTGAGAGCGTCAGTGTCTACATAGATGATGGCTATACCAAAAGTAAAACGTTTATATAAATACATGGACAGCGAAAGCTGCCCAAAAGCTTAGATACCGATGACCACTTCTATATGAAACCCTTTGAAAATGAGTCTGAAAGTCTAGGAAAAAGTAAATGCGTGTGAGTGTATTGTGTTCTATAAATTTTCAAACGTCACCTTTATGATAATTACATACTATAACATAATATCACGCCTGTAATCCCCATAGGGTTGGGCAGAGATGTACCTAATAGTACACCTACATTTCGCTAGTTATGTTCAACTCCCATATAATATCGAGCGAGTCGATCGACCTCAACCGAGTACGAGTTCAGACTCGGTGGCTGTTACTGAGAAATTCCTGATGGAAAAACTGATTAGCATTTTGCCCGACCCGGAAATCGAATATACAACTCAGCAGTCGCGCTTGCAACCGAGGCACTCCGTCAGTTCTAATAATTAAACAAAAGAAAATAATTTCTCAACACAATTTTGCATCAACAGTAACACAGCTAGCGTGTTGCCAGACGACGAGAAATGTAAATTACAGTCTAGTATTCTTGCTTATTCCTCCAAATAATTCGCTGGTATTATGAGCGTTCAGCGCATTAATCCACTGAGCTGTGGCGCAAATTATGCAACATAGATAATGAGATCGTGGCTTCTATTTCACCTACCTCGAACTTTCCGAGGGGTTCAACATGGATAATATAGATGTTCACTATTTTTGTCTGATTATGACATAGTAATTCAAAGACTACTTTCTTAGGTTGGTTTCGAGCAAAGCATTATTGGGTTTTCTTATCAGGAATTTTCTCAGTATCAGTCCCATGACTGCTTCTTATTAGTCCCGGATTCTATATTGCCACTAACCAGAGACAAATTCAGACTCCATAGTCTGGATTTGTGCCTGGTATTTTATGGAACTAAAACAAAGCTGGTGAAATGTGAGTAGGTACACTGTTATTTTAAGTCATTCAAAGTTGGGTTTAGCATTGTTTTGGAAAGTTAACATTTAAGTTTTTAAACTGACATGGTCACTAACACTATCGTAAACACTAAAAATAGGATATTTACCGTGTTTACTATTTAAGTTGCGAACTCACATGCATGTAACGTGCACAAAGTATGGAAGAAGCTTGCATGATTTTGTGACATTGACGAATCAGAATGCGATATGGCACAGAGGCATGCAAACTGCTTGCACACTTTTTTTCCAGTAACAAATGTAAGTAAGCTTCGTTTGCGGCTTTGTACCTTCTTATAACACAGGATAAAGACGAGATTTCAACAACAACATAACGACGTACCCTCCTCAGTTACTCGCCACAGTAGCCTTACATTTTTCATATCATAACATCTCGAGTCTATCAAGGAGGCTGCTGTGAAAAAGGTGAACGACTTTATCTTCCTGATAAGATATTTAATTTCCTCTCCCAGCTAGACAGATGATGTAAGAAAATGACATTCCATTTTAGGTTACGGAATAAACCGAGTAAAGTAAAGACCCCATTTCAGTCGTGGTTAAGGCGAAAAGATACTGCTTTTGTGCGTTCTTAACTTTTAGCAGTTGTGCATATTTTTTAAAGCCTGGAAAATCTACGGGCATACTGTATTAACAATGTTTTAAAATGTCTACGGTTTATACACGGTTTTCAAGGATCTCATAATAATTGATAATCGCGGAAGATAAATTCTAGTAAGTGACAGTATAAGCACAGGTATAAGTTTATAGTACTGTAAAAAAAAAAAACTTAAAAGGGTCCTCTTAGTATTTTTACCGCAACCATATGAATAGTCATTCTTTGGATTTTTAAGTAACAAACAAGCGTTGAAAGCTTTCAATTTTTTTCCATTCAAAGCACACAGTAAATGCCTAGACTTAGACAGTTCTATAAAAAGCCTGAAAGGATTGAGTGTAATTGTATCATACTCTCCCACAAAGAGATGCAATTTGCATAATAATAAATTTTTATTGAAAGCCTTCGGGCACGGAGATCGCGATCTTCAACAGCTTAATATTTCTCAAAGAATTATTGTTCGAGTATGTCTTCTACCTTTTATACTCCATTCTAAATGGTAAGTTTTATTGTTATGATTTTATTATCAGATGAGAAATGTACGTGAAGAAAATTTTATTTCAAAGGTGGGCTTTGTTATAGACTTGCTTTGCATGAAATTGAATTTTGATCATGACACTGTAAAGAAATGGAATTGGTGGCTTCATGTATGTACTTACGGCTTACGTAATCATTGTACGAACATTTTCAGTGACATTTTGTTGCTAATGTTTTGGCGGTACGTTGGCGCAGTGGCTGAGTGATTGACTGCTATGCTGCATGTCGCGGGTACGTTCCCCGCACGGAACAAATATTTTCATTATCTACAGATAGTAGTTCCGGGTTTGGCTATTCGTGTTTGTGAGTTAAAAGTGAGTAACTACGATACAGGAGTAATTCAAGTGTGGGGCAACATGATTTTAGGAAAGAATAGATGATAAGTAAGAAACGATGTCAACTCAATTCAAGACTTTTTTCAAAAGCTCATCCTAGTTGTGATTTTATTTCCAGTCTTTAATATTTTAGACATACCTCCACTTCATACTCGTACACTAATGAACCCGAGAGCCTAAAGGAAGGGAAGTGAGGATTTCCTTTATAAGACGAATATTCTGAGAAATGAAAACCAAAGCTACGTGGGACAATGAATGAAAGCCCCTGCGCGGTGACTTGCCGACTTACACAAAGACGATAGGAAGCACGTTTGCTTTGGGTTTTGCGAACTGTGCCCAATAAAGACAAGCTGGGTACACCGTCCGAATTTACTTACTGAAGCATTTGGGAACTCGCAATTTAGTACTTTAATAGATAATGCGCCAAATGCTGCTCAGAATAATTAATTAAACTTATAAGAGTTTTTTTATTCTTTCATCTATTTTCTGACAAGTTCACAGTAACACCACCCCATAAAGAAAAAGAGCCCCCATAAATTTAACCATTAATAAAATATGCAAATCTGCAAGGCGATGTGCAGAGACGGAGAAAAATAAAGTGGCTTGGCCAATCATGTTCGAAGATATCGAGTCTATCGTAGCGCTAGTCGCACCGTGGCAGTTATGAATGACCAGCTCGAAGCGTAGCCTAAAAGTCACATTACGAATGAAAAACCGCAGGATTGCCGTAATTGAAAATTCCCTGTGTAATATACGACTTGCAATTTCAGAGTGGAGCCGCTCCCGCCTCGTCCTACAGGGCGGTGAACATTTTTCTTGGCTCTTAACGATATTATTTAACGCCACAAATTTTACCATTTTTCTTATGCCCCCCCCAGAACTGCTAGCAATTTCATTATGATAATCGCGTATAACCTGCGCTATTTTATACAATAACCGTTCGAGACGGTGTTTTGAATAGAAATTTTTAGTTGGCACTGGCACTCTTAATAAATTTTAAGGGATCTTTTTAGCTTTAGCGGAAATTTCGAGAGGACTCATTAAGGTAAACATCACGAAATGGCGCTTGCTAAGAAGTCAAAACGTAATAGGTTTTTCCTTGGGAAGCACTCAAGTACCTGTCTAGGTGGTTCATTTAGAAGGGAGCTGAATAAATCGAAGGCAACTTTCCCGGTTTACAAAATAAAAAAGTAATCTGTTGAAGCAAGAAAAAGGTGGTTCGTAATGTAAATAACTTAAAATCGAAAGCAGGGAGACGTAATAAAAAGAACCGCTGTCAACCCCTTTTATTTAGTTTCCTGTTTTGCGTACCTACAGGTGGTATAGAATGTTCCCCAAACAAATCAGAGGGAGTAATCAGAATGTATATATACACTATACCCTACTTTTCCGTTATAGTATTTTTTTTTCAATTTATTGAATGAATTTAACTCACACGTTCTTATTCTCTGTCTCATTTAATTAAGTACTCGAAGGTCTTTCATCATTTCCATACAAAAATCGGACAGCTTTCAACCAGCTTGCAGTTTCAGAACGTACGTAGGTACGTTTGTATTGCAATATTTGCTACCGTATTTTTCTTCTACGAGATTCACAGAGTCCTATATTTATATATACACCACTTACTGAAATTGTGTGCATTGAATGCTTGTTACCATTTGAAGCATGGTTACGTACTGACTGGCCAGATAGTAATGGTGAGAGAGACAAATCAATTAAACAACTAAATTGCCCCCCCGATAGTAACACACAACATAGCGTGTAGATGGCAATCTAAAGAGAGTAACTCAAAATTTGGCGATTAATTTGGAACTTTCTGTATTTTATCTAACTATGCAGTAATCCAATGATTGTATTAATTCAGAAGTCATCATCATCTTCGTGCCCTTATCCCATTCTATTTGCATTCCATTCTTGCTTTTTCCATTCTTCCCTGTTAGACGTCACAGTGGCATTTGCTTCTTTCTCTTTCATAATATAATTCCTTACACAATCCATCTATCTTTTCATTGTAGTTCAAAAGTAGAACTCTTCAATTCAAACACACAAAAAACTAATTCCTAAAATCCGAATTTCCTTAAACTACGAATTCCGAACCACTAACTCTCGACTACAATTCCGTGCAAGATGGCGTAAGTGTAGCTAAAATTTAGAGTTAATAAGGATACGATAATTGCACTACACTACGAAGTAACGTTGCCGCTGCATCGTAAAACCCAACGTTAGTTGAATTAACTTACCTAATGGAACTGAGCATTGCTCGTTTTATGTTTGGAGAGAACACTAAAACTTGTAGATAATTTGTAATCATGGAGCAGTGGAGGAATGGATGCTTGTGAATCCCTTGAAAAAGGTCACTGCCCTTCCCTTTGTACGATGTGTTTTAAGAGGTAATTTAGGTAATGGGTCAAAACGACTCAACCTTATTGGCACAAAAGCTTAATTACTTACATCTACATGTAGCGGTATTAACCTAGTTTTCAATATTTTTGCATATTTTAGTACTTCACTAAGGGCAAGATGCAGTGGAAACATACAGAACTCCGCTGAGCCACTTCGGTTTACAATTTTAAAATTTTCCTGGAAATCGGAAGTTACTGTATTTGTGAGTTTACTTGAATTAATGACTAATTGTGAAATAGCAATGATTATCACGAGAATATGTATACTATCACCCGCAACATCACAACTTACTATGACACTCCATGTGTTGCTACTCCGTGCCCATCATCCCTACGTTATACTTTGTTTTGCTGTGCCATGATAACCCTATCTCGTCTTAAGTGAGATCAATGTACTCCCTCGTAATTGCGCTTCCTGAAATATTCGCCTATCGTTGGGTTCAACTCACCTTCATTATTTCTTTCCCTTTCTTAAGAAAGCTTTGGTCCAAACGTCAGTTAATGAAACATTAAGTGTGAGGTCGTGTTTGTTCTTGAAGAAACATATTGAGCGCTGCCAATAGTCTTGTTTCGTTTTTAGTACGAGTACATATGGAATATACGAATATATATCAGTTCACAAAAACGTCAGCGCTTACAATGCCTATATCAGTTTCTATTGGACCTCAAAAAGTTACTCACAGCAGACAAAACCTTTATTCCGAAGGATAGGATAGTAAGAAGAATGATTAATGAGGTTCATTTTTAGGTTAACACAGGCCTGTTCTTGGCTGAAGCGAGAACCCACGTGCCACCGCTAGCGATAAGAATTGTTCCATGCCTTAAAACTCGTCATTAGCGGGCTAATTACAGAAGCGAGCTGTTGCTATGCCCTGAGATAAAATAGATGACAGAGGGGAGCCAGAATTAACCGTAATTAAGCTGAACGAAACTCTTTCAGGAGAAAGGAAAAAAACCGTTCTTAATTAAAACGGGAGACTCCAGAAAAATGCCTTATGTTTTAAATTATTACCGGTTTTTTACTCAAGTACCGTTTTCGAGTGTCTAATAAAATTGAAATAGGTACATTAATGGCACCGAAAATTCTTAGACGTGCTTTTAATTAAATTTCATATCTTTCGAAGTTTATTGGCACTGAGAAAACAGTTGAAAAGCTTACTAAAGAATTTATGATTGAAAGTTTTGAAAAGAAATATAATATAAAAATATTTTCGCTGTTTCTCGCGGAGAGTTCTAGAAAAACAAATTAGAAGTTTAGTTCTTTTTGTTTGGTCTCAATGATTTGGATCGTAATCCCTCCATTTGAAAGGTATTAAAGAGGTTTTAAAACTAAAACACTAAAGTTTAATACTGCAATTTTTTGAAAGGGAAATAGCAGTGTGTAATAAAATTGATTTAGTGTTTTTTAAAATATGCCCCTTTTTGTTCTTACTGTGATTAACTTTTAGAAGTTAACCTACTTTAAACGCTACATGTGACATGTATTATGTGAGTAAAAACTCCATAGTGAACATTTTTGTATCCTAAAATATTACCGTCTTAAAACAATAAAAAATACCTCATAAATTAAAACTTTTAATTTGAGCTTGATGGAATTTCTTGGGCTCTTAAAACTCATTCGTTCTCGGTTATAAATGACCAATTCGTGACCGGGAACTGGGAGGGATCATAAGGCTTTTCAGGGGGGTTAAACATTTTTGGAGAAAGTTTGGGTAGGTACTTGATTTTGTAACGGTACATTTGCATGGTAAGATTTGGTTTGCGTTTACATCATAAACGTAAGTATCTAAAACAAAGTGTTTTTACTGAATTGCCAAATATATACCTTAAGCTTTTAAACTCAGGGTACCTTTTCTAAGAAGACGCTTTTGTTCAGATAAAAAGATTCTTGAAAAATCCTCTTAAGCAACTATCGCAATGAGATTTCAAAAGGAATATTTCCAATTCCAATTTATTCGTATCCACGCACCACCTTTTCCTTGTCTTCACCAAATCAGTATTTCTTTAACCCCTTTCAGAAGTCCTACCCTCATAATATGCGAGGTCGCTAAAACTAAGTTAAGCCTTTTATTGAGATTCACTTCTGAGGCAATTCTCCCGCCCTCTTTATTACTTTTTTACTATAGGAAATTGCTCATCGCCGCCAAGAGAAAATAGTGAATGGAAAAGTCTCCTTTACTTTGAATTCTTTTATTTATTTATAGATTTAATTTTCTAGGATGGTTCTTAGTACTGCCTGTTTATGTTGAATAGGATTGAATGGATGTTCCTTTTCGTTTAGTTGCAGTGAGAGAAAATAGTCTTGTTATCTTTGATGTCCGGACGGACGGTGTAAAAACAGATGAAGGTGAGCCGACTTTTGTGGTTTTCTTTAGTGTCGGACAAGGGAGTGTTACATTGTTCTTATTAGTACTGGTTTTAGATTGGCATACTTTATACTTTCCTAGCTAAGTTTTGACCTTTATTTCAATATTTAGTTTAACACGTGTCCCATTGTTATCCGCAACAGAATGACAAATAACTTTATTTCGAAAATGTCGAAACATTCACTTTGGCCTACAACGATTAATGTTTAGTATTTAGACCTTGGGGAGTCGAAACCGAATTTCGCAAGACTACGTACGAATTTGTCAGAAGCCATAGATCGCCAGTAAAATATAGCTGTCAATTATCACGATATCGGTTAACGACATGACCGATTAATATTTGTTAGTGCAATGCCCGGCAACACAAAGTAACACCTAAATATTATTACACTCTTGAAATGTAAACCTTTAAGCATTGAGCCAAGGGCTGAAAATCCATCATAGATATTTTATTTTGGCATTCCTTTAGATACAGCTTAGCAGTTGGTGAAAACTACATTTTCTATCCAGTCAGTGTTCAAGAACAATGTCTAGACAAGACAGTTGATCTGCACTGAAGTTTCTCTTTAAGAGTTCTTAACTTTTAATTGGCATCGTCAATGCACTCGAAGTGAAGACGTACTCTGTTTTCTAATTAATTGATAAGCGTCTGTAATTACTTGCTAAATTAAATTTTCGGTTCGTCTTACTAAATCGAAAAACTTGAAGTTTCTTCTTTAGAATAGAATATAATTTATCTTTATTCGAGTACCCATGACTAAAAAACTGTCCTAATAAAAGATTTTTTTTAACATAACTGAGCTAAGTTGTAACATGCGATGATGCGGAGGAGTACTAGGACGCCTAAGTGGTCGTTGTATAATTATGTAAGTACCAACTTTTAATTTGTAATTAAATTTTACTGTTTTTGTATTTTATTAAAACTTATATTATTTGATATATTGGCTTGAACTTGAAAATAATAAGAAGTAAGTACTGATGTGTTTTGAAAACGTATTCGGAAAATTCTGAAATATTAGTAAAAATTAAAGGTATATTATTATTTGAGAGAACGCTTTTAATTAATATTTTAATGTTTTGACGATGTTAATCAAAATGATCGTTAATAACTCCACTGTATTTAAAAGGACTTACAACCATTATCTTAATTTGGAAACTAGTACTATAAGCATTGCAATAACGAAACCAAGTTTATCAATATTTCATAAGAGCACTTAATCAAAAAAAGGCCCGTCTGTTAGATGCTTTATCTTTGGTCCTTGCCTAAATTGAATAGTAGTCGCTACCTGGCTTAATAGGAACAAGTTTATGAGGTCCACTTGTGTAACTATTCTACTAAATATTGAACCCCTACCTAACAATGCACGATTTTGTACGAGGCATGCAAAAAGCGATGTAATTTATAGTTTGAATACCGGAGGGTGAGATAATAATCGAAACAGTTGGATGGTATCAAGATGCCATTTTCACCCTTAAAGCGCATCCGATCTTAAGCTGATATGAGACGCTTTATTCGAGTAAATGGTTCACTTGAATGACATTTAATTTTTCTGACATTCACTTGACAAAATGACATAGGAATACACGTTTGTTTGTTTGTTCCTTTCATTTGTTTTTTCGATAAGTGACTATTAGATGTCCTACCTACTGCACTAATTAATAATTTTGCATTTTTGATATTTGTGTTAAGATTCACACCTCGAGTGACAGGTAAAATGCACAGAAAATAATAATAATAATAATATTCCACAACTATCACACAACGCCATCTAGTCCCAAGCTAAGCAGAGCTTGTGTTATGGGTACTAGACAACTGATAAACATACTTATATATTTCTAAATACATACATATTATAGATAAATTACACCCAGACACAGAACAAATGATCGTGCTCATCACACAAACATTTGTCCTGGGTGGGAATCGAACCCACGACCTCCGGCATAGCAGTTAGGGTCACTAACCACTAGACCAACAGGCCAGTCGAAAAAATAAGGAGTCTGATATCGACTTAGAGGTGAAAATGGCGTCAAAAGTTGTTGTCATTTGTCGAACATTGTTTTACCTTTTACAGTAATGTTTAACACGAATGTAGCTTTTAATGTCCCGTATAAGTTGACGTTAAATGATTTATTACCGGTTAAAATATATCATGCCATAACCGAATTTTGTATGAGTGTATAAATTAATAGTTGTTTTTTTCTAATGATTGAATATGAATTTGTTTTAATTATCACTTGGAGGTTTGTTATGAGATTTGTTTTAAATTACTGCTTACGGAAGAATTTGTTGGACTAATTAATTGTAGTAGTTGTGGTTCGACTTCGAAGATTAATTGTTCAGGTAGAGTTATCGAGGTTTAGATTAAATCTATGCTGAACCGATTTTCGGATAGTTCTTTGTTTTGTTCTAAATTCATTTTAAGACACAGGAAACAGGATTTAGCGCATTGTAAATGATTGAAATTTATGTGTTTCATAAATCAAATATGGTCGTTGTTAATAATACCCTAACAGTGACGTATTGCAATTGTATTGTATCATATATTTTAGTCTGTAAGGTATAGGTATAGCTATGGGTAAAAGTTGTCTGAGAATATCTAAATATTATGGTACGTTTTAAAAATATTAATATTATACATACCTACGTAAATAAGCCAATATAGATGTGAAGTATTCACTAGAACATGTTCGCAATGTTTTGTTTGTCTCGGAAACAAAACATTAAACAAGTTATTATACCTCTGAAGTATTGATGGCAGTGGTGTTGCATACTAGATTAATATATTCAAATATAAATGAATAATTCAATCTAAAATTGCATCCATACCTTCATTGAATACTCTATCATAAACCGGTTTCTGAAATACTGATCGGAATTCTAATCTGGAATGAGCGATTTCGTTTTAATATTTCGTAACTTTAAGTAGTACTTCTCATTTTGATCTACAATTGGTTTGGGTAAATCAAAGCTTGTCTTTCGCCACCTCTTGGTATTCCGGTAAACTGAACAGTGTGAAATTCTGTTCCTTTAAGGATTGTGATTTATTATACCATTGTGTTGAGTTTTATGTTTAGTTAATTATTTATAAGCGTTAATTCTTAAAGTCAAAGTGCAAACATAATTGAAATCGGAGTGTTCAAGGTTGTTTATACCAGTGATGAAGTTATGTAAACAACGTGCGTAATTTCTAACGGTTTTTTGGTAAGTATTGCATGATTTTGTGTATATTTCAGTGCTAAAGTTGTGAAATGCTTCTTATAATAGGAAAAACAGTTCATTATCAATATAAAAGTAGACTTAAACCAAACAAATATGATGAAAATAGTTATTATTTCACGTGTTTAAAATTTGTGTTCCAAATTTTTAATTATGGCGGAACACGGGAATGGGTATTTGTTTTGATTTATTGTGCTAATACTGTACGTTCCAAGTAATGATGTATTGGTATCAAAAAATAGCTTATATAAATTACTAAAGCGAAGACGCCGCTGTCGGTTAGGCCGAGCGACCGTGTGTCGTGTCACAGGCTTCTATCTTTTGAACCGCAATAGGTTAACTCTAAAAATAGCCGCTATAAAATAACACAATATTTTTTTATTTGTTTTTTTTTTATAATTATTACTAATTAATTCGTTTTTTACGGAACGTTCCATGTGCAATTCTAATCTTTCAACATGACTGACGTAAGGCTTTTTTAGGGTTCCGTAGTCAACTAGGAACCCTTATAGTTTCGCCATGTCCGTCTGTCCGTCCGTCCGTCCGTCTGTCCGTCTGTTCGTCCTCGCCTCGCTTAATCTCTGTGACCGTTAGCACTAGAAAGCTGAAATTTGGTGCCAATATGTGTATCAATCACGCCGACAAAGTGGTAAAATAAAAATTGGAAAAAAATGTTTTATTAGGGTAGCCCCCCTATATGTAAAGTGGGAAGTGATAAAATTATTTTTTGATAATGTCAATAATTTCGGAAATAATCGCTCCAAAAGTAAAAAACAATGTGTCCCCCCCCCCTCTAACTTTTGAACCATAACCTACACTGAGCGTGGCCCGACACGCTTATTGACGATAGGAATGGACTGTATGGGATTCTATGAGGTGAGGTGGAATAAAACTAAGAAATGGCAATAAAAATCTAATATGTAAGCAGAAATATTCACAAGAACGAGGTGAAGCTAACAAAACTGACAGAAACTCGTAACAAAGGAAGAACATCAAAAATAGACAACACAAAAATACCAAGGAGATTGTCAACAACGCTCTTGGCCGGTTTTATTATTTTTGTCGTTTAAAGAAGACACTTTGGGTAGACCTTGGAAATTCGGAAATGTAGAGAGGACAGGGCAATATACTTAGGATATAGGAGGTATCCACTAAAAGTATCATGTGTGTCTGGCTCACGCCCAGTTTAGGGGCCGCAGCACACCACTCACTTCACTTCTCGTCTTCCCTTTGCGTTGTTGCCTGCTTGGCCTGAAAAATATGAGACATCTCCTCCCCTCATTGCTCTACCGTTTCCACTAAAGCTAAGTCGTGTCCTCGTAGCATGTCAAGTCTTATGGTATTTGGTGTATAGGCCCTGACAGACCCTATCCGGACACTAACTGGTCCTTAGTTTCGACAACTAAGTACAATAATTTTAGTAATTCAATAATTCTAGATTGTCGATGGAATTACGAGATATAAGATTAAGGTTTCCTGTTTATAATTAGAACTTTAGAATTTCACAATCTGAGTACCTACCTAATTTATTTTGTTTTAAACAAACATACATACAGACGTTTGGAAATACTAAAAGATCCCCCTGTAGGTACATGTAAATTGAGGTAATAAAAAAAATAAGTGCCCCATCGAATGGTGTGGAGCAGAATAAGTCGTTTCAAATGCAATAACTGTATTCCCCTATTAATCTTCGAAGCAAAAACGTTAAATGTGTTCATTTCATTTCAGCTTTTTTACACATTTTTGGAGCCGTTCTTTTATAAAGATAAATACATTTCCTTTCTTTCTTTTCTTTATCTTTGCTCGGCATTTGCAGCTCCACTTAAGAACTAATAGAGCATGCAAGCAATTGTGTCTTAGTTCAAAGCGTTTTCTTATCTGTGAGTGAACCTTTACGTTGTAATGAAAGTGATTTAAACGGCATAATCGTTGTTTATATAGCCTGTTTATTTTCTGTGATTTACACTCAAAATAACGTAACATCACACCTGTACGCCAAAAGGTTGGGCAAAGATTTAATGTACAGTTCACGAGTATTGTCTAATTATCATAAAATAGGTGATAAGCCAATTTCCAGCAACGAGGTAGGTATGTATGAGTTCAGACGATCTGTTATTGAAAAACTCCTTGATCGACCACTCATGTAATACTCATGTTTAGCAGTAGTGCATACGTCTAAAAATCCTGTCCTAAGAATTATTTTAATATACCTAATAGTATTATTAGCCGACCCGCACCAGCTTCGCCCTGTAACACATTTTCATACAAATTTTCAACCCTTATTCCACTTGATTGAAGGTTCAATTTTCCATAATTCTATTTTAACGACTGTCATCATCATAATAGCTATATGCTACAATTTAACCCGATCCACCGAGTGGTTTGAGCTCTGTGATCATAGTCAGTAAGGATTGTCAGGACCAAGAATTTTATAAGCAGAAATTACGAGTTGTTCTATGAATTTTTTCCAATAGTTACTTCGTTCATAATCTCCAGGAACATTTTCTAGCAAATATGGGCAAAATTCTCCTCCTCGACTAAACTGGCTCAAATTGACCGCTACACCGGGGATCAAAGGGGACTTTGACATAATTGGTGATTATGGCAATTTCCTCTTTGACGTTATAAAGCGATTGGAGGACGCTGTCCACACTCTTAGAGCGGTCACTCAAGGCAAAATTCTATGTATGAAGGGGTTAGGTACAAAGTGCTAATGTATGCATAAACTATATTTTTTTTAACCTCCTTGCGTATGTTTAGAGGAAGCTTAAAAGTTGTGCCAGTTACAGAAAAGTTGAAAGGGAATCGATGGCCTTGGTACGGACATGGTGATGAGGAGGCACGAATCGCATTATGACTAAAAGAGTGATAGATATAGATGGCGATGGATGGTGAGGCGAAGGAAGACCAAGAAAAGGATGAATTAATTGTGCGATGAATAATATGAAAGAAAAAAGAGTAAACGTTAGCGTGACGGTTGACACAGTAGAATGGAAGGAAAAAAACGTGTTGCGCCGACCCCAAGTAACATCGAACAAGGCCAGGGAAATGTAGCGTGTAATTCTAGTGATTTGCTTGCTTATAACAGTAATCGCTTGAGATATAATTATGTTATTGCATCTACGAGACGCATATTGATAAAATTGAAACCAAACTAACTTTTAATTGCAAGCACCTTGAGCTTGAAACTTCACCACTAATAACATGTTAGGTTTAAAGGTTGCTCCAATACGGGTGACTGATTGCTATCTTATCGTCGCAATTATCATACTAACATGCGCGGTCAAAGTCATAAACCGAGTTTATCTCTTAATCGGCCACTAAACACCCGTTTTTTCTCTAATCAACCAATTAAAGACATCGTGTACGGTCTAAACATAGAATTAGAACCTCAGTATTTCAATGTTTTTACCTTGTTGGCATTAAGTATTTGAAATAAGTATCAATTAAGTTTAAAGTGAGACTATAAATCATATTAAAGGACCGCAGAGATTTTAATGTTACAGAGAAGCGTAATCAAGTGGCTAATGTTTTATAATAAAAATCTTTATGGTCAGGTTAGACCTTCGGTTGAGGATAATAGTTGTATGGATTGCTGTATGATTACATGTTTGGAGATCCGTTAATTCTTTTGTAGAGCAAGCTGCTAATTGTATTGCAGGTGGTTTGATTCTTGTAATTATGTTGCGAAATTTTGTTAATTGTTTTGTTTCAAATTTTAGATTGTGTTTTGGCGTGGCTGCTGAATTCTCAAATTCTTTTGTAAGGTTGAGTTTTTTTTTAATGCTGGGTTATTAGAACTTATTAGAACCCTAATAACGTCAATTAGGTCAATAATTATTCTTATAGGTGCTTATTAATGTGGTGTGTAAATGTATGAAATTTAATTGAACTATCATTTTTCATGGGAATTTGAATAATAAGATAGGTAGCTATCTATCTACTATCAAAGATTATGTAGTTGTAATAATTATAGTGGTTAAAAACTATTATCGAACTTAATTTGACAACTATCAAATTTGATAGATACTTCATATTAGTTACTACATATTATAACCATGTTCTAAGTCAATGTCAAAATTCAATTGTGCTGACAATTTTAACATACAACACCAACTACTAATTCTATTGTAGGTACTAAAAACTTGCATTTCGATTTTTGAGTAAACTGAAATTGTTAATAAATATTTTACAATCAAAGCGAGAACTGCCAGTTACGCCAGTAGTGAAGAAAAAAATATTATTATCAACGTGCTAATCAATGACCAGCACAGCATTGATGGGGTATAAAGCCGAACATTCGCCTAATGCATAATTCGTGTATCCACGATACAATAGCCACTAATTCGCGGCAAAAAGATTTTTACGTAAATGAGAAGTTATTTTTGTAGATATTCATTTCTGATGATGAATTGTGCAAATGGTGTTGATGGGTAAATTGATTTTTACTTTATTTATACTTACTCTATTGTTGAATAGTCATTGCTAGTAGGTATGTTTAATGATCATCGGGTAAGTTATTGAATTTTTAGACATTCTAGTCATTAGTTTGTATACCTAATAAGCCTTGGGAGGCGTGATGACCCGTAAAACAAGTTTTTTTTTTAAATTATATTTTATTCTACGTCTTCAATTGACTAAATAAAGAGAGTTTAGCATAATCAAGGACAAGCTTGTGAAAAGGAGTGGGCCGTTATCTACCACGTGGAGCTATTGGTGGATGTCACACTGTTTTTTTTTGGTATATGCCTTTACGGTTTCTCCCTGTGATCGAACCCACCGTCGGTTTTGACGTCATATCCTTCACAACAAACTGTGAGAGAAAGATGCATATATTTTAAGGACTTCGTTAACAATATATTCGTTTGAAGTAATATCACACACGACGCGAACTACTCAACAATAAATACATTTCAAAGTTATAATGTCGCTTGACAATGTTGTACAAACCAAAGCGCACTACAGGTAAATCCCTGTGGTTCTGTACTCTGTATAAAGGTGATCATCCACTGCTGAAGTTGCTCTCGAACCGATTGGACTGGACTGTGGACTCGCTGAGGATAATGGAATTGGACAGATACTACTGTACACTATCTTTCAAAGAATCGTGCTCGGCTTTACAGTAGTCCTCCGTTTTTGGTGACCGTGGACAATCGTAGCGGAGATAGGCCATCGGCGCGGAAAACATTATTGTGCACAAGTGTGCGTACAGGCACAGGTACACTTTCTGTTCCTTTACTCTCAAAGTCTGATGACACGGCAATTCAATCGGACCGGAGAGAGACCATACGCAGGACCAACGGCTTAATGTGTTTTCTGACGCAGAAGGGTTTGTAATGGAGAATCTCAAGTGCAGTTTTTGCCTTACAAGGGAATCGCTCTCAGCACTTGCGACCACAAAACCAACGGGGCAGTTGGTCAGCTTGTGCACGAAGATAGCGCCGCAGCTAATGCGCTATCTTCGTTTGTATCCTAGCCATGGACCTGCGCGAAGCGTGACCGCGGATCTTATTAAACGAACCTCCTCGATGCAAAGATATGAAGAACTCGCATAGCTTAGCTATACCTTGCTGTGTAGCACCATCCTTTACCTTGTACCCTGCACATGACGTTGTCGAACTTATATTATTTTCTCGACTGAAGTTGCGTAGTTTATTCAAAGTTTTGAGTGCAAAGATAAGAAGAGAACTGTTTGAATAATGCAAATAGTTCATCTACAAAGCGTAAGGTGTTAAGGACTAAGGTGTTTACTCGGCTCGTGTAAGTATTAACAGGCTGTGCAATGTGTTGTGGGGTGAGCAGAGGTGGAAGTTATATTGAAGACCGAACTTAAGCTAGACAACGGCTTAAGTATGTAATTTAGCTTTTTTAGTTTTGCAGTCTAACGCTCTATTAGAGATAGACTGTATAAACTTTAAAAGAGCAATAAACAATATGGGATTGTCATAACTTAAATTTTTATCCACGACACCTTACAACTTTTTTGGAGGAAAAAATGGAAAACTTGTTGTATCCCTAGAAGAATGGGGCAAGGGCAGAAGATGATGAACTTCAAACTTATGTGGAGGAAATTGATATGTTAGTTCTGGAATAGTAGACCAACTTTACAATTATCATAAAAAATCAATAGACTTCTAAACTAATTAACAGTCCTGGAATCACAGTTATTGTATCAAAATTCTACGAAAACAGTACTTTCAAATAACAATCGAATCGAACCGATTCAATTACCAAATTAATTCGAATCGTAATCAAATACCTTTCGAAACGTACATACCTACAGACATATCGATTTATTTTATAATAAACTTTACAGGTAAATACCGCTTTGAAGATTAATTGTGAAGTTTCTCTTACAAAAGGGACACGTTACATGGGAATTGGGGTATGTAGGGATGTATTCAGTAATTTAATTTGTTTGCTACCTTCTAGGGTTTTGTTATTAGTTTGTAGTATTGATATGTAGACGAAGTTTCGGGAGGTAATCTTGTTTTTGGGTTTCGTAGGAGTACTTGAAACTATTGGAGATTTCTCTAGATAATATCTGTATACCTAATTTACTTGACAAGGTTACTTGGGATAGACTGTATTAACGATGATGCTAATTGTAAACTTCGGGAAAACTATACGCTGGAAATACATATAAGTTTGTGCGGAAGCCTAGGCGGGCGAGTGAGACTCGCACTTGTCTGGAGTTTCTTGTCAATTCAATATTACGAACAAAATTGGTGTAACAGGACCCTTAACACAAACGAAGGGCACTTGTTCTCCTTACCACTGCGATTATTTTCGTTAAAGACCATACCTGGGAAACCCCCAGTTACGGAGATATTGGGGGTCAAAGTTCCAAATTTTTCACAGCTGTTTCTTGTAAATACTAGTTTTTCAGGTTATAACTTTACTTAAATTACCTCCATGACCCGTCAACTATTCAAAGCATCCACTAGCACAATGGTTTAAGAGTGCTACATTGAGTTTTACCGTAAAATGTGATTTTGGACAACAAAAAAAAAAATTCGTTTCCCAGCAAAAATTTTTGCGTAGGGGTACTTAGTTTGATGTACAGAATGCTTGGTTGCCGGTTGTGTGTTGTGTAACTTTACACCCTGTAGATGAAAGCGCGTTTAGCACGATATTCCAGGAACACAATATCTTATATTATAATGGTGAGAAACAGATACCTGACCTTTTACCAACATAATAATTATAATCCCTGAAAGGTTAGACACAAGTGTACATAGTTATTTAGTACACCCACTTTTCACCAGTTATATCACGTTGTTATGTGTAGGTATGTTTCACATGTTATTTACCTAATGACTGTAATTCAGGAAAAGATGTTAAACAATGTTCAAGCTTTGATATTCTATAGTTTCATTTTAGAATCAGTTTTAAAAACAATCCGATCGATCCAAAGAAAACGATTTCCGATGGTTACTAATGACGTGCAAAATACCGTACCTACATACTTTTCCAAACATTATTTACCAGATTGTAAAATGTTCTTTGTCACAAGGAAGCCTTAAGCAGACAGGCGCGCCCATCCATCATAACAATGAGATATATAGGTACATTTTGATTTGAATGCGAATTCATCCAAATGTCAAGTGTTTTTCTTCCTACAGCAGGGCGAGCACGGCCTACAGTGACATGGCATGAGTCACACATTTTATCACAGTTTGGGCGATAAAACCATTTTGTCTTAAATGCTAGCACGGCGGCGTAAGATAATTTCTTGATATGTGATACAACTTCTTGACGTCTAGTTGGGACTCCTATGTCTTATTTGATAATATGGGCGCACCCACTTTGTAACAAATGTCACATTTTGACAGATGAATATGCTCGTTTATATCACGTTCGTTCGGAGGTGGTGATAAAAGTAAATTAAAAATATAAGTATATGACGAAGGTAGCACAACTATTTCGGGTTCATCGTTGTCAGAGTCCAAGTTCGGCATGGCGGAGGTACGAAATAATAGTCTCAACACTGATTACAACCGCCTATTTATTTACTTCCGATAACAAATTAACAAAATCTCAAACGATCAAGCCGATGGAAATGGATTAAAGTACGGAAACGCGGTAAGTTCGATACAGGCGGGCAGCACAACCGTTCGCGCTCGTGTCTCACCAAAAAGTCCCGTCCCTCAAATCAAATGCGTCTAATGTCAACGTCAACCGACCACTGACAACTGACGTCTGACATATCACAACTGACATTTGACATTTATGACAACTGACAGCTGTCAAACCAGACCTGCCACGCTCTGGATCGACCTCACCCAAGCTCACTGCTTGACGTTTCCGAGTTTTCCGACAAACGATGATAGATGGCGTTATTCTAAATTGTCAACTCTAAATATTGTGCCTCGGTGTTGAATCTGCGACACGGCCATCTTGACATTTCACACGTCCTCGTGTGAGGTATCTGTAACAAGAAGTCACGGAAAGTAAATCGTCCCTTACTCGGTCTCCCTGACCAAGACGTCGGAGTATTAACACACACACACAATTCAAAACAAAATTTTGTTCTGATCCTACCATCGACATTTGTACCGACCTCCATCCGGTCTTCATCATCACACTTATAACCTCCATCCGGTTATAAGCATCAAACCAATCGACCTCCATCCGGTCATCAACACGTAACCTCCATCCGGTTACATACACAACAGGCAACCTCTATCCGGTCACCTTCACATGTAACCTCCATCCGGTTACATACACAACAGGCAACCTCTATCCGGTCACCTCCACATGTAACCTCCATCCGGTTACATACACAACAGGCAACCTCTATCCGGTCACCTCCACATGTAACCTCCATCCGGTTACATGCACAACACCATCAAGATAATCATTTCGAGCCTTTAACAAAATATTTTTTAAAGTAGGGTTGTTCAACATGTTACTTTATTTTTCCTATAACGTTACAGGTTATGAGAAAACTCATACTAAGCTAGGTACTTTAAATGTAAAGTTAACCACTTAGTATTCAACTAGTCTTGTTGTAATATGGGATCTAGAAATCACTTGAAAACAGAGATGAATATGCTGTCAATAGATTAATTAATTGGGAACGAAATTCTAACGAAACATCTGTATCAACTGTATTGAAATCAATTTGAAAATTAGAAGCATATTTGAGATTATTTGAAACATCACAACATAACCTAACGACCTTTTCAAGACACCAAGAACACTCGCACCTCATACTAACGTTAAATCCTTGTTGTAAAATCTCAAGGCCAATTAAAATATAATTTTTTAGGGTTCCGTACCTCAAAAGGAAAAAACGGGACCCTTATAGGATCACTTTGTTGTCCGTCTGTCCGTCCGTCCGTCTGTCAAGACCCTTTTTCTCAGGAACGCGTGGAGGTATGAAGCTGAAATTTATATCAATTACTCAGGTCTACTGTCCCTTGAAGCTGTGAAAAAATCAAACTTCTAAGCCAACGCAATCAAAAGATACAGCCGTTTATGCCGCAAATTTACGACACTTGCAAGGGAATCAAAACCTACAGGGTGCTTCCCGTGAACTCAGAATCTTGAAATTTGGTACGAAGCAACGTCTTATAGCATAGATAAAGGAAAAATTACGAAAACCATAAATTTTTAGTTACATCACATAATATATTTTTTTTAATAATTTTATAAACCTTGCAGGTTTGTACGGAACCCTCGGTGCGCGAGTCCGACTCGCACTTGGCCGGTTTTTTTTTAAAACAACTATCCGGTACAACATAAAACAAAATTTTTAATCGTTAATCATAACCTTAGAAAATAATTGTAAGGTACAGACTATCATGACCTATCCCGGGTCAATTTACAATGTTGTTTACACGCTTGCCACTGAACTGTGACGAAACATTATTTTTGATCAGAGAGCATTCGGCTCCAGAAACATAATAAAATGGGTACGACTCACCAAGATTCATCGGCACACTGCTAGGATTGCTCACATAGCAAACTTCAACACGTCGCTCGCTATTTGCCTCTGCTGCAGGCTGCAGGCACTGCTTGGTCAGCCTGCCGCGCCGCCGCACTGCCAACCACGCGCCGCCAAGCCGCGTCCCGCCGCCGCGCCGCCGCCGCCGGCGCCGCTGCCGAAGTAAATTCTCAGCGCACCGTGACGTCATCGCACCATTCTTCGTGTTTTCTTCAGCTCGAGTGAATCCCGGTTCTGATGTCGCATCAGGGTCTTCGCGATCGTCATCACCATATGGGGCACTCCAGACTATAAACAGCTCCTTAAAATCGCTCCATTTCATCCCAGGACAAGATATGGACGACCGCCATGACGAAACTTCTCCCATGAGTCTCGTGGAATTCGCTGCGTCCCTTGTAGGCGCGCCACAGCGCCGGTTTCACGGCGCTGCTGTATTCACAGCACCCCGGCGGTCCATCCCCACCAGGTGAGACCAACGGTTACCCGGAGGAGGCCCAGCGGAGGACGACCAGCGACGGAGGTGCCGACTTACGACGCACCTACAGTGGATGTGTGACTCCCGTCCGTCCCGTGTCTCCCACGAGTGCGCGGTTCAAAGCAATCATCAACGATGCACCTTGACTATTCAGATCGATAACACACATGTCGGCTGTTGCCAACCAAGCCCGCGGGACAATATTCCGTTTTTCAGGGTCAAAATGCGGTAGGCGAATATCCGTACCCGCAAAAGGTGATTTCATTGCTTGCACAATAGTCATAAAGTTTTTGTTTATTTGCTCGAACAGAAAACACCACATTTCCGTTTCCATGTCACTTTCAGACGCACGCGCATTGTCTTTACACTTTTCCCGGTCTAGCACTGTCACTTACATTATGTAGGCGTTAGAGTTACATACCACTTCTGATGACGAAGGTAGCACAACTATTTCGGGTTCATCGTTGTCAGAGTCCAAGTTCGGCATGGCGGAGGTACGAAATAATAGTCTCAACACTGATTACAACCGCCTATTTATTTACTTCCGATAACAAATTAACAAAATCTCAAACGATCAAGCCGATGGAAATGGATTAAAGTACGGAAACGCGGTAAGTTCGATACAGGCGGGCAGCACAACCGTTCGCGCTCGTGTCTCACCAAAAAGTCCCGTCCCTCAAATCAAATGCGTCTAATGTCAACGTCAACCGACCACTGACAACTGACGTCTGACATATCACAACTGACATTTGACATTTATGACAACTGACAGCTGTCAAACCAGACCTGCCACGCTCTGTATCGACCTCACCCAAGCTCACTGCTTGATGTTTCCGAGTTTTCCGACAAACGATGATAGATGGCGTTATTCTAAATTGTCAACTCTAAATATTGTGCCTCGGTGTTGAATCTGCGACATATATTTTTTACCCGACTACGGCAAAGCCAAAGGAGGGTTATGATTTTGACTAGCTATGTATGTATGTATGTATGTATGTATGTATGTATGTATGTTTGTATGTATGTATGTATGTGTGTATCTTCATCTGTTCCCTCATAGCATCTAATCTACTTATCGGAACTCGACATATGATGTATCGTTAGAACCGTCTTAATTTTCCGCTGAACAAAGGCTACGTGACGTGTCACAAAAAGCGATTTGGCGCCCTCTAGCGGACAAAAAGTAAGGCTTAAAAAATAAAAATGGAGATAAATACGCCGTGTTTGGTATCATTTGAAAGGACCTCACTTGTACATTTCCAAAATATTGCTCAAATTTAAAATCACGCCCTCTAGCGGACAAAAAGTCAAGAGTAAAAAAAAAATATTTTACACCAAAATTGTTTAAATAAAAAAAAGTAAAAAACTAAAACCCGACTACGACAAAAAAAACGACGCTGAAAAAGTATGAAACAAGATTTTCAGGATAGAACAAAAATAAAAGCCGTAGTCACACGTTATAGGTACCAACCTAAACACTTAAATACCGTGTGACTACGGCTTTTATTTTTGTTCTATCCTGAAAATCTTGTTTCATACTTTTTCAGCGTCGTTTTTTTTGTCGTAGTCGGGTTTTCTGCTTACTACTGCATCAAATGGCAGTAAATTATTATAATTATGTTCTTGCCCGAAGGCAAGAGGTCCAAAGTAGGAAAATATTCCGAAGAAACATTCGGGACTCCTCTAATCCGTTCGAGTTGCCAGACAGGGAGTTCCAACGGATTTTCCGCCTGACAAAGCCTATGGTGGTTTATTTATGTGAAGAACTGCGCGTGGACTTGCAGCCTCTAAATCAGGTGGATGGTTTACCCGTTCACATCAAAGTAAGTACATTTCAAAACTTTCACAATATATTTCAAAACAAATCACATCAAACTTTCAAAAGAAAAACAGAACTTTTAGTTAGTAGCAAGTTATCAAATAATAAATAAAAAAAGAAAATGAAAGACGTGCCGCGTACGTGTTATGTCAAAAATGAATTAGTACCCAAGAAAATTAAAAAGTTGTTTAACTGTATGAACTGTGCTCTTTTATACGTATTATTTTATTTGGTCGCCTATTCAGATGGTCATAGACATTTTTACTTTTTTAATATACTAGGTCACACTATGAAGTCAGCAACAAGAAAGACAAGTCGCGTCTTAAATTATATCACATTGGTACCCGTGCTAGCATTTAAGACAAATTCTAAGACATGACATAATTTATAACGTCTTGTCACCAATGTCTTGGGTACGCCCGTGCTCGCCCCGCTGATTGACAAAAACCGGCCAAGTGCGAGTCGGACTCGCGCACCGAGGGTTCCGTGCAAACCTGCAAGGTTTACAAAGTTCGTTTAAAAAAAAATATATTATGTGATGTAACTAAAAATTTATGGTTTTCGTAATTTTTCCTTTATCTATGCTATAAGACGTTGCTTCGTACCAAATTTCAAGATTCTGAGTTCACGGGAAGCACCCTGTAGGTTTTGATTCCCTTGCAAGTGTCGAAAATTTGCGGCATAAACGGCTGTATCTTTTGATTGCGTTGGCTTAGAAGTTTGATTTTTTCACAGCTTCAAGGGACAGTAGACCTGAGTAATTGATATAAATTTCAGCTTCATACCTCCACGCGTTCCTGAGAAAAAGGGTCTTGACAGACGGACGGACGGACAGACGGACAACAAAGTGATCCTATAAGGGTTCCGTTTTTTCCTTTTGAGGTACGGAACCCTAAAAAACGCGAAAAACAGTATTCTTTTATGTTTTGTGCTTTCGTAAGCAAGGGACGTAAGGGCTCTTGGCTTTGAACTGCAACAAGAGAGGCTTAAGGTTAGTTAAGGTGTGATTGTTGAGGCTAGTGCGTGGATTGGGGACCGTTATTTTGAACACTAGCCGTCGTATTACCGACACTTTCTTTTAAATATTTTTGAAGTGAGACGTCATGCGAGATAAACCAAGTCTAAGTTAAACCAGGTTTAACTACTTTTTGTAATAAGGCGGATTGACTTTTGGAGATCAAGATACGACGTAAGGATGGACTGTCCTGAGCGCAGGCGCAGTGATTGATATTCGCCTGGAGGAGGCTTAATGGGGCCATTAATGGCAGTCCATTTCAGCCCCCTCCGGGGCCGCCTGAGGCATGGCGGCAGCGGCTTTGGCGGCAGCGGCGGCGGCGGCAGCGGCCGCGGCGTTGGCGACGGTGGGGGTGGCGGCGCTGCCCCGTTGGGGCACTTGGCCAATATCGCAACTGCTGAGTGTGGGGTCCTGGTTTTGAATTCGGGGTCGGGTTTTACCTAATAAATTTCTCAGTAGAAACTCGGAGTTTGGATGTTGGCGGAATGATATCCCATCATCCTTCCAAAACAACATAATTGGGTATTTGAAAATATCAAAAATGTATGAAAATTTTATGTTATTTTAAAGAACTAAAAGAAATAATACGATGTGTAAAAAAAGTTATAAAATCGATCAAAAAATGGAGTAGCTACACGCTTTAGAAGTTTTTGGTGGGGCACTTTCTATCCTTGTCGCGTGAAACTGCCATTAGTACAACGTAACTATGGCGGTATGTTATTATGACGTCACATTAGATGTAGCGCTGTCTCTGTCTAGCACGTCCTTTAAAATCGGTTAAAACTAAGGCATCTTTTAAGATATCACACAATTTTTTTTTACTTTTGTTTGTCTTTTTATTTACTGTTTCCGAATCACAAGTAAAAAAAAATTCAAATACCCAATTATAATTTCTGACGTTACTATAACCTTTATAGCCAATTTACGCGGTACAGTATTGATAGTCCAGTAGTATGACCGTCAGTCTACCAAATGTAGGTCTCGGGATTGAACTAAAGGCAATCTACTGTCCCGTCAGGGCTGCGGGTTGTTCGAAAGGAAAGAGATACCGTGGCCTCGACACAAAGTGCTAAGAATGAACATGGGTAGTTTTTCAGTAGAAGTTTGACACTCCCTACTACTCTGTCCAGAGCGGGAGGAGTCATTTGTTGATTTGCCACCCTCAAAAAAAAAATTAAAGACACTCTACTTTGTCTACTTTTCAGATATTTCGGTGAAGGAAAACATCGGAAAGAAACTAGCATGTCTGATTGATGTTTTACGACGGTATGTAAAACCAAGTCAAAGGTCCAAGAGTAGCATAAAAACCTTGATAACCAAGTTATTCACTACCCACACGATAAATAAATAATAATAATAATATAAAAATGAGTTGCTGTTCGTTAGTCTCGCTAAAATTCAGAAGGCAGTACTTCTTGATACGGCTCGTATTGTGAGGAGGTTCCTGTCTCTGGAGCCCTAACCACCGGTGGCTTGGACCCTGCTCCCGTTACCGGTGGACGACTATTTTTTATATTTTTAATTTTTATTTATTATTTTATGAAATATTTAAAAATGTAAATTTTATGTTAGTAAATAAATAAAGGACATAATAATAAATTTATTCAAAGTTAAGTTTGGTAAAATACAACATAAATCTTAAAAATAATCTTAGGTAAGTTCGATGCCTGTACTAGGAAAAATATACGGTATAGAATCTGTAAGCACGGTACCAAGGCAACATAAAATGAAGCAGCATACAATGTTTGCAGTTAACTTGCCGCACTTAATCTTCTCAAAGAACACGTTAAGTCTCCGTTAAGTAAACCGACGCCGTTAAGTATTGGTCGATTTATTAGTCACTGGCTTTTGAACGTTGCTCCGGGATTTGGATTAGAGTTTATTTTATCAGTTTATAATATAAGCTGCAAAAAATATCCCGGAATCTTTTATGCTCGTTTGTTTAGGGTCGTCCTCGTTGGTGTAGTGGTCGCAAGTGCGATTGTTGAGGAGGTCCTGGTCTCGATTCTCAGGTCGGGTAAAGTGTTATTGGGTTTTTCCTTTAGGAATTTCTTAGTATCAGCCGCGGAGTCTGAATTAGAAGGACGTTGGTTAAAATTATAAACACCGCCATTTTAGATTTCTTTCTTTAATGAACCGGGTTATATCTACCAACTCTCGTAAAGAGGATGCCTTACCTTGCGTCCGAGCAGTTGAAACTTCAGCTGATTTTGTCATTGGAAGTTAATGTTCAGATTCTAAAATAATTCCATGACACAGGTTCATTTTATTGCTTCAAAAAGCACTTGTAGGAAAATTAAAATGGTATTTTCAATGTTAAGCGTCGAAAATTAATAAAATTAATTCGTAATTAGAGAGTATTTCGAAAAACAATATTGTAAGCGAAACGTGTGTAGCCATCTCTAATCACAAACATCGAGGTAATTATTTCTGTAATTAATTAGCGTTAGGTGTATCATAACAAGGTATTGTGATAAGATATATTTAATTAGTGAAAGGCGCAGACTTTTTCAGCAGAGTGATACGCCTAACTTTTGCAGACTTGTAACCATAGGTAACTTGATGTACTTCATATTCAGGATGTTCAGCAGGATCGGGATGATAAATGAAAGACGATTTCTTCAGTAAAAACAAGGGCGCTGCGATGTAGAGTGTAGTGCGTGTGGAGTGTAGGGGAGACGGTGATCTTCTAATATATGTTGTCTTCAAGCAGCGGTCAATCGAATAGTGAATCAGAATTTTGTGGGCGGGCCATATTTATAGCCTTAACATCTTAGCGCTAGGCGCGGCAGTGAGAAAATGCGGCAACTTTTTTGACTGGCCAATGAGAGGCGACTATTTATGATGTATATGTGTGTGTGAGCTGTAAACGCATGTCTGTATATGTGTGTAAGCAGCTTTTATTTATTGTACATAAGACACAATTTGAAACACATAGTTACATACTTGGAAATAGTAAAATCTAGTACATATTAGGTCAGAGTTGAACATACAATGCAAAAATCTTATATATCTAGGTTACATGTGTAGATTTTCTACGTTTTATGTTGTACATAACAAGTTATACTTATGTATTAGGCACTAAAAGGCGCTAAACAGTAAACAAAAGTGGTTCTTTACGTTAATACATAAGCAATAAGGCTCCTATATGCCTTAGAAGTGAATAAAACTATTCTAACAAGGACTAATAACAAAAATAACACGATTACATGGCTAAATTTTACATGCATCTAGCCTTATATCTAAGCTGTTATTTACAATTAGCGTTGTTATTTTAATGCGACAATTTATTGTTTGTAGGACAAATCATCAAAATTCTTAAAATTGACTGTGTCGTTTTCCACCAGGAATTTCTCAACAGTAGTAATCCGGATTTGTGCCCGGTTGTTGGCAATAGGCTCGCCCCCTATTATATGGGACTAAAAATATAAGTGGCGTTATGTGGGTATACTATTAGCTATATCTCTACCTTTCTACGTGGATTACAGGCGTGATGTTACGTGAATTGTTGAACTCTGGTTTTGTCTTCGGCCGTGTTTGTTTTATTTTACGGACTTTTTTATTCATAAAAAGTTTCAGATTAGGTTTAAAATCCAGCATGTTTCAGGAACAGGAAGTTTCTTTAAACCAGTTTTGTTTAAAATATATTTGTAATGTACTATAATTAACCTTACATCCACCGAAGACAACGTGGTTTTGCTAATCATAAGGACCGTGTGAAGGAGAGTAGCGCCACTAGTGAAAAATGAAAATGTATGTCATTACGTACTTATTTTTTAACATGAAAGAAAAACTTCGAATTGTACTAGACAGAATGTTCAATCAATCTCCGTAAAAGCTTTAGTTTTATTTTTTGACAAGCTCTTTAGATCGTCAATCTGCTTTGCATATTAGATTTTTATTTAAGTAAGAACCAATAAAAAATCTTTAAATGTCTAGACGGCAATAAACGACAATTTATTTTTAAATGTTTGTTACAAAAGAGAAAAGGTACATTTGGTTGATTTAGCAAAACAAGTTCAAATATAAAAATATTCTAACGAAGATCTATGAAAACGATGGTTTAAATTGGTTTTTTATGGGCATGCATAAAATGGACTGCCGATAAAAAAAGAGAAAAGCCTGCTCTAGTAAATTTTAGTTTACGGTACAATTCTCTGGCAGTATTGGCTCCATAAACATTCGTATGCACTGCTCCGAACGGATATAACAATCGGAATAATGTTCGGCTTTACGTAAGGCCATTCCTCGCATTAAAACTTTAGTCTTACCGACCAATATCAGCAATTTGTAACTCCGGGAGACACGGCTGGCTATGTTTTAGCCAACTATTGTATCTGTGAAAAATATAGAAAATACATAACGTTAAACTGAAAACCTTACTTCGAGAATAAAACTCATATTATCTACATCATCATCATCAGCGAACTATACCTCTCGATCTCGCTTGATCTCGATTTTCGGCAACTCTCATTCATCTGCTACTAGAAATCCTGTGGAGATCGTCTCTGCATCTACCCTGAGGGCGTCCCACATTCCGCGGTCTCTACTGAAGAACACGCATACTCCAACGGTCATTGGTTCTACAGACAATAATGGCCGCACACTGTCACTGGCTTATTCTTCTCATATCTTGACTGTGGACCCTGTGGACAAATTCCATAGGTAGGATAGTAACTTCAATTAGCGTAGTTATACTTTTTATCAAGCATTATAAATTTTTCTTAAGCTTTTTAATATAATTCATTTTCATTCGAATTTCGAAAACTCGACAAATAGAGCAGTTGTTGTGTATGTGTTTTTAAGTTATTATTGCTTTTGAACATTTAAAAAAAAAACGGAATTTATGAAGGTAAATCTATTAGTCACCGAAATACTAGTCATTATTTTTATAATACCAATATCCGTTTCCATTCGAGCCACTGTAATTTCTAAGAACGTAATTAACTTCGTTTATGATTGTTTTGACCATAAATTTATGTGGCTACCACAAGAATGTTTCAATCTACGCAAATCGAAATGTTCTAAGCTTAGCACACAAAACACATAGTGTTCAAAATGCTAAGCTTCTGATTTCGTGCAACATTTACAAATTGGTGCTGTTTAATTGCATCATAATTATTATTATATTATTGTGGCAACATTGTTACTGATACTAGGTCTTCTTCAAACTAACCTTGTTCGTACATCTACGATCAAATTATTCATCTAGCTTAACATCAGCAGCCATGGCTTACAATTCTACACGACTACACGATAAACTGATGATGATTGCCACGCCACAATCGAAACCGAGACGCCCGTGCTGCCATTTTTTTACAATTTCCACTGACAGCACCATGTTGTCAATGTCATCCAAGTGTCAAAAGCGCCATTTTGCAATATTACTTGCAGTCTTACGTGGACCACAAAAAGTATTGTGTTTGTTTTTGATTTTTATGGTTATATTGTCCCACTGCTGGCCGAAGGCCCCCATAGTCTTCCACTCCTCTTTTCTCCATCCAATTTGTCACACATGCTTCAAAGCCGACATAATATGACATTAGAATATTCTCCATTCTGCCTCCCCGTATGTCTGACGTGCACCTCGCCGGCGACGTCTGGCGCATATTAAAATTGATTGCGTTCTGAAACAATTGAAACCGGAGTCGGCTCAAATTGAGTTTGGTATGTGCGCATCTAGCTCCTGAGGGTGCACCTGCGAACTTCATACTTTTATCAAACTGGGATAAGTGAGAATGGGGAAGCCTGTGTGTGAGCTGAATATTTAATGGTTTGAATGGCACTTTCGGTATTTATAAATTGTTGCAGTACAATCTCTGTCTCAATGTTGACAAAAATACGTATTTGAAATTTGCCTATGAAGATTTTTGACATTGATTGTCATCGAGATGAGATTGTTTAAGAGAACTTTTTTTTAAATAATAGTTCTTGGAAGAAGTAGGAAGGTATGTGTGGTCTTAAATATGTTGAGTTCTTTTTAGCAACAACTCAGGTAGAAAATATTTTGTTCTTTCCCAGAGAATAGATACACTTGATTATTGTTATATTATTTTAATAAAGTTTATGTGAACACCTTCAGCTGCTGTATCAGCTTCTAAACCCCACGTTTTGTGTGTAATAAAAATAAACGTAAACCCGATGAAATTCTTCCGGAAGATTTTTATTCTTTGCACTTAGTTTGTAGAATTGCTTTATCTTTTCTCCAACCCCAAAGTTTATCCAGCATTTTCTTTATTTAGTTATGATGTTTAGAGGATTCATACGGAGTTTTAAAACTCCGTGGGCAGAAGATACCTGGGATAGATTTTCCAAGAAATATTCGAAAATAAACTCTCGATAGGATGCGGTGGAATGAAACTGAAAAATGGAAATAAAATAAAAATTCTAGAATGTGTCAGCTTATTTTCTCGCATGCATTGAAACTGGAGAGACTGTGAGAGGAAAATGATTTTCAGAGTTTTCGTGTCATTTAGTTTGGTCGACGAACCTTGGTCGAACAAGTATTTCTACTTACTCAGACTCAAATAGTTTTCTTCAATGTTTCAGTTCATTGTTTACATTTCTTTATACCTGCTGTAAAAAATACATGTAAAGAGTTATTTCCATATTTATTAAGCTTATTTCTAATTTAGATAATTATGTGTATTATAAAGTTCCATCCAAACTTTTAGTACCGTAACATCGGGGTACATTAGCCCTGGGGTGTAACTTTGGCCCAAAACGACAAAAAGTTGAAATTCCCGCCACGCTGCACTTTAAGAGCTATTGAAGTAGTTCGCGCTATATATCGATAGATATATAGCGCGAACTACTTGTGGCGGGACTTTCAACTTTTTGTCGTTTTGGGCCAAAGTTAAACCCCAGGGCTAATGTACCCCGATATCACCGGTATAATCCTTTTTAGACAGAAAATTAATCTGAAACTAATAATAGAAGATTCTACAAAAATAATAGAGACAATTGTCTCAATTTTCATTCATTTCACCAAAAACAAGGCTTACAATATTTCCAAAGACGTTGTAAAGTTCTCGATCTCATGCACTACGGGTAACTTAAAACAGTAGTGAACTAAATTTAAACTTGTCATGATCCACTGCACTTTGGCAGTATCTTACTAAAGTCTCGATATCATTTGCATGGGGAAGTTCATCGTGGGCAGTCTGAACAGCACCTATATTATTATGTATGTTTTGAAATAATTTGACGACACGGTTGGCGCAGTGGCTAAGCGCTTGGACTGCGCTACGTGTCGCGGGTTCGATCCCCGCACGGAACAAGTATTTGTATGGCCTACAGATAGTTGTTTCGGGTCTGGGCGTGTTTGTGTATGTGAGTTTCAATGTTTGTAAACGCACCCACGATACAGGAGAAATTCCTAGTGTAGTAGCAAACTAATAAAAGATAAACAGTAGTAGCCGCGGAGTCTGCATTTGTGCCCGATTGATGGCAATAGGTTCGCCCCCTATTACATGGGACTGGCGAATTGTGGGTATGCTACGGTAAACCCCTGCCTAACCTTACGGGGATTACAGGCGTGATGTTACCTATGTTATGTAATAAAATACCAAACGAAAGAAAATTCATAAAAAGTAAAGTCCCTTTTTTTTTTTTTTGTTGGGTGGAAAATCATCGAATAACCCCCCCCCCCGCTCTTGGGCAGAGCGAACCCATGTTCCTTCTTCGCCCTTGTGTCAGAGCCGCGTTAACCTTTCGACAAACCACAGCCCTGACGGGAAAGTAAGGTCCCTTATGCCAAACTGATGGGACCGACTTGATGCTTGATGCCAAAAGGACCCCTGTCTCAGCATGGTGCTGCGTAATAAATGTTGATACGCTGGTATCTGGTATACATCATATTATAAGTAGTGTGCGGCCGAATCCGAATTTTTCAGTAGAAAGTAATACTCTTGGGTAGAGACATTACAGCCACCCTTCAAATATTAGTGACCAAAGGTTTAATTTCGGCTGAAACCGGAATCAGTAACGAAAACGTTACTTGACGAGTACTTCAGCATTTAATGACAAATGCTAATACTAATACCTACTCTTGGTATTACAGCATTGATAAAAAACTTACACCTTGTCGAATACTCATAAAACAATTGTGCAAGAAACTTAGAAAGGTTTGTAATAATGTATGGGAACAAATACTACTGTTTTTTTCTTAAACAAAACACAATAGATGGCGACATATGCTTTAGCATTAGTCTTGAGTCAGGGAAAACTGTGGATAATGGAAACAAATCGTAGGATTGTACGGACTAACATAATGCGTACATGGCGGATCAACCTTGCTTGTGTCGCTATATATTCTTTCATGTCAATTGTTTATGCTCACTCTTTTTGTGGGCAAAATGATGTCACTACTATTAATACTATATACGGGATATTTACCATGTTCACTTATTGTTTCGAGTTCCTGATATTTCGGGGCTGTTTAAGCACCATGATCACGGATAAACTGAAGTCATTGTGGGTGGATGTTTTTGAACAGACAAATCGGTCTACCCTCTTTCTTGTTCGTTTTTTGCGTTCGGTACCACTACCATTGTCACTCACTACACGATTCTGTTCCCGACACACAAAACTCACAGTGCCCACTCGCAAACATTTTTGGGCACTTTTTCGGTTTGTCATTTCTATTGCGTAGTTCATAACTGCCTAAGAACAAGACAAGACGGCAAACGGTTGGTTTGCCGTCTTGTATGTAATTCATGCAATCTCTCAATCTCTGAATTATTTGTTTGACTTCATCAGTTTGGGACCAAGGGGGCAGGATAGTAGGTAAACATAGTGCATAGCTTTATGTCCACAGACTGCTGCTGTATGTGCCATATAGACATATACTAATGCAACATTTCCCTATTTGGCTCAAATTACCGAAAGACGTGAGATAACACTAATTAAAGTGAAATTAGATATTAACTTCGCTAGTCCCACGGTGGGCTATGGTGTCCATTAGCTCGTTGCGCAAGTTATCCATAATCAAATGGTTGCGTTAATTCTAGCAAAATGTAGGTTTATTGGCCAGTGCATTTTATAATTTCTTTGGTTATTAAAAGCCATTTACAGGATATGTCTCTTTTTTTTGCAGCGTGGGAATTCATCAAATGACTCCTCCGCTCTGGGCGCAGCAGAAAGGAGTCTCAGACTTCTACTGACTAAAAAAACCACCCATGTTCCTTCTGAGTGTCCGGGGCCGCGGATTTTCTTTCAAACAACCCACAGCCAACGGGATTTGACTTACGTCAACAACACTTGGTAATCGAATTCAAGACATTAGCTCAGAAGTAGCTACTGTAACCACGTAAACATGAGAATTTTACCCACATTTAATGTATTTATAGCCTTCCCAAAAACAAGCACTTATCAATCACACTAAACACTTGTTCCGTCGTAACGGAAATGCTCATTATTTCCTAAAGAACGTGTCACAAAAATAAAATTGAACAAAGCTTTCGGAGTACGGTATAAAGTTTAGGAGCAGTATACACCTGAACCGGTGACCTTGCAAATGATTGATTATGACAAATACGCCCAAGTACATTGGTCCATATGGTACGTAATACACGATTGAAGATTCGTATTTAGATAAGCGAAATGAATTACCTACTATATTACGTACTACGTGAGCTGTTTTTCCTGTAGCCTACTCAATTTGCTTGTTATTTTTTTGGATTTGTTACTTAGTTGGATTGTTTGTTTTGTGTTCAAATTAAGTTGTGATGTTGATTAAAGTGGTTTTGGGGATGAATGATGTTTGTTCTGCCTGTTGTAAGAGGATTCAGTAGCATTATCTTGTTGTTTAACTAAGATTTCGATTGTTTACCGCAGAAGTCACGATTTTATGGCCTTAGCTTCCTTGTTATCTCATTGTCATCATCATCTATGTCAATGACTTAACCTTTTCCGAAATATGTTAGGGTCGGCTTCCAGTCTAACAGGATACAGTTCAATACCCGTATTTTACTTGGAGCAGTTGCCTATCTGACCACCACAACTGAGTTAGTACGGGTTAATACGAAACTATTTTTTTTTTGGAGACTGGGATTTCTTCAAATGACTCGTCCCGCTCTGGGGCTGCAGTCTCTACACTAATAACGACGCTACGAATGTCGCTAACTCGTAAAATCGTAAACTTTCTTTAATAGATTTTCAACCTTATGCCGCTGAAATAAAGCTGAAAATCTATTACAGAAAGTTTACGATTTCTCGACTTAACGACATTCGTAGCGTCGTTATTAGTGTAGAGACTGCAGGCCCTGGGGCTTCAGTCTCTACACTAATAACGACGCTACGAATGTCGCTAAGTCGTAAAATCTTAAACTTTCTTTAATAGATTTTCAATATAAATTTTTTATACCTATTTGTATACTCTGTACTCTCCTACTTGTACAGGCTGTAGAGACTGACACTTCCATGATATTTCAGTATAATATTTGTGTTTGAAAGTTGTCTGTAGTTTGATAAAACGCTAACAGAAAATAAAGAAACATGTTGAGTAGTTGTAAAATATCACAAATTCACTTGCAACTCTAGGCTAATTAGGTGGTTTTTTCTAAAACTTTCCAACAAGGTCCTTGTCTTACATTTAGTATAAACTTTACATTAAGCGCAACTTCGATACCGGCAATTTATTTTATTTTCTGTTCGATTCTACCACAGAACCACATAATAATGCTTATGTAGAAAATCCAGCAGTTAGTCTGCAAGTCAGCATTATCGGAGTAGTCTGCAGGTTATCAAGAACTTGCAAAGTATCGGCTGTGGGGAAGTTGAACCGCTCTTTTGTTACGCCGGTTGTGAGTGTGGGACAAGACATGAGCGGAGCGCGAATTAAAGAAAGAAAGAAAATTATGTTTATTTGTCATTAATAACAAAAATACCTTAAAAAATATAAAGAAATAATAACGAAAAAAAGAGCTTAGCTCAGTGATCTACGATGGTTGATGGTGGTCTTGGCCTCTAGTCCACGCAGGTTTTTCCACGTGAAAATCTACGTTTGATTCGCCTAGTATATGGTCGTCAATGTGGTGGAGAAGCTTGTTGGCGGTGAAGGCAGTTGTTACTAAAGAAGTTTGATTAGGTTTTAGTGCTGAACTGTAAAAATGTTGAGATAATCTCGATACTGTCAGTTCTTGAAAACCGAGTTCAAGTCTTTAAAAGAATGTAGTTTACAGTTATGATATCAAGCGTTGCGTCATTTTTTGCTAAAATTAAATGTTTCGTAGTTACAACGATCACCAGAACATGCAATTGAAGATATTCAGTGACGGTTCATGTCTTAGCAACAAAATATTCGAAAACATGTGACATCTGTGGTGGATTATAGCCCATCCCTCTCCTAGAGAGGAGGCCTGAGTCCCTCCCTGCAGTGGGAACATTATACTGATGATGATGATGAGTGAATGTTATCAAATGTGTTCTCATGTTAGTACTTGCCAATTCCATGAATTTATCAAACTAGTTATAATCTTTGATCTGATACTGGGGCTGGATTAGCTCATGGCAAACAGAAGAAAATCTCGATACCATACTTTCAGTAGCCGTAGTACCTATCATTTTATTATTCTTTTAGAAATATTGCAGATCAGAGGTTTTACTAAACTAAACTTAACTAAACTTTTAAATGTTTTATACTCAAACTTGCCAATACTTTCAACCTAACCATATCTGCATCGGTAGCTAAGAAATGTCATGAAAAAAATGAAAACGGCTGAACGGATTTGGATGAAATTTAGCACAAATGCAGATTATAGTCTGGTATAGTATTATATTATTAGTTTTTTCTTTCGAAAAACACACGAAAAATGACAAATGAAATCGCGGGCACCAGCTAATTCTGAATAAAATTGTTGACCAATTCAAGGCATAAAAATGAACACGTAGGCACGTATTTCGGGGTCAATCCAAATTAGTGTTTATCATCACCATCTTCATCGGCTCTTAGCCCATAAACACTATGCTCAAACAAAAATTTATGATTATACTCAATACTACAACCAAATGTCAATACCCACCTTAAATGTTAAGGTTTAACACCAATTGTTGTACCAAATTATATACATACATACCTACCTATTTCATAAATGAACGCTGATTTTATAAATCCCTCCTTTTGGTAGTTCACGCACGATTCAATAATACTTACATACCCTACATACATAGTTGTTTCATTTATTTGCCAGGTGATACTGCAGATTGAAATAGGTCGTCTATTTAAATGACCTGTCATTCTGTCGCTAGCCTAGGCTATTATGTGCTTTAGTCCCAATAGATTGCAACAAATTGCTTAATACTGCAACATTGGTTGTTAGGTCAACTTATAAGAACTACTTAACTAAGAAGTGGGCTATGGTTAAAACATGACTTCAAATATGATGATTTTGAGCAAGTGGCAACTAATAGAACATTTAGCAGGCTGTAGGTTAGATAAAAAACAGATATGTTCTACTCCTGAGCGTGCAAATGAAGTATGTACACCTGTCAATCAAGTTCTCATATCTTTCGATCAGAAGAAAATGTAAGGACATAATCTTGAGGAAGGCCTTTGTCGGTAACAGAGCGCAGCACAATATTACGATGAGTAATCGCAGCGATTTGCGTTTATGGCTGAATTATTAAAATATCGTAACCTCCGACATTATTTGTGGCTGCAACTCAAACCGCATCCTAAGATACAAAGGCTCGATAGCAAATGTGCCCTTTGAACTTTATCCCACGGCGTTCGGCGGGAATGCTGCGTCGTGACGCGCGGACAATTACAGTTTTCAAGCACCGCTTGCACGTACTCGACTAAATCACTGTCTATTAAACTCGCACCAGAAACTGTCTATATTTAGCAAGCCTCGCTTTTTGACACCAAATTGGTTTGCGGTCTCTGCACGCCTATCTAAATTCATACGCCACTATTAATAAATGTGACAGCTACAATTCGCCGTACTCTGCTCAGTGCATATGAAACCCTGCGTTTGCAACGAAATTAACGCTAACTCCGAAGTTGGTTTGTTTGAATCCATTACGTGTCTAGAATGGTTCATAGTGTAGAAGCAATAATTCATACGAACTTCTATATCTAACTACATTCCTCAAAGCTATCAAACTTTACCCCGTAGACAATCCAATCGCGGGGGGAGTTCAACATCGACTTTTGCATACAAACTTTGTCTACAGATTGTTCGTGCAATGTCAAACTGATCCAGACAATTGAACCAATTAATCGGTTTTCGTGGAGTTGATATTTGATTAATGCTCAGTCGATTATCTACAGATATTATCGGTATTTGACTCTGCAGAAGAAGTACGGAGATCAAGTCGGGCGAAGTCGCGCGTCGTGAGACCCTTGAGCGCGAACTAGATTTCATTCTTCATAATTCGATCTTTGATTTAATCAGTCAGTTGCAAAATCTGGTAAGTACTTATTGTTTCAACTGCCCAATTGGTAGCTGGCTTACGATTGACATTTCGTTTTCAAATCCTGTCAATTATGTTCTGGAAAACATAACAAGCATCATTCAATAATGCAAAAAAATAATAATATTGATATAATAATACCAGTAGGTTATGCCAGGCGAATTAGATAGCGGTTTGAAACTGGACCAGTTTGTGATAAGTGCATGTTGATTAACATTTTGGTGTAGTTCATTTTAGACTGTCTTAAAGGCTTGACCCAAATATTAGTTATTAGTGGTTTAAATGGCAGGCATTAAAGTAAGTTGGAACTGCTACGAACTGTTTCAAGGTTCCGGGTACAAACAGACTAATGTTTTGTTTTGTCTATCAACGTGTTTGGTATTAAAGCAAATTATTATCTGTAGTGACCAGAACTTCTGGAAATTACTTGGACAAGTGATTGCCTGCTAGCAACACGTAATAATTTAAACTGTTTAACACAAGTTAATAAATGAAAGCCTTTAACTTCATAACTACCTATATAGTCCGAGCCGCCACACAAACTACCAGGAAACCAGAAACATGAAGCAGTAAACACGCCCGAAGCTTACCTAACTAATAACTTGAACTAAAACTTTTGTTCGTACCACGTGCGACAATGTTGCTCACACTCCGGCCCACACTTCAGTGTAGCTACTTTATTTGGAGCTATAAACTGTGATATGACGTCATAAGCGGCACTACATACCGTCAACAATGTGTAAAACGATAAAGTATAACTGTGTGAATAGTGCCGCCAGAAGATAGATGGGGGAGGAGACATTCTGTTTACAACTAAAAAACATGTTGTCCGTTTCCAACTCGATAGTTTAGAGCAAGAAGGCGCGTAGTGAAGTTGTAAAGGAATTGATAAAGAAAATCTTAAGTATCGAATCTTCAGGGAGCAATGGTAGGGAAAAGGCGTTGACTAGAATTTGTAAGATTTCCTCTAATCGGCTTTTTGCCACAGACACGGAAGACGAGACTTATAGGTAATTGATCTGGTTACTACGAGTAGCTGCTTATTTATTTACATGCCCCTAAAGGTATATGTATGAAATTTCTTAGAGTCAGTAAATTAGGTAACCTGCTTAAATGATTTTATTTGCCTACAAGAACTCTCCCGCTACTTCGTCCACAAAAATTGTTATAACTCTGAATGAAATACATATAATTTATAGCCTATAGTACTCTCGAATAATCTTTCTATCTGTGTATTTTTGTAAGAATTAGATCATTATACCTTTTACATACAAACTTCCCTAAGTATAGATTACAAATTCTTAGTTACAACTTGGGGCTGGAAAGCGATACCCTCAACGTCGCTCCCTATCATTATAGGAACTAAAATTGCCTCAGGCAAAACTTGGGTTCACCACTATACGTCTCTCCTTGGGCTTAGTAGACGTATCTGTTATGTATATGTATACATAGGTATATTATGTATTTTCTACGAAACATGTCAGGGAGTATAATGCCTCGGGGCCGAAGCGATCCGATAGAAAATCCGTCTTCGCTACGCCAACGCCTTCGGCTCGATTCACGTTTTGGTTACAAGTTTTGGAAGTCAATTTTGGTAATTAAGTTAGTTTGATATGTAATACTAATAGATAAGGGATCGTTTCATTAGCTAGGTATATAATGTTTTGTAATATTAATCTCTTCTGAAATGTTCAATGACTGCTTACTCAGTAATTACCTAGTTATTTTATTTACAAGAAAAGCCAGAACTATCATACAATTTAACTTTTAAACTAAATATTTACAAAAAAGGGGACTAATTTAAGAAAAAAATACGAATTACTCAAAAGCGACAATCATTCGATATTGAACTCGTGCACGCGTCCAACAAAGACTCTCACAAATACTTTGGTCTCCTAAATTCAATCTGTAAAAGAAAACCCTCTATGTAAGTCCCGTCTTGCTTCATATTCATCCTTCACAGTAAAATCTGCTACAACAATTTAGGTGTGAAATAAGAGAATGGAACTATTCTTAACTTTATTAGGTCTAACTTAGCTGCCTTTATACTTTCTGGACTTTATCGTAGACGTTTTATTTGATTGCCGTTCGATACTGCAATAAAAACGATAGCAAATCCCTAGACGTACAACAAAGTTCGAGGATTGTGAAAATATATTACTACACCGACTTTGTTACAGAGTATTTTCAATTTTTCGCTACTAAAAGAAAAGTTTCACTGGGAAACCGGGAATCTATCGATGAATAAAATTCTTTGCTATAATTTTTATTTTCGCTGTTTTTGTTTTTTAATAATATTTGTGCAAACGGATTCTTGTTCGACTTATGGGCATCACAAGAACAGCGATGGACAGGATGCGGAAAATATGGAGGAATAGAAACATAACTAAAGCCACGAAGACCAGGCTGGTTAGGACGCTTATATTCCCCATATTTCTTTATGCAGCTGAAACCTGGACCTTACGAGATGTGGAAAGGCAGAAAATAGATGCTCTGGAAATGTGGTGCTGGAGAAGAATGCTTGGGGTGTCGTGGACCGAGTTTCGCACGAACGTCTCGATACTTCAAGAACTCGGTATAAGGCAGCGTCTGTTTTCAACAGTACAATCTCGCATCCTGACATTCTTCGGACATATTTCCCGGCGTGGCAATCAGTCCATAGAACGCCTTGTGGTCCAAGGGAAAGTAGAAGGCACTAGACCGCGCGGAAGGTCACCCACGCGTTGGACTGACCAGATCAAGTCTGCCATTGGAGGTTCAGTTAACGAATGCAGCAGGATGACCTCTAGCAGGCAGCGGTGGCGAAATGTCGTGAAGTGCATCATATCTGCCCCTTCCAATACTGCTACTTAACGATCACGACCGCTCTGTCAAGAGCGTACCGGATAAGAAGAAGAAGAAGAGATTCTTGTTTGTTTTCTTTTTTTTTTCTTTTTCGTACTAAAACTGTACGGGAATGTCTCCTAGTGAGTAGTTTGATGGTATCAATTGGCTATTCTGTTGATTATTATCTAGGCAGTAGATAAAGATGATCGACCTGAGAGCTTTAAGAAAGCGCTATTTTATCCGTTGATGAAAAAAAAGCTAATATTAAATTCAGGTGTGACACTTTTTACTCGACTGCGGCGAAGCCCAAAAGGAGGGTTATGTGTTTGACGTGTATGTATGTAATAATATGTATGTCCGTTTCTTTGTTCCCTCATAACTCCTAAACGATGAAGGGATTTGAATAAAATATACGTCGTTAGATTCGTCTTGATATTGAGAGTGTCATAGGCTAAATTAAAATAAAAAAAACAAAGAAAATTTTGGATTTTAGGGGCCAAATAGCGGAGTTCAAAAAAAATTTTTTTCCTATACTATCGAGTAGGGTATCAAAATAAAGGGTTTTAAAAGGAGATTAAAAAAATATTATACACTTCTATGATTAAAAGAAATCTAAAGTGACAAATCTTATAATCAAGCACAAAAGAACTAAAAAGTTGGAAATAAAAAAAGTAGTTAAAAAACTAAAAAACCCGACTGGAAAAACGGAAAAGCAAAAAACAAAGCTCATTTGAAATTAAACAAAACTTGGAAGCAGGCGGGGTTCTTTTGAATATTAAATTATGAAATGAAAATAGAATGGACCCCGCCTGCTTTCAAGTGTGCTTGTTTTTTGCTTTTCCGTTTTTTTCCTATTATGTATTCTTAGTAAACTCATTTAATTTGGTAGCCTATGGGGATGCCTAAAAATAACAAGTGCGCAACATTCGATTTCAAATAGCATCACTTGCTAATCATGCATTGTTAGTAAAACTAAAAGTATATACAAAATTTCAGTTCGATCGGTTGGGGATAGCTGTTTTAAAATTCAGTTGTATAAGATTTGACCTCAACAAACATACCAACATCGCAAGGTAAAGAAATGCTTGTAAAATGCTAGATGGGTTATAGACCATCGAGACAGTCATAGTCATAACGACCTTTTCGACCTTATTCCTTACATAGTATAAAACAAAGTCGCTATTTGTGTCTGTTTGTTTGTCTGTATGCTTAAATCTTTAAAACTACGCAACGGATTTTGATGCGGTTAATAGATAGAGTGATTCAAGAGGAAGGTTTATATGTATAATAACATCCATTTGCACCCGTGCGAAGCCGGGGCGGGTCGCTAATTATACATAAAATTTAATTGATTACCCTACCATGATCGTAATTAAAGCTTTAGCATTAAACTACAAAATTGAAAGACCATCATTTAGAACTCAATAAAATGCAAATATTCAATCATTCTAGAACTCGCATTGAATTACTTAGATGCTTTAGAAATCATTTATCATCTATTTGAAAGGTTACAGATTCCATATTATAATAAAATAAACAGTAAGTAAGGTGCAACTAACATAAACCTAGGTAGTATTCTTGCCTCGAGGTTTGCATGGCATTGTAAACTTGTCTAGAATTGCTTTGCAAAGGTGTAAAACATGTTTTAGTACGAAGCTTCTGTTAAACGAACGGTAGTAGTTATGTGCTATTAACTTAACAAAGAATCTATTTGTTTCGTTGGTTGCCAGTTAAACGGAAATAAACTTTACACTTACTAGAACTAGATACTACTTTGTAGAAGTAACATGTGTTAAAGTCAGTTTTAATGGAAGGTCGCTACGGCTGTCCCAGTGGTAGATCAGCAGACATTGCCGCGACTTAACGTTGTAAGTTGTACTTCTAAACTCAGTTAATTCATCAGCATTACACTCAAAACGTTGAAGAAGAATACAGGCCAATATAATAAACAAATTCGAAGAAATGTGTCATCAACCACCCTCACTGGGCTCACTTGGTAGATTACGGCATACAGTGAGGTGGCCAGCGAAGAAGGCTGACAACGCTGTTCAACTGTTGATGTTCAATAAAGGCATTTACAAAAGATAATTTCTAATTTCAGTTCGTGCTAGGGACAATGAAAAATCATCACAAAGTAGCAGCATTCATTAGCTGCAATGTCAAGTTTTCCATCAGGGCATGCTATGCCGGAGTCGACTTAAAAATCTCAAAGTAGACTCTTCTTCTGATGAGGATAGTGAGTATACGGCGTGTCTCCACAGCTAATGGCCCACCTTCCATCTTGTACTGCATGCCATGACACTTGCGTACCTACTTGACGATGTTATGACTGCATCAGGAAACGGAATTCGAAAAGTTGAATTTTATCGCTAAGAAGCAGGTTTTTTGTACAACATTCATCTAACCCAAGCCTTCTTTCTTCCTGTGTCGTCAACAGATAATAGGGATAATCAGAACTATTAATTACCGCATCAGTTCCATTATTACCCTTATATTGTTGACCATCATCTCATCCACTTTTATAAATGCTGATTCCATGTTTACATTGATATATGCTTGTTCAATTAACCTAATATCTTATCAACTCCGCGTGCAATCATATCCCATGAATACATAGCTACCTGCAAATGTATGTACATGTACATTGTAATGTACATGGTATATGTACAACTTGGAGTACCTAATTCAACAGTGTTAATAGTCAAACATCGTGATGATACTGATATACACTTGAATATTAATTTGTAAATGTATCTGCATAGCCAATTGTTTACATTGTCTCTGCTTATCATCCGTAGCAGACATTTGAGTGGTTGTCTCGGTAAATGTATCATTATATAATAATAATATACGAATTATATTTTATGCGTAGGTTTATTTGGTATTATTATATAAGATCTGCGTGACTGATTTACATAATATTAAGTTAGTACTATTGCGGTAAAAGTTAAATTGTTTATGAGGTCACGTTAGTTGGGGCTCCTTTTTGGATTTAATCAAAAATCATTGTTAGCTGTTTTCGTATTTTTATTATTTCCTCTAAGTGATACATATCTAAGGAGGTCACATACTAGTGTGTTGCGTTCCAAGTCTAGATTTATATTATATGTTTTCAAGCACTTTAGATTGTCCAATGTATTTATTAAATGTCTGTGTAAGGAAATGCGGTATAATTTTCTTTATTGTTTTATTAGCCTGCCTCGTTGATATAGTCACGCACGATCATTTATTCTGTGTCTGGGTGTAATTTATCTATAATATGTATGTATTTAGAAATATATAAGTATGTTTATCAGTTGTCTAGTACCCATAACACAAGCTCTGCTTAGCTTGGGACTAGATGGCGTTGTGTGATAGTTGTGGAATATTATTATTATTATTATTATAGTGGTCTCAAGCGCAAAGTTGCGGATGCAGTTCTGCTGTGTATAAATGAGTTCATTGAAACTGTCTATCTCACAACATAACATCACAATTGTTATCCCTGAAGAGGTGTACCTAATAGACATCCGCATTTCGCCAATTGTGTAATAGTGAGCAAGCATATTTCAACCAATCGGGCACAAATCCAGACTCCGTGGCTGAAACTGAAAAAAATCTGATGGAAAAACTCAATAACACTTTGCTCGATCTTGCAGCGCTTGCGACCACTAGCACAGATTAGGCAAAGAATAGCAGGTATTATGAAATAATGCAAAGCAAATGTACTCACTTTAATGAAATTGCACACATGTTTTTGTCGTGTTTTTCACAAAGCTTGTTCGTGAAACCGTCTGTTTGTTTTTCCATCAGTTAAAAGGGACTCTACTGTGGATTTGCTGTTAACTGTGGCTATGCAAAGTTGACTGTGTCCCATCTGACTTTCGAAAGTTCAGAAATGAGTCTGTTGTAAATAAATATATTATCGTTGTAGGTAACAATTGTCTTGTTTAATTAGTTACTGTTTTATTTAATTAAGAAGCTCGTGGCTTAATAATAACTGCTGCATGGTTCGGTCTGTGGATATGTGACCATCATTACGTATCAAGTACCTAAAATAAAACTCCTTAGTACACCAATATTAACTTTATTTAAACTATTATAATATTCTACACACTAGTGACAATTTTATAATATTTCACTCGCGCGGTACTTTAAGTGAGATCGACTTCACTGTTCAACGGTTACCGAATAACTGACTCCGCAGTGGTCGGACATCACCGCCACCGAAAATATGGCGGGAATGCCCCTTCCAACTTTACTGACATCAATACAACAACTAAACTAAACTTGATTTTAATATTAAATATCTGACAATCATAATTATTCATAATTCTTATTAAATAATCAGTATATTTAAAATGCACAGTATGAATTAGTTACCAAAATAATCAAAGATTAATAAACTATTTATGTCCGTTAGAATTTAAAGTCAAAACAGCAACTGAATAGCAAATAATCAATAAATCACGACACAAGTTTCTTCCGAACCTCGGAAAGCACGTTAAACCGTTGATCCCGGCTATCACTTGTAGATCTAACTATTATATCTAACAAACACAAAATTTAACTGCCTCCGTGGTCGAGTGGTTTAGGCGTTGGCCTTGTGACCCGGTGGTCGTGGGTTCGATTCCCACGGGAAGCATACTTTGTGAAGTTGTTTCCAGTTTGGTTAGGACATTGCAGGCTTGAATCACCTGATTGTCTGATAAAAAGATGAGAAGGCACGTATAAGCCGGTGGTCCCGGCTACCAAATGGCGGTCGTCAAACCATGTCAGAGGCCCTTGCGGCGGTTTAGAAATTCTGACACTAGGGGTCGTCAGACCTTACTGCCCACACGATTAGAAGAAGAAGAAGATTTGTAGATCAATGATAATCGTTACAGGTAGTCAGTGGGCTGAAAGGCTGAAAACCAGTTTTACAGTGAGTTGAATCTCCTGATACGGATTTACTCAAAGCGTCACCTCACGCCTGTAATCACCGTATGGTTAGGAATTCCTAAACACAGGCGTTCTCTCTGGCGTTCCCACTACACACTGACAGGGGTTTTACTCCGTGAATGCAAACGTATAGCCACTGAAACACCTACAATAGGAATTCTCATTCACCGGATCTATTTGTTAGTAACTGTAGGACCTAAAAGCGTCGACGTTTAAAACCAATCTTCATACACATCGTGGAAACTACCAGAGATATTTCAGTTTATTACTCAAAGTTCATCCGTCAAATCAGTATCGAAGTACAGTTGCGTTGTAAGTAAGTGGATCGTTTTGTGCGGCAACCCGCATTGCCCTTTGTGTATGACGTTGCCACAGTGCCACACCCGTGTTGTGTAAACAAACCAAGCAGGGCAATCAAACTTGGCGACTGAAATCCCTCGAGAAACACCAGGACGGATTTTAAATTAAGTGGTTTTGCTTCGCTGTAAAATGATTGAACGAAAATGATTGTTTAAAAATGTTTTTATCCTTTGGGAGTTTTGATGGTAATTAAATTATTATTTTTATGGTTTTATTTTCGCCATATGATAAAGGGTTAATATATTCAGATTTGGGACAGCCTGAAAGTCAGAATCAACAGAGGCGACCACCAGAAGACGAAGTCCCAGGGAAACAAATGAAATATTTCGCGCTGGCAAGGTCCATCACCACGTTTTAAATAAATAAAATAAAATATCTTTACTTCAGACCTAAGCAAAGAACAGATAAGTAGTTAGTGGTTAGTAACGGACTGATGACGGCGTGGCAAGGGGTGCTAAGAATCCCCGGACGGGATCCGGCTACCAAACATACCGACGACTGGACCTGGTAACATATAACACGCGCACACTCCGGGCCGACGAGAAGCTGGCGGAACTCGAGGAAGAATCAAGCAGGCTACGATGGAGTATTGTCGGATTATCTGAAGTCCGAAGAGAGGGGGAGGACACGATAATCCTGAAATCCGGCAACCTGCTCTACTTCCGAGAGGGAGACCGGCAGTCACAGGGTGGTGTTGGGTTTATCGTCCACAAGTCTCTCGTGAACAACGTGGTGAAGATCGAGAGTGTGTCGAACAGGGTGGCGTACCTTATACTCAGAATATCTGCAAGATATTCGCTGAAGGTCATACAGGTCTACGCCCCGACCTCGGCATACCCCGACGATGAAGTAGAAACCATGTATGAGGATATTTCTAAAGCCATGCATGGTTTCAGAACTTACTTCACCGTTGTCATGGGGGACTTTAACGCGAAACTAGGCAAACGAAGCGAGGATGAGCAGCAAGTGGGGCAATTTGGAATTGGACTTCGGAACCACCGGGGTCACCAACTGGCCAGTTTTATGGAGAAGGAGGGCCTCTTTATGATGAACTCCTTCTTCAAAAAACGTGAGCACAGGAAGTGGACCTGGCAGAGCCCCGATGGTGCGACTAAAATGAGATTGACTTCATCATGTCTACCAACAAGCAAATGTTCAATGATGTCTCTGTGATCAATTCGGTGAAAACCGGAAGCGATCACCGCATGGTAAGAGGCACATTGAACATCAATATAAAGCTAGAAAGGTCACGACTGATGAAGTCTACGCTCCGTCCAGCACAGATCCAAATCCAAAACCCCGAGAGCTTTCAACTTGAACTCCAGAATCGCTTCGCATGCCTAGGAAGCTCAGTGGACGATTACAACGACGGGTTCGTGGAAACTGTCCATACGACTGGATCTAAATTTTTTAAGATACGTCGTACAAATAAGATCAAAAAACTCTCAGATCACACTCTCAGGCTCATGAAGGAGCGGCGTGAGATGATCCTGCAGTCTTCAGACGAAGCTCGGCAATACCGGCGGCTCAATAGACAGATCTCCAAATCCTTGAAGAGCGACCTCCGCCGCTTTAATACCGAGCGTATTAAAGACGCGATTGAGCGCAACAAAGGCTCCAAGGTATTTGCAAGAGATCTGGCTATTGGGCAGAGCCAGCTCACGAAACTGAAGACCGACGATGGCAGGATCGTGTCCGCCAAACCGGAGCTTCTGAGAGAGATCGAGAGTTTTTATGGGCAGCTGTACACGTCAACTAGTCAACCCGTCGAAAATCTAGCGAAAGACCCCAGAGCTAGATTGACCCGACACTATACCGAAGACATCCCGGACGTCAGCCTGTACGAGATTAGGATGGCTCTGAAACAGCTTAAAAACAACAAGGCGCCGGGTGATGACGGAATTACGGCCGAACTTCTGAAGGCGGGTGGCAAACCGGTCCTTAAGGCCCTACAGAAGCTGTTTGATTCCGTCATACTCGAGGGGAAAACGCCACAGGCTTGGTGCAGGGGTATGGTGGTGCTCTTCTTCAAAAAGGGTGACAATGCCCGGTTGAAGAACTATAGGCCCATCTCACTTCTAAGCCATGTCTACAAGTTGTTTTCAAGAGTCATCACGAATCGTCTCGCACGCAGGTTTGACGATTTCCAGCCTCCCGAACAAGCCGGATTCCGAAAAGGCTTCAGTACCGTAGACCACATACATACGCTGCGGCAGGTTATACAGAAGACCGAAGAGTATAACCTGCCTCTCTGTTTAGCGTTTGTGGACTACGAGAAAGCCTTCGATTCGATCGAGACTTGGGCTGTGCTGCAGTCTCTCCAACGGTGCCAAATCGACTACCGGTACATCGAGGTGTTGAAGTGTTTGTACAAAAACGCCACCATGTCAGTCCGACTTCAGGACCAGACCTCGGAACCTATCCTTCTGCAGCGCGGTGTGAGACAGGGAGACGTCATATCTCCGAAACTGTTTACCGCTGCATTGGAGGATATCTTCAAGGTTCTGGATTGGAGAGGACTTGGCATCAACGTCAACGGCGAGTACATCACTCACCTTCGGTTTGCCGACGATAATGTGGTCATGGCTGAGACCATGGAAGACCTCAGTGCAATGCTCGATGACCTCAGTAGAGCTTCCGAAAGAGTGGGTCTTAAAATGAACATGGACAAAACCAAGGTTATGTTGAATGTTCATGTAACACCCACTCCTATCAAGATCGGAGACTCTACGCTCGAAGTTGTGGACGATTATGTCTACCTGGGACAAACGGTCCAGTTGGGTAGATCTAACTTCGTGAAAGAGGTCAATCGTCGAATCCGACCGAACTGACTGATCTTACATGCTATTTTAGTGTTGTGAGTATACCCTGTGTCTTTGGATGGGGCAGTCCACTCTGCCAACAATCATTTTCAGGATGCTGTTCCGTGTGCTACGCAAACGTTGCAGTAGGGAAGCGAGTGTTTTATAAAACGTATCAACTTTCATAGAGAGTCATTGAGAACCGACTTCCGACAACCGAGTTCGTTTGATAAATGAACTATAAATCAGATGATCTCAAAGTATTGCACGTAAGTCCCAAATGCGCGCACTTCCTAACTCTACTCCAATACAATTAGATAGTGGAAGCTCGCACAAACACACGAATTCCAGCAACTCGTACAAGTATATCCTAAAATGAATATGTTGCGGGAATCCGGAATCTTTTGAATCAAACGAAATTCAGTGCTTTGCTGTTGGCCAAACAATTTTCGTGTTCAAAAAAGAAGGAATGGCTAACTGTTTGCGGATTCATTTCACACTTGGTTTCCTTCACTTTTATTCATAGCAAAGGCTATTCATACTTTAGTTTGGCTGTGGGAATTTATATTTGCTCTTATAATTATACTGCTGGTAATTTTAATGTTGGTTTTATGATATGAAAAAAAAACAATAATTTAATGATTGTTTATGACCATATTATTATGGAGATGTAGAAATCAAGACTGTATTTCAAATCATACAAAAAATCTATGGTATGGAGAGAGTGACCGTCATTTTCAGTTAAGTTCATTGATTGATGATCCTTAGAGCTAACTACGATTGACAAAAGTCTATATTTCTAGTACGGACAAGAAGCGGATCCGTTGCAAATACCGACACATACTACTATCCGCAGCGACGTCCAATTTTACTTTTGATTTGGGCTCCAGTATTAACCCAATCCTGCTTCAAAAGTGCTGTCTCACCTGCATTCGTCACCAAGTTTCTGACAACAGCGTAACTGATAAAACCAGCTCCTCTATCGTTTACAGTCGACAATCAGACACAAAGCCTGTCACTGCTCCCACACAATTCTGTTCTTTGACACTTAACGCCTGCATGCGTCAACGGTACAGTCAACGTCGACGCATGCTTACGTCATCGTCATGTCACTAGTAGTCTGTCATGCATTCGCATTAGAGGGTTTGAATGCACAGGCTTTGATGGAGCGGAGCACTAAGTTGATTCCATCGGGTTTTATGTGCGCAAAATGAGCGTTGATAGCATGATTTTAGATACTTAGCCATCAATACACATTGTACCTATTAACTTTGTTTCAAAAATTGATGACGAACCTATATCTAATATCGAAATCGAAGCATCTAAATCAGGCGTGGTCTAATGAGGTTATGTAATGTTTAAGTTTTCCATCACTGCTCTTGAAACCTTACATGATAAAAAATAAAAGAGAACTATGTCTATTTCTAAACTTTAGAGCGCAATAAAATCATAAAGCGCTTTACAACTTTCCTGCGGCTAATTAAGTCAGAAAACATCGCTTTTTATAGCGGTCTAGCGTAGCCAACAGAAACTGCTAAACTAGTGGTTTATAAACTGCCACAGCCATGCTATGACGTGGACGCAGTATGAATTGACTGCCGCAACTTAGTTCCATACTGTTGTGATTTGCAGAAAATATTTCAGTGTAAAACTACACAGTCATAGTCTATAAATATTCTGGATTCAATGTAGAATGAATAGAGATATTTCTAGCAAAAAAAAAAAAAAAAAAAGAATAGGTGTGTAGTAGAAGTTGCTCATCGAAGTTAAAAGATAAGACAGTCAGCAAGTAGTAGGGACACCCAAAACACTTGAGTAAGTGTTTTACACTTTTCAAGCAAAGTCTCACAGGTTTTAGCTTAAAATTCGTTCTTTAAGTTAGTGTGAGTGTGTTACACAAATATAGAGACAAGATACAGACTAACTGTCTGATTTGGGCCTTGGGGCTTATTAGTAACAACCCTATAGGTTAATTAGTTTTGGTAATATTTTAAGCCAAATAACGTCTCTTGTGTTAAACAAAAGTGGATATAGGTATGTGTGCACCTTTTCTGGACGTTTGTGTGTAAATCAATGTGAAAACAAAAATCTACTATACCGCCTTATGTATTACTTGGATAATTAACAACTTTCAATTAATCTAACAAACTTAATGTTCAGCACAGATGAATGAAAATATTTTTGAATGATAAATTTTGTTTTTGTTTTTAAAGAAATTTTGCCCCACAATTAGGGTAGGTACAGTCGAACAAGCTAATAAGTATACAGGGTAGAGATCTTTATAATTCTTTAACTCTGAAAATATTGATAGTAATTTTGTTTTATCAAGTGTTTTGCATTAAGCGACTGATGTCAAACGCTGTATCCTAAACCGCTTTATGCTAAATGTATCTGTATAATCTTAAAACTAAATACAAGTTAGCTGGCTGTATACTTATTAGCTTGTTCGACTGTACTATCGTGGGTGCGTTCACAAACATTTAAATTCACATACACAAAAACCCAGACCCGAAACAACTATCTGTAGGCCATACAAATATTTCCATTATATAATGATAAGTTTTGTTTCATTGGTCCATAGCAAAGTAATTATTCCAAACCCAATCAAAACCTGTAAAGGCACCATTTAATTCTTAGAGATAACAATACGGGTTCAGTTATGAGACTACTGTGCTAGTCGGAAACTAACTTGATAAACAAAACCAAACAGTTTGTTGAGAACAATCGCAGTTACCCTGCTATCCATACCATAAGGCATTGTTTAGACGGGCAACTATTTTTTGCCCCCCACTGTTTTGTTGCGATTGATTGGGTTCCAATGTTGATGTTGTTATTTTAGGTGGCTCCAACCTTTAGCAAAAGCCATCGGCCGTTCGAATACTCGTATGTCACTCATTTGTACAGATAACCGGAAGGACGTCGGTACGATCAATCGGTCGAGTTAGCCCAACAAAATGTATAGAAAGCGCTTTGGTTAGAACGAGGCTTATGATGTGGTACATTTTGTAAATTGTAAGTAACCTCCCTGTGTACTCACCTTTAATAATATATTACTTAGCTTTAATGATGATGAGATACGATTCTCTTAATGTAACTATTACTTTAATTGTGACGTGTGAAATCTATTTTTCTTACACAGTAACCAGTGTGACCACTAGCTAAATGAGAGTAGTCTGTAGGTCTCTGCCTTTTTCTTTTTTTTGTTTTGGTTATTTTCTGGAGGGTGAGAAATCATCAAACGACTCCTCCCACTCTGGGCTGAGCGGAAGGGATTTTCAGACTTCTACTGGATAAAAACAACCCAGGTTCCTTCGTAGCCCTTTGTGTCCGGAGCCGCGGCATCTATTTCGAACAACCCGCAGTTCCGGCTGTAGGTCTCTGCCTAGTTATTCGATAAAAGCAGGTATGGGATTATGTGCTGACTTTTAACAAATTGTCTATTCGAGTGTGTCGATCGAGCAGCGGTGGCCCAGTGGTGGCGGCCCCGACTTACGAACAGTAGGTCGTGGGTTCGAACCCAGGCAGGCACATTACTTTGTGTAATTTATTTCATCACCGCTGCTCTCAAAACGGTGAAGGAAAACATCGTGAGGAAACCGGCATGTCTTAGAACCAAAAAATTCGAAGACATGTGACATCTACCAATCCGCACTGGGCAAGCGTGGTAGATTATAGCCCATTCTCTCTCAAAGAGCGGAGGCCTGTATCCCAGCAGTGGGAGCATTAATAGGCTGTTGATGACGATTAACAAATTGTTTTACTTTTGGTCAGCCACACTAAATCAACTAAAAAGTTGCTTCCTATTTCTCCCGTCAGTATCCCGTCTACACCACCGCCTGTGTTCAGCGTCATCTCAGTTTAGATATTAGCTTAGGATAACTTGTATTAAGACGCCTTTGCGATACGCTTAGTGATACTGTTGAACTTGTGTGCCATGGTTTTAGTTAAAATTTTCCTGGATTAACTGGAACAAAGAGATTATCAGTGATGTTTTCTTTTGTTAATAACGTTATAAGTAGGTTTCTGTATTTAAATACAAGCATGCAACTATGCAGCTGGATCAATGTAAGGTCTTGCATAGATATTAGCTCGTGGCTATATAATACCAATGGCTCGGATCAATCTTTAGGTTAAGCCGTGCTAGCTTAGGTTAGTCTGTAGATGGGTAACCGCCCATTACATACCGAGTTTCTTCTGTGCCTCGGAAAGCACGTTAAGCTGTTGGTCCCAGCTGTCATTTATAGATCTTTGGCAGTCGTTACAGGTAGTCAGTGACCTGAAAGTCTGACAATCAGTCTTACCAAAGGATATCATATTAATCAGTCCTAACTGAGTTGTGGAGGTCAGATTGCTCAAATACCGGTATTCAGCTGTATCCGGTTAGACTGGAAGCCAATCGCAACATAGTTGAGAAAAGGTTAGACAGATTAGATGCATTGATATTTTCGATGTTTGTATAATGCTAATAAATAATAAATAATAAATACTAATAATAATAAATACTTGTGAGTCCTTCATCCCACCGAATTAGCTATGCTAAACTATACTGCGGCTACCGCTTCCCGTCTAATCCAATACTGCAAAAAAAAGTCACACAAACTGACATGCTGTAACTGAGAGTCTATTCAAAATGATGGAATATTTATCGCTGTATAATGATTGATAATTATAAAAATAGAAATATAGAAAAATTGATCTATTTTTTTAACTATTCATAAATTCTAACATACAACTTGCTCTTTCTACAACTGTCATAATGTTCCTCCTTCCTGCTCTTCCTCTATTTACCTTCACAAACTATTAATACACGATCCCAGTATCGGAGCTTCGACTTGCAACTTCCAACTCTCAGGGGGCCGAGTTCAAGAAGATACCTCATATCATCTACGACCTACGTGTCTTGTCAAAGAGCCTGTTCTGTAGCAAACTCTTGACCCGAACGCCTGACGAGAGCCTCTCTAGATGTTGATCGAGTCCCTTAGCTATTAGAACGTTGACCGTCACGATAATCGACATTACAATTGCTGAATTTCATCTTGTGGGAAAATTGGCTTTTGGAGTTTATCACGTTTTGGAGAGAATTGACTGGGTTGGGTTGTAATCCTCATATGTGTCGTTAACTTTTAGTGAAGATTTCCTACTAGTCGTAAAATACGTATCATTATTTTAGAAAATTAATTAATCTAAAATTAGACTATTAAAGAAGTGTGGAAGTAAATATCCCAAATATTTTGGGATAGCAACAGGATAGAGGAGAGAAAACTATGAATTTGCAAGGGCACTATAAATAAATATGAGCAGAAAATAAGTAAAACTTTGTATATAAGTATTTGGAGTAGATAGTATTGTTGTGTCCGCTCCAATTATTTGAACCCATAATGTCAATGTTTGCATTAAAAAATATTCCCAAAATAATCAACAAAAAGGTGTCAATGTCAACACAAAGATCATGAGTTTTATGATATTATTAGGAATCAGAAGTGAAATACGTGAACAAAATAAACAATGTTTATTATCTTTTAAATTACACTTTTACAAAAATATCACGACAAACATTTTAAACAATAATCAAATAGAAATAGCACTAGCAAAATGGAATAATTAGTACACGAGCAAAAACATAAACCAAAAATAGCGAAGCACACGATTCGGGTAGCAAGTCCTTTCCGAGCGCCGTCCAAGCAAAAAGTGCCCGTTGCAACGCCGCGCGCCGCTCGCCTCGTTTTATGAACTTCTGTCGGTTGCCGCACGTCGGCCGTACGCTAACCGGACGGCTACTGGCTGATGGCGTGACTTTGAGCCAACAATATAATCTTAAATGTTTTTGTATGGTAAAGTATACCTAAAGTTGAAAGCTTACACGAACCTTCGCCTTTAAAGTTATAAAATATGATTTTCCTGCTAAACGAGACACTCTTAGCCTCCCATATTCAACAGTTTAAGACAATGGGTTTGTATACGAATTATCTAAATGTATGGGTAAGTTATTAAAGTTGGTATTTATTTGAACTTTTTGGCAATAGAAAACTCCGGTCGTGAATCAGGGGCAGTTAAAACAATAAGTATAATTATGTTCTAAAACGGAAATATTAATTCGTAAAATGCTCAGGGTGCATACTTTAGGGTTGCTTTGTTAAATTCTATTCCTAAGCTTGCTTTGGAAACTTTTTCACATTTTCTGACAAAAACATTTATTTCCAATTCTCTTAGATTGCCACCTGACGAAAAACGATAACACCATTGACCCTTAAATACAAAATTACAGAAATCTGATTCTTTTTAACCAGTCATAAAAACATTTTAAAAACGTTTTTTTTTTTGGAAATGCCAAAAGATCAACAAAAAATAATAATAAAAATAATATCGGCAATAGAAAACTCCGGTCGTGAATCAGGGGCAGTTAAAACAATAGGTATGATTATGTTCTAAAACGGAAATATTAATTCGTAAAATGCTCAGGGTGCATAGTTTAGGGTTGCTTTGTTAAATTCTATTCCTAAGCTTGCTTTGGAAACTTTTTTCACATTTTCTGACAAAAACATTTATTTCCAATTCTCTTAGATTGCCACCTGGCGAAAAAAGATAACACCATTGACCCTAAAATACAAAATTACAGAAATCTGATTCTTTTTAACCAGTCATAAAAACATTTTAAAAACGTTTTTTTTTTTTTGGAAATGCCAAAAGATCAATTGATATCAGTCATAAAAATATATGCATCTTCAACTTGACATATGAATAAAACTGGAAAAAATATGCACAACATAAAAAATGCGAGGTTTTTTGACTGTTACATTGAATAGCCTGCATTTCTCACTTTGTGTAAGGTTATGTCACTATGCATAATGTATGCAAGAGAAACATAAATGGCTAAGTCTTTCTTATTCCGTAAACGCATTATTTTTAACAAAACTGGATTTGTTACTTTGTTGCATGTCTTGTCTAGTTTTATTGTATTTTATTGTTAGAAATGACAGTAAATGGTGGATTAACAGTGTTCTTAATTACTGATTACAAGCTTATAAATATGTTAATTATGTTGTAGGTAATAATCTATGTTGATATGAACTTGCTCCGTATTAAGGCAAAAGAGTTTTACGCTTATTAAGAACAAATCGCGAGTCGCGAGTAAATAGGCTTCTTCTGGGTAAGCTCGTTCCATCGTCGACCCCATCTCTGCCCTTAGGGCAAGATTGAGGTCAAGAGTAAGCCTAGAACAAATAAAATAAAAAAAGATAAAAAAATTACTTGATTGCAAGGATTTTCTTTTGAACGGGGGTTAATTGTTCATTATCATTAAATGGCTAGCCTTTTCTAATCTATATGAGAGTTGGCTTCTAGTGAAACCGGATGCAGCAAAATAAAGAAAAAACTGGCCTAGTGCAAGTCGGACTTGCACATGAAGGGTTCCGTACCATGACTTCTTATAGGTTTTCCTGTAATCTATATTACGTGTTGAACTCATTTCTGTATTTTTTTCAGAATTTTAGGCTCAGTAGTTTCGGAGATAAGCGGGGGGAATGGCCGGACAGACAGACAGACACACGAGTGATCCTATAAGGGTTCCGATTTTTTTCTTTTGAGGTACGGAAAAAACATAATTATTCCATATGGCACAAATATTTTGTATATTTATGCACCAACCAAACTGCGCAACAGTTTGTTGGCGCGTTTAGCGCTCGTCTTAATACTTAAAATGATACCAAACACGGCGTATTTATCTCCATTTTCATTTTTTAAGCCTTACGTTTTGTCCGCTAGAGGGCGCCAAATCGCTTTTTGTGACACGTCACGTAGCCTATGTTCAGCGGTAATTATGACGGTTCTAACGATATCTCATATGTCGAGTTCCGATAAGTAGGTTATAAGCTATGAGGGAACAGATGAAGATACTCACATACGTACAAACATACATACATAGCCAGTCAAAATCATAACCCTCCTTTGGCTTTGTCGTAGTCGGGTAAATATTGGTTCAAATCATCATCATTCTCTTGTCTTTATCCCAGTTCATTTGGGGTCGGTGCAGCATGTATTCTTCCCCCATACTTCTCTATTAGTCCAACTCTCATCAGACACCTCCTTTCTTGCCATATCTTCCTTTTTACCCGACTACGGCAAAGCCAAAGGAGGATGATTTTGTATCGTTAGAACCGTCTTAATTTTCCGCTGAACAAAGGCTAGGTGACGTGTCACAAAACTCGATATGGCGCCCTCTAGCGGACAGAAAGTAATGTGTTAAAAATAAAAATGGAGATAAATACGCCGTGTTTGGTATCATTTGAAAGGGTCTTACTTGTAAATTTCCAAAATATTGCTCAAATTTAAAGTAACGCCCTCTAGCGGACAAAAAGTCATGTGTTAAAAAAAAATTAACACCAAAATTGTTTAATAAAAAAAAGTAAAAAACTAAAACAAGACTACGGCAAACAAAAACGACGCTGTAAAAGTGTGTAATTGTGTAATAAAAGTAGCATAATATACCAGTATTAAGGATTAATTGTTCATGACAAAATTAAATCGTGTTATAGAGATATTCCAATCGGACGATATAATCCGGTTTCTAGGTATACATGACTTCATTACTGTAACAATAAAGTCTTTGTTATGCTTTTATCCTCGATCGGCGTGAAAGATTACTGCGTGACCAATTTACATATTATAATTAGGCAGGTTTATTGATTACATTACCTTACTAATAATTCTGTCATGGCACGTTTCATAGCCGACGAAAATAATGATTGTGTTACAAGATAAGTATTGACACTTTACAAATTGACATCTAACGGAAGTAACGAACGACAAACTATGAGTAGCATAATATTGGTACAACAACCAATGTGGCCATATTACACTATCTAATATTAACTAAAATTAATGACTTGGAAAACTACAAGCCCTTTAAAGGCATGTATCATATTCCCACCTGTTTAAAAACTAGACCATTTTGCTTTTCAAATAGTGTTCACATTGATCTAAAAATTGTCTGCACTAACTTATACAATCTTTTTTTTGTCGCCTAAGCCGTTCACGCTAACCATTTTTAGGGCACAATAGTACGCGAAACAAGAGTTTAATACGATTGATAAGGCCCTGATGTATGGGCAGGCCTCGATAAATAATTCATTCGCGCAGTGGAGCCAAAAATACACTTTTTGTTCGGAAATTTACAAACGAAACACATTATACACTCAATGATATTAATAAATCATTGAAACCGTGCTTTTATCTAATAAAATTAAATAAATTTGACAAAAACATGTCACAGCAGTTAGTTAAGACGAAAAATGTTGGGAATTAATTAGTATTTTTATTTTTAAGCGACCATGTGTGACCCTGTTACACAATGGGTACAACAAGTTATAAACGATAATTGGAGACCAAATGTTGTATTTGGAAGTTCAAAAAATTTTGTCACAATGATTGGTTGAGAGTTGAATGTGTCCTGATTAATAACATTAAGTAATTATTATTCGATCATTAAGTTGACGTTGATTATTTTTAGTAGAGATAAAAAGTTTGTTATATTTTTACTTTGAATTTATACGTCAAGCCCTATAAGTTTAAACGAATTTATAGTTATCGCTTCCCTTATAAGCTGATGGGAATCACAATGTGTAGCAGTATTCGCGTTGCGTGCACAAACATTGCTTTGAGCCACATGTAGCAGTCACGTGCTTGGCTTAAATATGGGATGAGAAGATTAAAGATAAGGGCTTGTACTGTGTATAATAAGGAATATACGGAAAAAGGAATCTTCCATACAAACAGCGCTCGGAAGTCAAAGATGATTATTATGATGAATTGATCACATCAAAATATGATGGATGGATGGCGTGAGGGGTGATATGAAGGAGAAAGAAGTAAATGATGCCGTGTTTGGTAGGAGAAAATTAAGAATAAAACGTGTTGCGCTGACCCCAAATAAAATTTAACTAGGGTAGAAAGATGATGATAGTGATCTATGCTTCAGTAATAGGAAACAGTTTTTTTTTAAAGATAATTCATTATTTTATGACTTTGTGAATAAAGAGCGCCAGTTAAGTAGATATTGTACCAGGGGAAGGGTGTTACTAGGGTGATTCACATGGAAGGTTTTTACTTTTTTTTTATGTTTGCAAGTTTTATTAACACTTAACAGTACAGATGATCAGATAGGCATACACGGACAATCTCATATAGGTAACATGACTGTCAATTATGACTTTCGATAAAAATGGACGTAGCTACTGTAGTGAGCAAACATAAAACTGATACTATGATGACTGGAACCAACGACACAGAGACAATAAAAACTCCCAAACAACCAAAAAAATAGCACAAACTAAAATTTTTTTTCAAAACACCCAGTTAAAAGTAAATATATCGGGAACGTAACCCGTTCACGTGTTAGTGAACGTTTGAAAACTCCTGTAAACACGTAGGCAACAATAAAGCTAGTTTGACGTCCTGTCGCGGGTAATTGATTTACGTCCATGTGTGGCTTGGTATTTACGAGCCGACCTATCGGACGTGTAATGGTATAACGTTGTGGAAGTATTAGCTGGTTTACGTTTATTATTGGGTTTGGTTATAATGGTGTGGGGTTAAGTGTCAAGGTGATGCATGTAGTTTTGGATAATCGTGAGATAGTTGTTGATAATGGGCACTTGGGACTTCCCTTGGATGACCCTTCAAAGAATATCTAAACATAAAATCACGCTTGTAATTCCCGAAGGGTTAGTCAGAGGTGTATACTAACTACTATTAGTACAAGTTCCATAGTGGCGAGCTTACTGCCATTAACCGGGCACAAATCCAGACTATGTGGCTGGTACTGAAAAATTGTGATGGAATAACCCAATAACACTTTGCCAAACTTGGGAAACAAATCCTAAAAAGCTGCTCTTGCGAACAAACAAACAGGCTATTTATAATTTTGTTTCGTCTTAATTAATTAATGTGAACACGATTCATTATTTTAACGATTAACCCATCAAATGCACGTAATTTCCGACGCACGGAGGAAACTCGGTATGTAATGTCCCACCACAGACCAACCTAGGCAAGCGTGGTTTAACCTGAAGACCTCAAAATGACCTGGTCAACCAATTCCAAATCAGCCTGTCAATTAATATGAGACCTAGGGCAATAAAGATTACGATTTGTCTGTTGACACTGTTTATCGATTCAGTTTTAGTATTCAGCACTGAATTTTTATGTTCCTACATTATGTCTGTCATGCATATTCATTCGTTCGCAGTTCAATTCATATCACCAACAAAGTAACAAATTGATACAATAACAAAAAATTTAAATTTACAGAACGAATGGAATTCTATTGAAAATTCTTACAATAAAAGTACAGTCGCGTATGTCGGACAAATTAGCAGTCGCATAAAAATTTAGTGGTGAATTCCTTGAACCACTTCCGTTTGGATATGAAACTTGTGTTAATTTATTATGTCAGTACGAATACTTAGAGTGATTCAGATTTCATTTTGTAGGCGTTGGCTATGTTTCGTTTCACAGAAATATTAATGAACTCATTTAGATATAACAGTCGATAGAATAGGGCTTTGTGCGATTGGCGTGAAAAGTCATGTCTTGGTGACAAATGTGCGTTTCGAGTTATGCGTTTTGGTGTTTGCCTTTGTAATTGTCGTATTTTACTTAGAATTATTAGTTGTTCGCTAGCTTAATTGACGGAGACTTAACAATTAATTTTGCAAGGACCAGTCTTCTAAAATACACTAATATTTTAAATTTTGCATTATTTCGCATTGTTTAGTCACAATCGCGACTGCTAAGGTTCGATTCGTGGGCAAATTGATGATAGGTTTTCCTATCAGAAATTTGTCAGAAGCAGCCAAGGAGTCTCGGTTTTGGACCGGTTAGTGGCCATCGCTAATCGCTACCTATTGAATGGGACTAATATAACTGGCGAAATGTAGGTGTACTATTAGGTACACCTTTGCCTAACCCTTCGGGGATTACAGGCATGATGTTATGTTCCTTGGTTTAGGAAGGTTTCCTCAGGATAGTATTAGGCCCCATAAATAACGGGCTTATAATTAATGAGTTGTTGTTTTGTTTACCTCAGCTCTTTTAGTTTCTCCTGATATGATATTCTAATTAGAAATTAGAATTACTTATTGTTTGGTACGTCCCTAAAGTAAAGACTAAGCTTTGTCACTGCACTAACAAGTAAATTACCATACTGCTAATCGCTTTTTGCACGCAAAGCGTACCTAATATAGCTATTATTGTATTTACGGACACAATCATTATTACGAACACAACAAAGCTCTAATATTCGTGTGGAGGAACACCTACACAGAATACGTGTGCATTTAATATAAATACGGACAGTTCAAAAGCAACGTGTGAATTAACGCTACGTGCCTTGTGTCCGCTGTGTCCAGCTCAAAGGTCCATTGAATAAGATCCTAGATAAGATGTCGTGGGGAGGGGCCCCACGACATTAACCTCGACGGCTGACTCCCACAGTATCGCTCGTATTTCGCAACATTATTATCATTGCCATTTGGAAAGGTACTGCACCTAATATAGGCAGGATTTCCTATTATACTATTACTGTATTATCCGTCTAGATAAATCGGAAACGATCGGAAACAGCACGCCTGTTTGATATTGACAATTATTTCGTGTAACGAATGGCCTGTGTCGAAATTCAACGTGCAGTATTGGCGTGCTCCTAGGATTTAAATCTCGGACATGATTGCGTTCAAGAGATAGGTTCATGGCTTAAGATATCGTGCTTTACGAGCCGTTGTTAAGGTTCGCATGCTTTAAATTATTAAAATATATTTTATCGCCCGCCGTTATTTGTTGATAATTACGGTGGCACTCAATTGATTTCGAACAGCAGCGAGAGAAAAACAATTGCATTAATTGTGGCGTTGCGGTAAATTGCTGTAAAGTATTTATCAGACCGGTTTGAATGAATGCATTTAATGTTTGGCATTTCATTCGTTCCCGCAGGCACCTGCCGCGCGGTTGCGCAAGCGCGCCTCGCTATGCGACCGCCACCGCCTCTCCTACTTCCAAAGCACGTGCTATTCAAATTGAACGTTCCAAATTTAATTCAAATTCCGTGCGACCGTTAACTGAATGGCAGACAGTGATTCACTGTTGACAACTAGCTGCTTTTTGCTATAAAACTTGGGCTTGCAATGCCGTGTCACTTCCAAATACGATAGGACGTATATATTTGAATATAAATGCCAGGCACGAAACAATTAAGAGTTTGATAAGCTCTCTAAGGTAATTGTTCTCGAGCTAATTGCATTATCTTTATTTATGACTGAGCTTATTGACATCTCAGCTATTGTCAGCTGGTTAATGTTTAAGCTGCAAGTTCACTGTATTAGATAGTATCTACGTAATTGCAGCGGGCTGGTTCAGGGTAAAATTCCTAACGCCGCGGCCGGTGTTACCATTATAAGATCAAATATTATGACATTATGACACACAAATCCTAAATAATTTGTACTTTGACTTTAGGCTTGAAACTGGAACAACTGGGTGTTGCGAAACCACAGCTATTAGGGTACCCGAGAACCCGTACAACCTTGATAGAGCGCCTGTTACTTAATTATTATGCCAGCCGAATTTAATAGACGTATATTTTTGTGGTTGAGATAACATTCTGTATCAATAGTTCCAGATTAACATTCGTAATTTAGTATTATTGGACATTAGAGGTTTATTCACGTAGGACATTTAATTGGTTTTAGGGCAAGGCTAGATGATGTGGGTATATAGATTTTCCGTCTGGTTTCGTTTTCTTTGACGTTTTTACAACTACCAGATGTGGCTAGTACACGTCATATTTTTAATATTACTAGTGATAATGACGTAATTCCAAGAAAAAACGCATCTCTAATTTCCTAAATTAAATAGGCTGACCCTCATTGTAGATATAGAAAAGTGTAAGAGAATAGATAGTCTACGTGGCTTAGTAGGCGACTCGGCCGCTGACACTCGCCCGATCCGACCGAGACAGGAATTTCATTTATGGGCTGTGATGAGGACCGTCGAATCGCATGTGACTAAAAAAGTGATAGATGTAAATGTTGATGGATGGACTGGTGGAGGATTGTATGAGGAATGGTATGAAAGTAAAAGGAGGAAATGAAAGTGTGACGGTTCAAGACTGAAGAGACTGGAAGAATAATATCGTGTTGCGCCGACCCAAAGTACAAGGGCAGGAAGATGATGATGACAGTCGTTGTAGATACAGTTTGAAAAAATATTTAAGGTACGCATAAATAAGTAGGTTTATAGACTGTTCTAGTTCATTGCTAAAATATACTTACGCAAAATCAAGTACTAAAGTAGGTTAATCTTTTTTCTGGTTTGACCAGAAAACATATCTAGGAAATACCTAGGACTGTGTCTTGTCCTTGCCGTCATAACACAATATATTGATACGTGATAATTGTAGCATTCATTATCATCCGCTTAGCCTTTTCGAAACTTTTTGTGTTCGGTTTCCAGTCTAACTGCATGCAAGTGAATATCAGTATTGAAAATTGTAGCTGTCATCGTAAACAAATGGGACGTCATCATTATAAACAGCCTACTTGTATTAATGTTCCCACTGCTGGGACGCAGGCATCCACTCTTTGAGAGGGAATAGGCTATATTCTACCACGCGGGCCCAGTGCGGATTGGTAGATGCCACAAGTCTTCGAATTTTTGGTTCTAGGACATGCCAGTTTCCTCACGATGTTTTCCTTCACCGTTTTTAAGAGCAGTGGTGATGAAGTAAATTACATAAAGTAATGCGCCTGCCTGGGTTCGAACCCACGACTGACTTTTCGCAAGTCAGTATATTTATTTCTGCCTAGTTCGATTGTTGTTCAGGTTGGCTATTATATTTTTTATTTTGTCACAGCACCCAAAAGGTGGGGCTGCAAACGTGAAGCAATATACAGTATTTGAGTGACAAGAGGTGCCGTTCACAGGTGTGAATTGTGACGAGATTACTTGAATTATGTCCTTATTCGAATGTCAATCATCGTATTGAATATTCGGTTCTTACTTCATTCATGTGCATTATTTATTTCCTTTCTTATTTTTTAAACTGCCTTGTTGATGTAGTGGACGAAAGTGCGAGTGCTGGCCATGAGGTTCTGGGATCTATTCTCGGGTCGGGCAAAGTGTTATTAGGGGTTTTTCCATCAGGATAATCTAAGTAGCAGCTACGGAGTCTGGATTTGTGCCCGGTTGATGGCAATAGGCTCCCCCTATTACATGGGACTTAAACATAACTGACTAAATGTGCACTATTAGATACATCTCTGTGATCCCTTCGGGAATTACAGGTGTGGTGTTATATTATGGACACATAATTTAACACATAAATATATGAAACAATATTATTTTCAGATTTGTGAGCAAGATACACGTAGGTTTAGTAGTGAGGTTTAAATTCTGTTATTTCGGATCAGTACCAATTTTGTGACTACAAGTTCTACAAAATAATGACAGTCTTATTACAAAAAAGATAAACAGATGTCGACCATGTGTTTAAAAAAAGTTGTACCACAAATCTGTGTTTAGTCAGTGTTTAGAGTTAGACATTAGTTAAACTATGTTTAAGTTTAAACACACGCGATCCCTTGTCTAACGTTCGTTTAACACTAAGTTAAATCACTCTCATTTGGAAATTCGCACCAGTGAGGCTAGGAACTACCAAATATTAAAATGAGTGTGCTAGAATTCGTAGATTTGATTGATGTGTATCAATCACGCCGACAAAGTGGTAAAATAAAAATTGGAAAAAAATGTTTTATTAGGGTAGCCCCATGTAAAGTGGGAAGTGATTTTTTTTTTTATTTCAACCCTAAAGTGTGATATATTGTTGAAAAGGTATTTAAAAATGAATAGAGGTTTACTAAAATCATTTTTTGATAATGTCAATAATTTCAGAAATAATCGCTCCAAAAGTAAAAAAAACAATGTCCCCCTCTAACTTTTGAACCATAAGTTTAGAAAATATGAAAAAAATCTGAAAAGTAGAACTTTATAAGGACTTTCTAGGAAAATCATTTTGAACAGTTTTTGTACAAAAAAGACAAAAAGTTGTACAAAATAATTTCTGGACTGTTAGTAGTATAGTCGTATATGCAAGCATTTTTTTTTATCTTCGTTTACATATTTTATTATCCTAAACGTATCTTTTTTCAAACAAAAAAAGAATTATTACTACGAAACCCTACACTGAGCGTGGAACGACACGCGCTTGGCCTGTTTTTTGAAATTATTTATTATAATTGTGCTGATAAACAAGAAAACACTACAATTTTAATTTGAGTTTTGTACGTTTTTAATTTTTTAATTCCGATTTGCCGAGAACTTGCGATTTATTTGACATCTATCTGTTTAAAATGAAGTACACTTGAACGAATGATGGGAGAATTGAGTGAATGTTGCTATGCTTAACGAAATGAATAGAGTAAACACATGTTGACCAGATGTTTTTCTAAACAAAGCAAAAACACGGTTTTGTGGTACAAAGTGTTAAACACCCTCCTAAACGAGGTCTAAGTCTTTAGACACTGTTTAACTAAACACGTATTCAAACTGTGTTTAAAATTCTTTTTGTAGTAAGACTGTGATTGTCTAAGCCATAATTTACTTAGCTTAACGACTCGCTGCCATTTCAAGCAATTGGGAAGGAAAATACCGAATGCGAGACTATTAAAAGTTTAGCTGTAGTAGTAAATCGATTCGGTTTTCAAGCATTCATAACATTTTCGGTTCAAAGTCAACAGGTGGCCCACTGGTTGGTCTTGAATTAAAACTGCTTACTTTTTTGGAAGTGTTATGAGAACTTATGTAACGAACATAGACAGGAATGCTTAAGTTATGTACCTATGCGATTTAGTGACACTGTTTCTTTGTAACTTTGACACACTTATTTCGAAAGGCTGACATCGAAAAATGCTAGGCATTGTAGATTGGTGTGGATATGGATACAGAATGTTTTAAGTTATTGCTGCTGAGCATGTAGTTGGGTTCGATTCTCGTGTAGGGTAAAGCGTTGCTGGGTTTTTCTTTAAAGAATTTATCAGTATCAGCCCGGAAGCTGAATTTATGCCTGGTTTGTGAGCATTCTAGAGCCTTTCACGTGAGTTCATAAGACTTACGTCGAATTGTTCGAGAAAGATCTAATACAAATCGTAGTACCTAATCGTCTTTGAGCTAATTACGTAATGACGATAATTTAAACAATGGCTAAAATAAAAATGTTTTTTTTTTATCGCGTAGTCTTTTCTAAAACATGATGAATGGGAATTGAGTTAGAATTTTGAAGAGTCCTTTTAATGTGAGAACTTTCATGGCTACTGAACCAATCTCTCAACAACACAGGAATACCATATCGTTAAAATAACATTTCTTCGTAACCATTTCGGAAAGCGAATGCACGCTTGTACAGCTCGTGGAGGTCCGCAGGGACATAGCTGCAGACTGAAGAGTGACGACGCTTGCCAGGCTGCATGCTGCGGTAAGTGCTTATTGAAATTCACGTCGACAAATCTGCTCTATTTTAGAGAATCTCCCCTGGTGTGGAGGAATGAAGGATTTATATCGTAAAGTTGGACCTAGGTAATGCAAAAACGTGCCCGAGTTTAGATTTTGAAGGAAAGTGATCGCACTTCCCACATGAATCGATAGACTTTACGTGCGTAAATTCGATACCATTGAATAAAAGCGGTATGCAGGCTAACACCGTTTGTATAAATTTTACTATGCAGTGTAGGCATCATCATCTGCCTAACCTTTTTCCAATTATGTTAGGGTTGGCTTCTGGTCTCACGGTAGGCAGCAAATACCTGCAATATTTTACACAGAGTGACTAACATTCTGGCCTCCCGATGACTGGTTGTCAGACTTTAGAGCCGCTGTCTACCTGTAACGACTGTCATTATAATAGATGTACAATAAATTGGGACCAACAACGGCTTAACGTGCTTTCCGAGACACCGAGTAAACTTTGTATGTAATCTACATCTACACTAATATTATAAAGAGGAAAGATTTGTACCTATTTTTGTATGTTTGTAATGAATAGGCTCAAAAAGTACTGGGCCGATTTCAAAAATTCTTTCACCCTTGGAAAGCTACATTCACCTTGAGTAACATAGGCTACTTTTTATCCCTGTATTCCCACGGGAACGGGATCTACGCGAGTGAAACCGCGGGACGTCCGCTAGTGGATAATAAAATTAAAACACACATGAGACGAAAATTACTTACCGACATTCACATTTATCTTGTAGACTAAATAACATAAAAGTTGACACAGTCACCTCCAACTTTCACACTTCAGAGCAGTACGGAAAATAATATCAATTTATTTTGTTATTCAACTCCGTAAACAAATTGTAGCTTGATCGTTTATTACTTAGAAAACAAAAATGGGAAATGGATATCGTGACCAACGAATCTGATAAAGTAAATTACAGTTTTATCTGAAATATAAATAATTTCCTGTTTATAGGTAATTTTATTTTTATCTACATCCTACGGTCTCTTAATCAAGTATTACTTACACAAATTGGAGTAGTTTTTAGCAAGTACTGCCCAAGTATTTGGCATGTTTACTAAGAAAAAAAAAACTAAGCTCAAAAATCTAAAACCCGACTACTAACAAAATCGCGGTCTTAAAAGTAGAAAACAAGAACATAATTCTTGTCTGATATTCTTCGTAGTCGCATGCCACTGATACCGATGCTCCTTCATGGCGTTCTCATTGATACAGAAGTCAGCTGCTAATTGCCATTAGCAAGGTGGCATGCGACTACGAACAAGAATTATGTTCTTGTTTTCTACTTTTAAGACCGCGATTTTGTTAGTAGTCGGGTTTTAGATTTTTGAGCTTAATTTTTTTATTTGAATTTTATTTTTGGGTGTACTTAAACTAGAATATAATACATATTTGCAATATACTCGCCAAGACCTTTCATTTGATACCAAACTTGCTATGATTATCTCAAATTAATATTTTTTGAGGTAAGTTTTTGACATTTAAATTCCGTCATAAAAATAATTTATAAAATTTATATAGCCTATGTCACCCGGGCTATTCTTACAAATCTATTGACACCTAATTTATTAAAATCCGTTCAGTAGTTTAGGCGCTACGGTGGAACATACATACATACATAGACTGCCAAAATCATTACCCTTCCTTTTGGCTTCGCCGTAGTCGGGTAAAAAGAAGAAGATTCTTTTCCCGTTTTCGACCAGTACCGATTGTTGGGTCTCCTCCATTGCTCGCCAATTTACTGGTACTCTACCTGGTTCTGAGCCACTCGCATCCTACTCTTCCCTTCCTCTCTGACCAGGTCGTTGACACCAGGAAGGACAAACATTACTTTATTAGAGAGGTTCCTCAGGAGGGGTATACACACACGCCGACGCCAGGTGTGTAGTGCTCGCAATCGGCGTGCGTGTATGACCAGATGAATTAAAGTGAACGACGCAAAAGGAATATGTCGTAGCAGGTGGCGTTCTGTGGTAGAAACCTAAGGGGGTAGGCAGAAGCCTACTCCCTTAGGAAAGAGGCCTAAGGCTATGTATGGATTCTGTCGGGGCTGCGGGACCTGCCGGGGGGTCTGCGGGACTGTTCGAAAGAGATACTGCGGGCCGGAACACAAAAGACTTAGAAGGAATATGGGTAGTTTCTAGTTAGTAGAAGTCTGACCTTCCCATCGGCTCCGCCCAGAAGCGGGAAGTCATCTGCTGATATTCCACCCAAAAAAATGGTTATGTATCCTATGTATGTACATATTTATCTTAAGTCTGAGTTGCCATATATATGTCACTGGTATATCGGTGACAGCTGTCACTGTGTAGTGAGGGTACCATCTACTCGTGGCAAGCTTGGCGTGCCTCATGAATATGTAAGCGCTCATCAATGCTCTAGCTCAAGATATCGGATTTTCCGCTTGAACTGTTTTGTTAAGGCTGTTGCGTTATATATTTTGTATCGAACTCGGAACTTGTGTAGGTTTTGTAGGTATTTCGATTTAAGTGTAGGAAATAATAGAGGAGAATCTGAATAAAATCTTGGGAGTAAAAGTGAAGAAAATGTTTTATTACGACAAGATCTTAATAATCATCATAATCAGTATCATCATTTCAGCCAAAAGATGTCCAATGCTGGACATTGGTCGCCTCCAAAAAATGTCGCCACATTGACTGATCTCGAGCGTCTCGCATCCAGCCGATCTCCGTAACCTTCACCACGTCATCGGAACTTAATTGTACAATGTAATATTAAAGAATAATACTGTAATGGAAGTGTAACATACAATTTTATTCAAAGAAATTTCCTCCCAGCCTTTAAAATAAATTTGTTACAAACCAAAAAGAACAATTTACTTTCACTTTCGTCGTGTGTAATAACTTCATGTCCTTTATCATCATCACAACCAAAAAACCTCACACTAAAAACAATTTAACACCAAAAAAATCCGAAAAAATATTAATAAACGCGTCCAAAGCAACTCGCGGTTCGTAAGCCGTTACACTAACAGTTTAAAAGGATAGCTCCAACGGTCTCATGCATAATTTGAGTCAAAATATCGATCTTCCAAAGATTCGAGCATCGTCCCACTAATAATGGGTATTACGAAGAAATTACGAGCATGCTCGTATCAAATGTGATTTACGATAACTAGGGGTGGTTTTTGATAGACAGTTTAATTTGAAGACTTAAGGTGGGGTTCCACTGGCGTGTTACGTTCGTGTTGGAGGGTAGTGCGATATTTTCAGTTCGGAGGGTTGAGTCACGTGGTGTCGGGGTGTGACATGAAATTGTTACGATGGATATTTTTAGTTTGGGGAAAATCCAAATTACTTTGTCAAGTGGTTCTGGGCTCGACTTCCGGGTCAGTTAAAGTGTCTAGTACTCAAACATAACTGGTTAAATGTGAGTATACTATTAGGTTCACCTTCTTCCCTTCGTAGATTACAGGCATGATGTTATGTTATTATGCAAAGTCAGGGAAACTAATAAAAAAACTTCCAAGTTTCCGTATTCCAAATCAAAACTGTAATTCTTTGGCAATAGGGGATCGGACAAAAAAAAACTAATTAGTCCGTCAGATAGATTTCCAAAAAATATTGACCACATAATTATTTTTTTCTTTTTTCACGTAAAAAAAAAATGAAGACGATGCAGTGCTTCGAAAACTCGTGTAACGTCATATGATAGTACATTTTGTACCTTCAAGTGACGTTTCAAGCCCTACTCCATGATCTTTGACGCGCTTTATCTTCGTAAATTTTTATTGATTTGAAAAAACAAAAAACACGTATCCAATATTTTTCTATAATCTAACTGACGGACTAAACAGAATTCTATTTTTTTGAGTCAGTCCGATCCCCTTTGACACTAGGTGTCAATGTGTTATCAATTAATTACTCTGGTGCTACTTATATTGTTATTTTAAAGTTTGAAAGTGGCACCTGTTATAAAAAATTAAACGGGTCGTGGGGCTTTCGGGGCCCAGGACCGTGGTCCCGAACGTGTTCTCATATTATCCTCAGTAAAAATCCTGAGTAGTTTCTTTATTGTTGCAAAACTGCACCTTAAATAGATATAAAAATAAAAAAGAATAAAACACAAAATAAAAAGTTAACAAACTAAATCTAGAAATCTACTACCTAGAATCTTCTCACATTCACAAAACGATTGTCAGAACATTCTAAACAAAGGTAATAAAATATTACAACAAGACTTTTAACATGTGCCCCAAATGTTGTTTTCAGTGCTGTAACTATTTTTAGCAGAGGGCGTATAAATATTATGTTCGAAAAACATTGTAAAAAGTCTGATTAAAATAAAAGAAGAAAACTGGCCAAGTGCAAGTTGGACTTGCACATGAAGAGTTCCGTTCCATGACTTCCTATAGGTTTTCTTGTTTTCTCTTTCATAATTTTAGGCCTAGTAGTTACGGAGATAAGGGGGGGGGGGGGGGAAATGGTCGGACCACGGTCGGACAGACAGATAGATAGACAGACAGACATTTTTTTCCCGTTTGGTATGGAACCCTTCATTTGTGCGAGTCCGACTCGCTCTTGGCCAGTTTTAACAATATGCTTTTTTAATAAGGACACGTTTAATGTGTATGGTTTTGTAAGTATATCTGAAACAATACAGTTTAAAATTTGCTACTGGCCATACTGACGGCGAAAAATGCGTAATAAAAAGAATAATTTAGGCTGGACACACTGATGGTGACGCTCGTAGCGGGCGGGAGAAAGATTGTATCGTCGTGATAAATTCGAAATAAGTTTAGATACATAATTTGTAAGAATATAATAAATAAGTTTGGATAATAAATAAGTTTTGAAGGTTCACTGTCGTTATTTCTGAGATATTCTATAAATGTAGTTTTTGAACTTTATTTTAGAACACTGTAGAGGTCTGCTTCGCTTGAGTGGAGACCCGCCGTTTCCTCGTAGTGGCGATTGGCAGTGGTGACCTCTCGTGTACCGGACGCAGGTTCAAGCCATGGTCCTGATTGTGATGGAATGGGACGCCATTACCTCCGTCTGCAAAGGAGTCATGCTCGCGGAGGAGATGGCGGAACGTTTGAGGGAGAGCTCCGTACGTCGCTCCCGACTTCCGAAGCGTCTCCCATCCTGCCACCGTAGGCGAGGATTTGTGGACGGTGAGTAATGGACTAGCTCATCGTCCGTCCGTCTTATGACGACAGGCTGTGTCGACGGCGCGTTCGTGTTCCACGCTCATCTCCTGCTGCATGAACTGCACGAACTGCACGAACGGCTGCGGGTTATTCGAAAGAGATACCACGGACCCGGAACACCAAATACCAAGAAGGATCATGGGTGGTTTTAAGTCTGTAGAAGGTACGGAACCCTAAAAAGAAAGGTCGCCGAACAATAGGGGATCGGACTGCGTCAAAATAATATCATTCTGTTTAGTCCGTAAGTTAGATTATCGAAAAATATTGGATACGTGTATTTTTGTTGTATCAAATCAATAAAAAATGACGAAGATAAAACGCGTCAAAGATCTTGGAGTGGGGCTTGAAACGTCACTTGTGTCGTCAAAATGTACTATCATAATAATATGACGTCACACGAGTTTTCGAAGCACTGTATTGTCTTCATTTTAAGTTTACGTGAAAAAAGAAAAAATACGTGTCCAATCATTTTTGGAAATCTATCTGACGGACTAATTCGTTTTTTTTTGTCCGATCCCCTATTGAGAACCTAAGTACTCCTTTTTGAAGTCGGTTAAAAAGTAAAAGAAGAAAAAAACATAACAGTGAATAAAAAACATGTATTGAGAAAATTTATTGAATTGGTCGATTGCCTCATTGGTCGAGTATGAGGTCTTGGGTACGACTCCCAGACCATTGGGTTTCTCGGTTTCTCCATCTATCTATCTATCTATCTTCTTCTATATAAACAAAAAGAGAAGTCCTGACTGACTGACTGACTCATCAACGCCCAGCCTAAACCCTTGGACCTAGAAAGCTGAAATTTTGCACAGAGGTTCCCTTTATAATGTAGACAAGGAATAAGGAAGGATTTTTCGAAATTCAACCCCTAAGGGAGTTAAATAGGGGATGAAAGTTTGTATGGAAAATCGTCATTTTCACGCGGGCGAAGCCGCTGGCAAAAGCTAGTTACAAATATCTCAGTAGCAGCCACGGAGTTCGGATTCGTGCCAATTGATGGCAATAGGATCGTCCCCTCGTACCTATGCTTATATTATATTAAGTAGGTACACCCCTGTCTTAGGATATTACAGGCAAAACGAAAAAATACACACAAATAGGTGAAGTTCACCCTGGGCCTGCGTGATGGATAGAGTCGCCAAGAGGCATCTGTGGAAGGAATTTTGGGTCAAAATATTATATCAAATAAAGTAAACAGTGTCATAAGCTTCAAAATATTATAATTTCAAAACAATACGTGAATTCCATTTACAAAAATTAAGATTACAATTAAACAGCAATACTTAAATTTAAAAAATATTCAATCTTATTTAATTTATATAATCAGCGACTTGCGACTGCCTGGTACTTTACTATCGTTGTTGATAAATGTAAAGAAGCCAAATTACTTGTTACAACATAATTTTAAAATAAAATAAACAAAAATCACTTCACCAAAAGGTAAACAAATAAAATAAAAAACATTGAAAATAAATTATTGAGACAAAAAAATGGAATTCACCCATCTAGTCATCTAGTGTCGAAATTTAAACGCCAGTCATGTATTTCAGCCAACTTCGGACGTTATGGTTTCCGACGCGGCAGTAGACCCCAGTTAAATGAGGCCGAGCGCAGCCAGCACCGTAAGACACAATACCGACCTGAACGCCATCAACCACCGCCGGACTACCAGAATCTCCCTGTAAAATAATACCACAATGTAAGTAGGGTGAACGTAATGGGGAACTGGGGGCCAATTCTCGGTTTTAGAGATGGTGTCGAACTCGAGAAAAATTTCTAATGACGTCATTTTTTCGAGAAATTTTAAAAGTTGCTATTCTGGGGATGTCGAATTCGACATTTGTCGAAGGCTAACGTTAGAGTTCATGTCGAGTGCTTCTGAGCAGTAGAGATGTCATGTCGATTATATAAATACGTGATTTCTGAGTGAATTTGTTGAGTTTTGGATTGTACACTGTGTTTTCTTTTCTTTAGTTTTTAAATAAAATACGCCTTGGCATCTCATACTGGAAATTCGATTTATACTCTTTGATTTGTGAATTGTGTTTTCTTGAAACGACGACCTTCGCGCAGATAACAGACTCTGTAATTTGTGTACCCACGATTGGACTTGAAACTACTGAAAGATGGACGAGTTTATAGCATTTTTATCTCGGAGTTGTTGGAAAGTGGCGAGCAACTGGCCAATATACGGCGACAACAGCTATCCCGTCGTCGATATTTACGACTTGATCGAAACAGAAGTCATTAAAACTTCAGACTAAATAAAGATTTAATAAGGGTTCTAATACTTAGACCTATTGGCTCCTGTAATTCAGGATACCAGTTACCACTAAAATAGACCTGAAAACGAAGGTAAATAATTGTTTGCTTCATAATTTTATTAGTCACTGACAGACAGTCAGCTGTCAAACTGATTATTTTTACACTAAACGTTTCGTTTTACTTTGGCTTTGCACGGGACTTACTCAAATTTAATATATAAATGATGTCCTAATTTTAAGTGTTTCTCATAATTATGTTTACTTGTTTGTTTGTGAAACCAATAAATACTTTTTCTTTCTTTCTTTCTTTCTTTTATACTTAAATAGTTAGGTTTAGTCAGCGTTTTAAAACAAAATCATTCATTCACTCATAGCTACCTAAAACGGAACGCGCGATTCTTCATAATGGTAACATTAGCTTCACTCGAATCGACATTTTCGTGACATTTATTTCTATTTTGACTGAGAATACGGAATTCTGCTCAATTCGAAATTTTTTGGTAGAGATAGAGATATTTTTGATAGACATAGAGATAGACTTACGAACTCGAACTCGAGATAAATGTCGAAAATTGAGAATTGGCCCCCTGGGCGAAATAATCCACAACGAAAGGACTGATCGCCCGTCTGGTGTCTGCCGGCGTCCCCGAAGATAAATAGAAGTAGGGTGAACTCATTTAATTCTGTGATTCGCCTAATTCGGTGATATTTGATACTTAGTTAGTACTTTATTTTTATATTTCTAAATGCCTTTATCACGAAGTTAGATGAGTTCACTATAATAGGTTTTTTACCTTGAACGGAGTATTTTTTTAATTTATTTTTTATTATGAAATATTAGTCTGAAATCACTAACCCTTCGTAAGCAAGCGTGTAGATCAGTGCTCGTGTTGTTTTGTACGATAAGAGCCTTTTGGCCAGCAGTGGGACAGTAATAGGCTGGTATTATTATTTATAATTATTACTCGCACCGATCCGAATTCATATGTCATTACTGGGTCCAGTATCTAGCGGCTAGATACTGGTGTTTGTAGCATATAAGTATGTGATTTACTCTCAAAATATTTACATAACAGTGATCCTTGCCACCCTCAGGTAGGCCGGCACAGAACATTCTTCTGGTGACAATTCGACGATAAGGTTTTAGCTGTTTTCTACACGATGTTCTATTCACAGCTGGTACCTGTACTACATTCAATATGGTGGTTTCGGGACCATTTTCCTGCAAAAATAAAGGGTTATTATTTCACTATTACATACATACTTACAGGTTTTACTAGCTACTATACATGAATAGTCTAGAAATAATTCAATTAAAACAATGGAAAATACAATATCGTTATCATCATCATTAGCCTTTTTTTTTTGGTGGGTGGAAAATCATCAAATAACCCCCCCCCCCCGCTCTTGGGCAGAGCGAAGGGGAGTGTCAGACTTCTACTGACTAAAAACCAACCCATGTTCCTTCTTCGCCCTTGTGCCGAGGCCACGTCATCTCTTTCGATAATCCGCAGCCCTGACGGGCGTCGGCCCCTTCTTGCTGACACCTCTTTGAGGCGCGCGTGGAACACAAACGCACCGCCGACACGGTCTATTGCCGTCATGACGACTGCCGGACGGTGAGCTAGCCCATTACTCACCGTCCACAGGCCCGCGTCTACGGTGGCCGGAAGCCATCACGTGCCCCCCGACGCCCGGAGCGCCTCCCGCGGCGGCTGGGACGAGGGGTTCTCTCCCTCTCTCGTTCCGCCACCTCCTTCGCTAACATCACTGCTTCGCAGAAGGAGGCGACGGCGTCCCATTCCTCCTCGCCCCGTACCATGGCTTGCACCAGGGCCGGACCCGAGAGGTCGCCGCCGCATCATCATAAGCCTAGCGTCTTCCCGACTATATTGGGGTCGGCTTCCAGTCTTACTGGATGCAGTTGATTACCAGTATTTAACATCGAATGCCTACTTTTCTGACCTAAGATTGGTTGTCAGACTTTGGGTCACTGGCTATCTGTTACAACTGTCAATGATTTGGAAACTGCCATATAACAACGCAATCTCAAATAGAAGAAACATGAACTTACGCTAGTAATTCCCCATCCGGATATTGTAACGATATCACCATCAGCAACGTCAGTTCCCGACCTGGCCAACCTTATGCTTCTGGCATTAGTACTGTCTAAAGCCATGCCCTGACTGACTCGGATGATTCCGACGTCGTAGTCACTAGTATCCGCATCGTATTGCGGATGAGACGTGAAGTAAGATGCTTTGTACACCGAGCCACCACTGGAAGCGTCGGTACTGCCAATTCGGATGCGAATTGATTGTATTCTGAAATGTGCATTTCCATTATCAGTTTTGATGTACAACTTTCGGAGACCATGAATCAGGATGATATGTGTCAGGCCGGACGCCAAAAGGCTAGGTGGCGACGATGTTCACCAGGTCTACAATGCTTACGAGAGTTGGCAAGAATCGATTTCAATGGTCTTTGATTGGAAAATTGGCCTAGTGCATGTTGGACCACGCACAATGTAGGGTTCCGTAGTTGCCCCTCAAAATATGTGAACTTACTAAACTGGTTAACCACCCTGCCTACATGCCTCCGAACGATGATTTTTATTGTAAAAAACTCATGTTGGACCACCCGCAATGTAGGGTTCCGTAGTTGCCCCTCAAAATATGTGAACTTACTAAACTGATGAACTACACCCAGCCTACCTGCCTCCGAACAATGATTGTTATTGCAGAAATAAAACAGTTTTTTTGAGACCTACGCTCCCATACATATGGACAGGAAAAGAATTTAAACAGTTTCACACTTACCCTTCAAGGCAATGGGCAGCAGTAACGATATAATGACGATTGACAATGGAACCACCACATCGGAAGTTAGTGGTACCATCATTTAGTGACAGGGATACCTGGTATGGGTAGTTTTGTATCGTAGTTTCGTCACCACCTACAATCTTACTTCCGACGTGACCCCTTTTTTTACATAAGACATCTGAAAAATAATAAAAGTTAATAGAGCGATCGAATAAGCATGATCAGACTATAATGTTGCCACTGCTTGGACGCAAGCGTCCTCTCTATGAGAGGGAAGGGCTATGATTCACCACGCGAGCCCGGTTAGTTTTGGTAGTCATCACACGTCTTTGAATTTTCGGTTCCATGACATGCTGGTTTCCTCACGGTGTTTTTCTTCACCGTTTTGAGACCAGAGGTGATAAAATAACAATTACACTAAGTAATACACCTGCAGGGTTCGAGGGATAATTATTTGATTTAAAAATTATTTTTAATTTGTTCTGGTTGATCCGGTGTACAAATTTATTGTTTAAATCCCATAGCTATTAAAAGGGACAATAATAATGTAACAAAACAAAAGTAGATTATAGTTTACCATTTGCGAAAAAAGCAACAAAAAACATTAAATAAAGAGTAAACTTGTCCATTTTTTTCTGTCACAGAAAATGTAATGAATAGTTCTTTTGTAGGATTATATTTAAATACATTTCTGATACATTGTCGACACAATAATTTGCATTTAATTACGCCGATAACTAATAGTAAGTGCGTGGAACTTAGCGATAATGCAAAAATGCATGGCCACTACAGGCCATGCATTTTTGTATGATTTCGGTACTTACTTCCCTAGGCAGTATATTTTAAATGGCTCCTTCTAATAGTTATGTATTCAAAATCAAAATCAAAAGTCATTTATTCAAACTAGGCTGATAATCAGCACTTTTCGAACGTCAAAATGTACTTATTTACTAGAAACATTACCCCACAAGGCCCACCCTTCGAAAATTCCTAGTGTTAGCTGGAAAGAAGAAGTAGCGAAACAAGCTCCCCAGCAACACATCTGCCTGTTAGGTTAGAAGAACCAGACTCAATAAAATAGTAAGGTGTAAGTTAATATAACGATTGACTACAGACAGAAATCAATAATAAAAAGTATATAATAATAAAAAAACCTAAGGAGTTATTTAAGCAACCGATGTATTAGAAAAAGACTTAGGATTCCGTGCAAAAATCCAAATGGGGAAGCTATATTTTTTTTGTAACAATTTCAGGCGGACTAATGTCGTAAGCAACACATCGGGATATTTGAACTGACATCGCAGTGACGCAACGTTTGAACGGCGTCGCTTAAACTACAGCTACATAATACATGACTTCTCATTCATACATCCCAGCCCTGCAAGCAAGGCTTACGAAGAACAAGGGTGTCGACACAGTTTGTTAATCTCTTAAATGCCTGGCCACCGCTGTTCTTTGACGGATTTCCTCATTGCAAACGTAATCCCTCAAAGAGACTGAATTTAACACTTCTGTGCACTGAACCTTTGATATTATGTTCAAATGCGCTTGACACCTCGGTTTTGTTATGTTCGGTTATTTCTTTGTAATAGATTAGATGTATTATCGTATCGAAAGCAGCGAGAAAGTACATACTAATAGTAATTTTCTTGAATTTGAGAAATATTAAAATATTGCTCTTTTCCGTCAATATTATCAAAGGCATCAAAAGGACAGCATCAGGGTTGGTAACAGTGTCACTCTATCTACGAATGATATCAAATAGCGAGGAAAATTATATCTGCCGAGGGTGGAAATGTCAATTTTCCCCTTATCTAATAATCGTATTAGATTACTCATTATTTACTTCCTCGTTGGTCAGACTGCTGAGTATGAAATCCCGAGATTGATTGCAAATTCAATTCCAGGTCATGCAAAATACCATCAGGAAATTCTCAATAGCAGTCACGATAAGCTGGTTGCCAAGCTACATAGCCTGGCCCACCGCCGCAAGTTGCATGTCTGTCGGTCTTCTACAGACTGTACTGTGTGCGCAGGAGCTCCACGGGCTGATTCCATCATGTAGCCTCACCTTCAATTACGTGGGACTTAAGCTTAACTGGTGAAATACTAGTACTCTGCATTACCCCTATGAAATCATAGGCGTATAAACTATTGATTACTGAGAGCATCACAATCCTCATATGGATGCCAAATATTATTTTACGAAGGCATGACATTTTGACAGCCTTGCTATTTAAACAAAACACTTAAATTCAAAATATCAGAGATATTTGACAACGAAGGTTGATTTTTGTATGATCCTACGTAAAATCAAAGGTCCCTATTACCAGTAAAACGTCGAAATATCCATGGAAATTACCGAACCCCTTTCACAAATGCAATAAAATATTTTTGGGGGCACATCGTTACGACGATCGAAAATTCGGGACACGAAAATTGCATGTAACCACATAACAACCTTTTACAATGTCATGTTACTGTATCTTTTTCATACATGGAGCGTGACCGGAGTCGGCAATCCGGCACTTTTACCGTCCAATTCGGTTCTAATTCAACTAATCCAACCAATCACGGGGCCGGAACGCGAGGATTTACAACTGAAATCGAGTGGACAAGTGCCCTTGTTGGATAACTGGAGAGCGGATATTGTGTTCGCCTTTTTGAAATTTGTTTTTGAATAATATGATGTAACGAGTTGATGTTCTTTTTGTATTTTGTTGGTAATCTATATCTATATTCTATATATCTATATCTATAAAAGCGAAAGGTCACTCACTGATTCATCACGAAATCTCGAAAACCGCTGGACGTACAAAGATGATTTTTGGTAGGGAGGTAGTTTATGGTTAGTAGACGTCCGCTAAGAACGGATTTTGCGACAGGGCCGGATTAGGGTGGTCTAAGGGCCCTCGCAAGTTTGTATGAAACTCCTTCATTTTTTGTGCCACAATCTAGATTTTTGGCAGAGACGTAGTTTATAGTCAGTGGGCATCTGCTATGAATTAATTTTGCGACAGGGCCGGATTAGGGTGGTCTAAGGGCCCTCACAAGTTTGTATGAAAGTCCTTAATTTTTCGTGCTATAATCTTGATTTTTGGCAGAGACGTAGTTTATAGTCAGTAGGCATCCGCTATAAATTAGTTTTGCGACAGGGCCGGATTAGGGTGGTCTAAGGGCCCTCGCAAGTTTGTATGAAACTCCTTCATTTTTTGTGCCACAATCTAGATTTTTGGCAGAGACGTAGTTTATAGTCAGTGGGCATCTGCTATGAATTAATTTTGCGACAGGGCCGGATTAGGGTGGTCTAAGGGCCCTCACAAGTTTGTATGAAAGTCCTTAATTTTTCGTGCTATAATCTTGATTTTTGGCAGAGACGTAGTTTATAGTCAGTAGGCATCCGCTATAAATTAGTTTTGCGACAGGGCCGGATTAGGGTGGTCTAAGGGCCCTCGCAAGTTTGTATGAAAGTCCTTCATTTTTTGTGCTACAATCTTGATTTTTGGCAGAGACGTAGTTTATAGGCAGTAGACGTCTGCTTAGAACCGATTTTGTGACAGGGCTGGATTAGGGAGGTCTAAGGGCTCTCGCCAGTTCGTATGAAAGTCTTTCATTTTTTGTGCAACAATCTTCATTTTTGGCAGGGACGTAGTTTAAAGTTAGTAGACGTCTGCTTAGAACCGATTTTGAGACAGGGCCGGATTAGGGAGGTCTAAGGGCTCTCGCCAGTTTGTATGAAAGTCCTTCATTTTTTGAGCTGCAAACTTGATTTTTGAGACGGACTTAGTTTATAGTTAGTAGACGTCTGGTAAGAACAGATTTTGTGACAGGGCCGGATTAGGGAGGTCTAAGGGTTCTTGCAAGTTCGTAAGAAAATCCTTAATTTTTTGTGCTACAAACTTGATTTTTGGCAGGCACGTAGTTTATAGTTAGTAAAACTCTGCTAAGTACAGGTTTTGTGGCAGGGCCGGATTAGAGAGGTTTAAGGGCGCTCGCAAGTTTGTTTAAAAGTCCATCATTTTGTGTGCTACTAACTTGAATTTTGGCAGGGACGTAGTAGGTGAGTAGAAGTTTGCTAAGAATCGATTTTGCGACAGGGCCGGACTAGGGAGGTCTAAGGGCTCACGCGAGTTTGTATGACAGTCCTTCCTTTTTTTGTGCTACAATTTTGGCAGGAAGGTACTTTATAGTTAGTAGACGTTGACTAAGAACAGATTTAGCGAGTTTAGCAACATGGCCAGAATAAGCAGGTCTGAGGGCTTTCACATGTTTGTAAAAATGTACTGTTTTTTTTGTACTAACAACCTGAAATTTAACAAGTCTAGAGTTTAGGAGTAGGAGATCTAAGCTAAGAAATTTGTAAGGAAGACCTGGACTAAGGGCTCATGTAAGTCCATATGAAATACTTGGCTTTTTGTACCTGAAAATTGGCAGAGAGATAGAATATATTTAAGACATTTCAGGTAGGAATAGATTTTACGACAGGGCTGGTTTAAGGGAATATAATCGCTTCGATTGGCATTTGGCATTCGTTTTGACATAGTACCATCCACAGGCAGTCCAGACAAGAGAGTCAGAATTTCTACGCGAACGAAGTCGCGGGCAACTACTAGTACTTATAATAAATCTGTAGAGAGGTCAATTCTGTACATGATATATATTTTCAAAATAACTATCAGGGGGTAATTAGTGATCGATACTGATGCCAAAAATGCAATCAGTAAAATTTTTGTCTGTCTGTCTGTCTGTCTGTATGTTCCTTATAGAAACAAAAACTACTCGACGGATTTTAACGAAACTTGGTACAATTATTCTTCATACTCCTGGGGAGATTATAGTATACTTTTCATCACGCTACAATCAATAGGAGCAGAGCAGTGAAGGGAAATATTGGGAAAACGGGAGAAGTTGCTCCATTTTTTAAGCTTCCGTCGCGTGTGCAGCCTTAATGGTTAAAGCTACATAGAAATCATTTATGACGGAAATGTTTTACATAAAATTATCTAAAAAATATCCCACAACAGCATATGTCTATCTTTTATGGTTGACTCACAATAACACGTGTAACTCCCGATAGCTTAGCAGTTCGGAGCTTTCTGATTATATTTGTTTACTCTTACGTTTATAATACTCTCACTCATCCCTAATTAAAAGAAGTTAATATTATTACCTATTCAATAAAAAAATAATCATAGTAATCGGTATAGAAACACCAAATTTATACATGAAATACGCTAATAAGCCGTCGCGCGTGAATACTGAATCATGCCATAAGGATTATTTTTGTGTAACGGTTGCCGCGCTCGACACGGGTCGTGGCTGTTGATGCGTTCAGAGCGTTCGACCTTATTGACGGACAATTAATAATTGATTTTAACAAACAATGCTTATCAGCGCGACTTTTAGTCTTTAAATAGTTTATTTGATCTTTTGTTGTTATTTTCTAAAATAGGTATTAGTTGTTTTGGTAGTGTTTATATATTCGTTCAAATTACAAATTATTAATAGTTTGCATTTTATGTCCTTTTATGTGAAGGTAGTAGAAGTAGAAGTAGTACGCATAGTTTTTTAGATACCGATAGGTAAGTTTTGGCTAATTTATGTTCAATTTTAGTTTTGTATTATGTAGGTAAAAGTGTAGATACTTGTATTAATTATAGTAGTTATAGGTATTTATTTGTAAGTGAAGTAGGTATAGGTAGATGGTATTGCACAGGCGTTTCAGCTTTATTTTCATTTCTTTTTTTGTTGTAAGTTGTACATATTTCTGGGTATAATTCTATTAGAATATTTTAGTTTAAATTGGCACTTAGATTTTAAGTGTAAGGTAGCTATAGTTAGGACCTCTATCGTAGGTTATTTTGTTACCTAGGTAACTGACAGCCTTTCCGTTACCGTCGATTAAAAATAAAATACCCAATGCCACCTAAAAAACGCCACTGAACCGGGAGAAAGGACATGGTACTTTTTTTACGAAAAACGACGGAAACGCGGACGAAGTCGCGGGCAAAAGCTAGTTAATTAATAAAAAAGAACATTATTCATCTATACTATCTATACTAATATTATAAAGCTGAAGATTTTTGTGTTGAATAGTCCATTTATCGAGGAAGGCTATAGGCTATATAACATCACGCTACGGCTAATAGGAGCTGAGCATAAATGAAAAATGTTACAAAAACGGGAAAAGGTATTTCCTTTTTGAGAGCTTCCGCTGCGTGCGCTGCGAAAACGGTTTAAGTTACGCAAATATCACGTATGAAGGAATTGTTCGTCTTTAAAAGTTCTAAAAAAAAGTCCGCGACAGCATCTATCTATCTTTTAAGATTGACTCACTGTAACCTTTTTTTACTATTAAACTGTTAGGTTAAAATAATTATTTTTTGCGAAGCTTATTTAACCCATATGGTATTAATCTATATCTAAATAAATGTGTAAAAATGTTTGTTAGAAGGAAAATTTAATATAAAATATTTGTGCCCTTTACTCTAAACCGTTTATACAAATATCTCAGAAGATATCGCAATGTAAAAATATCCGCGCGGCAAAATAATTCGCGCGTCGCAATGTAGGGAGATTCTTTCCGGGAAATTCAAATTCAAAATATTTACTGCATCATAATGTTTACAAGTACAGATGAGAGTGTTATCGTATATATATTTAACAGTAAGAGATACCTATAGTAATTCACACTTTAATATAGGTAATCTAAGCTAATCTAAACCATCTGAACTATTATAATAAAGAAGAAAGATGTGACGCAGACGAAGTTGCGTGGGTCAGCTAGTATTTTCATAAAATTGGATTAATTAAATTTCATTTCGGAGTTTAACAACTTTTTCTGCACACTGATCAAGATGTAGAATCACAGATTCTACCCATGGATTCTGATCGCCAGTTATGTTTAAGTTCAATATAATAGGGGGCGTGCCTAATATTGCCACCACCATAAGGGTACAAATCCAGTATCTGTGGCTGCTATACTGATAAATTCCTGGTGGAAGAACCCGTTAACAATTTTCACGGCCCGGGAACAGAGGTCCCGAGTTCGTTTCGCTCAGAAATCGATTGTGGCTAGGTACTAGATCAACGAGGCAGTAATTAATTATCAATTCAATTCCTAATTGAATTTAAATATAAGGCATAAAATAGTCCCGTCGGGGCTGTGGATATCCCGTCGGGGCTGTGGATATCGAAAGGTTACCGCGGCTCCGACACAAGGGCGAAGAAGAAGGAACATGGGTTTGGTTTTTAGTCAGTAGAAGTCTGACACTCCCCTTCGCTCTGCCCAAGAGCGGGGGGGGTTATTCGATGATTTTCCACCCACCAAAAAAAAAAAAAGGCATAAAATAGTGGGCGTCGGGGCTGTGGATTATCGAAAGAATAACGCGGCTCCGACACAAGGGCGAAGAAGGAACATGGGTTTGGTTTTTAGTCAGTAGAAGTCTGACACTCCCTTTCGCTCTGCCCAAGAGCGGGGGGGGGGAGGTTATTCAATGATTTTCCACCCACCAAAAAACAAGAAAAAAAGGCATAAAATAGTAATTCGATTAGTGAGTCAGCATACATTAGATACAGCACATTAAAAACTAAGACTTTCGTTTAATTTCCCTAACCTTGCATGCCAACAATAGACAGAAATAAATAGATATCGAAGGTGCTATAATAAAATTAATTGTAAATTACTTCCTTCCATTTCGTCTTAGAACAGGATAAGTTTATTAATTCTAACACTAACTACGCACAAGTAATTGCTCGTAATTCTGTTTAATTAGTACACATTTATGTCGTAAAATTACTTAAGCTGCATCACTTAAATTCTGTGCAATGTTGCTAAATTGAAGTCTTGGAAGTAACAGTTTATGTTTAATAAATTGAAATAACATAACATTATAATTGATTTAATTTACTGAAACTTATGTCTGATGTCTCTTTCGTGGGATCAAATCAAATTAAATTTATTTGTCAATGTAAGTTTCACTACAATGGGTAGATACGGTAATGTATTTGTTTGTGGATTAAAATTACGCTAAATAAAAGTGTATGAATGAGGCATAAATCATTCGATTTATAGTAGTATACATTGAATGTTAAAATTAAAAGTTCTAAGAAAAAATCAAATGTGTTTCAGTAGAGTTTAGCAGTTCATAAACTTTTAGGTAGGTAAGAGTTCATATTTAATTATACACATTCATCATTTTAAGGGTTCCGTTGCCAAATAGCATAAAACAGAACCCATAAGAAAGAAAGTCTGGTCGTCCGTATGTCACAGCCATTTACTCCGAGATAATTGGCATCTTACTGTTAAAATTTGGAGAGTAGAAGCCCTTTTTATAAATATGATGAAATTATCAAAAACTAAAATAAAAGATAAACTAGTTGTGACTAGTTGTGGCGCTTGGCCGGTTTTTATAATTACCGATATTACTAGGCCTACTGAGCTGCAACCTATTTATTACATAGGTGGGTTATTCCTCTGTTACAAAGAGAAATAAAACCATAGAGCTATTTTATTAATCATAAAATTACATTATCCTTAGCTGTCCATGGTACCTAAGTGAACTCCAAGGCACACAACTATCTACAAGGTATTTTCAAATATTGGTTCATTTCCTTGATTTATGATCCGTAGTCGAGCATATAAATATTGGCTCTACAGGAAATACAAATGTTGGATACTACCGAGTAAAATATTGATACAAGATGTAAAAGGGGTAAATGTAAATATTTCTGGTTTTTGAATTAATTGTGAACTTCATATCGTTATATTTTAGAGAGTTTGCCGTATACAATTCTATACGTTTTATACGCGTAAAATGAGGCACATGATCAAAAATACGTCATGTTTGCTCAGAATACATAATATTAAGCAAACAAACACACACAAAAACGAGCAAGGACAAAGAAATTATAAAAAAAAAATCACAAACAAGCATACGTTGCATACAAGTACATGATTTTTTGGCTAATGTGTCTCTTCTTATAAATTGTCCAACTTGAGTCTAACAGTTATCATTCTGTTCGTCATACCCCAATTCATTTGGGGTCAGCACAGCATGTCTTATTCTTCCATACTTCTCTATTATCGTCATCTCATCTGACACCTCCTTTCTTACCATATCATCCTTTATACAGTCCTTTGGTCTTCCTCTGCTCTTACAACATCATCACATTCATTCATGCAACTTTCCTCAAATCCGACATTTTTCTCATTCATTTTTCTCCGCATCATTTTTGTAAACCGATTACCCTGAGTCTAACAGTAAATCAATGTAAAATTCTAAATCCCGTCGACGACCACACATAATACCATCCTAAAATTCACTATGCACAGACACAATGCAATCACTTCAAAAATATGAATTCTTGATGACACAATTCGTATGACCACTTACAGATCCATTTCGAAGAAGTACAAAATGGAAGTAAAGTTACATTCACATCAAATAAATAAATAAAAATAGTCGGAACCCATTCGACCAAAGTGTTCCAGAAAGCTGTAGGTGAATAGGAGGTCACGTATCTACAGCAAATCTTCCATATGCGGTATTCTTGGGACGTCGTTTTTACATTTTACTGGAGTCAAATGCATTTGTGGAAATATTGTTTTAAGAGATTGGGGTTCCATTTTGTCTAGCTGAATTTGCATGCCACTTTTCTTTACGAGCTTATTTCCAATTGCGAAGAAGCCATTGCTTACGTTGTAAAATGCTGAGAAACTGATTCGTGTAATAATGTGTAGCTTTTCATGTGTTTCTTTTTCCTTAAGTGTTGATTTTCGGAACATTTTGTTGTCTTTGTTTACGGCTTTCATAATTATGTCGAACGTTTCATGTCAAAATAAATACCTTCGCCATATAAACAGGCATCTATTTTTGGAAATAGTTATATTGATGCTCAGTTTTGATGTATGTCTAACAAAAGTTTTAAGCCTTTAAAAGCCATTATGCCATGATTCCATCACACCTCTGTGTTGTTATTTATTTATTTTTCATAGGCAAACCCAACGTATGAACATTTGGCACTTTGTGCATTTAAGTGCCGTAACCCATTGCCGTTTTTAGAGTACTTCACCAATTTGTTTTTTCATGCAAATTAGCGTATGCGGTTCTGTTTTTTACCTTTTAAAATGTTGAATATTTAATTTTGAGAATATTTTGACCTGCTTCATGATTCATCCAGCATTGTATAAGTGCACTATCTTTAATGGAAACTAACCTCATTCCATGTAACAATTCAATATCTCTTACCACTCTAACCCTCTTAAGTTAGAGTAACACCTAACCATTTTAACGTTAACTATTCATTTCCTCTATAAAAGCTCCAAGCGAGGTTTAATCATATTAAAACCACGGCTTCTAAATTATACATGCCATTACTTCGTCTTCTCAAGATTTCGCTCAAGGAGCCATGTACTCGTTACAGCAACAGTTACATTTGAAACCTGTGGCACGCTGAATCCCGGCCCTTCAGTGGAGAGCCCTACTGGGCCAGACCGGAGCAACGCCAGTAAAAAATCTCCAGCTTTAATTGGATTGCCTTTTATTAGCGTAATAAAATTGGATTTACTCAGTCGAAACCGGACGCGTTTCGGCGCCCCGTTGTTTCGTTATTCCCAAATGGAATATTTGAATCGAGAAACGGTCCTTTGAGACGATGATCCAACGCTTCTGAATACAATCGTAATGATTGCTATTGGATTTTTTTTTCGGAAAATTATTTGCGGAGCCATAATTAAATGGTTGGCTAACAGAAAAGGGTCTTTGTTGAATTGTCTGTTCTGGTTCTATTTGGCGTTATGACGACGATATCAATGATCCTAACTGCTTTAGAAATCTGATGATCCCATTTAATAATTCAATAGCTATGTGAACTCATCTTCTTAGACAATTTGATCAAGTTTTTTATAACAGACATAGGAATAACGGATACACTGTGCAAAACGATAATTATGACAAGCAATAAGGTGTGTGAAGAGATGACAAGAAGTAAGAAGAAGACATGCTGCGCCTACCATAAATAGATATCATTATCATCATCTCACTCTTCTGCCCTTTTTAGGGTTCCGTCGTCAACTAGGAACCCTTATAGTTTCGCCATGTCTGTCTGTCCGTCCGTCCGTTCGTCCGTCCGTCCTCGCTTAATCTCTGTGACCGTTAGCACTAGAAAGCTGAAATTTGGTCCCAATATGTGTATCAATCACGCCGACAAAGTGGTAAAATAAAAATTAGAAAAAAATGTTTTATAAGGGTAGGCCCCCTATTTATGTAAAGTGGGAAGTGATATTTTTTTTATTTCAACCCTAACGTGTGATATATTGTTGGAAAGGTATTTAAAAATGAAAAGGGGTTTACTATAATCATTTTTTTTTAATGTCAATAATTTCAGAAATAATCGCTCCAAAAGTTAAAACAATGTGTCCCCCCCCCTCTAACTTTTGAACCATAAGTTTAGAAAATATGAAAAAAATCTGAAAAGTAGAACTTTATAAGGACTTTCTAGGAAAATCATTTTGAACTTGGATGGAAACAGCAGAAACCAATATAATTTGGTCCCTGAATCGTATGAGCGTCTATACAATCCAGAGGTCAAGTTTCATTGGCCCGTAGAAGAAATTGCATAAATTATAGCATACCGTTTTGGTACGGAACCCTTCATGTGCGAGTCCGACTCGCACTTGGCCAGTTTTTTTTTTTTTTGGTGGGTGGTAAATCATCAAATAACTCTTGGGCAGAGTGGAATGGAGTGTCAGACTTCTACTGACTAAAAACCACCCATGTTCCTTCTTCGCCCTTGTGTCGAGGCCACGTTATCTCTTTCGATAATACGCAGCCGCGACGGGCGTTCGGGGGCCCTCCTTGCTGACATCTCTTTGAGGCGCGTGTGGAACACGAACGCGCCGTCGACACGATCTGTTGCCGACATAAGACGGCCGGATTCTTCTGCCCTTATCCCAATTTATTTGAGGTCGGCGCAACATGTCTTCTTCTTCTTCTCTTCTCAATGTTAGAGACCATGTCGGTTAGAAAATATTATAGAGTGCTTCCGATACCTAAGGCCCGTAATCCACCAAAGCGGAGACGAGCAGAGCGGAGAGGAGATGTGCCAAATTCGACCAATCACAGGAAAGGCGAAAGACCAGATGTAAGTTTTAACTAATGTGATTGGCACATCTCCTCTCGTCTCCGCTCCTCTCCGCTTAGGTGGATTACGGGCTGTCTGGCAGAAAACACTTCTTATTAACGAGTATTTTTATAACTTGTTATGAACTCTTCGTACACGTAGTAATCCAGTATGTATTTTACAGTTGTAGCTTACTTCACTCTCCGTAATTTCTTATTACATTGTAGATTGCGTAGTAGGATTGCACAGAGGGGGGTTCGCATTTCGGAATGAGCTCAGTCGGTGTGCTATTCCATCAATGAACACCAATTACGAAATGAAGCCCTTTGGTAAACCCAGTGGGCGAGTAGTAGGCTTAATCTGTCTGGTTTTGAATTAAAATGTTTACCTACGTGAAATATTGAGGGAGAGTTTATTTTGGCTGATATAAAACGGAATTTGGAATGAGAACGGAAAATACGTGTTATTTTTTATCAAATTTTAGATGTTTAATACAATTTTCTAAAATAAAGCGTATCATTTCAAGTTCATTATTTTTTTAGGTTTTCATACCTCAGTGAAAAAAACGGAATCCTTAGTATGGTCATTTTGTTGTTCATCTGTCTGTTATTTTATCTGCCAAGAATCGTAATCTCTAGAACACACGGTGGGATCACCTGGCTGATTTTTCTGGCATCAGGTTACTATCAGCCTGCATCTTCACACTGGTCGCCAAAGGTCTTCTCTATGGCTTTACATGTTTCGGGACGAATTTATCCAACTCCTCTCACCATTTTTCTACAGAGTACACTTTTACCTTTCTTCGCACTATTAAAATGGTTCAAACTGCCGTAAACTTCCTCACTATTAGTCTAACAAAGCTTATGAGGATGCGAGAAAAGGGCTCAAGACCCTTAAAGGCTCTTCGCAAGGTGCTCATGCGAATTCTTGCGTAGTTTTTGTACTTCCTTAACAATCCTTTGTCTAGATTACATAATTTGTTATGCAAATCATGTTGTTTTTAGAGCCAGTTCACAATTTTTAGCTATTATAAAACTACTAGGGCAGGAAACATGAGAAGATAAGTGCATGGATCTAATTAGTCGTTCCGTATAAAGAAGAACTGGCAACCATGATAACCTATTCTTTTAAAAATGCTTGATTTTTGTAATGTTGTCATATAAGTACAGTATTGGTGACAAATTATACGAGGACAGATTAGCGGAGTAGTTAATAAAAACTGTCTGTCTACTAACTCAGTTTTAATAACACAGGCGTGCGTAACCAACCGTTCTACTGTTCTGCCATGTAAATTCGAACCCCAGACAGACATAGCAGTGTAGGCACACCATAAAACACCAGATAAAATCAACGAAGCGTCACTGGGCACTCGCAACAATATATCCAGTGCCACGTTCGACTCCAATGTGTCTATTTGGCAGAAAAAATATAATTGGATTGTTCCTGACGAGATAAATTGGAGGCCCGACACAATGTTATGCATGGCTCAGCCATTTATTGCCGTGATAAAATATATTACGAAAGGATCGGGACACGAAGGGTTTGGGAGGAATCAAATGTGACCCAACTCGATTGGCACCGGTGAAATGTGTTTAATTTCTGTTATAAGCTTCAATGAGTTTTAAATTGGTTAGGTATGTTTTAGGTTTTGTTGTGGTTAGGCGTTTAACGTGCTATGAATAAATTATTTTGGTGGATGGAGAGGGAGAAGAAGACCAGAGAAACAATGGATAGATGGTGTCTGGAATGATATGAAAGAAATAGGAGTTGATGATAGCGTGACGATTGACAAGGGAGAATAGAGGGAAAAGTCAATGTTATACAACTCCCAAGCTACATGGAACAACGGCGGAAATCTAGTGAGACGATTGAAGTGCGCACATGGACGATAAAAAATATTGCGTACATCGTGTGTGTCCGTTAATGTGATTTAAGAGTGGAGACTACCCGTGTATGTAAACGCGTTCACACTCTTCTCGTGTATGACCAACTTTTACGACGATTTGTAGCTCAGTATATTAAACAAAATCATTGATTTGTTTTCTCAGCAACGCTTGAGCATGTATCTCGTGGTCAAGTGAACAACTACCCGCACGTGCATAAAACACTTTCCCAGAACAGGGCCTAGGATGTCGACCTCATGAATTTTGAATTCTAAACCAATTTCCATTTGCCTCTATATCACGTGGGTGTTCTCAAAATAGTTTGTACATCACTCGTGACGCAATAAAGGATTTACAGATAGCTTTATAGCTCAACTTCTACGTGAGACACAATGGACCGATTAAAGGTTATTTATTAAATGGCTGACAAAGTGATGGTACATTTTATGTTCTTCTATTCTTGTTGGAAGCTTCGACGAGGGAGGAATGGAGCTTTCAAAATTTTTTTTTTGTCACAGGCGTGTTTGTGGACGGTGTTTCAGAAAAATAATGTTTGGTTTATCTTTTGTAAACAAATGGGAAAAACCACTACCATTGTCTGAAGACATTCAATTGGATTTTGTAGCTAGTACGTTAGCTATGCCCAGCAGCATTTTCATACAAACTTTCAACACCTAATTTTCGTGGACTAAGGGATTGAATTACCCCCCGTCAGAGCTGCGGGTTGTTTGAAAGGGATACCGCGGCCTCGGCACACGGGCTAAGAAGGACATGGGTGGTTTTTAGTCAGTAGAAGTCCTTACCGCTGTGCCCAGAGCGGGAGGAGTCATTTGATGATTTCCCACACAAAAAAAAAGGGATTTAATTATCTAAAATCCTTTGATATCGGATGCTTACGTCATAATAGCTGCCAGTATGCTAAAGTTTAGCCCAGTTATTTCATTGCTATGCATTGGTTTTGTTTTGTTGACAGTCAGTGAGGACAAATGTTTTCTGAAAAGTGTTTACGGTAAAAATGAAAAGCTTTTTTTACACATAACATGTTTATTTCATTTAAATTTTAAATCAAGACCCAAAGCTCGCCTAAACCGTTTACAATTATAATGTATCGTCACAACCGAAAACAAATGACTTGATCCCTCATGATAAGTGTTGGTGCCTCCGGAACTTTGCCGCTTTAATTTTCCAAGATAACTGATTATACTTGATATTGTTTTTCTATAGGAAGTCTCTGGAACATTATCTTTAGCGTAGCTTTTGTAAGATTAATGATAATGGGTTCACAAGGCGCGAGGTGACGCTTAGGCGAAGCGACGTCGCGGCAAAAAGAAAATATTAATACTTTGTTAACGTTGTGCTTGCAAAGTGCTGGGGAAAGTTTGTGTTCGAGAAGTTAGGGAGTTATCTATCACGGGTAGTGTTGTTAGTCATCTGGGTTTTTGAATATATAAGGTGTTCGTGTTAAATAATAAGTAAAGGACTGCCTCGTTGGTCTAGTATTAAGTTTAGGTATTAAGAATTATTATTTGTATAAGTTACAGATGTACCTTATTATTATATAAGTTTATTGTAAAGAGACTCATCGATCTCACAGTTAAACTGCGTAAGCAGTTTTGTGGGGCATTGTACTTAGTTCATTGATATAATAAAACCCAAGATACACACTCCGCGTCTCAAAACCGTCCGCATAAAATGAGTTCACAATGAACTCATTTCAAAATTAAATAGTCTCGCGTCGCGTGCACGGTCGTACAAAATGCTTTTTATATTGCTTTTTATAACTGCATTGTAAAAGGAATCTGCGTAAGGTTGAATTTGCAAAAAAATATGTTTATAGTGTAACGATAACTACATGTAGTAGTGCGTGTATTGGTGAGTGTTTGGCGACAGCTTCGACTGTTTGTTTTGTTCGAGACTGTGCATCTAGGGTTTTAATACATCAATGACTTAGTTGTAAGATTTTTGAAGTGAAATAAAAATCATTCATTCATTCATTCAGTGGTCGCAATAGCTACTGCTGAGCATTAGGTTAAAATGTTGAATGTTTAGTAGCAGCTACGGAGTCTAGATTTGTGCCTGAATGATGGCAATAGGCTTTCAAAGCTGCCAAAATGTGGGTGTACCATCAGGTACACCTTCGCCTAACCCTTTGAGAATTACAAGCTTTATATTTCGACAGTTACGGTTATATCCCATGTAATAAAGGGCGAGTCAAACTAATAGAGTAAGAATACGGCCGACGGAAAGTGTCTGGGAGTATTTGCGACTTATTTTTAAGGATATTGCCTAAAATATACGTAAATCAGCTTGGAGAAAATACGTGAAGTAAGTAATTTTTCTGTGTACCTTGATGACATGATACCTGAAAATTGGCCGTCCAAGCAAGCTAGCTGGTAGTAGTGTGTTCTTAGTTTATACTAACACTACTCAATCGTCCACATTTCCTTCGTCAGAAAATATGTGACGTCTGGCAGCCCTGGGATCTTGGACTATAAAGACAAGTCATTGCAAAACTACCCACTAACGATGGATCAACAGTAATTCCCACCAATCACTATCAATTTTCTCCCTAAGTACTACGACACATCACTCTAAAGCAATTTCCTCTGATTGCAACTAACTCATCATGTTCACCTAAATAGCCATAAAATGCTTACTTAACATAACTTAGTTTCTAACATATCCTGTTACGAGTAACCTGTTAGAACGCGGAAAAACTAGAGCAAAATAGTGAAAGAAAAAAGATTTTCGAGGTAAACAGGACGCTACGCTGAGGACAACCGATGACTCGAGAGGCTTACGTAAATGGTAACTGGTAGGTAATTGCATATTCTATATAATAGCTTTATAGTGTCGCTAACGTTTACTTGTGCGTTTAAAATTCCGCTGTTACAGACTATCGGGATATTTTTGTTTAGAACGAAAGACTTGATTTTTTTCAGCCATTTTTCGTAATAGGTTGTTATTATGTATGTTTTTTGTATTAAAGATACGAAAATTTTCATCGGCAAAAAGGTTTTTGGTATAAAAGCGAGGCTAGAAACTGGTTTGGTAGTTTCTCGAGAATATCCTAAATACATAAAGTTCGTACCTAACACAGATACCTGTACATATTCAGCGGTCTGGTTTCAACAAAATGTTGGTTATTTTGGTGGTCTAGTTCTAAAAGTAATTAATTTTAGTGAGAACTTGATTGACCCAAGCAAAAAGGCTCTTCCCAAACATGTATATTTCATTGCTCTACATTGTTAGAAGTTTCTCAGTAGCAGCCACGGAGTCTGGAATAGGACCCGGTTGATGGCGATAGGCTCGCTCCCTATTATATGGGCCTAAAACATAACTGGCGAAATGTGGGTGTAATAAACGGGTTCACCTCTGCCTATCTCTTCGAGGATTAGAGGCCAGTTGTAATGTTATGTTCATAAAAAGGCTTTATATATTATATATATTTTATTATATATATTATTATAAGTGAAACACAAGAAACATTTTAGTGGGTTATTTTAGTAAAATAGGTCGTACGTGATATTATTATGTTATATTTGTAAATTATGATCCTTCTAGGCACAGAGGTGTTATTAGTTTAAAAACTTATCCTATTCCTCCTTCCACTATTTTATTTAATACTAGCTTTTGCACGCGACTTCGTCCGCGTTTCCGTCGTTTTTCGTAAAAAAGTACCATAATATGTCCTTCCTCACGGTTCAGTGGTTTTGATGTAACAGACAGATTAACTTTCGTATTTTAGTAGGGAAATATAATATGTCAATCCACAATACTGTTGAAAAATATCGCAATAAGGAATCGCAGAATATTATTATTAATAGCTGTGCCCGCGACTCCGTTAGCGAGTAACTCCTTGTATGTTATTAAGTTAATGTATTGGTAACATTGTTTAGATCACTTTTCATGAGGCTTAAGTACCTATAGAACGAAAATACTTCAGCGCAAAGCTTCCGGGTAAACTAAGTTGAAAGTTGACCCGTCCGCCACGTGAACATAAAGATTTCTAGAACTGCTAACCCGGGAAAGAGCGACATATAACTGACCATGCGAGAAACAACTGACACCGAGATCTACTCCAGCAACACGAAAAGTCTGCCCTTGAGCCTTATTAATTGTCATTGCATAACACACCGGTAATGGGAATTGCGTTCTTTTAAATTGGAATGGAAAATTATTTGGTATTAAGGGAATTCTGGGAATAAAGACGGTCTCTCCTGCACCGCAGCCTGTTAAAATTTGAGCCTCGATTACATTTTGTTGCAACTGGGTTACTTTTAGCCGTGATCCATTGCAAAGTTGTGGTGGTCTTAAATTTCGGAGCAGAATAATCGGAATGCCAATTTTTAAACAAATTCCATGAGAAGGAAGTCCGGGCATATTTAAAGAATTTAAAAATTCTATCGGGTAATTAGTGGTTTCTTTCCCCCTGTTGCTTGCTTGCTTTCCCCCCGTTGCTTTCCCCCTATTCGACAGTATTTTATTATTAATCTCAGATGCCTGGTCATTGCGAGGAGTTAAAATGGACCTTTCGCATAGCCAAGAATTGTGCCTATTACGTCACCGTAAACCGACGATGAAACTTACCTATCGTTATCTAAAAATCTATGCGTACTACTTTCTACTTCTACTACCTACTACTTCACCTAAAAAGAAATAAAATGCAAACTATTAATAATTTGTAATTTGAACGAATATTTAAACACTACCAAAACAACTAATACCTATTTTATAAAATAACAACAAAAGAAATTCAAATAAACTATTTAAAGACTAAAAGTCGCGCTGATAAGTACGGTTTGTTAATATCAATTATTGTCTGTCAATAAGGTCGAACGCTCTGAACGCATCAACAGCCAAAATATTGAATGAAGCTCGCGCTCGGACCTCGTGCGCGGCAACCGTTACACAAAAATAATCCTTATGGCATGATTCAGTATTCACGCGCGACTTATTAGCGTATTTCATGTATAAGTTTGGTGTTTCTATACCGATTACTATGATTCTTTTTTTATTGAATAGGTAATAACATTAACTTCTTTTAATAAGGGATGAGTCAGAGTATTATAAACGTAAGAGTAAACAAATATAATCAGAAAGCTCCGAACTGCTAAGCTATCGGGAGTTACACGTGTTATTGTGAGTCAACCATAAAAGATAGACATATGCTGTTGTGGGATATTTTTTAGATAATTTTATGTAGAACATTTCCGTCATAAATGATTTCTATGTAGCTTTAACCATTAAGGCTGCACACGCGACGGAATTTTAAAAAAATGGAGCAACTTCTCCCGTTTTCCCAACATTTCCCTTCACTGCTCTGCTCCTATTGATTGTAGCGTGATGAAAAGTATACTATAACCTCCCCAGGAGTATGAAGAATAATTGTACCAAGTTTCGATAAAATCCGTCGAGTAGTTTTTGTTTCTATAAGGAACATACAGACAGACAGACAGACAGACAGACAGACAGACAGACAGACAGACAGACAGACAGACAAAAATTTTACTGATTGCATTTTTGGCATCAGTATCGATCACTAATTACCCCCTGATAGTTATTTTGAAAATATATATCATGTACAGAATTGACCTCTCTACAGATTTATTATAAGTATAGATTATATTCAACCAGTTCCAGGTCATTTGCCTTATTGTGAATATCGTCCATTTTCTCATCAATTGCTCGGCAGAGCGAAGTGCTCATTGTGATAAACATATTGATTTCAAAAGCTTGCTGCACTATCGTGAACGAATAAACTAAATAAAAATAAATCTTTTTTCATCGATGTTTGTTGCTTGCCTTTTTCAAGATTTGATTTGATTGGTTTTCATAGAAATGGGTTGCTTTTTGCAGGTACAGTCACTAGCAAACAAAAGCCTAGGTGCCTTACGTGACTGTTCACTGAGGACGAGAGGCACAAAGGACTATGAAGCGAGTCATGCTCGGTATAACCCTCTATTATAGTGTCTAATACCGAAATCCGCTATCGCGGACGAAAGTCTCGATGCCAGGAACCGGGCGGTGCGCCTCAAGTGAACCTAGCAGGACAGGACGCAGAGAGCCGGGATGTGTGACAGAAATTAGGGGAGGTCTGCATCCAGCAGTGGGTGATACCGGGCTGATATGATGACCTACCCAAATTTAGTAGCAGAAAACAAGCTGAACACATTGCACAGCAAACTTACAATCACTTAAGGGATATCTTCCGTGATTATTGAATTTTCTGAGTTCCTGATATTTGGCCGCTGTTGCAAGCACCATGATAGCGAGCTGATGATCCCGCCACGATCAAATTATAATTGTTAATCCTAAAAGATATCCTGTAATTGACAATGTAAGTTTAGTTGTAACCCGCGAAATACTAAAACAGTATTTAGAAAAAAAAAAATAAAAAAAAAACAACATTACTGGAAAGTTCAAACACGGAGTGCTCAAGCTAAATCTGTTGCTCTAGCTGAAATCAGAAACCCTGCCTGACATAGACGAAAAACTTCTAAAACTAACACACATCCTAGTTACTCCCCATATGTTTTGAAAGTCAACCGAGCAAAACGGATTACTATAGTGCTCGTATATCTCACAAGCACCATCACTAGTGACTAGTGATGTACTGCCGCCATTTTTGTAGCTAACGGTTTATCAACAGGCTCACAAACGATGTGAAACCGTACTCAACAATACACAACACTACAAAGGATTCTCGTGCTACAAAGGGGAAAGGGATGTTTTCAAGCAAATCTGTTATTGAATAAAAGTATAATATAGGTATTATGTGTTTGCAGTACGTCGTAAGTACAGTGGTAAAGCAAAACTGGACAGACAAGAGAAAGATAGAAAATAAAATGTAACTCTTAAAGCGCCCGCGTGCCTTTGTAGGAATCCGGCTCGAAGGACCAATATAAATTAGAGGGGAACAGAATGATGATGCCGGGGAAATACTATGGGGATGATGATGAAATAACCTTTAAGTCCCATGTAATGGGCGGGCTATTGCCAGCAAACGGCCACAATTCCAGACTTCATGGATGCTACTAAAAAAAATCGTGATACAAATACTTATATCAGTCTAATAATATGCCAAATAATGCTCGCTAGTTTTCAATTACACCAAATATGTATTATGCAGCCGAACAATGTTTCGGCAAAATTTTCGGCGTTAAACCAAAATGTAAGCTACAAGACTACTCTATATCGCATTAATAAACATTAAAACATTACGTGGGTGTTTCAATTAACACCTAAGCTTTAATAACCGGAATCGTAATTGCTAAGCACGCCTGTCGGGTAAGGTAAATAGCGTACAAATGTTAAAAAAATGTGTATTTGGAATAACTTTAATTAGCAATAGTTTGGTTTATAATTACTGGTTATTAGTTTGTATGTATTCACTTAATTTATAGGGTTTGTTGTAGGTTTCGACTCTCGAGTTCGAACCTAAAAACCGCACTCAGATTTTTCGTATTCATGTGCTTATTGTAGAACTAGCTTTTGCCCACGGCTTCGCCCGCGTGGATGTCGGTTTAACTACAAAAATAACGATTTTCAATACAAAATTTCATCTCCTATTTAACTCCCCTAGGGGTTGAATTTCGAAAAATCCTTCCTTATTCCTTGTCTACATTATAAAGAAAACCTCTGTGCAACATTTCAGCTTTCTAGATCCAAGGGTTTGGGCTGGGCGTTGATGAGTCAGTCAGTCAGTCAGTAAGGACTTCTCTTTTTATTTATATAGATTATCTCTTGCCTCAGTGAAGAGAAAAACATCGTGAGGAAACCAGTATGCCTAAAAGATATTTCTCGACGGCATGTAAAGCCAAGTTAGAGGTTCCTATACTCCATTTACTATAAGATTAGAATTTTAAGTTGACCGTTTATACAGTCCGTTCAACCGATTTTGACTTCTATACCGTAGACATAAGGATGGCATTGTTGGAGATTTTAATTATTATTAAGCAACACCAACATTAAAATGTAAATCCTCATATAAATAGTGGCAACACTATTGAATTCCCTTCCATCTGCGACACTGGTCCAATACAGACGTACAATTTTTATTCTCGTATTTTATTTTCATTGAATCTTCCCCGGCACCAACGTACCAGCGCCTCACCAGCTACCCACTATCACAAGCTTACACATTGGTCCTTCGAAGAGAACTGCCGTGCTGAGGAAGAGGCAATCAAGAGGTTTGGAAAATTTTATTTTCTGCCGTGTCGCAGCCATTTTGGATTTTTGGTTGGCAACGGGCTCTGCATAATTCTTGGACTGGTCGTCGCCACAAATCGCAATATTATTCGATTCGACTCCAGCAATAATTATTCCAAGAATAAGCCCAAAATACATTTATCATCAATTTCATCGTTCAAATTTGCCGCTGTCGCCGGAGTCACCTCTGCAGGTGTGAAAGAGCAAGCACACAGCTATTCCGCAAGAACGAGCGAGACGGCACGATATACATCATTATTTTGTCGAGTTAACGCGCCTGGAACGCGATCTGCGCGCGCCGCCGAGCGCCGAGTGGAACAGAAACAATTTTGAACGAGTGCAAAGGAGACAACAAGAGACGCTACGGACATCGCTTCACGTCACCATTTTGTGGCATTGGCATTCGATCGACCCAATGATCGATCGACCGGATCGACTCTTCTTCAGGGAAATCAGTTTGTGTTTTATTATATAATTAGTGTTGTGATAATACAAATAGAAAAGTGCGTGATAGTTAGAAATGGAGGAGGAACTAAAACGTAAAATCGCCACACGTGGCTATGTTAAAGGTACAATCACAAGATTAAATAATTTCGTTCATGGTTCTGATCTTTCGAAAATAAGTTGTGATGAGCTGATCACCAAACGGGATCGATTAGTATCTGGTTTTCGCGATTATGAGTCTTTATGTAAAGATATTCTCTATCTCAATACTGCCGACAAAGAAGATGTCGAGCAGATAGAAAATAATTATTATAGTATCTTGGCATCATTGAACGAGCACATTAAGACCCAGGAAAATGCAGGCCCCTCCGGCTCCTCAACTTATTCTGATGCACGTCAGACAAATAATAAAACAAAGTTACCACCAATTTCGATAAAAACATTTGATGGTATATTCACAGAATACGTGCCATTCATTAATTTGTTCGATTCATTGATTCACAATGATAGTAGTCTTGACCATATTCAAAAGTTTTATTATTTGAGAACATTTTTGAAAGGTGAACCATATAATCTGATAAAAGATTTAAGTTTAACCGCAGAAAGTTATAGTGAAGCTCGCAAACTATTGAGAGATCGCTATGATAATAAATTTAGGATTATTAATGACCATGTATGCAACATTTTAGATTTAAGTTGTATTGTTAAGTCAACAGCTAGTAATTTGAGGGACTTTGTGTCATGTGTTAGGCAACAATTAGCTGCTATTAAAAACCTTGACTCTAATGTCATATACTGGGATGCAATTTTGTTATGTGTTCTTTCCCGTAAATTAGATGGAATTACTGCACGAGCTTATCAGCTGGACCGAGATCCCAGTATACAACCTAAACTCGAGGATTTCCTGCAATATATTGAGAAGAGGGCTCTGGCATTGGAAAATGCTGGACAGAGTCACTTGCAGCAACAGTCAACCCGAGTAACAGCGGTCGCCACTGCAGGAGCAACATGCATCTTCTGTAAGTTGAATGACCATAAATTATATAAATGTAAGAAATGTCAGCTATTGCCAGCAATCGATAGACTGAAGTTGGCCAAAGAGCATAAATTGTGTGTAATTTGTTTAGGCATGCATGGTGGCAAATGTAAGTTTCACTTCCGGTGCTCAGAGTGCAAGAAGCCTCATAACACTGCTCCACTGCAATTCCGGTGAAACCCCACCAGCTGTCACCTTATCAAGTAATGTTAACAATAATGTGCTTCTACCTACAGCTCGAATCAAAGTTGTAGCAAGAAACGGCACTGAATTCATTATCAAGGCGTTACTGGACAGCGGATCTCAGGTTTCTTTTATAACTGCAAAAGTTGTTCAGCTATTAGGTTTAACGCCCTTGCAAAATAATACTTGTATTGTTGGAATAACTAATGAAAAGAGTAACGTAAAGTATTGCATTCCCATTGAAATTCATTCATTAAATTCACCATTCAAGACAATGGTAACTTGTCATGTTGTAAAAGAGGTAACATGCAAATTACCTCAGAATAAACTTGATCTCTCTAGTTTCATGATACCACCCAATATTAAATTGGCAGATGACCAATTTAATGTGCCTAGTGAAATACATATGTTATTAGGTGCTGATGTGTTTTTCCAGACCCTGTTACCGAACGAGCTGTGCGCAAGCATCAACCTGCCAACACACAGCGAGCAGTCATCAGCTCTGCCGTGGAATACTGCTTATCCGCTGCAGCAGCCTGGTAACACACAACTACACATCTTTAACACTTACTTCGGTCACATTGTAGGAGGAAGTCTGCCACCTAAGGTATCTCAACAGACATGTAATAGAGTAGTATTAAAATGTGAATTAGGTCTCAATGAGACACTTGCCCAGTTTTGGACCAATGAAAAAGTTCCAGAAATATTTACTGAGCAAACATCTGAGCAAGAGCTTTGTGAACACATTTTTAAAACTTCAGTTAAATTAAATAGTAATCAGTTTGAGGTTCCTATGCCTTTAAAATTACCTATATCAGATGTAAACAATACTCTTGGTGAATCTTTTCATTTAGCATTCAAAAGGTTCATGAATTTGGAAAAGAGATTGCATACTGATCCTGATTTATTCATGCTATATAAAAATTTAATTCATGAATATTTATCACTTGGTCATGGTCATTATTTTGATATTGAATTGTATGATTTAAATAAGCATGCAGTGTATTTCCTACCACACCATGCAGTTATTAATAATAATAGCAAAACCACAAAGCTTCGAACTGTCTTTGATGGTTCAATGAAAACAAACAAGAAGGTTTCTTTAAATGATTTACAACTCAATGGACCTGTGGTTCAAAAGGATTTGTTTGATATAATTTTGTTATTCCGCTTAGTTAGATATACATTTACTGCGGATATCAAGCGTATGTTCAGAAACATTAAAGTAGATCCTCAATACACTACCCTTCAAAATATTTTGTGGAGGGACAATCCTGACCAGCCAGTCAAGTGTATAAGGTTAGATACGGTTACATATGGCTTGAAAAGTTCAAGTTATTTAGCAACTCGCTGCATAGATGAGCTAGCAAATAGGTATGAACAATCATATCCAATAGCATCATCTATTATCAAAAATAATGTATATGTTGATGATATTATCTATTGTAATAATAACTTAGAAACTACTATAGCTGCCAGAGACCAGCTTCGTGATTTGCTTAAATTAGGTAGTTTCCATACTCATAAATGGTCATCAAATGATGAGAATGTGTTGACCAATATACCATTTAGCGATAGACACTTTGATAGTTTAGAATTACAAAAGGGTGACTATAACATGAAAGCCTTGGGGCTTCAAATAAATGTAAAGGATGATCACTTTATAATCTCTGCTCCAGAACCATTCAATAGGAGTAATGTTACAAAAAGGAGCATACAAAGGCAGATTTTTTATTTTATTTTTTTTATTATTTTCACTGCTAAGGCCATAATGCAAAAATTGTGGCTACTGAATACAGGTTGGAATGATAGTCCGCCTGCAATTGTTCAGCAAGAATGGTTTCAATTTACCAATAATTTAGCTGCTATGCAGCCAATCCTTTTAGATAGAAACATTAGAATTTCAGATGCAGACTCAGCAGATTTAATCGGCTTTGCAGATGCTTCGAGTAAGACAGCCTACGGATGCTGTGTGTACCTGCGATTCACAAACCAATCAGGTACAACAAAATTGCATCTACTCTGTTCCAAATCGCGAATTAACCCTATTCAAAAGAAAGGCATGACTGTGCCAAGGCTTGAATTGAATGCTGCGCTATTGCTATCGAAATTAGTTTTGCGGACTCATAATACACTCAGAGTCAAAATTAACATAAGGCATGTCTGTTTATTCAGTGACTCACAAATTGTCCTAGCATGGCTGAATACTGAGCTAACAAAACTTCAGGCTTACATATCGAACAGAGTAAGTGTAATTCGTCAAAACACAGCTGGATGTAGTTGGCATTATGTCAACACAAATGACAATCCTGCTGATCTCATTAGCCGAGGTGTCAACCCGACTGAGCTGAGTAGCTGCGATATTTGGTGGAATGGCCCAAAGTTTCTGCAAAACAGTGAGTACAACTTTCCTGCTTCCAGCACTCTTGCTGATTTACTCTCAGTGGAACCCTGCTTATCTCTTTCCAGCAACTTGGTATGCGAAAATCCAAATCCGCTTGATTATGTGTTCAAGCGCTTCTCTAATAATTATTCTAATTTAAATAAAATAGTAAGGCTATTAGCTTACATATTGCGATTTTTAAACAATATTAATAAAAATAAAGTTAAAATAAATACGAACTTTTTGCAAAGTTCAGAGTTGGATCGTGCATTAATGTTAATACTTAAACACGAACAATATATATATTTCAAATCTGAAATCAAAGCAATAAGCAATAATAACAATTTGAAAGGAAATCTATCCGAATTGCATCCCTTTCTCGACAGCCAAGGTCTATTGCGCGTTGGGGGTAGATTACATTATGCTGATATCGCTTATTCACAAAAGCATCCTATCATACTGCCCAAAGGCTCTTCAATTACTAGCTTGCTTATAAGGTGTGAACATGAAAGGCTACTGCACGCAGGGCCTAAGCTTTTACTCTCGCATCTGAACCAACGATTTTGGATTGTTAATGGTTTATTAGAAGTTAAGAAAATAACTCACAAATGTATTGTGTGTTTCAGACAAAAGGCCTCAGTAGCCAAGCAACTAATGGGCTCCTTGCCGGCTGCACGTGTAACAGCTACCAGCCGCCCATTTGAGAAGGTTGGCGTGGATTTCGCTGGGCCAATTGATGTAAAACTCTCTCGCGTAAGAAGATCATTAATAGGTAAAGGCTATGTCTGTGTATACGTATGTTTCGCGACAAAGGCCGTTCACTTAGAACTTGCCTCAGACTTGACCACAGAAACTTTTCTCGCGTGCTTGAGGAGATTTATCTCTAGACGAGGGTTGCCCACCGAAATTCACTGCGACAATGCAAGCACATTTAAATGTGCAAGGAGTCAATTAGTCGAACTCTATACACTGCAAACTTTTCAGAACCACCAAATGCAAGTTCAAAGATTCACCGCCGAGCGTGGCATACAATTTCACTTTATACCATGTTACTCGCCTACATTTGGGGGACTCTGGGAGGCGGCAGTAAAGAGCACAAAGTTTCACTTAAAAAGAATATTGCAAAAAGCTGTCTTAACCTATGAACAACTGAATACAGTGTTAAATGAAATAGAAGCAGTACTTAATTCTCGACCGCTCTTACCTTTATCTTCAAACACTGATGATTATTGTTATCTAACACCGGGTCACTTTATTATAGGGAGTGCAATGTCAATGTATCCTGAAAATAATGTATGTAACATTCCACAAAATAGACTTAAGTTTTGGCAACTGTGTAATTCTCTAAAACAGTCCTTTTGGAAAGTGTGGCATCAATATTATTTAAATTTGTTACAAAATAGACCTAAGTGGCGTGCTAATATTATGTAATGTCAAACTAGGCGATTTAGTCATTTTAAAAGAGGACAATACTCCTCCTATGTCGTGGCCTATGGCACGAATTGTTAATTTGTTTCCAGGACACGATGGCAAAATACGGGCAGTGGAGGTTAGGACCCCAAATGGGAAAACTCATTCCCGGGCCATCAATAAAATTTGTCTGCTACCTATAGAACATGATGATAGTTCTTAGATATTTCTTTTGTTAATTTTAAGTAACATAATATATGTGTACGTATTGAACTGTATTATGTATGTTAAGTTCTAGTTTTTAAATAGTCTAAAAAACAAATGTTAACTTGTAAGTTTGAACAATTTAATTTTATGTAACTTTTTGTAAGTTCATTGCTATTCTTGAGAGGCCGCAGCATGTTGGAGATTTTAATTATTATTAAGCAACACCAACATTAAAATGTAAATCCTCATATAAATAGTGGCAACACTATTGAATTCCCTTCCATCTGCGACACTGGTCCAATACAGACGTACAATTTTTATTCTCGTATTTTATTTTCATTGAATCTTCCCCGGCACCAACGTACCAGCGCCTCACCAGCTACCCACTATCACAAGCTTACACAGGCATTAAAAGCAAAAAGAATGTTACAATACCGACTGTTTACTGCAGCTCTATTTTGTCTTGCTGTCAACGTAATAGAGTTCACAATCGGTTGAACGGACTGTAAAAACGGTTAACTTAAAATTCTAATCTTAGATAGTAAATGGAGTATAGGAGGCATAAAAACTCTGACACCAGACGACAACGAAATAATGAAAGAATGGGAGGTTCACTTGCATAATATTTATCACGAATCGGTTTTTTTTTATTATTTATTTTCTGGGTGTGTCTTAAAAATCCTATCTAAAAACAAAAATAAAACAAAGTGTTACAAAAATTCCAATATCACAATGCATAAATTAATAGCTAATGGGATTTCAATGACAAGAACGGTCACGTACCTGTAAACAAATAGATTGTTTCAGCACAGTATCTATTGCACCTGTAGATATTCATTAGAATTTATTAGAATCTATCGTTATCAATCAATTAGATCAGTGAACTTGAAAATTTGATTGCTCTCTGTCAATGATCGAGTTACGGTAAAGTCAACTGTGCATATTAGTGGCACTGTCATTACGAATATCAACTTTACTGCTATGAAAATAAATTCAGTGTCAATTTGAAACGATATGAGGAATATGTGATTACCTGTACGAGCGATAGTGAATTTTGCCAATCAATAAATTGATTTTATTACATAACAGTCATGGTTTGCATTGTCATTTCGATTGTAATGAAGGCAATAAAACTGTTAGTCGAGCAATTATGGCGAATAAAATGTTAATTGTGTACGTTTGAGACCGATTAAAACTGTGGCATAGCGTTTTATTTTTAAACATATTTTATTTCAGACAGAAAGTTAGTTACGACCTAAAACTATTGTAAAACTTATCTAAAACTAAAACCATTGGCCTAGAAACCGTATACATTGTTTCAAGTATCGCACAAGAGGGCAGTCAACCCTTTCTATAATGGTTTTGTGGTGAAACAAGAATTGGTTTATGTTTTACAATTAGTTTCGTTTGTTGTATAGGCACAGACGGACAAAAATAGATTGTCAAAGAATTGTGTAGGCTACTAGGCTAGGACACAAATAGCAGACCCACAGATTTTTCCCAAGTCTGGCTGTTATATTTGAAATAGCTAAATATTCGACTCGCATAAAATGTAGACTGACAAATGTATTCTGTAATATTGTTAAACATTTGCTAATAAGCTGGTGAATGGAAAAATATAACAAAAAAACTTAACTAGTGTTTCAAAGGTACCGCTGTTTCACTATTCCAATTACCTACTCTAATTGGGTTTATTTTTATTGCAGTTTTTTCTATCAGGTCTGCCAGCCAAAAACGAATCACGGCGCCCAAACACCGATTTAATAAATTAGTAAATAATATTATTCACTCAAAATAAATTTCAAACCACAGATAAATTTACGTAAAAGTAAATCCACGCTTGTCGATTTTAGCTATACCATAATAAATATAAAGTAGTCCGGCACATAGGAGACGTGCGCAAACGTGAATTGCAGTTGCAAAGCGAGATGCGCCCTCTCAAAAGCCTCCCCGCACTAATGAGGAGGCGAGAGTGAAAATTTTCCCTCTCGAAAAGAAAATTTCAACTCTAACTATCTTCCCACTAAACGTGCGCTACATTTTTAAATGCGTCCATTACGAAATAATTTTTACTTCTGTGCGGGTAAGTACTTTAGTGGTGATTCTTTTTTTTTGAGTAGACGTTTTAGGGTTGTGAATTTTAAAAGCCTGTAGAATAGGGGCGTGGCATTATTTTTTACTTCGATGGCATTATCTTCTTGCCCTTTTTTTTTTCGCGGGTGAAAAATCATCAAATGATGATGAAGGGGAGTGTCAGACAACAACTGACAAAAAAACGAACCCATGTTCCTTCTTTGCCCTTGTGCCGAGGCCACGTCATCTAGTACTAAAATCCGCGGCCCCGACGGGCGTCGGCCCTTACGGGCCCCTCCTTGCTGACATCTCTTTGAGGCGCGCGTGGAACACGAACGCGCCGCCGACACGGTCTGTTGCCGTCATGACGACGGCCGGACGGCGAGCTAGCCCATTACTCACCGTCCACAGGCCCGCGTCTACGGTGGCCGGAAGCCATCACGTGGCCCCCGACGCCCGTTGAGAGGTTCTCTACCTCTCTCGTTCCGCCACCTCCTTCGCTAGCATCACTGCTTTGCAAAAGGAGGCGACGGCGTCCCATTCCTCCTAGCCCCGGACCATGGCTTGCACCAGGGCCGGACGCGAGAGGTCGCCGCCGCCGATCGCCGATCTACTTGCCCTTGTTCCATGTTATTTGGGCTATCATTTACTCCTCTTTCTTCCATAATTATCATTCCTCACACAATCCATCCGTCGTTTCCTTGGTCTTTACCTCTTTTATCCAAAAACATTTTAATTCGATGTACTTATTGTTTTCGTGTGTGCCACGATATTTAATAATGGCGAAGAAATAATGTTATTTCGTGATGAAACTGGTCTTATTTTTTTACTAGTATCGTGTAGTAAAAATATATTTCATGTCACTTCTCATGCTCCGATAGTAAAACTCGGTCTTGGCCACTTTTTTTAATTTACTGCGCTTTCAGACAACGGAGTAGGAATATTTAGGTTTAAGGCTCACTCGGTTTACGATTACGACCAACCAAATGGCCAGTAACCGGTGAACAAAATTAAAATGTACTCCATTTTCTGTACAACACAAGTTTTAATTCTTTCTGGTTAATGGTTCTTTAGTTCATAATTACAGAAGCATTTAGATTCTTTATTTTGCTAGAATGTTGAGTCGCGCTTGCCTAGCTCGGACTGTAGATGTGTAAATCTTATTATACCGCTACCGGATTTACACCGTGCCTCGGAAAGTAAGACCTTTGACAGTCGTTACAGGTTAGTCAGTGGACAAAAGTCTGTGTCTTTCCAAGGGATGCCGTATATCCAGCATAAACTAAATTGTAAAGGTCAGATAGACGGTAAGACTGGAAGCTGACCCCAACATAGTTGGGAAAAGGCTAGGATGATGATTTTGCTTGAATGTGCCATTCTTAAAATGTTCTCTTACGATTTTATGTATTCAGATTGAGCTCTATGATATTTTGCAAGTATTGCATCCAAAACTTTTCCCAAAATTAATTGCCTGGTCATCTTGATTAATTACCTTGATGACTTTACCATAATTAGTAGTTGATTAACCACAATAACCACACAATGACATAGCTAATCAATTATGATCTACCAAAACTACAGCCTTCTCACGAATTGCGATACCTGATTGATAATCATCACGCCTGTAATCCCTGATGAGTTATGCAGATGTGTACCTAATAGTACACTCACATATCGCCAGTTATGTTCTCACGTCCCATGTAATAGAGGCCGAGCCTATTGCCATCAACCGGGCACAAATTCAGACTCCTTTTTTTTTTTTTTTGGTGGGTGGAAAATCATCAAATGACCCCCGCTCTTGGGCAGAGCGAAGGGGATATATTAACCAGCGAGTCAGTCACCTTGTAGCTTTTAATAATTCTGTGTATACAGTGCTAATAAGATGGTTTGGTGCTTGATCGATTTCGACAACATCATCATCAGCCTATAATATTCCCACTGCAGAGCCTCAGGCCGCCTCTCTCGGAGAGGGATGGCTATAATCCACCACGCGGGCCCAGTGCGGGTTAGTAGATGTCACGTTCCGCCTTATTAAACCTGGTTTAACTTAGACTTGGTTTATCTCGCATGACGTCTCACTTCAATAATATTCAAAAGAAAGTGACAGCATGCGAGATAAACCAGGTCTAAGTTAAACCAGGTTTAACTACGTTTTGTAATAAGGCGGAATATGTCTTCAAATTGTTTGGTTCTAAGACGTTTTCAAACGATTTCGACAGGTTGGAGTAAATGAGTAAATGTGAAATAAGATAGAAAGATATAAAAGATCCTTGCTCAACTATATCTTTTCATCCTTGATTAAATCAGCATAAAATAAATAGTTAATAGATGTTCATCAAGCTAAGCTGTCTGTACCCGACGTAGAAACTATATAATTTTACTACCAACGTCTGCGTCTTAGGAACTTTATTGATGATACAAAGAACGCTTTGAACGCACTATGATTAAATGATTTTACTTGCGAATGAAGAAAATTATTTAGGCGTTTTTTTATTCAAGTGGAACAACTTGTTTTATTTATACCTATATGCACAACTTATACCTATACAGATCCTTAAGGAACCCTAATCAGGGTCCAAAGATCGGTTTAAAAATAATGCTACTCAGCTTTACCATGCTTGAAAGTTCACTCAAAAAACCACAAAAACAATCTGTTTCAACATAAAATTTCTGTAGTACTCGAATAAATATTTGCATACGTTGTCGTTCAGTCATGAACACTCACGTCTTCATACCCCTTTATAAGGTACTGTCTCAATCGCGTTTAATGCATTCTAATCCTTAAGACGAACCACTTAGAAGGACGATAAACCTTCATCGACTGCCCTTAATTTTGGGTGTTACTTGCTAAAACATCAAACTTAAGGGTCCCTTGCTTAAGTAGCGGTGACTTCAGATCGTAAAACCGGCATAGCCTGTACCGGGTAGGGTAGTGACTGACGTAGGAGCAACTTAGAATAAATAAGTATCTTCCATCAGGCTGAAGTGCCTAACGATTATGTTGGTGCTTAAAATATAGTGCTTGCTGTTTAAGTTCTAATTATTATTTATATCACAGTGTTTATAAATACTCTTCTAATTGCTGAGACCTGACACTGCCTCGTGGGTCTAGTGGGACTGCTGAGTATGAGGTCCTGGGTTCAATTCTCAGGCTGAGTAAAGTAGGTTTTTCGTGAGGGCCATTGCTTGTTCTTTTTCTGTACGTCTTCTACGAGATTTGCTGCGTCATCTTCTGGCTGTATTAGGATGTCACATAGACGTCACTACGCAAGAAGAAACTGGAGTGTCAACGCTCGCGCTCATATTTTCTCATGTAAAGGTGAACGCGCACCTGACCGCGCCGCACTCGCCGCACGCGCCGCAGTCATCGCATTTTATAAATCTTTATATGAAATAGTATACGGCATCGCGCACCTATCCGTGCCGAACCATCCGCATTTTCGTAAAATCCTGTAGGTATACCTACTGATTCCAAAAGCTCGCGTGGCTGACGTCATGAAATTCGGCGCGTTCGATTCGTGCGGAGAGTGTGCATGCGGCGAGTGCGGTGCGGGCTGGGGCTGGGATGATGTCATCCGTATTCATTTGCCTAATAAATGATGGATGCAATTCGCCGCTTATGGGACGTGCGGCGCGTACGGCGCGTCGCGTGCTGCGCGTATTATGCGGGCAAGTGCGCGAGACTATGAGGAAATGCAATGACTGCGGCGCGGTCAGGTGCGCGTTCACCTTTAGTTTCCTTATTTTTCATTTTCATCGGGTTATATTTTTTTACTTGTACTTCATAACAGACATGAGAATAGAATCTAATCTCGAAACCTAATCATACCCTCACGGATCGGGCAGGGTTTTTACATCTCATACATATTGTATGTTTTGGAGTGCAGTGTGATGTTGCACAAAAATAACCTCTACATCTGCTCTGCAGACTATTTACAGGTCAATCAATATTGACCTGGCTGCTCCTGAAAATATGACAACTGAACCGAAAATGCTAAAAACAAACTTCAAACGTTAGCAGTTTTCTCCATCAACACCTTATCCATAGTTATTTGAAGCACTTTTACAACATAATAACCTTGTAAACTTTCGATATAGAGGTGAGCAAACAATTTTAAGAGCATCACTAGAGCTGCGCTGAGGTGAATGACTTCTCAACGACATCGACAATACTCTGGTCTGTTCTCAACTTGTACAGTCACTAACACCAATATTGTATACACGAAGCAACTTAAAAGTGATTTTCTTCTAGTGTTGACTAGAAGAAAATCACAATAAAGTTGCTTTGTGTAATAGTTAACGTTTTTTGTTTTCATGAACACAGCATTTTGGACTATTTTAGACCTGTACCCAAGACCGAAGGGCCGGAGTTGGTGCCATAAGGCTAGTGTCATTGCCGAGGAAGTGGCGTGACGACTTAGAAGCTTTTGTGAGAAATTGCCCGGAGAAAACCGCACAGAGAGAAGAGTTGAAGGCTATGGAGGAGGCCTTTGCCCAGCAGTGGGTCAATATAGGCTAAGGAAAACTTTGTGGAAGTCATACATAGTAGAAACCGTTATTTTACAAGAGAATGGCTTTGGGAGTTCGCTAAGTGGATACATATTGGTGCTCGTGACTTTAAGTATTGCATTGGCGTCAGACTAAATGGTGGATATAATACAATTTGTTGTTGTGTACGTGCTTACAGGTTGGTATTGGGAGATGTTGTTTTTTTATTGTGACAGTAAACACTATGCACTCAATGCGTAAACGAATATTTTAATAACTATTTGTGACCAGTTTATCTTGATAAAGGAACAAGTACAGTAGGTAAGTAAGTTTAGCAGGCCACATGACGTGATAATAAATCAATCTAAGATAATTATTTTCTAATGAAACTCTGTCCTGTGTTGAGCCATTTCTTGGGAAAATTATGACCACTGATGTCTATTCTAGGTACAATACCAATTTAAGGTATTGTTCAACTTACCATAGAAATACATAGTTTGTGAAAAATTATTATTACCACAAATGGCATTGGATAGAATTTTTGAAATAGACTCTGAAGTACCTACTTACTCAATCTATTAACCCAACTGACAATGCACCTACAGGAGCACACAATTAAGGTCTAAAAGCGCGAAAAAGCAACTCTTCAGTTCAGTATAAAATGCTTCAAAAATTAATGATCCAAAAGCTAGGAATACGCCGACATCACAGACGTACGTATCCGGCGGCGTCGGCTAATTCGATGAACTGCTATTCGTTCCGGGGATGCATCTCAAAGTGATATGTCTGATTACAAAAATGTATGCACCATAATCTAATATTAGCAACCGCATTGAGTCTGCCATGTTAGGTCGTGGATCTCAAAGTTTTGTGGAGTCTATTGTTATGACAGTTTTAGGTTTGGTCCGGTTGCTCTTGCATTTTGAACCTTATTTATTTAGACTTTTTGTTTCACAATTTTATTATTGTACGAGCTACGCTGTACATTGACCTTTTGTAGTTTGTATGTCACACTCATTTATGCACATCTATACTGTTTAGGTGTGCATTTCTCTAACTTAATATGTAATCGTGTAAGAATACTTTAGTAGCAATAAATCCATCAAGGGAGTCACTTGTCTACTCATTTACATAACAATACCTTACAAGTCTACATAACAAGTACATAACATTTTCACTGTTGGGAGTTACGCCCCAACATATGGTCCTTCGAACAATTTTGTGTTGTGTGATTAAGATCTTTTACGGTCGCGAATCGGTTGGACTGGTCTCTCACAAGCGAGTCGCCCCAGTAACCAATTGAGAATCGCATTATCGTAGAAGAGAAAGATTACACGATACAAAGAACCAGGAGTGTGGAGCAACAGTCTACTACTCAAAACAAGAAGTTCGTCTGGAATTCGTCGAGAAGTGTGACAACATGACGTCGTCAGCAGATACCTACGAAAATCAGCGTGAACTTTACGAAAACATCAAGAAAGTCGGCATCAACATAAAGAAAGATGGCTGGGACAGGAAGAACTCGGACTACTTCAAACGGCGTCTGCAGATGCTGGAAAATTTATGGAGTGAATTCCAGTTCAACCATGACCGTCTGTCGACAGAAATGGGTGTGAGTCATCCTTATTTTACAAGTAATTTATATAACACAGCGTTGCAGTGTTATAAAGATGTCAAGGAGTTAATCCTCAAACAACATCAGCAACTGTCGTCGCACAAAGGGTCTGTTGGACCTTCGGCGCAACCGCCATCGCTCGTAGGTACGCTTCAACAAGAGAAAGCAAGTACATCGAGCACAACAATAAAACAACAAGAGCAAGAGAGCGAGGAGGGAGAAGAAGCCACAAACACAGATGAGAATAGCGGTAACAACAACATGAATCAACCGCCTCCTCGTCAACAACAAAACCCTAACAAGAGGGATACAGGGTCCAATAGCAAGTTGGACGATCTTCTGCGTAAACAAGAAAGCTATCAGAAAACAAGTTCTGGAACAAATCATCATCAAGAAGCTGCCCATAACAAGAAAAATTACAATTTTAACAAGAATCAAGCGGCAAGTAACAACAAGGTTACGAAATCCTACCATGCGACAAAAATTATTTGTCCACTCTGCAATGACGAGCATGGACTCTATTTTTGTGCTAAGTTTATAGAAATGTCGAATGACGAAAGACTTAACACAATCAACAAATTACAAGTTTGCATTAATTGCCTGTACAGCCACAACGGGAAAAAATGTACATCGGCCAACCGATGTCGCAAGTGCAAAGCTAAGCACAACACGCTAATGCACGAAGCCGCTGCAAAAAACAATGAACAACCCAATTCTTCATCTCACGTCTCACAAAACAATAAAACTTCAGAGGTCCTATTAGCAACCGCTATTGTCAAGGTAGAGGGAGCTGATGGAACACTGCACAACATGCGAGCTCTTGTCGATCAAGGGTCTCAAATATCATTAATAACAGAACGCGCTGCGCAACTTCTTGGGAACAAACGCCAGAAATGCAAAGGAGTTGTATCCGGAATTGGGGAAAAGGAGAGCAATTGCAAGGGTATGACAACAATTTCATGCAGCTCTGCCGTCAGCGAATTTACATTCAAGAAATCGGTATACATTATGAAAAACTTAATCAAGAATCTACCAAACAAATCTTTCGCAAAACCATCATGGCCTCATATACAAAACATCGGCTTGGCGGATCCGGATTTCAATAGCAGCCGTCCAGTAGATCTACTATTTGGAGCAGACATTTACTCCCAGATCATACTAGGAGGAATGGTCAAAAGCGAAGACGTCAATCAGCCTATCGCACAACAAACCAAATTAGGATGGCTACTATGCGGAAACGTCAGAACATTTCATTGCAACGTAGTCTTGAACAATCTGGAGGACATGATACAGTTTTGGGACTCCGAAGATATCAAGGATCAAGCCAATTTTTCTGAGGAAGACCAGAAATGCATTGAGTTCTACTCCAAAACAACACAACGCTTACAAAATGGAAGATACGAAGTAAGACTACCAATGAGACATGACTGGGAGTGGAAGCTGGGCTCGTCTAAACAAATGGCAATTGCGCAATTCAAAACGTTGGAACGTAGATTCGAGAAACAACAAGAATTAGCAAAAGCCTACAAAGAGTTCATAACAGAATACATTGACTTAGGTCATATGCAAAAATCAGCGTGTAACAAGACACTCAACTGCTATTTGCCGCACCACGGCGTCGAACGCGCCGAGTCAACAACAACTAAATACAGAGTGGTGTTTAATGCATCCGCAAAAACATCTACAGGATGGAGTTTGAACGACCTTATGTACAAAGGTCCAAACCTACAACAAGATCTGCAAACAACACTGATGCAGTGGAGGCAATACAAGTACGCCTATACAGCGGACATCGAAAAAATGTACAGACAGATTTTAGTGGCCCACGGTGACCAGAATCTACAACAGATTGTGTGGCGAGAATCACCGGAAGAACCTATACATTCTTTCCAACTCGCCACAGTAACATATGGCACCAAGGCAGCGCCGTTCTTGGCCATAATGACATTACGAAGATTGGCAGAAGACGAGCGACAACATTTTCCGGAAGCTTCAAAGGTAGTGGAGGAGTCATTTTGCGTCGATGACCTCGTTCACGGATCTCATACCATTGAAAAAGCACAAGAGCTAATTTCGGACCTAAAACAATTACTTAAGAGTGGGGGGTTTAACCTCAGAAAATGGTCATCAAACGAACCTGCACTCTTGGAGAATGCTACAATACAACAGAACAATGAAAACACTGTTTTCAACTTCAAAACAGAACAAACATCAAAAACATTGGGCCTGTGCTGGAACCCGACAGAGGACAAATTCACATTCCAATGTTCGATTTCTAGCGTCAACAAAAAACAAACGAAACGCAGCTTATTAGCTGAAATATCAAAACTGTTTGACCCACTTGGCTGGCTGGCTCCTGTATCTACAAAATTGAAATTGTTATTTCAAAAACTATGGGAGGTCAAATTACAATGGGATGACGAAGTCCCGGATAGCATACACAAGGAATGGTGCAAAGTACAAGCTGACATTACGGCGGTAAACTTGTGTGAAGTTCCAAGATGGCTTAGATGTGATGGGAAACAAGTAATAGAACTACATGGCTTCAGTGACGCCTCCCTGGATGCCTATGCATGTGTCATCTATGCACGAGTTCACCCGTCAACAATCGTCACACTTGTCGCTGCAAAATCAAAAATTGTGCCACACAGAAAAATAACAACGTTGCCGCGACTAGAATTAAATGGAGCACACCTACTTTGCAAATTAATGCAAAAGGTTAAGGAATCTTTACATCAACAAGAAGTTCGAGTTTATGGCTGGACAGATTCGATGGTGGTCCTGGGTTGGATACAAGGAGACCCATCACGATGGAAAACATACGTAGAGAATCGAGTACAAAAAATAAACTCTGTAATCCCGCGCTCGTGTTGGGACTACGTCAAATCAAGCTACGTCATCCCGCTGACGCCGCAAGCCGAGGCCAGTATGCCGGTCAGCTGAAGGAAAACAGACTGTGGTGGGAAGGTCCTAAGTGGCTACCATCATTTGAAATAAAAAACCAAATAAAAAAGGTCTACAAGTCAGATCAAGACATAAAAACAACGGCAACGAAACAAGTCAATGCTGCCCAAATCAACAGAGAAACAAGTAATATTATACAAGAATTATTACAAAAACATAGCTCTATAAATCATGTCATTCGAATAGTGGCATGGATACAAAGAGCATTGAACTTAAAACTTCGAACATTGGACTCGAAACATTGTCAATTACCAAGTTATCTTACGTTGCAAGAATTAAACAGCGCAACTAAGGCAATTGTGAAACAAACACAACAAAATGTATTTGACACGGATTTGAGTCATTTGCGTAAACACGGTACAGTGTCATCACATAGCAAATTACTACCTCTCAATCCTTACATTGATCAAGAAGGCTTGCTAAGAGTTGGAGGAAGATTACAGAAGGCTACGCTAACAGAAGAAATGAAACATCCGATGATCATTCCCTACGATGGCCGTCTAACGCATTTGCTCATCGATCAAGCCCATCAAATGACCTTTCATGGAGGACCGCGACTCACTTTATCGCACCTTCGTCAAAAATACTGGATCATCGGTGGCGTGCGAGTAACGAAGATGCAAGTTAGAAGATGCGTAACCTGTCGCAAAATAAGTCCAACAAAACAACAACAAGTCATGGGGGAACTACCGAGCGCAAGAATAAACCCTGCCCCGCCATTCTACCATACAGGAGTGGACTATACAGGATTCGTCGACGTCAAGATGAATAAAGGGAGAGGGGCTAAGTCAACAAAAGGTTACGTCGCCATCTTTATTTGCATGGTGACAAAGGCAGTACACATTGAATTAGTGTCTGACCTTACAAGTTCGGCATTTTTGGCAGCCCTTAACAGAATGGCAGCACGGAGAGGCGCCCCCCGCCATTTATACAGCGATAACGGCACGAACTTTGTCGGAGCTAATCGACTGCTAATGGAACAATACGGAGAAATAGAAAACAGCTATAGAAACGAAGAATTACAGAAGATAGTCGCCGAGATGGCCATACAGTGGCATTTCAACGCTCCGGCATGGCCATCGGCGGGTGGATTGTGGGAACGAGCCGTAAGAAGCTTGAAACACCATTTAAAAAGAGTGGTGGGTGAGCAGAGATTAACATTCGAGGAGTTCACTACTATCTTAACAAAACTAGAAGCTTGTCTGAACTCGAGACCACTGTGTGCGCTGAGTGAAAATGTTGAAGATCTCGACTGTCTAACACCAGCACACTTTCTAACAGGAAGGTCAGGGTTGACCGTCATCGAAACAAGAGAAGACGCCCGAACAAGATGGGAGCTGACTAGAAAAATGTACACAGAAATTTGGAAGAAATGGAAAAATGAGTACCTGTGCCAATTGTTAGCAAGAACAAAGTGGCAGAAGCCGCGGGACAATCTGAAAGTTGGTGACTTGGTTGTTGTTAATGACGACCAGCGTCCCGCTGGAAAATGGTTAATGGGTCGAGTAACAGAACTCCACCCGGGAGACGACGGATATGTTCGTGTCGTAACCCTAAAAACAAGAAATGGCATCATAAAGAGACCCATTACTAAGCTATCTATTCTACCAATAGACAGCGAGGAAAACTCCAAACCACCAAACACCGAAAATAAACACAAGAATACAACAAAACGTCAACAATCTACAAGTACAAGCAAAATCAACTTCATTGGATTAGTGATGACCCTGCTATACCTACTTAGTCCAGCAACAGCGACAACAAACAAAACAGACTTTATCGAATTGCAACAAGGGCTATATTTCGATAAGTCAACCAACATGAGGCTGATTCGTGACGAGTGGAAAATAGTAGTGTATTACGACGTCAAACCCTATTGGCATGGTACTGCAGTGTTCAATAAGTTCAATGACCATCTCGAAAACATATGTTCACAACTAAAACAGAAGACACAATGTGACATTATATCGTTACAATCACATCACGCATACGCCGAGCTCGAACACTACAACCGTTTGTTGCTGAATCCGCAAGGTCGGGTGAATATGAGAAGCAAACGCGGCCTTGTCAACGGTGTCGGGTCAATCGCACGCTCCCTGTTCGGAGTATTGGATGACCAATTCGCCGAACAATACCAACGAGACATCGAACTCATACATGAAAATGAGAAACATCTGGCTCTATTAGCCAAAAATCAAACAACTATTATCGAAGCCGAATACAACATACTTCGGAGAGCAGAAGAAACAATCGAAAAACAATACAAATTATTCAATCAACATCTGCTTAACCTAGACAAACTAACGAGTCACCTTCAGCAAGAGATTGAGTCTCAAGAACTATCAATCGAATTTGTGATGTCGGCTATCTCGGCAAACAGCTTCATAGAGCACCTAAGAAATGTGCAAGAGATTCTTTTGGACACGGTAACCAACATTTACAATGGCAAGATGAACTTACACCTCATTGCGCTAGAACAGTTACGAGATGAGTTGAACGTCATATCGGGTCAGCTGTCAAAAGATGTGGCACTTCCTATCAGAAACATTCAAGAAGATTTTTTCCGCCTGTATCATCTTCTACAAGTGAAGGCAAGAATGTCAGAACGATATCTTATCATTGAGATACGGGTGCCGTTAATCAGCAGAGAAAATTACGAAGTTTACCACATCATACCGGTCCCAAAAAGGAACGGCGGCGAAATGGTTACACTACTGCCTATAGCGGAACTATTAGCCATCAATATACAAAAGGATTATTTTCTACCGATGACAATAACTGACCTACATCAATGCATTGATCAAGACAGTGCGACTCTGTTGTGCCCCATGAAGACACCAGTATACCATATGAAATCCGACGAGAACCTCTGCATTAGAAACAAAGGCTCGCCGGACTGCAAAACAAAACAAGAAACCTGTCGAGACACATGGCTGGAACTTAACAACATAAATAGCTACCTATACTTTTGCTGTGACGCATGCAAAATACGCATTATATGCGGAAATCAAGTTTCAACAAAGGTACTTAGAAACGCAGGGGTAATGACACTCGGTAGTGACTGCACTATCAATAGTGAGACGTTCACTGTTCATTCCCAAAGACAATTCACAGACATAATTCATGCCCAGGTCGAAGAAGTCACGATGGTGATTCCCCCAATCAATCGGGTAATCAACCTATCTGTACCGGTTGTGAAACAAGAACCCAAAGAAGACACGGTAACGGAGCAGAGCTCATTACTGCGAGATCTGGGAGAACAAATAGAACAGATGAAAGCCGCAACATCAGATGGCATTATATCCGATCGGGCAACATACCACGATGTCCACCAATACGTCGTCATATACATATTGGCAGCAGCAGCAGCGACAGCAGGCGCAATCTACGCGTACCACCGACTTCGGAAACATTACAGGAGTCAACAGAAACCTATTGCACCACTTGTTCTTCCACTTGTTATTCGAGGTCAAAGGTCACAAAAACGGGTTTTTTTGCGATTTTCAGCAAAACGGTAAGTTTAGCTTACCGGAAGTGCTAATTATACAATACGCACATAAATCCGAAAATGAGAGGAGCGTGTCTTGTGTTCGAATCCTAGACCTACGAGTATACCTTGGCAATCTGACATCACTGCTTATAAACTTTAACGTTCGCTACAAAAGGTGTGGTCAGACCGCTATTTATCCACACATACCAATTTTTATCTTCGAAATTCATTTAAAAACGATCATCAACGTTACAAGTTAAAGAATTTAAAGTGCTAATTGTTGTTCTGCAGTTTGTAATGCTTCTTTTATTCACTGTCATCGCTGAATACCTCGAATACCTCAGTCGGCTATCTGCATGCATACTAGCTCAGCCGAAAGGGGCGGTTTCACTCACTTTGGGACTCGCTGCTCCAGAGAACTCCGCCAATATTCACACAGAGCGCTCTCGTTAGAGGCAGCCGGTCATTTGCTTTTTGAATTTCCATCGGTTTAACATAATTTCGACGTATGATACGAGCACTGCTCCGTGATTTTATCGATGCTGTATTTTCATTGAAAATTTAATTTTTACTGCCGCTTATTAGCCGGTAAGGACCAAAAATGGACGCTTTGTGGTGAGATCCAATTATCCGGTCGTATCGTATAAGTGGGTTCGCTGCATTAATGCATTATGCTATCAATATTGAGTGCTAAAGTTTGCTGGTTTGGCAAAACTAGTCCTCTATTTGTATGGCCGCTTAGAATAACTAATTTAACCGGAATTTTGTCAATCCATTTATTACTGTTTGCTGTTCTAAGTTTATTGCGAAAGGTTTTAATAACAACAATTTAGGTGTTCTCAAACTTGAGGAGACAGTTTTGATATCCTTGAGTTAGCACTTTATTTCGTCTTCAACAGAATTTCTAAAAACTTTCTAAGGTCGTAGACTCGTGTGTCTTCTATAATAATATATAAAAATATCTTATTACAAGATCATTACGTGATCTTCAAAGAGTTCGGTCGTTGTGAAGGTGGTTCTTGTATTTCAAAGGCGACAACTTTGCTCTTAAGTATAAAACGGTTTCAAAGCACGCGTACCTTTAAAAATGTTCACACAATCGTAATTTGTGTTCTCTTATTGTTTGTTCTTCTTTTGCGGAACCTTTTAGCGTCTCGCTGACGTACTGCGAAACGTGTTGATTTTGTGTGTCAAAATAACGAGGGAATAAAGAATAAAGTACTGAAACGTGAAAGTTCAAAGACATTTTATGTATGTGAGCGTTACAGGAATGGAAAGGTAATAATAATAATAAATTTATTTCATAAAAAAGGAGATTGTAGTACAGAGGCATACACAAAGTTAGACATAAAAGTTTGTACCAAGTCAGACACAATCTAGTGAGTGAAGTTCTGCTATTCCTAGCTAGGTTATAGAATAACCTGTATTAAGGAATAACAGTCCCTGACCCTTACAAAAAGTTACAATAAACTAGTACATTTTTTAAATATTTTTTAATACTACAATAATGTTATTAATAGAATATGTTCGGGTTGTGTGTGTGTGTGTGCGTGTGTGTAAGTGGTATGTGTGCGTGTGTGTAAGTGGTATGTGTGAGTGTAGATGTACATATGTGAGTGATGGATTGAAAAAGAGAATGTGTGTTTGGTTTGATCATGGTTTGATTGAAGTCAAGTGAGGTAATATTTGATCACAGTCACTGTAGCTTAAAGGTAAGGTGTTTCTCTAATTAAAATAATAAGTCGACAAAAAAAGGCAATTCCGGTAGAAATAATGTCGTATAAAACAATAAATCTCTACGCGGTCGCTTTCATAAACACGCGTGCACAATCTACGTTCGATATAACGCCTTTAGCAACCTCACGTTGCCATGAGGTATATCCATCCAATTTGGAGAGATTATGTAAAACACGCCGAATTGTTTGCGTTTGTTTTATAATAAGGGCACACGTCGGTGTAATAATGTCATAAATGTTACATGATGGGGGAAGCCACCGGGAAGTGTGTGCCTATATTAAAATTCCGCCATTTGAAGCGACAAATAACTGCCACTCTGTACGTAGAATATTATGTACGTACACACTTACGCGTACGAAAATTCTCTTGTGTTCTACGAGATATTTTGGTTGTAGAGTAACTAGTTTATTCCAGTTTATATATGTGCAACTGAGAGCCGTGATATATGGTCGGGTGTTTAGCAACACTTGCTATAACTAAAGTTCCCGACTTGACCCTTATTATTTATAGAGAAAAGTCCCAGCCGTAGGGGGCGTAACTTTTGAGTGACTCCGACCTTTTATTTCTAGGACATCGTGAACGATGGAAAACTTTGAAGACAGTGTGATTTTCTGTTCCCAATCTAATTTAAAGCAAAGTTTAGTATGAGTCTTATAATATGAAAAGTTGGAAAGAGTCGTGAATAGTTTTTAAATGTGATTGTCTTATCTGGTGCCAAAAAGGGCTCGTGGCTAAACTAAATAATAACAGCCGTTTGGGTCGATCTTTAGGTTAAGCCGTGCTTGCCTAGGTTTGTCCGTGGATGGGTAACTACCGATTATATAATCAAGTTTTTTCCGTTTTCAAAAGCACGTTGATCCGTTGGCTCCGGCTTAGAGATGTGCCGTTGCCGGCAAAATTGGCAAAATTCCCGGGAATATTGCCGGGAGTGGGAATATTCGCAGAGTATTTGTTAATTATAAGTCAAATTAAGTACGGAAACTATGTAATACACTTATAATTAGCATTAATAGGCCCTAATCTACATTGACCGGCAACTTTGGCAATATTTCCAATGCTGCTGGCAATTTTGGTATTTTCCCAATATTCCCAATATTCCCACCAGGCACATCACTACTCCGGCTGTCATATAAAAACCTTAGAAACTCGACAGTCGTAGTCGCTCAAAAGTCTGACAGCCAGGTGTAATCAAGGGGATCATATTATTACCCAATACTAATTGGGTTGTGAAGGTCAGATAAGCAGTCGCTCCATGTAAAATACTGGGCCCCGAGTCTGCTATTCAATAGTGTCAGTATGGTCTATCATTGATCTCATTATTGTTGAAGGTACTTTTTGGCTTGTCGTCTACTTGTCAAAATCAACAATTATGAGATCAATGATAGACCATTCTGACACTTTTGAATAGCTGACTCAGGGCCCTGGTTTTCAGTCGCATCTAGTTAGACTGGAAGACGACCCCAACATAGTAGGAAAAAGCTAAGCCGATGATGATGTCTTATTTGGTGCCTATTTCAAACAACATGCCTTTGGAAAGACATAAAATTAATTTTACTACGACCACAAACATTTTGATTACGTTAACAATCTATTCAACTTTCGTAAGATTTACGAGTCTCGTTCTATGATTACAGGCTTTGTTCACCCATTAGATCGATACCTACTTAATCAATTTAATTCGAGATTGATTCCGATATCTCGAGTAAGTACCTACTCGGTTAATTTTCAGACTTATCATAAGCGGCACTTATGGCAAAATTGAAGTAGATAATGACAAAGGCATAGCATTAAATTGTCTATTAATTCTAACTACTTTGGGATTAGACCGATCAATAAAGCCGATACCCTCTTATCTAATGATAGCCTGGTACTGTGAAATTGAATGTTAATTAGTACTTTAGGGTAATGCAATCGCTACTACTATTATCTTCGTAGATAGATTAGGTCTGTTGTTTTGAACATTCTAATACTAAGTGTGATGTTTTCTACTAAAGTTAAATCAAACATGCTCTGGATTATAGTGGTTCGGGTGCAAATGGTCTTCCATTTTTAATTATTATGAAGTCATGCTTTTTTTATTCAAATAGCAATAAATTGTCAAAAAAGCACCACACAACAAATTGACGGAGTGAGTTAGTTTGATGTTCATTTAATTCCTCCGATTGTACAATAATAGTACATTATGGTACAAGTGTGTAACGTTTGTGATTACCGCTGAGGCGTCATTGAGACCCGAGCCGTCAGGTGAGGGTCTTAAGAAAGCCGAGGACGGTAATCATCAATACACACGTGTATCATACGACGTTTTTCAACACATTTGTGAATAAAATAATACTAAAAAGTCATCTTCAACAGTTAAAACGAGTTCTGATTTTTTTTCACAATGGCGGAAAAATTAGTCGGTTTTCCTATGCGCGCGCATCTACAGTTCGACCAACTTATCTGTGCATGCGGGAAAACACGGAACTAAAATAAATGTACTAATATAAGTTTGACGTAGCGATGCATTTTTTCTTGACCAGTGGCGCCACCATGAAATTCACACTTAAAATGGTCATACTAAGAATGACGATCGGCCATAGACTAAATGAATGAGCGCGATAGAGTTTTAGCCACGTATAAAACGAGGAAAAAGTTTTCTTTATTACAGAGAAAATAAAAGTTATATTATTTAAGTGAAAGTTTCATTTAATAAAAACGTACAAGTTGAAATTATCTATTAATTCAAATTTGCATGAAATGAGCAAGCACTAAGTACATTAATTTATTCTTACTTTTGAACACGATCTTTTTTGTATCGAAACTTTTTTATGAACGTAGCAACTCAACCAATAAAATAAAAAAAAAACCCTATAACTCACTAGTGAATAATAGTAATGAAAAAGTCACAGTTTGATTATAGGTGTCATTATGTGCCTAATTGCGGTGAAATTATAGCCACTTTATGAGCAAGTGTGTTGAAAAGTTTATTAATAATAAATGCCAATTAATATGAAATAACATACAGTATACAAGTGTACTCAATTACACCTATATGAATACCAATAAAATGCTTCATTAAAAAATTAAAAATTAAAAAAAAACCCACGACAGTTAAAAATTAATTGAAAAAAGGATAAAATAACATAAAACACCCACCTTAAAAAAACCCAAGAATGTCCGTCGGGAGCTGAACATTGCAAAACTAGTTCATTTAATGGCAGCCCCCGACGGACATTCTTGGGTTTTTTTAAGGTGGGTGTTTTATGTTATTTTATCCTTTTTAGGGTTCCGTAGTCAACTAGGAACCCTTATAGTTTCGCCATGTCTGTCTGTCCGTCCGTCCGTCCGTCCTCGCTTAATCTCTGTGACCGTTAGCACTAGAAAGCTGAAATTTGGTACCAATATGTGTATCAATCACGCCGACAAAGTGGTAAAATAAAAATTGGAAAAAAATGTTTTATTAGGGTAGCCCCCCTATGTAAAGTGAGAAGTGTTTTTTTTTTTTTTTTTTCAACCCAAACGTGTGATATATTGTTGGAAAGGTATTTAAAAATGAATAGGGGTTTACAAAATCATTTTTTGATAATGTCAATAATTTCGGAAATAATCGCTCCAAAAGTAAAAAACAATGCGTCCCCCCCCTCTAACTTTTGAACCATAAGTTTAGAAAATATGAAAAAAATCTGAAAAGTAGAACTTTATAAGGACTTTCTAGGAAAATTATTTTGAACTTGGATGGAAACAACAGATGGAAACAGCAGTTAACCAATATAATTTGGTCCCTGAATCGTATGAGCGCCTATACAATCCAGAGGTCAAGTTTCATTGGTCCTTTGAAGAAATTCTATAAATTATAGCATACCGTCCCCTGGTGAGTTGTCACCGTAACACCTATCTAAGAACATGAACCAATCAAATCCAAACCCATAACTGAAAACTGAATCAAAATCGGACTTGTAGTTTTGGAGAAAAATGGCAACTTTGATTTGCACAAAAAATGTTTGCTGCAGCGCCCCCTGGTGAGTTGTCACCGTAACACCTATCTAAGAACATGCACCAATCAAACCCAAACCCATAACTGAAAACTGCATCAAAATCGGACTTGTAGTTTTGAAGAAAAATGGCAACATGTATTTGCACAAACAAACAAACAAACAAACACACAAACAAACAACCTCTCACCTCAAACGCATATACCGTCTCCGTTCCGTCGTGGGTAAAAAGAAGAGAATTTAAACAGTTTCTAAAAGACAATTAGCCAAAATTTTCCACAGAAAGACATAAAACCACTACATTCTTGTTAAGTGGTAAGACAAAGATTATAAATTATTCGGTTTGTTAAACGGTTCAAGTTTTTAACTACACGCAATTGTATGAAAAACTATTTGGGAACTATCAAAGTTCGCGGAGAATTACCGCTTGCAAATTGCCAGTAATTTTGAATGAAAATGAACTCTGAAAATTCGTGTGGAGGAAACTTGGTAGGTACTGCTGGGGTTAATTCGTATTATGACTCGGATGATAGTAAAATGTTAAGGAGCTGAACTCTAGTATTCCCACGGGATTATTTTAAGGGTATCATTTAAGCTATTACCAATTTAATTAGTTTTGTGTTTCTTAAATAATAGGGTTTGTCCTCCAAATAGTAGATCTGTCACCAAAATGTAGTCACCAAACAATGCAAAATCAGTTCCACAATAAATCACCTAAAATCCTGAGATATAAGGTCTAGTACCAAATAAATGTTTTTGTATGTATTAGTAGATCTGTCACCAAAATGTAGTCACCAAACAATGCAAAATCAGTTCCACAATAAATCACCTAAAATCCTGAGATATAAGGTCTAGTACCAAATAAATGTTTTTGTATGTATTATAATAGGTGTGTCCTAATAAGTATTTAAGCAAACTAATTTAAAGAGATCACCAATAAATCATATAATGTTACTAGAAAATTGCATTAAGTTCAAATAAAAAATTAGGGTTGTCATCATCGTTTCAACCAAAAGATTCTGCTACTTAACTAGACTCCCAAGGTTTTAAATTTCCACTGGTAGTATAAATTATATTGTTTATTGCGGAGGCCCGGCACTGCGGGGACAGAAGATATTAGTGTTATTTAATATGCGAGCGAAGCGAGCGCGCCTCATGGAGTACATGCGTTGCATGTCCGCCAAGTGGATGAATCACCCCAATGTCTAGTAATAATAATAATAATGACGTCACTTATACATGCAACGCATGTACTCCATGACGCGCGCTCGCTGCGCTCGCATATTAAATAACACTAATATCTTCTGTCCCCGAAGTGCCGGGCCTCCGCCGGCCTCCTTCGTCGGCCTACGGCCCGGTGCCCATGCCGCCCATAAAGGATACTGTCGCGAGACGGTCGTATTACTCAATACTAATAATAATAATTGCCATAATCAAAAATAAACATTTAAGAAATTAACTAAAACAACAAATTATATTATTTAATTAATAATAATCGATTATTTGTTAATAATCGATTTATTTGGTGACAGATCTACCATTCTGAGCACAGAGCCATTATTTAAGTAACAAAACTGTTATTATAAGAACGAAGTTTATATTCATGTAATGCAATATAATTTTATTGGTTATCGATCTCTTATTTTACACATATATTAACATTAATTTGATAATTCATACCTGGGAACAATTTTTGTTTATCTGAGAACGAAAATATTTCGTGGCGATAGATCTATTTATTATGTGATACAACTTGATGACAAATATAAATTTTGGTGATAGAAAATATAGTTCCCTTATTTTAATAAAATGAAGCTTTCTTTATTGCAGTGTTAACAGAGTGTTATAAATAAAGATTAATATTTTATAAGTGATGTCCCACTTCAGAGAAAAGGAATGAGTAAATTCTGAACCGATAATTGTTTTAAAAACAGTCTAAACAGGTGTGTGTAGTACTCGAAACCGGCGTGCATAAATGAGGACGAGGCAAAAGGAGTATGTATGGATCGTAGCAGGTGGCTTTCTGTGGTTTCTGCCTATACCCCCGTGGAAAAAGGCCGTGAGTTTATGTAGGGATGATGTGTAATTTAAAAAAAAAAGGTAGCACTCCGGGAGTGCCGGCAGAAGTGAAAACTTCAATATTAACTTTCAAACTCGCGTCAGGGTCACGTGATGCTGATCGAAAATTCTTACGCTTTTTCGATCAGCATCACGTGACCCTGACGCGAGTTTGAAAGTTTTTACCCATACAAAAAAAAGTGCTCAGCGCCGCTAAAGAAGTTTTCACTTCAAAAAATGAAGAGTCTATTGATTCCAGAGTGGTAGATTGATCACATTCTAGATATTATTTTATTTCCGTGAAATGAAATGGGTTGTTTTCTTTTCATGTCCAAATATTGTACCTATTAATATTTTTTTTTGCCATTTCTGTGAGTAGATAGCTCCGTGAGATGAAACTTTACAAAATATTATATCCACCTACCTATAACAATTTTGAACCTGAAATGAACTCTATATTATTATAACATAAATCTCACAGCTAATAAGTGTACAAAGAGTTATTCGCTGTTCAAATTGGCTGAAGTTATATTAACTTTTTCTTTCAGTCCCCAACGTGTTATCACAGCTCGTATTACTGAAATACATTAGTGCTAAATTTCCCAAATGAAACATTACTTTCCAAATCCAAACTAATATGTAGTTTTATTGGAGAAGTTGTTTTATTATAAAATTTAATTTATTTTAGCAAAAGGTTTACATGACACACTATTTTCACGGCATTAAGGGAGTAGGTAGAAACCAGAAAATTATCTTTTCGTACTCATTTTGTTTGGTCCACGATCATACACGAGAGTCGAGAGTACTAAACACATTTTTTTTATTTTTTAGGAGTGTGGGAAAACATGTAGTAGGGAGTGTCAGACTTCTACTGACTAAAAACCACCTATGTTCCTTCTTAGCCCTTTGTGCCGAGGCCGCGGTATCTCTTTCGAACAACCCGCAGCCCCGACTGGACTAAGCACCTTACTATAAATATTTATGATTTTTAATAGTTAATAAAAGTATTTAAAGCTTTGTGCTTAATATATGTTGCCTACAAATTGCAAAAAAAAAACTAATAAAAAAATCATCGTAGTACAGTTATCGTCTTCCTGCTTTCGACCCATGTTACTAGGGGTCGGCGCAACACATTTGTTCCATTCTCCTCTGTCAGCCGTCACGCTGTCATTTCCTACCAGTAGTGTAGTAGTACATTAGTACTACATTAGTAGTAGTAGATACGTTACTCAAGTGTGGTACAGTAGTCCAGTCAAATTAGTGTTTCACCTCTGATTTTGAGATACCCAGCTACAAACTCGTCTATAGTTTTATTTTGACTTCCTAAAAGTTGTCTCAAAATTCACATATGGAAGGGTGACCGCGTCTATTAAAAATCTAAAGTCAAAGGTCACAAAAATCGTTTTTTTTTTGCAAATATCTCGTTTCCTATGGGTTTTTCGCTATTTGTATGTATGATTAATATTGTAGAGAATTAAATTCCCTATAACTTGTAAAACAATTATTTTCAGCTTTCTAGGTCCAAGGGTTTGGGCTGGGCGTTGATGAGTCAGTCAGTCAGTTAGTCAGCCAGTCAGTCAGTAAGCCAGGACTTTTCGTTTTTTTTTTAATTATAATTGGTCATGGCAGTTGGATAGGCTTTTGGTAATTATGTAAATTTTGCGACAACTTTTAGGATGTCAAAATACAACTTTATACCTACGAGTTTGTAGCTGGGTATCTCAAATTCCGATATTCTTACTTAATTTTGGCTAATTTGACTGGACTAAGACTGTGCACGTCATGAGTGTCAATTATAAATTGATGTCTAACCCAGTAATGCCTAGCGCCCATTTGGCCACGTAATTAGTATGTTTTAAAAAAAAATATTGTGACATTTCATGCATGTGGAATTTGTTGTATTACTGGGTTAATGAACATAATTATTATTTTGGAACCCAAACAATTTATTATGAAATAGGTTCCAAAAATTGGATCAATTTTCCGAGGAAAATTTGATCTTGAATATAACTAAATATGTAGGCATATATTTTTGTGTCGTGAATTTAACATTAAAGGGAAAACTGGAACACAAGCAAAAGCACGTAGACAAATACTTAGTATTCAGAAAACCTCCTGAAGATTACTATTGTCGAGAGCATTCTTATACACTGTTTTGTCATTTGAGTAACTTGTGATCTTGTAATAGTTTATTTATTTTGTAAACATTCTCAACTTCTTCTTGAAGGCTATTATATTTTGATATAATGTAAGCATACACTAGAACAGGTCCCTATTACATGGAACTTAAAACTGGCAGCGCTAAGTGTACGTAGGTACTGTTGAAGTAAATAAGCACATATCCATTATTATATTATTATAGTTAGCCCATATTGTCCCATTGCTGGGCAAAGTCCTCCCTCCATTCCTTCCAACGATCACAATTCTTTGAATTTCTTACTAATACTCAAGGAAGACATTCAGTTCGTCCCGCCATCTCCATCGTGGTCTACAGCGACCCCGTGTTACAGTATGTATGCCAAACAATAATATAAAAAGTAGAGTAGGTTCATGGTATTGGCCACAAGCGACGCTAGCAACGTTTTATAAACTAGAACCTTTTTCAGTAAGTTTTTCTATTCGGGTAGGTACCTAAAAAATAAAACGCAAATTGGAATTTATTTAGCAACAAAAATTAAATTTTGAACTGACGCAAAATTAATATTCCTCTTGAATTCATAGCTGTAAGTGACGAAAAATGTCTAAACTGTCTTTTAGAATATTTATAAGCATTTTCTGCGCTGACAGCTCAGTTATATAGAAGCTGTCAGGAAAGTAAGGCCTCACTATGGAATAATTAATAACTTTACTCAGCTTAACAGTTCGTTAAAGGCATTGAGTAAACAAAGTTCGTTTTAAGTTTTTCACTCTTGCTTGAAGAACTCATTGTTCGATACATAAGTAGTTTAAATATTTTTCCATTTATTTTTACTGCCTCGTTGGGTAATCGTTACAAGTGCGACTGCTGAGCAAGAGATCGTGGGTTCGATTCCTGGGTCTGGCAAGGTGTTATTGTGTTTTTCATCAAGAATTTCACAGTAGCAACTACGGAGTCTGAATCTGTACCCGATTGATGGCAATAGCCTATTAACCGAGCCTATTGACTCACTCTCGGGACTTTAACATAACTGGAGAAATGTAGGTGTCTATACATGGATTACAGGTGTAATGGTATGTAATGTTATGTAATAAGAATCTGGATTGCTGTGAACTACATGTTGGTAGGTTAACCATAGCTATCTACTCCTAAATAAGTAGAGTTTTGAGTGTACGTTTAAGTAATTCTTTGCACTACGTGAATATTTGCGTTTTCATATTAAAGGTACCTAGTTGTTCCGGGACTGACTGTTTGTAAGTTTAAATGTTTGTTATCACCCATCATACAATACATTCTAGAGGGGCAAACCGTCTATCTAAACACTGTATGTAGGAAAATAGGGTTAGTCACGGTTTTAGAAATCATCCAAAGAACCACGAAAGCGACAATATAGAACAATCCATATAAATCGCAGAACGTAGCATAAAATAAAAAAATATGAGCAATACTTGACTTCTTTTAACATAAATTCGCATTGAAAGTAACATTATCCATTACCGATACTCAGAAACCGTGAAATGCTGGATTTTTGTAGGTCTGTACGGTGACAATGTGAAAAGACTAATGGGGTGAGATATCGAGTTTCTGTCTGGTGAATATCAAGGAATATTACGCATGATCAATCTGAGGTTGCCACTTCGTAATTTAATAAGAGTTATAAAGAATATTTAAGGACAAAATAACAGAATTTGACCATTTGCAGAGCAAAGGGTTTTATTTCACATTGAGAAAACATATTTTAGACTGAAGGATAATGCGGATAGCTGATTTCAGACTTAGTAAAGGTTATCACAGAATGTTTTTTTAGGGTTTCGTACTTTAGTCGGCAGAAACAGAACCCTTTAAAGGATCACTTTGGTATCTGTCTGTGAAAACCCTTTTTCTCAGGAACGCGTGGAGCCCGTGGAGGTATCAAGATGAAATTAATAAAAAAATTAGGTCTGTAGTAACAGACCTAATTTTTTTTTTACTCACAAGTTTGATTTTTTTACTGCTTCAAGGTAGGTACTCCTTGATGCAGTAAAAAAATCACAAGTTTGATTTTTTTACTGCATCAAGGAGTACCTACCTTGAAGCAGTAAAAAAATCAAACTTGTGAGTCAAGGCGATCAAAATATACCTATGACCGTTAAGATGAATTTGACAAGAAGCAATTTTTTACAACGGAACCCTCTGTGCGCGAGTCCAACTCGTTTTAGGCCGTTTTTCTTCATCGTAGGCATTCACAATAATTCAAGTAAAGTAACTCCAAGATACTCTTCGAATTTGTTTATTATGCATTTGAAAATGCTGCATTGTAGGTTTCCAAACAGCTACCTACTTTATTCTTGAGAAGAGGTTAGGTACTATAAAATATAAGTATGTCTTGAAATATTCCTCAAAGCCGATTTTCTTTGAAGCTTGATTTATCTAGGCACACTAGTTTTTTCTACGCCCGGGTCAGATACTGTATAACTTATCCTTTTTCCAATATTCCGTAGACTTCTTTATTTAGTTTGATGAATGTGGCAACCCTAGCATTTGCCCTGATCGTACGTGAGTTATATCTGACTACGGTTATTTTATTTTAATTTATCTACTAAAAAGACGTATTACTGGAAGTACAATTTATTGAATTCTAAATTAAAAGAAATTGAGTAAGTACCTACATAAGAGGAAGTCTGAAAGTAGCACCGGTGACTGAAATGTGGTGTGGAAGTCGGTTGTCGTGGTATGCCATGGGTTTATGATACGGAGGAATGAGGAAAATGTCGTGAGGAAGGTTTTAAGTATGAATGTGGATCCTGTGGAGTGTGATGTGGAGGTATAATAGTTGAGGAAGGCCAAAGAAACTATGAATGGACTGTTTAAATGATGATATGGCAAAAAAGGAGGTGTCTCATGAGATGACGAGAAACAGAGAAGCACTGGTGGGATGACGAGTACCTAAAAGAGAAGTCATCATCATCTACCTAGCCTTTTCCCAACTATATTGGGGTCAGCTTCCAGTCTAACTGGATGCAGCTGAAATGCTGAATACCAGTATTTTACATGAAGCGACTGCCTATCTGATCTTCACAAACCAGTTAATACTAGGTAATAAGTAAGACTGGATGTCAGAATTTCAGGTCACTGACTACCTGTAACTACTGCCAAAGATCTATAATGGCAGCCGGGACCAACAGCTTAACGTGCTTTCCGAGGCACGGAGGAAACTCGGTATGTCGGGCGGTCACCCATCCACAGACCGACCTAGGCAAGCACAGCTTTACCTAAAGATCGACCCGAGTGGCAGTTCTTATTAAGCCACGAGCTCCTACCTAAAAGAGAAGTTTGGAAGATAAAGACATTCTGCGCTCAAATTAATTGGGATAAGAGCAAAATAATTGTGATTTTCATATGGGTACATTCGATTACAATAAAGCCGCTAGATTAAATGTCGAAATTATATAAAGCTACTTGGTTTCCTTTTTAAGTTCTAAAACATTAATCCAATACCAACAGTTGAACGTGTCCAAAAATATTATGGCGAATATTCTTATCTTTCCGAATTTATCGGAAATCAAGTTGACAAAGACATTTAACTAAGTATTTACACTAAAATCGCATTAATAGCAAAATCAGATACGATACGTTCCACCAATCGGATCAGCGATAAGTTTTCGAATAAGGGTATTTTATGTTGCAAATAATCGAAAACATAAATAATATCTCATAGTTGCCTTGTGACCCGGTGGTCGTGGGTTCGATTCCCACGGGAAGCATACTTTGTGAAGTTGTTTCCAGTTTGGTTAGGACATTGCAGGCTTGAATCACCTGATTGTCTGATAAAAAGATGGTTCCGTGCTTCGGAAGGCACGTATAAGCCGGTGGTCCCGGCCGCCAAATGGCGGTCGTCAAACCATGTCAGAGGCCCTTGCGGCGGTTTAGAAACTCTGACACTAGGGTGTGTGGGGTCGTTAGACCTTACTGCCCACACGTTAAGAAGAAGAAAATATCTCATAGTCACCAGAATTGGAAATGATAATTATCATGATTAAAAGAAAATACCCCGACGTTTTGGTCTAGTGGTCGCAAGTGTGGCTGCTGAGCATGAGGTCCTGGGTTCCATTCCCAGGTTGGGCAAAGTGTGGCTTGGTTTGTCCATCAGGATTTTTTCCGTACCAGCCACGGAGTCTAAATTTGTACCTGGTTGAAGGCAATAGGCTCCCTCTATTACATGAGGATAAAATAAACTGGCGAATAGTAGGTGTACTGATGGGTACACTTCTGCTTACCCTTCGGGGATTACAGGCGTGATGTTATGTTAATATCATGATAATAATCATCTTGACAATTTCAAACACTGCGATGACCTATCTTTGAACCTGTAACAAGAAACCATTGAACACAAAAACATGATAGTACGTTAGAAGAAAGAAAGAATAACGAGTGGTTCTCGCGAGTGCCACCGTACTATGTGGGTAGGTTCGTAAGATATAGCCGCTTGAGCATGTATGTCACGCGCCGGATTATAAAAGCTTTTTCCAATTCTCCATTGTAGGAGCTCTCGGGATCCACGGAGACCACGTAGGCGCTATATCTTACGCTCTCTGTACGCTTTTATTTTAACGAAATTTACCCCACTCCCTTGTCACTGACGATTACTTTCCATTGTCTCGCCGAGAGGGTGTAATACCGTATCAAATTGGGAAATATTGAAAGAAAACGTGGTAACCGATCCAGTATTGCGAGCTCGCACCGCTTAGCAGTTTGTTTTGTTGACAACACGGGGAATATGAACGTTTCCATTTGTGGCCAATCGCTATACAAAGACTTGGAATTAACTACGATATTACCAACCCTGCGTACGGCTTTAGGGACAAAAGCATTACAGAAATTATTCCTGTTTTTATTCGGTGCCTAATCTACATATTACCTCGTATCCCATTCCGAAATACAAACGCGACGGCAAATAAAGTCATAAAATTACTCACCAAAAATAATATTATTGGGCGCGAACGTGTTTTTTTGTGCTGTCGCATCCCCACAATAGAGGGTGCGCTGTTTGTTGTCCTCATTCATACAAATCCGGAAAAAATAAAACAGATATTAAGGGCGCCCTCACCGTCCGGGCTTCCCGCCTCGCACATTAGTGTCCCCGAGAATGTCCCCATTCTTATTCAAATATTTCCGGCAATTTGTTTGTCGGTTTGTCCTATCGTACAGAACGTTACACAATAGGTTAAGACCGTAAATGAATTACTCTTTAAACCTCTTAATTTTTTTTTTTAAATATTATGACAAGCCTTTTATTTATCTTTATGTACTCTTTTCACCGTTCCGTGTTCCGGTTCGTGTTCCGTGTGGTGTCGGACGTAAAGAATAGCACCATCCCATATCTTCCCGTGGGTGTCGTAAGAGGCGACTAAGGGACTTACCAGAGAATGGGCAGCAGCGTTCTCTGTGTCTTTGTAACAACCATACTGCGATCGCCAACCCGCCTGCCAAGCGTGGCGATTATGGCAAACCCCCCCAAAAATGCCTTGGGGAGGCCTATGTCCAGCAGTGGACGTCTTTTGGCTGAAATGATGATGATGATGATGACTCTTTTCACCATGTTTGGATATCAATCCCTACTTTTAGCCATAAATCGTGTAAAAGGGTGCTCGCGTCGTGTTTTATTTCCGATTGCAACACTGCACTTCATGCATTTTAAATAGGAAATTCGATTTAACGATGTTCAAATAGGCGAGCGGTGTAAAACTGACCGCGGACCGCTCCCGTAAAAGCTTTAACCGCGGTACCAACAAACAAGTTTCTTGCCAAAAAACTTGGTAAGTTTATTAATGCAGTCAGGCAGCATTACTCGTGTGAACCGATTCCTTTGTTCACCAAGAAATACAGAACTAAATCTTATAATTCCGTACACTAAAATTGTGTTTTCCTGTTTTGGCACGATTTTGTTCCAAAATGTAAACGAAGCTATTGATTGCAATTGTATTAATTCATTTGTAGTCGTTAGTTTTAATTGAGACATTAATTTATATTATTTACAATGCGTTTGCCTTCAACTGGAGTAAACAGGAAGTATCTATAAACAAATTGATTAGTGCTCTATGATTTTTATTCTATGATCTTGTTTCCTTTGAAAATAATCTTCCAAGATCGTTAATCAAAGTTCGAAAAAAAGCGGAAAGAAAGCTTCTATAAAACTAATTATTTAACAGTTTTTGATTATTAACTTAGCTTTCGTTAAAAACTATTAAGTAAAAGTGAAATTTTTAATTAGCAATGTCATTTTAAAGGTGTGCTATCGGTAACTGGTTCTATCAGAAAAATGTTACCTGACGGCAGTTAATTTTCTGGCTATTAATTTTAAGATTACCGCTAGAAAATTAAGAAGATTAATAACTGCTCTAAAATTCTATCACATGTGATGAAATTGCATTTTTAAGTAACGAATAAATGAGGAGGTTTTAAAAAAAAATCGTGTCAAAGTGGGAACGCCCAATTAGGCATAAATATTTTTTTAAAGTTAATTTTATTATTGTATACCTGTTATAATGGCTAAATATAGTATCTATAAAAGTCAGAATGTAAGAAAAAGACCTCCCTGACTAAATTGAGAATTTAAGTATGTAATTGTAAAAATAATTAAGTAAATATAAAAATGTTCTTAATTAATTTTATTAATGCTTTATCTGATCTACAAAATGCACTTAGGCTTCAAGAAATACCGACACAAATCTAGTATGACAATCAAAATGTGCATTATCATACTGACACATTGTCTAAGTTCACTAACCGTTGAATACAATCACAACCTTAACTCGTTATCAAGCCCTGATAATAGGCCATATGGTCTAGAACCACGCCTAGGTCTAAAGCCGCGTTTCCACTAGGCATTATATGGCGCGCGACGGCGCGACACATGACGCTCAACATGTACAGCAACGCTGCACAACAGCGCGCGACGTTGCCAGCTGGCGCGCAACATTGTAAAGTAGTAGATGCGTAGACAGACAACGTTGTTCAATAAAAGTTCCACGCTAACTTTCAACATGTTGGGCAACATGTTGCGCGTCAATTGTTGCCTAGTGGGAACGCGGCTTAACCCTGCATGCTAATTCCTAGGAACTAGATAAGACTGTCAGTTACGAACCACGCTTATTAGTTATCCTAAACAGTGGCTTGGTTTTATCTTAGTGCGTAATTTAAGCGACACTGTTGTTCCAAAAGTTAACTAAATGACAAGTACCTACCCACTGTCGATTTGGAAGTGGCAATTGGTAGCTAATTCCTTTTGGTTCATGGGTTTTATCAAAATATTTTATAGCAAAGAGTAAAAAGAAAACCCACGGATAAATGCAACTCAGGTAAAGCAGGGCCTTTTTTTCTTTTTTTGGTTGGTGGAAAATCATCGAATAACCTCCCCCCCCCCCCTCTTGGGAAGAGCGAAGGGGAGTGTCAGACTTCTACTGACTAAAAACCAAACCCATGTTCCTTCTTCGCCCTTGTGTCGGAGCCGCGTTAACCTTTCGACAATCCACAGCCCCGACGGGATCCACAGCCCCGACGGGGTAAAGCAGGGCCTTAATTTTCTTATGAAAGTGAAGTGACGTACAGGCGTACGACACTTTCTTAGGAAAATTGACCATTTCAGAAAACAGTGTGAGAAAGGAGCTGGCAATAGTGTAGTTTGTTACCCAGTCTGGTTAAATTGATTATATTTATGCCAAGTTGATTACCTGGTGGGTTTAGTGCTTGCAAGGACGACTGTTGTGCATGAGATCGTGGGTTCGATTCCCAGGTCGGGCAAAGTGTTATTGCAGCAACAGAGTTTGTATTTGTGTCTGGTTAGTGGCAATAATCTCATCCCCTGTCACATAGGACTTAGACTTAACTAGTGAAATGTGGGTAAACTAATGGGTATGCGTCTCTCTGACTTTGACTTTTTCTATGTGTCTTTGCTACCTGAAAATAAATGGATTATAATATTATAATTATGCTATTCTAAGCGGCAGTTGCAGGCATGATGTTATGTTATTTTTGCCTAGTCTATAAGCTTTTATTGTTGCTATTATAGCACTGCTGAGCACAGCCGGTATGGAGTAGAATTGAGTAGATGGGTAGGTACAGGTAAAGATAGGTAGGTTGTTCGTGTCTACTCCAAAGCCTTGATTGAGGCTTTGTCCAACTGTGTCATGAACAATTAGTAGGTCCTAATCAATAGCTATTTCTGTCTCACAATATCAACTATCAGATCAGTGTCTAATACAGCTCAAATATTACCATACAGCGTACCTACGCATGCATTCGAAGACCTAATTAGATTTAACAATCGTCATTAGCTTTCAATAAATTAGCATAACTATGCGATCGGTGATGGCTAGGACCGGTTCGTGCTAACAATGAGCCTGGTGTCACGACTCTTCGATCCTTGGGATGTCCTGGCCATTGACAACTGTCACTAGGCTAAGAAACCTTTCTATTTGTTGTGGTGTGGGAGGAGATTATAAGAAATTAATGGTAATATTATAATTAAGAACTCATTTCTCTAGTGATCGCGAAGCGGGATTGCTGTACATGAGATCCTGGTTTCGATTCCCAGGTCGGGCAAAGTATTATTGGGAATTTCTCAGTAGCAGTAGCGGTGGGTTTGTGTTAATGGCAAAAGACTTGCCCCCAATGCATGGGACTTAAAAATAACTGGTAAAATGAGGGTGTACTAATGAGTACACCTCTGCCAAACTCTTCAGGGATTACAGGCGTTATATCTTGAATTTTCAGCAATTTGATAGCCAGATCAGACACGAAATGGAAACATTGGTCTAGATATGCCACATATTTATCCGTAAAAAGAGTCAGTTACATAAGTTCCTCGAATTTCACCACTGGGATTATCCCATAAGTTAGTCTAAACAGCATATTTGGCTAAAAATAGATGTTAGTCTACCCTAGTCACGGGATTAACCCTAAAAGCAACTAAAATAGCTCGCACAGGGAAGGCCTGTTGGACCGAAAAAAGCTGTCAGTGACTCTACGAGGCTTTTATAAGTAAATTTTGTCAAAATCAGTTGATACTTTCACTCTTGAAACATTAGGCGTTTTTATCCTATTGACGGTAGCATATCTTATACTCAAAACATTACTATAATAGATAGTCACAAGCACTGACATGGCAACTTTTAAAACTGATTCTCTTCTACTGCATTAATTAACGTTTGACGTATTCCCGAACGTAGTGTTTTCAAAGTAATATTATAGTCTATTACGAAATAGGTCTTTTATTAAAATATAAACTATTATTATTTTACATGGTCTTAAAATGAACATGGACAAAACCAAGGTTATGTCGAATGTTCATGTAACACCCACTCCTATCAAGATCGGAGACTCTACGCTCGAAGTTGTGGACGATTATGTCTACCTGGGACAAACTGTCCAGTTGGGTAGATCCAACTTCGAGAAAGAGGTCAATCGTCGAATCCGACTCGGCTGGGCAGCGTTCGGGAAGCTGCGCAGTATCTTCTCGTCCAACATACCCCAGTGTCTCAAGACGAAAGTCTATGACCAGTGTGTGTTGCCAGTGATTACATACGGGACCGAAACGTGGTCGCTCACAATGGGCCTTATCAGAAAGCTCAAAGTCACCCAAAGGGCAATGGAGAGGGCTATGCTCGGAGTTTCCTTGCGTGATCGAATCAGAAATGAGGACATCCGCATGAGAACCAAGGTTACCGACGTAGCCCGAAGAATCGCCAGACTTAAGTGGCAATGGGCAGGGCACATTGCTCGCAGAACGGATGGCCGATGGGGCCGAAAAGTTCTGGAATGGCGACCGCAAACCGGAAGACGTTGCGTTGGAAGGCCTCCCACTAGGTGGACCGATGACCTGGTCAAGGTTGCAGGAACCCGCTGGATGAGAGACGCACGGGACCGGTCAATGTGGCGACGCCTGGGGGAGGCCTATGTCCAGCAGTGGACGTCTTTTGGCTGAAATGATGATGATGATGATTATTTTACATGAAAATCGCTTTTAATTGATAAATGTATACTATTAGTGCTCGCGTTTGTATGATGTTCCTGCAGACTAAACGTGTAAGTGTTTTATTTTTGAACTTAATTTGTAGGTGAGAGAAACTGATTTTAATTCGAACAAAACGTGGCACAGTTAGTAATTTAAAATATGTCTTATAGCTACAACAAACAATTAATAAAAATCAACATTTACATTTGAAACGCACCAATTTGTTGCCAATTAAATACTTACCTAATAGCACCCGTTCAATATTGTAGGTCTGTGTCATATTTAGTTAGTTTGAATTTATAATTACTACACCAATTAGTTTATGTAACTTGCACAAATTTAACCGCGAAATAAAGGTTAATATCAATACTAGTTTTTAGTACCGTCAACATACAAACGAATGACAACAAAAAAAAGTTTAAAAATCTTTACATAGTATAAAATAAAGTCGCTCCCGCTGTGTGTACGCTTACATCTTTTATTTAAACTACGCAACGGATTTTAATGCAGGTCTCAGCAATAGATCTCTATCTATTGCGTAGAACTGAGAAGATTCAAGAGGAAGGTTTATATCTACATTGCACCCGTGCAAAACCGAGGTGAGTCGCTAGTCAACAATATAATTTTCACTTCTCTCGCTCTAAAATTCGTCTTTATGTCGTGCGTAGGCGACATAAAGTCGCGTTTTATGCTATAGAGCATAAAGTAAAATCTTTGTCGAAGACCAAGGTAATCGGCACAGGAAATCGGCCCAACAGCCACAGGAACAACTTCAACTTCATAGAATAACCTCTTTAATTTAATTCGTTTCGTTAGTATTCTAAGAGGTAAACACTGTGCTTTTCATTACGAATACAAGGAAAGTTGATGGGAATAGGCTTGCCCCTAATTACATCAGTTGATGGCAATAGGCTTGCTCCTAATTACATTGGTTGATGGCAATAGGCTTGGTCCCAATTACATCAGTTGATGGCAATAGGCTTGCTCCTAATTACATTTGTTGATGGCAATTGGCTTGCACCTAATCATATCGGTTGAAAAATAAAAAAAGTTAATTGGAACCATAACTATTTTTACAATATTTACAAGTTGCTGTTGCATTTCCTCGCAATCGAGGTGAAAAGTAGAGTGTAAAACTCGTCCATAAAACCCATTTTGCTCTCTACTTTATATCCATCCTCGCTCGCAAGCTCGCATCGGATGGATAAACGTCTCGCGCAAAATGGTGCGTTTTATGCACTTGGTGTACAATCTACTATTTAACGACAGGCGGCGTAAAGAAAGTTAGAGGGAAGAAATTCTAGATATAATATGTTTTTGGCCACTCATCATTCATCATCCATCATCATCATCAATTAATTGATTGAATTGAATTGGTTATTAATTGTTAAGCTGTTTGTTGTTATTTGTTTATGTATGTGCTGCTCTTTTGTGTTGCTGCTGTCCATTAACGAATAAATACGTATTCTATTCTATTCTATTCATCATCATCATCTTACTCCCTTTATCACAATTGTTACTTGGGGTAGGCGAAACACGTGTTTGTTTTCGATTCTCCCCAGCCAGAAACACCGTAAAAAACAAATAAGAAAATATATATAACATTTAGTGCTGTCATTACAACCTAGACATAACTTTTTCAGTATTTATTATGCAATTTGAATAATCGAGTTAAACTAAACTCGGAAAATGTATGCCAAAAGCAAGTTTGAGTTTAGGTCCGTATTCAAGATAAGTATCGGACTTCCTCTATACAGGGAACGGGCGTGAAGTTTATGTTTTTTTATTGCTTATAATTATAGTGTTTTGTCTGTCCGATTAGAAGTCGGTTAAATTAGTAGGTAGGTACACCATAAGTACTATTATTTCCGCATTGTTTTTGTTTTGTTGTTTATTTAATTCCGTTTTACCAAGAGGTAGGTAATTATAAGTATGTTTAGTTACAATGAAAATTAATATACGTTTGTGAACATAATATAATGTACTTATTTTTAATATTTCATTGTAAACATTTAAAAGAAAATATGTTTTACCAAAGAAAAGCCGTTGTAGGTGGGCTTGATTCGTGAATTTATTCGAGCACAGCCATGAAACAGATAATCCCAATTCCTAAGCCTGAAACTACGTAACATAACACAAAACTCAAAACATAAAAATTGAAACTAAAACAACAATTTATAATCGCAAAAGCATCGGCCAATTACAAAATAAAAATATCTATCTTTAAAAGCGTACAACACTCGTATAAAGCGGAGTGCATATTGCATGAACTCCTTTATACCGACAGAGGGCGCCAATGGCTACAAATTGAGTGTGCGACGTGATGCCAAGTGTTTACTAAGCGATACGCGACTGAGGCGGCGATCGATGAGTAATAGCCGCTCGTGTGGAGTAGGCCTTAGTTGCAAATGTGTTTACGTGGTGGAAAAATGTGTATCTAATTTTTAAGTTGCTTTTTTTTTCAATTTTTGGTTTTATTGCATTTTATCAGACGATTTTGTTTTTAACTGTATTTAGGCAGTCATTCATCGTCAAAGGCCCGCTTCCACTCCGTTTATTCACAATCACCATTTCTGCACCTAAGTTACATTTTCAAATATTTCTTTAAAAAAAACATTAAAATAATATTGGTTCACCGGTGTCGGGAGAAGGGTCTCAGCTGCCGGCGGTTAGGGCTCCAGAGACAGAAACCGCCTCACACTGCGGTCCGTATCGAGGAGTACTGCTTGCTTTCTGAATAAGGCCCTTGATCCATCTAAGGAGATTCTCAACACATGTTCGTCGAAGCTATTGTCCACAAGATTTTAGTTGTAGATGTGTAATGGCGTTGTGGAAAAAGGGTATCTGATTATTTTCTAATAGAAACGAGCTTCGAGCTTGTTTTTTAAAAACACATTATCCTCCTTTTGGGCTTCACCGCAGTTGAGTAAAAACCACACCACAGTCAATTTCCTAGACAAACTATCAGTATTGGGGACGTTCAAGATTATTGCCCTAAGAAATATTACAGTTTAATTTCTAATTCTAAGAAATCCCTTCAATTATTTCTCGCGCCTTTAAATGCTTTATGTTTTAATTTAGTATTGAGAATAATGTAACAATTTATAAGCCGACGGTAGCAATTACCAATTAATTTAAAATTATGATTTGTCACACTAATTTCGAATAACTAGTGGTCAGGTAAAGTTATGTCTGATAGGGTGTATTAGTCGAATTGAAACCACTCGGCACGTGTTCTCAATTACCCGTATAATATTACTAAACAAATGGAAAAGTTGACTACGATTTATTATAACCCTATTAAGGACATAAATCATATCATATTTCATAAGGTAAATTGGTATAGTATTTACTTTTCTCATCTATACTTATAATAAATCTGTAGAGAGGTCAATTCTGTACATGATATATATTTTCAAAATAACTATCAGGGGGTAATTAGTGATCGATACTGATGCCAAAAATGCAATCAGTAAAATTTTTGTCTGTCTCTCTGTCTGTCTGTCTGTCTGTCTGTCTGTCTGTCTGTCCTCCTGTCTGTATGTTCCTTATAGAAACAAAAACTACTCGACGGATTTTAACGAAACTTGGTACAATTATTTTTCATACTCCTGGGGAGGTTATAGTATACTTTTCATCACGCTACAATCAATAGGAGCAGAGCAGTGAAGGGAAATGTTGGGAAAACGGGAGAAGTTGCTCCATTTTTTAAGCTTCCGTCGCGTGTGTAGCCTTAATGGTTAAAGCTACATAGAAATCATTTATGACGGAAATGTTCTACATAAAATTATCTAAAAAATATCCCACAACAGCATATGTCTATCTTTTATGGTTGACTCACAATAACACGTGTAACTCCCGATAGCTTAGCAGTTCGGAGCTTTCTGATTATATTTGTTTACTCTTACGTTTATAATACTCTCACTCATCCCTAATTAAAAGAAGTTAATATTATTACCTATTCAATAAAAAAAAGAATCATAGTAATCGGTATAGAAACATCAAACTGAACCAAATATGAAATACGCTAATAAGCTGCGCGTGAATACTGAATCATGCCATAAGGATTATTTTTGTGTAACGGGAGCGAGCTTCATTCAATATTTGGCTGTTGATGCGTTCAGCGTTCGACCTTATTGACAGACAATAATTGATATTAACAAACCGTGCTTATCAGCGCGACTTTTAGTCTTTAAATAGTTTATTTGAATTTCTTTTGTTGTTATTTTATAAAATAGGTATTAAGTAGTTATTTTGGTAGTGTTTAAATATTCGTTCAAATTACAAATTATTAATAGTTCGTATTTTATTTCTTTTTAGTGGAAGTAGTACCTACGCATAGATTTTTAGATACCGATAGGTAAGTTTTGGCTAATTTATAATCAATTTTATTTTTGTATTATGTAGGTAAAAGCGTAGATACTTTTATTAATTATAGTAGTTAGGTATTTATTTTAAGTGACTACTAAATTAATAAGGCTCAAGGGCAGAATTTTCGTGTTGCTGGAGTAGATCTCGGTGTCAGTTGTTTCTCGCATGGTCAGTTATATGTCGCTCTTTCCCGGGTTAGCAGTTCTAGAAATCTTTATGTTCACGTGCCGGACGGGTCAACTTTCAACATAGTTTACCCGGAAGCTTTGGGCTGAAGTTTTACCTATAGAACGCTATAGGTACCTCATCATCAACAGCCTATTAATGTTCCCACTGCTGGGACACAGGCCTCCTCTCTTAGAGAGGGAATGGGCTATAATCCACCACGCGGGCCCAGTGCGGATTGGTAGATGTCACATGTCTTCGAATGTTTTGGTTCTAAGACATGCCGGTTTCCTCACGATGTTTTCCTTCACCGTTTTGAGAGCAGCGGTGATGAAATAAATTACACAAAGTAATGTGCCTGCCTGGGTTCGAACCCACGACCTACTGTTCGTAAGTCGGGGCCGCCACCACTGGGCCACCGCTGCTCCTATATAGGTACCTACTTAAGCCTCATGTGAAAGTGATCTAAACAATATTACCAATACATTAACTTAACAACATACAAGGAGTTACACGCTGACGGAGTCGCGGGCACAGCTATTAATAATAATATTCTGCGGTTCCTTTTTGTGATATTTTTCAACAGTATTGTGGATTGACATTATTGTATTTCCCTAATAAAATACGAAAATTAATCTGTCTGTTACATCAAAACCACTGAACCGTGAGGAAGGACATAATGGTATTTTTTTACGAAAAACGACGGAAACGCGGACGAAGTCGCGGGCAAAAGCTAGTAGCAAAATAAAACCGTTTTAGTTTGATTGAAAAGATAATTGCTACCGAATCATAACAATTTACTGTCATGATATAATCGTATTTTACTGTTTGTTCCTTAGGCTAAACATGTTATTCTATGGAACATAACATAATATCACGCCTGTTATCCCCAAAGGGTTAGGCAGAGGTGTACTTAATACTTATGTTTAAGTCTCATGTAATAAGGGGGAGCCCATTGCTGTCAACTGGGCACAATTCCACACCCCGTGGCTGCCACTGAGAAATTCCTAATGGAAAAATACAACAACACTACCCGACTCGGGAATCGAACCCAGAACCTCGTGCTCAGCTGTCACGCTTACGACCGCTAGACCAACTAGACAGTCCCGAGGTATTCTATGGAAACTGTGAACAAATAGAAATTGTGGTTATAACTTGGCTGAGTGTCAGTATTAGAAGACTAACTTTCAATCCACATTAAAAAACCCTAATAAACAAAGAATTACCAACCAAACGACAGTTTCCAACATCGAAAGTAGTTCAAACGAAACACAAAAACAAACACTAAAGTTTGGCACACACTCACGTTTCTGTCGCAACTCGCAACGAACGCTAAGATTTATTCGCTTCTCAAAATTCGTAGTCGCAATACGGAGTCGCGTTTACATGGCAGACAAATTAGTTGTCTCGGTTCAGACAGATGAGGGAATCGGTCCCGTGCAGTGTGCATCTGACGGTCGATTTATGTCATGACATGAATGTAAGATTTAGCGCCTAGCTGCGATTTTAACTGCGACACTACCGAAGTGTGTGTAGTTCGAACTTTGATTTAGAATTAAAGTTTGATAAGACGTTAATTACCGTACCAATAATAAACTAGTACCAATAATTGTAACTATTTGTCATTTATTCAATTTATTCAATTTTTTCTTTTTTATCTTTAATCTTTTTGTTGTGAATTCTTATCGCATTAATGATTGCTTTGTGCATAACATTGGAATGTAAGCATTATCCAAGGGGTGGAGACCTGGTGTCCTGAAATACAGACCTCACGGTCTAGCTTAGGCACCAGTCTCCCACAGTATAATTACTTCTGTTACGTATTTTGTATTGATACCTGACTAATGTACCTAAAGGAGTGGAATTCCCTGCCTGCGTCGGTTTTTCCGAGTTCATAATTAACCTTTATCTGTCGCGAGTAAACGGGCTTCTACTGGGTAAGCTCGTTCCATCGTCGACATCATCTCTGCCCTTAGGGCAAGATTGAAGTCAAGAGTAAGCGCATATAAAAAAAAAAAAAAAACTCAGATATATTTAATGATTACTTAAGCCATCGCTTAGTAATGCGCGTCTTAAGTAATCATTAACCGTCTCTGAGTGCGGCAGTCAGTGTTGGTGGTTTTCGATACGGGGTGAATTTCACCAATGAACTTGTATAGGCTGATCACATTGAAACTACGTTCAGGACCTTAATTGCTTTATTCCAAAATTATTATTTGCAATCTCTTTTATTGATAATAAAACCGTTCATACCGTGATGTTTTTGAATACCCAAATTGATTTGGGTATTCAAAAACATCGAATTGGATTTACTTTGGTAAATTAGTGTAACAGGAGTGTCGTTCTCGTAATTGTAATTTATTTTAACTGCTTTATTTACTTTTTTATTTTTCACTATTATGTTATTTTCCTCGGAATGGCTTTATTTTATCCTTCTCCTTTCATGTGACATTCTTGGTAAGGAAATATGATAACACTGTCTAAGTGGTGAAATGCTACCTCGCTGTGATCATATTTACCCAGAATACTATCCATAAAGCAAGAAAAGAGATCAATTTTCGCTGAAAAAGTAGGAACTTTGATCCCCAATATATCCCTAACTAGAAGGATCACAGATATAGTCCTGAACAGAAAGTTGATGATCGGAAGAAAAAGTACCTTTTGACTTAGATAAGGATATTTTTACACCCATTAGACAAATCCCACTTTAAACTTGACTTTAAAATAAAACCTTTCCAATTACCAACACGTCACAAACCTTTAAAAACAACCAAAATTACACCACCACGTTTAAGAAAACCGCCCCTTCCCCGTTAATTCTAACCGCTACAAAATTACAAACCGTTGTACTGCAGTGAAAACATATTAATGTGCCCGACGAAACAATGAAAATAGCTTTAAAACGTCACCCAGTGGAACAATGGAGTTTTAAACGTTTGCTAAGTGTTGCAGAAAAGTCAGGGCGAGGACAAAAGCTATAAGTTCCGACTGTCGAGGACGTCTTTGGTACTGGAACACGTACGCTTTGAACTCAAGTGATGCCGAAAGCATGGCTTAATGTCTTTTTGTATGTGGGACGTTTGATTATTCAACGGGTTTTAGAGAAAGGCTTTTCTACGTGAAGCTAGACGGGGGCGGGGGGTTAGCTGCTAGACCGATAACGCTTTTCTTTTCTCCTATTAAGACATAAAATAGAATGACTTTCCCAGTATAAATGCTCACAGCTTTAAAAATAGAATGGATGTGCAATAACGATTCATTACAAGAGTTCAATGGGGAGTCGAATTAGAAGTTACATTCATTGAATCGTTTATCTGCTCTGGCTTTTTTCATTTATTTGGAAATTAGAAATTGTTTTTTATTTGTAAAACCGAGTTGTTAGCACCTCATTGCTAGCCATTACGATTTCTGCATACAACTATTTGATGCGGTCGCTGTCGTTGACCCGTTGATCATCATTGACCTGTCCGATGTCCTCTTAGCTAATGTCATTGGTCACTTCTTTTTCTTATCGTAGCAATTTTACTTCCATATAACCTACACAGTTTGGGACCAGTGTCATGTTTATTGCAGCACCTGGGACACTCCAGCAGGTGCACTCCGGCATTGTATGATCTAGAGCACCACACTCGCACTCGGTACTGTTGGAATTTTTTAGGACCAATTAGTAGAAGTTTTAATCTACCAATCTAGTCAATAATAATAATTACATTTTAAATCAATCATAATCCACATTCATTTCAGCAGTGAATGGTATCAATCAGCCTTAGATTACTCATAGGACTTAGCAATACATGTATTACCTACATAATTTACTCTCCACCACACCTATGTGTCTGTCGGTACCAATAGGTTCTAACTGCGGTGAATGGATTTTGATAAATGGCATTTGGAACAATTAGTCATGATCCCACATGTGACAGACGCTATACATTATGCGCCCATTATAAAAGATAAAAACGGTGTACATTTTTCAATTCGTTTTTGTGGGATTTGTTTAATGGCTGATGTATTTAGATAGCTAATTATAGAAATAGTAAATAAGTATTTTGTTTCAGATATATGACTAGGTTCTTCTTTGTTTGTAGCGGCATTAACAGCTCTAGACTTGATTAAAACTTATAGCATCACAATGTAAACAAGTGAGATAAAGACCTCCCTGCTAGAGGAACTGGTCCGTCATCCAATTGTGGGCCCACTGACGGATTGGTAGATGCGACATGTCTTCGAATGGCTCAGATTTCTGAAGAGCTGATGCCGAGTCCATAGCTAAAAGTATTTGCTTAGTCATCGATTCGAGACGAAGCTTCAAGTACTTATTATTAGCCAATAACCGAAGGTGGTGGCGTCATCTTAGTGGCCAGGATGCACCAAGACCTAGATTTACGAGTAACAAGGTATAACCGTGGTATAACCACTCTTATGAGGTATCTTTTATATTTTATTAAGGTAAGTTGTGCTCCCGCCGGGGCTGCGGATGGTTCGAAAAAGATACCGCGACCCCGGACACAAAGGGCTAAGATGGAACATGGGTAGTTTTTAGTCAGTAGAAGTCTGACACTCCCTTACACTCAGCCCAGAGCGGAAGGAGTCATTTGATGATTTACCACACTCTAAAAAAAAGGTAATACTCATTAAGACTATAACGTTTTATATTAGGGGATCGGACAAAGTCAAAATAATATGATTCTGTTTAGTCCGTAAGTTAGATTATCGAAAAATATTGAATACGTGTTTTTTGTTTTATCAAATCAATAAAAAATAACGAAGATAACACGCGTCAAAAATCTTGGAGTGGGGCTTGAAACGTCACTTGTGTCGTCAAAATGTACTATCATATTAATGACGTCACACGAGTTTTCGAAGCACTGTATCGTCTTCATTTTAAGTTTACGTGAAAAAAGAAAAAATACGTGTACAATAATTTTTGGAAATCTATCTGACGGACTAATTAGTTTTTTTTTTTGTCCGATCCTCTATTCTACTGTAGAAGCTGAGTAAGTTGTGTTGTAGTTTACGGTAGGTACTTAAGTGAATTGTCTCAGGTGGCCGGGTCAGCAACCTTTAATGTAACTACTTAGGTACACTTAGGTGCAGTAAATCTCTTAAGCTCATTCATCACTACCCGGTCTTTTACAGCGTGAATCATAGCCGTTAAATGTGAATGTAACTTGGTTTTTTCTAAGCAATGGTTAAGTTAAATTGCTGTGGTTTCCATTTCTAAGTAAAATAAATAAAAATTCAAGGTATTTGTTAACTTCTCGTAGAGAGATTGTTCGTGGATGCAATCAAAGAATTGAAGAAGTTGTACACCAGATATATTAAAATAGATATCAAATAGAAAATACATGAGCGCAGCCGTCAGGCGATCACATTGGCGAATACAAAAGTCAATCTCAATTCAAATACCTACGACAGTAGCATAGAATAGAGAACTATGAATCAAACAGTGACTGCACAAAGAAGGTCAACATTCAACACTACCCCTCAATCGCTGTTTGAACTCAGACATCACCGCTGGCTCAACTGGCCTAAAAACCTAAGCCCAAGTTCACAACACAGAACTTATGTTTAGGAGCACACAAAGACTTAGTTAATACATCAGCCACCATTTCCTGAGTAGACAAATAATTCAACTTAATCACATGATTATTCACAGCCTCCCTAACATAGTGGTACCTGATGTCTATGTGCTTCGTCCTCCTATGAAACACTGGATTGACACCAAGTTTCTGAGCAGACTGATTATCATTGAACATATCTATTATCAACCCAGAACTACCAGTCAATTCAGTCACCAAGTCCCTTAGACAACTTGCCTCCTTAGCAGCCTCGCTAAGAGCAATGTACTCAGCCTCAGTACTTGATAAACTAACACATGTTTGTTTTCTACATTCCCAGGAGATGGTGTTACCCCCATACTTGAAAACAAACCCCGAAAATGATTTTCGGTCACGTACGTCACCGCCCCAGTCCGCGTCTACAAACCCCTCAACCTTAACATGACCCGACCTGCTAAACACAAGGCTAACGTTTTGAGTCCCCTTAAGATATCTCAATACACGTTTCGCAGCCCTCCAGTGTTCCATAGTATGACACGTATTAAACTGGCTTAAGTACGAAACTGCATACGTAATGTCCGGCCGTGTAAATACACTCAGATACATAAGAGAACCTATCAATTCCCTATATAGAACAGTACCCTCGCCTAACACACTCGTATCAGTAAACTTAACATTTGGGTCCAAAGGAGTCTGGACTGGTTTGCATTCTGACATACCGAAACTGTCAAGCAAGCGCTCAACATACCGCGCCTGACAAAGCTTAAGAGTTTTGTTCATCCTGTCACGCACTACCGCGACCCCGAGAACATGCCGCACCGCACCCAAGTCTGTAATCTTGAACGGCTTACGTAAACTCTCTTTCAGCTCTTCAGCCATGCGTGCATCATTGTAACAGACAACGAAATCGTCCACATACAAAGCAATGTAAACAACCGACTTACCATTTCGTTTGTAGAAGATACATTGTTCAAGTTGGCATTGAACAAAACCTGTCGACAGAAGCACGTCCTTCACCCTCTGATACCAAGCTCGCGAAGCTTGTTTCAGTCCGTAGACTGCCTTCTTCAATCTGTAGACTTTATTTTCTCCACCAGGTGAAATGAACCCCTCCGGTTGAAACATAAATATCTCCTCATCTAAATTACCGTTGAGGAACGCTGTCTGTACGTCCAGATGGTCTATACCCAGATCCATCTCTACAGAAATCGCCAACAACAGTCGCATAGAACTGTACCGTACTACCGGTGAAAACGTTTCAAAATAATCTTCACCATACTTTTGGGTGAACCCCTTGGCTACTAACCTAGCTTTATACCGGGCTATCTTCCCCTCGGCGTCACACTTAATTTTGAAGATCCATTTATTCCGAACCACATTTTTGCCCATAGGCCGATCCACCAACTCCCAAGCTTCATGTTGATTGAACGAGTCAATCTCTTCCTGCATAGCTTGCCGCCAAAAGTCGCTCTGCCCAGAACCCAGAGCTTCCTTAACAGTGTGCGGTTCAGCTGGGATCGTATCATGTACGTACAAACCCTTAGATTGTCTAGATCTAAAATTGTACCTCGGTTCCGGAGGTTCCACCACCTCCTCAACGCTATCTTCAAAAAACCAAAGTGTTGTCGCCGCCATCATCACCGCTCGCTGACACAATCGGCTCAACATTCACCGTTACCGACTCTTCAGTGACAGGCTCCCGAGCTGCATCACCAGCCACCTCAGGCACGCTTGACTTCCCCTCTCCAGTGGAATCGTCAACTATTTCCCCTGAAAGAAAGATTTCTATAGTGGCTGATCCGTGTCCAGTTCCTAGCACTTTGGCTGGGAACACACTTTCATTAAATAATACATCACGGCTTCTCTTTATAGCATGTGTCTCAGAGTCATACAACCTGTAAGATCTGCCATTGTCTTCATAACCGACAAAAATATACCTCTTACTCTTAGGTTGTAACTTATTCCGCTTAACGTCATCAATATGTACATGGGCCTCGCAACCGAAAACACGTAAGTGGTCATACTTTACCCTACTACCCGACCAAACCTCTTCGGGCGTCTTCCCGCCTAATCTACTAGACGGAGACCGATTAATAAGGTACCCCGCAGTGTTAGCCGCCTCAGCCCACAGCTTGTGATCCAAACCCGCATGATACAACATACAACGTACCCGTTCCAAAAGAGTTCTGTTCAACCTCTCCGCCGCACCATTCATTTGGGGCGAATACGGAACAGTAACCTGATGCACAATGCCCTTCTGTCTAAAGAATGCGCTCAGCTCTTTGTTTACGTATTCCGTACCGTTATCACTGCGTATAGCCTTTACCTTGGATTCACATTGATTTTCCACGAGCCTAATAAAGTCTTTGGTGACGCTAGCTACTTCGCTCTTATTCTTCAAGAAGTACAAGAATACTTTCCGCGAGTGATCATCTAGAAATGTTAAAATGTACCGCTTACCTGAGTGGGACGCAACAGGAATCGAACACAAGTCCGTGTGCACCAGATCCAACCGCTTAGTCGCTACATCACGCCTAGATTTCTTGAACGGAAACCTTATTTGTTTTCCAAGAATGCAAACATCGCAATTATTTGCAATTTCTGTATTCTGAAAATCAATAACGTGTGACAGTGACTTCAAGCTATCATAACTTAAATGACCCAATCTATGGTGCCAAGACTCCTTTGAAACCTCTTTTACACTACTTAAAGCTATCGCGTTAGTATGCAGTTTGTATACCCCGCCAACAGACCTAACACTAGTTATACAAGATTTATTTCTAAAAATCTTACAAGTAGACTGAATAAATTCCACTCTAAGCCCTTTAACCGCTAAACTATTTACAGAAAGTAAATTTACACTCAGTCCCGGAACGTACATTACTTCTTTAAGAGTCAAATCATAATCTCCGAGTTTTAAACACACATTACCGATACCGATGCATTTCAAAGTCTGTCCGCTCGCCACGTTTACCTCTACACTGCTTGTAGAAAAATCATGTATCCAGTCTCGCTGTCCCGTCATGTGACTCGACGCACCCGAGTCTACGTACCACGTGTCAGCCAAGAACCGAGTCGCGACCATTGCCGCCCCTTTCTGGATACACTCCTTCTTTACGTGACCAGACTTTCCACAGTTCCAACACCTCGACTTCTTGTCTTTGCGTCTCTTACCAGACTTATTCTCCGACTTATCAGCAATCAGGCAATCTCCACCTTTGCAATTGTCAGACCACTTCGTATCCTGAAGCAATTTAGCCTTCACGAAGTCACTGGTCAGGTCGGTCACACTACTCTCCAAGGCCATGATCATTGGATCAAACTTAGGAGGTAATCCCTGAAGAATAATCGCCGCCAAGAACTCATCGTCAATCGGTTTATTTACAGCCGCCAACTGTTGCGAAAGCGACAAACATTCGCCAACATATTTGTCCATATCGCCACCAAAGTCGTCCAACTTTACCGAGCACAGCATCCGCAACAGTTTTAATCTCCTGCCTATGCCCTTATCGTCGTACGCCTTCTCCAGGCTCAGCCAGGCATCCTTACTCGTCTTCGCAGTCATCACGTGAGACACGCACGAAGCGTCCAGTGACAGGCAGATCTTAGCCAACGCCTTTTCATCCTTACGCCGTTTCAGCTCTGGAGTCGACTTATCGTCCTCCGGATACCCGTCGATAGAACACCAAAGGTCGTCATGGATAAGTAGGTTTCTCACATTAAACTTCCAGAGGAGGTAATTCTCTCGCCCCCTCAAACGCTCAATAGAAAGCCTACTCACGCTTCCGCCTCCTGCAGACATGGTTGCCATCTTTCTTCCGCTCACTGTATCTCAGTACAATTTTTTTTTCTTCTTTGCGCACTCTGAGCCCATAACCCTTGTTAACTTCTCGTAGAGAGATTGTTCGTGGATGCAATCAAAGAATTGAAGAAGTTGTACACCAGATATATTAAAATAAATATCAAATAGAAAATACATGAGCGCAGCCGTCAGGCGATCACATTGGCGAATACAAAAGTCAATCTCAATTCAAATACCTACGACAGTAGCATAGAATAGAGAACTATGAATCAAACAGTGACTGCACAAAGAAGGTCAACATTCAACAGTATTTTGTGGATGATATTATGTGAATGTCAAATATTTCTTTTTCTAAGGCGAAAAAATAGCTGTTTAAATTTACAAGTAAATACTCCAAGAATTTCGTAACGTTCAGGGGTACAAGAATCGGCTTTCCGCATAAGCTGGTCCCTTATTTGTTTTAAAAATCATACTAATCTAGGATAATGAACCAAGACAGGAAAGACAAGTGCTTGCGATGAAATAATAACAGCTACTCGGACCAATCGCCAAATTAAATCGCGCTTGCATACGTAGTCTGTGGATGGGTGACCATCCCCTTTTCTTTTTTTTTTGGTGGGTGGAAAATCAAATGACCCCCCCGCTCTTGGGCAGAGCGAAGGGGAGTGTCAGACTTCTACTGACTAAAAACCGAACCCATGTTCCTTCTTTGCCCTTGCGCCGAGGCTACGTCATCTCGTTCTAAAATCCGCGGCCCCGGCGGGATCTGCGGCCCCGGCGGGATCCGCGGCCCTGGCGCATATATATACCGATTCTCCTCTGTACCCCGGAAAGCACGTTAATTCAGATTAAGTCATTTGTAGATTTTTGACTGTTGTTACAGGTAGTCAGTGGTGTGAAAGTCTGACAACCATCTAGAGGTATCGTATTACCCAATATTAACTGAATTGTGGAGGTTACATAGGCAGTCACTCCATGTAAAATGCTAGTATGCAACTGCATCTGGTTAGCTGACCCCAACATAGTTAAGAAAAGGCTAGGCAGATGATGACTAAACTAGGCCAAATCAGAGATCCAAACACCAACATTAATTATCTCCCTTTCCACAAAAAAATAGCTAGATTTCTGCAACAGCCTCAACAAAAACAAAGTGAAAACTCTTTAGCATAGCCAGCCCGCAACTTGCCGGAACATGTCTGACTTCCTAAACATCTGTTGCATATAAAAAAAGGAGAGCAGTAATCTGTTTCAGTTTTGTCGCTTCTTGCTTTACTGCACGTGGTCAGGGATATCGCAAAAACCTCTGTGTGAGCGTTTTTGGTAAATGGCTGTATGATTTAGTGGCTTTCGGGGACGATTTTTGATAAAATGGCCGGATAAAATGATTCTGGTAATAGTTTTGTGATGGTAAAATAAAAAAAAGAATTGAAAATGTGAAAGGTTTATGGAATATTTAATGATTGATTTTGATTGAATTATTATGCTTTCACTGTAGAAGGATAGAAATAAAATAATTGCAACTTGAGAATAGCCATGACATGTTTTTGACAATAAGACATAGTGAAAGGTCTAATGAAGAATCTATTGGTTCAAAGTCAAAGTCAAAGTCAAAAATATTTATTTCAAGTAGGCCAGTAACAGGCACTTTTGAATAGTCGAATTAAACTATCTGCGGCACTCAGAGATATCCAACGATTACTCAAGCCGCCACCCAGCAAAGGCCTGACATAGTTTTGTATGACAAAACCGCCAAAAGCCCTTACCAAGCGACGGCCCAAGCAACCACTGAAGCTCTCCGAGTGCGGCAGTAAACTACTGAACTACTGAAGCTAATAAACTAAGCTACAGTCCCAGTCACAAGGCATAATAACTCGTGAGTGTACTGTAGTTGCCAATTCCAAAGCGTTGGTCTCATGAGAAGAATGGCAAGAAACTTTCATGGACACTTTTTTAAAATCGTTTGGTTTTACAATATGTTCAAGGTACAAACATAATCTTGGTATAATACACACATGAAGACTATACAGATTAGTGTTTGAGATGGTCTTTTGAAGAAAGCATCACACAGATTTGAGTGGACCCGTCCAGTCAGTGCAAGCATTTGTCAGTTATCGTGGAGCTCGACTTATAAAAAGGTTAAAGGGTACGACACTGTACAAGGTATATAATTATGATGATATTTGATGAGATATCTGGGGTCATTGATGAAGGTAGCAGGGAAAACAACCTGATTCAGAAATGGGCTGGCATGTTTTTCTGGATTTGATGCGTAAGACCTCTGATGTGTGAGATCCCTGGCCGATCGTGTTATAAAAAGTGCTCTCAAAAGTTGAGAAAATTGTACGAGCGATTGTTTACTTTACTGAATTTTCTCAACTTTTTCATCTCCTGGTAATGTAGCGAAAATATGACTGACTATTTGTTTCATTAATGACATAATTCAACCAATTATCATTATTATAATTAAGTCTGTCTGCTATAGCAGAACAGCAGTCAACGCCTACCATACCACGTTAAAAGAGAAGGGACTAATAAACACTGACAGCAAACTTAATTGAAGTGTCGGAAACGTTCGATTTCCGTAAATAAGTACACATTTCAGGAACTGAAATCGTGTTTTTTTCAGCGCTATTTTAGTCACAATATCTATTCTAATAATGCCCTTTTTTGCATTGATATAAAAAATGCACTTACTTGACAATGAAGCCAGCTATTAAATAATGACAATCGATAATAATAGAGCAATTATAAACTTATTGAGATATTATTAGTCTATTCATACTTATTATTAATATTGGTATTGATGAAATATTAATAGCATTCGATCATTTATTACTGTTTAAAGGTGTGGCGGTAGAAATTACGTTCATTTTATGACCTTTTAGTCTGTGGTTATTAAAACTAGTAGTACTTACGAGGACCAATAAAACTAAACAAACCCAGTTTAGAAGGGTTCGGCAGAAGTGTACCTAATATTACACCTAGAGATGTGCCGTTGCCGGCAAAATTAGCAAAATTGCCGGCAAAATTGGCAAAATTCCCGGGAATATTGCCGGGAGTGGGAATATTCGCAGAGTATTTGTTAATTATAAGTCAAATTAAGTACGGAAACTATGTAATACACTTATAATTAGCATTAATAGGCCCTAATCTACATTGACTGGCAACTTTGGCAATATTTCCAATGCTGCTGGCAATTTTGGTATTTTCCCAATATTCCCACCAGGCACATCACTAATTACACCCACCCACATTTCGCCGGTAATGTTAAGGTCGCATGTAATAGGGAGGGATCCTCCTGCCAACGTGCCATCATTTGATGAGAAATATGTGTTGGAAAAACCTAATAGCACTTTGCTCAATCCGGGAATCGAACCTCATGCTCAGCAGTCGCGCTAACGACCACTCAACCAACGAGACAGTCATTTTAATATTCTCGTCATTTTTTTTACATTTTAATGTGCATACGATATTATTTAATCATAGATTATGTTTTTAATTCATCACTGCATAAACTCTAGCAATTATTAAGGATTTAAAGTTATTTACATTTAATTGCGTCCAATGAGCACAAAATACAGCGATTTACATTCAATATGAGGCATCATTGGCTACTTAATATAATTAAGTACCAATAAGCCGGTTTGGTGAGCATATCGTATTTTATTTTATAATATGTTACCGTGCCAAACATGTAATATATTTTTATTAATTAGAATCATGAAAGCTTAATTCATGTGTAAATCTTTTTAGTGTTTTTGATAAGTTGACTGAATAGACTAAAGTAAATATGTATGCTATTAAGATCATAATGTCATGCCTGTTATCCCCGAAGGGTTAGGCAGAGGTGTACCCAATAGTACACCCATATTTCAACAGTTATGTTTAAGTCCAATGTAATAGGGGGCGAGCCTATTGATTTCATAAAAAATATTATTATTATTTTATTTAATTTGCTCGGACCCGAGAATCGGACTTAGGAACTCAAGTTCAGCAGACGCGATTACGACCACTAGACATTGGTCTAGTGGTCGCAGTACGAGATAGCATTTTAAGAAACATTAATTCAGAAACTGAATATCAAAAAAATCCGCCTAACATAACTTCCTAGGGTGTTAGCTGGGGAGCTGCCGGTTGTTCGAAAGAGATACCTACCGCGGTCCCGGACACAAAGGGCTAAGAAGGAACATGGGTGGATTTTAGTCAGTAGAAGTCTGACACTCCCAACCACTCTGCGCAGAGCGGGAGGATTCATTTGATGATTTCCCAATTTCCAAAAAAAGGGGGTTATTAGGAAAAGAACGTTGCATAAAAGAACGTTGCATAAAAGAACGTTGCATAAAAGAACGTTGCATAAAAGAACGTTGCATAAAAGAACGTTGCATAAAAGAACGTTGCGTAAAAGAACGTTGCATAAAAGAAATCACAAAGGCACTAACATCTTCGTTCATTCACACTGCACACAATCATAATATCTGTCGTCCAACATAGTTACAAGAATAATAACCCCACAAACCGGTTCTTATCGAAATTAAATCCTCGTACCTGAAATCGATCAACCGATAATCCGCTCAGCGAAATACAGACGGATTCATTTCGGTTCATATCGAGGTATAATCGATTTTAATTTCTCAAACGATGCCGTAGACCGTGTAGGTTTTGCAGAACAATCAGCTTTATTATATTGCGAACTGGCTTTGAGCTGTGACTTTGTCTGCGTCGATTGCATAAATTATTAAATTTACTAGTGGTATTAAAAATAACAATACATGCCCTTTATTAATCATAGAATAGTCTATATTTGTGGCAATAACAAAACATAACACATTACGTTTAAAAGAAAATGTAGTGACAAAGATTGAAAAGGGTATGCTTAGGTAGATGGTTTGGTCACGTAGAGAGGATGAGTGAAAGTAGGTTAGTAGTAGTAGGTTAACGAAATTTATATACAAGGCAGATGTGAGTGGCAACGCCGGGAGGGGACGCCCTAGAAAGACATACACTGACCTTATTGGTGATGTTCTTCAGAAAGGACAGGTGCGTAGTACTCGCAACCGGCGTGCGTGTATGACCAGATGTATGAATGTGGCCGAGGCAAAAGGGGTATGTAACACATTACGATTGCACCTAATTCCCGAAGGATTTGGCAGTGGTGGACAACCTAAAATAACCTAACAAACATAACTTCAAGATAACTGGTGACATGTAGTCACACAGTTCCATTATTTAGTGTTTGCCGCATCAATCCCGTGTACGTGATGGCTGCTACCGAGAAAATCCTGATGGGTACATTCAATAACACTTTGCCGAACCTGGGAATCGAAACGAAGACCGCATATCAGCTGGTAGCGCTTGCAACCACCAAGGAAGTGTTCCAACCAAATTATAAGGAAAACAGACCAGCAGATCGACGAACAGACAGATTTACTTGCGAATTAAAACATTAGTATAGATTACTGGTAACCTTGGTAACGCAGAGAAGAGACAATCACTGCATAACTAGTGGACGCACCCAGGTCGCACATTGTGAATAATAGCAGGAGTAGACGGAGGAAGGCCGACTCGTCACGCCTTGGGTTAAGGACTTGCGAAGGTCAGTGGCACACTGATAGATACACTATTGTGTTGGAAATGTAAAATATAGGCGAAGAATGTGTTGAAGGGTCAATTTGGAAGACAAAGAACGATGATATTGGTTGCTCGTATTACTAAAAGTATTTATGAATTTTATTTATTGGTAAAGCAAAGCCATCGCCTCGTCCGCAACCTCAGGCGATGCGATTTGCAACACAACATACGTAAATTCGTTTTTTCGAGCAACACCGTGCAACACGGTAACACATTAAGCGACGTGCGCGATACGTACCTACTTGTGTTACTGGCGTGACTGCATTCTAAGTCTGAAGTCTACCACGGCTCCATAGAACTGTGATAGACTAGTGGTGTGAACGTCAGACAGTTAAGTTTAACCAAGTGGTCTCAAGTTCGAAGCCAAGACACACATCTCTGATTTTCGCATTCATGTGTGGGAAGGAAATCGTCAAATGGCTCCTCGGTAGGGAGTGTCAGACTTCTACCGACTAAAATCCACCATGATCCTTTTTAGCCCTTTGTGTCGAGGCCGCGGTATCTCTTTCGAACAACCCGCAGCGCCGACGGGCGTCGGCCCTTGCGGGCCTCTACAATGTTGCTGACATCTCTTTGAGGCGTGCGTGGAACACGAACGCGCCGTAATACTTATGACTTGCCTGAGAGATATTTCTTGATGTAAAGAGGTCAGAGGACTATGCGCGGCATGGACAATCTGACACCAGGTTAGTCACTAACCACACTATATAGAAAGAAGATTTAAATGAGTTCTGTCGCCGTCGCGTCTCGTTAACTTATGGCATGCTCTAGTCTAGGAAATTTTCTTAATTTGTTTTCTCCCCAGTCGCAGCATGCAATGCTTGTGTCGCGTAATCGTAGAAGTCGTTGCCAAGGAGTCAGAATAATGTCGTTTTGTCCTTAGTTACGTAGAAAAGCAAGAAATAATTCAGAAATTTCAAGATTGTACCCCATCAAGAATTCCCTTATAATTTCTAGCTAATTTCCGTACGGAAATCCGATTCCGGTATAAAATCCCATCAAAAACTTTTCCGCTCGCAATAGGCTCTTATTATTCTTAATATTGATACTCAAAACGAATTTCTATTTAATCATTTTAAATAGAAATACGTTTTGAGTAATAATAGAGTACTAAATCTCTTAATTTGCTCGAATTTGGTTTCATTCAATTAATTATAAACAATTGTTATTGTATTACAACGGGCAAACTGTGGTCATGGGAAAAGCAAATATTATAATAATTAAATCATTCGTGTTTACTCTAATTATAATACACTAAGCACACTTAATTTAATTATTCAGGTAAATAAGGGTTTATTAATTTTGGAGCGATTATCTCACGTTCACCAATAAATATTGTGTTTATTTGATTTTGACCGATTTGCACCAGTTTTTGCCGGAGGCATTTAACTAGAAATAAGCTTAGTTATCGAATATATAAATATCGATAACTATTTAGAAGATATTAACCGCAATCGCAAGAGTAATCTGTATATTTGATCTTTATAAAGAACTAGCTGATGCCCGCGGCTTCACCCGCGTGGATGTCGTTCAAATTATGTACTAAAACCTTCCTCTTGAATCACTCTATCTATTAAAAAAAACCGCATCGAAATCCGTTGCGTAGTTTTAAAGATTTAAGCATACAGACAAACAAACAGACAAAAATAGCGACTTTGTTTTATACTATGTAAGGAAGTTGAGCAACTTTTCTACAATTTCCTGTGCACAATGATTTTCGATTATACGAAATATTATTTCATCGAATATTAGTTTCGGGCTAATAACTTACCGCTAAGCTTAATAATTATGTTGTCAGTGGTCATTCATTGATGTAGGTTTAATTTAAATTACTTTATGGTATCATGGACAACCTGGTTTAACTTACGCTTGGTTTATCTCACTTCAAAAATATTCAAAAGAAAGTGACGGCATGCGAGATAAATCAAGCGTAAGTTAAACCAGGTTTAACTATTTTTATTAATAAGGCGGTAAGTGGTCAAAAATATTGGTAGTATTTTTCATTGGTGAATTAAAGATAATAAAAAACTTTTTAACAAAAAATAAAACCGACTTTTTATTTTTTACTTTTTAGTGGTTCACATGTTCCTGAGTCATAATGTGGACAATGTAGTTTTTTTTTTTGAGTTTTGTTGATTTTTCAAAAAACGCTTGTCCGATTTCGATAAAAAAAATATGGGACCATTTGCCCATATCACTGGCAACCATCATTGCTAAGGTATTTGACAGCCTGCTTAATAACATACTACACAAACACATAAGTCTGCACGACACCCAGTTCGGTTTCAGAGCTGGGCTTTCCACTGAGAGTGCGATCGTCTGTCTTAAGCAGGCTGTCAGGTACTATACTGATAGGGGGACGCCGGTATATGCGTGTTTCCTAGATTTGTCAAAAGCGTTTGACTCAGTTTGTTACGATAAGCTGTGGGGCAAGTTGGCAAGGGCGGGTGTACCGGCGGAGGTTACGACCTTGCTGAAAAGCTGGTATGGTTGTCAGAAAAACCAGGTGAGATGGGCCGGTGCCTTGTCGGACGCGTATGGCATGGAGTGTGGTGTGCGGCAGGGTGGACTGACCTCTCCTCTCTTGTTTAACCTGTACGTAGACGACCTAATCGGCGAGCTCAGCAATGCGCATACGGGGTGTCACATAGATGACGTGTGTGTCAACAATGTAAGCTACGCGGACGATATGGTTTTGCTGGGACCGTCGGTGGGTGCGATCAGGAGATTAGTGGCTATATGTGAAGCATATGCTGCGGAGCATGGACTGAAATATAACTGCTCAAAGAGCGAAGTTCTGATATTTAAGAGTACTAGAAATGCACCTGTCCATGTTCCGCCTATTATGGTTAACGGATTGGCTTTAAAGGTGGTGACTAACTTCAAGTACTTGGGACACATTGTCACTGAAGATTTGTCTGATGACGCCGATTTGGAAAGGGAACGGAGGGCGTTGGCGGTGCGAGGTAATATGCTGGCTCGTAGATTTGCGCGTTGCTCGGTAGAGGTAAAAGTCATCCTGTTTAAGGCGTACTGCCAATCCTTCTACTCGAGCAGCTTATGGGTGAGTCATACCCGGCGGGCCGCCAATGTCCTAAGAGTTCAGTACAACAACATATTCAGGATGCTGTTGCGGCTGCCTCGTTACTGCAGTGCATCTGCAATGTTTGCTGAGGCGCGCACCTTTCATGCGATTATCCGCAAGAAAGTTGCATCTATTTTTAAGCGCGTGAGAGACAGCAGCAACGACATCCTGAAGATGGTTGCTTCACGTGCTGATTGCCCAATCCAAAATAAATGGATGAATATCATGTTGGGACGTTAGACATCAGAGAACTAGCGCAAGAGTTTGATGGTGTCTGGCGAAGAGTGACGAGGTATGATGGTGACGTGTCTGGCTCCCCGATGGATAGATTATACTTTATTTTATTTCATTTCTTTTTCTGTGAATGTCTTATTTCTATTTATTTTTGAAAATTAATTTATTATTCATGGATTTGATTATGTATGTGTTAATTTATTTTATTTTATGTTGTATATTGTGATTTTATTGTATGAAATTTGTAAATGTTTGTAATGTACTATGGATTTTTGAAGTGAAAACTTCTTTAGCGGCGCTGAGCACTTTTTTTGTATGGGTAAAAACTTTCAAAAACGCGAGTTTGAAAGTTAATATTGAAGTTTTCACTTCTGCCGGCACTCCCGGAGTGCTACCTTTTTTTTTTTGAAGTGAAAACTTCTTTAGCGGCGCTGAGCACTTTTTTTTGTATGGGTAAAAACTTTCAAACTCGCGTCAGGGTCACGTGATGCTGATCGAAAAAGCGTAAAATTTTTCGATCAGCATCACGTGACCCTGACGCGAGTTTGAAAGTTAATATTGAAGTTTTCACTTCTGCCGGCACTCCCGGAGTACTACCTTTTTTTATCTGAATTAAATGTTTAATAATAATAATTATTTGGGAAGTACACCCTTTCCAACAAAAAAATAATTTTTTAAATTGGTTAGCAAGTGACGGAGTTATGCCCGAACAAACATAAAAAAAAAATACAATCATTCGAATTGAGAACCTCCTTTTTTTTTAAAAGTCAGTTAAAAAGTGAAGGTAAGATGGGCGCTGAAGATCGTCATCGTCAATTCTTGCTCTTCTCGTCATCTCAGCAGACACCTCCTTTCTTGCTACATCATCTTTTACTCACTCCATCCTTCGTTTCGTTGGCCTTCTTCTACTAGTTAGGAACTGAAGAAAGTAAGTTGGCCTAAATATTTTTAAGCGACTGCAAACGCAAAACTGCTCTAAATGATTCAAAAAAAGCAACTGAGTTTTAATGAATGAAATCTAAAGTATTGGAATAATCCCGTTGGGACTGCGGGTCGTTCAAAAGAGATACCGTGGCCTCGACACAAAGGGCTAAGAAGGAAAATGGGTAGTTTTTAGTCAGTAGAAGTCTGACACACCTGCAAAACAAAAAGAAAAGTATTGGAATAATGATTACGTAACACAATATTATAGCAACAAAATCGCCTTAGATACACCCAGACCTAACGTGAGTAATCATCGAAGCGTTTATAATAAGTAATAGGTAGGTCTCGGTGGGAGGAATTCTATAAGAAAATGAGAGGAGCCATTGCTTTGAAAATACGTTCAATGACAACCTTTTACGACACTTCTTTGTTAAGATATTGTAAATAATGAGTATGTTACATAAAAGGCTAAATGTTTACTGTAGTACATTTGATTTCTGTAATGGCCCTCATTTGTTACTGAGAGTTCGTAAATCGTGGGTTGTATTGTTTGGTGATCTACTGTTTTTGTTTTATTTATAGTGAGTGCAGCTGGATATTTCTATTGTATTTTTATAAGCGACTTGTGACCTAAACATCTGAATATAAATAAACATAGATTCAAAGGATAATTGAATATTATATAATACAATATTCTTGATTATGTACACCATACAAAAAGAAGACGGATAAAAATTTGCCGTAGGTTTCCTTTACGTTTTGAACTATCTCCAAAAAAAAAAAAAAATGACAACAATGAATATCAACATTCTCTTGCTCTTATTTTCTTCATCCATGTTTATCTATCTCATAATTTTATAAGCCAAAAAAAAAATCTGAAGTCAAGTGCAAAAAAAGATGCAATGCAATAACTACTACAGATCAAAAATATATATTCCTCAGAAGAATTCCAGGCATAACTTATAGCCCATCGCACTTCACAGGACACTAGAAATGCTAGGAATTTATGATTAAGGTGGAGTCCTCACGATTCAGTCCTCTGCCCGGAGGTAAAGGCAATTATAATGGCATATATGCCAGCAGCATGGATATAATATGCGAGTTTTACTGCAATAACAGTCAACTCTTTAACAAAGGTTATCTTGACTATGGTATTATTTTATCTAGAGATTTATAACTCTATAGCTTTAGTTCAAAACGTAACTTGTTAATTAAGTTTAAATATTTTACTACCACATATTTCAATGTGCAAAAGACATCTTTTGATTATTACCAACATTCAAAAGGATCCTGAAGAAGAGTCTTCATTTCGGTACCAGACATTTGACATCAATTTAGATAAATTCCTTAATTAAACTAATCAACTTAAACATTTACAGGAACAACTACTTATAGCTTTCTACATTTTCCCTTCTGGTTTAAGCATCCAATTTACCCCAGCCACTTTTTTAGATTTAGTCTGTCGATGCTACGCTTGCGGAAATGCGGTTCTTCAAAAAACATGGCTAGAAGAGGCATTAGCTTGCTTACTTCGCTAGCTAAGCTATTATAATATATATACATAATCAATCCTATTATTATCAACAAAACAACATGCTGGTTTCTTCACATTTTACCGAAGTAAGTAAATACACACTTGTATCCAAAAAATCAGAGGTGTCTTTGCTTCGAACGCGCGTCCTACTACTTGGCACTCCGACTCACACCTCTAGAGTAGGTACTCTAGACTATAACTGCCTGTTACTCATTTCTTACTACCATCTTACCTAATTTGGCACCTTAACTGTGCAAATACTAGTGATAATGTAATAACAAAATCTCAACAGAGTTATATAACATTATAGATTGTAGCGGTATCTACAGTTATGCTAACGCATGCGATGTTAATTTGCGGTCATCGCGTATGTAAACAACACAGGTGAATAATTTCATAGGTAACCATGCTGGTTGGTGGATGAATGGGAGGGAGGGAGATGGAAGAGCTTTGTGTCTCTTATTAGGGATTTATTTTACATAGAGAATATACTATACTTTCCTACACAAGTATTCATTTTATCTATACCTACGTATGAAAGCTACACAAGTACGCCCGACGACCAACCAAGCTATAAAAAAATTAGTTGTTATCAGATTGTACAGAAAACTCATTCAACTTGAGGTCAGGCTAAACAGATTTATATTATTATAGCAAAATTGAAGAAAAATATAAAACGTAACGATATCCATTCAGTAAACCTGTCACCAGACATAGCTCTAAAACGGTACCATTTTAGAGCTATGCCTGTTTTAACATGCTTCAGTGATGACAGATGCTGAACAAATTTTGTCGATCACCACGAGCTTATTAGAAGCCAAAGGATCCTTAATTACTATAATTTGTCGCATATTAGTAACTGCAGTGTATGCTTACTTAGTTTCTATAGTAACTTTTGTTAACTTGTAGATAACATAATTTACCCATGGTAAAAAGGATCTTCCTCCTTACTTTAATGCTCGTAGTTGATTCTGACTAAGGAAACGATTAAGGAATTGTGTTGAGGAGAAAGGAAGAAAAAAATGTGTTGCGCCGACTTCAAGTAACATCCAACTAGCACACTAGTGGAAAAAGCAGTCTATTTTGCAACTTTTAGCTGTACAGTAGCGCTTTTGGGGTTCAGGAAGTGGTTTTAAGTTCTACTATTGCTTCCGTAACTGCTCATTGCTGTACATATCACTAGGGGTAGCAGAAACTGAACCAAATGCCACTCCAGGCTTTATAGGTGTTTATTTTACAACCCATTTTCCATCTATAGCTTTAAAAGAGAGTTAAAATATATATGTTAAAGCTTAAAGCTGCTAGTAAGCTTCTATTGGCGCTGCTGTATGCTTCAGAGCTGCTTAAAGACTTTAATTGCAGACTTTTTAACGGAACTGTATAAAAGATATATTTATCACTGTTCTGCCACTGAAAGTTTTATTTCAGAAGTGATTTGTACTTTTGCGCAGACTTAAGTAGGAATTTGATCGACTGTTTTACTAATAGCGACATTAAGGCTTAACAATAGAAGCAGGGGCGTAGTGGTACATTGCCTACTCATTTGGATACATTCTGCTATTTTTATTGGAGAAATCACAAATAAAAAAACAGGGTCCCGTAGATTCTGTTTTCTCTATTACTGATATCGGGCCAGTTACAGAGGAAAAGTAAGTTATAGTGACATATTATAAAAATAAAATAAAATAACCTTCTTTGCGTATTTTTATGTTTATTATTTACAATGTGGAAAACATGGGATTCAACTCCACAACCAAACTGGACTAAATTAAACTTATTTTAATCCAGTTTGGTTGTGGAGTTGAATCCCATGTTTTTACCACTTCGATGGACAGATGCATAGTTCTTGTTTATTTTTTTGTTCATTATAAGTTTGAATTATTATGAAAAGCATTCTGAAAACATGGTAAGACATAGTAAGTGTTAAACAATTGAAAGAGCAAAAAATATAGAAGCGGCTACAAACGATCATCGTATTTTAGGGTTTTCAACGAGTTCTGCGGATCTCTAAACAGACAACCATTAGTGTGGTTCGATGTCTGCAGTAAGTAGGAAATAAAAGTGATTATAAAGACTTGAACTGCATTAGTGGTACAGGTATTACTTGGACCTTCAGAAGAGTGAAACTTAACTTAAAGTATTAAGGTTAAAGTTACAAGTTAAAGCTGCTTCTCATAAACGCCATGTTTACAAGACAATTATTTATCATTACTTGAGAAATTTATATGTTTTTAGCACAATTTGTAGTAAAATTTAACTAAATACAGAACCAGCAACTTACTAAATACAAATGTAGTCAAGCATGTAATTACAATATCGTGTAGGTATGTGATATAATATTATTTATATAATAATATTTTACATATTTTACGATATTCTGAGGTAATTATTGAGGCGCGTTAAAAATACTCCAATTATTATCAACTATATACACGATAAACTGATCTGCGTTTTTAGCCACTTTCATACAACACAAAATGTAGTTCAATAACACTTAGCTTTACTTCACTTTTATTTATTTGTATTTATTAATGTCTGACTCAGGAACAATATATCTTATTTAATAAATGAGAGACAAGGTGAATGATCAGTGATCCTTATTCGTTCAGTTAAACCTGTCATTCATTCAATAGGCGCCACAAGAGCTCTAGTCTGGTGTTAATTATTAGTTGCAACTCCTGTAGCGCTTTTATGCCACTATTATGAAGATCTAATGGAACTGTAGGTTGCAAATAGTTGTGCCTAATTGGCTGCAAAACGGCTGCATAAGGTCTGCAGTGCACGCTCTGGCGCTTGAGCTTGGCGCCTTTGGGAATAATCGGATTGGCTCCAAAGCTCTTATGCAACCAGTTTGTGCTAGTTGGGACGGGACAAAGACAGGAAGGTGATGATGAGTTGATTCTCTCTTGGTTTCATGTGTTCCTTGCCTGCTAGATCAAACTCTCAAGCACTAATCAGCAGCTCATCCAAATAAAGGCAAATAAATCCCATACACCCAAGCCCACAGCATAAACAAGACATGAATGATTTGATTCAGATGGCCAGACGGGCACACCCGTACGTGTCGGCCCGCCATATAGCACCATACCCCTATATGTTACTGTAATGTGATCAAATTTGTCACCCCCATAAATCGTGTCGCCACTATCTCTCGATGTAAAGTGGGACGAATGAGGATGTTAATTTTGTGATAATGGGTGGACCTTGAATAATTTATGGGTAGACAAAACGTGATCGGCTGAGAACGGGATGTAGGTACGTCTCAAATCTTAGTACACTCGTCATCATCACTATCCATACTTCTATACTGATACCCTGTATCATCTGCTGCTGCAGCTGGGCAAATGCCTCTCCCCGTGACTTCTAATTCTTTCGGTAATACTAACATTTTATAGAGAAAGTTAACATTTTACGAGTCTTTGGATTAATGAATACGCAGGGTAACATCCGAAACCACGTCTCCTATGTGTAAAATTATTTTACCAAGTCAATCCGCAATCGGGCCAAATGGATATAGGCTGCTTCTATCCAGTTACGAAGCGGATGAAGCGCCCAAAACATAAATGATAAAGATTTAATGAACGACGATTACTAGGTATCTAGCTAGCCAATTTCATACAGCAAAACATCACACCTGTAATCACAGAAGGGTTAGTCAGCGGTGTACCCATGATTAAATTCTCATTTCACCAATTATGTGCAAGTCCAATGTAATCGGCCTATTTATTACCTTCAACCGGGTACAATTCCGGACTCCGTAGCTGTTAATGAGAAATTCCAGATGGAAAAATCCAATATCACTCTGCCCTCCCAGAGAATCGAACGCAGGACCTCAGGTAAAACAGTTGCATTGGGGACTAACGAGGCAGTCCTAACTACCCAATTTCAGCCGACGGCATAATCAAATAACAATTCAAATTAATGGTTTTTTGTTACGAATATTTGAGCGGACGGAAACGGAGATATTTAATCTCCATTTCTTTATCAAAACATTATTATTATTTATCTCATAATACTACATCTGAATGAATTCTTTGTTTAGGAAAGTAAGAGATTAGCATAAATTCTATCTTGAAAGAAATCTGCGTCCAGTTCGAGATTTGAATATAAATAACTTGAGAAATTCGACGGAGACCGAAGAATTCTCACGTACATTCAAATACATACAGAAAAAAACACGATCTATCACACAAGGCCTAAAAATAAATTCTCTAGGTTACACCACTTGAGGCGCGTCGTCTAACCCCTAGGAAATGTGGGGAAAGTGATAAATTTGTCAGGTAACCCTGCGTGTTCGGAATATGGAAGTGTACAAATAGCACGAAATATTCCACGAGATTGAATCGCGGTTCTAGGGGAAATTACATAGTGTTGTCGGGCATCCGAGGGACGGCCGTGTGACAAAGTGTTTATGATTATTAGTCGTGGTTACATTTCTCTTGTTTTGTCGGCCGATGTCTTCCTTTGTTTTCGTCCTTCTGTAAATTGTACCGCAAGAGTGCGTATTCGCCATTTATTTTGTATGTTATGGGGGCAAACGATTATTGTTTTGCTTTAAGTGTTATTATTTATGGGTTCACATTATAATCTTACACTGAAATACGTCGTCGAAAGAAATACTACGATGTCGGGGACCGGGCGGACCGCATCAAGTGTACCTTGGTGGGTAGCACATTTGGTTAGACACGAAGATGGCCGCTAAAGCAAGGCTTTGACCGAGTGGTGGCCAAGGATAGGCCAGTTATGGGACGTACAGGACCGGGAAGTGTGATGGCAAAAAGGCCTATGCCCAACAGTAGGTGATTCCGAGCTGATATAAATAATGATGATTATGATATTAACAAAAATTCGGGTCTTCTGTGTTAGTCGTGTAAGTTCGATTTAAGCTCAGCTTCTTCTTCTTAGTCGTTATCTTCATTGCTGAAGGTCGTGTCTAGCTTGAAGTGTTAATCACCCGATGCACTATGCCTCTCCACGTATTTCTGTCCTCGGCAGTCTTTATAGCCTTGGTTATTGATAGACCAGTGAGCGACTTTACTAGGTCTGACCAGCGGGTAGGTGAGCGACCGCGTGATCTTCTTCCGTCGACCTGGCCAACTACCATCAGCTTCTCTAGGCTGTCAGAGTTCCTGCGGGCGATGTGTCCGAAATACTTAAGTATGTGCTGGTAACAGATAGTGGACAGCCTTCTGGTGATACCTAGTTCCTTAAGTATGGACACGTTGGTCCGGCGTGCAGTCCATGGAATTCTTAGCATCCGCCTCCAACACCACATCTCAAAAGCGTTGATCTTTGCCCTTTCACTCTGCCTTATTGTCCAGGATTCAGCGCCATAAAAGAAAATCGAGAAAACCAACGTGCGCACCAGCCTCACTTTGGTTTTGCGGGATATATTGCGGTCTTTCCATATCCTAGTGAGTTTAGTCATCGCTGCTTTGGACATCTGGATTCTTCTCGATATCTCTTTCTCACTGCCATCCACGCTGCTGAGAAGAGAGCCCAGGTATACAAAATGGTCAACAAATTCCAGGTCTCGGAGTTCATTTGAGCGAATTAGTGCGCCAGGTCTGTCTACCACCAACACCTTTGTCTTCGCTTTATTTATGGTAAGGCCAACTAATTCACTCTCTTTTTCCACTCTAGAAATGAGTTCGGCCATTTCTTGCTCGGACGTTGCGAACAGTGTGGTGTCATCTGCATATCGTAGGTTGCTAATTTTTCTGCCACCAATGGACACTCCGCCTTCCCAACCATCCAAAGCTCGTCTCATAATATATTCTCCATAGATGTTGAAGAGGATTGGAGACAGTATACACCCTTGTCTAACACCTTTCTGCGGCTTAAAGGGCTTTGACAAAACATTGTTCACCTTAACTATTGTGCTGCCATCCTGATACAGGTTTGCTATGAGGATGACGAGGTGCTTTGGTACTCCCATTTCTGTTAGAATGTTCCATAGACATTCCCATCTGACACAGTCAAACGCTTTTGAGTAGTCAACGAAACACATCAGCATCGGAATATTGAACTCGCGACATTTCTCTATAATTTGCCTAACATTCACGATCTGTTCTCTTGTACCTCGTCCTTTAACAAATCCCGCTTGCTCTACTGGAATCTGCCACTGCAAGAATGCTTTAAGGCGTTCGTTTATGACGTACAGTAGGATCTTGCTTGCATGGGATATGAGCGCTACGGTCCTGTAGTTGGCACAGGACTTGGTTGAACCTTTCTTGTGCAGAGGTATTAAAATGGATTCCTTCCAGTCACTGATCCATTCGCCGTTTCTCCATATTTGATTGCATAGGTTTTGTAGAATGCATATACCGTCATCTCCAATGAGCTTCAGATTTTCGGCAATAATATAGTCACTTCCGGCCGATTTATTATTCTTGAGCTTCTTCAGCGCAAATTCGATTTCGGACCTTAATATATCGGGTTCCTTAGGAACATCGGTCATGCTGTGTCGTAGGTTTATTGTTTCCGCTGTCTTATCTGCGTACAATTCTTCGCAATAACCTCTCCACCTATCTACCACCTTATCAATCTCTGTGAGCAAACCTCCGTTTTTGTCTTCTACAGCCCACGTTTTTTAAGCTCAGCTGAACCGATCAAAAAAGCAAGCAGAAGTGGAAGCAGTGGTGGCCCAGTGGTGGCGGCCCCGACTTACGAACAGTGAGTCGTGGGTTCGAACCCCGTCAGGCGCATTACTTTGTGTAATTTATTTCATCACCACTGCTCTCAAAACGGTGAAGGAAAACATCGTGAGGAAACCGGCATGTCTTAGAACCAAAAAATTCGAAGACATGTGACATCTACCAATCCGCACTGGGCCCGCGTGGTAGATTATAGCCCATCCTTCTCCTAGAGAGGAGGCCTGTGTCCCTGCAGTGGGAACATTATAGGCTGATGATGAACCTATCAATACTCTTTCCGACTATCTGTGAGAGGTCAAATAAATAAGGTAGTAATAGGGATGTCCTCCTCTATGCTCGCGTTAAGACTCATAGTCAGACCCTTGTTCTTCATAATCGAGGGGTCGCTACCCTTCCATACTATGATTAAATGTTTACGGTTATTATCAGTACTTACACTTAAGTTTTATTCCACGTTTGCCTTGCATGTCTGAGCTGGGTTTTTCTAGAGGGTTATAATTTCTTCGTTTATACGACAATTGGCAGTATGGTAGCTAGTTTATGGTAGTGAGAATCTATTAAAAGTATTTAGCAGTTGCTAAATCTGGTTGTTATGTATACATTGAATGTTTGATTTGCCTAATTTGAGTTCGCGAGAACCTTAATTACAGGGACATGAAGATTGCCAGAGGATATTAATTAAGTCCAGTCAATAACATTAATGGGTAATTAAAGTAGCACACTGTGTCTAATAGCTATTTCATACAAGTAGGTATAAGTATGTTATTGACAACTTTGATTTCAATATACGAACAATTTAGGATCGTGTTCAACCAGTCGCGTGCACAATTTTCGAATTCATTAATTTACCTTGCTTTATTTACAAAATTGGAATTAATTCACTAATCCGAAGACAGTACAAACCGCCAAACCAGAATTAAAAATTTGCTGTGTCAAAGACTAGACAATTTGAATTAACTGCAAAAACAACCATCAAGCTGCCACTCAAATAATAACTCGAAACGAAACTGAATTTATAACTGTGACATAATACGTGTCACCTATGTTTGTGTGAGTAAAGCTGTCCAGAGCGGCACACACTGAAGATTTCCATAAAGTGCTCTCGGTATAATGTTATCCAGGAGTACCTAGTTAATAGTTAGACGAGTGACTTACACTGGGCAAACACGGGTAGTCAAACTGGGCAATCAAATGAGAATCTTAGAATCTCTTAAACTGTGTCGATAACTAAATGGCATACAATGCAAGCATAATAAGTTTTTAAACTGATATGGTCTTAGTCATGGCTAACGTTTATCATTGACATTAAAAACGGGTTATTTACAAAGTTACTGTTTGTTTCGAGTTTCTGATATTTCGGTACTTTGCAAGAACCATGATCACGGATAAACTGAAGTTATTGCGAGTGAATGTTTATGATAAGACAAATTGGTCTACCCTCTTTCTTGCAACAGTAAACATGCAGACATATCTAAAGTGTTTTAGCTAAACCTCGACTTCGGTTCAAGAGTATTGAGTTTGTGTGCGCTTTTGTGCTAATGTGTTTGGCAAGAACCCTATAATTAGCCAGAACGTAAAGGGTAGTTACTAGTTACCAAAACAACACAATTCCCGGTAAATGTTCAACAAAATTGCTAAGTAAAGTACAGTTTATCTATTAATCTAGCATAATTCTACAGTACAGTTTTAAAGCTGCAAATAACTAGCAAAAAGTAAGTAATTTTACATTTAAAGCGCTTTCTTGTTAGTTGCAAAATAATCAGCGCTTTCCATCCTTAATGGGCGTATGTCACGAATGGCAGAAGACAAGTTTGCGCTGGACGTACTACATAATGCTGCAAGTTTGCCGTTGACAGCACCGACTAGGGCTTATTACACTGAATAAACAACTCTAATGGGGGATATTCAGAAGCTGACACCTGAGTTTGTGTTAGTTAGGTTTTGATTTTATATCAATACTAGCGGACGTCCCGCGGTTTCACCCGCGTAGATCCCGTTCCCGTGGGAATACGGGGATAAAAAGTAGCCTATGTTACTATGTTACAAGGGTGAAAGAATTTTTGAAATCGGCCCAGTACTTTTTGAGCCTATTCATTACAAACATACAAACATACAAAAATAGGTACAAATCTTTCCTCTTTATAATATTAGTGTAGATTAGGCTGTGGGAATGGAAATATTAAGGAGGAGCTCGTGACTAAATAGTAGCAGCCCTTGTACCAATCTTTAGGTTGAGCCGTGCTTGCCTAGGTTGGCCAGTGGATAGGTTTCATTCCATGTCAAGTTTCCTCCGTGCCTCGGAAAACATGTTAAACCATCGATCCCGGCTGACATTTGTAGATCTTTGGGAATCTTTACAGGCAGTGGCCGAAAAGTCTGAGTACCAGTCTTGCAAAAGAGGTAACATTCTTCCTGCTGACCGGGTTGTGGACGCAAAATATGCAATATACTTTCCATGTAAAATGGTGCTAAACTTTATCCAGTTAGACTGGAGGCCAAAACTACGTAAAATTAGAATAATTTATTAATCTTTACAGCACTGCCACTTCTAAATAGAAACTACACTACCTTACGAATCGGACCACATCCAAGAAGAATGCCATTTCCGAAATGACTCGACTGTTTCTATCAGTTTCAAAATGTGGCAAATGCGAAGTGACATCCAACGAATTCCCGCACTATTTTCCCTGATGTTTCTGTCGAGATGCTTGTCGGTTGTCAGGTTCTGTATAATACGGTCTTGACGATACATCGAGAGAGATACACGTAAGTGTATGATATACTAGCGCTTTAGCTCTGTGCCTTACTGTAAAACAGCATTTGCAAACCGTTTTTTTAATTTCCTATGTCCATTTATTTATAACAAAATATCCAAGCATATCACAATTCAACATCATAATAGTCACACTTGTAAAATTGAAATTTTTAAGTTTCTTAACTCACTCAACTATGAAGATACCGAAAAAATACTTAAAATGACTACTTAATTAATTAAATACATCACTAAAATTGCATCATACACATACATTTACACAACACTTTATATTCAACGTACACTTTCTACACATAATGATAATCATGAAAAAAAAAAAAAAAGACTTTTAATTTAATTTAATTTTCATTTTACTTTTAAATGTATTTAACACTAGTTTTAATAATAGGCAAACATTATAAAGAAGTACCAAACAATAATTACCAAACAATGTAAACAAAATAAGTATCTAATTTTTTTGCGTATACTATGTCAGCTTTTACTTCTACCTACAATTTGATAACTATCAAGCTCACTATTGTATGTTTGCCTATCTCTCAATTAAGTTATTACTGTTTTGTTTTGTCTTATACTCTTTTGCTATAATGTTTTAAAATTGTATTCTGTCACAATCATGTATGCTACGTAAATAAATGTACAATCACAGAGAACGAGGGACACTGTTCCACCGTAATACAGTATTTACTAGTACGGGGAACAGGGTGAATCAGTTCTGTGTTATCAACCATTGTAAGTACCGAAATGTTACAAAATTGTAAGTACATGTACTGCTCTAGAATACCTAGGTTACGAATTGTACTACTTATGTTGTTATCTTTACTTTGTCAAATAAACAAGTTTTTTTTTTAGCTGGGACTTTGTCTACAAAAATTTGATAGGTCGGCTAATATTCATGACATAAATATGATTTGTAGCTTAACTTGGCAACCACGATTAATGTATCTTTCTATCAGTGAAAAAAACCCCTACATACTACAAACAAATACCTCTTTAAAATATTATTACTATAGATTACGTATAATACGTTTACAGACTAAGTTGGGCACGAGATCGGTAGATACTGGAGTATAAATGGAAACTGCAATAGTAACAGTTTAAAATAATGGTCATTTAAACTAAGTAGATAGATACGAATGTTCACAAGAAAATTTGCATTTACACAAGCATTTAAGGAGCAAAACATTTACTATTCAATTCAATACGATTGTAAGTAAATCCTAAAGCATTAATATTCGGTATAACATCATTCCGAAGGGACCAACTGTCATCATACAGTACAACTAATCGAATTGGCTGCAAGTATCCACTTGCTTATTCAATATTGCTATCAATTAATTAGCTATGGCGTTGATAGCATAGACTGTGATTATAATGGATTCTGGGTCCGCTATCTGGCTTACTGTACTGTCAATGAGGCTGAATATAGCCATGTCAGATTGTCAGTTTCCCGCCGCTTCGGCTTCCATGCAAAGTTTAGTCAATAATTAGACCACGGAATTGGAACGTTTGTATTTTTGGGGTTAGCTGTCCGGAATAGAATTGACATGTTAATTGGATAAATATATGGATTTCGGTTTCTGATCATTTATTTTGGTAATAGTTGTTTAGGACAGTCTTATAAGCGAATATTTTGTGAGCAAATGTTCTTTTAATTATTTATGGGCTCATGGGTATGTTTTTCCAATACTGCCGCAGAGAGTGATCATTATCAACGTCGAATTGGTTTGAGTCGTTTATTAGATTTAGATAAATATAGATTACGAGTTCCGACGTTCGAAGTGATAGAAGACGAATGACGTCTTTTACCCTTTTACTGCATGAACAAAAAGCTTTTGCTGACCGCCTCAAACTAGATGAATAAACACAGCTGGGAACTACCAACAATCACAAATAAAATAAACTTGATAAATAATTCCCGTTTACTTAAACAGACATCTTATTTCTCCAGATTTAAAATTCCACGCAAACCCCTGCAAAATATGACAGCGGTCGAGCAAAAGGAGGCACAATGTAACTTTAGCAAGTGGATAGCGTTTATCGAATGCACTTGGCACAGCATTTTGCTGACCGCGTCACGGCATGCATAACCAAGTAGATGTCCCTGTCTGCGGTAAACAAGTTCAGTGAGACAGAATAAATGTTCCAATGTTGATACATCGCCGACGAACGTAAGTGGAATTGAAATTTATTTGTGCGCCATAAAAGTGCATTTTTCTAGTTCGCCGGGCGCTGAAATGGACAATGGATGCGGGTTTATTGTGCGTTGTGGTCGTTGGAAGGATGCTGGGTGCAGATTAGGTACATTGTAATGTTAAATTCTGTTCTCATGTAGGGTCCAATCGTGTATATGTTTGTTCGTACCTAAATTAAATTCTAGAAAGGGATCGAAATTCTGGTGTAGAGGTACACCTCCGTATAACCATTCTTGGATTGCAGGCGTGATGTTGAAGAAGACTACAAAAAATAAGAATTTATACATAAAATCACTCCTGTTCCCCGAAGGGTTATTCAGAGATGTACCTTTCATCAGTTATGTTAAAGTCTCATGTAATAGCGGCCGAGGCTATTGCCATCAAGCGGGAAGCACTCAGTTTTGTCCCCGGTTGATTTAGACTAGATTCTTATCTCCTTGGCTGCTACGAAGACTAGATTCTAGTCTCCTTGACGATTATGACGAATTCCTAATGAAAAAACTCAATAACACTTTGCCCAACTTGGGAATCAAACACAGGGTTTCAAGCACAACAGTCGCGTTTGCGACCACTAGAGCCACCAACGAGGGAGTCTAAGATTGTATAACTGCAAAGCTTAAGGAAAACACACGTACGCACTTGTATTTTTCCTGAAAATAATCCCCTTCAAACAAAGAAAATAAATATTTTAATTTATGTATCACCAAAGTCCCAACGTTCTCCACATTTCACTCGATAGAAATCATATAAGAAAAACATTATTCTTGGACAAAATGTCAAAATTAGTATTCCCGCTTTCCGTCTAGACAAAAAAGCCTGACAGGTTGGGTTTCCCCTTGTTACTCGACATGCAATCGGAAAACAGTCTGAATTTTCAACAAAAAACGACATTTTGACCACTCTATTCTTAGTGAAAACATTTTGTTTGCAGTATTTTTTTCATAGATAAATATTCTTTGACAGTATAGGATTGTTACTGTTACTGTTATTTTCTAATCAAGGACAAAACAGGTAACTTTTCGTCTTAATTGGCGATAATTATTAATTTAACTCAATTAAAAGAAAAGTATCAATTATGCAGTAGTTTATGTAAGCATTTTTACAGTAGTAACGTAGTTATTGACCATTTACTTAAATTTTGATAAAAATTGGGTTACTTTACAAGAAAATTCTCAGTACCTACCAAGATTTTGAAAATTTAAAAACCGATTTTAGCAAAATGTACGACAAAATACACCGGTATCTAACCATTTGCAAAAACATAGCAGTATCTAGTCTAAAAATCCAAGTAATTTACTGGTCGTAGCACGGCGGTTGTGGTTTTCTGGTACTTTTTAGTCGAGTCTAGAGGTTGCATAGAATTTTATGGTAACACCGGTGGCAATACGGCGCTTCTGATAACTCTATTGTGTGTAAGCAATTTACTTAAAACAAAAGGCAGTATTTTCCGAGACTTTGTTCGAAACCAAGCTTAAAGTAAAAAAAAATATTTATAGAAACAAGCTATTAAATATAGTTGTGACGTCATTTTTATTTTTCTCAGCACATACCATAGGGTTCATATAATAATTCTAGTCCACCACAATTGGATTTAGAAAAATGTCACTTAGCTAACCATGTATTGTCTCTAAGGAGTCGTAGGTTCGAACCCAAAAGACTTTAAGCTCAACCGGTTGGGAATAGCTGTTTTGAAATTCAGTTGCAAGATTTGACGTTAACAAACAAACAAACCAACATACAACAAATATTGTAAGTAAAATAAAAGCCACTAAGTAGGTATTTGAAACATGCAATCGAAAGTACCTATGTAAGTAAGATAGCATAATAAAATTGTTGGTATAGAACTGGTACCCTGTTTTAGCTCTTGCTTCTTATTTATACGAGTATTTCTTCGATGTGCATTTGTATTTGTCCAACTTTGGAAGAGCTGAAAAAGTGGATAAAACATAATGTGGTTAAATGTGGTTTTGATTCAACAACTGAATAAAAACTATTCAGTTGTTGAATCAAAACCACATTTTCGTGACCAACTTTGACGACCTGCGTAGCTGTGTATTTCAAGCCACGATATTAACTCAATTATATGCCTGTCCAGTATTCACCTGTTTTAGTACCTATATAATACTTGAAACATCAGGTGTAAAATGTTAGTTTTCAGCTATAAAACATTTTCAGCTTTCAACACCATCAGACCTGAGAGCTACGTAAAATATTTATAGAGTTTAAGAACTTTTAATGCTTTTATATTTTTGTTCAACACTTTCGTGTCAGCAAGTATGTAGAAGCAAACTTCAGAAGTTTAGATGCTGTCCTGACAAAACTTGAAAAGTAGTTTCGATTCTTAACATATTTTATGAAAAGACTGTTGACCGTAAACGGACATTACTCGTTGTTCCATAAACAGCGATGTCTAAGAAATCCATTGTATTCATCTGCCTAGCCTTTTCCCAATTATGTTTTGGTCGACTTCCAGTCTAACCAAATGCTGATGAATGCGAGTAGTCCATAGACCGACTGCCTGTCCGACTTCCACAACCAAGTTAGTACTGGTTAATATGTAATTATGATAGGTACCCTTTGGTAAGGGTAAATACAGAATCTTACAGAGACAGCATATAAGTTGGCGAAGGGCCCAGAAAAAGAACAAAATCTGTTCATAACACAGGAGTACAAGTATGTTCTTTACATGCCTTTTCATTCTCTTTTCGATATCGAAACATAAGCCTCAAACCGCAACAAAATACCATCGTCATTTCTGCATAAAATTGTGCATACATTTTCGACAGCATCATATCATGCTGCTATCTTACGTCGGCACGATCCCACATAAAAAGTAAAGGTGAGCATGAACAAAAGCCTTATCGTTTGAATGCACCCTAACAGCGCTTTTACCTTCGGCTTACATTTTAACTAAAGCGCTTTAGTGCTATCGGGCGAATGCACAGAATCCAGCCATTAAATCGCCAACAATTGGAGTCGGCCAGTGCTGAAACGATTTTCAACCACTTACGTTACGCCGGACATTTTCGGCCCGCCGCTAACATTTTTCATGTAGACTTGGGATCTGGCACAATTCACAATCTAAGGTACCTACTACCTACTGTAAGTAACTGTGAATAATTTATTTCCGAGAGTGGGTCGAGATAGGAGATTCGTAAGTAGATAAATGTCTGTACGTTGAAATATTAGGATTAATGTAGCTTTCGGAGAAAAATGGTGTAGTTTTGGGTACGCTGGTGATGAGGACTATTCGAAGGAGGTTTTGGGTTAGGTAAAATGTCTAGGCATTAAAATAAAATATGTGGATAGTGAAAGTAAAATCACTCAGACTGAAATCATTCAAAAAGCTCTAATTATTTTAGCATTGAGTTTTAAATTCAGAGTTGAAACGTAGGGCAAATGAGTGTCCAAAAAATATATAAATCAAAGCTTGACTTGTCTGAGAACTAGTTTAATTTTTAGGGTTTCATATTTACCTGAAAAAATTGTATCTCAAGCACAGTAATTATCGCTTATTACTTAGACCACTTGTCATAAATGTAGAAATAAAAACCCGGAAACCACTTTGCAGTATATATTAGTTTAGTAATTAAAGATACAAAATATGCAACATTGATGTAGTAGGCTACGAACATAACGGGCGGAAGCAAGTGACGTATGTCAGAACTGTCATAATCGACGTTGACATAAGATGCTTTAGCTGCAGGTCTTTTTGCTCGTGACACAGTGTTGTTTATTTATCTTCAACATCGTCCCTTAAACATAAACCCATTTTTGTGGCACAGTACTTCAGCTTTGAGTATGGAGTAGCCTTGGTTAGTATGTCAGCAACCATTTCTCCGGTTTGTATGTAGTGGACTTCTATGACACCTTCTGATACTTTTCCACGGACATAGTGGTGCCCAACCATTCTTCATCCACCTGGAACTTGATCCCCCTGAGCTTGTGCGCAGTTACCATAATTTTATTAACATACTCTTCGACTGAAGCACAGTTGCTTAGTGATGTGTTAATTAAATCTTTGAGTAAACCCACTCTCCTTGATAGACCTGAGTCCTCAAATGCATTTTGTAGGTTATGCCACACCTCCTTTGCAGTCTTGGCATCTTGAACATGTACATAGTTGATGCTATCGACGAGGAGAATTATTTTTGACTTAGCTTTGAGATCCTTCGCGGCGTCTATCGCTTTTCCAACGATTGGTTCTACGCAGTCCCACAATTCCTCATGCTCCAAATAAGTTTTGACTGCAAATCTCCATGTGTCGTAATTGCCTCTCCCGGTCAATTTTGCGATTTGTAGATTGGTATTCGCCATGCTTGCCAATTAGGTTATTTTCCTTCAATAATCCTCGGATTGGTATACAATACGCACAAATACGGTGTGCGCCGGCGTCGATTTTACCAATATAAATTTTGCTGGAAAAAAAATCTCTGAAACCTAAAAATACTAGCTAGATGGTCTGGGACGGCCCATAACCTGTAGAAATAAAAACCCGGAAACCACTTTGCAGTATATATTAGTTTAGTAATTAAAGATACAAAATATGCAACATTGATGTAGTAGGCTACGAACATAACGGGCGGAAGCAAGTGACGTATGTCAGAACTGTCATAATCGACGTTGACATAAGATGCTTTAGCTGCAGGTCTTTTTGCTCGTGACACAGTGTTGTTTATTTATCTTCAACAATAAATGCTAGCGTTGATAACGACTTTGATCTCCGACGTGACGTTGTTACAACATCCAAGATGATAGTTATAAACAGCTAAACACGAACTAGATAAACTTATTACACTGAACGTCAACTTTGATATTACACGACTTTGTACCGTTTTCATTAATTGTGACGTTACTCCGTTAGTGGCGCTTCCGTCAGCCTGGCTTTATAGGAATGATGAGTATATTAATCTTAGTTAAAGTGATAATCAGCTCAAGTAATTCATTGGTGTCGTGAATGATAAGGTAAATTGTACCCAGTTCATGCAGAGTTATTGGGTTTTTTAGGAATTTTTCCGTCCAGAGTTTGGTTACACTGAGGTGTCGGTGGTGTTACACCTCAGTCCCTCGGAAACCTTGCTGATTTCTTCTGCGGTTGCTCGGGGGGTCGTGACGGGTTGCCGTTTCTTCGGACTATAAAAGTATAGAAACACAGATAATATAATTTTTTGAAGGCACCCACAGTTTCGTCTGCGTTTAGACTGGCGACCATACGCCAATGCGTGACCAAAATTCTGAATCTCGAAGTTGCTGCCAGATTTCTTGTAGTTTGAAGAAAGCAGCTCAGACGGCAGGCTTTGGTTGACTGAAAAAAACAGAGCTGGAAATGTGTTGTCATAATTTTGGAGATCCATTATAGTCTCGATTATTTATATTTACTCAGCAGTTTACTAAAAGAGTTTCGCAATAATTCGTTTTTGCGCTCTGTTATTCATAGCGCTTTAGCATCGTTAACAGACTTTTAGCCTAAAAGGTCATATTTGTCGGTACTTGAAACATCTGAACTAGGGTTCGGATTTTTGTACAGTCGAACAAGCTTATAAGTATACAGCCAGCTAACTTGCGTTTACTTTTAAGATTATACAAATACATTGAGAGACTGATGTCAAACGCTGTATCGTTCGGCATCAGTCACTAAATGCGAAACACTTTATAAAACAAAATTGCAGTCAATATTTTCAGTGTACTAGAATTTAAAAAAACTCTACCTGCAAACTTATTAGCTTGTTCGACGTACGAAACTTAAAAAAAAAACTCAAAAATCATTATACAGATAATTTAATCATTCAAACTTTTTGCTGTTGACAAAAACACATCCAATAAATTCATAGCTTTTCATAAAAATGAAATTTGAAACGTCATTTTGTCATGTAACGTCGTTTCAGTAACGTCAAATTTTAGCCATAAAACCATCATAAATCAAAAGTAAAATTTAATGTATCAAAATTCTGAGTATTTTAATTCCCTTTAATTTAAAAGGGTAGCTGGAACCATGTTGGTCAAAAGACCAGCAAAAGACGAGGCAGTCGCGCAAAAGCTAATATGCTACGTTACTATGGTGATTATGTTGGTGTATTTCATGAAATTTGTAAGAAACATGAGGAGGCAACATCCTTGCGTGGAGCACCCGCCTCCCGTGGCTCGTTGTACTGGACTGTACGCACGGAAAGCAAGTCCACATGCCTCGAAAATAGGTCCCCATGCCTCGAAAGTATGTCACCATGATGACTTAGGTAAAAATGATGGTCACAAGCCAAGAAAGAGGCGCCACCGCTGCCCGACAGAACAGTGGACCGCAAAAAGTCATCCTTCATACAGTACCGATAGCTTCGACGATAATACATCTGTATTTGAAGATAACTCGAGAAACACCAAAATGCGATGAAAATTTTGTGGAAAATCAGCAGTCTTTGCGGCTTGGCCTACGGCGACTTTTTGTAGCGACGCAGTAGCGTGTTCGCATAGATACAACACAAAACTAACGCGCGTTAGTAGCGTAAATTAAACGCGCGATAGCATCGCTACAAAAAGTCGTCGTAGGCGGGGGGGCCCTAAGCTGATATGTTTTAAGTTTATAGTAAAAAAATTACAAGTTTTATGAATTGTTTACGTTTTAAAGTTGAAAATAAGCAATTAAGTTGACCGTACGCGTTGCTATCACCGTTTTGTAAGTTCATAAATAAATACATGAGAAAGTTTCTTATTTCAGTGTTTCTATGTGATTTATCTCGGATCCCGTGAGTCGTGACTGCGCCGTGACGGGACGAGTAATAACTTTGATTACGGTTCACCTACGGGCTTATTTGTCAAAATTACCGGGATTCTGCCGTGACCGGTCTCGCCCTACACGTGTTATTTTGATGTCGTTTACGTCATTATGTTATAGGCCGGGAGATGGATAAGTGGTCAAGTTATGTTAGAACTAAAGCTCGTAAAATTTAAAGTATATCTGAAGCCTGGTTAAACTCAGCGTTTATTAATAAAAGTGACTGGATCTAGACCCACCGTAGCAAATTCACATAGAGGAGGTCATTTGCTAATTGTTAGACCTTACTTTCTTTAACTAAAGTTTTATAATTTAGAAGATATTATGTCAATTTATGTTTATTATGATTATTTCATCCAATTGAGATTAACAGTATAAACCAAAAAAAAAAGTAAAAAAAAAAAAAAACAAAGTATGAAAACAAAATCGCTGAGATTGCATTGAAACCATTAAAAGTGCACCCACAAAGTAAGATTTAAGTCAAACGAAGAAAGCCTGCCTGGTCTTAATTGCCGCATAGTATTCGCGGCATGTTACTTAGACTAATTAACGTTGCCTTAAGAATGGGGACGCGAACATACCTCACCTAGTCATAATGACTGAGGTTTGATCATAATTTTTCCTTTTAAGTTCGCGTATGTGTGTGGGTGTCTAAGAGTGAAGAGAGCTATTTTCGTATTAGATGCTTTTGTGCTAAATAGGAGGTCTTATTTTGTAATGTTATTATTTTATACTTATAATAAACAGACTGTTAATTATTTGTAATATAAACTTATAATAAATCTGTAGAGAGGTCAATTCTGTACATGATATATATTTTAAAAATAACTATCAGGGGGTAATTAGTGATCGATACTGATGCCAAAAATGCAATCAGTAAAATTTTTGTCTGTCTGTCTGTCTGTCTGTCTGTCTGTCTGTATGTTCCTTATAGAAACAAAAACTACTCGACGGATTTTAACGAAACTTGGTACAATTATTCTTCATACTCCTGGGGAGGTTATAGTATACTTTTCATCACGCTACAATCAATAGGAGCAGAGCAGTGAAAGGAAATGTTGGGAAAACGGGAGAAGTTGCTCCATTTTTTAAGCTTCCGTCGCGTGTGCAGCCTTAATGGTTAAAGCTACATAGAAATCATTTATGACGGAAATGTTCTACATAAAATTATCTAAAAAATATCCCATACCAGCATATGTCTATCTTTTATGGTTGACTCACAATAACACGTGTAACTCCCGATAGCTTAGCAGTTCGGAGGTTTCTGATTATAGGTATTTGTTTACTCTTACGTTTAAAATCAGCGCGACATTAAGTCTTTCAATAGTTTATTTGAATTTCTTTTGTTGTTATTTTATAAAATAGGTATTAGTTGTTTTGGTAGTGTTTAAATATTCGTTCAAATTACAAATTATTAATAGTTTGTATTTCATTTCTTTTTAGCTGAAGGTAGTAGTAGAAGTACAAGTAGTACGCCTCAGTAGTACGCATAGATTTTTAGATACCGATAGGTAAGTTTTGGCTAATTTATGTTCAATTTTATTTTTGTATTAGGTAGGTAAAAGCGTAGATACTTTTATTAATTATAGTATTTATAGGTATTTATTTTTAAGTGAAGTAGGTACAGGTAGATAGTATTGCACAGGCGTTTCAGCTTTATTTTCATTTCTTTTTTTGCTGTAAGTATAAGTACTGTAACTACCAATCCCAAGTGGGATGAAATCACTCGGGAGCTTCTTGAGGGTCAAGCACCGCATGACCGCCATGATATTATGGTACTTTTTTACGAAAAACGACGGAAACGCGGACGAAGTCGCGGGCAAAAGCTAGTTCATAATATTTATGTAGGTATGCGAAGATGTCTTCATCATTTATCTGCCCGTGTCCCATGTAACACGGGGTCAGAATTTTCTTTCTTCCGTTTGTCAATCGTCACACTATCACGTTCGTGTTCCACACGTGCCTCAAAGATGTCAGCATCATTGCAGGGCCCGCGACGACCCGCGACGGCCCGCAACGGCCGTCGCCTGCCAGGGCTACGAGTTGTTTGAAAGAGATACCGCGGCCTCGGACACAAAGGGCTAAGAAGGAACATGGGTGGTTTTTAGTCAGTAGAAGTCTGACACTCCCTTCCGCTCCGCTCAGAGTGCGAGGAGTAATTTGATGATTTCCCATCCCTCTAAAAAAGGGCTATTCCAACTGATTGACATTCATAACATACGGTTTATTCCAGCTAGCCTAGCTCTCGGTCTACCGTAGGGCTCGCAAGACGCGCTAATCGTCTGCTAGATTGTTGTGAATTACGTTCACGACTCACGTCCTCAAATACTCCTCGTCTGTTGTGACATGTTATAATATCAGCTTTCGTAATAGGTAACTACCATACGTGTTATTATTAAAGAGCAAGTGTTGGGAAATCAAAGAAGACTGGTTCTAATTCCTATAATAACTGTCTTGCTAGTTATTTAGTATATCTAACATAACATAATCTCTATTACCTGAACAGTTATCAGAGATGCGCCTTTAGTCGCCGGTAATTTAATGATCACTTGCTTCAGTAAAGAAAAATATCGTGAGGAAACCAGCCTGCCTGAAAAAAAAATTGTCGACGACATTTACAGTCAAGTCAGAGGCCCCAGGTCACTAACATTTTGTCCTAACTTGGAAACGAGCCCGACCTCAAGCGGATGTTAATCGACTAGACCACCGAGGCAACTTTAGTTTTACTTAGTCTTTATTCTTTTTTTCAAGATTTAGGAAAGAAGACATCCTTACAATCTTATTGTTAGTAGTGATTAAATGCATTTAATAGAGAAACTATTATTTTTACTTGTAGTGTCTCAAAACGACCGACTGAAGTTTTTTTATCCATCATATTGTATGATCATAGTTCATGCCATTTACAAAGTCGTACTATCTAAGTAGTAGTTTTTGGTTGAGTGACAACTTACACGAGACCCCAATAAAAGTAAGCAATTAAATGTGTACAAGATAGATTCTTTCCAATGAAATTGCTGTAGAAAATCTAATAAGTGGGAGAAGCATTACAGGATGAAAGTCCCGCGAGGCAATGTGGTACAGGTGGGGCATTAATCTAGTACTGTGCGGAGCCCGAGGGCTTAATGATTCTCATGATCCGATTTCCCCTTTTCCATCAATATTGTGAACCCATAGGATGGGCGTCGAGGAATAGATTTCAGGTTGGTTAGTTGGCAGATTATTGGCTGCATTTTTAGAGGAAAGAGTTTGTACGTAAATGTTTAGTTGGCCTGTAATAACAGCACTCGTATTTGCCCGAGGTTTCAGCCACGAGAAGGTTGTGATCATTTTGTAGAAACTGAAAATATTATTTTTTGAGAAACGATACTTATTTTTAACCGACTTCTAAAAAAGGAGGAGGTTATCAAATCGACTGTATTTTTTTTATGTTTGTTACCTCATAACTTGCGACTGGGTGAACTGGTGCTTCCCGTGTGGTCTCATTGTCACCATTTCAATATCTGATTATGGGATCTTGTAGAAATCGGGGAAACTCTTCAATAAATAACAGCAGATTAACCGCGATTGTTGCTATAGCATATCTAAGCATTGTTTACGCCATCACACAACATAATATCTCGCCTGTACTCTGCACTACAAAGGTTATAAAAACTATTTCGAAAAAAAAATATGTTTAAGGGCACTTCCAACGTTTTTTTTTATGTTTGTTCGGGCATAACTCCGTCGCTTGCAAACCGATTTGAATTTTTTTTTTGTTGGAAAGGATATACTTCCCAAGTGGTCCCATGATCACCAAGTCAGGATCTGATAATGGGATTCTGGAGAAATAGAGAGAACTCTTCAAATTTTATGGGCACACTTGAAGTGATTTGAGTAGCCGCGGATTTTAGTACGAGATGACGTGGCCTCGGTACAAGGGCAAAGAAGGAACATGGGTTCGGTTTTTAGTCAGTCGAAGTGTGACACTCCCCTTCGCTCTGCCCAAGAGCGGGGGGGGGGTCATTTGATGATATTCCACCCAACAAAAAAAAAAAAGGCCATCCATCATTTCGTTGCCTGTCTTTATCTACTCTTAAACCCCCTCCCCCCTTATAAATTGCTTTTATTTCCGTTACACACACGTCTAGCCTTTGGTTGCAACTGATTTTGAGGTATGATATAATGTTTAGAAACATTATATCATCCCTCAAAATCAGTTGCAACCAAAAGGCATAAATTGAAGGCAACGGGCCAGTACCAGTGAGTTCAGTTAATTGTTAGTTACCTATGCATATTCTAGTTTCAATTCGTAACATGTGGCGTTTCCCACAAACAGTTGGTTTGTATGTAATTAGCGATGTATCTATAATTCAGCGGGAACATGCTAACTGCTAGTGGATGCCAATGTCTAGACTTCATAATTATTTGTTTGTTTGAATATTGATTGATTGGTTCTTTAAAGTGGACCTGATGATGTAGGCAGAATTTCTTTAATTAATAGGTATTTAATGACAGACATTTTTTACCAGGACGTTTATTTTTATTCTATTCCGAAAGGGCACTTTATTTTCAACTAGCGGACGTCACGCGGTTTCACCCACGTAGTTCCCGTTCCCGTGGGAATACAGAGAAAAAAAGTTTGTCACCCGGGATGAATGTAGCTTTCTAATGGTAAAATAATTTTTAAAATCGGTTAAGTAGATCCCGAGATACCCCTTACAATTTAACAAATATACAAACAAACAAACTTTACTTCTTTATAATATTAGTATAGAAGTATAGATGTAGCCTGAGTTGCGCAAACCTACATCTCTTGAAATCTATACTTTACCAAATCCACCATCAAATTTTTCAGGGTTTAGTGATAAGTTTAATTAGCCAAGTATCTAAATAACCGAAAATTCAGATCCCAAAGTCAAAGATGGACGTAACGTTCCTGCTATACTACTACAGGTCTCCTCTAAATTTAAAATCATATTTAGACTTTTATACACTGAACCAGCCCTGTCACCACAGTAGTTACAGAATTAATCACTCGAAAAGTAACCCTACAATACATTTACTAGAATAGTGTCCGGCCGTACAGTCCCGGACAGTGTCACTGGCACGATGCGGTTGCGGCGCAACTCCAAGCCACAACTTCTTGCGTTTGACGTCTGACACGGGACGATGCAACTTGCAACCGCGTATAGTTCCTAACGAGCCTTAATGTGAACTTACGGTAGTGTGATATTCTAGAAACATTTGTTTGGGGTCTGTTTTTGATAATTGTAACTTGAAAAACATAATTATGAGGAAGTCAGAAGACAGTCTTTTAGTCTGTCAGTCACGTCACGTGAGACTTGTTCTAGTAGCACGAGAAAAATTCGTATCATAAGTTTTTCCTCGCGCTACAATGTATTGACGCAATCGGACCCATGTGCTGCGCGGTAGTTGAGTCATTGTGATCAGAGCCATTGAATTCAAAATGTAGATTATGGACTAGTTATTACCTCCCTCTTTGTTGTACTTCAACTTAATTGACATGATAATGACGAGGGTAGATTAGGCTCTCGTATAAATCTAGCTCAGTATTATTTAAAAGCTTTTATTTATGTCAAGTTTTGTGAATAAGTAGGTTATCGAAACTGAAGTCTGCAGATTCTATTTGCGAGAGAAAATCAACTACAAAATTATCATTTTCTACGATAAAACGATATTTCTTTGAGCGCCCATTTTTGATAGGTCCATCCGAGAAAATTAGGACAACGCGTGCCTCTCATTTCGAAACGATTTCTAAGCTTTACGTAACAGGCTAACATAATGATAGAGGAAGGTCACACTACTAATACTTTGACCCTAGACTCATCCTGGACAAAGCTTTATCTAGGCCGAGATAAAGTTAAGCTTAGTCTACGAATGTAACGGTCGAGAAAACCGCAGGGCTAGATCTAATTAGTGGTTCTAGCACAAACTGGATTGGAGATATGAATAGTGTAGTTTGCAGCATCAGCCAAAATTATTAATTGAAGGATTTCTGCCTTTTTGGTCCTACCTCGAATATATAAAAGTTATAGATAAAAGATCTTCAGATTTGTGTACATGTTGTTCATGTCAAGATAAGTTTAGTCTTGTCTCGATCTGTCTGTAATGAAAGTTTTTTCTAAATCAATAAACACCTACATTAGGATTTTCCTGAATGTCTCATTTTTTAAGTGATTAACTTAGCTTTTGCAGTAGTTTATACACAATCTTAGACCAAAAATATTAAATAAACCATCGCTAATAAAACACCACTCCATATTACACTTCAAAAACAGTATTAGTTTCCTTTAATCCATCACGGCAAAACTGTTCTTTCTTTGTCGCCTAACCAGCCAACAAAGTCCACGCAACGCTATCAGAGACAGGGGCTCAAAATTGTTCAGTGGCACGAGCAATAACCGTTTCAGGCTAAGATATGCAAATGAGGTTAAATTGCATGTGGTCGTCGCACGAATACGGCCCGTTTTACGAAGTGCTACACCGTTTCGGAGCCATTTAACCCGTTTTAATTTACAGTTTTAAAATATTCGACGAAAAATATGGTTCGGTGTTGAAGGACGGTTTTAAGTTTGATAAAGAAAATTGTTCGGTTTCTTTTGTGTTACTGTGATTATTATGCAATTCGGTGGTTATGCTAAATAATAACAACCACTCGCGTTAGAGGAGCTTATTGCTAATTAATAACAGCCACTAGGGTCAAGCTTCAGGTAAAGCCGCGCTTGTCTGGGTTGGTCCGTGGATGGATGACAACCCTTTATATACCGGGTTTCAAGTTTATCAATTCCGTAATAATAGATTATTTCAGTATAAAAGAGAGAAGCCTCATAAAGTAGGTACTAGTTTAACTCTGCATACATAAATATCTATTCCAAAAACAGATTAATATTGGCTAAATCAAAGCAAATATCCTGTTGAATTTCATGATATACAAGGGACGTTGCTTTCACAGTGCGTCTCAAAGCTTAATACTAAAATAGAGCCGAAAGCCAACATCTCTAATTGAATAAAGGCATGCCTCCACTAAGAATGGCTCAATCTGTTTCCATTAGAGCGAAGCAATAACGTAGCCAGTGGAGAATTCATCAATATTGCTCGCTCGAAATCTACTGACTGCTCCCTCCAACTGTGGGATCCTCTATTACTGGGCTAGTTAGAAGTCTCGTACAAAGGAAACGCTATTTTTCTCACAGTTTCTGTAGTTAAAACTTTGTTTTTGTGTGATAAAGAGTTAGTGGGGCGCCAAAAATAATATATTGGGGCGGTGTTCGGGAAGTGTTTTTGTTCGATTTGGGATCGTAGTCTACAAGTTGTTGATAAAAGGCTTATAGTTGATTGGGAGACTGAAGTGGAGAATGTAATGAACAAGGACTTTGGTGTTGTATTTTTGCCTTGGGTTAATTAACATAATGTTACATAAATAAGAAACCCTTACGGCCCGAGTTTTTCTGTCTGTCGTAACGAAACGGTTTTCGTTAGGTTTTGTTTGGTTATTTTTAACTACTAGAAGGTACCGCTAATTGTTAAATTATAGACTACCCACTGAAAATGTAATTCCAAGGTGTCTTGACGTGAGATTCGGTGATCATTTACAAAGCTGGCTTTATAATTGTGGTTTGTACTCAGTGGGTACTCAGTGATTAGAGACAAGCTCAATGACAGAACATGTAATTCCACGAATGAAACAGGTGAGGAATTCACCAATTTACTCACATAATTAGCTTTAGAATTATATATGGTAAAGTTGCTGCTTTCTAAATCAGGATATCGGTTTCGTCTTATGACAAACTTACATCTGGTTTTAGGAAACAAAAATTGTCGTTGCGTCAAAATAAACCGAGGTGGATTGACGCGATTGGTTGTTAATCATTTATTATAAAAGAATCGTGGAACCTTTGGCTGAGGGGCCAGCAGTAACGATTGCGAGTACTAGACGAACGAAGCAAGCTCTTTTTAAGTAAAGAAATAAGATAAAGGCCGTCAATTTTTGCAAATATGTTGACAGTATGCTTGTGGGCACACATTTAATATGGTCCAAAGGTTTATTTACTATACTAACAACATATAAACTCAAAAGAGCGTCCACATAGGTCTGAGTAACATCCCACCGGCTCTTTAACCATCATGTCACAGTCTAATTAAACCAGTTAATTAAGTGCAATCCAATATAGGAGAATCTGATTTGTGTTTGACGCTGGAATACGGTTATAATTAAGTACCTAATTATGATTAGCTGTGATTTAATGATCTGGGGGAAACAGATGATTGACAGTGTTTGAGTTTTTTTGTGATCCATTGTTTTTTAGCAGATTGCAGAGAAGGTAGGTAGGAAGGGGTTCTTAAGGTATTTTTTTCAGCTATGGCCTATGACCACTTCGTCCACCAATTGCTCGTCGATATGGGGATAGTTATAGCGATAGGTGACTTTATCACAGCTGTTTACGATTGCTGTTGAATGCCCCACTTTAACTGTACAGTTCTAGGTGGCGCGGCTTGTCAAGAAAATATGCAATGACTTGCTACATTTATTTTAGTTCAGTTTTTTTCAACCAGCATAGATAAGTTGGCTGAAGTGTACCTATCAAAGTGTATCTATCAAAACTTTAACAGCTAAGCCAAATACTCAACTCCTATACTATAAATCACGAAAAACAAATTCAAATCTACAAAGCAGAAAACTAGTAAAAGTATGCGTAAAATGAATAAGTATTACTGAAACTGAATACCAAAGCTCAGTCAAACAGAATTTGATTGAAACATATGATATAAAAAACCGGCCAAGAGCGTGTCGGGCCACGCTCAGTGTAGGGTTCCGTAGTAATAATTCTTTTTTTATAATAATAATAAATTCATTTATTCATGTAATTTTACACACGTTGCCATGTCAATCATATTACAAACATGAATAAAATATTAAAATTCAGAAATAATAATGATTATGAATAATATTAAATTAAAGAATCATAAAAAAAACAATACAATTAAATACACAAACATACAATTAAAAGTCAAATTACTATTGAAAATTCAGATTCATTTTTTGTTTGAAAAAAGATACGTTCAGGATAATAAAATATGTAAACGAAGTTAAAAAAAAATGCTTGCTATACGATTAAACTACAAACTTAGTCCAGAAATTATTTTGTACAACTTTTTGTCTTTTTTGTAGAAAAACTGTTTCCATCCAAGTTCAAAATAATTTTCCTAGAAAGTCCTTATAAAGTTCTACTTTTCAGGTTTTTTTCATATTTTCTAAACATAATTATGGTTCAGTCTCGCAGCTTTATAAGCTACGTCGGCAATTTGAGTTCTGGAGCGCAGTGTGGTGTTTTTTATGCGGTCAGTTAATTTTAATTTCTGACTGGAGCCCTGACACAGCTAGACGGGGTCGCGGTAGACCGAGGAGAAGATGGCGGGACGCCTTGGATGTCTTTCTGACCAACTGGCGAGAAGAAGCACACCATCGGAAGAAGTGGAAAGAATGGGGGGAGGCCTTTGCTCAGGAGTGGGACAATAACGGCTAAATAAATAAAAAAAAAAAAATATGGTTCAAAAGTTAGGGGGGGGGACATTGTTTTTTACTTTTGGAGCGATTATTTCCGAAATTATTGGCATTATCAAAAAATGATTTTAGTAAACCCCTATTCATTTTTAAATACAATTAAAAACATTTTTATCCAAATTTTATTTTACCACTTTGTCGGCGTGATTGATACACATAATATTGGTACCAAATTTCAGCTTTCTAATGCTAACGGTCACAGAGATTAAGCGAGGACGGACGGACGGACGGACGGACAGACTGACATGGCGAAACTGTAAGGGTTCCTAGTTGATTACGGAACCCTAAAAAAAAAAAAATCAAATTCCCCAATCAAATTCGTCTAGACATCCTTCTACGAATACTTATAGGTATAGATTCTCATTGATTCGTTTTTGTTTGTCTATTTTTACTGGTTTATTTGCAAGCCAAATTTATCTGCGAAGTCAAGCAATAGCTTAATCAGAGACCTAAAGTTTACTCGTCTAAATAATACACCGTCAAACATTACTCGCTTCAGTTAATTCTGTCGCCAACGTAACTCTATATTATAAGAGGGTGCAAATATAAGCTGGCCTTCCCTGCCCCTTGAGGGTCGTTGAAGATAGGAGAGTGCGGAAGCAATCAGATGAAGTGGCGGGGATCAAGTTCAATGGTTCGAATTCACAGCGGTGTTTAGGTTACTAATACGCTTGGCAAACATGCTTCGTGATCCGCTTACACATAGTGAGAGTGTGGTTGTGAAGATGTGTAATTATTGAATACAGCATTTCTTTTGCCATAGTTTTGTTTGTTGTTGTCTTAGTCATGTAGTTTCATGAAATCTTCTTTAACTTTAACTGTTTAATTAAGGTTTTAAGAAAAAGAGATGAAAAATTTTGTATTACACTATATTTTACACTTATTTATATTTTATTTTCAGTAGTTTCAAGTACCTCTTCTGCTAGGTACTTGTCGTTTTTATAATTTGAGAATCGGGTTTTGTTGGAATTATCACCAACATGAATATAATTTATTCCGGAAGCTGTGTTTTTAAACACTGTACCTACCTTCAAAAACCCCTGCCTGCGTCGGTTTACCCGAGTTCATATAACCCCAATCTATTTAAGTTGCGAGTAAATAGGCTTCTTCTGGGTAAGCTCGTTCCATCGTCGACCTCATCTCTGCCCTTAGGGCAAGATTGAGGTCAAGAGTAAGCCCATATTAAATAAAAAATAAACATAATAATGTTTCACCATGTCATAAAACTTGTGTGACACAGAAGTGGGTTGCTAGTTTTGAATGAGCATGTTCATCTTATAATATTCTTGATACCTGCCTTAGTTTCCATAGCGACAGAAAATTAAAATAATTGCGTTATTATTATAATTTGTTACTAAGGCGAAGATAATAATTTGATGCCACATAAAAGTCAAGTTTAGTTATACTCATATTCGTAAGAAGCCTTTACGAAAACATAAAATCACAACATATCATTATGTAGTGAACATACAAGCAACATATGAAGTTAAGGACACCGTTGGTCCCGACGTTAAATCCATTGTCTTCCGTCCAACAGAATATTGCTGTAATAAATCCTTACGAAGAGATAGAAGGCAAGAAAATAATATAAATAAAATGTACTTGTTTTGACATCTTGCAAAAGCTGCCTGTTTTAAGATACAGCTGTCTCACGATATTAAAATGTATGCTAACTTGACTGTCTAATGACCACAAGATTTAAATCTAAAGGCAGGATACTTTTGTTCCAACGTCTGACTTAAATAAGAAAAGTTTCTTCTATTTTCTTTTGTTTCGTATAAAGAATGGAAACGAACTTTGTGTAAAACAAAAGCCGATAGTTTTTTAATTATTTGAAACTAGTGATGGGACGTTGCTTCGTTTTTCAATTTATTTTTCCGATGAGTTTTTTTTTTATTTTTTTTTTCAATTTTATGTACTACGACGTAAGTGAAGTAAATTATGAAGTGTTTAATAAACAAATAAGTGCATGTTTTACTGATCCTTTTTCTAAGTCGGTTTTCTAAGTTCGGGAACGACCAGGTAAGGTTAAAACAAAGTTAAAGGAAGGTTAAGAAATTCGTTACATTAGCTTTTTAACGGACCTTTTTTTATGAGACTTTATTGCATCATAAGATGTTCTTTTAAGTATTTCTGCTAAATTTTAGGTTTTTAAGTATACCTTTTAAGAAAGAGAGTGATTTAGTTTATGAAGTACTTTTTTGGAACATCACATAACATGAGGTGCGCCTAGCAAGTACCTACACCAACAATTTTGCCAGTGATGTTTAAATCCCATATAATAAGAGCCTATTGTCCCAAATCCAGACCCCGTGTGACTGCTATTAAACAAATCCTGATGAAAAACTCAATAAAACCTTGCCCGACCTGAGAATCGAAACTAGAACCTCATATTCAGCAGCCACGCTTGCGACCACTCGACCAACGAGGTAGTCATAATTATGTAAATGCTTTCATAATTGTTCCTCGAGGTAATGTAATAATGCTTCAATCCGTACCGATCACAAAGAGTTGGCTTGAATGTGCTTCAAAATAAGTAAAATTACTATTTTATAATTAAAAAACTCAACGTTTTAAAATCGTTATTTCACAACACGTTTTAAAGTCAAAGGTAACGTTAATGAAATCCCTAAAGCTTATAGCCAGTACCTACAAAATTGTAATAAACTTTAGTCTAAATTCTTCGCAGTCAGAGACGTAACTTTCTTCGTGTGTGAAGTGCTAAGAAGTAATAAGATATTAACTCAGACGGCAAAGCTTTACTACGGACGGGGAGATTTCCTCGAAATATGCAAGTACTTGCAAGCGTCCAAAGAAACTTAAGACTTCTATCTTAGTTATTATCTTAATTAACGCCCAACTGTTAAAAGAGATCTTTATATAGGTTTTAAGATAGTTGTATTTGTAAGCAGTGATAGGGTAGTTATGTGACCTTCGAACAAGTCATTGGTCCTTTCCGAACCCAAGACGCGCACCTCTGATTCAGGTGCTTATTGTATAATTACCACTTGCTTCAGTGAATTAAAACATCGTGAGGAAATCCACATGCCTGATAGATATTTCTTATCGGTGTGTAAAACCAAGTATGAGACCTATATAGGCTGCATAAACACTCACGCCCGAATACTCGAACGTCACTCAATTATAAGTAGCCCTCAAAACTCGTGCTATCTCTATCACTCTGTGTTAAAGTAACAAAGACAGCACGAGTTTTGAGGGCTACTTATAATTGAGTGACGTTCGAGTATTCGGGCGTCAGACACCTGGTTAGACACTAATTATACCTGTGAATTATACTATGTATGTATATGGAGGAACAAGAAGTTGTATTTAGACGTCCTGAAAGTTTCTTTCAACATAATTCTTGGAAGATAGATTGATGATTGCAGTATGTTGTAACATTAACTTAACAGTGGTGAATGAGAAGCACGGAAGCATATTTGCGTTTTTGTGACGCAGTTGAATTTTATTGCCGAAATAATATATACATAATATATATTTATATACGTATATATTATTATTTTCTTATACTTATGTGTATTTATTATTACTTAGGTTAAGTTAGTTAAGACACTTATCACTTTATTCTTTTCCGCTTCTCACACACTAAAGTCTACATTTCTTGTTTTCATTTCTCCTTTTGCAGGTCTGCTGGCAGAAATTTCTAAAGAAATAAGCAGTACCTTTGTACTCTAATGTTATATTATGTTGTTTTCCTGTGTTGTCTAGTAATTGTGTGTACATAAATAGTAAAATAAATAAATAAAAATGTTGTAATGGTTAATTATGAAAGATTTCCCATAATGGTTCTTCAAATCTTTTATGCTGTTTCAAAATATAAGCAACTGCAAAACCGCTAGGATTTGAATATGCTTTTTAGAATTATATTCGTAAACGACTAAACTTTAGATATGAGTGCAAGATTGGAAGAATGAAACAAACGATTCGCCACGCTAACAATGAGACCTTGGTCCGCAATACTTGTGAAAGAATTCCTGAATATGTCTCGAGATACTTTTAAGATAATTTTCTGCTGCAGGTATGCGAGTCGCTCTTTTATTCGAAATACTAAATTACAAACTTAAGTATTTCACGTTATGCAATTTTCACTGTTATGCATTTCTATACTGATTTTGCTTTTTTGTAGAAGTAAATTAAATTGTAATTTTGTTAAGCTTTCTTCAGTGAGTACGATTTTATAACGAATAACTTATGAATAACATGGTTGCAGGAACGATTCTCATTTTAAAATTGTAACTTTCAGCCTACACGTGTAGGCTGAAAGTTACAATTTTCCTGGTTCCTGGTTTAAACTGGTCCCAAAGATCTCAATACTCTTTGCTCAAACGTTCCATTATAAATCACTATTCTGCCTATCCTTATCCCAACTATGTTGGGGTCGGCTTCCAGTCCAACCGGATGCAGCTGAATACCAGTTTATTACTCGGAGCAACTTCCTATCTGACCTCCACAACCTAGTTAGTACTGGATATTACGATACCCCTTGGTAAGACTGGTTGGACTACAAACAAACAAAACAAGTTGATATTTGTTTGTATGGAAACAACAACAATTGAAAAGTATTTAATAATTCAGATAATCAAAGCTTTTTTTATTGTAAATGGGCTTGCCCTTGACTTCAATCTTGCCCTATGGGCAGAGATGAGATCGACGGTGGAACAAGCTTACCCAGAAGAAGCCAATTTACTCACAACTTAAATAGATTAGGTTTATTATGAACTCGGAAAAACCGACGCAGGCAGGGAGTTCCACTCCTTGGCTGCTTCTTGGCTTAGCTTTCTGTAATTGGACACTTAAAAGCAAGTTATCCTTACTCATACTTATATATCTATTTGTTACCCATTCTCAGTATACTTGTTATGTTATTTATAGTCCGGCCTGTGGGGTTACCATGACATCTAAAAGTCAGTTACTGTTACGTTCAGTTACTTTACTTTTTGGTTTTTAATTTAAGAACTTTAATAAATGTAGGTCCCTTGGTAAGATAGGTCTGGCAACCTATTGGGCCACTGACTACCTGTTTCGACTGTCAAAGATCTACAAATGACAGATGGACCACGGCTTAACGTGCTCTCCGAGGCACGGAGGAAACTCGGTATGTAATGGGTGGTCAACTGGTCACCCATCTACGGACTAAGCTGGGCTCCATTTAAGCCGGGGTTGCAGTACTTTTTAAGATTCTTGAACCTTTGAAAATCGAACTAAATATGAGTTTTTTTTATTTAATAAAAATCATTACATAAAAATTTAACATACTCTCAAGTAAATCGTAAATATAGTTCAAACGTGATTTAGAATGATCGGCTCGATCATTTTTTTTATCAAACATGACTCTAAATCACAATTTAAAACGTGTAACTGCTAAGACATTTCATTATGAATTTACATGAAAGTTATATCAGTAGATAGAACTTTTTATTCTAAAGTAAATGTTGAAAACATATTGTATAATTTCTGTATCATTTTTCTCCAAGAAGAAAAAACAGTCAAAATTAAGGCATTATATCGCTCGCGTGGCAGGGCGGGGGGGTGAAGTCGTGCGTACATAAAAACAAACTTGCTCGCCTTAATAAACGTTATATGCAAGCAGTTTATTCAGGTACAGCCTAAGCCCTATATATCTTTCAGGATCAATACACATAGGCGCATGCATATGGTTCGGGCAACAAACAAGTCACCTTCCGACTAGAAAATACGAGTACAACGTTGGTCTAGGTTTTACTCTATTTGCAACGAACACTGCTCGTTGATTTGTAAAGAGAGAACTGGCGAGCGAAACAATGGGATAGAAAAAACGAAGTATTGGGATTAGACAGGCCAGCATATTTTGTAGATGTCAAGGGCTTTATGGCCTCGTACAGAATTTTTCAATCCGAACGCTGGCACACTCGAAACTTTCAAATATATTTGCAACTGTAGTGCTCGGGCTAGCACACAAATCACAACTATTGTACCTACTCGCTCATGTTTGTTTACCGCTAAAATGCTGCGTCGCCATTTTAAAAGCAACGCTGTCGGATTACTATGAGCTAAAAATAGGATAAGTTTTAACGAATTGTTTGAAATTGTTTGGTGAGAACAATATTTTGGCGTAAATTGTTTTCATTTGATGCCTTTGTAGTGGTTTTTGTGTGTGGCTGCGAGCTCTTTCTAAGGGCTGTTAAATGATATCTGAAAACGAGACTGTTTCACAAATTTTAAATATTGGTGGAAACGAGTTTTGAAAAAAAAAGTTGTCATAAAAGCAACACTCGCAGAACACAACAAGGACGACTTGCCATGTGCCCAATTAATTTTTCTTTACTCAGAATTAATATTGATAGCTTGCGAAACACCTTGCATACAAAGAACCATAGACGTCACCTTGATTGTAGCAAGACCAACGCTTTTATAAAAATTACATGTTTCTTCGATGTAAATGATTACTTATAAAAAGTCATCACCGTCAGACAATTTTTTTTAATGAAATCTAGTAATTAAAAAAGCAAAAAACATTACACGCAGATTTTCATATTCAACATGAAGATTTCTCCGTAAAGCAAGCTCGTAAGATGTAAAAGACAAATAAGGCTAAACAAACCATATCCTTGGCAGTGTGTGCCTTCTTTTAAAGCAAATTAAATATGAATGAACGAAAATGCCACGTTTATGACTCGTAAGAGGCGGTGCAGGCTTCAGAGAGACGCTTTGATGAGTTACATGAGAGAAAATATTCGCGATTTTGTGTATTCTAAAATTTTATTAGAATGTACGTACTCAATATTATTTTTTGTTCACAGGTAGATGAATCACAGTTTTCCTATTGAAGAACTTCTGTGGACTCTGCTGTTTATCATTTATATGTCCACAATTTTAAGCAACCAACTAGATGACCAAGATCAATTTATCTATAACAAGCTCGTGAAAAACTGATTCACGACTTCGTTGGCAAATAGAATTTCTTCGGTATCTGGTCCAATTTACTTGTTTTTTTTTTTGTGAAATTTAAATTGGTTTAGGTAGGTACACACGGCTACACATCAAGCTATACAAAACCAGATAATCTTGGCCTCACTTTACTAGATCTTTTCGCACAATGAACGATCAGATTATACTGGTTTTGTATAGCCGTGTGTACTACAAATAAATCCAGACCACATTCACAAATTAACCTGATTGGAAAATACCAAAACTATATGCAAACGAACTATAAATCAATCGTTAAAATTTCAACCCAAACATTCACTCAACTTATTAGGCAAACAAGGAAACATAGCACTATAGCTAGACGTGTATGGGATACTAGCAAATCCGTCAATATTGTACCTACCTGCATCGGCTCTGTATGTTGATTTATCGGACAGATACCAGTCGCTTTCATTTCATAAATAGAACAAATACGACCTGACTATAACCAGCCAGCCTGCTATCAGCGAAATTCAAAGACGAAATTCTATCAGAAAATCTAATTTTGATATCGTTCCAGATTTGAAGGGCTTATAATTTTATGAGTAAATTGTTCCAAAATTAATTAAGATTCGCTATTGGGAACGTTTAGGGAACTGTTCTATTTCTGGTTTATTGATACCGAGTGATATCGAGTAGATTCAATGGGTGAATAATGCCCATTGATATATTCGCGGTATGAATTATAACATAGTCAAGCCATATAATAATTAGTTTGTGCTTATGAACATAAGCTTTAGTTCCCAAGTTTCTATGGCAGTCAAATGCGTTTTGATTTATTATATAGTAATAAGTAGTAATAACACCCGCTAAAAGCAGGATTGGAAACCAGAATTATAGAATTGAGGCTGATATGATCAAGAAATACAGTACAATAAGATAAGTACAGTTCAGTTATCAAAATTAATATTTTAATAGAACTGCAACACAGTGTTGCACTATTCAAGCTATGCACTTTGTGTCCGTCAACTTTTATAGCCGATATAAAATTTTCCAATTCGAATGTTGGCACCCCTCGCCCGCGTTACTTTGTGGGGTTGGTCACAAATCAAGTTTGCCGCCGATGTCGCCATCTTGGGTTTTTCAAGACCATTTACCCGTGAGAGATTGAACGTTGACTTGTGCACTCATGCACCGTATACTGCAATACAGTTGATCTCACTGGCCTATTACATGCTCCATCTGTCACAGATTTTTATCCGCCATTTTTATTTTATTCAGTTAAGGACATACGACATCACGCTTTATTTGAGTTGTTTGATTGATATTCTCTTTTTATTTTCAGTGATTTTGTCTCGTTTGTTGATTTGGAAATTGAAGCTTTAATAAATTTTATTTCTTTTGTTAACTATCTATTTTTATTTTATAGAATTTAATGTTCACTTGTGTTTATTAGTGGCTGTTTATCGTTTGTTTTAATACACTATATAACAAAACATCACGCCTGTAATCCCCAAAGGGTTAGCCTAGGTGAGGTGTACTCATTAGTACACCCATATTTTGCCAGTTATCTTTAAGTCTCATGTAATAGGGCGCGAGCCTATTGACATCAACCGGGCAAAAATGCAGTGACTGCCACCGAAAAATTCCTAATGGACACACACTCAACACTCTGGGTTAAGCTCGCCTTTGTACATAAGCTTTATAATTGTAATTTTTGTTTATATTTGTTATTTTATGTGTGCAATAAAGAATAAGAATAAGAAAAAGGACTCTGCTTGACTCGGAAATCGATACCTAGACCTCATGCTAAGCAGTCGCTTGCGTCCGCTAGACCACCAAAGCAGTCAGTGTTTTAATATAATTTACGTAATTTTGGTCTTCTAGTATGCTAATATCAGCTACTTACGTAAGTAAGTGCCTTTGTTTACCTAATAAACTTAAGTTATACAAAGTACAATATCGTTATTCAACAGTTTCTGAGGATATAATAATAGTAGTTCAGTTATCGTTTACACTGACATCGAACATAAAGCAAATGTATCAAAACTCGGAACTATACGTAATCAGGTGTCTACAAGTTTGAGGCGGTCACTCTATCACACCGAAGTAAATATTCCATTAATAGTTACCGGGGATCGACTGTAGGAGCAAGGGGAGCAAGGAAATGCACTCCAAACTAACTGGCTGTGACGGTCTAATCTGATCCCTGTCATCTTATGACGTAACGTCGTTAGTGACGCAATACGGAGCGACCTCGAGGGGGCGATAACTGTTTGCCATGTTTGATCTGTTTAATGTTGGGAACAGCTCCCTAAGATGGGGTTTAAGGCTCATGTTGCAAAGTTTTGCTGATCGTATGTTTAGGTAAAATGAACAGAGCTTACGTATGGTTAAGCTACACAATAGGGGATCGGACTGGGTCAAAATAATATGATTCTGTTTAGTGTTTAGTCCGTAAGTTTGATTATCGAAAAATATTGAATACGTGTTTTTTGTTTTATCAAATCAATAAAAAATGACGAAGATAAAACGCGTCAAAGATCTTGGAGTGGGGCTTGAAACGTCACTTGTGTCGGCAAAATGTACTATCATATGACGTCACACGAGTTTTCGAAGCACTGTATCGTCTTCATTTTAAGTTTACGTGAAAAAAGAAAAAATACGTGTACAATAATTTTTGGAATATCTGACGGACTAATTAGTTTTTTTTTTGCCCGATCCCCTATTGAAGCACAAAGTCTGTTTCATAAAATAAAAATGCACCTAACAATTCATTCTTTCAATTTGCGAGCAAAAATGCACGTTACAGCGTTATGAAATCCAGTGTTCATGAAATCCGAAATGAAACCCAGTTTAATTTTATACAAGTATCGTTATTAAACCCTTGTCTCAAGGTGCTGGTGTGAAATAAGAGCGAGATTGTTTCATCACGAGTGAAAATTTATAAAGTATACGTGAAGTGAAGCGGCAATGCAATGGAATTCGCGAGAACTAGCACGCTGTTCGTGTGAATTAATATGAAATGGAGTTACGTACGTACCTCGAATTAATACCTCGCGAGTGTTATGTAAAAAGGTGTTGATTGTTTTCTTTGCGAATCTGAACAGTAACCTGCCCTGATTACTTTTCATGGAATTGGTTTTAATGTTGTTTTTAACAGTTTATAATTATGCAAAGATAAAGTTTTGATTTTTTGCGTGATCGAATCAGAAATGAGGACATCCGCATGAGAACCAAGGTTACCGACGTAGCCCGAAGAATCGCCACACTTAAGTGGCAATGGGCAGGGCACATTGCTCGCAGAACGGATGGCCGATGGGGGCGAAAAGTTCTGGAATGGCGACCGCGAACCGGAAGACGTTGCGTTGGAAGGCCTCCCACTAGGTGGACCGATGACCTGGTCAAGGTTGCAGGAACCCACTGGATGAGAGACGCACGGGACCGGTCAATGTGGCGACGCCTGGGGGAGGCCTATGTCCAGCAGTGGACGTCTTTTGGCTGAAATGATGAAACTTTTGATTTTTTATGTTGTCGTGGCGAAATTTTGGAGGGGATTACCCCTCCAAAATTTCGCCACGACAAATTGGAGTATTCCACATTGGGCACCCGCTTTAACGGCACCTGAGGTAATGGCACCTGAGGTATTCCACATACGGCACCTGTCAATATTTTTCGCAGGTGCCATTAGTGGAATAGTTTATTATTTAAAATTTTATTCCACATACGGCACCTACGGATCAGTAGGTACTACTAGTGTTGGGGGTGGTTTGTCTGAACGGACCGCTGTCAATTCTTTCTGGTCCGTTCAGACGTAGACAAAAAATGTGTACATCCGAACGGACCGGTGTAAAAAAAAAACAAATGAATAAACAATAATAAGTTTAAAGCGGCAGTCCCATTCATTGGAGCAATTCATCAACTCGTCCCATATGCCCACGGCCCATTTGGGACGAGTTGATTGAACTTTTACGCGAACAGATTTCTGCGCGCCAAGACACTTGCTCGAATAGACTTTGGCGCGCCAGGACACTTCTTATCTTGCGCGGATAGATTTTTGCGCGAAAGGACACTCTTGCGCGAATGGACACTTGCGCGACTGAAATAGCATGGATTGCAGCAATGGATTTTTTTTTTTGGATTTTCCATCATGGGTGTCGTTTTCATGGTTTTTGGGGTCCCTGATAACTAATGAGGTCAAAATGAAAATCCAAGATGGTGCAACGAAATTTTATGGTTTTTCCATCATGGGTATCGTTTTCATGGTTTTAATATCACAGTCAGTTTTCTTAATCACAAATGTGTTGTAAAATCAGCCTTGACTCACAATAGAATTTAAAAACAAATACTTTCAATAAAATTTTTTCACAATAGAATTTTAAAACAAATACTTTACTTCAGGTTTTGTTTCTCGTCATGGGTGTCGTTTTTATGGTTAATAATAGCCATAGATTTTTTGTTTGAAAAAAATCTTACGAAACCGTTCGAACTTCTCCGTAACTAAAAGGTCCAGAATAAAAAAAAACCGGACAATAATGCGAGTCGGACTCGCCCACCCAGGGTTCCGTAGGTTGATAGGTTTTGGTAAAAATAACAACAATAATTTATTGATAAGTGCTTAACGTACAACAATCGAATCTAGGGCTGTATTAAAGTTTGTTGTTTGCTTTCTATGTGACCTATGTTTGATGTGTATATAAATCTATCCCAGGCATTTAAAAAACACAGTATATTGGTAAAACAACACTGGGAGATAATTATTTTTCAAACTGAGACAATCTATTCTTGATCACCGGCGAAAAATTAGGTATATAACCTCTTTGCTTTACACAAAGAGATTTAAGTTTTGAAATGTCTGGCACAAAACAAAACATATTCAAATTATAACGACAAACATTTATGTCAATCAAATCTGGGGGCACGGAAGTACCCCCGCCAAGACGAGCCAAGCGAAGTGCAAGGGCATTATCTACCTTTTTTCGACGCGCTTCGTCGTTTTTTTAACAAAATATTCTGTACATCAAACTAAGCTTTACGCAAAAAATATTGCTGGGAAACTACTTTTTTTTTTGGGGTGAAAAATCATGTTTTGTGGTAAAACTCAATGTAACGTACTCGAAACATTGTGCTGATGGATAGATTGAATATTACGGGGGTCGTGGAGGAGTTTAAAGTAAAAAACTTCCAATAAAAACTTGTATTTTAAACCCTTACAACTTGGGTTTGGATTATACCAGATAAAGAAAATTCTCAGGATATTATTTATTTATTTATTTAAAGAAAGAAAAGAAAGAATTGACAGTGGTCCGTTCAGACAAACCACCCCACAACACTAGTAGTAGGTACCTACTGATCCGTAGGTGCCGTATGTGGAATAAAATTTTAAATAATAAACTATTCCACTAATGGCACCTGCGAAAAATATTGACAGGTGCCGTATGTGGAATACCTCAGGTGCCATTACCTCAGGTGCCGTTAAAGCGGGTGCCCAATGTGGAATACTCCGACAAATTTATTAAAATTTGAGTGACGTCTGCATGACAGGGAAGAACAGAAGAAGAAAACGTATTGCGCCGACCCCAAATAGAATGGGACAAAATCATGAAGATAATGATGATGATGATTTGGAGTGAGACATATCCTTTATCCTGAAACAAAAGATTACCCATTATTCGAAAAATAAAGAGTAAAGTATCTTTCATATAATATTAATTTACCAATTGTATTTTAGACGCCACGATTCACATAATACGAAGACGTCACATATTATCCTTTGTCGCCCTCCTGATTGTCACAAGTATAAAATAAACAAGGGCTAATTCGGGCAGGAATGTTCAAGACGAGATGTCTTGAACATTTAATGAACGAAACTCAAAGAACAATGTTACGTTGATTTGCGAGTCAAAGTTGTTAAGAGTGGAAATTGCCTGAGGGTTAGCTTTCTATAAGATTGTGTTACGGAGCGGTGTGATATATAGGTAGGTAGGGTTGTGTGTAAGATTGTCACCTATGATTATTTCTGCTTGTTAGTACTTTTCTACTTTTACTTATACTTTTGCGAGATACTTAAGCGGTGAAGTTTCGCTGTGCTCATTGTCATCGCTTAGATATCGTAGACGTAGTTTTCGATTTTACAGGAAGTTAAATCTTCGATAATTATTTATTGAATTTTCACCCAATTAAGTATACAATAACTAAAATAAGCTTTACTTTTCTCGTCAGCCGCATGCACGATGATCACTGCGCGCTGTGCAAAGTATCCACAAGATGGTTGCCGGAATAACCTCCCATAACTGATAATCCTTCAAAACTCGCAATACTGGCTAAGTCTGTATAATGTTCTTCTTTGACATTTTGAACCATTCATCTAACACCAATTACTTAATCCCAACCGCAAACTAACTGCAACACACCTGAAAACATAGAACATAGTGCTCAAACTACGCTCACATTGTCGAACACCCAGACATGCAGTTTATAGAGTTGGAGGCATTTACCAGATTACCTGCGAGTACAGGAGCGTGATACATTGAATCGTTGCTGTGGACCTTATTGGATAGGTTTGGAGCAATTAGGCAATGGATGTGGTATGAGCGTTAATATTGGATTAGAACAGAAGGATGGTATTGATGTAAACTGTTAGAAATTGGAAGGGGGCTTTAAGATGTAATATTGTTCCAAGAATTAATAGGACAATCTACTGGTCTCATGTAGTTTAAAAAATACCATTACTAAATAAAGAGGATCAGTAGTCGCTAAATTGGTGTGTACCGTTTGACCTTTAAGGATACGTTAAATTAAAATGTTGGGAGCAACCAAGTTGAATTTACCCCGTTACGAGACGTAACTGCGAAGATCGATTTATTGCAACTTTCATCGACATCGTAAGAGCCATTTTTGAAAACGTCATCATCTGAAACGTAAAATTACAAATATACCAATAAAATCAAAATGAATTTTCTAAATGCAAATTCAGTCACGAATGTCAATGGACGAATAAACAAACCGGGCACACAAAAAGCGCTTTTTAGAAAACATTGCTTGCATGCTTTACATCCACATCGGTAAACAAAGAGGCGATGAAAGCCGAGCTCCCATGCAAAGGCAAGAAATGTATGAGTATCGCTAAAAGCCAGATCCATCAGCGAAGCGCTTTCTGTGGTCGCTTTTGTGCTGAATATTAAACACTAAAATAGATCAAAGATATTTTCGGAATATAGCTGCTGTTTTGATTTGATGCACGTTTAACGTTATATGGATTTGTTTATTAATAGAATGAGAGAGGCTTTGGATTTACAATTTTGTGAAGTTTAGTTCTTAGTAATGTTGTGTGGGATGTGATGGTCGAAATGTGTTTTGTTTCCACTTATGACAAAATTGTTTTACTTCAGTATTTCACTGAATTAATAACATTTACTTAATAACAATTAATTAATTAATTTATTTAATTTATTTAATTTATTTAATTTATTTAATTTATTTAATTTATTTAATTTATTTAATTTATTTAATTTATTTAATTTATTTAATTTATTTAATTTATTTAATTTATTTAATTTATTTAATTTATTTAATTTATTTAATTTATTTAATTTATTTAATTTATTTAATTTATTTAATTTATTTAATTTATTTAATTTATTTAATTTATTTAATTTATTTAATTTATTTAATTTATTTAATTTATTTAATTTATTTAATTTATTTAATTTATTTAATTTATTAATTAATAAATTTAATTAATAACAATTAAGACTTTACTCATTATAAACATCACAGGTAGATTCCTGGAAAGTAGCTGTCAGGGAAGAAGATCACCCGTCGGGGCTGCGGGTTGTACACAAGAGAAACCGTGGCCATGACGTAAAGATGGGGTTATTTGGGGTTATTTGATGATTTTCCACACGCCCAAAAAAAAAAACAAAAAGGGCAGAAGATCAGATCTGAAGAAATTGGAGAAACCAATATTCATCATCTGCCTAGCCTTTTCAATGCCCGCCCTCCAAAACCGAATAAGTATTGGATAATATTATTATGATAAGTCACAACCAGTCTTTCGGGCCACTGACCGACTGGTACCTACCTGTAACGACTGTCGAAGATCTTTAAATGGCTTAACGTGTTTTCCGAGGCACACGGGATCCAAAAGTGCCCGGAGTAAATGGATGAGGACCTCCAAGTAATATAAAGAAATCATCTCGAAAAAAAATGCTAGTTTGGGGACTCTGCCACATCTGCAAGTGAAGCACCTGGAAGTACTCTAAACGTCCTTTACAAACATCTTTCAAGTTCCAACGTATCTACAATCAAAAATCCATTCCACATTATTTACCTACATTTGCATCGCAGCCTCTTCCTTACATTTGTCGTGGAGTGAAGTAAGTGTCGTGCCGACAGTACTGGCCGCGCCATTTCCGCAGCCGCCGGAACTGTAGTCTCCACTAGCTATTGTTGCTGACCGTCCGGAACTACTGCTCGCCTGGTGTAACGTGGGAAGATTTAGATTATGAGTTATATTTTCTTGCATCGTACTAAAACGACGTACGGGACATGTGTGCACGGCTCATATGGCTAAGTATAGAAGCCCGAACGGAAAACTACCGGGTAAGTCAACTTGACGCGTGTAGGCGCCACTTAGCAGCGTCTAATAATAGACTCAAGCCGCCTTATTACAAAAAGTAGTTAAACCTGAAAATCGACTGTCAGTGTCCCTTTGGGCGACATTGCTGTTACCGTTTCGGGAGATCGCATGTGTCAACTTATTCCGCCTTATTACAAAAGGTAGTTAAACCTGGTTTAACTTAGACTTGGTTTATCTCGCATGACGTCTCACTTCAAAAATATTCAAAAGAAAGTGACGGCATGCGAGATAAACCAAGTCTAAGTTAAACCAGGTTTAACTACCTTTTGTAATAAGGCGGAATAAGTTGACACATGCGATCTCCCGAAACGGTAACAGCAATGTCGCCCAAAGGGACACTGACAGTCGATTTTTTGTTTTTGGTAGATAGTTTATCTTGCCAGGTAGTACCCACATGATAGCATATGCCTTTTTTCAGGTGGGAACCTTCAAAAGGTGAACGGTTTTTGGGGAGAAGCACCCCGGTGAACACAATCGGCACATGGGAGGAAGAACCGTATACCTGATACAATTATTCCTATATACTTAAACAAAAGTAACATGAATAATGTAGTTGTCAATCTAAATCAAATGTCAGATCTTATACTACCTGTATTTAATAACATTAGATAAAACGTGACTTCCTTTACAATATCAAGTAACATTAATATTCGGTCGATAAAAAATATGATTTTGATATCAAGTCGGTATGTCACTATTGTTATCTCTAGAGGGTAAAAAAAAACAATGCTTGCATTAGCGATGTGACAAGAGCCTTACTTCTTTGGAACAAAATGGACGTATCAGGCATGTCTTAATGCGAAATACCGAAGTGGCCATTAATAGCACTATAGTAGCACTTGCACTACATTTTAATAAAAGGGGAGTTACTTTATGTAATTGATCGGAAACCACAAACCATACTTCCATCTTTATCACCTCCTAAAATAATAATGGATCTCACTAATAACCCAACAAACTGAAAAAAAATCCTACTAACAGCTAAAATCAGAATGGTAGTAATTCAGTTTTCATCATTCCGGAAAAGCAAGTTAGAAAAAAAAACTTCAGGCTAGAGTTTTGCTTCCGTCTGCGATTTATAAAATAATGGTTTAATTTCACACATCATTGAATAATAACTGCAATCTTTTGATCGTTATTGGAGCTTTTACGATTTTGCAAAAAGTGCTCTTATACAAAAGCGATAAGTATTTTATGTTCTTGGATTCAGCACCTATGATTTTATCATTACAGATTTGCAATGGTTCAGGACATGTTCCAAATATTTACCCAGCAATATACATAATTAAAATGCCCACTTTATCCGATACAACGTTTGGCGTCAATAAAACCAAACTAAGGAATTGTAAATCTAAATAATTTTAAAGAATAATGTTAATTTGTGATAAAAACTTATTATATTTCATGAAGAAAGATAGAAAAGTTGTTATCCATCACAACTATGACGCACGTTACAAAATGTATCCTGTAAACATAATAATTACAGCCACACTACTCACAAAATATGTATATTATGTACAATAACTACCAACGTGGAGTTTGTACAAATCCATAGCCAACAGTGTTCCCCAACTTTATATACTTAAACTAAAACTAACCGCAACACTACCGCATCAACGAAGTTGGCAAGGCCGACCTTTGCTGACGTCACAAAAACAACGCCATTTAATTCGTGAACTATTGTTATCTATATCGTGTCAGTTTCGTCCACTATTCAGAAGGCTGCTTACAGACACGCGACGTATTGTCGGCGACATAGCTGGTAAAGGCAGCTGTCGACTGCTGGTAGTGACGTCATTACCGGCCGCAATTTTCAACATGGCCGTCCGTCTGTAGCCGTCCTAAGGCTTAGTATAAAGTGAGACAGTTATAATTAATAGCCAACCCTAGCTGCTGTCATGTCGTTATGAACACGAGCACGCAAGGGAATTACCAAGAAAACCTGGGTTTTGAAAACTATCGGTACCGTAATATATCTTACATACTAAACAACACGTGCTACTTGTAATAGAGATAATTCAAGGGTTAGGTATCGTGTTCTGTACATTCAAGGTCGGTTTTCAGTTAGATGTTACAAGATTCTGACATTTTGATGAACAGTTAATTAAACTAGCTTGTACTGTGAAAACATTCAGTCCTGTTACTAAAATAAAAGTAGTGTTGAAACGGGAAATGCACAACCGAAAAAAGCTTCTATCATCATTATTTACCTCTCGACTAATCTGCAAATGTATTCACAAACAGCGCAATGTTATTTTTAACAAATCCAACATAATCTCTTTAGACGGATTCATCGTTTATAAAAAAGCACGATAAACTTTTTCGCTCCCACGAAGTCCCCAAAAGCTTAGTTTGGAACTGTAATTAATTTTTAATCCGGTATCCTTACTTTGCGGCTTCACATAATAAATTAATTTTCACCAGCGTTCGGATGATAATCAGTTAATTCAGCGTTCCTCTTTTGCAACGAAAAGGATTTGAAAGCGGGAATTGTTCTAATTAATTATTTGGGCTCAGGAATAAGGGATGATACGCCAAAGAAATGTTCCCACGTTCGTGTGGTTACCGCACGATGAAATGTCGGTTTATTGTGTCGCGTTCCACATGATATTCAATTATTTCATTTGAGGGTAGGTGCGTACTTACATAGAAGGTACGGTATGTACCTACGGCTTACAGTTATGTAATGTCAAGAAGGTGTGAAACATTTGACGTCATTAATATAGTACATATGTACATATCTTTAGGTAATGCTCACTTGTTTGTTTGCTACATCGCTACACATTGTTTACTGTTTGTGTGAGTTCGAATTTAGGGCATGAGGTTGTTTTGTATAATCATAACTATCTATATGTCGTAGCCAGAACTTAGAATTGATGATCATTTCATGATATGGGCGATCATTTCATAAATATCTTCCTTATCTTTTCGTTAAAGAAAGAAAGAAAGAAAAAATGTTTATTTGACGTCAGTACATCAAGCACTCACAAATTAATATTATTTTATTTTTTTACAAAAATGGAAATACATAGGAGGGGGAGGTGGTGGGGTGGGGGGGGGGGTGGTAGTGGGGTAGTAGGCGTTAGTGCCTAACTGGTGTCAGAATTTTGGTGCCGCCCATGGGCCTGTGACTTGGCCTCACATCCAGTCGACAAATACCTCTCCGGCATGCTGGTTTTCATACGATATTTTCTTTCACCGAAGCTGGTGATTTTTATAATCAAAACGCACCTGATTCCGGAAAATCACAGATCTTGGGTTCGAACTAGAGAACCGCACAAACACTCACACGCATACATGCACACACAATACATTTTAAGGCCAATTTTTTAGTCACTCTTGGCTACCTCATCTTAGTTTTTTTTTTTGTGTACTTCGCAATTTGGCGTATTGTTTTGTTTAATATTTTAAGTTATTTTACTGTAAGCTGTGAAGCTACCTTGGATAAATAAATAAATAAACAGTTCGACGGACACACCACTATGCTATTACTGGTGTGCTATGTGTGTATTTCATAAACTGGAACCTATTATAAGCTACTCAATGATGTGATGAATACTAAGATCTAGCCACGACATGTATATGAAACTCGCTTACATCGCGACACTCAATACGACATACCAGCATTAATACTCTCATAGACACACACATACACACAGATAGGCGCACTGTTCTGCTTTTTGTTTAGTCTCTTTTTAACTTCTACCCCCAAAACTTGTAATAATTTTAAAAGGGTGCTAATTAAACCGGCTTCTTTTTAATAGCATTATTTGCATCTAAAAATCTAACTTGCCTTCTAAATTACTAAGTCAGCCACAATTAACGAGCATCTAAATAATACTATCTTAGCCACAAGTTATCTTTTTTAAAGCCACTCTAAATACAACTCAGCATCGTGATTATTTTTTAGCATCTAAATTTGTAACATGAATTCAAACAGTAAACTTCTAAAATATTAATATACGGCATCAAAAAAATATTCTATTAGCTTCTAATTTATTAACTCAGTACGTTTAAATTATAACTCATGCCACATTAACTGAGCATCAAAATTTAATTAAAATTGTCATCAAATATTATATTATAGCCACTAATAGTACGTATAAACTTCTGTCGTGTCATCGAAAGGCTTAAATATAGAAGTTCAGAGTATTTAATGACCTAAATATTGAAGTTCAGAGTATCGAATGTCCTAAAGATCGATTTTATTTACATGTTGTGCTACAAAAGTTATCGACAGAATCGCTTCAGAACTTCATTTTTATCGGAAAACTAGACAATAAATTGTGAAAACATTTCTGCAAGCAGCTCGGAAGTAGCGCTCGCCGGCCGCTACCGCGGCACGGCTCGCTTCGCTCGCTCGGCTCGCGCGCGTTTGGTCACAGTTTTAACCTAACCTAACCTAGATAATACAATCTGACTGTGACTAGTCTGACTAGTCAATTAGACAATGGTAAAAACATTTCTGTTACTAGTAGGTATTTTTAACGTGAATGTAATAATCGTAAAGTGTATCTAAAGTTGACATTTTGAATACACGTGACTAAGTCGTCAGTACATGAATCGAATGGCGCTCTCTGATTGGTGCAAATGGCCGGTCACTGTCGTCTCGCGCGCTCGCGCCAAATCTTGCTGTTGCTATTTTCACGATAAAAGAATGTGATGTATTATTTTACATGCTAAGTTATAATAAATGATGTTGACTATGGTCGCTATAATTATATTTTTTGAGGGCCTTGTGTTGAAGCTGTAAAATGTAAAATGGTGGTGAGATATAAATTCCGTGGCTGAGTTAGTAAATTAGGTGCCTATGTATAAATAACAAGGACAAGTTAATATAATTGTTGATCTTCACTTGACGCTTTCTATAGAATATTTAGTGGGCGTTGTAAAAAAGACGAATTAGTATATTAGAGGCTATATAATTTTCCCGTGGCTTAGTTATAAAATTAGAAGTTAGATCACGTGGCCAACTAAAAAAACTGTGGCTCGATTTATTATTTCCCATTTTAAAAGTGTTAAATCTTATATAAGTCTCCTTATAACGTTTGATTGCAATATCATAATTATTCTTTTTATTTAAGTGAAACTTTCTGTTCTTCCGTGGAGTGGGGACCTGGTGATTTGTAATACAGGCGTTTTACGCCTAACTCAAACACCAGCTCCTCACATAGCTAAAAAACATACAATATGTGAAACTTAGAATAAGCTGTCATTGTGAGGAGAAATAAAGAATTATTATTATTATAAAGTTCTTCAGTAAACCGCAGCTTTTCAACACTTGGACAATACAAACTACAAAGTTTACACGTGTGTTAATAAACCAATATCATGTATGTATCGATATCATGACTTCGCGTAGTTTCATATCTATGCAATTTGATTGGTCTGTTTTATGTCCAGTGATCCATTTCACGATATTGCTGCCGATTGATTGGAAGATTGGAAGGTATGACGCTTTGACGACTGCAAAGGTTGACAACCGTTATCGGGTTTTATTTAACGAAACAAACAAAATAGCTATGTCCACTCGTTCCGTCATTGTCCATATGTTTTGGCGACACCGTTGGTGCAGTGGCAGAGCGATTGGCTGCTGCGCTGTTTTGCAAGTTCGATTCTCGTACGGGACAAATATTTGTAAATGTACCCACGATATAAGAGAAATTCCTCGTTTGGGGCAAAGTTTAAAACATAAAATCGATACTTATTTTATGTCCAGTAAAAGTTTGCAATTCAATAAATAGTTTTTCGAAGCCCTTTCATATAAAGTTTCAGCCATTTTTGAGTTCGAGACCAACGAAATGTTATTTATTTAGGCAAAATATGAAATCCCATGCCTTTTCCAAACCAAAGTAATTAAACATCCCATTTCTATACCCACAGAAGAGTTTTTACCCGCAAAACGTATTAATGACGGATATTACGAAACGGCCAACGGTCAGCAAATTTTACGATGATGGATTGAAAATAGCGCACATGGCAACCCCGTCCCATATGAATAAATTAACGCGCGTATTAAAGTCACACGGATTATGAGGGAATATGACCGTTGACTTATTGCACAGTTGAGTTATGATTTTAATACGTTCAATGTTGCGTGCTATACTCGCGTGTCAAACTGACGTGCTATTAGTGATCAAAGGCTTGCCACTTCTGTTTTTTCGTTGGTCTGTGGTTACGAGGTGGTTTTTGTTTTTCAATTTGCTAATTATGGTTATACGATGGTTTTAGATTGAGTATTCCGGTCACGCGGGCTGTCGTATCAAGCTTGCTAAGCGCTGTTATCAGGGGTTAATTATAACATAACATCACGCCTTTAATCCCCGATGAGTTAGACAAAGGTGTACCTGGACTACACCCTCATTTTGCCAGTTATGTTAAAGTCCTACGTAATAGGACGCGACCCATTAACCGGGCTCAAATACAGACTCCATGGCTGAAAAACTCCGAATCTAAAACTCTTCCCGCCCTGTGACCGACTGTGGACCTCATGCTTGACCAACAAGGCAGTATCTGTAACTAGTATGGCTTCCAAAATGCTATGTTAGTGAAAACGTAAAAGGTTTACTTATCTAAATTATATTACTTATATTAAATCTTCTAGACAATTTTCAGTCTAGTTTTGTGTACCATCAAAAGCCTCCTTTTACAACCAACTAGTTCTTACTTCGAGACTCCACTTCTAAACATAGATAATCCAATTTTTGCGTGTAACGTCCAAGCTAAAATGATCAAGCACAAAAATGAAGCATTTAAAAGAACTCTATGTGAAAACAGTTTGTAGTGGACAAAGCGCTTTATGCTGACAACTTAGCCAAAGTTGAATGGTAAATCTGCCATCTGCCAACTTTGTATATCAGAGACAAACAGCGCTGAATCAAACAGGATCACTACAGCGCTTAAGAGCTTAACTACCAACTTCAATCCGTGGAAAAGTCCGCAGGCTTTTGTGGGAGTTCAATGTTTGCAAATAGTCAACACTTTAACGATAGCAATATCTTTTCGATTTGGATCAACAGAAATAGGCGTCTAAAATGGCCGTTTTAGCAGAATCACAAAAGGATAATTATAATATGAATCACGTCTTATAATGGTCACAGACACAGCTTATGTTATGAATTGTCACTTTGTAACCATTTTACGAGTTGTAACGTAATTCATATTATTATGATTCTGCGAGATCAGCAGGTTTAGGCGGTCTTAAGTCCGATTGCACAATGAGTCACTGAATGCCTTATGTTCTGTTATCCTCAAATGATTGGCAAAAACAGAGCGATGTTTTACAAACGTTTAACATTAAATACGTTCAACGATTAGATAGAGCAGTGGTGGCCCAGTGGTTGCGGCCCCGACTTACGTACAGTTGGTCATGGGTTCGAACCCAGGCAGGCGCATTTCTTTGTGTAATTTATTTTCATCACCACTGCTCTCAAAACGGTGATGGAAAACCTCGCGAGGAAACCGGCATATCTTAGAACCAAAAATTCGAAGATATGTGACATCTACCAATACGCGCGGGGCCAGCGTGGTGGATTATAGCCCATCCCTGTCCTAGAGAGGAGGCCTGAGTCCCTGCAGTGGGAACATTATAGGCTGATGATGATGATGAAGACGTTCAACGATTCGTGGTGCAAACGACTCTATGTCAGTTTTCACAATAATCACATTGAATTTTAAATTATTAATTTAGGCATGTTGCTTGTCTCGAATACAGTTACCAGCTTATGAACTAACTTATAGCTTGTTGGCAATATTTGACACTGATCGCCTAGATAACTTTCTGTGTTTGCCCTGCCCAAGGTAATTAATCCTTACGATTTATAGTTTAGTACCAAACCATTTGGGCTCCACGTGTTCTTGGCAAATATTTTGCATATTTTAGGCTGGTCTGGTTTAAAGGTACTTCCGAATTAGCGCACATAATAGTAAATCGATTGCGAAACTGTTACAACTGCCTACGGAAAATTGTAACGAGCTGTTGCAAGAATTGATAGCTAGTTAGAATTTTAATGAATTCGCTTGCATTAAATTGTCTTTGCTTGGAGTTGGAGCTGTGTGTCGACGATAAACATCTACTTTAGTGGATCTAGAGCGCTATCATTAATTACTTTGATGTGTCACTAGAGCTAAGCGGGCAGTGTGCCCGACGTATGGTTATAATTATGCTGCTCCGTTGTTTTGCATAGTCAGCTGTTCTCTATGAGGGAGGAGTAGGCACTTAGCCTCCACACGAGTCCAGTTTCGTTTCGTAAATATAACATATTTTTGATTCTAGGCCATGACAGTCTCACCATGATGTTATTACTCAGGCTTTGTTTCAGCTTCGAATTATGTTCACAGTCCAGGGCTATGTGAAGGTGCCTGTTTCTACTATACTGGGTCAAGCCACTGCTGGTCAAAGGCCTCTCCTTCTGACTTCCAGTTCCTTTGGTCCAGGTATACCATATCGTACTTCGTATCCCTCTATTGCTTTAATGTTATGTATTAGATTGTTTGCTCATTTTGGCATTCATCACTGTAATTTGATTAGGTTAGTTAATTTTCAACCACTCACTAAGGCACAAACTAAATTACATACAGCTCATGAAAAAAAATACAAGCAAAAGCTGCAACATAAAAAAAAATACAGAGGTAACTAGAAGCATGCAAGACCTGGTCAAGAAAAAAGTTGCACCTACCCTTCCCTACCTCATAAAAGCTTACTAAACCTTAACTACCGACTAATCGATTGCATTATCGTCACGTCACCGATATCGTTGCGACCATCAACATCCTATTACCTCTACAATGTGCGCTTGAGTTTTTTTCCACAATCACGTCGTTATAACTCTGTTAGGTACACTATTTATGCTGTTGTATTTGACATGGCAATTAACGAGTGGTTGGGGAGCAAAGATGTAGAAAAAGTATAAAGGGCGTGGAGCAATATTTTTTATGCACAAAGATGGATTTTAGGTTTTTTTCCCGGGTCAAGCAAAGAGTTATTGAGTTTTTCCATCAGGAATTTTTCAGAACCAGCTACGGAGTCTGCAATTTATGCCCAATTGATGGCAATAGGTTGGCTAATCTATTACATGGGACTTAAAACATAACGGGCAAAATGAGCCGCAGCCAAACCTTTCGGGCTCACAGGCGTTCTGGTATGTTCACCAGTCTGATTAGGACTGACCTGCTATTCCGGTTCTGTAAATTAATGTTGGAATTCAATCGTTTGTTATTTGTTTAGTTGTTCCTATAATGTAGTTATGCTGTTAAAAACTGAAGCTACATCTCCGTCTAAGAATCACCAACTGTCTAGCCATTTCGCAATTTAATTGTGGCTTTACGTCTAACTGGATGCATGCAGCACGATTTCTACAACCCTATTTTACGGTTATAGGTAATAGGAAATCAACCCCTTGGAAACACTGGTTGTCAGACTTTCGAGCTACTATCTATCCGTAAACTAAACTGTCGTTGATGACAGACTCTTTGTTCCCTCATACTGTTGCATATATTTTAAGTACGAGGGGTAAACTGTCCACTTCAAAAAATCCTCACACTAAAATCAAACATTAGCTCGCTAGCAAAAGTTGTGCTCTAAACAAATGATAAATAATTGTTCGAAACACCAGTTCCAAACAAAAGACTGTAGCATAACGTGCAATGCGTTGACGTGAACTGTACTGAGCTGGTTTTAATTAAGCTAATACGTGCCCCGATACACGACTGCGATATTTTACTCTTCATTGCTTTGTTAGGTTGCGATCGCATGGAAGAAGTACCTATTGATAAAGATGTCAGGATTTTACCATTATGTAGAATTTCATTGATTGAATCGAATTTTATGGAGTGTTTTTGGTGATTGGTAACGATGTATGTGTATTTGCTGGCACGTTTATTACATCATGGTCATTGCAATAGGCGAAACTTGCGTGCTGACGGTGTTGCGTTTTAGAAGCAATTAATTACTGTTTTGAGTGAGGAAAGATCAATGTTGCTACGATGATTCCAAATAAATTGGGATAAGGCAAGAAATTGATTAAGATGATGAGTGTTAAAAAGTCTTATTTTCATACATACATGATAAGTGAGATAAATAACTCAAAATATTTACAGTGTAAAACATCATAAACGCTTAGTATAATAACTTCATTTGCATTAACTGCAACTTCAACTGAAGATTAACTTAAGAAGGTATTACTTATTACTTAGGCTTAATGATGATAAATTCTTTATCGATCCTATACCAAAGCAATTAACTAAAAGAGACCAACAAAAAACAAAAGAGGAAAGGAAAAAAGATCCATATCACCGTATCGTAGCTTTTCAATCCGAATCACAAAGACGAGACAATCCGAGCCAGTGTATCGGCAGCTTAGCATCGTGATTACTGTAACATATTGTATCCGGTGGAATGCGAACAATTCAGTGACACTAGCATTCTGTCCAATTATTGCACTTAGATTAATGCCAATTTGTGGACCGGCTAACGATGTGGCATCGATATTACATGATTGTCAGGCGTTTGCTGGAATGTTTTTGATACTTCGTCGTGAAGGCATTTTGATTTTAAGCGTGTGGTTTGTCGTGTCTGATTAACTTATTGATATATTATTATCTCAATTGTATTCAGGGATGCATTTGCGCACGCAGCGTTCCGGGTTTGTCACGCATCCTATGACTGGTTAACCGTTTAATTTACCACGACGGCGACGCTAAAGGCAATCGACATCGCCAAATTTTTTTTTTGTTTCATGCGTCTTGTGAGGTCAATAGTTTTTTTTTCATACTGAGAGAATAAACAAAAATACAGAATCCGAGGTAAGCAATTAAGTTCCACCCAAAAACAATCTAGATCTTTAACTAAGTGCATCCACACCATACTTGCCTTAATTAAAGCTTTTGTTTTAAACAAAACACTTGACCAACAATAGGGGATCGGACTGACTCAAAAAAACATGATTCTGTTTAGTCCGTCAGTTAGATTTTCGAAAAATATTGGAGAGGTACGTGTTTTTTGTTTTAACAAATCAATTAAATATCATGGAGTGGGGCTTGAAACGTCAATTGAAGGTACAAAATGTACTATCATAATAATATGACGTCACACGAATTTTCAAAGCACGGTATCGTGTTCATTTTTTGTTTACGTGAAAAAAGAAAAAATATGTGGTCAATATTTTTTGGAAATCTATCTGACGGACTAATTCGTTTTTTTTTGTCCGATCCCCTATTGACTAAATAAAAAACACGATCACATAATCACACAAAAGGCACAATGCATTAGCATTAGCTTCATCAAATAAATAGTCATACATTAAAGCCACTTTGTCTCTGCCGAAACAAATCAACCTATCAGGCGATCATAAAACATAGGAGTTACATGGAACATACCGTCTCATAGTTTTCAATCAATTGTTAACAACTCGCAGAGGTTACAAAGTACATTAATAGCCTTCGGAATGGCCCTATACGTGATCATTGAGGAGATTTACAAGCATTCGACGAACGATTATGGCCAACATAAAAGGTCATAAAAGTTCATTTTATTTTAATGTGTACTGTGCGAATGCAATTGGGAGTATATTTAGATTTTGGTGAAGAATTTTATGGGAATGTGTAATGGAATTTTATATTGTTTGCTGTGCGAAGTGGAATGCCGTTACGATTAATTCTCGATATTATTTTGATGTCAATATCGTATTGTTACTGAACATGGATTTATTGATTTACATACATTATTTTTTCGCAAATCGCCCTTTGACCCATGCTCGTCAATCGAGCAAGCAATTAAAGCACCAGGTATATTTGAATGTACTGCTTCTACATTCTCTCTTGACTTGATAAAGGCTTGGCGCTACTTAACTGTCCTTTCTCTTAGTAAAAAGAAAACAAGCAAAAGCCAATCATCAAAAAAAGGTTACAGGAAAATAATATGAATACCCTTCGTAAAATCGTCACAAACTGCTTCATAATACCTAATAGTTACGTCTGTGACGATTTTAAGAAATTTAATACTCCTGACCCTGAGTTAAATCAGTCTATGGCACCATGGCTCCTTCGTGGTCACTGGCCTTTGTACGAACCCATAACCCACCCTTATGAACTACCGTAGAACTAGGTTAACCAGCACATTATTATCAGCTTTTTAGCCCTTACAAGTATACCGGTAAACACGTCATTGTTTGAACAATGCTAGTAAAAAACGGCCAGCAATAGAAGTAATTTATGCAGCATAACAATGTGCGTAGTGCATTTACTTCAGACTTCGGTAAAAAGTTCGCGTGCACATTGAAGCTCAAGACTTAAGCTGCCTTGTGTTTACTTAATGTTGTACTGACATAGGTACAACTTTTATAAGCTTTTGCAACGGAAATGTTTTTCAGCGAAAATAATATTTGCTATTTTAAAATAAATGTTGTGAAATAATATGGGTTTAAAAGGTATAATTATCAAACAGATTCAGAATGTCCCATTGGCGACGCCCTAAACCAAGGCTGCTACCCCATAGGGGTGCCCTAGGTAGCGTATCGTGGCTTAATTTATAAGGCCCTGGCTGGAGGCCTTAACAAGGCACCCACAGGATAGCAAACTAAGCTGAAGCAAAAGCCTCTTAGGTTGAATTGCAATATAACAGTAACCAAAAAAAAAAAACAAAGTTTTAAAAGATAATTATAATTTACGACGAAAAATTGGAGCTTTTGTTTTAAAGCCTGGAAGTAAACGAGTTGAAGCGTTCTCCTGTAAACTAATTAAAATGTATTAATTTTGTAATTATCATGCAGTATGTCCAATGAGCATCTTTTTCGTTCTTCTCACAAGGTACTCTTGAAAATAAACAAATAGTTACATCTTTAATGTCGGACCTAATCGCGACTTGTTAGTAATTTAAAACTTGTTTTATTGATTTATTTGGTAGTTGGAGTGCTGAATTTTGTAAAAATGCCAATATTTGTGCGTTCCTCTTTATTTGAAGGACTATCACTTCAGATATTCCTTGAACTTAAGAGGATTAGTATTTACCTATAAAACATAACAGAACGTATTTATCTTAAAAAATGAGAGATACCCTATACCTATAAAACGATTAAAACAGTTAGCAACGCTGAAAAAACAACTGTATTTAAATAAGTACATTCCTTTGATAGCCTGAGGTAGAGTTAACATTATTTTTTCCAAGCTGTACTTAAAACGTTTGATTCAGCGCTCACTCGCTAAGTCACAGTTTTTATAGCCCTCCATTGATAAGACCTGTTATGAAATTCCATATACTTAGCAAAAAGCGATGAATACGTTTTCGTATAAATTAACAACACGCAAGTAATGAGGGCTTAATATAAGAAAACTATAAGCAAGCTTTGTTAATCACTGCATACATTTGAATAACTTGCCTTTCATTAAATAGGTTCGTATGGTATATGAAGTGCGGTTCATTTGGAAATCGCTCGAAGAACCGACAACCGTTGGGGTAGGAAGGTTCTCGAGTGGCGACCACGAACCGGAAGACGCAGCGTTGGTAGGCCTCCCACCAGGTGAACTGACGACATCGTGAGAGTCGCAGGCAACCAGTGGATGCAAACGGCAGGCTGCCGTTCGTTATGGCGTTCTATGGGGGAGGCCTTTGTCCAGCAGTGGACGTCTTATGGCTGATGATGATGATGATGATTTGGAAAAACTCGGATTTCGTTTGTTCAGTAATTAAACGCTGACGTGGTTGATAAAGCTGTGTGACTAAAATAATATTAAGCAAGCCGGGGCACGGGGCAGAGCTTCCGAAAGAGTGGGTCTTAAAATGAACATGGACAAAACCAAGGTTATGTTGAATGTTCATGTAACACCCACTCCTATCAAGATCGGAGACTCTACGCTCGAAGTTGTGGACGATTATGTCTACCTGGGACAAACGGTCCAGTTGGGTAGATCTAACTTCGAGAAAGAGGTCAATCGTCGAATCCGACTCGGCTGGGTAGCTTTCGGGAAGTTGCGCGGTATCTTCTCGTCTAACTTACCCCAGTGTCTCAAGACGAAAGTCTATGACCAGTGTGTGTTGCCAGTAATTACATACGGGACCGAAACGTGGACGCTCACAAGGCCTCATCAGAAAGCTCAAAGTCACCCAAAGGGCAATGGAGAGGGCTATGCTCGGAGTTTCCTTGCGTGATCGAATCAGAAATGAGGACATCCGCATGAGAACCAAGGTTACCGACGTAGCCCGAAGAATCGCCAGACTTAAGTGGCAATGGGCAGGGCACATTGCTCGCAGAACGGATGGCCGATGGGGCCGAAAAGTTCTGGAATGGCGACCGCAAACCGGAAGACGTTGCGTTGGAAGGCCTCCCACTAGGTGGACCGATGACCTGGTCAAGGTTGCAGGAACCCGCTGGATGAGAGACGCACGGGACCGGTCAATGTGGCGACGCCTGGGGGAGGCCTATGTCTAGCAGTGGACGTCTTTTGGCTGAAATGATGAAGCCGGGGCACTGTCTGCATATCGCAAGACTACTCGACGAGGTCGCAGTAGACCGAAAAGAAGATGGCGGAACGCCTTGAATGGCTTCCTCGTGAATTGGTGAGACGAAGTACCTACACCATCGTGAGAAGTGGAAGGAATGGGGGCCGGTCCTCAGGCCTGTTTGCCCAGTAGTGGGACAATAAAGAATAACTAAAAGAAAAGAATAAATAGAAGGCTTCTTTCTATTTATTCGAGAAACGTTAATATTACTCATCGTAACAGATTTTTCTAAAGACCATTCCTAACGTCAGAAAAAATATAACTATCTTCAATCATTCAAGCTGAACTAAAAAGCTGTCTCTGCAATACAACTTTTATTACAACAGACGTTATGACACTAATGCTATGTCTCATTTTAGTTTTCTCGCAAAAGAAAACATTTCTTTTTACATTCCTTTTCACAGTAGTTCTTCACACCATCATATCACGAACGTTACGCAACGCTGAATACACAAAGATGTTTTCCACTAGCTTTGTAGACGCGGCCATGTTTTCTTTTTAAAGTCGTTTAATAAAAGGGCCAGATGTGTGGATATAATCTCGAGACCGTCTTGAGCGTCTCCGTTTAGGTTAAAAATGTGAGAAATTTCCCGTTGAAGTGCACTCCCGTCTTCGCGGGATGCTACGAACGTTCTTTGCACATGTTCTTTGCACGAAAACTCTTTTAAAACTCTGAACTATTATACCGTCTCTTGTGGCGTGACTTAGAACTACGGTAACAACCTACTTGTCCCGATATTTCGTGCAAATTGTTTATGTTAAAACTGGTTGATCTAAAATTTTGAACAAGCCCGTATTTTGTGCTACGAGGTAAATGTGATAATCCAATTCACGTTTTCATTGTTAGCCCAAGGAGTTGTAATTTGGAACGGGTAAAATGTCAAGTAGCCCTTCATTTTAAACCTTTAACATTGATTGGAACGTTCATAATGAGTTTAGCAAAAATAAAAGGCACTAGTAACAGGACGAGGGAGGGAGGGTCTTCTAAAAATAATTGTAATGAAATGAAATAAACTTGAAATTTTAAGATCCACTTAGGAAGTTTTGAATTTCAATCCCAAGAGTAAACGTAGGACGAAAATAAGAGATGAAAATAATACTTTATAGGACTTGTGAAGTTAGCAACAGTAGCAATAGAAGAAACTGGAACAGTGATTAGTAATTCGTAATGAGACTCAGTGAGGCGCGTTAAGCTTGTTGCTTTGCTTTGGTTTGTTGGTACCACTGGTTGGGGACCGTCAACTTGAGGAAATCCCTGTTGTAAACATTTCCCATGCTACGGACCACAAGTTGTTTTAATCATCGTTTCCTGTGTTGAGCTTAGTATCAACCTAACAACTCAAAGAACATTAAAGAATCGTTTGTATAATTTTCGGTGCTTTTATTCTAAAGAGACACTGACATACAAATTGTTGTGAATCAATGTTTACAATTGGTTCACTTGATCAACAAATAACTTTTAACTTCTATCTAGAAGTTACCAGTATCTACTGGTACGTCTGGGTAATAAGACAAAAACATAAAAGCCTACATTTTAGCTAGTCCAACTTTACTTTAGATTATTTGTAAACACAAAAGATTTCATTTGAGCCTAGATTTTTTGTTCAAGAAAGTCTGTTTTCGTAAATCAGTGTGACAGTTCTACTAACAACGGATTTGTAGATGTCAGACTTTTAGGAAAACGAAGAAGCCTTTTTGTTTGGTTGTTCTTCTTACCTTAATGTTAACTAACAAAATGAAATAATACATATTATTTCAGAATAATACAACTGAAAAATAACAGGAAAAGAGAAAAAAATACTTATTTGCGTTTGTAAAAAGCACATTTTACAAAGAGATGTTGGTAGCTATGAAAAATTTTCGAAACAATATTAATTATCGATACATTTGAAACATAGTTATGTAAACATGGTACACATCGAGCTATACATTTCCAGTATAATATGGCCTCACTTTGTATAGATATGCCGTACAATGCGAGATCTGCATAAACTAACATGGTGTAACTAGATTGGTCGCCGCGTGTACATTTGTTACTACACCAACAAAATATTCTCAAAAGCTAGTCCGATAAACAATCTGATAATTCAATCGTTAGTAACTATAGACTACTTTTAATAACCAACAAAAAAGCCTCAAAATTGATATAACCTATACATCTTACATAATACCTAAACCTAACATTAACATTCTTCAATACAAAACAAACTGCCTAACAAAAAATCATGAATGTCCATAAAAACGTACTTGATTAGGTCAGTTGCGCGGGCGCAGGGCGATGTAATGCGACGTGGCGGGTCCAATCGGCTTGACAGTCACGAGTCAAGCTCAAGGTTGACGCCTCACCTTAACCCTGGTGCCTACAGCGCTTTAATTATAATTGTGTTGGTAAGAATATAGAGTGGCTGGATGTGGTTAACTAAGCAATTAGTGTAAGCTGTGATAATCTAATGGTGTGTCCGTTGGACTGTCAACTCATAGGTATCGAGTTAGAACCCGAGACACCTTTTATTTTTTTTGGATTCATTTGGATTTATTGTATAATTATACCTAACGCATCTGAAACCATCTACTATTATTAGTTTAAGGGTTTTACTATCGAAAGCAGGATTCACAAACAAGTCCCAATTATTATATCAGTTGCTTAAAAACTAACATGCCTGAAATATATTTGTCGATGGCACATAAAGACAAAACAAAGGCTCAAGGGCGATTTAAAAACTCTGACATCAGGCTAGGTTATAATCACACGATAAAAACAACCAGTCTCACCAGCAGGGCTATTGCGTATCTATTTAATGTCAGTGACTATCATCAGTGTCCATAGATTAACTGTAAATTGGTTATGGTTTGGTACATTTTTTTCTTAAAAACTCACCATTTGACAGTTATTTGATAGACACTCTAGGTTATCCACTGTCATTAAAAGATACGCAATAGCCCTGCAGGTATCGTGTTCTCTAGTTTCTGGGTTGTGGAGGTCAGGTAGTGGTTTTTTAATACATTATTCAGCAGATATCATTCGGTAAGACTTGAAACCGATCCTAACATAACTGGGCAAAGACAAGGCAGATGCTGATACCATACGTCCAAAAAAATATAACACAGTCCTAGATATTCTACAGAGATTATTTCAACTCTGTCTTCTGATGAACGTTTTATTGAATTAAAAGCTTATTTTCAATTAAACAATTATTTAATCCATACCTTTAAAATTTAGGAGATACTATAAATTATTTATTTGAGGCGTATCCAGTTATTATTTACCATTGGCCAATAAAGTAAAATACAATGACTAGATTACAATTGGATTATTTAAATCTAATTTATTGTGGGCAGAGATTTATTTTGAATACACAAATCATAAAGAATTCAACTTTAAATTTTATCGTTCAACCGAATCAGTTTATCGATACATTTGATCTCGATTATCGAGCCATTCGATATGAATTTTAAATCAATCGTTAGGACCGAAGATTAACATTGAAATAATCTATCGAAATCGATTTAGGCGAATTTATTTGATTATAATTGCTAGGATATTCGGTTATCAAAAGATTGTCGAAGCGCTAATTTGATATCCGGAAATCCTTGTGTTATGAAGGTTTCATTATTTAAGCGTTACCTACGAAGATATGATTGCAACTATCGAAAAATTCATCATCATTGTAATTTGATCGATACTCATCATCATCTGCCTAGCCTTTTCTCAATTATGTTGGGGTCACCTTCCAGTCTAACCGGATACTGCTGAATGCTAGTATTTTATATGGATAGACTCTACAACCCAGTTATCCCAGTATTCATACTTTCGGGTCAAAGACAAACGGTAACGAGAGTCAAAGATCTACAAATGACAGCCGGGTCTTAGCTATTGAATGGGTGTTAACCCATCTACTGACCAACCTACGCAAGCACGGCTAAACCTAAAGTTCGACCCGAGCGGCTGGTATTATTAAACCACGAGTTCCTCATTATATTGCTATAAGCTTTTATTAAGTTCAATAAAAGCTCAAAAATCAAACATTGGTATCAACTAAAGCTACTCCGAGTAAATACACTGTCAAAAGATTACTAATAAAGAACTACTTAAGTACGGCAGATTGTTCGTTCATCGTCTGCTTTTACACTTTTAAACAGTATAGAGCTGATAGCAAAACTTACTGTTAAGACGGGTCCTGCAACTTGCCCATAAGTTGCCTGATAATACTTGCTTAATTACTTACTTATTCTTTAATTAAGTTTTTTCTTTTAAGTAAGAAACAGTTATCTTTACGTATAAATAATAAAATACTAATATAACTATGTTTTAGGTTTGGTTTCGGGTAATTTTTCACTGATTTGCATTAATCATTGGATTTTGCTTCACATTAACTCTTGGTTATAAATATTTCGTCATGAATGGAAGGACTTGAGGATGAGCTAAATGGAGATTGGCACAAATAAAAAGAAACCTAGGTTGGGCTGCAGATGATGATGATGACTTGAGGCTCGGTCTTGCTCCCGTCGGGGCCGCGGATTCCCGTCGTGGCCGCGGATTTTTGTACTAGATTACGTGGCCTCGGCGCAAGGGCAAAGATGGAACATGGGTTCGGTTTTTAGTCAGTAGAAGTCTGACACTCCCCTTCGCTCTGCCCAAGAGCGGGGGGGGGTCATTCGATGATTTTCCACCCACCAAAAAAAAAAAAAAAAAGGCTCGGTCTTGCTATTTCGGAAGCAATTTTTACTTATTAGGTATTATGTAGGTACATACGTTTATCCTCGTAGGCTTCACAATAATGATATAATACTTCACCGGAAAAGCCAGATGTTTCACACACCATAAACAAATAAAATCTACTTAAACTGCGAATTCATAGACGAGCCAAAATCAATCAATTCAAGGAAACATTAACTATTCAGTGTTAAAACGCTTTGTAGGTCACAAAACCTTTTGTTAAACTACAGAATTAACAATAGCTCGCTAAGTTAATAAAATAATCTGTTTAAAACATTTTATTACATCATATAAACAAACTTGTGTACAAGGTCTTTGTTTGACGAAGTAACTGTTGCTTCGTGACTCGGGTCGCGCGGGAAAATCACGATTAGCTCACATCAGATGGTTACATTTTAGTCTATAACTGTGAGGAATTAACAAGCTTTTGTATAATTTACGTTTCGGTGAACAGAATATTAAAACAATAATAAGGTATTAAATGTAAACCTAGAAATCACGGAAAGAGAACTCGTTAGGAAATAAAATACTTTCACGTCACTATAAGCGAAAAAGGATATAAAACATTGTTGCACTAAAAAGCAATGTTGATTATTCACATGAAGACCCACCACACCCACATTGCGTACCTTTCTATCAATCAATAACGTTATTGGAGGAGAATTTGAAACCCCATTTTTCTTTGGATTCAGATTAATAATTTAAAAAAATATCTTTAAAACTATATATTTATATATGTTACAAACATAAACATATTTATATATGTTTTTAAAACTTGGTGATAGACTGTGTTTAGATTTAAAAATGTTAGTTTGGGGTATTAGTACTTAATTTAATTTAACATGTTAAATTAAAATAAGGATAAGTTATAATTATAGATATGTTCATTGAACATATCCTTTAATAAGAAGAATCTACAGTTTAAAAAATAATTTTATACCGATACGCTATTTCTTAATCAGTATTCGCGTCCGCAAAGGGAAAGCTTCTTCCTTGCAGTATGCTATGCAAAGAGGAACTCCTCTCTTGTAAAGAACAGCATAATGACGTGATCAAAAGATAATCTACCCTTGAATAGGGTGAGTAGCTAAGTATATTACATTTTCTCTGCAAGCACTGATCATGAATAAGGTTTCTTAACGTAGATTTTGTTCACTCCTAAGGATTCACAGCATTACTGAACTTTTCATTCATTTGAAAAAAAATACAAAAACGTATGCATAACTTTTCTTTACATAGATTTACTATTGTATATAATAATGTTACCGGAAATGTATCATCATCATCATCATCAGCCTATAATGTTCCCACTGCAGGGACTCAGGCCTCCTCTCTAGGAGAGGGATGGGCTATAATCTACCACGCGGGCCCAGTGCGGATTGGAAACCGGAAATGTATGAAACCTAGGAATTGTACACAATTCCTAGGAAATATATACCCTTCCGAGCCTACATAGGAAATGTTTAAAATTATGTTTCAAAGCCCTCACTCGACCCCGTCATCCCCTTCTGTAACCTGTCCGAGTCGGGGTGACCCAAGTCCCGAGTTCGCTTCGTTCGCTCTTGCATCCCCGCTAAACTAATAAACAGCAAGATTGTAATACATTCCCGATTGCTATTTAGGAAATGTATAGATTCCCTAGGAAAAGTGCATATTACAAGATATTTCATTGATTTCCTATCTATTTTAGGAATTGTCCACATTTCCCAGGAATTGTATACAATGACAGATTACACACTTTTCCGTTAACATATACATGAGTTGTCTGTAAAATTAATACTAATAATACTTTAGTATTGCACATAAATATTATTAGGTATCACAATACATTTTTGTTAGAATACAATCATGTAAGTCTAACAGAAATATTTATAATGAAATTACTAATAGAAGAGTTACTGTATCGAAATTGACAAGTCCAAATAAATTACCAAGATTTGTGAAGTCTTAAATCTTATATTATAGTTATTTTTATAAGTTTTACGATAAAACTCGAACGATCTTAAATTAATGTGTTAAATGTAATAAAGTAAAACTTTTACTTTGAACTCAATAACTTTTATATTTTTTCTTGCAATAAACTTGATTTATTGCACAAAATCTTCCCAAACGAAACTTTTAACGATTATTGAGATTGCAAACAAAGTGAATCAGGAACAGTAAAAAAGTGTAACGTGAAACAATCCATAAAAATAGTTTCATTTCATGTAACTTCACCCCTTCTACTTTGGGGAAATAATAATAATGTTTTCACCGTAATGTCATAACATTTAGAAAAGGGGGGTTAAGCAAAACAGCCATAAAACTTCCATAGTCATCCTTTGTTTACATTCACGAGAGGGGGGAAGAGGGGGGGTAGACTTTGCATACAAAGAGTTACACCCAAACAGGATCCGGCATCACAAAACAATGGAACTTCCTCCTACGTCGTTGACAGAGGTGTGAATATGATGTGGCAATCAATGCAGTGCTGACAGACACTTCTAGGTTTCTATTCTATATTGCCATGTCATCGTGTGCAGGAAGATAAAGCCTTAAAAATAAGCGTAAAATGTTCTGGTTTCCCGTTCTCAGCCAAGGTTGACCATTGTGTGGACACATTGACAATGGGCTGTGGGCGTGGTTTATTAGGGTTGATTTAATTGCTACTGGTTTATAATTTATTCAGTGTGAATGTGCGCATAGTTGGTGTGATGATTGTGGGCTGATGGTCTTTGTTGTGTTTATTATGTGCGTATTATTGGAGCGAAAGGTGTTGGATGTCGTCAAGTTATTGATAATCAAATACAATGCTTGATGATACGACGGTTGAAAAAAATCTGCAGTTGCTACAAATAGTAACATTCCATTATCATCTACCTACCCTTTCTATTCTCCTATAAAAACACACATAAAATAAAAAAATTAATGCATACTCATGTTATTTCTCTAGATTCAGTTTTTAGGGCTAGATGTCCAATCAACTTGTATTTCAATGAAGAATAAGTTCAAAGCTCAAAATCTTTATTTTGTTCATAACAATATTATAATCTATTCTACCTATAACTTAATCAAACCGATCAAACTTTAAAATTAAACCATTGATAAACTCTATATTTTTCTTTATAACCACGCACCGAACAAACTTCAAACTTGCAAACACAAATAATTTAAAATTAAATTAAGACGTGTTAGGTACGATATTAATTTCTAAGTATCTACCTATACACTTATAATGAAGTTAGAGGCAACCCAAAAACCAGACGAAAATTAATTAACTTTTCGTATTCGGTAACAATTAGCAAAGTTCTATGCCGATCTGTCTTCTAAACATAAAGGGGAGAACACACTGGGAATTGTATTTCATTATAGATTGATAGACAATAGAGAAGTCGGCCAAAGTCATAGCCGGGCCGGACTATGACTTTGGCCAACTAACCGACTGGCCAATTAGCTAGCTGGTCAAGACAATCATTAATGTTTGTGGAGTTCAAGGGGCGTTTCATATACAGATGTATCTTGATTAAATTCAATTTTCGTGTATCAAAATAGATGTCCAAGTCGTAGATTATAAAAAGGCTTTAAGGCTGATTAAAAGCCTTAAAAATTTAATTTCAATAACTCTACACAGACTAGTCGGCGTTTTTTTTGCCGAACGGTGTGTTTGACAATATGCTCACGTGTAATGAGCATTTACCTACTTGTTACACTTCTTAAAGTTTTCAGTCCACTCTGCGTCAAATGTTTCGATGCTCTGAAAACAGTGGTTCCAGAGCAGAATTTACAATTTCCAGTTCGTCGAAGGATACAGATTAGAACGACTCGATATTTTCATGTTTCTGTCACAAATAAATCAATTGTGTACGCACCAATAAAGCTATAAAATCCAGTTAATACGGATCTCTTATTATATTGAAAATCTGTACAATATCAGGCCATGTTATGCTAGATTTTGTTCAGCTTGATATGTCACCATGTGTGTTACCTACCTTAACGAAAAGCAATCGCATGGCAAACAAAAGACTTGCCCACATACTAACATCCTTACGTAATTTGTTCTGGAAACAATTCCTAGAACACTAAATAGACTTAATTTCTTCTATTTATCTTTTCCAGTTAAATAACAAGTATTTCGTGAATGAGAACGCTTTGTAACGCGCCTAATTGTTTAGTTAATTCGCTGTAGGAATGTTTGGACATTTATTTTGTTTTGCATTGAGATCTCGTGGATTTCATTGGGTTGTTGAGTAGCGACCACGAACCGGAAGACGCAGCTTTGGTGGCTTTCCACCAGGTGAACCGGCGATATCGTTACGACGAGCCGCAGGCAAACGTTGTATGCAAGTGGCAGGTTGCAGTTTTATGGTTTTCTATGGGGAAGGAAGGTCTTTGTCCAGCAATTTGAGATCTATTGAATATCTCAAATTAAAGTTAGTATTCATTTTTATAGTTTCGATTAAAGTTAGGTCTTTAAACTATTTACAGATAAATTAAGCTATCAAGGTTAATGGTTACATAATGAGGTTTTTTGGAATTCTGAGTTTTGAGTGATGACGTGATTTATAATAGGTCTGATACACCTTAATGTAAATTGCTGTAGCTAACTTGTTCAAAACCAACTGTGGTCTTTATAAGGGCCTGTTATAATTTTTCATCTTGAATTATTTGTAATATCCGTTTTCAGTTACACTACAAAACGCTTTAATATTAAAGTACTGTAAAAGATCTTGAACTCGTAGCGTTACGACAAGAGAACAGTGAGCTTTTATTTTATCATTCATTTCGTATATGAAAAGCAGTAAACACGCAATATTACTAAGTCACAAGATTATTTAACTCCGTATGCATCATAATCAACACATAAACCACCTAACCACAAAATTAATCATCGCCAATTACAAGTACATTAAAAAAACCAATTTTGAAGACAAAATTGAAGGAAACTTTATTAATACACTTAAGCTCGTCGATCAAATGCTGATTATTATCACATTACGCTATGATAGTTATTATTTAATGCCAACGTAATCTCCGGTGATGAGTTTTACATAATTTAGGCTACAGTTCCATCGTCCACGAGGAAGTACTAAGTATCGACTATTTTTTGAATCAAGAGAAAAATGGTCATAAGATTGTAGAGCCTGCGTCATCATCTGCCTAGCGTTTCCCAACCATGGTCTACCTATGGTCGGCATCCAGTCATAACGGATGCAGCTGAATACCAGTATTTTATAATTATGGAGCGAGTGCCTAACTAACTGACCTCTGCAACCTAGTTAGAACTGGGTAATACGATACCCTTTGGATTACCTAATTCCCATAAGATATTAACTATTAATTAATTCAAGAGAGAGCTAAAAAAATTGCTTATCAATAAGGGATACTATAATGTTATGGAGTTTTTGAATGACTTTTGAATTTATATAAGTAATTTAATATGTAATTTTAATAATGTTATTGTTTTAATTATTATTTTTTGACTACCTATTATATATTTTTTGTATTGAATGTAATTATGTACTTGAATTGATTGAATTCTGACTATTATGTAATTTAATTATTTCTTAATTTCTAATAAAGTATTGTAAACTATTTTGTACGCCGAATATGGCAAAACATGTTGAACCAACAATCTCTGAACTCGTTCTCCATCCATATGTGCATATTTATGTATCATGTCACACATGTTTAAACAAATAAATGCATCTTTATCTTTATCTTATCTTATCTTTGATAAGACTGGATGTCAAACTTTTGGGTCTACTGTCAAATATCTACAAATGACAGCCGTGACCAACAGCTTAACTTTTTTTCAACAAGGTGCGGATGAAACTTAGTATGTAATGTTTGGTTACCCATCTACGGATTGACCTAGGCAAGCACGGCACAGCGTGGTGGCCACGACCTTTTTATCCCTGTCCACTCGCTACTCTTCCCGCTAATCGCTGGCGATGATACAGGTGTCCTATAGCTGCAAACGAAGCCAACACCCACGTGGATGCATAACCTCGCAGGACCTCGGTCTAATGAGCGCGCAGCCGTGAACCTAAGGCCGAGGCATGTGCTCAAATAATTCACCGATATTGTAATTTGTATTTAATAACTGGATAATTGTGACGACCTGCTTTTGGATAATATTTTGTTGTTGTTTTAAATGAAACCTGTAAGTGGGTTGTGATGGGCAATTGAACTAAAAGTATTTAATTTATATGGTTTGCATTTAATTTAGTTGCTACGACTTGGTTTTCAATTTAAACCCCATTGGATGACAAGAATGGATAAAGTAAGGAATGAGTATATTAGAGGAAGACGAAAAAAGTGATGGATATAAATATTGATGGATGTAGAGGGAGAGTAAGGCCAAAGAAAAGATTGTGTGAGGAATGATATTAATGAGAAAGGAGTAAATGCCACGTTGACGTCTAACAGGGAAGAATAAATAAAGAAAACGTTTTGCACCGACCCCAAATAGAATGGGTTAAGGGCAGGAAGATGTTATTAGATCCCAAATTCCCAAAAGGTTGAATCATTTTTCTATGAGACTTGTCGATGTTCATCATCTCTAGAATTTTCAAGTTAGTTGCCGTTTTAGGTCCTAGTTTTATATAGTTTGCTTTTAACAGCACTAAGCCCTGGCACAATACCGAAGAAGTGCTGCACTAAAACCTGAAATCAAAAGTGACAACTGATTTTATTGTTTTCCTAATAAATTATACATGTCACTAAAGTATGTCACTAAAGAACTAACGGGTGATTTTTTAAGAGGTATAGGATTTGATTTTCAAAAAAAACACATTTTTTTTGAAAAATTTGATGAAATCTTTATTGGAATCGATAGAACGATCAATATAATTTAATGTTTGAAGATGATTTTTTGCAAATGCTGGCCGCGGTTCCGGTTTAGAAGGCCCATTCGCAAGATGGCCGAAACGTTACTGTGAATGGTGACCGCTACCGTGTGATGATTGGCGATTTTTTTTTGCCCAAAATGGAAGAATTGGACATGCCTGACATGTGGTTTCAACAAGACGGTGCCACATGCCACACGGCTCGCGAAACAATGGCCCAATTGAGAGCCGCCTTCGGTGAACAGTTTATCTCACGTTTTGGGCCCGTCAATTGGCCGCCTAGATCGTGTGATCTAACGCCTTTGGACTATTTCTTGTGGGGCCATGTTAAGGCTCATGTCTACAGGGATAAACCAGCAACGATTGACGCACTGGGAGCCAAAATTGAAGCATTTATTCGTGATATACCGGCTGATATGTTGGAGAGAGTGTGCCGAAATTGGGTCTTGCGAATGGGCCATCTAAACCGGAGCCGCGGCCAGCATTTGCATGTAATCATCTTCAAACATTAAATTATATTGATCGTTCTATCGATTCCAATAAAGATTTCATCAAATTTTTCAAATTTATTGTGTTTTTTTTGAAAATCAAATCCTATACCTCTTAAAAAATCACCCGTTATAAACCCATAATTACAAGAAAATGGATGGAAGTTAGATGACGACTATATTCACTGCCAATTATTTCCTATAATGTAACACCCAATACAATGTAGTTAAGTCTAATAAATAGCTATAGCTTTAACCTTTATATTATCTATCGATGGCATTTCCAGTTGCCATCTTTTCCCATATTTTGTGAGCTTAAATGTTACCACAGATCGTTATTTCGATTGTTCGTGCATATTCCAAATTGGCTCGTTATGCATGCTACTTAGTTTAAGTATTGGAGTTTTAATACTGATTTATATTTGCCATGGAATATATGAAAGGATATTTCCTTTTGTGGTTTATTTGTGATGCCTATGTCGGTACCTAATTAAGCCGTTTATTAAGCTAGAGATGTGCTATATGATCATCAACATGCTGATCATTAATAGCTTTGTTGCATCGGTAAGGAAGCCTGGCTAAGGGAGCCTATTGCCAGCAAATGGGCGTACGTCCAGACTCCATGGCTGTTATTGAGAAATTCCTGATGAAAAAAAAACTCACAAACGCTCAGCAGTTGCACTTGCAACAACTGGGCCAACAAGGCAGTCAAAATATGATTGATGACAAATACTATATTGTGGGGTTATTAATTTGTTTAGATAATATATTTTGTTCATTAGATAATTCGTGTAAAAGTAAAGATTTTTTTTTGTTGTGCCATTCTTAGTTCTTCTAGATTTAGTAGTCCTATGAGCCAATTGACAAGTCAGCATTCCGACCTATTTTTAAATAATCAATAAAATTGTTTCTAAAGTTTAGCTAATCACGACATTTCCAATACAATTAAAATTGAACATGATCCAATTCTATTCGTACAGATAAAAATCTCAGCATGCAAATTATTCGTCAAAAAAAGAAGTTTGATTGACATATTCATAGGGAGTGTCATAAATGCGGTAACTGCCTTTACATGACTTCTGAAGTATGGAAACAATAGAACAATGGACAGTATAATTAGGCATGTTTGTTTATTTCCTATAGTCTGCTTCCGTAAGGCCTTTTTAATCATTTAAATATATATTAATGATAGGTTATTGGCAGTTACTGTGCTTGCATGATTCCAATAGTACTTACCTAGTATTTATATCTCGCGTCCTTGTTTGTCGAATTATAACGAATAAGTATTTAATTTCAATGTGGGAAACGTAGCATTGTTTCCCACGGTAAATAAATTATTGATGCAATTTTAATCGCTAACATAACTTTGTAATTCGGTGTGGGCTGCAGTCAGTTTCTATCATTTCACTTCAAATGTAAGGAGGTTGAATGCATGATCACTTCAGTTGCGTAAAACAAATGAATAACCAGCAGGAAATTTAATTTATTTGAATACACGAGTATTAATTTATTTCAATTACACCATTACAGGCACTTTTGGATGTCAAAAACAAAAGGATGAAGTTAAAGTCGTAGATCTTTATGGTGAAGAATTTTGTAAGACGAGATACTTTAAACTTAGAAGAGGTATGTCCAACAGTTGGGTGAAATGTGACCTAATAATTTGTCCTCCTGACCGTTTTTCGGCCACGGCGGCCAATCTCAGTGGAGATTAGCCATCTGCGCGGGAGATATTATAGTGCACAAGTGTGTGCGCAGGCACAGGTGCACTCTCTGTTCCCTTTTTCTCATAGTCCGATGGGACGGCAATCCGACACGGCCGGAGAGAGATCAGGCGCAGGACCAACGGCTTAACGTGCTTTCCGAAGCACGAGGGTATTATACCACCAACTTCCAAACTCCGGGCTACTACTGGGAAATTTCTAATGAAAAACCCAATAGCACTTTTTGTCCGACCCGGGAATGACAAATTAAATGTGACCTAACCAATTGATCATATACTTTGATAGTCTCTATCGTGAAGCAGAGTAAAATACTGTTATTCAATTATCCGGTTAGACTGGAATTTGACCCTATATAACATCATTTTCAACACACTTGCTCGTAAAGTGAGCCTTATTACATCGTTCTTAGGGCCATAAACCGAACTATAACTAACACGTGCATAATATTATTATACGGATTATACACTAGTGCATAATAGAATTTTCGGGTCCATATTGGCTCACCTAAAGTTCTTTATCCGAAATTGTTCTTCCTAACGATTTGTAATCCGAATGATCACTCTTCCTAAAATTTTTCATCCTAAAGTTTTCATTCATACTATTTGTAGTCCTACCGACGATGTTCATAACACTCATGTTTCCGAAAATTGGAATTCATAATATCATTAGTGTAAATATATTTAAACTCCTACTGTTTTTTATCCTAACGCTTTTATTCCTAAACATAATTACCATAATATTTTCACTCATACAACTGTTTAGAATAGAATGATTAAAGGTCGTTTCACTGATTTTTGTCTTGAAATAAAATAAATGAATGAAATTCAGGTCAGAGTGTCGTCTTGGGGGCACTATGAAAAAAATACTTAGAAAAATTTCGCGACCAATTTCGAGGTAGCGCTCGCCGGCCGCTACCGCGGCACCGCTCGCTTCGCTCGCTCGGCTCGCGCGTAGTTGGTCACAGTTCTAACCTAACCTAACCTATGGATATCTTTGCATAGTATATAAGGTCCCATTAAAATAGGTGGACAAATTTTAACACAGCGTTTAGTAAGCCTAACTAAAGACATCTAAACAAAAAAAAAAAAACACTATATATAAAGTGATTTTATTTTGACTTAAAATAATAAATTGCCGGCACTCTAGAACAAACTCATCCTATAAAAGTAGGTATTTTATTTCTTATTCTTATATTTTTTTTGCTATTGTCCTTATTTTAGCGGTCTGAATGATTTCTAAAATTTTGTCCACCTATTTTAATGGGACCTTTTATAATACTGATTATTATGAATAAAAAGTAATAAACAAAAAAAAAGATTACTAAAGCTATACCGGAGGTCGTGGGTTCGATTCCCACCCAGGACAAATGTTTGTGTGATGAGCACGATCATTTGTTCTGTGTCTGGGTGTAATTTATCTATAATATGTATGTGTATGTGTTGTCTAGTACCCATAACACAAGCTCTGCTTAGCTTGGGACTAGATGGCGTTGTGTGATAGTTGTGGAATAAAAAAAAAAAAAAAAAAAAAAAAAAAAAAAAAAAGAATAATAGTGTAAAAGATGGTTAGGTTGAGAAAATATAGGAAAACAAATAATAGTGTAGTAGATGTTTATTGCTACAGACATTATGAAGCCGAATGCTTCGGAATTAAAACATTAGAGACAGAGAAGTTAGGAATTGCGATTGTTAGGATGAAAAATGTTAGGAAGAACATTTTCGGATTTCCAATTATCGGAGTTGAAATTTTAGGTGAACTTTGGCGCACCCAGAATTTTCACTACAAAGTAAAGTTAGTACCTTACTGCAAATTTTATGCGAGTAAACAGAGCATTTTCAATTTAACCGGGTAATACCGTTTTTTTTTTTAAATTTTATTGGTTGAGTTGCTATGTTCTTAAAAAAGTTTGGATACAAAAAAATCGTGTTCAATAGTAAAAATAAATTAATGTAGGTAATACCTAGTGCTTGCTCATTTCATGCAACTTTGAATTTAAATAGATAAATTTAACTTGTACGTTTGTAATAAATGAAACTTTCACTCAAATAATATAACTTTTGTAATATTATAACTATAACTTTTTTTTTAAATAAATTAACCTCATTCTTTTAGTCTATGGTCGATCGTCATTGTTACAGTATGACCATTTTAAGTTTGAATTTCATGGTGGCGCCACTGGTCAAGAAATATGCATCGCTACGTCAAACTTAGTACATTTATTTTAGTTCCGTGTTATCCCGCATGCACAGATAAGTTGGTCGAACTGTAGATGCGCGCGCATAGGAAAACCGATAATTTTTTCCCGCTATTGTGAAAAAAAAATCAGAACTCGCTCTAACTGTTGAAGATGACTTTTTAGTATTATTTTCTTCACAAGTGTGTTGAAAAACGTCGTATGATACACGTGTGTATTGATGATTACCGTCCTCGGTTATCTTAAGACCCTCACCTGACGGCTCGGGTCTCAATGGCGCCTCGGCGGTAATCACCAACATTACACACTTGTACCATAATGTACTATACCATCACTCTCTTGCCATTATCTCAATTAATTTGGGATCGGCGCAGCATGTTTTCTTCTTCCATACTTCTCATGGAAGCTGACCCCAAGATAGTTGGGAAAAGGCTAATAATAGCCCTGAAAAAAGGCCAAACACATATTTGAACGAAATATTTTACAAATTTTGTAGTGCACATTATTAAATACATTTATTACTTTTTTTTTTCAAAAGTTCAAACTTACAGTGCTTGGGTTCCAGTTATTATTTGAATGCGCAGTATATTTTCATTCACGTATTTCACGTACTATGAAATAACACATACATAATGTTAGTTGGAAAACGCGTCAACATGATGTTACGGGCTGTATATCAGTTTTTTGTTTACTGCTGCAAAAATATCACGATTTCATAACGTTTTTTCCACGACCATACTTTCGATTTATGAAACCGATTCGTATGTGAGTATACTACGTTGAATATAAATTCAATATTGCATGTAAAGTATTTAATATTAATACAAGTACATAATTTTACCAATTATGACCGTATCCTGTTGTGCTAACACTGAACAGTTTTGACAAATGATCATTTCTTGTATGTTAGTTGAACTTGTAAAAATATATTAACAGTTCTTGAATGACTGTGATATATCTTGTATTTGCCAATACATAATGATTTGTACCTAGTCTTAATCTAGTTTTAATTACCATGTGATAAATCAATTTTTAACCGACTTCTAAAAAAAGAAGGAGGTTCTCAATTCGGTTTTTTTTTTTTTTTTATGTTTGTTCGGGCATAACTCCGTCGCTTGCCAACCGATTTGAAAAATTCTTTTTTTTGTTGGAAAGGGTATACTTTTCAAATGGTCCCATATTTTTTTTATCGAAATCGGACAAGCGGTTTTTGAAAAATCAACAAAACTAAAAAAAAAAAGCTACATTGTCCACATTACGACCCATGAACATGTGAACTTACATGTGAACCACTAAAAAGTGTTTTTTTTTTTTTTTAACAAAATATAAAACCGACTTCAAAAAAAAAACACAAAAAAGTGAAAAATAAACTTTAGAAGAAAAATCAGTTTCTGAAGTCGGTGGCAAAAAAATGAAATCAAAGAAACAAAAGTCACTGACTTCAGAAACTGATTTTTCTTCTTGAGTTTGTTTTTCACTTTTTTGTGTTTTTTTTTTTTGAAGTCGGTTTTATTTTTTAACAAATCAGCTTCTGAAGTCGGTGGCAAAAACATGAAGTCAAACAAACAAGTCACCGACTTCAGAAGCAGATTTTTCTTCTTAAGTTTATTTTTCTCTTTTTGGTGTTTTTGAAGTCGGTTGTTTTTTTTGCAAAAAAGTTTTTTGTTAATTTTTTTTTATTAAATAGACTGATTAGTTATTTGCTTCCATGCTATATTTAAAATAATATAAAAAAATAGACTATTATTGAAACGTATATGCAATTCATATATCCTAGGACTTCGTCATATTTTTTCGTACTGAACAACGCAATGGCAATCATTGCGTTGTTCAGTACGAAAAAATATGACAGTCAGACAAACACATGGAGTTACTTTCTTATTATAATGGGTGTGGAAGTACCTTAAACGAAGACAAATGGCATTTGTTTTCCCCGTCATAAAATTCTTTTATCTTGGCAACTAGACATTAACATCCAGTATTATTAATATAAACCCCTAATTTCAAAGCCAAATACCTCACCTACTATCGTCAATCCATTCAATGCAAAATCAAACAGCAGACCGTCTGCAATTGACTTATGTGTACCAATATATTAGGTGCAAGCAACATACGGGCCTCCGATCAACATAATTCACGCGGCAATGCATCTGTGCCCTAATATATGAACAGTGGCAACACTAGCACAGTAAACATCCCCTACGTATTTTAAAATAAATAAATAAACAACTAATAGTTTAAATGGTGAATATTATACTAAACTGAACTGCAAATATAAGACTACATAAGTGACAGTGTTAGTGACTCTTAAAACCAATTAATAACCCATGTATATTGGTGTTAAGTAAAAACTGTGCCTTTCTCCTCGAAATGGTGAATTTGAACATTAAGTGACTTATCAGTGTCATGACATTTAAGGAAACTTTATGTAAAACTAATATCAACAACTCAGTGTGACAAAATTGGACCAAACAGTGAAATTAATCAAATATAAATGATTGTCAAGCCGTTGCTAGAAAATTTGTTGTTTGAAAAGTGACCTCTGTACCCTTACTAACGCCTCCAGTGGCGAATAGATCAATTATATTGAATTTGAGTGACATTAATTCTGGGGTTGCAGTTGTGAAAAATAAACAGAATATAACTAAACTGTAAACAACACCATCTAGTGGTAAAAGGGCCACTTAAATGAAATTAATTCTGGGGTTGCAGATGTAAAAAAATTGTCATAATTGTGTGAACCTGTAAACAACGCCATCTAGCTGCGAGTAGCGTAAAAAAGTGACGCTGGTGAACTTTGATCGATTGATTGGTGAGCCCAATATATTGTTCTGCTTTATCGACATTGCTTCCTCTACGTGTGTCAACAGCATCTAGCGGCGAGCAGACAAGCTATTATATACTGGCGACTAGTGGCGACCAGACAAGTCCGTTTTGCTCCGCACTTCAAAAGCACTGCAGAATGAATAATTTCTTAGATAACATCACATTTAGACGTAACCGTTCAAAGTCAGAAACAAATACAACTGATACAGCTGAGGAAACTTCACTGACGAACTCACCGATAGATGGCACCACAACCAGCTTACCTGATATTTCTGATGACGAAGATGACCAAATTACCAAATTAAAGCAGCAGTTAGAGCAATTAACTCTGGAACTCAATAGTGCTCACAACGAAATAGAATCCTTAACTTTAGCAAACGCGAACCTCAACCACCTTAACCAGGACCTACAGAAGCAGAATGCACTGTATAAAACAGTGGCATGCTCCCCTGCTAAATTGAAGCTACAAACACCAAAAAATAAGAAAAAGTCTACAAAAATCAATCAGTGTGGGACAAAAAACAAAGAAAAGCTTAGTGAATGTGAAGGATTTACCACTAGAGCCAAGAAATCCACATCACCAACCTGTTTTCAAAATCATCAACAGTTGGATAATTCGATCACAGATGGCGTTACAAGTACTGGCAATAATAAAAGAAAGACTGAGGTACAACTTACACAATTAAACTATAAAAGTAAACCTAACGAAACTAGAAGGAGTAAATTATGTATTTTAAGTAGCAATAAAAATAATAAAATGTTGGAAATAGCAGAAGATATATTCCCTAACTATGGAATTTGCCACTACCTGACACCAAACTGTGGTGTTGAGTACCTTATCTCTGACTTGGATATCAAATTAAAGGACTACGATATGAATGACTACTGCTTGATATTAGTCGGGGAAGAAGACTTTCGTCGGACAAAGAACTATGTCGAACTAATTATCAGTATTCGTGGAACTTTGTCCAAATTGAAACACACAAATATTATATTATGTGCCCCTACATTTAAACTAAATGATTACTCGACAATGTTCAATTCGAGAATTGAAACCTTTAACAGTTTAATGTATTTGGATGCTTGTTCATATAATTATGCGTACTTGTTTGACTCTAATTACTATCTTGATTATGATTTTAATATGTTTACTAAGACTAGTTGCTCTGTAAATAATCGCGGTATGGCCAATATATTGCATAATTTGGGATTAATGATAAATGAACTTAGTTTGTATAATGACTTAAATTCCTGTAATTCTTCTGATAAAGTGACAGATTTATCTCACACTGTACCAAGTAATGTTACTGACGAAAACGAACCGTTTTTTCTCTAATAGATATATCAACATATTGCATCAAAATATAGCAGGTTTGATAAATAAAGCAGATGAGCTGTTGGTATGTCTAGAGGAGCTATCGAATAAAAAGACGAATGTTGATGTCATATGTATTACGGAGCACTTTATCATGGAAGGGTATCAAAATTTTTTATTTTTACCTAACTATAATTTGGCTGCATATTATTGTAGAATAGAACAAAAAAGGGGTGGTGCATGTATTCTTGTTAAAAATGGGCTACAATGCAAAGAATTGCCAAAAGTAGCCAAGTTATCAACTCCGGGCGTATTTGAGTGCTGTGGCGTGGACTTGACTAGTTATAAGATGATTATTGTGTGTATATATAGAGTTCCGAACTCGAATAATTTAAATTATTGTTTTGACAAACTTGAACTGCTCTTGCAGGAAATTTTACGAACATCATGTAAGAAAATTGTCATCTGCGGAGACTTTAACATTGATGTCCTCAAGCAAAATAGTGCAACTAATTACTTTGAATGTCTTTTAATGAGGTACAATCTGAAACTTGCTTTGAAACAACCAACACGCATGGCCAGTTTATCGTGCATCGACAACTTTGCGCATAACCTTAATGCATGTAAGACTGAAGTACTAGAATGGGCATTATCGGATCATACAGCACAGCTGCTTCAGTGTCCAGTACAAAAAATATGTTGTATTAAGTATTGGTACGCAACTAGAAGAGACTATAGTACGGAAAATATTGTAAAATTTAAAAACCATCTGAAGGATCTTACCTTTTCAGAACTATATGACACGGATGACCCAAATGTTGCGTATAATTATTTCATTGAGACTTTCAAGCTATTATACGACCTGTGCTTTCCATTAAAAGTAGTTAAAATAAATACATTAAGAAGAACTAAGTGGTTGTCAAAAGGGATCAAACTTTGCAGTAAAAATAAAAGGAAACTTTTATGGCAGTTTAGACTTAATCGTAACAACATTAATAAAACTAAATTATATAATTATTCTAAAATTTACAAAAAAATTATCCAGTTAACACAAAAAGCAAAAAACAATTACGACATAAAAACATCCAAAAACAAATCGAAAACTGCGTGGCAAATTATCAATCGTGCAAAGTATAACGTACCTAAATCTAACATAAATAAAATTAAAAAGGGTGGTTACGTCATATCTCATCACAAGGCTATTGCAGAAGCATTTAATGATTTTTTTATTGATAAAATACAGCCAAAACTGGATGTCGACTGCAGACCTACGGCGTCTACATTAGATATCAATAACAAAACTATGTTTATGGCCCCTAGTATACCAGGCGATATCAAAAAGATAATCATGTCCTTAAATAATACAAGCAGTGTGGGATATGACGGTATTGCTACTCATATACTAAAACATGTTGCGGATGAAATCTGCGGTCACTTGAGCCATGTTATTAATCTCAGCATTAGTGCGGGCGTTTACCCTGATGCTCTAAAAGTGTCTATCGTCAAGCCACTATTTAAGAAAGAAGATAGGGAGTTAATGGAGAACTATCGGCCGATATCATTAATTCCTATAATTTCGAAAATATTTGAAAAATTTATTTACAAGGAACTGAGTTCATTTATAGAAAAACATAATATTATATGCGAGGAACAGAAAGGATTTAGAATAGGAAAAACCATTAATATGGCCATTTATGATTTTTTATATAATGTTACATTTAACGTGGATAAGAGGAATCCGGTCTGTGGCGTTTTTTGTGACATGACGCAGGCCTTTGACTATGTGCATTATGGTACACTCTTAAATAAACTGGAGGCCTACGGAATTAGAGGAAACGTCAACAATTTAATAAAATCTTACTTACATAATAGAACTCAGGTAACAAATATAAACCAAATTAATATGAAAAGTAAACATGACATTGTATTTAAATCTTCAGAACGTATAGTTTCATTTGGTGTGCCTCAGGGGAGTGTTCTAGGGCCTCCTTTGTTCATATTATACATTAATGATCTTCCGAAAGGCATCCCTCAACCTCTGACACTATTTGCTGATGATAGCACCATAACGATACCTTGCAAAAGTGTTGATACTTATGAAAGTGACATAAATGATTCTATAAATCTAATGGTAAAATGGCTAGACGACAATAACTTAAAAATTAACCTGACTAAAACTAAATTAATACATTTTAATCAACGGATCAATAGTAAAAGTAATTTGCATATACACTACGATGACCAGCCTATAGAAGAGGTAGACACAACAAAATTTTTAGGACTCCAGATTGACAAAAAACTGAACTGGAAGGCCCATATCGAAATATTGTGCAAGAAAATTAGTAAATCTGCCTATGCCCTGCACACTTTGTCGTCTATAATAGGTGTGGAGGCATTACTTACAGCCTACTATGGTTTAACAGAATCGCATCTACGCTATGGTGTCATTTTTTGGGGCAACTCAACGGAAAAAGACACGGTGTTTAAGGCTCAAAAGAGATGCATTCGTTCAATATTTAAAATTAAACCTACTGATAGTTGCGTGCCATACTTCAAGAAACATAAAGTACTTACTTTGCCATGTCTGTACATTTTAGAAGTAGCTGTTTTTGTCAAAACAAATGCTCACCTATTTAAACGACTAGATGAAGTAGTCCCACGTAATAGGCGCGACAACAGCAAGGTATGCTCTCAAACTGCGAGAACAGCCCTCATGAGCAAAAGTGTTTTCTGTATGGCTCCTAGCATATTTAATAAATTACCCAAAAGTTGGAGAGAACTGCCCTTGTCACTTTTTAAAAATAAGCTGAGAAGTTTTTTAGTTACTAAAGTTTATTACAGTGTTGTAGATTTTCTAAATGAAAAGGACTTCTCTACTCCGACTTCAGATGCATATTATTAGGAATACTAGTTAAGAATAACAATTAGATAATGTGATTTTTTTTTAATAATTGACTGTTGAATGATTCTATTTGACCGCATGATATTCTGGACATAATTTAATTTCTATTTGACTATGATATACTTAAATAATATAATATAATATAATACCTACTATAATATCTTGACATCAATTATTATTTAATTTCTTTCGTATTTTGTAATGTTTCGAATAACTTATTTATACCTATAAAATTTGTACGCCGTTATTGGCAAAACATGGACGCTCACAACATAAATATTCAATACCTTGCATGTCTGATTACTCAGTTTATGTAAACGCATGTTTGACAAATAAATGATTCTTATTCTTATTCTTATTCTTATTCTTATATATGGCAAAACACTTGGCGACATAGCATGGAACTTAATGGTGTTATAGACATAACTCAGCCCTTCATGTCAAATGCACACTGACTGCATTCGTGGTGGATTTGCATACGATGTTTACTTGGCCTAAGTGATCTGAGTAGCCATTTAATGATGACAACGTATATGGAGAAGACAAATTGTTGGATGTCGTAAAAATTCTGATGATGGTATGTAAAGTTGGTTTGATTAATATATCTTTAGATGTTTACATAATTATTAGGTGAATTTGAATTAAGCCGACAAATAGGAAGTAAGTTTATCAATTCATCAAGACCTCTCTTTCTTCTATTCTATTTCTATTCTTCTCTGCTCTGTACGTCCTAATGGTCCTATATCTGTTGTGTGTTTCGACAATATCGTCAACCCGACGCGTTATGGTCGTTAGTTTCTTACACCCAAAGAAGGATGCCCATTTTTCACCTGACAATGTATAGAAATGAAATAAATATTAAAATTCAGCTAATATAATTGTACATTCGTTACGCTAATCACAATTTTAAAAGAAGGCCAGAAAAAAAAGATTTTTTAATTTTTAACTACGTCTTAATACCTTATTTTGAACGCATCTCAATTACCCTGAACGCATCCAACTACCCATTTTTTACAACGTTCCGTTTTGCATACTGCTTCTTGACTTTATTCAACTCTTTTTCTGAGTTTTTTTCAATATATTAAGTTTTATTTAATCAATAACTATTTTTTATTGGTCTGTGCTTAATACAGATCAATTGAAAATAACATAATAATTAAATAAATTAACAATACAGAATATAATTTAGTTCGCACGAGTGAAACGGTTTTTTTAGATATTTTGACAGTTCTGCGATTGATTCGTTGTTGCGCTTGCGTCTCGTTGTGTACTGTGTAACTGTGCCATTTTGTGTGTGTAGTCAACAAAAAGTCGACGTATACTTTGGTGCAATATCTGCTTAAATACGTTACGACGTTATCTCGTTCATGATTTGAACACCAGAGTGATTTCGTTACTTAGCGAGTGGATATCACCAGTTATCGTAAGTACATTTATGCTTATTATTTTTTATTTATCAATATCAGTCATGTCCTAATCAAAATAACCAAACTCCTATCTTATTATGTATGAAAAAACACAAGCAATTTCCCGTATTAAACATTGACTAAAATAATTATTTTAAAACAGTATTAATAAGGTTTTGTCTTGTTATTTCATGTTACATTTTAAACAGTTAATCTTTACTTGCTGTTTATTGTTAATGTGGACCCATTTGTTCAACATGTACTGCTGGTATCAAAGCTAATGTATCAGTTGAAAACAATAGAAGTTTATAAATTCAGTTTCCTATTTCAGATTACTGAGGAGGATTACATTTTTGAACCTTGTAATGAACGCCTCATGAGAAGCTTAAACCAGCAATTGATAACAAGTCTTGGTGGTGCTCAAGCTTCAGGGTCATCTCAACCAGTTCGAAGACAAGTATGCAGTTTTTGTGGACGGTCAACTCGTAATCGTCAGAGCCATTCTATTGTTTTGGACAATCCGTCAGAAGAGCAAAGACAGATAAATGCTGTTAAACATACAAGAATTGCACCACGTCAGGTATTTTTTTTTTGGTATAATATTTCGTACTGTATCCAGATAACTCCTCATTTTGTCTTCAAAAAATGATGAAAACAATATTATGTCTATATTTTGATAGAAAATAATGTAGTAATGTAATAATGCAGAGCTGGTATAGTCGAATACTGCTGTAATTGTTTGGTCGGTCGACGGACCATTGGATGTTGCGCTCACGTTATGACGTTAGTGTGATACCTTGGATGGGCTAGGTTTGTAGACAATATCTCTGCTCGAGCAGAATTTTTGGATGACGTAGTGATAAGAGGTTTAGATGAAAATGACGATAATTAATAAACCATTTCAATGTAACATAGTGTTTTATTTGTTTTCCCGATTGTTCATCAAATAGGTAGGTATGTAGTACAGCGGTCAACGAAATGGGTAGGCAAGTGATCACTTTTGACAATACAATAGCAAAGTTAGACTTTTTCTAAGTAAACAAACCGCCAACTATCGTAAAAGCAAATCCTAACCTAAAAAGTAACATTAATATTTTCTGGCCTTTGTAGACTTTAAATCGTAAAAATGACTTTAAGGCATTATTTTCTAATCTTACAGGTACTCTTTCTACTATACCTTATAACTATACATTCACTTTCATTATCAGGTTTTTGAATGTATGGAAAGTGGGCATTGTTCTTTGGCTACCATTCGGTCAAAACCTTACTCCATCGGTCATTTTCGCGTCTAGGCAGATGTCATGCCCAACGTTACTCTAGGCGTATCGCTAAATCCCCGACGTCTGAGGACTTTTGTCCGACAATGAATTTAGGTGTGACGCGCTTTGTCTGGCCAATCATGGGTCGCTTCATGGCCCATTGTGCAATTCGTTTTTGGTGTAGATGTCTATCATCTCGATATAAATGTAAAATAATTATGTAAGTACTTATATTCTAATATCGATAGAAAAACTTTAAATTCTCAACCAATAAGCTATACAAATCCAAATTTAGCTGATCTCTAATTATACTGGAAGCTCACACAAAGCGAGGTCAGGTTAAACTGGATATGTATAACTCGATGTGTCGCCGTGTACTGTACTATCCGTCCGCATGTCAATTCTCAGTCCCTCAGGCTTACAGTTCTTTCCATTTCGATATTTTCAGTAAACAATATTTTATTTATTTATTTAAACTTCATGCACAATAGTGATACATAGGCGGACTTAGGGCGCCTTCAAATTAGGGCGTTAGCAGCGCGGCAGTCGCGCGACTATAAACAATAAAAAACAATATCAACTTGAAAAAAAAAGTACTACATACTAGTATAGGTACTTAAAATGATACTAATACACATATAAAAATAAAATAAACTAATAAATATTTTAACAAAAATATTAAACGAAAAACTTAACTATAGGCAATACTATGACTCGACTTATAACAATTGAGAGCTATTTGGTCTGACTTAAGTAGAGGTTACGTACTTTCTTTTTAAAAGAATTTGCTTTCAGCTTTTTTAATGCCAGGGGGTAGCGCGTTCCAAAGTTTTATAGTTGAGATAGCATAAGAATTTGACAAGAAACAGGTGCGGTGTGAAGGAATTTGGAGAATGAGATTTTTGGAAGCCCGAAGTATAGTAGCCTGAAAAGCATACGAAACATGAAACTGAAAAAATATCTCACATCGAAAACAGCATAGTATACGTTGTGCATGATTTTTGTTGAATAAAATGCCATAAACCTGAACCTATTTTTTTTGGTTTTGTTCACAGTACCTATCGAGTGGCAGTGTTCGAGAGCAAAGGTTTCATAAAAAAGCCTTTAATCTTAACGCTCCAGCGTTAATCCTATAATGCTCCAGCGTTAGTATGTTTATGATATTTACATACGATGACAAAATTTAAAGGACGCAACTAAACATGTTTTAATCATAATCATTTTGTGGTGCAGCATAAATCTTCTTCTTCCTTAATTCTCTGTTACTCGTCATGTCAAAAGACACCTACTTTCCTGCCATATCATCCGTAACAATGTCGATCTATCATTTCTAAACATGCTATAACACTTTTTTACCCACGACGGAACGGAACAGGTATATGCGTTTAGGGTGAGAGATGTTTGTGTGTGCAAAGTAATGTTCCCACCTATCTTCTAATTACGTATTTTTTTTAACAATTCACTTCAATTCAATTTACGCGAAGTTATTCGAACAGTGATATCTGTCATCATTTTTATGAACTTTAGCATTTTTGTAAGTACGCACGAAGACCAATCGAACTATAAAAACCAGTTAATCTCTCATTATATAGGCAATCTATACAAAGCGAAGACATGTTATACTGGAAATGTATACCTTCATGTGCTACTCAGTTCACTGACGGTTTACCACTTTTCACCCTAATGGCCTAAATAATAAGGTTTAGTATAATAGAGGTCGACCAACAATGAAATCGATAGTACAGTGGTGGTTTACAGTTTTACTAATAAACGATTATAACCTCAATTTAATGAACGTTTCAATCATATCATTGACTTGTAGACAAAGAATAATTGATTGATAGAGTAACTAAAAGACCAAACTTCATTAAAAATGAACGTACAGCATAATTATCAATACTGGCTTTAAATATTTAATGTGTGTTTTGATAAATGGTTCCTTACCTTTGATATTAATTTTAGAATCGATTGAGTAATTAACAATATTGCTTTGTTTTCTGCCCCGGGCGGGGTTGGGGTTTAACTACCCACGAGTACTACTATACACACTTATAATATTATTAATGTTGGCTTGTCAAGGTAAAAGGTAATCTGTTCATTATGACGCCCACATACATATTATCGTATTTTTATGATTTCATTTAATTGTTAGACATAATAAGAGATCTAAAATAATGATAATAATGAGGTTCAAATTGATCCAGTGTGATTTGGATACGAACACAATATCTAAAAAAGTAAAATTAATAGGTATAAGCATTGGCTCACTCTTAAAAAAATAAGGAGGTTCTTATTATTAACATAATATGTGCTACTTGAAACGGACCTTTGAAGATCTCTGACAGTCGTAACAGGTCAGTGGCCTGAAAATCTGACAACTAGTCTTACCAAGGGGTATCGTCTTACCCAGTACAATTTTTTGGGTTGTGGAGGTAAGATAGGCAGTCGCTCTATTTAAAATAGGTTATCAGCTGCATTAGGTTTAACTGGAAGCTGACCCCAAGATAATTGGGAAAAGACTAGGCATCTGCCTAGTCTTTTCCCAATTATCTTGGGGTCAGCTCAGCCTCATCATCTGATGAGGATAATACCTGCGATGCATTGTAAGGCATTTGCTAGTAAGACCACAAACTTTCGAAATCGCAAAAAATAACTCTGATCACCTACCCACCAAATAAGGACATCGTCAGATCCATTAATAAGAATGAAATCAAACCTGGCCAAGGCAAAAAGCATCCAGAAAAAGAAGATCTATTAATCAATACAAATAAAGCCAAACATAATAACAAATATGGCAATAAAAAAATATCTTTTAATTAAATAAAACATCTAGCAGCTAATTTAAATCATCAACAATGTCAAGTATCAGACTTGAGCAAAGTTGAAGCTAAAGGAGAATGACCACGACAATATGGACCACGGTACAGAGTTGCGTCAATTCCAAAGTTGTTTTAGATGGTTTATAAATTAACCAAATAACCATCTACAATTGCCATTTTGGAATCAAAACCCGCATTTCCAAGTTTTTTTAGAAAACGTAACTTAACCTCAAAATATAAATATCCGTCGTTTAAAGGGGTAAGTTTATAGGTCGTAGTTTGGAGAGCAGATTAATTAGCATATCTGATGGGATAGAGACTTAAATAGACTTCACCCACTCGATTGTAGACTACTTAACATACCTATTATGTATTGTAAGAACTTTACTTTACTATTTTGCTACTATAACCATGTATACCTACTACAATCTGTCTGTTTGAGTAAATAAATTTATTATTATTATTAAATAAATCAGTACCTTGCCTTTATATTTCCTGTTCCCCAACACAAAAAAAACTGTAATATTTAAATCGCAATGAGCAAACTTAGCATGCACCACGCGCAATTGACATTAGACTTTTTGACAATGACAATTCAATTTGAGACACCAACACCAATGTTGCCACTTTAGATTTTAAATGAAAATCGATTACTCGAATAAATACATTTGACACATAATTATTTCAAATGACTGATTTAGTTCTATAATCATTAATTTTTTTAAGGTTCGATTTATATCAAACCGAAGCAAGAGCCAAGCCAACAAAGTGAAATTGCTATAAAACGTTTTGAAAGCAAAATAATACGACTACTGTGTGTGTGACATACTAATTATTTCACACCACAGTAGTATCATCTCGCTATAATATTTATAATAACCCCGCGATTTACCTTTCCAATGACTTTACATTTATATTAATTTGTAATCGTATACAAAAAAAATCGATTAGAGTTGTCAATATATTTACTTATTTTGACTATGGCAACACTTTAACGTAAGAATAGCCGGCAGTAGGTAATTCATTTTATCAAAACAATTTCATAACTTATTATGTTTACAAAATAAACCCCTATACAAAATTGGCATTCTAATTGCAGAATGAGTTCAAAAATAAAGAAAATAATTGTAATATAATTTTTATCTTGATGCATGAGAAAAACCAGTACCGTTATTGGTCATGATTCTTTAGTAATGTTTACATCAACGGATTGGCAGGTATGGAATCCTATACAGCGTTCTACACATTTTATTAGGTAGTCTATAGTAGTTTATAGTAACCATGACCTGTGTTTACCTTCAAAGTATTCAGGTAAATCTCTCAATATCACCTTAACGTTTAACAAACATAGCTTACTTTAAAAGGGTTTGTTTGCATTCAAAAAGGGCGTTAAATGACTTATTTTGCCTTAGAATTTTCATTGAAGGTTTTATTTATAAGAAGAGCTATTCAGATTAGAATTTATGAATAAACATAGCTGTTGATGTCTTTGGCACCTAGAAGGTAAGATACATTAAAACATATTTGAGCGATGACTGGTAGTAAGTTTTTAGGTTCAGAGTTTTAACGGTTTGAGAACTATATGACCTATGTTAATGATGTCATGATCGTATTCAGTCTATAGACACCTTTGATGAGATTGTAATAATCATATCGATATGGCGCTCTTGCCTAGCTTGTCGTTGGTCTCGGTTATCATTTATAGATATTTGGCAGTCGTTACAGGAAGTCAGTGGCTTGAAATTCTAAAACACAGTTTTATCAAGGGGTAGAGGAGGTCAGATTAGCAGTCACCCCATGTAAGTTGCTTGGAAAGACTGGATGCCGATCCCAACACTGTTGGGAAGCTAACTCAGAAGATAATAATTGACTGAACAACCATTAGGTACAGCGTATTTGATACAAAGCAATATCATCACACTACATGAAACACATTAAGTTTTCTAAATAATAATAATAATATTGTTTTATCTGGGACAACATAAGATCCATTTTGTTAGTAAATGACTTATACACTAGGATTAGTAACAAATTTTATCCGATATAATTTAGTGAGTCATGTACTTACGAGGCATTTCATGAGGACAATGATTCCGCATGAGATGCCTCAGCACAGGAGCTCTCGTGTCCTCAGCCACGACTTTCAGGATGCTATTGTCACTCCCCCGAATCCTTCTCACAAGCGATGCCACCCTTTTCCTGATGATGGCATGGAAACCATCTCTCCCCGATCTAAAGCTCCACTCCTATTGAGTACAAACTAATTGGATTAATGCAAGCAGGTACCTACATACAGACAGGATCAGAAACTAAGCTTATAAAGCAACTAGTTATCAATAAATCAAATCCCTTTAAACGCCAACTCCAGAGCATTACGTACGTCGTTCAGGCGTATGAATACGTCAATGCGACGTACAATCGCCGTGTCGCTTCCTGCTCCATCTGACATACGTCATTGACAGGCAGACAATGACGCCCACGGTATCATAACAACATACCTAAAGGTATACCTACGTCGATGTTATCAATTAGCTCATCAAAAGAGGCTGGGTTGGGAAATGTTGCCGAAAGGCGATGGAAAATGACAGTTCAAGTAATTGTGTGTACAAACGTTTGGTAAATTATGCTTGAGGAGTTTGTGGCTAAATATTAACAGCCACTTAACGCAAGTGGCTGTTAATATTTAGCCTCAAACTCATCTTCAGGTTAAGCCGCACTTATCTAGGCTGGTCAGTGGATGAGTGACCACTCATTACATACCAAGTTTCATTTGTGCCACGGATTGGTCCCCGTTGTCATATTTGGTAGATTATCTTTAACAGTCGCTACAGGTAATTGGTTGCCTGAAAGTCTGACAACCAGTCTAACCATGGATTATCATACATATTACCCAGGACTAACTGGGTTGTACTGGGTTAAAGTAGCTGCATCCGGTTAGACTGGAAGACAAACGTCCCATACTGTGGATTTGTGGAAAAGGCTGGGAAGGTGATGAACGTTTTTCCTTTTTTATACACCATTAACTTGAACGGTAGGTATTGTGTGTGGTTTACATTTTACTTCAAATTAATTTCAAACGTAAACCATGTTTACATGCTCTAATACTCGTTTGCGTCATGTTCTTACACTTCACAAATGAGTTGTTATCAGGCTCACAGATTACCATAATGCATTATGACAATATTGATCAACTTTATGCTTTAAGGTTAGCCCCTATTCTATCAACGATAGTTAGTCATACTTTGCACTTTTTTTTATGGCCTTTAGAAAATCATCAAATAACCCCTCCCGCTCTTAGGAAGAGCGAAAGGGAATGTCAGACTTCTACTGACTAAAACCACCCATGTTCTTTCTTGCCCCTTTACGTCAACGCCGCGGTATCTCTTGCGAACCACCCGCAGCATACTTTATCTCACATACTTTATCTAAGACAAGTTTCGTGATGGAAAAACACAATAACTCTTTGAATCCGCATCCAAATCGGTTCATCCATGTAAGACTAACGGTGTCATTTGATCTTAATGTCATTTAATACCTCACTTAGTAACTAAAAAGGTGAGGCTGTACTTAGTACCTATAAAAATCAATTCACAACTTTTTATGCCCATAATAATTGTTATCATTAATCAGAAATAAATTTAGTTTTTGCTTATTAAAATAATATTATATGCTAATCAAACCATTAACGCATAATGTCGCGTGAATATGATCGATAAACTGTTGATTTAAGATTAAATAACTTTGATTTGACTAGCCATACTCCAGGGTTGCCTTGTCTTGGTGACGTACTGATTTCCTAGTCATATTTTGATATGTTTTTATAATATGGTGTTTTACCGTCTACTGGTATTGTACCTTGATGCAGTTCACTTTTTTAACTGCTGAGGTGATAATGCTCAAAGAAATGAGTGGGTGTAACGCTAAAATATGGACTAAGAAACAATTGTATAATGAGAGGACATTTAAAAGTGGCACCGGTGACTGATCATTTGTCAACACAGGTCAACGGTTGTCTTGCAATGGGATAAGGGTAGGAGAATAATTAGTGTATTTAAGCTAGAGAATGGAATAAAAATGAAATCATTGAAGAAGTTTTTTATGACGGAGCTATTTATGAAAACGAATTGACACTTTTTTTTTGGGGTGGGAAATCATCAAATAACCCTTTCTGGGCAGAACGGAAGGGAGTGTCAGACTTCTACTGACTGAAAACCACCCATGTTCCTTCTTAGCCCTTGTACCGAGGCCGCTCTTTCAAACTACCCGCAGCCCAACAAATTGACATTTGATTTGGATTTCATCATCCTCAACTTCTTATTCTTGTTCCATTCTTCCATGCCAATCTTCGCGCTACTATTTCCTTATTTTACACTTGGTTTAGGTTTACTGAAGGTTTTTCTCCTGATACTATATTATTATCGACTATAATGACAACCCTTGCTTTTTAATGACACACAATCTAGTATTACACAATAGGTCATGTGAATAAACTAAACAACGATAGTAAAAAATCTGAAATACCAATGCACGCTAAAGTTCTAGACCAATCTTGATTACATAGATCTATAATTACCAACTTTATTCCGAATACATATTTTTTTATATATATTGTCACTCAAAAGTAACCGAAATTATTATGTAATCATAGTTGTTACTAAGTTATCACATAATATATGTTATAATAATAAACACAAAATATAATTATATTTCATTAACAAGTTATGAAAATGTTGTACGGACATAAAATATTAAAGAACATGTCATTTTAATTGGTCGCGTTTAAATTAATATTGAAAGTGATTAATGTCTTATTCGGATAGTAATATGTCATAACATTATTAGAAATTAAAGACTATTAACATAAATCATAATTCAACATGCATGCAGTTTAATGAGTTGTCAACCGTTAACAGCTTAAGTGTTTTTTTTTATTTATGCGCGCCTTCATTGCGTACTTTTTAAATGAATCATATAACTTGGTTTTTGGTTTGTTAGTAAGGTTGGCTACATTTGTTACCTACTATGAATATTTTTATAAAAACTCATTTAGTTGAACATAAGGTACAATTAAAGGTTAAATAAATTAAATAAATAATTAAATTACAATTTAAGGTTTAGTCATTAATGGTAATCTGTGAACAGCGCTGTGGGCTACATTATTATTTAAGTTATTTGTTTTCATGTTGTAATGTTCCATAATGTAGCTGTTTGTTGTTCCTATTTGATAAAATAAAATAAAATAAAATAAAAACATAAACTGCAACTCCTGAAAACCTGAATTATGAAGCTCAACGAAATTTCTGATACACAATCGAACTTTTTTGGATCCCGCGACGAAATCAATCAGAAAATAAGGTGATGAATCAATGAGACTATGCTAAAGCCTACTTAACAGAAAGTACTGTGTTTATGTGCAACGATTGAAAAAATTTGGTTTATTTAGGTACTTTAACTTCGATGAAGTTAAAACATGTGCGTTATTTTCGAATTTAGATTAGTTATCTCCTTAACTAATCTTGAAATGATTTTGATATTCAAAGATAAACAAATAAACTCTACCTATCCAATCTAATCTTACATAAGATGCTTCCGAAAACCACAAAACCATTCCTTATTTACATTTAATCCTACGTAAACAATTTAAATCGCATAATCAAACATGTTAATCCGTAGTAAAGCGCGTAGCAACAATAAATAGTGTACAAAATACACGATAGTTTTAGTAATACTAATGCGGAGTGACAAGGCTGTGTACGCTCAGTGGCGCGTGTGTTACACGATCAAACATCCGCGTGCTACGCCACTGGGTAGGTTAAACAGTAAATGAAAGTGAAATTGTTAGCTGTTTTTTTATAGGTAAACTAATACTATCACAGGAATATCTGCCGTGATTATCCTTTACTATGAGCACAGCGTCACAGCGTTTTACAGTATCGTAATATCGGGATATACACACCGTGAAAGCTTAAAACAATATTTGTTTTATTATTAATTTATTGCCGTTATGTTTATAACATAGATTTTACGCAGTTTTAGGTATAGTTTACAAATTGTTAACATTTTTGCTGAGTTTGTTTACAGTTTAAGAAACTCTACACATGATAAAGGAGACCCAATTAAGTATTAATTTGAACTTAAACTTAATTGAATTTATTATGAAACCTAAGTATAACATGAAGAAAAAAAACCTAGCTACTCGTAGTAATTCATACCATCTGCTTATGTTCTTTATATTTGATTTGGGCGTAGTCAATTTTAAAAGTAAAAGATAATTACACTATAGTACCTTAAAACTTTGAGATATTTCTCTGTTCTCAAATCTCGATTTGTGGTTCAGGTTGCCAATTCCCAAGGCAGTACCTGGGAACGTATCTCACCCAGAAAACGCTTTCAGCCTCACCATTAATATTTCCAAAGGGAATATCTAAACCCTTGTATTAATAAACTTTAGAGGCCCCATAGAGCTTTTCAACAATATCTAACGCCAATTAATTGGTAAACAATTTCAGTTAAATTACGGCGAAGTTGAATATTTAAACTAAAAATAACATTATTGTTTCGAAAATTAATGGAGCCTACGATTACAGTGAATAATTTTCACGAATAATTTTGTTTAATTTATACCAATTTGACTTACTGTTTATATTTTTGTTATTGTAAGGGTAAGTACACTTTAATAGGTAAATGGCATTCGTGGTCTTTTTGTGTAGGTATACATAAAGCTAGTGTTTGAAGCGTTAGTTTTCTATTAGTTAATGAAAATCTAGGTAAGCTTTTGTTAACAGGATACTTTAATGCTAATCAAGCTAACCGAATTATACTTTTAACCGAATTATATTAAACTTTTGTGCGAGACCAACCCGCCCAGGTTGGTCTCGCACAAAAGTTTATTATAGAATCCTACTAACAATGCTATTATTAGGTAGGTAATTTTTTACCGTGGATTTATTAAATTAGTATTTTAAGCAACTGCTGTCCAGGTTATTAAGATTTTCGAAACTGTTTTCTTTGATATTCTTTGAATTATATACTTTGAGTTATGTTACATAAAATTAATCCTCTGACATGCCTCTGTGGTGGCGAGACAATCTGGACGCGTAGCAAGAGATGGTTCGAGGAGGCACAGGAAAAGAGCTCTTAGAAGGAATTGGGGGAGGCCTTTGCTCAACAGCTAAAAATAAAACCTCTGCTAGGGTTTGCAACCAGTCTAACCGTATGCAGCTGAATACTGGTTGTCTGACCTTTGCAGCCTCTCGATTGTCATACTTTTGGGCATTCGTCTACCCGAAAGTAAATAACATTCTAGATTTTTTTTTTTCAAATTCAAAAATCTTTATTTGTGACACATAGGTAAAAGAGTTATCAGGTGTTATCAAAAGAATATATAGTATCACTATGTGCTGCCTTGCAAGGCATACAAAAAAACTTAATTATCTAAAATAACAATAGGAAACAGTTACAGAAATTGTATGACTACAATGCAAATTAAATTAAAATTATATTGAGCTAGAGAGCTATTTTAATTGCCACCAAAACTCGCAGTATCATTGTCTTCATAGTAAACGCAGTTATAACCGTTAATAATAGAAAAACTTTAAGAAAAAAAACCGGACAAAAAGTTTTCCAACAAACTTTTCCGGTAACCTATATTAGTTGCTTAATTATTAGTTGTTCTAATTAAAATTGTAACAAAAAGCGTTCAATCATTTGAGATAACATCGTGGTGTCAGCAGTGAGGTTTTAACATGCTTTGCTACTGATCCCTATCACGTTGATGGTTGAGATAATAATTATAGTAGAACTTGAGGGTTATTTTTTTCACTATTTACGTGCTATTGCTAACCGACAATCAACTTGTAAGTTTGGGTTTTGATATGAGCTTTGCTATATTTAAAATTGCTTTGAAGTAATCTTCGGAAAACTTGAGTGATTTACACACATCAAAAGTGTCTAGGGATCAAGCATTTTTATGCGGATTTCTTGAGATTGAGATGTGGCTTTGTAATAAATTTATGATTTTATAAATTTATATGGATCCATTTTGGTGCATTTCATAATTTATTATTTATTCATTAAAATCCTGCCAGGAAGTCCATCCTTATAGTGGTGGAACCATCATGGTATGGGCGGGTATTTGGATCGGCGGAAGAACTGAGTTGATTTGGATCAGAGGCAACCTCAACGCTCAAATTTATGCTGAGACGATTGTATCAGACGTCATCGTTCCTCTACAAGTGCAAATCGGTCCCTTATTTCAGTTAATGCATGATAATGCACGACCGCACACCGCAAGAGTTGTAAGACAGACTCTCGCCGCAGCTAACATCAATGTCCTGCCCTGGCCTGCTCAGTCGCCAGACTTGAACCCGATTGAGCATGCATGGGATATGCTACAGAGAAGAGCTCTGCCGAATATGGAGGGTATCCAGTCGCAAGAAGACCTTTTTTTGTTGTTGCAACGAACATGGGCGGCCATTCCACAGCGTGATTTGGATGAACTCATTTTGAGTATGCCAAACCGATGTTCTTGTGTTGTTAGTGTTCGCGGTAGAAACACGGATTATTAATTGTTTAAGTTACCCAATAAAATTTTAAAGAAAACTGTTATTTCAGTCTTTTTTTCGAACTTTAATGTTAGTGGTTCAAATGTCAAAAATCTCTTTATTAGGAAAATGGCAAATTTCTTTATTAATGCAAAGGTGACTTGGTTTATCGTTACTGTGACAAACGAAAACACTTTATTTGATGAATCCTTAAAGAAAATTTTAAATAATATCAATCAGGAGAAAAGTTATTGCAAAAATATATGTTGATCCCTAGACACTTTTGATGTGTGTATTTTGAAGTTATCAAATTATTTATCGTAAACACACTCACACCTCTGCCTTATACATCGAGGCAAAACATGGTATAATGTTATGTGCTTTGAAATATTCCAGTTCATCTGGATTAAAAAATTTACTTTTATCAAACATCACCCGGTTACGACTGTAACTCCTGAAGGGTTAGGCAGAGCTGTGCCTAATAGTACACACACAATATTTCATCAAGCAAGCATTTTCGAGCCTATAATTGTCAAGAACTGGGTACAAATCCGAATCAGTGACGGCTACTGAGTAATTCCTGATAGAAAATTCCAAAACCCCTTTACCTGACCAGGGAATCGAACCCAAAACCTCACGCCAAGAAGTCACACCTGCGACCACTTGACCAACAAAGCAGTCTGTTCACAATTAGACTGTCTTTAATTAAAAGAACAAGTAAAATTGCACTGTATTTCTTAAAACTTCACGAACCATTTTTCACCAAACGACTTCATTATCAAAAACAACGTAGAACTCCTTAGAAAATGTTAAGCGTGTTTTAAAACCTTAACCTATTTGGGTCACAGATAAGTTTGCCTATTCGCTTTTCTTTTTTAACTTTTTCACAGACGAGACCATCTTGATACTTGCAAAACACGAAATAAGTAGGTTAGCCGTACTTTAAATACAGCTCAGCTTTTAAATTGAATAGGCTTTGTCTGTACAATGTTGTTTTCTTTAGAAAGAAAGGCTAGCACTGGTTTTCATTTTCATTTCTAAATTTTTAAAAGGGATTCCGACATCGTCAGGGAAAATCAGGACGTAGGGTGATCTCAATGGCTCATTGAGAGGTATTTTGCTACTCGGGTAGTCTTACCTTAATAATAATCATCATCATCATCATCATTTCAGCAGAAAGACGTCCACTGCTGGACATAGGCCTCCCCTAAGTGTCGCCACATTGACCGGTCCCGTGCGTCTCGCATCCAGCGGAACCTTAATATTAATTAAATAATTAATTTATTTATTTAAACACATACACTGTCATTACAGGCTAACCTAATACAACAGTGTCGTTATAGTTAAAGTTTACCCAAGAGACTTACAATTAACAATCTAAACAATCTAGACTAATTAACTGCATAGACATCAATAATAACCATAATTATTCATCAATAATAATCAACAATCGAGACAAAAAAAAAGCACTCTAGCACTTTCTTATTTTTAACTGATTTATTGGTTTGCCCCAAAAAGCTAAACTAAACGAGGAAGCCCAGTGATTGTATGCAGAGATAGATATAGTTCTGGTACCTAACTTTTTACTACCGTCTCGTCATACTTGGATTTAAAAAGCATTATGTTTTACACAGGCAAGAGAAGTCATCGATTCTCCTCAACCCTTTCATACTCAACGACAAATTCATAAAATATGATCCGTCATTTACGAACATTATTACATTTTATATTCCTGACACAAATGTCAACGTATCAAGCCGATATTTTTGCAGCTTTTAAAAAATTTGGTCGCACCACTATTTTTACGCCAATGCATTTTTAAAAGGCTTTGACTCGGGACTTTTTAACCAATCCAATCACTATATTCGAAATCGTATTCCGTGTTATTTTTATTGTTTCGTGATATAAATTTTTAGTCAATCGTGTTAATCTTTTGACAATAAATTGAACAACCACCAAACTCAACTTGAAACATTCAAGTAGTACCAACTTCCAAACTTATTTCTCTTGAATACTTTGTCAATACCATAGATAACAGAAACAACAGATAAAAAACTGCGATCATGAAGGAAAATTAGGTTTCTGTCATGAAATTATATCGATGTGTCAAAATTTAACGCAAGTTAAATCTCATTAGCTAATGATAATTCTGTAAACTAATAACGACGCGCACTTGACATGTTGGCAATTTTTTTTTGTGATGTTTGTTTCATTATCCGGACATTTTGATCGAATAATTAAAAAAAAACTAATAGTAAAATGGTACGAATATAGAGGGTAGAGGTGAACGTAACATTCCGCCAATTATTTAAGTCCCACGTATAAAGGAAGAGCTGGTTGTCATCAAACCCAAACTTTATCATTGCTACTGAGAAATTGCTGATGGGTAACCGAATAACACTTTCCCTGCCCCTCGGAATCGAGCCCAGGACCACAAGCTCAGCAGTTACGCTTACCACCACAAGACCAAAGGGATAGTCTTTTAATAACTCTAGCTTATGCTCGTAGCTTGACCTGCGTGTAGTTCGATAATAGTACCACGGGATCAAATATCCGGGATAAAAAGTTTTCTATGTATTCATTCGGGTTATAAACTATCTGGGTGTTCTGATCATCCCAATCGATTCAGTAGTTTTGGCGTCAAAGAGTGTACCCGTCCATACATCTATTCATCACCACAAACTTTCGCATTCACTAAATTATAGACGGAACCACATTCAAAAGAGACTTCATTAGCCAAAGGTGACATTAAAGCCACACACCTAGTCACATAGGTATGTTAGTTTCTTAAAACGTGGTACTAATTAGAAAGTTGCTCCCCAACTGAAACTGCGATGCATTGCAATATTATAGTAGCCGAGTTTCTACAGTCAAACTTTTACACATTACTGAAATAATGTTGAACAACACTTTCTTTGCGGGAGTCTTGGAATGGGGGCAGTAATATGTAATAAGGTTAAAACTTGGCGACTTGTGTGCTGTAAATGTATTTCTAAGTTTAGTTCTTAATATACCACTGAACTTATTAACAACTCTATAAAACGTATCAGAAATCTAAGGGAAAATTTAAATTAATCGGGCTATAGAAATAAAGAGGTCGGATAGGCCGTATTATGGTATAATGTCATAATTATATTAGTATGCAGCCATACTCTGTAAGACTGGAAGTCGACCCTAACATAATTATGTAGTTAAATGCATGGGACAAGCCCGCCACACTATTCCCAAACCATTGTAACTCCTGTTAGCCAGAATCAACAGTGGCGACCACAAGAAAAGCGCCGAGACAATGAAGCTCGACGAAGTCCCAGAGATCCGAAGCGATTTAACTGTCTTGGATCCCGCAACGAAATTAATCAGAAAATAATAGCGGAGGAGTAGGAAAAAACATAATTTCCACTTCCCTCCCTAACAGCAGGAGACAGAACAGAACAAGGCCAGTAGGCACACAGGGACGTATACAACTGATGGGATAAGCCCAGCTGTTGCCTAGCACCACGGATATTATTGTCATTAATATTACTGGGTCCTAAGTTGTGAGCTGTTTTTGATTCCAATAATAGGTATGACAAAAGTGCTTGAACGCACGGAAATTTGTTCTAGTTTCTACAAGGTCCGTAAAGCAAGGCACATGTTAATATATTAACATCTTCCTGGGCCAGTGGCCATTTCGAGCAACCCTGCTACTCTCCTCGCCAAGCCCGGGTCCATGCCCGGTATACAGACAATCTTAAGTTATCGGTTTCAGGATACACCAAGAAGGTCTTTCCTTGCAGTGGGATTTTAAGATAAAAAAAGAAAACAGTTGCTGACTCCAGACAACCCCGGATGCACCAAAATTCCAATAAACAATTACCGCAACATAAGTAACTACTCAAGGTCTCTTGCGAAAGAGCACAATAGGAGCTAACTTTATTTATATAAGTACTTCTGTCTCCCACCGCAAACATATGCAACAAACCAAAGGTACACTGTCCTACAATTCACGAGCACAACAAGCACGGATTCACAAAACAATTATCACGTTCAACGTGTATTCACGACAATAGCAAAGGTTTTGCAACATCTAGAACAGAGGCACAAGTGTTCAGTGTTAATGTAACTTCAAACACGAACGACTTTATAATTAACTAGCTTTTGCCAGCGGCTTCGCCCGCGTGAAAATGACGATTTTCCGTACAAACTTTCATCCCCTATTTAACTCCCTTAGGGGTTGAATTTCGAAAAACCCTTCCTTATTCCTTGTCTACATTATAAAGGGAACCTCTGTGCAAAATTTCAGCTTTCTAGGTCCAACGGTTTGGGCTGGGTGTTGATGAGTCAGTCAGTCAGTCAGTCAGTCAGTCAGTCAGGACTTCTCTTTTTATTTATATAGACTAACTCAAAAAAAAAAAAAGTGAACAATAATTTTAGTACCAGAAGTCGGTGACTTTGTTTCATTGACTTTTTTGTCCCCGACTTCCAAACGGAAAACTATAGGTATTTCACATTTCTTAGTATTTTTAAAACATTTAAACAGAAATAGAAACTCTTCTTTTTTGAAAATCAAAAATCAAAAATGCTAGGTAACTCTTTCTTTATCGTGTTGAGTGCCGCAGTTTCATAAGCCCGCCATGAACCTTTGACTTTTGTTTACATGATGTCGTGAAATTTCTCTCAGGCATGCTGGTTTTGCCTCGATGTTTAAATCCGTTACCGAAGCAAGAGATAGAGAATCATACAATACTCACATGACTCCGAAAAATCAGTGGTTGTTCTTGGGTTCGAATTTTTAACCGACTTCTAAAAAAAGAAGGAGGTTCTCAATTCGGATGTTTGTATTTTTTTCTTTTTTTTTTTTTATGTTTGATCGGGCATAACTCCGTCACTTGCTAACCGATTTGAAAAATTCTTCTTTAATTGGAAAGGGTATACTTCCCAAATGGTCCCATAATTTTTTTATCGAAATCAGACAAGCGGTTTTTGAAAAATCAACAAAACTCAAAAATAAAAACTACATTGTCCACATTATGACCCATGAACATGTGAACCACTAAAAAGTGAAAAATAAAAACTTTTTCATCATCATCATCATCATTTCAGCCAAAAGACGTCCACTGCTGGACATAGGCCTCCCCCAGGCATTTTTGGGGGGGGTTTGCCATAATCGCCACGCTTGGCAGGCGGGTTGGCGATCGCAGTATGGTTGTTACAAAGACACAGAGAACGCTGCTGCCCATTCTCTGGTAAGTCCCTTAGTCGCCTCTTACGACACCCACGGGAAGATATGGGATGGTGCTATTCTTTACGTCCGACACCACACGGAACTTTTAGACGAATAGAATTAGTATCACCCAGAGATAGTCAAGTCATAGGTCTAAAACTTTTTAACAAAAAATAAAACCGACTTAAAAAAAAACACAAAATAGTCAAAAATAAATCAGTTTCTGAAGTCGGTTTGTTTGTTTGATTTCATTTTTTTTGCCACCGACTTCAGAAACTGATTTATTTTTGACTTTTTTGTGTTTTTTTTTTTGAAGTCGGTTTTATTCTATTCGTCGCAAAATAAACATAAGTCTTTACAGCTAGTCATTATTTTCAATAGTTATTCGTGATAAAATGAACTTAATTACGTTGCGTTTCCACCGCACTTCTGCTATGGCCTCAAGAGCAGCAGATCCGTGAGTGCGCCTGTAAATAACGATCGGGCCATGAAACTAGATGATGCTATTAGACGATAGTAAAAAAACTATATGGTCGACGCAATTATGGGTATGTTGAGGTTTTTATATGGGTTTTGGAAGTACTGGCTACTGAAGGGTCGGCCCTGTTTGATGGCTGACGCAAATTGATTGATTGACCTGCACTGTTTAGGAAGCCGCTACTAGAAAAAGATAAATTTTAGCACAACCGCACGCATAATGCTTTTGGCTATGCTTTTAATTATGCTGAGAGCATCCCATTATGCTTTCGGATAACTTCATTTGCTTGTATGTACGTATAATATAAAGAAAAAAAAAAAAAAGTTGATGTGGCTCTCGGAGACTGCCGCGGTAAAGCTATTGCATAGCATTTTTTATCAACTAATGCAAATAATTATTTATTTTATTTATGCAGTATTTTTTAAAAAGAATTTAAATTATGTAAGTAAATCAAAAGTAACCTTCATAGACTAAGCTAGTAAGAAACTCTATGACAGAAAATTTAAAAGAAAAAGTATTGACAGCTTGTCAGCCTGACGTAAGTGTCATAACATTGAAAAATATGAAAAATATTTATTTTATTTTAGATATTTTTTAAGAAAACGAATCGTCTTCTAAGACCGATTCGCAGAATAGTAATGCAAAAACCAATAAAACGTATTATAGATGCGTAATAATAATAAAATGAATGTATATAGAGTACTCGAGGAGTACTCACTAATTATCTTTCACTATTTTTTCGCATTGAGGTATATGTACTTCGTACTAGAGAAGCTATTTCAAACAAAATAATGTGCGCGCACTTGATGACAGCGGGGCGGGCGGGGGGTGTCATGTTCTCATAGATTACTAAATTACTATCAATACGTACAGATGCGACATAATGTTATTATTCGGCCTACTTGATATAATATTGTACGTATGTACTTAGAAAATAAATAAAAATGTACTTAAACTGGAACAATAATTTTTATTTTTTCTGTGATTGAATGTTGATGGCTGATTCGAGTGCGATACGTCATTAAGAAAGTTACAACGTCGAATCACACGGCGCCGAATGTTTGCGACAACGAAAACTGTGAGCACGAAAGCACGCACCGACGCATACCGTTACAACTGTTGGAAATAACTAATACGAGATAAAGTTTAACAACGGTTTATTATCCGGTAAAGGTTTTGCAGAACAGCGAAACACAATGCACGAGACTTCGAATCACGGAACAACGAATTCACGTTACAACAAAAATCGTTACACCGAAGTCTCGTGCATTCGTTGTAACGGTATGCGTCGCTGCGTGCTTTCGTGTTCACAGTATTCGTTGTCGCAAACATTCGGCGCCGCGTGACTCGACATTGTAACTTTCGTAATGACGTATTGCACTCGGCTGATTCAGTGAATGTTGATTCAAATTTACAAATACTTCTTTCCTAATTAAATGCTTTAGGGTGTGACATATTATAACTAAAATCACATTTCGAGGCAAGACTTCCACCACATTGCCGTATTAAATTACGTATGATAGATGTGTGAAGTGGAAGTTTATAGTGTAATCAAACTTTCAATACAATCTTCACATTTAAACTTTTTTGTTAATTGTCTTGATACATATGCAAATATTATATAACCTACTATCAATTTTGACTTACATGTAGAGGATTCGTGGCCAAGCATTGAATACGTCGATAGTGTCAGGTCTGTGCATGCTAATGTTTTATTCTTTGACTTTCACGTAAATATGGCCGCCACGATGACACATTGCAATTGAAAAAATATAAATAAATCAAATGTGTTTTAAAGATAATAGTTATATTTTAATTACTTGTGATTTTTACTTGTATTTCTTGAATTATTTGTACAGTATCTCAATGCACACGAAGGCATATTTTAGAACAAAAAACTTCACTCAAATGTGTCACGTCGTAGCAACCGCTCGGCATAGACTAAATGAGGTTCAGTGCACGCACTGAAACGTGTGTTACAAAAAATCGAGTTGAGGTGTCTCCTCTAGTACGAAGTACATATACCTCAATGTTTTTTCGTGACTTTCTTCATTAATAAATGCACTTTGTTTATTCATATTTAAAACACTTTGTACACAAATTATACGAGTAAGAATATTTTAGAAGGAGAAAGCAGAGAGACAAAACAGAAAAACTTTACACATTTACAACGTGAGGTTATAAATTATTTAATTTGACAACCTCAGTTGCCAACCTTGTTATTTTCCGTAACCATAGCATTGAGGTATAATGTACTACGCACTAGAGGAGACGCCTCAACTAGATTTTTTGTAACACACGTTTCGGTTCGTGCACTGAACATCATTTAGTCTATGCCGAGCGGTTGCTGCGACATGACATATTTGAGTAAAGTTTTCTTGACTAAATTATGCCTTCGTGTGCATTTAGATACTGTACAAATAATTCAATAAATATAAGTAAAAGTCAAGGAGTGACTTTTCACCAGTAAATATAACTATTATCTTTAAAACACACATAATTTAATCATATTTTTTCCATTGCAATATGTCATCGCGGCGGCCATTTTTACGTGAATGTCAAAGAATAAAATGCTCAGACCAGACACTATCGACGTATTCAATGCTTGGCCACGAATCCTCTACATGCGAGTCAAAATTGATAGTAGGTTGTATAATATTTGCTTATGTATCAAGACAATTAATAAAAAAGTTAAAATGTGAAGATTGCATTGATAGTTTGACTATACTAAACTTCCACTTCACACATCTATCATAGGTACGTAATTTAATACGGCAAAGTGGTCTTGTCCTGAAATGTGATTTTAGTTATATGTCCGTAAACACCGTAAAGCATTTAATTAGGAAAGAAGTATTTGCAAATTTGAATCAACATTTACTGAATCAGCCATCAACATTCAATCACAGATAAAATAAAAATTATTGTTACAGTTTAAGTAAATTTTTATTTATTTTCTAAGTACATACGTACAATATCAAGTAGGCAGAATAATAACATTATGTCGCATCTGCACGTATTGATAGTAATCTATGAGAACATGACACCCCCCGCCTGCCCCGCTGTCATCAAGTGCGCGCACATTTTTTGTTTGAAATAGCTTCTCTAGTACGTTAGACCTCAATGAACCATAGCAACCTGGTTGAGTACTGAATCTTAAATTTTTTGTTAGGAAATTTCTGGATTTGCTCTCCACGCTCAAGGCCAGCGATAGAAGCTATGCAATAGCTTAAAAGGAAGGAAAGGTGTTAAAACATATCATAAGTGTCTGTGTGTGTCCATATACAGTCAGGACGTTTTTTTTCGCATTCTCCCATAAATTACTATTTATTTTTTTCGTAACTTCCTCACAAAATTCAACCATTACTAAGTATTTCATTTACCGTCAATGTAATTGGAATAATATTATTGTTAGAAACAGTAATATCCATGTGTTGCTCTTTAAATTCTATAACTTGTATTAGTGCAGGACGTACCATCATCTTCAGCCTAGCCTTTTCCCAACTATGTTGGGGTCGTTGCCCAGTCTAACCGGATGCAGCTGAATACCAGTATTTTACATAGAGCGACTACCTATCTGACCTCCACAACCGAGTTCATACTGGATAATACGATACCCTTTGGTAAGATTGGTTGTCAGAGTTTCAGGTCACTGTCTGTAACGACTGATATGGCTGCCGGGACAAATAGCTTAACATGATTTCAGTCCAGGATGTACTAATCATTCATAAAACTCCATACAGCTACAAAATTGTTAGTTCATCACAAAATGTTGCAACAAATGAACCTTACCTTATCATCTTACACCGCAAGCGAACAGCGCGTGATATTTCAACAATTTTAGTATTTGCCGTTAGCACCATAATTTACTTAGAATAATGCGTCGCTAGGAATTTCATATTGCAAGGTATTCGTATAGTTTAAGACTAACTACTTGTATGGGAAGGAATTATTATGCATTTTCCAACGCTCATTTTGATTCTTTGGTTAAGTTTGGTTCATTTGCCTAGGATTGTAGATGAGAAATGCTTGAGAAAATAAAGATTTGGTACAAATTTCTGTGATGGTCTTTCGGACTAAAACAAAGAGTTTTTTTCATAAACATCACGCCTTTAATCCGAGCAGGGATAGGCAGAGGTGTATATAATACCACCCACATATCGCCAGTTATGTTTTAGTCCCATGTAATACGGAGCGAGCCTATTCAGATCAACTGGGCCCAGATCCAGACTCTGGGACTGCTACTGACTGCTAACTAGTTTTTTATCATACCGTCCTATGTACAAATATAATTTTTAATACTAATATTAAGAAGAATCTGGGCCGGAATTTCAAACGGTAGGTAATTCCTTTATTAAACTCAATTTAAAAACACACATCTCCCTTCATAATAATTCAGCAAAAGTTTCAGGCAAACGTCTTACAGTTGAACGACGAAAAAAAGTAATTGAAGCAAAATTCTTGCACAAGTTACGTGAACGGTCAGGGATTAATAAAACAAATGTTCCTTCAGTTCTCTTCATCATGCTCTTAATAGACAAACTTGGGATGTTTTTGTTGGCAAAGTTGTTACAAAAGTAAAACATAAGTTTACCGTATTCAGAGTCCAAACAGTACTGAAACAATACAGTTATTCTTTCGATGTTAGCTACGATAAAATGAACACGAATTTTCGATTTGAGTTTTATTTTCACAATCCATTGCGTTTTATAGCTGTCGTTTCTATAACATTAGTTAATGTAACGTAGAAATATTGTAATAAAACTAGTAATTCTTTTGTTATCGTATTTCCTGTTTCCGGACCCTTGTTTTATATTTGTACTAGCTGCGTCCGCGGTGTTACCCGCGATGAAGAAGCTTGCACACGTACACGAACTATAACTTGGAAAAACTGGATGACATCAAATATTCAAAAACATTGTTTCTGTATCCTGATGCAAAATGTTTGAGCGTAATTGGGTTAAAACTATATTTGAGTTTTTTGGTTATTCCAACCCACGGGAACACTGCATGTTTAAGGTATCAAAAGTAATCTATGTGTTAATTTAGAATATTGGCTATCTTGTTACCAAACATCCAAATCTGATAAACCATTGAGCGTCAAGGAGTAACAAACATACACAGGCACACATTTATACACATGCACGACAAACGTATGCCTTTTTAAAACAGATGTAGTTTAATCGGGTTATGGGGAAACTGGCCTCTGGTCCGCGGCCCAGATTACACGGAGTGGGAACAGTAGTGGAAAACTCGGCCGAATGCGTGGGCCAGAATACTATGTTAAAGGAGGTATTGGAATCTTTAAATCAAATCTAAATTATTATTCCTTTCTAATACCATACACATACAGTATGCAATGGTGACACTAATTATTAACCGTTCTGGCCTTGTGGTAGTTTGTGGGACTTTACTATCCTAGTTTCCTACATGCAACAAAAGAAAGGAATAATTTAGATTTGATTTTAAGATTCCAATACCTCCTGCCTACTTCTGATCTCCTGGTAGTTTGTGGGACTTTACTACTTAACCTTAATTTTTCATCTCCAAAAAAAAATGTTTTCAATACATATTTTGATACAAGTACGTTTTGGGTAATGGTTGGTAATGGGTCGTAAATCGACCCATTGGGATTAAATTTCATTAAATAAACTACGATATTTTTTTCCCATGGTATTCTGGCCCACGCATTCGGCCGAGTTTTCCACTACTGTTCCCACTCCGTGTAATCTGGGCCGCGGACCAGAGGCCAGCTGTTTCCCCCTAACCCGTTTAATCGGTTTGCGTTGTTAATCCTTTGAATCGCCACAGCTTTTACAAAACTCTCACAGGCGAAAAATCCCATCAAACAATTTCTAACCAACGTCATGTACAAAGGTTTCTTAGAATCTCAGAATCCATCAATGTTTTTCTCGGAAAACCAAACAAATAATGGTATTATTCCCAGAATTTCGTTAGTGTGCTTTTATTTAGTTGCGCATAGGTGAGCGCCGGTTGCCGACTTTATTTTGTTTGTTGAACTCGCAAACACTGTGTTACTAGAAACGCATGGCTGCCCTGTATTGGAGTGGAGTGGTGAAAATTCGAGCTGGCCTGTTTAAATGCGAAGTTTGTTGATATTTGAACTTTTTAACGCCGATCTAACTTTTGTTGCTGTTTTGGGTTTTTCTATTCACTATGTTGTGATTATGCGGAGGCTGGCTCATAACATGGCAAGTCCGCAGACTTTTTTTATAGGTTCATATATTTTTTCTAGGTACCGTAATGCCTAGAAGATCATGATTTGTGAATTTGATTTCTTAGTCTATTACAATTTGAAGTCAAAAGCTGGAGGCTGGTAAACGGAGGATATCTAATATTTCAGGGATCAGAGTCTAATCACTACTTTGGCTAAATTTATTTCCTAGTGTATTTTCAAGGTCACATTAAGGAAATGGGTAACATAAACAACGTTTTAAATAGATACACAGGTTGGAACGGACACACTTCATGTATACAGAATGTTTTTTTTTAAGTGGGCACCGAAGTGGTGCCAAATCCATTACTTACATAATATAAGTATCTAAATAATGGATGTTAGTGGTAAGCTACTAATACTTACTTAGATAAGGAATAACAAAAAATACTCAAAACAGTAAAACTACACTGAATTAGATTTTTTTGAAATCAATATTGCTGGCCAAGAATCGACACCATTGATTGTGAAAATAAAACACACTGTATTAACACACCATTTGATAATTATTTTTTTTATTTGAAACATTTATTTAAAAATGTAAGACTATACTAAATATATAAACTAAACTAACCTAAAAACAAACTAACTATAAAAGGGCCTCGAAAAACTCCTCCTCAACGCTGTCAGCAGGTAAAGTACCCAAGAGACTGGCAGCGTTGCCGCGTTGTATGGCAACACTTATCCTCTGGCCAAAGAAAAGGGGAGGAAGGGAGAAAGGAGGAAGCGTCAACAAGGCGTTTTGAAATATTCTTAAAAAGGCTGTGTGCAGTAGGACCCCACCCCACCCTTTACTAATTAGAATCAATTAAATAATCCAACCACGAAGTCTCTACTCGGAACAGGAACAAGCAGTAATCACAAACATCAATAGTCCTTGCAGTCATTATTCGAATAAAGCAATCAATTAATTATTTTTTATTATGAAACTAAACTTATTGAATATTAATAGAAACGTTTCACAAAAGTAATCATAAATCATGTATGCCAATAAAAATCGGTATCAATCAATAAATTTTAATAATATAGACGTAGGTACACAATTATATAACCGTGTCGAATTTCGACGTTTACAATTGTTACAATTTAATGATTTAAATCATTATTGGCATTGCGTGTGCCATAATGTAAAGTCGAGTACACACTTTTAAGTTGGAAGACAGTTATTACAGTCAGAAAAGGAAATTCCTGAAATCCAACATAATTATAAAGATTTGTCAACAAAAATAAAAAAAATGCAATTCTTTTTTTGATACATCATCTACCCATGTTCCTTCTTAACCCTTTATGTCGAGGCCGCGGTATCTAATACAAATTTAAATGCCATAGTGTTACTTTAAATACCTCCTAGATCCCCATAGTTTCCAATGCATCCATCAGTGCAATGTTTTCGTAGAGTTACTTAGTTTGATTTGCAGAATGCTTAGTTTACGGTGATGAGTCCGTTAACACCTTGTATAATTTTCAGCAACCCATCATCATTACTTCGATGTCTTATCATCAGTCTATAATGTTCCCACTGCAGGAACTCAGGGCTCCTCTCTAGGAGAGGGATGGGCTATACTCCACCACGCGTGCCAGTGCGGATTGGTAGATGACACATGTCTTCGATTTTTTAGTTCTAAGACATACCGGTTTCCTCACGATGTTTTCCTTCACCAGTTTTGAGAGCAGCGGTGAAGAAATAAATAACACAAAGTAGGTAATGCGCTTGATGATGTGTATCCGTTCTCAAATACAAGTGAGCACATAACTTAATAATGAATTAGGCATACAATATTGGTAATTGTAATATATGCGTAGTGCGTGAGCGCTTTTAAATTTATTGGTTGTGTAAGTACTTTAATTATTACCAGTCGGAATCGATTAGGGAAGTCTATTATAGCTGCAAATAGCTGTACTTATTGTGTTTGGCTATGAAATCAATTTCAGGGACGATATTGTATAGAAGGCGCTGTTTAAGTGCGTGTCCTACGCATGTTGTGCCTGCTCGTATAAGAAATAAAAAAAGAAAGAAAATGTATATAGTCTCACACAGGACAACAAACAACAATAATATTATGTTTAAATATTTTAGAATGTATTTAATTTTTAAGTCCCTTTTAATAGGGGGCGACTCTATTGCCATCAACCGTGCACAAATCAAGACTCCGTGGCTGCTACAGAAAAAGTCCTGATGGTAAACCTAATAACACTTCATGCGATCGGGGAATTGAACCAAGGACCTCATGCTCAGGAGTCGTGCAGCTGGTGACTACTCGAGCGAGGCAGCAAATTCAATAACCGACTACTGACAAGCTTTAATATGACAATCCTATTGAAAATACTTGTAGGAATACGAAATACTCAATATACATATATATCAATATATATATTCTCTATTGTCAATTTTTAGAGTGAGTAGGATGTTCAGGACGTTTTAGTTTTAAAATTACCATGTAGCTACAGTAAAGTTGAAAAAGCATTATTTTGTATCCTGAGAACTCTAGTGCGATAAATGTGAGGTCGAATTGAGACGTGAACCAAGTCGATGAGGTCATAGTTCACTGTATAGATTGAGGAAAGCAGTTCAACTTTAGCTTGCTATTTTCGCAGAATAAAACCGTTTGCTACTAAACGTAAATGTTGTTCGATTATTGTGAATGATAGTTTAAATAAGGACTGGAGAAGTGAAAAAGGAATGAACCTAAATGTGGTTCTTCTTCTTCTTAAACGTGTCGATGATCATTTAGAATGAGTCAGCCCAAAATTTGGCTATGAGTTTGACACTTCTGCGGCGTCCATCAGCTCCTGTGATGGTTCACCCTTGTTTCGCTGAACAACTTTTGGTGTAATGTTACTAATTCGAATAACGTTTAAGAAAGTAATCATTTTGTATAATATCGGTTAACATAATTTTCATTTCATCGAATATTTATTTGCGATAACAACATTTGCGCTATTGATCAAAAGGTATTAATGTTCATTTGATATAATGTTCAGGTGGTATAACATATATTTTATCGAATATTCAATTGGAGTTTCCGTCAGCAGGTCGACAGCAGACAGAAATAGTTCGCGGGGCTCCGTCGACCTGTTGACGGTAACGACTGAAAAGAAACGAATTATTAATGAACTAAATATTCGATACGTCTTTCGACTAAATCATTATTAGTTTAAATAAAATTAGTGCATTTGAAAATTCGGTCAAATGATATTATTTCAAACTAGCGGACGTCACGCGGTTTCACCCGCGTAGTTCCCGTTCCCGTGGGAATACAGAGATAAAAAGTAGCCTATGTCACCTGGGATGAATGTAGCTTTCCAATGGTAAAAGATTTTTTTAAATCAGTTCAGTACATCCCGAGATTACCCCTTACAATTTAACAAATATACAAACACACAAACTTTACTTCTTTATAATATTAGTATAGATAAATAAATTTGCTAAATAAAAATCTTCCAAGTAATTATTCGGCCAAATGAATAATAATACGAAATTACTTTATTGTAACTAAAATTAGTCGGAGTGATTTTCGACAAAACGTTGTTACACCAAACAAGGGTGAACCTCCTGTGACCTCCAGGGCAATAGTCATCTACGAATCTGGATATGAGCAGGCTTTTCTTGCTTCGGTCAACCTGTGTCCGGAGTCAATTCAAAGTCTTCAAAGTCAGCTATGGCAACTCGTGTCCTATTTTTCCAAACAACCTTTAACTTAGTGCTATAATGATTAATGATAAAGTTAAAAATTTATTAAATATAATATTATAAGACATTAGATAGATTATAATAGCATGATGTACTGGCGTTTTAACATACATAAGTAACCTGCTTACTTTACTACCCACATCATATCATTCATAACAAAAGTACTTATTTCCTTGCATGCACTGAATATTGGGTACGACCTCATTAATCATTATTGTAATGCCCAACTCACAATCCAACCCTGATTTAGTTCAAATAATATTATTATATCATTACGGAAGGAGATAAAAATCACATATTATTTATTGGACATAAAAATTACAGCTCTTGTTAACAATGTAGTGTCAGTTTTGGAATAAATTATAGTAAGAATGACATGGTCTTGCGCGCTTGAGTTGTTTTATTTGTCTTGCCTAATTTGACCTTAATTATTGTGTTTTACTTTCAAAGACATATAAGTAATATTTTAATGTGGAACAGATGATTATCTATTGTGAGAACTCTTTAGGTACTCGTAACCTCTAGTTTAAGTGATCTTTAAGACACATGTCTTTTTGTAGACTTCTCATTACAAGATAGCTACAGCACCACGTTCATTGCAGAAAACAGGTGGCTAGTTATCTAATTAAGTACTGGATATTAATAATTATAGTTTAGCATAACATAATTAGCCTATAATGTTCCGACTGCTGGAACACAGGTCTCTTCTCTATAGGATGGAATGGGCTAAAATCCATCACGCGGGGCCGCTGTGGGTTGGTAGATGTTACCTGCATTTGGATGTTTGGTCCTTCACCGTTTTGAGAGCAGTGGTGATGGACTAAACTAGACAAAGTAACACGCCTGGTTATATATTTTTAAACAACAAACTTTTATGTTGAAAATATTGCACTGATACAAGTATTACACGCTCAAATTATTTTTAATAAAGTGTTTCATAAAAGGATTTATCCTGTAGTTTGTAACTTCAAATAAAACGTTTCAAGTTTGTCATGAAAATTGTTTTTAAAACATAAGTTATGAAAAGCTGAAATAAAAGTTTGTAGCCCAATTTGAACATGTTACTGAGACCTAAAATACATAGAAGTTATTAAAGTTAGAATGTTTATTTCACACAGCAAAAGTTGCAACGTAACGTTTTTGTCAAAAGACCGAATATAGAATCAAATATAGTAACATGTAACATGGCTCGGGAGGTACTGACCTTACGGTTTTGAAAACAATACAAATGCCCGTTTGACTTTGTATAATATTTTGAAACGACATTTCAACAAAAAAACTTTTAAGACGACGGACTTTGACATTTATCGAACTGGATATGTTTGCGACAAACCTGCACAGTTTTCACAGTTCATTTCAGTTAACATACTAGCGTGTGTGACTACTTTATGAGTTTTTGACAGCCAGGGCAAATCGTGATAGTTATTACTATTAAATAGGTGTATGGAAATTTTCGAGTTTCATTATTTTTTTAGACTTTCGTCATCATTTCAGCCAAAAAGCTTCCACTTTTAGACATAGGCCTCCCCCAGGTGTCGCCACATTGACCGGTCCCAAGTGTCTTGCATCCAGTGGGCCCCCGCAACCATCACCAGGTCATCGACCCACCTAGTTTAAATAAGGACTTTATATTGTAGTAATTAGGTAGCGTTAACATTCCTGGATAAATCGAATGAAAAAGCAATTGGAATAATTCCTAGCTACTACTAACTTTTTGTCACTTAGTGTAGTTACCCTTCGATTCTCACGTTAGTCTTGCGGAGATTATTATCTTAAAAGCATTGCACTAACATTCCATGCGACACATTCAACGGGATCTGTAGATTATACACAGATACAGCATTGTAGGTACTAGGTAGGTACCTATTAATTGAAATCAATGATGTTTGTTGTGTGGTTTAAAGGTATTTAATTTGATACTTTGTTTTACACGGTTCATACTATTTTGGGTTAGAACTTGCAATTGCTATAATAATTGCATGCCTGCAAGCTTATGTTGACATTAGGGGGACATAGCGGGGCGTATTTTGAGAATATTGACAGTGTCGCATCCTATTACATGGGACGTAGACATAACTGGTGGATGTGGGTGTACTAGTTAGGTGCACTTCTGTTTTACCCTTTGCGGATTAAAGGTGTGATGTTATGTTACGTACCTATGTTAACTTGTAGGTACTTAGTTAAGGGGAAATCATCTAACAATCATCATTTGGAAGACTGGCCTGTTGGTCTAGTGGTTAGTGACCCTAACTGCTATGCCGGAGGTCGTGGGTTCGATTCCCACCCAGGACAAATGTTTGTGTGATGAGCACGATCATTTGTTCTGTGTCTGGGTGTAATTTATCTATAATATGTATGTATTTAGAAATACATAAGTATGTTTATCAGTTGTCTAGTACCCATAACACAAGCTCTGCTTAGCTTGGGACTAGATGGCGTTGTGTGATAGTTGTGGAATATTATATCATTATATTATATTTGTATAAAAAACCCGAATTAAGGTATTTGCTTCCGTCAGCATTTACTGTAATTAATAATTTAATTATGTTTTTGGCAGTTTTGCTCAATGAATGGTAAAATAATTGCTGTTATTAAGATCAAATCGAACAGCTTGATTGGTAGGAAACCAATCAAGAAAATTGGTTCTAGTTCTCAATAAAGAATGTGCTTTAACTGCCTACATCATTACTAGCTTTTCCCAGCACATCATACTACTGGAATATATATTATATTATGTGCCAGGTCACGGATTACCGGTGAGTCAAATTACATCAAAATAATTTAGCAGTGAAAAAATAATTGAAAGAGTTAAAACGATGTCAATAATAATTATGTATTATAACGTAATGACGTTATAGTTATAATACATATTATTAACTGTATTTAGAGTTGGGCTTCATTTTACTGGGTTTGTCCATCAGGAATTTCTCAGAAGCAGCTATGAAGTGTGTATTTGTGCCCGTTTGATGCAATAGGCTCACCCTATTACGTGCGACTAAGACATTACTGGTAAAATGAGAGTGTCCTAAAACGTACACCTCAGACTCTGCCTAACCCTTCTGGGATTACAGGCGTAATGTTATGTTATGTTATGATGCACCATTAAATAATTACTTCTAGTTAGCGCCACATGTTTCCATTAACACACTAAACTAGGATGCAAACATTTAAACGTTAATATTATTCCGACTGATCTAATCTCGGGCTATAAATCGATGGCCGCTCAACATAATTGATTATGATGGTGCACGGACTGGATTGCTTGATATTGGTTTACACCTAATCTAGGTAACTATTGTGAACGCGTGGGAAGATAATGTGATTGCATGGGGTTATTAGAAACTGATGTTTACAGTGATCGGATGTATGGTAGGTCATTAGAATACTAGATTAAAGAATAAGTTAGTTTAATTAAGTTTCTCAGTATTATTTAAAATATTTACATGTTAAAGAAGGCGACGCGGTAGCTTTCAGAACCCTCCGGCCATTTTTGCAACTGCGTTTCATAACAAGTTGCGAACTAAGAAATTTTTTTCTTTGTTCGCAACTAAGCATCCCGAAGATTAGTTTACGAAAAAGTTTTTATTTCCTTTTTCGCAACCATCTTTATCTTCCTGTTTGAGTACACTAATTATAACGGGACGAGCTGGACAGAACCAACAGCTAGTGGTCCTCAATGGCTTGGATCGAATGATTTGGAGGTCATGTAGGGAGGCCTTAGAGCTGCAGCAGGTAACACACATAACTAGGAGGATGCAGTCATGTTAATATTATTCCGACTGATCTAATCTCGGGCTATAAATCGATGGCCGCTCAACATAATTGATTATGATGGCGCACGGACTGGATTGCTTGATATTGGTTTACACCTAATCTAGGTAACTATTGTGAACGCGTGGGAAGATAATGTGATTGTAGGGGTTATTAGAAACAGGTGTTATTAGGTTTTAGCTATTACCGACTGTTATTAGGTCTTCAGTGTAATTGACTGTTTCAGTAACATTAATTACTGTATGGACCTACAATATTAATAATAAAAATGTATACGTGTTAAAAGAAGATATAGTGATAAAAATTGAAAAGAGTGTGCTGTGGTGGTTTGGTCATGTGGAGAGGATGAGTGAAAGTCGATCAACGAAAGATATTTGATTTGACAAGGCAGATGTGAGTGGCAACGCCAGGAGGGGACGCTCTAGCAAGACATACACTAATATTATTGGTGACGTTCTTCAGAAAGGACAGGTGCGTAGTACTCGTAACCGGGCGTGTATTACCAGATGTTTAAATGTGGACGAGGCAAAAGCAGTATGTAAGGATCGTAGCCGGTGGCGTTCTGTGGTGTCAGCCTACCATGCCCATGGGAAAAGGTTGTTAGTTTATGTTTGTTTAAATGTAAAAATGTGTACATGTAACAAAAGAAGAAAAACCGGCCAAGAGCGTGTCGGGCCACGCTCAGTGTAGGGTTCCGTAGTAATAATTCTTTTTTTGTTTGAAAAAAGATACGTTCAGGATAATAAAATATGTGAACGAAGTTAAAAAAAATGGTTGCATATACGATTATACATTATACTAGAAACTTAGTGCAGAAATTATTTTGTACAACTTTTTGTCTTTTTTGTACAAAAACTGTTTCCATCCAAGTTCAAAATGATTTTCCTAGAAAGTCCTTATAAAGTTCTACTTTTCAGATTTTTATCATATTTTCTAAACTTATGGTTCAAAAGTTAGAGGGGGGGACACATTGTTTTTTACTTTTGGAGCGATTATTTCCGAAATTATTGACATTGTCAAAAAATTTTTTTAGCAAACCCCCATTCATTTTTAAATACCTTTCCAACAATATATCACACGTTAGGGTTGAAATTAAAAAAAAAACACTTCCCTCTTTACATATAGGGGGGCTACCCTAATAAAACATTTTTTCCAATTTTTATTTTACCACTTTGTCGGCGTGATTGATACACATATTGGTACCAAATTTCAGCTTTCTAGTACTAACGGTCACAGAAATTAAGCGAGGACGGACAGACAGACATGGCAAAACTATAAGGGTTCCTAGTTGACTACGGAACCCTAAAAAAGACTCTATTAAACACTGTACAAAGGCGGACTTAATGAAGACGAAATTAAGAAACCAAGGGCGTCAAAATATCTACCAGTGGTCTAGTGATCGCAAGCGACTGCTGAGGATGAGGTCCTGGATTCAATTCCCGGGTTGGGCAAAAAGTTATTGGGTTTTTCTCTCAGGAATTTCTCATTATCAGACAAGTAGTTTGAATTAGTTCCCGGTTGATTAGAATAGGGTCACCCCCTATTACATGGGACTTATACATAACTGCTGAAATTTGGGTGTACTATTAGGTTCCTACATCTCTGCATAACCCTTCGGGGACTGCAGGCGTGACGTTATGTACTTCAATAATTACAATAACCACGTTCCATTAATTTCATAAACCACAAACATAACAACATTGCCACACCAGAAATCAGTAAGGCGTTCTAATCGATAAGAGCCCACGTCAATAAAATTACGATAACCCGCACACCGAGTTAAAAGTCACCGACTCGGTATGAAAATTGATGGATTTCACAATACAACCCCCTGTACCTACGTACGGCATGAATGCCCGCACACATGCTGAATATCAACGTGTTTACTCCCATTTTCTATTATGAATAAAGCCCCCAAAGCTGCGTGATGGTATTATCGAATTTCCCATCATCGATAAACCCTTTTACCTAAATAGCATATTGAGTATTCAACTTCGTCCTACGAAACGTCAACGGATCGTTTCCTTCGATGGTAGAATGTTCGAGATCAGGTAGCCTTATGAGTTCGGTTAAGGGGCTCAGATGTTCTTTGAAAGTTATAACGTCATAATAGATCTCAGGTATCAGTTGTGCGCTTCAAAGGGTAGCCTTAGATAACGAGGTACCTATTCATTTGGTAGCTCGCACAATCTAAAGGTTTCTGTGTAATAATCGGTGGATGCTTCAGCGCTTTAAGTTATCTTATTCACCTGAACTGAATCGGAGAATTACTTAAGTTTCATTTAATAAGAAAAAGGTCTTTCGAAAAATCTAAATACGGTAAACGAAAAATACTTCGTAGACTGTAAGTAAGAGGCCCTAATACCCTATTAATATTTCCTCGTAATGTCCCTACTCAGTGTCAAGGTACAAACTCAAAATATGTTGAACCCTGGACCATGTGATATCTATTAGGTATAAGATACAAAGACCAGTCAATTACAACAGAACGGACAGAATGTACACACGGCTACACATCAAGCTATACAAAACCAGTTAATCTTGGCCTCACTTTACTAGATCTTTTCGCACAATGAACGATCAGATTATACTGGTTTTGTATAGCTTGATGTGTAGCCGTGTGTACCTAATTAAAGTATTTTACTTGTATTCTATTTATGTTAGTATTTTTATATAATATCCCTCTTTTGAAAAGGGAAAAGATCCGCTCTTTACCAAGTTTAATGAAGTGTCTGACTTTTCTACCACATAAAAAACAAACACAAATAAAATATTATACTCCATCCAAAGGTTGTCTGATGTCTGAAAACCTTACCGTCAGTGTTTCCATAGTAGTTTACTCTGTCGTATATCGTAATATTCGTAGCATAGAAGAAGAGAATCACTAAAGAAGAGAACAAACCATATTAAAAAAATGAGTGCCTACAAAGTTCTCATGTAAACTAAAGTTCTACCAATTTAGAAAATAGCTTTTACCATACACGACAAAGCGACAGTTTCCGATGTAAGCAATCTGCAACCGTTTCCAGTTTCACATTCGCCGTTTTCAGATAACAACAACATTGTTTCAACTGCAGTGAAATCAAATTGTTTTCTGATCTCTGCGAAATGCGCAATTATCCTGGGACTCGACACAACACCTAACATATACACATTTTGCTTACCTCACTATGCAGAAATAGCATTACTGAACACTGAATGTGAACTCTAAAATACAACTATTTACTGTTAGAACAAAGATTATGAATATTTTAACATGAGATACGACAGTCTACTCGCGTAAGTTAAGTAGGTACTGCGCAGGTCGTAAGTGACAGTTACTACGGTTGTTTAGGTAAATTATGTCTTGTAAATATGGTATTTTTACGATATTATCGCTGAAGATTTCTTTGAGAGGGGAGAAACATTTTAAACAGCGATATTATAACGAGAAACTTATGTTGATGTCACTTGAAGTTTACAGAAGTTAGAGCTTCTTTAGTACAATATTTGTATAGTTGTTGGTTTTCTGTGTGAGGACCACATTGTTCTGCTAGATTATCCTCGACTATCAAAGATTAAATAAAAAAAGTTCTCGTGGAACAATTTTCGATCATAACGCGAGCGAAGCCATGGTGTTATGCTACTGTTTAATACATTACTCCTTATATTTAAGAAGTCTAGATTTTTAATCAGATCATAAAATCGTGCGCCGGCAAGTCGCTATTGTTATTTATACAGTATGTTAGATTAAACGAGGGACATATTGAAACCCATAATAGAATGATACTAATAAAAATATGAACGTTTAGAAAAACACTGATAAATAACAGACAGAACCATACCAAATATTTCGGAAAAGTCTTTCAACCCTTGCGCTTATCACAGAAAATGTACGTTGGTCAATGACTTTTAGGTATGATCTATTTTCCCTTTATATTTTTAATCTGGCGTCGGACAATGGCGATAAATAAAGAAACGTCTAATAAAGTGAGATCTGGAGAGCGTGCGGGGTCATTGCATAATTACGTCAGAAATTAAGGTTATAGTTTTTTTACATATTTGGGACGAGAATCGAATCCCTCGTCTGACCTAACACTCTGTTTATCACAATACATTTCATAATTTGGATGTCCAGTGACGTTTCTGCAACGTTTTGATATAATCTTTGCATATGGTGCTGACCATTTACAGACTGTGTTCCCAAGGGAGTCGTGAATACGTAATGTGATAAAACGATGCATAGTTAAGGGAAATTGAAGTGGTACATCGTCCTCGGAATATTCACCCTTAAGTACAGTCGTTTCCAACAATCCAGCATTGATTGCATCGATAAGAAACTTCGGTGACTAGGAATGGAAGCTGTAACTTGCAGGTTATTGAAGGTATGAGCGCTTTTCCAGGTGGTAATGTTAGTTCGGAGGAAGTTTTGCGAGATTTATGCTTTTGAAAACAAAGATTGGAGTATGAGATGCGATAGATATACTTCTTTACAATAATGAAAATCGCTGTTTTTCTTGACGATCATTCACGTATTAAAAAAGAAAACTTTCCACTTTGAATCGGGTTCATTAACAATCTTACATGGAACCCTAACCCTTTTTTTCTAAAATATAAGTAGTCTTAGTAACAAAAGTAGTCCATATAATAATATTTTATATATAAGCTATCTGCCAGTGCCTAATCAAAATTAGTCTACCCGTTTCGGAGATTAGACAAATAGACAGACAAAAGTTGAAACAAAGTGTTTTGTTTTAAGTAGATTTTTATTAACTTACTTTAGAAAAAGAAATGCTGTGCCGGACCCCAAATGAATTGTGATAATGGCAAGAGAATGATGATGATGATGACTTATCTGTTGGAACAACACATCACTCATCATCGTCACACAACTTTAATTTTATTTAAATGTGTAGATGCGATAGTAACTCGTATGGTCCAATTATTGTTAGTTAAACAAACATCTATAAATAAAATAAAAATAAAAAAATAAAATAAAAATAGCTTTATTTTCCTTCTACAATTTTGACATAGGTTAGTGGTTAGTGTTACAAGTTTGACTTATTTAATGTTAGTAATGTTATGTTTCTTGATTTCTATTTACAGTTATTTGATATTTTATGTACAAGGACCGCTAGCAATAGCGGTGAAAGCCTCCTCCATTCGTTTCCATGCTGTTCTATCTCCAGCTGCTCTACTCCAAGTTTTGCCTACTACTTTTATAAATCGTCGCTCCATCTCATTTGTGGTCGACCTTGTCTGCGCTTTTTGTTCAGTGGGTACCAGTTAGTGGTGATTTTCGTCCACCTTTCATCTGGTACTCGTACAAACATCTATACCATAGCATAATAATATTTTTGAATACGAAGCGGCAGGTAAAAGCCAGTCCCATCGAGGCTGCGGGTTGTTCGAAAGAACACAACATTAACATGGGTGGTTTTTAGTCAGTAGAAGTCTGACACTCCCTTCTGCTCTGCCCGTAGCGGGAGGAGTCATTTCATGATTTCCTACACCCAAAAAAAACAAAAAAGGTGAAAGCCAGTTCAATGACATTTTTTAACCGACTTCTAAAAAAAGAAGGAGGTTCTCAATTCGGATGTTTTTTTTTTATGTTTGTTCGGGCATAATTCCGTCACTTGCTAAACCGATTTTAAAACTTCTTCCCAAATGGTCCCATAATTTTTTTATCGAAAACGGACAAGCAGTTTTTGAAAAATCAACAAAACTCAAAAAAAAAAAACTATATTGTCCACATTATGACCCATGAACATGTGAACCACTAAAAATTGAAAAATAAAAACTTTTTAACAAAAAGTAAAACCGACTTAAAAAAAGAAACACAAAAAAGTCAAAAATAAATCAGTTTCTGAAGTCGGTGGCAAAAAAATGAAATCAAACAAACAAAAGTCACCGATTTCAGAAACTGATTTATTTTTGACTTTTTTGTGTTTCTTTTTTTAAGTCGGTTTTACTTTTTGTTAAAAAGTTTTTATTTTTCAATTTTTAGTGGTTTTGTGTTTTTTTTTTAAGTCGGTTTTACTTTTTGTTAAAAAGTTTTTATTTTTTTCCAGTTTTTTTTTTAAGAATTTTTTATTTTGTTCCTTTTCTATACAATTAATTTACCTAGAAGTTTGCTGTAGATGACTTTCTATAAATTGTGATGATTAGTAAGTAGGTACATACATTAAACAAATTCTCATTAAATATGGTTGTTACCAGTAACAATAGAATGTTGTTGTATATTATTACGCCACACAACCAATCTATGATCAACACATAATTACAATAATTATGGCTTGCTGAACGTACTGACTACGGAGTTGAACGATATAGTGCAAGTAGCAAGTAACTACACGAGTTATTTCATATCGTATAGCTGAATGTCGAAGTTTGGCATTCGTGACACCCCCTATTATTAATGGTGTAGCATGAAGGTTTCACAGTGTTTTCACGCGTTAATTTACCTCTGTTATCAACCTTATCTCCATGACAATAAAGATCAGGATAATTTCAACAGACTTGTTAGAGATAGCAACCTATCATCGACCTTATTGCTACCGGCGTTGTGATCATTGTGATTTTGACAGCCATGCGAAGGTAAGATATCTTCATAGGACTATAGGTCGCTTTTGATGGAGCGCATTTGTTTTCTTTATATTGTTGTTTTTGTAGTGTACGACCTTTTGTAAATGACAGTACTAATGGGATTGAATGAATGGCATTTGAAAAAAGAACTTGGAAAACAATGGTGTTTTGACAATGTAGGTATTTGAAAAGAGGATAGGCGACCAACCTAACAGAACTGCGAGCATTTTTTTTTAATTGCTAAATGGACCTGCTCTTCCACTTTGATCACGTCTAGTGGAAAGCGATTGATGATGTCTATGGTGAAACGAGCGTTCCCGTTCCTTCTTCACTATAGTCAACGACAGAAAATTAGCCTCATCATTTTTATCGCCTAGCTTTTTCCCAACTTGGTTGAGTTCGACTTGCTAACTGTATGCCACTGAATACCTTACTGTTTTTCACATGGAGCCACTGCTATTTGACCTCCAAAACCCAGTTGGTATAATACTGGGTAACACGAAACTCCTCGGTAAGACTGATTTTTTATGATGACTCAGGGTTAATTTATACCGCGGCCTCGACATAAAGGGCAAAGAAGGAACATGGGTGGTTTTTAGTCAGTAGAAGTCTGACACTCCCTTTCGCTCTGCCCAAGAGCGGGACCCCGGGGTTATTTGATGATTTCCCAGCCCCAAAAAAACACATGTTTAATTTTTACTTGCATTTTATTGTTGTCTCCTACACAATACAGGTACATAATATGCTGGACGATAATGTGGAAAGTGGAAAACTTTTATTATTAAATTACCTACCTGACATTTGCTCTCCTTGACCATCATCATATTTTACTAAAGTCTTATCTATTCAACGTACCTACTGGTACAGTATAGGCAGCAGACGTAATATTTTACAGACAGATCCTGCAGATGATGTATGTGATATTAAAATAAAACATCTAATATCTGGCTGGGAGCCATTTTAATAACTGCGCTGTTCCTAGTGTATAGTGCTCATATTATTCTTTTTCAACATGCAATGATGGCTCTTAAAATTGAAGTTTTTAATGTAAACTGGGACATATAATATTAAAAAACATGATGCCACGTTGTTTTCCACGCGCACCTCAAAGAGTTCTCAGCATAGTCGACGGGGCCCTCAAGGGCCAGTGCCTGCCAGAGTAACGGAATTTGTTCGATAAAGTTACCGCGACCCTGGAACGCAAAAAGCATTGGAAGGAATACGAATGGATTTAAGTCAGTATGAGTCTGACACACAGGGAGCCCTTCTGCCCTTCTGCTCCACACAGGGAGTCATTTGATGATATCTCATCCAAACCAACCGACGACTGGGGTCGGTAAATCGTTCAGAAATGTACTAACAGAGTCGAATCAAAATCGTCTAAAGTATGATAAGGAATGTACTATCCTTACCAAAATAATATATCTAACTCTTACTGAAAATTATATTGTATGGAAAACCAATAAACATGTTAATTTAGACTTACAAGCAATATAATTTCAGATTCATTCCCCAATCTATTAGGATCAAAAGATTCTGCCGCCCGTTCTAATGCCGATACCGAGTTAAGACAAGGTATTTGCTTTAACCGAAATTAGGTCTTAGTTTGGATTTAGTTACTAAATACGTTACTAATGAGAGGGCTAAATATTGCTATTATACAATAACATCATGCCTGTATTACCCGCAGGGTTAGGCAGAGGTATAGCTAAAAGTACACTGGTTAAAAATTCAGACCCAGTGGATAGTACAAAAAAATCGTAAAATCCTAATAGAAAAACTCTATAACGGGAATGGAATCCAGGACCTTATATTCAGCAGTCAGGTTATTTGCCTACATTTCGCATCAATATAAATTGAATAAAGTTTTCACCATAATGCCATTAGTACTGAAGATGCATGTTCATTCAAAAACAATTCAGGCTATTCCTAACACTGTTTTTATTAACGTTATTAATAAACACTTGACCATAATAATTGCAATCAGCCCTGTAGTTACAAGTCTAGTAGAAATGCGATAGTCGTGACAAACAAGAGCTTGTGAAGGCAAACATCACGAGATTTCCTCATTCCTACATAATTATGTTTTATAACGAGTTCAAAATCGCCAATAAAAACATAATCTAGGAACACTTTGTTGGAACTAGGTAATAAGTAAAATCTGAGGTGGTCCGTATTTGGCGGTAAGTCCCTTCTTTGAGGAGTGGCTGGAGAGGCGCCATGTCTAACGCAGGTCCTCACCGGACACGAAGCGCTAAGAAGGAACATGGGTGGTTTTTAGTCAGTAGAAGTCTGAAACTCCGTACCCGCGCGATCGGGAGGAGTCATTTGACGATTTTGCAGCCTCCAATAACAAAAAGTTAGTCCGTATTCTGGATCACAGCGATGAATGGGAATGTTATAATATTTAAATAATCTTTCGCATTCGTTTTATTTTATTTTTACCACAATTACACTTAGGAATATACATAGTTTTATACTTATTTTCCCTAAACAAACAAATGCAATGCAATGCATGTAGGTTTTATTCTTAAGAAGTTGTAAATACTGAGAATTTTCCCATAAAGTTCACATTTTTAAAACCAAGATTACGAGTAAAAAAAAATGCGACCGTCGAAAAATCGACGATCGATTTTTTTTATATATCTCACCTGTATTTCACTGTGGTGAGATCAGAGATCGCTATTATTTATATTTTAAATAAATGAATTAAAAAAATTACATAAAGATGAATAAACGAATACCTATAATATTGAACACTTCAATATTCTTGCTACACTGCGAACGTAAATCAAGCGTATTTCACTGTTAAATCAAACCTCAGTCATTGAACCAGATAATAATTTATTTTACACAAATCTAAAGCTTAATATCATTATCTGATCCCGATCCCAAGAATTCTCTGAAGCGTGAAAACAATTTAATCATGGAAAGCAGGAAAACTACCCTTGTATTTAATGGCAGACAGGTCTTAACGATACCTCAATATCTGAATTAAATAATGATATTAGCAGAAAGCCTTTATCCGGGTTTATTGTCCTATCATCTAAACTAATTATGATTATACAGTTTTCCGGACTCAGAAATCTTATCTAGGTACCTACGCATAATAAATTATTTATAAAATTATCATCTCAATGAATACTAATAAATTATACATCTTCTCAAAGGCTTTCATTCTACAAACCTACAGATCTTGACCGTTTTTCGGCCACGGCGGCCAATCCCAGCGGAGATTAGCTATCTGCGCGAGAGATATTATAGTGCACAAGTGTGTACGCAGGCACAGATGCACTCACTGTTCCTTTTCTCTCATAGTCCGATGGGAGGCAATCCGACACGACCGGAGAGAGATCATGCGCAGGACCAACGGCTTAACGTGCTTTCCGAGGCACGGGGGTATTATACCACCAACTTACAAACTCCGGGCTACTACTGGGAAATTTCTAATGAAAAACCCAATAGCACTTTTTGGCCGACCCGGGAATCGAACCCAGGACCTCACGCTCTGCAGTCGCGCTTGCGACCACTAGACCAACGAGGCAGTTAAAAAGAAAAACCTACAGATACTTACATAATGTTTCACGCATGGCTTTATACAACCAAGTAAATAGGAACATCACGCCTGTTGGTCCCAAAGGATTAGGCAGAGGTGTACCTAATAGTACACCCACATTTCACCAGATATGTTTAAGTCCCATGTAATAGGGGCAGACCAAACTACACTACACACACACTGTGCGCAAGAGCTCCACGAGCTTATTCCACCATCTCCCTTCTTCCATCGAGAGACTAGACGTACTGCAGGTTATCACCCATACCTTGTCGATGTTCCACACATTCGTACGAAGCGTTTTGCTAAGACTTTCATTATTCGTACAGCCAAGGAGTGGAACACCCTGCCTGCGTCTGTTTTCCCGAGTTCATATAACCCCAATCTATTTAAGTCGGGAGTAAATAGGCTTCTTCTGGGTAAGCTCGTTCCATCGTCGACCTCATCTCTGCCCTTAGGGCAAGATTGAGGTCAAGAGTAAGCCCATATTAAAAAAAAAAAAAAAAAAAAAAAAACTACAAATCCAGGCTTCGTGGTTGCTACTGATAAATTCCTAATTGAAATATTATAAAGGGAATTTGGATGTAGAAAATCTTTGGAGCTACTGATCCGATTCCGAAAATCCTTATTCATTGGAAACCACATTACCCCATTAAAACTTTCCCGTGGAATAATATCCGATGATCACGCAGCGAAGCCGCGGGCAAAAGCTAGTTCATTATACGAAGATATATTAGAGGTTATTGGCTGTGGAAATATAGGATGAGGTGGTTCGCGCAAACATGTAGCTATGAACACACTACAGTAATAATAATGACCTAAAAATAGAAGTCACTGAATCCTCAAATACAAGTACTCTAACCTAGCTTTAGAGCCAGTGTTTTACATTTTTTTTTAAAGCAATAACGATAATTTTTATTATTTAAGCAAGACCTGGTCAAAATTAAAAGAAACTAATAAAAATCATTAATGTCCCTCATGAAGTGAACCCCATATATTAGGGAAAACCGATAAACCAATCGTCACCTGCTGCTCACATAACCCTCAAACGACTCCAAATAAAATTCATCCACATTCTCATACGAGCTTTCCAATAATAACGACTACTGCACCCCTGACCATTTCATACGTCATCGCCAATAAACTAAACCGTTTTACAGCTCAAAACTAATATATTTTAGCCATTTTATCACACCAGGGACAGACCCCGTGACCCTTAAGACATGCAGAGCTAAGGATACCCCGTCAGCAATTCAGATCGTCAAATCGAACGCTAATATTTACGACTACCCGCACTCTTCATATTTCTTTCACTTTCACAGTTCTATTCATGCAAGCTTTGCGATATCCGATACCCTACTCCTAACTTTTGGGGACCCGTATTTGCTTATAAGCGTTTCACATACATGTAGGATAACTTGGGACTGCTTCTGATTTTATAGATTTTTTTTTTCATTTCTTTTGTATTTATGCTGAACTTGGGTTAGAATACTCATTTCAAAGACCCATTTAGTTCAGCATCTCTTACATTAAGATATTTACACATTAATTAAAATAACAACGAAATATAATGACTTACTGTAGTGATGACTTTCAACCAGAAACCGTCCAGTATAAACAAATCATAGTGATTATTGGGTAAAATTGATAACTTACCATAACTTATTCTGTTGTTAGGTAACTTACATATTAAGTTAGATCTGTCATAAGTTAGAATTCTTAGCTTTCCTTTTACTTCGTTAATATCTTGTCTATTGCATAATTTTTTTGCAGAGGAGATTTTTTTTTAGGTTTAGAATTAGTCAGAGTTAGGAAAAACTAATGCGAATACAATCATTTGATTCCAAGTTAAGGTGACAAACAAGTACGAGTACCAACATTACAAAAATATTGACCGTGCTCAGATTTTCATATACTCTGTACACTGTAAGTGGAAACTGGGTTGGAAACCTTTCAATATCGTTTTTTAATAAAAACACGGATCTCTTAAATAAACTTCGTTCTATATCAAGGACACGATAAACCCGCCGATATTGTCGAGTCTGCCACCACTGGTGGAGAATCCCACTTAGTGTCATCTGCCAGCAGTGGATAGAGGAAAGAGAATTATGACTAACTCGACGCAAGTTACTACTACCAGTGTTGGCAGATGCGACAAGTAGTTGCAACTGCCACCAGTGAGGGCAGATGGGAATAAACCATAACATATCACCAGTTATTTCCAAAGGGCTATAAATGAATGATTACGTTCCAAATATGGCCGCCCATATGGAATGATATCTACATAAATATACACATTAGAACAGCTATTCTCGCTAATATCGTGCTCCGCTGACAACTACCGGCATGGAACGATCACGACATTACACACAATAGGATTCCGTAATGTGATCTCATTTATTTCATGTCTAGTCTAATAACTCAACGGTCCTGTATTCAAGGTTATACTGAGCAAATAATCAAGGGAAATAATGTTTTATTATGTTTTTGTTAGAAGCTTTTTATAGGTCTAGGTTTCCTGCTTGGAATTTATCTTTTTATATTTTTATAATATATTTTTAGATTATACGTTTGGTTGTAAGGTTTAATTTATTATTGAACCAGAAATTTTATGGGTAATCACAGTTTAACGTCTTAATCTTTATGCTATAGTAATAAATATATTGAACATTCTCACCAATAAAGCGTTAACCACTAATTAATAAACTTTGAGTGTCAAGATGATTACTTATTATAATTATTTTAACATAATTATAATACCATGTATTGTCACATCTAAGTAGTAAAAAAAGAAACTCACTTACATCAGTGTTTGCTTGGTTAGTGATTAGCTACTAAACACAATATTTGTATTGTTATTGTAATCGTTAATATTTTTTTAAGCAGGTCTTCTGATCTAGCAAATATTTTAAAACTAGATGAAGCGGGAATTTGTAACTGATTTAGAAGTAATGCTGAAACACAATTAAACCTCAAGGACATTTTCAAGTCAAAGTTGAAAATGTCCATAAGAAAATGAAATAATAATAACCTAACAGCCAAGATTATTTTCTCTGCTTCCAATAATAATACAACAGTACAATGAGCTAAAACTCAATTTATTTTTAAGAATTCAAAATGAACGGCATAAAGTTGCTATATAAATAAAACCATTATGAAATTAAGCAAGCAAAGTTGCCGGGGAACCTTTTGGGCAAAGATAAATTTAATCAAAACTAAATAGAATAACAACAGCCTAAGGGGCTGGCCTAAATTTTCTTGTAACAAGAATATTCCAAAGATAGGGTTTAGATCTACAGCAAGACTTTGGAAAGAACAGTTCAATACTAAGAAATAGTAATTTCTTAACTGACTGACCTTCATAAAATATCTTGATGCCTTTGTCAAAGAAAAGTTAAATATTGAAATTTCAAACCAATATTTTCGACGTCCATCATTGGAACAATGTTTCTTTTGTGAAAAGAACAAATTGACTAGACGACGCAAATCACTCTTTTTAACGTGAATCGGGTGGGAAAATGAAGCGAAGAATTGGGCCTCCCAAGATGTCCTCTTTCAGTCTTCACTTTACAGCCCTTTGCGTTAGGAACTAAAAAAACGGAAGCACTGAACAAACTTTCGATAAAATATTCTCTTGGAAATGTTAAAATAAAAAATATTTTTTTTTGAAAAAACCCACGACGGTTAAAAATTAATTGAAAAAAGGATAAAATAATATAAAACACCCGCCTTAAAAAAACCCAAGAATATCCGTCGGGGGCTGCCATTAAATGAACTAGTTTTGCAATGTTCAGCTCCCGACGAACAGTCTTGGGTTTTTTAAGGCGGGTGTTTTATGTTATAATATCCTTTTTCCGATTAATTTTTAACCGTCGTGGGTTTTTTCAAAATTTTTAATTTTGCTATTTATTTTAAACTTTTTACTTTTATTTTTTTATCTAAGAACATGCACCAGTCAAATCCAAACCCATCACAGAAAACTGCATCAAAATCGAACTAGTACTTTTGGAGAAAAATGGCAATTTTGATTTGCACAAAAATGTTTGCTGCAGAGCCCCCTGGTGAGTTGTCACCGTAACATATATCTAAGAACATGCACCAATCAAACGCGAACCCATAACTGAAAATTTCATCAAAATCGGATTAGTAGTTTTGGAGAAAAGTGGCAACTTTGATTTGCACAAAAAATATTTGCTGTAGCGCCCCCTAGTGAGTTGTCCCCATAACACCTATCTAAGAACATGCACCAATCAAACCCAAACCCATAACTGAAAACTGCATCAAAATCAAACTAGTAGTTTTGGAGAAAAATGGCAACATGTATTTGCACAAACACACAAACATCCTCTCACCCCAAACGCATATACAGTCTCTGTTCCGTCGTGGGTAAACAGTCTCCGTTCCGTCGTGGGTACAAAATAGAAAAAAAAGCACTACACTATTTTCGAACGAATTTTTATATGAGATGAATTTTCGGTAAATTCGGTGAAAACCAATTATGATTTCCCCTTTTCCGGGAAGAGCTCTTTGCAAAATCCTACGTAATCCGTTTCGCCTACACTTATTTTGAATATTTAATATTAAACACGTGGAAAATTATCAGCTTATCTTTTCATCACAAATCTGTTAAACGGCGCCTAGTTAAAAATTAAAACCGTAATATTATAAAACAGGGACAAATTAAACGCGCGGTTAATGAAAAAGATACTAAAAAAGTAGTTCAAATCTCATAAAAGCTTTCGTAATTTACGTTGCAAAGAGCGTTGCTATTATTAAATTGTCATTTACATTGGCGAAGCGGCGAGCCCTTTTTGCACTTGTGCAGTGGGACCCACAAACACTAACGACTTGAATATTGCCGCAGAATCTTCCGAGGATTGTGGCATTTGCATGCTAACAAGCACCGCTACGGTTTCTTTATTAATTGCTCCAGCTGTATAGAGAGTAGTTAAAGTTGCTAATTTCGTGACACGTGGGAGTTGAAGTAATAAGTTATGAGGGGAGGTAATTTTGGTTTGGAGTTCTACACATTTGGATTCGAATACATTAAATGTTGAACAACTAGCTTGTATCAACTTAAGGAGTTTCCCACGTCTGAGGTCGAATTTCACCCATAAATCTGGACGTGATCAGCGTCTATGAGCTGGCAGTATCATCATGGCTGTGGAATATTGACATTGACAGCTCTTGAACACGATTAAGATAGGCGATTGAGACCAGTTTAAAACGTGATGTTGGTTTTTCTAGCTGTTAAAAGTAGCTAAGATTACTGATCCTATTAAATTAAACGCGGCAATATTACAAGAGGTGTTTCTATCTAACAATTGCTTATATTTGCTGGCAGGCGGTACGAGGAAATGTAAATATTTCGTCGAATACTCTACGCATGCTCGACGTAACAAAATTCGAGAACAGTGCACCAGTGTATGAAACATATTCTATCATTATCTATACTTATAATAAATCTGTAGAGAGGTCAATTCTGTACATGATATATATTTTCAAAATAACTATCAGGGGGTAATTAGTGATCGATACTGATGCCAAAAATGCAATCAGTAAAATTTTTGTCTGTCTGTCTGTCTGTCTGTCTGTCTGTCTGTCTGTCCTCCTGTCTGTATGTTCCTTATAGAAACAAATACTACTCGACGGATTTTAACGAAACTTGGTACAATTATTCTTCATACTCCTGGGGAGGTTATAGTATACTTTTCATCACGCTACAATCAATAGGAGCAGAGCAGTGAAGGGAAATGTTGGGAAAACGGGAGAAGTTGCTCCATTTTTTAAGCTTCCGTCGCGTGTGCAGCCTTAATGGTTGAAGCTACATAGAAATCATTTATGACGGAAATGTTCTACATAAAATTATCTAAAAAATATCCCACAACAGCATATTATATGTCTATCTTTTATGGTTGACTCACAATAACACGTGTAACTCCCGATAGCTTAGCAGTTCGGAGCTTTCTGATTATATTTGTTTACTCTTACGTTTATAATACTCTCACTCATCCCTAATTATAAGAAGTTAATACCTACCAAAAATACCTATTCAATAAAAAAAGAATCATAGTAATCGGTACAGAAACATCAAACTGAACCAAATATGAAATACGCTATAAGCTGCGCGTGAATACTGAATCATGCCTTAAGGATTATTTTTGTGTAACGGGAGCGAGCTTCATTCAATATTTGGCTGTTGATGCGTTCAGCGTTCGACCTTATTGACAGACAATAATTGATATTAACAAACCGTGCTTATCAGCGCGACTTTTAGTCTTTAAATAGTTTATTTGAATTTCTTTTGTTGTTATTTTATAAAATTGGTAGTGTTTAAATATTCGTTCAAATTACAAATTATTAATAGTTCGCATTTTATTTCTTTTCAGGGGAAGTAGTAGGTACGCATAGATTTTTAGATACCGATAGGTAAGTTTTGGCTAATTTATGATCAATTTTATTTTTGTATTAAGTAGGTAAAAGCGTAGATACTTACTTTTATTAATTATAGTAGTTATAGGTATTTATTTTAAGTGAAGTAGGTAAATTAATAGGGCTCAAGGGCAGAATTTTCGTATTGCTGGAGTAGATCTCGGTGTCAGTTGTTTCTCGCATGGTCAGTTATATGTCGCTCTTTCCCGGGTTAGCAGTTCTAGAAATCTTTATGTTCACGTGCCGGACGGGTCAACTTTCAACATAGTTTACCCGGAAGCTTTGGGCTGAAGTTTTACCTATAGAACGCTATAGGTACCTACTTAAGCCTCATGTGAAAGTGATCTAAACAATATTACCAATACATTAACTTAATAACATACAAGGAGTTACACGCTGACGGAGTCGCGGGCACAGCTATTAATAATAATATTCTGCGGTTCCTTTTTGCGATATTTTTCAACAGTATTTAATTGTGGATTGACATCTGTCTGTTACATCAAAACCTCTGAACCGTGAGGAAGGACACAATGGTACTTTTTTACGAAAAACGATGGAAACGCGGACGAAGTCGCGGGCAAAAGCTAGTAATAAATATGTAGGTATATTATAAATCAAAGTCACAGTTGCTAAATTGACATAGGGAATATAGTAATTATTATTTAGACAAATGGCTGCCAACGACCAATAACGAGCCAGCTAATGGCGAACTATCACAAATAATCTTACACATTCATCAATGTATTTTCAGTAGACTTCAATTAAAATGTAGGATGTCCAATATATGTATCAGTTTCAGATTGAAATAACAAGGTGTGTTGTGTTCCAGCGCTTTTGTTATCATTCGCCCGTTCAACCTCGTATGGTCCACTGGACAAAGAAGATTATTTTTATTGCACTTCAAAAGGTGCAACGGTCCGAATATGTGTGGAATTGAGAGTAAAATCGATATGCCGAGGCGTGTATTTTCATCCCGGAGAGCGGACCTAGGAAAATGGATCGCGTATCAGGTTTATGCGGTATAGATAAGGATTAAAATACTAGTTTAAGTGGAAATCTCTGCGCGCTCCAGATTTATAACGGATGCGGTTTCCTGTTCGGGTTTATTTGTGCGTTTATTTAGATTGTTGTTTTAGTTGGTGTTAATAAGTACTATTACACAATCGGAAGACTTGGGTTATTTGTGTTTGAAGTGAAAAATACGACTTACTGCCGCACTCGGAGAGCTTTTATGATTACTTAGGCCATCACTAAGTAAAGTTTTCGACAGTTTTTGTATAACAAAACTGTACAGTATTTTTTTTCAAACTCTTAAATATCATCATCATCATATCAGCCTGGAATCACCCACTGCTGGGAATAGGCCTCCCCTTTTTTCCGCCACGCGTCCCGATCCTGTGCGTCTCTCATCCAGGTGTTTCCAGCGACCTTGACGATGTCGTTGATTTATCGTTTGTATGACATCTTTCATATGTGGTAAACTAAACACTTTTCTTTTGATAACGAATTTCAAAATAAAAGAGTTCCCTTTAAAATATACTATGATGCAAAGTACTTATATGCTACCTACATTTCTGGTCTTCATTCTTAATTCATTGTTGGATTTGTGCCCAGTTGATGGCAATAGGCTTGCCCCCAATAACACGGAAGTTTGTTAAAGGTATCTGGCGAAATGTAGTAGACGATGTTCTAATGGGTACACCAATGGTACACCTCTGCCTTACCATAAGGGATTATAGGCGTGATGTTACCCACTTTACTTTGTGTTTTGACGTTTAAAATTATTAATTTTTGAACAACAATAAAACTGAGGCCCGCAGAACCGTCGCTGTCGTCCTATTTATCACATCCTCCAACAGTTTGCCTAGCTGACAAATTACGAAACATTAAAATTAATTTATGTAGGTACAAATATTAATTTGTGACACTAACACCCTTGTCAGGGGCACACAACCTTGGGTCCTTTCCGTAGGGATGAACGCCTTGTGGTGGACAAAGCCGGGGTAAGGAAGGACTATTCACACGAATCTCTCGCGAAATCCTCTCTGTCACATAAAGTGCACTATTATTCATACAGTGGGTAGTAACCTAGTTCAACTGACGTAGATCTCTAGTATGATAAATCGAGAATTTCTGGAGCTACGCGTTTTAAATTGGATGGATTTTATGTAGAAAAAAATTATCGGTTGCTATGTTATCCGCATTATATAAAAGATAGATTATACATATAAATTTATATATAAAGATAGGTTATATAAAAGGTTATCCGGATTATTAAGAAGATTTTTCTTCATTCATTTTCTGCTAACGTACCGATTGATTGAGAGCAGCGGTGGCCCAGTGGTGGCGGCCCCGACTTACGAACAGTAGGTCGTGGGTTCGAACCCAGGCAGGCACATTACTTTGTGTAATTTATTTCATCACCGCTGCTCTCAAAACGGTGAAGGAAAACATCGTGAGGAAACCGGCATGTCTTAGAACCAAAAAATTCGAAGACATGTGACATCTACCAATCCGCAGTGGGCCCGCGTGGTAGATTATAGCCCATTCCCTCTCAAAAAGAGAGGAGGCCTGTGTCCCAGCAGTGGGAACATTAATAGGCTGTTGATGATTGATGATGATGTACCGATTCATTTTAAAATTCGGTATTAAATTATCAAAATTGTTACCATTATTTTCCACCAAGCAAAACTCTTTTGAAACAACATTGCCGTTTTTGTTTGCTTCCCGAGCTTGTCTAGTAATGTGTCTGTATGATTTTTTGCCACAATGCTATTCTTCAGTTTTGTTCTAAAATACTACAAAAGCTTGAAAAAAATGAGAAAAGATGTTAACAAAGGCAGAATTAGTCATTATTCGTTAGAACATACCTAATGTAACTACATAAATCGTCCTTACTAAATGAAGTACAAATAAAGCTGACTGAAAAATGTTGAGCAACAAAAACATCGTAATAAGTAACAGCTACAACAATACAAAAAGTTACTCAGTAGAAAAAATTAGACAACTACAAACGTAACTTATCGAGTTCGTAAAAAATATAGCCTTTTACAAATGTAGAGGCTTTCTGAAGAATAATAGGTCTCATTTGTATTTAGGATCTCCTGCTTTTTGTTCTAGAGAGGCGACGCGGCAAAGGGCCGGCCTTAATTCACTAAAATTGTTACTCTTCATTCCCCTTTGTTAGAACATAATGGTCAACAAACGAAAACTTTGAACAAAACTACAGCAATTTGTTTGTGGTTTTCAGTGACTGGTTTTACGGGTTATGTAAAAAGTACAAATATTAGGGCATTTTTACGGCTTATTTACCAAGAATAATTTAACAGATTAAAGTACCAAGAAAAGTTTGTTTTGGAGTAAATAGGACTAAATATTTATCGTATGTATGACATCTTTCATATTTGTGATAAACTAAACACTTTTCTTTTGATAACGAATATAAAAATAAAAGTGTTCCTTTGCTCAAAAAAGTAATAAATGTCTTCTAAGAACACCTTTATATATTACCTATTGCCAGAACTTGGTATGGATAAAATTTCCTTTGACTTGACGACAGTCGAATAAAAAAGTGCATATTTTCTTCTACACCACTGTGTCTCAAAGACGCCTCGCTTATGAAAGAAAGGTGACGTCGTTGCTAGTTTGATTAAAGAGCGAAAGAGATGGAAGATGCTTGCTAGTTGCCTAGCCATGAAAAAATATTACCACCAACATTTTTCAAAACTCAAATCTCATTTCGGTTCCCCGAAAATGAATTTTGTGCACATAGACAGAACCGCATTTTAATGAAATATTTTTTTCACGTTAACATCGCTCTTTCTAAAGAATGATTTTGGTACAGACATACGCGGTTTTATCTTTTTATGTTGCAATTTAAATTAAAAACTAACGAGATGTGTGTGTGAAAAGCACATACGGGTGTAGAATAAGGAGTAAAGAAAATGGCAACGCAGCCTTGTCTTAAAATGTGCTGAATTTATAAATCTAACCTTTCTTTTGAAGTGGGTATACTTGAAGCGACTAAACACTTTAAATCATGTCCAGACCCCCACTTATGTACCTGCCAGCCTTTATCGTCAGGCCTGACATTCCCTTAATTTCATGTTATGCTAAACTGAGAAACAACGAAAAATATACAGGAGCACACAAAATTCAAGGGCGGTTACTGATAGATTTTGGGTAACTAAATCAACTTTTGTGCGGAACAGAATATCTATAGTGAATTACTGTCAATGCTAGGAGAACAACGATCAACAAACTGCTGTAGCGAACATAATCAAATTGGCGGAAAAGGCGCTAGCGAATAGCTAAGTCACAAATTAAGCATGCTTCAAGTTTTCACAGGTATTAGCCAGTTAAGTTTATATTTATATAACTTCTCATCAACAACTGTCAGGCAGGAGCCAGAGATAAGAATACCCGTTTGCTCTTATAAACTACAGTCTTGTCAAAAATTTCAAAAATCAAAATCTAGTTCTTCCGTGTCCCTGGCACGTGTCTCATTAAAATTATTGACGCTACACCAATAAAGTGTTCAGTAAAGATCCCAATTATGTTGGCGTAGGTAAGTGTTCGAAGTACCCTTTGCTTCAAAGTAACCCCTATCTTATAGTTGACCTGAACTTCTTGTTGGCTCTTACTTAATTGACTTTGGTACGGAATAATAAACGGTCGAGGTACTGTGTTTATAGATACAGGTATGTTTATGTTTGCAGACTTTATTGAGTGGTCAAGTGTAATAATTAAAGCAGTGGAAGTTGGTTTAGGGGATAGTTATTATCATAGGTAGATAAAATACGGTATACAGGTAAACGGACCGTTCACGAAGCCATCTAAGCAAAAATATTGATGGGAATTTTTTTTTATTGAGGTGAAAAGCCATATGTACTTTATTAAAAAAAAAAAACTTGGGAAATAGCCTACATTGGTCCACTGCAGTTGGACATAGATCTCCCCATTCGCCCAACAATCGACTGCAACCTCGGTAACTCTCTTTGTTTTGTGCAATTTCAGATCACGTTTGCCTGTGAACTTGATCAGATCGACACACTACTTTCGCCGCTGTCCAACTCGACAGCGGTGTCCTACCTCAGGCGATGATCTTTGTCCACCTCTCCAGGCACATTTGTGGGAGGTGGCCTGCAGCCTACTCCCACGGCATTGCACATAATTATTACATTCACTAATTAACGTAACAGTCTAAAATGTATCAAACCATCAAAATATAAACTAGAATTAACGTTACCCTGCATATTTATCATTTAAATACAATGTATCATAAATAACATGCTGCCATAATCGAATTACACCGCGTTAATTACACCTAGAGCTTTCGATTAGAGTTCAATAATGCTACTGCTGCTGTAAGCTCACATTTTAAATAACCCCAAAACAATATTAGAAACCCTTTCAATTGAGTACGTTAATAAAAAAAATCTTGGTGGAAAAATCCAATACCGCTCGACTCGAGAATCGAACCCAGGACCTTACTTTTAGTAGTCGTGCAATCACTCAACCAACGAGGCAGTCTCACACATACCTACACATTACCGCGTGAACGAAGTCGCAGGCAATAGCTAATTTTTAACCGACTTCAAAAAAGGAGGAGGTTCTATTTGATAAAACCATACAATTTTGATAGTCATACTATGCGGGACTCTGAGATCTATTTTACTAGATTCAGCCGCACAACTGTGATGTTCGTAGAATGTTCGTAGTGGACTGTATGATTTATATTTACGTGGATAAGGAAACACAACGAGACCAAACTGTGGCCTCTACACAAGAATAAAAACACTGTTTTATATATAATAGAGAAATAAAAGGTTTATTTGACTTACTTAGTACTTATTTACACTTGAAAGTATTACTAGTAGGAGAGATCACTGTCGACTGTGTTTTCAGTACAAATCCTTGCCTCCTATATCCTGTTACATCATGATTCAAGTAGTGGCAAAATGTATAAAATCTCTTTTACAGATATCCAACAGAAATTCTAGAATTAAGGCAACCTTTGCGCCAGATTCTTATTGGTTAAAATTAAGGCATTCTTATTGGACTAGAATTCAGCCTTTGAAATTGCCCAATCAAAAACATTATTACACTTTTACGAGCTGAATTTTCCATAACTTTTGTACCTATTCTTAACAGACTTTGAAACACATAGAGTCGTTATGTAAAACTTACGTAATACACTTAAATAACTTAAAGAATCGAAGTTAGACTGATTTTAGGGTTCTGTTTACATTACAATTAGCTAACTAGTACTATCTATTCTTAAGTTATGTTACATAATCTTTACAAAGCTTTAGTTACTGAATGACTTTATATACTTCTTATGTACTTCTTATATACTTATCCTAGCTTATCCTAGGTATTCAAAACAAAGCTATTCTACTTAATCTACTTATCATTAACATATTAAAGATTAAGATTTAGGAGTTCGGCGTCCGTAACACATACTGTATTTCAACATCGATTAGTAAATCTATGTGATAGGTTGGTGTAAATTACAAATACTAATTAATACGTATGAGTATTTTGTTCGTTGAATATTATTAAACTTAACTAAGTTATTCTAACACGTGTATGTAATAGGTTCCGTTGGTTTTACTAGCTTTCGATTTGCCTGTTAATTAGACTAGCTTACTAGGCCGATTCGTGTTCGTCTACCTGAATTCCAGGCTAAATTGAGTCTGAGAATAATGAAGAGAGACCGTCAGGGCTGATCCAATCTTCAATCTTCTAAATTACCCCATAAATATTTATGTATTATTACAGCATATTATTTCTTTTGCTTCTTTTTGGAAATAGAATAATAAATTTAAGGTTTAATCTTCTTACTTGTATAGTATTGATTAAGATTACTTACATAGACCTTCTGCAAGGTATATGTACTTGGGCTGCGGGTTGTTCGAAAGAGATACCGCGGCCCCGGACACAAAAGGATAAGAAGGAACATGGGTGGTTTTTAGCCAGTAGAAGTATGACACTCCCTTCCGCTCCGCCTAGAGCGGGAGGAGACATTTGATGATTTCATACCTTCCAAAAAAAAGGTTTCTTAATATACGTTACCAGAGGCGTATTATCCCTAAGGCAAACCAGGCACGTGCCTAGGGTCGCCAGGTTAGAGAGGGGCGCCCGTGGAAAATTTTAAACGAAGAAATGTGAATGGGAAATCATCAAATGAACCCGCCGTTCTGGGTGGAGCGGAAGGGAGTGACAGACATCTCTTGACAAAACCCACCCATGTTCCTTCATATTAGCCCTTTGTGTTCCGGGGCCGCGGTAGGTAAATCATTCGAACAGTGACGCAGACGCCCAAGTGGAGCAAACCTCTACGGAGTGCTCCACCGTCTCCACTGACCGATCCTTGCAATGAAAACACCCGGGCGGTGACTGCACTAAATCGGACGGGAGGAAACTCCTGTTCGACTAAATGCAGTGACCTCCCGAAATATCCGTGTTCGGTGAGGACCTGCGTCAGCCGAAAGATAAAGGCACCCTGGCATGGCCGCGGCAGCGGAGTTTCATGCAGGCGCGCGAGAACCATCGCCTCCAGATACTACGGCGGCAATCTCACAAGGAGGCTCGCCGTTTCACCGGAGATCGTGCGCCCCTACCCTAACGCCGGTACCCCTTGACTAACCTACGGGTGGCACCTTTTGGGGCGCGTTCAAATAGTGGGCGGCTCGCTGCGTCAAAGAACGTGTCCTCACCGGGGCCCCGTAAAGGGCTATGGACCTCACGATCCCCGCGTAGAACCTCCGGCAGGAGGCGTTTGAACCCCTCAGTTTAGGCAAGAGCAGCTTGAAGTCATCAAGGTAGCCCCGGCTCGTCCCAGCACGACAACTCTCACTGTTTCCATTTTCCGCTGCTGAGTTTTATGCTGACGGTTGTATGCATATCGACCTGTATGCATGTATGTCCGTTTTTTTTATTCTAATCTCTGATGAACAAAGATAACCTAACTATAAGTATGGGGCGATGGCGGGCTGCTTAAATTTTAATGCTCTCTTCTCTCTCTCTCTCTTTTTTTAGTTCCAAAAGCAGATTCGGGGAAGTCATGGGCGCCATAACCACCACGCTTTGGACTGGATCTAGGTCAACAGTGACCATTTTTTATTTAAAAAATTAATGCATTGCATGATGGCAAATGATTAAGTTGTAAGTGTTGTAACCTATCCGGGGCTGGACTCCCTTCGCTCGTTCTTGTGTTGCCTTCATCTTGAAACTCCATATACCAACCTGCCTCCCGAAATTGGGCAAAATGCTAACATTTTTTCGCTCGCTACTCTCGCTAATACTATATTTTCTTAATTCTGTTAAGTTTGACAAAAGTTCCTCTTTCGCATTCCTGTATAAATTATTAACGAAAAGAAAAAAAAAATATCCGAGGATGCACGCAAAAATTTTCGAGCTCGCTTCGCTCGCTCTTGTAGTTTCTTGTTACAACAGAGTTTTCTGCATTAGTTGTCTAAGTACTTATATATCAAATAAAAGATGGAATGCAACAGAAGGTTGTCGACAATCGAAAATCTTCCTAAAGTCATATGATGAAAAGAAATCCCACAAGCTACTCAGAATGAGCAGGGGAAACATAAGACTAGTAGTAGGCATCGCAACAGGACACTGTGGACTCAATAGACACCTCACGATTATGAAAGTAAAGGAAGATCCCATATGCCCAGCATGTGGAGAAGCAGAAGAAACAAGTTTCCACCTTGTGGCGGAATGCACAATGTATGAGCCACTCAGATGGGAAATCCTAGGAACAGACGAGATTAATGAAGAGAAGCTCGCAGAAATCTCTACCGAACAACTGGTGAGCTTCTGCAAGGCAACAGGAAGATTCGCGATGCCGACCACCAGTAACCCATTAAGGGGATCCACCAAAATGGGGAACTGGGCGAAATAATCCACAACGAAAGGACTGATCGCCCGTCTGGTGTCTGCCGGCGTCCCCGAAGATAAATAGAAATAGAAGTACTTATATAACGCCTGTATGCATGGTCAAAAGAAAATATAACCCACCCGATGTAGTACTACCTAATATTTTCGAGCTCGCTTTGACATCCTGCATAATTTTACAGTTATTTCATGTGGAATAGATGTTTGTGTGTGATTTCATATATTATACAAAAATAATGAAAGTTTGTTTCATAACTTGGGAATATTATATTTTAATTGTAAGTGGAACTTGCACACGGCATGGAGGCATTATCGACGTAAATTGTTATTCAAAATGGGCCTTTAATTTGTTATCGGCCATTATAAAACCTAAGAATTGAAACCACTTTTAGGCACCGTAGATAAGAATCAGATCTAAATTACAAGTACCTATTTAGATTTATAAAAGTCATACACATTTTTTTTACAATAATGAGAAATTCCCATATTCGTAAGGCAACTGATGAAGGGCGCTGACGAGGTGCTTGCCTAGGGCGCTGTAGACACTTAATGCGCCTCTGTACGTCAAGTTAATCGTAGCCATGTTAGTCACTAAAACCTTCAAAAATATAATCACGAAAAAAATACTCATTTTCTAATAAACCCGCGGTCTACGACACCAAATAAATGGAAAATACAACATTAACTTCAAAAAGTTTACTTTGAAAATACAGGACATCAACATTCAATTGCAGTGTTTATGTTTAATCCCTGTCACTTTGAAGTCAAAGTGGTATCCTCCATATATCCTAACCTCATCTACGTATGTGCTGCCTCTGTTTATCTCGGGTCAAGATGGCGCCGCCGTGGTCACTGCGGTGACAGATGACCATCAAAGAAAATGATCTACACCCGGACGTGTAGGCATGCGGTCAGACAGTTGGAAACGAGCCTGAATTCCGTGGCGACCCCGGACGATAAACATGGCGTAATAGATCAACCCTTTCGACATATCTTTCGCGGCAAAAAAAAATAAAAACATGTTGTATTTATGTACTTTTCATGAATTATGAATAAGTACCTACTTATTTGGATTAAAAGTACAGTCAGTCAATTGTGAAACATTTGGAACTTGTGCTAAAGGTCACTAATATTTTGTTTATAAATATAAGGAAACAATTAATGATTTACACCTTCTAAATGAGTATTTCTCAAAATAAGTGTACATCTTTTGAAAAAAAAGTGTGCCTCGAAATAGTAACAAAGTTTCAATGTTTTTATTTAACCATACATACAAAAAATAACATATTTGTGAAGAAAAACTATTAAACTTTAAAGTTGTGAAGAATAAATGGTAAAACCATAGTATTCAATCAATTTTAGAAAGCTTTTTTAAAAAGATGTTTTTTGCGTTTCATACAAAAATCAAATTGCCACCCTACGACTTCATACATGTAACACTTCATAAAATTCGATATGTCGCGTTAATATTGTGCATTTTTTTTATTAGAGGCCTTGATTAAATGTAGTTTCTTAATTAAAGTGATTTTCTATGGGGTTTCATAGTAAAATATAAAAAAAAAATGCGAAAAACAAAATGAGTCGTGCCCATTTACTTTTTAGTAACTTACTCTTTAGTTACGTTTTATTTCTACTTCCACGTAATTTCTGAACGCATCCGGTACCTTTTAACACGGACAACACTAGCATCATTCTGATTGGCTGTAGGTCTGACGTCTCCGCCATAACTTTTAATGTGAAAATCAGTTTTGAACGTGTTGTCCAAGGGAGATTACTTTTTCGTAATAAGAAATACTTTTTCACTTTTACACATTAAGATAAGTCTTGATTTATATATGTTATTGTAATACGTGTCGTACGAACATTTAAGCGTACTATATTATTTGCAGTTTCAGGTTTTATCAAACCATCGACTTAATATGATCTTAATTTGTAAAATTTTCGTTGCTTTTTCGTAACGTTTTTTATGAATTTCGTTACGTTATGAAAAAGTATAGTTTAAATCTGAGTGTATACAGTTCTTAAAACGTTGCCAATATTAAAACCTTAGTGAACATTCACTGGCAAATAGTTCTTTACGAATTTTAAAGTCTCATATGCTTTATTTAATAGGTTGGTTTATAGCCTTATGTTTACTATTTAGTAACATCTACAACTATTTCATAACAATATTTCGTAACAACTTTTTCGTTACGTACACTTTTTTTGAGAAATACTCAAATAATATTTATAAATTTTATTTATATATAGATTTACACAGACTTTATTGTCCAGAGTGAAAAAAAAAGCTAAGACATTAGTGTCAGCCCGAGAAAGAACAAGTCCGTAATCTCAGAAAGGAAGACATTCCGAAGTCTTTCTTCCTCGTTTTATAATTCAGGTGAGCGTGCGGTCGAGGCACAATCCGTTCCGTTTTTATCAGCGAAGCCTTTGACATGTGAGACATTTACATCGAGATATTTGTGTAAACTTGGCACGGTAATTCCACAACGGTGAATGCAATTTGCGTAGTTGTAACCTCTTTACCACCGCCCTAACTGTCGGGAGGGCGAACGAGGGAATTTCTCGCGGGATTTCTCATTTCAAGCTCAATTTAAAAATTTGTCTAATATATATTATTTACTTTAATATTTTCCACAGACATTCTGTAAACAGTCAACATACTTTGGTAACTTTAGCTTTATTTTGTTGAGATATTTTTGGGACCTTCCGAGAAGGTTGTATTTATAACGATACACGTAGTTACTGATATGGTAATATCAATCTTAAATGACCAATTTCTGCCTCGTTAGCATGAATAGAATGTCCGCACGAGTTAACTCCTGACGTCAGTAAGCAGGAAAATATTTTATTAAAGCCATTCAGGTGAAATATTGGAAATGCTTACGTTAAATCAGAAATGCTGAATGCCGCTGGCCCCTTAGGTATCATAGGTAATGAAGAGCAATAAACTGGGCAATAATTCTCCTATATGTCATAGAGCACACGTGTTACACTCTATTGGGAAGGCTTAAAGGTCCACTAAGGAAACCTATGTGTAGCAGTTCGTGAACCCCATTCGTTATGCTGTCATTGTAAGAAGTGTATGATTTGTGGACGCATATCGAAAAGTTGGGTAAAGTTCTAGTAATATTATTTATCGCTGGGCAAAATAGAAGAGTATTAAGGAATTGGTAACCTTGGCAGGTTAAGTAGACAATTTCGTGGAAAGATTACTGTCTGGACTAGAAAATTAAGAGGGCTTGAGTACCCGGTCCACGTAAATACCTGGAGAAATATTCTTGATAATTTTCCTTTATATATTTTCCTTATATAGTATTATATTACGTGACCTATTTTCTGACATCGTTGAGACCGCCGACTTAAGCTTAAACAAACCAATAACTTTATGAGTACGGAAAATAAAACAAAATTATATGTGGAACCTTTCCCAAAATCCCCTCTGTCCACCACTTTTCAAAGACAAACTTACTTAAAAAGAGAAAATCCTCCCCGATGCTACTTTACACACGTACTCTTGAGGTCCTATGTTATCTCTTCGACGGATAGAGGTCGTGCCTTTCTCTTGTGCAAAAGCTCATTCCGCAATAAAGCTTTAGGAAGCTTTTTTGTGGGTTCACACCATGTAAGTCGGATTGGGTAAGGGTCATTTGACATACAAAACGACAAATGAAATAGATACATTTGTAGGTATAAGAAATTATACGTTTACCTTTACAAAGAACAAAGTTTTAATATAGCAAGAGACATTCTGATAAGAACGACTAAAACAGGTTAATGGACAAGTCCTCACTGCTACGAAGACCAAATGCACAAAAAATTGAACGAAAGAGCAGCTAAATGTTCATTTCTGTAATGAGCAGAATAATTATAATAAAGAAATATATAGCTACACACCGAAAATGTCGAGACAAATCTTCAACGAACAGTTCACTATGAAAATTACGTATGTTTGGTTCACCATGTTTCGACAGGGCCATAATGGTAACCAAATAAGTATGTACAATAATAGGGGATCGGACTGACTCAAAAAAATAGAATTCTGTTTAGTCCGTCAGTTAGATTATCGAAAAATATTGGATACGTGTTTTTTGTTCAAATCAATAAAAATTGACGAAGATAAAGCGCGTCAAAGATCATGGAGTGGGGCTTGAAACGTCACTTGAAGGTACAAAATGTACTATCATATGACGTCACACGAGTTTTCGAAGCACTGTATCGTCTTCATTTTTTGTTCACGTGAAAAAAGAAAAAAATATATGGTCAATATTTTTTGGAAATCTATCTGACAGACTAATTAGTTTTTTTTTGTCAGATCCCCTATGGTAACCAAATAAGTATGTACAATAATTACACCTCCTGCATGCGTAAACACACTAACATTTCGTCGCTTATTTTCGGCTGCCCGTTTCGCCCCTCAAGTTTTACGGCTGCGCATTAACGAACCATACCGTCAGATAGATACATGACTCACAAATACAAGGCACTCTCGCCTCCCATTAGGCAATAGACAGCCAAGCTTGTTACAGAACAATATCATCCCCTCCGAGTTAGCTCGACCCTAGTGATCCGTGAAAACGAACATCGATAACCTTTCACTGTCACACAAAGGGCGCATTCAGCCGCGAACGGACGAAATTGATTTTTGCTCATATTGGAATGAAGACTACGGGACACTACACCGTGCAATTTCAACTACAAAACAAATTTGTCTGTGCAACCTTTCGAAATCGAGAAAAAGTGATGGATTCTGTTGCAACAAGTTTTTTTACTAGAGTTTTTTTAGGCACAAATACGTGACGACAGGGTTAGGGGGAAACTGGCCTCTGGTCCGCGGCCCAGATTACACGGAGTGGGAACAGTAGTGGAAAACTCGGCCGAATGCGTGGACCAGAATACCATGAAAAGGTCTATTGACTTTTCGTTCCCACTAGTTCTACGATTTCGTACCACCTTGAATCGTAGAAGAAAAAAATCACACTAGTTCTATCGTAGAACTGTGCATTATAACTAGTGGGAAAGATCGACATAATTATTTTGATACTTACGTTTAATTTCGCACTTTTTTTTCAATTTAATGAAATTAAATCCCAATGGGTCGATTTGACTACGATAATTTTTTCCCATGGTATTCTGGCCCACGCATTCGGCCGACTTTTCCACTACTGTTCCTACTCCGTGTAATCTGGGCCGCGGACCAGAGGCCAGTTGCCCCCTAACCCACGACGACGACGATAATAAAGCATTTATAGTCTTAGGACTGCCTCGTTGGTCCAGTGGTCCCAAGCGCAACTGCTGAGCATGAGGTCCTGGGTTCGGTTCCCTGGTCGGTCAAAGTGTTATTCGGTTTTTCCATCTGCTGAAATGTCTTAGTAGCTGTCACGGAGACTGGATTTATGTTGATGTGAATAGGCTCGCCCCCTATTACATTGGACTTAACTGGTAAAATGTCGTAGTATTGGTATACCTCTGCTTACAAGCCTGGAATGTGTATTATGTAGTCTAAGTTCTGAATATTTAGGACATGCAGAATCAGTATCTGCCTAACCCAATGTTTGGCGCCTCTAAATTCGGCACACACCGACCCATACAAAAGTGTAGGTACGTTTTGTACGTTGCGACAACGGTTTTGACAGGAGTTTTATAACATCGGTCCGATTTTCCATTTACGTGGAGACAAGATATTGACAGGAGCTGAAGTCGAGCGATGCTATGAAAATGGATATCAGTGACAAAGACGATTTATCTTTCTTTGATATGTCAAGGACATAAATACATTAAAGCGATCCTCTAAACATGTTTTGAATTATTGTAAAACCTTAATATATTACTAAACGCAAAAACTCTTAAGTATATGAATTAGAATAAGAAAAGTTGTTTTTTTTTAGCCTATACTGTCTTACTGCTGGGCAAAGGCCTCCCCCATGGCTTTCCAAGTTTTTTCTACAATTTGCCTTATACGTCGAATCCGTTAAGAATGAGTCCAGATCCACGCGAGCGAGTGCAAAAGAAACTGGAATAATACAAATAGGTATTTTTATTTTTTTTCCCTCATACTAGGAAGATCTCCTGTATTTTGGGTGCGTTTACAAACATTTCAAATCACATAAACAAACAGTTAGTTCTGACTGTTTGTTTATGCCAGACAAATATTTGTTCAATCCAGGGATCAAACTCGTGACACTCAGCACAGCAACCAGTCGCCCAGCCACTGCGTCAACCATGCCCATAGAATAAACGGGTTGCACGACATTGGTCAAGTCTGATATTCGTCAAATCAGCAAAAACATGGTATGTAGCATCGGAAGGGTAATCATCCATTTAAATTCTCCCCAAGCTCCAATAATTAACTTTTAATAAAGCCAATATGCTACGAAATTAAAGTAACTTATTAACAAAAAGTCAACACATTATTCATGTGTTTAATCACCTGATGTTTTTATTACCTTGCATATGTTTTGACAATGTAAATTAAGTTCAATGAACGAATATTGATTACCAAATGAATGTGCAATCAAGCGCGAGGAGCAATTTTGTCCAATACAGTTCGGGGCAATCCGATTCCTGGGTTGTCATGTTATCTACTGGTTTATTACGTGACATGTTGGTATGGGCTTTATACGACCATGATTGGATGATATACTGAATAGGTAAAGTGAGGAATAAATTTCAGACGAAATCAAAATTTTTGCGATCGGATTTTCAAAAACAGCTTGAAGAATTAAAAAACTTTTTGATATGTAAGAAATTTACTTAAAATAGTGTTCGGAGAAATCCCAGATCTAGAATAGATTTTTTGCTTCTTCTTAAAATAAATACTTATGAGCGCCTTATTATAGACACAAATAAAAAGCCATTGTTATAAATCTCCTGGAGACTTATTAGCGGACGGGAGGTTATCGAACAATTCTTTAATGAGATCATTTTAATGATGTAGAGTTTCCTCCAGTGCATAGTATATCTAACGCACGTAATGAAAATGTATTCTTCTTCTTCATTTCGAGTCGATGACTAAACTCTGTCCGCTCAGTACGTGGCAATCTGGACGACTCTATCATTTGCGCCATTCAGGTCTTTGAGCGTGCAGTTAGTTGTGCAAGACGGGCACGAGACGAGGTGTGGCATATCATGTATTGGGGCACCATACTCACATTCACTCAAATGTATTATTGAAAATACTTGTTTCAAATTATATTTACTATGACTAATACGTATATTGTATGTGCTAATGAGCAGCGGTAGCCCAGTGGTGGCGACCGCGACTTACGAACAGATATGGGCCTACTACACGCTCAAGCTTCACCACACTTTTCGTTCACACTTCACAGTACATCGCGCGTATGGTTGGTAAAACTGTATTACCATTACAAACTACACGCGCGATGTACTGTGTGCACCGTGTAATCGCGCAGGCAAGACTGTGGGGAAGTGTGAGCGTGTGGTAGGCGCGTAAGTCGTAGGTTCAAACCTACAGGCGAATTACTTTGTATAATATATTTTCATCACCGATGCTCTCAAAACGATGGAGGAAAACATTGTAAGGAAACCGGCATGTCTTAGAACCAAAACATTCGAAGACAAATTATTATTGTGACATCTACCAAACCGCACTAGGCACGGGTGGTGGATTTTAGCTCATCCCTCTCCCAGAGAGGAGACATGAGTCCCTACAGTGGGAACATTATAGGCTGATATTGCTGATAATGATGATTGTGTTACTAAAAATAAACTAATATTCGGTGGAATAGTCGCAAAAGTGTCCGTGAAACAAATAAATTAAAAAAGAAATTCCAAATTCTTTGGTCTTAAGATATCTTGTTAACAAAAATAATTGTTTTATTAGGGTTATTAAAGATCTAAAGTTTTCCGTCAAGAATATCACCCAAGTGGAATGGAATGGGTGACTGCCCCTTGAAGCTCGAAATCTTTACTTTGAATTTAATACAAACCTAGAGAAATGGTGCCAAGGCTAAGATTAATTAATATAATTTTTAATTGGTAAATTGCTGCTAATCAATGGCTATCTTGTGAATTGGTAAGAAGAAGCACATCATCGTGAGAAGTGGAAAAAATGGGAGACACCTTAGCCCAGGGGTGGGCCAATGCTGCGGGTTGTTTGAAAGATATACCGCGGCCTCGACACAAATGGCTAAGAAGGAACATGGGTGGTTTTTAGTTAGTAGAAGTCTGACACTCCCTTACGCTCTGCCCAGAGCGGGAGGGGTTATTTGAAACACCCCACAAAAAATAAAAAGTGATGGGACAATAAGGGGAAACAAAAAAAAAAACTGTTGTTTTCTTGGAACCTTCTTTTTCTGTGGTCTCTTTGATTTTGTATTAATATCACGAACAATAGAGAAGAATGTTGAGTTTGAACTACATCTGCATACCTACATATAGATGAATATCTACATAATAGTGTAGTTGACAAAACAATTAATTAATTAGTCCGTCACATAGGTTACCAAAAAATATTGGACACGTATTTTTTACCCGACTGCGGCGAAGCCCAAAAGGAGGGTTATGTGTTTGACGTGTATGTATGTATGTATGTATGTCCGTTTCTTTGTTCCCTCATAACTCCAAAACGGATGAAGGGATTTGAATGAAATATACGTCGTTAGATTCGTCTTGATAGCGCGAGTGTTATAGGCTACATTAAAATTAAAAAAACAAAAAAAAATTGGCGATTTTGGGGGCCAAATCACGGAGTTCAAAAATTTTATTTTTCCAATACCATCGAGTAGGGTATCAAAATAAAGGGTTTTAAAAGGAAATTACAAAAATATAAAACACTTATATGTTTAAAAGAAATTCATCTGCGAAGAATTTTACGCGACCAACGAAAGAACAAACACAAAATAACTAAAAAGTTGGAAATAAAAAAAGTAGTTAAAAAACTGGAATATGGACAAAAGTTGGAAGCAGGCCCCCGCCTGCTTCCAACTTTTGATTAATTTAAAATGTGCTTGTTTTTTTACTTCTTAGTTTTTTCAGTCGGGTTTTTTAGTTTTTTAACTACTTTTTTTATTTCCAACTTTTTAGTTCTTTCTGCATGTAAACCAAAAATGAAGACGATACAGTACTTCGAAAACTCGTGTGACGTCACATCGCACTACGCTTTTTACCACGTAGTGCCGTCAAAAGCCCCCACTCCTGATCTTTGACGCGTTTTATCTTCGTCAATTTTTATTAATTTGATAAAACAAAAAACACGTATCCAATATTTTTCGATAATCTGACTGACGCGGACGGACTAAACGGAATCATATTTTTTTTACCCAGGACACATCCCTATTTTATATACGTACGTCGGACCACTTACATTATGTAAGTAGTAAATTATTTGATACTTGTTTTTCATTTCATTTCATTTTTTTAAAGATATTTCCTTATAATATTATAGTTATTAGCGAGGAGGTTTAAATCAGGGTTCGAAATTATTAAGATTTAACGTGCTCGTATTCAGCTCAGGGACTTCATTTTTATTATCGAGACAATCATTTAATTGATAATTATTGCTACAAACCCTGCCTTAAAACCTACGTTCCCTATGAATTTATTCATTATTAAAAATATCACCCGAAGCAAACACTCCCATAATGCAATTCACAACGCACATAGCTACAAAATACCTAATAATATCTCCAAGGTTACGTCGAGGTGCCAGTACCGATCACAAAACTTATAGTTATTACCCTTACGAGTTTTGACCCTTTTCCATTTCAATTTACAGATGTGTCTTCGATACTCAAGGGGGTAATGCGATGGCCCCTTTGAAAAAAAAGCAATAACCCGAAAAGGCTTTAAGTTCTTTCGCTTTCAAAATAAACTTTGGGGATGGGGCCATTTTAGGTGATAAAAGAAATAAAAAGTTTAATGTAAAAGATAAAGAAAGAATGCACTTTATAACGGAAGATTAGCTTGGAGGTTGGTTTCAATGGAGCCGGCTCGAAGATTGTTCAAGGAGTTTTCTTTAAGTTATTTTTAATCTTTGATTGAGTTGTTTTGATGGGCGGCTTGTTGGATTATGTAGGTATTGGATTTTGGTGAACTGATAACTAAACAGAACAGAAAAGTGAAAAAAAGTAACTTTATACTTAGGATTTTCAGTAAAAAATCCTATGTAATTTATTTTTAGTGTACTAGTGTATCACTATAAATAATTCAAAATAACAGAAACGTCTAAGTTATAATTTAAAAGTGTTAGAACACACCAGTGCCAGGAACATTAATTAAATTATTTTCATCGTCTCCATGCATCTTTTCACGTCCAACTCACACTTGACTGAAAAAGGAATTTTAAGCCGAACCAGAAAAGAAAAACAGTTTTATTGCTATCATTAACTTAGCAACAATTCTTGATTCGGATATCTATTCAATTTCTTATCACAAGTAAAATTTGAATAACGGCATTTGGGCCGAGTTTGAGAGGGGACTATTGTCAAACTTCTTGATGAAACTTCCCTAATATTCGAAGTGGAAATTTATTCTTTGGCTGCCATCGAAAAATAAACTGGGCTCTCAGTGTGATTGAACCAAATTTATTGGGAAATCGGAATGAAGTATCGGCAGTGTAACGGGAAAGCTCGACAAGAGAACATTGACGAATTGGGTCGTGGCAATAATTCGACTAATATTGTGTAGGAATAATGTCTGTTTCGAAGATTCCTTTATTTCCTTTCTAAACATGATTACTTACTGCTTGTTAGAGATGTAATTCTATATCATTGCGTTCAATGAAGCCTTTCATATATCAATATGGAGGTAGGTCAATTTCGTTATATGTTCTGCGAAATGTCTGAGGTCGGAAAAGTCGGTATCTGAATTCATTTTCATCCTACCCAAAGGTCAGTGCAAAATGAGACTCTAGTCGGTATCTAGATTAAAAGGGCTAGACCACTTAAAATAATACATACCTAAGTAGGGACTTACTTAAGGTCTTACGTAAAAAAGGACGTTAGAAAGGTTGGAAAAAAGTTACAATTTACCTATTTTCTTAGCCTAAGTTCCTTAAGAGGGAACATCGGCTGCGATTCTTCATACAAATATTTTCCCCTTGTTTCTTCAGAGGACTCCAACTATTTTTTTTTTCATTATAAAATCAAGGTCTACAGACAGTATAGTTTTATTTTCTTCAGCAAGTAAAAATTAAACAAAATATGTCCCTCCAAAAATTACAAAAAATGCCCCATTTTTAGGACCCGTGATTAGAGGATTAACAGAAAAATTCGAAATGTTTTTGAGATAAAAGTAATTGATAGGAACCCAAACACACTCTTTCTTAAAAATTAAATCGGCTCAGTTTTCGAGGACAATTTTATTTTTGTAAGGTCGGAGCTGTAGCAGTCGCACTCTACGACAAGTCAAATACCTACCTCGCACGCCCTGTTTCCTCTTAATAGAGCATGATAGGTAAGTGCCAAACATTTCATGACGTTACTAAATAGCTTGTGAAAAACATACCCAGTTTTTGGAAAATCTTCAAATGACTCATCCCGCTCTGGGCAAAGCGGTAGGGAGTACCAGACTTCTACTAACTAAAAACCACCCATGTTCCTTCTTAGCCCTTCATGTTGAGACCACGGTAGGTATCTCTTTCGAACAACCCGCAGACCCAACGGGAAAAACATACCCTTAACCACTTCTCTACATAATGAAATGCATTATGGATCTACTTTTAATTATGCAAAACTTTTTAGTAAGTACTTACCCACATTCTGGCTTAATTGTGAATTTCCCACACACGAACTAAGAGTGTTTTGTTTTGTTAAACAAATTTTATATAGCTTAACAGGTGCAAAGTTTGAGGAAAATTTCATACAGCTTGCATACGTTTACGTATATTAAAACTACTAAATTAAGGAGTGAGTTTTATGTAGAATACTGAGTTTTAGACCAACAATGATTATACGTGCAGCCATGTTGTACGTATTATGGTAATTTTCGTTTAATTTTTTTGGTAAGTCATGTATTTATGTACCTAACCGTGTTGGTAATGGGTAACTAAAGTTAGCAGGTTGGGAGTTGCGTTTTTAAAGCATTTTCAGACAATTTTTTCGAAGGATGTAAAGAAAATAACACACTACCCAGTTTTAGCAAAACTTAGAACCACAATAATATAACATAACCTCACATCACGCCGGTAATACTCGAAGGGTTAGGCAGAGGTATATCCATTAGTGCACCCACATTTTACCAGTTATGTTTGCCATCCAGCGGGTACAAATTCAGACTCTACGGCTGCTAAACTTAGACCATAAACAAAATTATATTTTATTGGATAGAGTTCCGAAAAACTTTAGCCAAACGTCTTGAAACTCGTAGATATTTACTACAGGCTTAAAATATTTCTCAACACCCAAACTCAAATCCAACAGCACTTCATGAAACGTTTTCAAAGATTGAATATCATTGACTGCCGAATTCGATTTAAAATATCTCGGATCGCGAACTAGAATGAATAAAAGTCACATTTCTAGTGGTCTGATGTGGCTGCTGAACTCCCTTTAGTAGTATTTTGTATTGGAATTTTAAGCAAATGGTGCATTCTGTGAAATAACGGGGTTGTGAGTAGCTTGAATAGCTCATTTGAATTTAAATGCGTGTGTGGTAGGGATGCACGATACTTGAATTTGTAGGTATCGATACTTGGAATCGACCTCGATCGTAAGTATACGATTCTAGGATCGTATTGAATGGCTTCGTATTTATTCTTCGAAAAGCTAATTGTATCGTGTAGACCTCTGGGTTGCACGACACTTGACTTTGTATCGATAAAATTATAAGAATTGTATTACTTGGGCAATGGAGAGGGCTATGCTCGGAGTTTCCTTGCGTGATCGAATCAGAAATGAGGACATCCGCATGAGAACCAAGGTTACCGACGTAGCCCGAAGAATGGCCAGACTTAAGTGGCAATGGGCAGGCTACATTGCTCGCAGAACGGATGGCCGATGGGGCCGAAAAGTTCTGAAATGGCGACCGCGAACCGGAAGACGTTGCGTTGGAAGGCCTCCCACTAGGTGGACCGATGACCTGGTCAAGGTTGCAGGAACCCGCTGGATGAGAGACGCACGGGACCGGTCAATGTGGCGACACCTGGGGGAGGCCTATGTCCAGCAGTGGACGTCTTTTGGATGAAATGATGATGATGATGATGATGATTACTTTTTAATAACATCTCTAAGAGATTCAGTAATTATTTGGTAGTCCTTTTGATAGGTAATTTAAATTATCTAGTCGTCCAATTTCTGTCCCGGTACTATCTAATCCTTTTTTAACCGACTTCCCAAAAAGGAGGAGGTTCTCAACCAAGTCATCTTCTGCCTAGTCTTTTCCCAAATATGTTGGGATGTCGTTTTTTTCACCTATGTTAACAAATAAAAGATGATTTGATTTGATGCAACTGAATATCATTTATTTTATATGAAGCGACTGCTAATCTGAACTCCACAACCCAGTTAATACTGGGTAATACGATACCCTATGGTAAAGCTGGTTGCCAGGTCAGGTCACTGTAACGACTGCCAAAGATATGCTGTATATGGCAACCGGGATCAACAGCATAACGTGCTTTCCGAGGCACGGAGGAAACTTGGTATGTAATAGGTGAGTAACCATCCACAAACCAACCTAGGCAAGCGTTGCTTAAGCTAAAGATCGACCCGAGTGGCGATTATTATTTAGCCACGATCTCCTCCACGTACTCGTATAGCTTTTGTCCATCCAAGTATTGTATCATATTCGATTAAATAGATTCAAAATACCGGAGTACCGCATCATTATTGTATCGATACTTTATTTTATCGTATCGGAATATGCGTCACTAGTGCGTGGAGGATGGACGCATGAAGCCACGAGCCACGTCTGCCATTGAACGACATGGCTGCAATATTGAGAGACTCCATTCACATTTTAATCACAGTGACACTGCATTTACGAATAACGATCCTGTTTAATGAATTCGTTGGAAGAGGTATTTCCAAGAGAGTCATTTCGGTGATTTGTTTGATTGTTTTTGTAGAGGATCGTAATGCTTGTTTTTTTTAAATTAAATACGTCGGCCAGATGTATGGCTACCGAATACTGCTTGTTATAAATCCACTACAAGGAGATTTCCAAATTTTGAATAACCTAAGTTGCCTGTAAATTTATAGAACCCTATAGTCGATCTCTTAAACTGCTTTATCCACTTTTATTCAAAAAGTTCTAGCAAAGTAAAACTGTTAGATCTTGGTGACTGACACGTATACAACTAATAGACTTCGGTGTTTTTCAAAGTAAAAGGTTTCTGCCCATGTTCTGATACATTATTATCAGGAAAAACAATATACTTTGTATTTAAGAAATATGAGGAAATGCCCACAAGACTATACCGTCACCGACGATCACCGTTGCGTGTCATATACATAACAAGTCACTCAAGGAACCTTTATGAACTGAGAGGGTTGTATTGGTGATTTTAATCATCATTTATTTATTTATAGGTACACACGCACGCACATTATACACATACGTAGCGTATCGGCACCAGCAAAATATTCTCGTCAACTGTTGTTGACGCTCCGTGCATGGCACGCGAAGATGAAGAAACGGTGTAGTGGGTAGTCTAATACTTTTCAATACAAAGAATATACCGAGTATGATGACCATTCTAAACTCGCTGCAATTAGATATTATACGCTCTCCATACGACCAGTGGGCATTGTAGACCATGTCTTGTTTCTTTCCGTACCTGATACGTTCATATCATGGTCTGGCCATGGCCATGGTACTATGCTGTGTCAACGGCGGCAGCGGCGCGATCATGTTCCACGCGCGGCTCAAAGAGATGTCAGCAACATTGCAGTGCGCAAAGGCCAACGCCTGTCGGGGCTGTAGGTTGTTCGAAAGAGATACCACGGTCCCGGACACAAACGGCTAAGAAGGAACATGGGTGGTTTTTAGTTAGGAGAAGTCTGACACTTCCTTCCGCTCTACCCAGAGCATTTCATGATTTCACAACCTCCAAAAAAAAAGGGTATGCTACGATGTAGTAGGTAGACTCCTGTATGATAATAAATTAATTTTACGTGGCGGAATTAACGTACTAAAGCTTGTATTTTGTGTTCCTACGTTGGATATTACGTTCTGATTAATAAGTCTTCTATAAACATTAGTTACTATGTAGAAATATGCTTAGAAACCTACCAATTTCATTCCAATATACGGTACGCAATGTAATGCCACGAAAATCCGATTTATGTAAATAGCTTACAGGTGGATTCCATCTCACATTCATTTCCACACAAGTACTTTATTCATAAACATAATATCACGCCTGTATACCTCAAAGGGGAGCGCAGAAGTGTATCGTACAGTACAAGAATTACTGTTCTGCATTTGGTTAGTTTTTTTGGAATAGAAACCTGAGTCTTTTCAGGTTGATTGGTCGAAGAAGGCAAAACATCGAAACACTTGGAAAGGAATGGGTCAGACCTTTGCCCAGCAGTGGGACAGAACAGGATAATAAAAAAGTTATATAACTTGTGTTTACAAACAAAATAATCCAAACGTCAATATAATGGCTGTAGAGTACAGTGAGATGGTCGTTCACCGAACCACTATTCTTTTTTTTTGCATATAGAAGAAATAAATAAATTACGTTATAGCCATCCATAAATTTCAACCCTTGTCAAAAACTACCTATTGAAATATCCATGGGAAGAAATTATTTAGAAACAAAAGATAAGCAAACGGACCCAAACCACTTAGAAAATAAAAATCTATTGAATTTAGTTTAAAATAATATTACAAAACGACACTCGAAAAGCAATAAATCGTACATTGAAGTAACCTTTCTCAGAATAACTGAACGCCTGGTAAACAGATGTGTGAAATGACGATGCACATGAAGGCGCGTACGCAGCATTTGGCGGGAACCCGACGCCATGCTTTTGACCAATGAGCAAGCGTCTTACACAAGACAGCCAATGAAAAACAGATTACTTGCGTATGATTCGTATTTCTAGGAGGAGTTTATCTGGGTGCCTTGCGGGGGTGGAGCAAGGAGTCGTGAGGACGCGGGTATCGTCAGGGACAGACGAAGTTCAAGAGCCAAGGCGGTTGCAAGTGATAATTATAGTTAATTATCATTGAATATTGATTGTATTTTAAAATAAAATTAGAAGCAGTGTGTCTAAGTCTAAGTAATATTAAGTGAAACCGAGAGACAGAGAGAGAGCTGAAATTTGGTAACGTATTCCAAGTTCAAAATTTGTGTAAAGGCAAGATCCCAAGCTAATTTACAATAACTTCAGTCACCCAATCTATTTAACGACCCAAGTAAAAATGGAGGCTGCAACAAACTTCGATATTTTATACTCACTAAGTCAAAAGACATGAGAGCACCTTTGGTCTAGCCTAGACAAAGTAGCTGCTATACTATTCTTGATAATAGTAATTTGTCTTCTCGTGATAACTTGTATAGAAGTTTGCAAGAGATGGAAAGGCGGAAATTGTGGAGAAATCGCTTTGAATTGTATAGGCGATACACATCACGCAGACCTTGAACTACGTGAACTGGCTTAAGCTAGAGATCTGAGTATATTACTGTAAATTATCATGGGATATTGTGGCTTAAGTACCTTGTATAAAAACTGTGTAACCTTTATGTGTGCCTTACCTCTCCTCTCAGTTGTATTGCAATTTATATAAGCTGATAAATAATTGTCAATATTGTACATATATGTTGTAAATCTAATTTGTGTGTGCCAGAAAGGTTTTTCGCTTGAGCCGTTCTGTTTTCCTTACCTGGCTAGGTTAGAAGAGGACGACTCGGTCCAGGTCCGTCTCAATCTTAGCGGACCTAGATCTAAATAATCAAACAGTTTCTTTCGCTGTCAGAAGGGGTTTTCGCTTGAGATGTTCCATTTCCCCTTAACTGACTAGGTTTAGTAATGGGACACTCGACCTTAGCTCGCTATCATCCTAGCGAACTAGGTCTAATTAATCAAACAGTTTCTTTCATTAAATTTATCGAAAATAAATAAATAATTTAAACATCAACCACCTCTTTCTTTTATATTCCAAGATTACCTGTGTAGAGAATTTGATAATGGAAGATTGATACAGCTAAAACCAAGTAGTAACAAAGGCATTGCTTTAACATCAGTGAGTAAATCAGGTCGGATCTCCAATAATGAATTCTCTATAATTTACACACTGAACCTTGAATGACACGATTTTACGTTATTGAATTTAACCTAATATAATAATTTGTACTACTTTAGACCAGGTCTGAGATAAGAATCCAGGCCTAAGTCAGATACTTCAATTAAGGTCTGAGACTATAAGTTCCTCCTGAACTGAATTGGACCTAGTATGCATCAGTAAAACCCAAACTGAGCGAGTAGAGACACAAGTTTACAGGAACCTAATCATCACTTTGATTCAAGTCAACAATCACTTAACTATGTTGGAGCAGATATACTGTTTAGAGAGAGAGAAACATTTCGGCTGTGTTGCATAATGCACATTAATATTTCCTAACTTTGATATACTGATGGCTTGAGATACACGACTGAGCGACGTCTCTGGCAGTGATAACGCAGCATACCATACACGTCATGTCTTGCAATCCGACTCCCGACCTAGATTTGGCCAAATCTAAATATAACTCAAATATAAATACATAATCAAAACCATGGTTCCGGGGGAAAGTCTGCCCAAACTGGGAACTGGCAAATAAGTCTGCCCTTAACTGGGAATCTGGCGATGCCTGCCCTAACCGGGAATCTGGCTATAAAAAAATGCAAGTACCTGCCTATATGGAAATGGGAATCACTAACGCTTCGTAGCGATTACAGGGAGTCGATTGCCCCCCAATAACATTGATTAAGGACCGTGGCGCGGTGTAGGGCTTCCCCCATGCTGAACGATATCAGTCAGACGCGGTGGCTAAAATAAGCACAAACGCACATGTATCAACTTACATAATCATTCTAACGTGTCAAATTGATTTTAACTTGTAAAATCCTTTATTAAATCAGAGGAAGACTGATTAAGTATTGTACTAAATAATAATACAGACGCGTCGAGACAAGCTCCGCATTATCGAGTTAGAATGATTGATAAGTCTACGTTGTTCGCACAGTGGAGTGTACTCGAGATTGACCTGTGGTCAATCTAAATCTAATTGTTGATTAAAAACCCCGAAATGACTCTCTTGATACAGCATTATTCCTTAAACACTGGTGTGAGGAAGTTCAATCCTTCCTAGATTAAACACAGTATTGATTACCAAAGACTAACTAAGAAAGTTCGACTCTTTCTCAGTATACTCACTCACAAAACCAAACAGACTAGACGATCAACGCGAGCCAACACAGAACCTTGGTATGATGACAACACAGGCCGTCATCCTTACCGTTACAGGACTTGGTCTTAGGACAGGGCTACCATCACTGGATTTGAGGCCAAGACCTGGAGCCATCACAACAGTGTACAGTGTCTGTTGACTTCAAGCCCAAGTCGGTCGGAGCAACGACCACAAAAGGTGGCTGTGGCCGGCTCGGTTCTAAAGTCTGTAATATGGCGTCTCCCCACAGACATTGGCAATACTCACGTTTGTAAAAAGTTTGGAAGTCCTTAATAAAAAATCCTAAAACAAAATTCAAGGAATTCCTCAAAAACTAATAACGAGTAAGCAATAAGCATGATGTTCATCCATTTTTAATTACAACAGTGGCTTGCTTCTGGCATTCTACACAACAATTTGAAACGTTAAAAATAGGCAAAAACGCACCCTGATTTATGACTCGGTTTCATTCGTTTTGATTTACGGTACCTACCGGCGCGCGAATATTAAAGATTCGTATTGATATATTATTCCTTTATCCCCATTCTCCCTCACTGCTATTTACGAGAATTTCCCCTACCCTCATAACTTTCCTCGTCCTTTTTACGGTGAGACTTGTAAAAGCATCTCGGGGTTTCATATAGAATAAATATATCCAAAGGTATGTTGTTTTGTTAAAATCAAAACCGGTGATTAAATGTTTAGTCTTTGTTATGGATATCCTCATTATTTGTACGTTTTCAAGAGCGTTCTTTTGTTTGGCTGTTTTGTTATTCAAAGTTAGAAGATATATAACGAAACCGCAATAATATTTGTTTGCCCATCTTTTATACTGTCTGAATGATGTTTCTGTAATGTTTTAAATAATATGTATACCGCATTTATTTTTGTTTGCTACATGTAATAGCTATGAAAGGATCTGTTGGTGGTTAGCCGATATCAGAAGTAACTTTTTTTTTATGTGAAACATCCGTTAATTGATTATGCGCGCATAATATACACCTAGGTCGTGACGGACATAGCATGACATAGTCATGGCGTAATGCCCCACTGTGCCCCACCAACCGTTTCCTATTCAATTAAAAATAAAAGAGTAACATATAATTATAAAAAAATAAGAATTTTGAAAATGATTAACGGACTATAACAGACGTTAAAAAGAACTCACAAAATGAAGTTTTCTTATTGATTTTCCTCGAAATGTCGGGAGTATCCTTAACGACGACGTTTCCATATAAAATTAACAAATAAAAGAACACAACAGGGATAAATAAGTTCAATCTATAGTTTAAAAAAAAAAAAAAGTTCAATCGGGCCTAATATGTAAAATTATCGTAAATATCATAGTTAAAATGGTATCATTCATATTTTGCAATATTTTTTTATTTTTGTTTTAATGCTTTTTCTTATTTCTCTTCACTAAAGAGTATCTGTTCTGTGAAAGTCATTCGAAAACCAAAAGGTCCTTGTAACTGTTACATTTGCAAATACTGCCACATCACCTTGTTAGTTCTATTTCATCCTTGATTTACAAATCGCTTTCACTAAAGCCTAAGGACCTCACTAACCTTTGTGTAATCAAAATAATATAACTAAGAAGAGAGGTCGAAAAGTCGCAAACACAAGAGGCGTGCGACGCTAAGTCATCAGCCAGTAATAGAGAAAGATTGGGATCTTTTCATTTGCAGTCAGCTATGATCAATTCCGCCTTCCCGCGATAGACTTATAATGAACACGAAAATTATATTATATATCTGATTACTCTATTGTTCCAGAGATTTTGATTAAACGGGGTTCCGCCATTCCTAAATTTGTACTTAAACCTGAGACAAATCATCTTGGATTAACAAGATTTCTTGTATAATGCTGATTAAAAAGTTTAATTCGCGCTTATGGAATTGTTTAATTGGCGCCTTGGAATAATTAAAATACTTTGTAAAGGAGTGAATGTTTCGTAAATAGAGTTGTTTATTATGAACAATACAGTGCTGTTTATATCGTTACTGTTGAGACTGTATGATGCTAATTTACAATTGTCTATTAAGTGATTAGTTTGGAATTTTAATACCTACCTTAGTAATAATATTATCATTATTGCATTTTTTTTTTTTTTTTAGTTAAGTTTAAGATGGGTCAGCTCTTGACCTCGAGGCTTGCCTAAGCAAGGATGAGGTCTACGATGGAGCGAGCCTTCCCAGTAGCACTGGCTCTCCCGCGCACCAACGGAACACAGCGAACTGTTTGGTGCCGGACTTCGGCGGGAGGGTGGTAACTAGCCAGGCGGACCTTTGCAGGCCCTTCCACCAGTGTTGATTGTTGTTGTGTGTTGTTGCATTTGATAAATTATCATTATTGTGAGCTGTGGTTTAGTTACATTCGAGCTCGTTAACGGCTAATATTCATCCATAATAACTTTATTACTGCTTTAAAAGGTTGTTTCATTATTGAGGAGTTAAATGATTCGTGGCTAAATGATTACAGCCACATTGGACACTGGCCTTGTCTCTACATGTGGGAGTGGGTTGTAATCCACTACGCTGACACAGTGTAGGTAGATGACGTGTGGGTTGGTAGATGTCACGTGTCTTCGAATGTTTAGTTCTAGGGCATACCAGTTTCCTCACAATGTTTTCCTTCACCGCTTTGAGAGTAGCGGTGATGAAATAAATTACGTAAAGTAATTTACCTACCTGGGTTGCACTAGGATGTACCACTAGTAAGTCCCACGTCAATTACCCCTCCGAAACCTGTAACATTATTATTTTCATAAACGAACAATATTGCAGCAATTTAAATAATATTCTCTACCTCTTATACCCCAGAAATCTCGTTATACACGTGAAATAAGCGCTAACTTTTTTAGCTACCCTTAAAAATGTTTATGACCACATTCTAGGATTGCATATTTTTATATAAGTACCTCGTCTGCGAAAAGAATTGCTACTGTTATACCGTTTTACGATTCACAAATGTTTTAATTAAAAGAAAATAGACCTTTGGGAGGATCAATTACGGAACCCCCTTGGTTTAAATCACGGCATAAATAACGTGGGAACCCTAATACCTGTCTGTTTGCTTAGATCTACGGATTCTCATTCGTAATGGCAGCGTCAGTTTTTATTGGGATTTCACAGATTAAATACTGTGTTATTGGGGGTCGAGGGGTCGAGAGTGGACTAAACGGGTATTTCTGTCTATTGAATATTACTGTCTGTTTTGAATACTGCCAAGTTGCATTATTATGACAATATGAAGTCACTAATTTAAATTCTGAAAAATGAACAGAAAATGACAAGCTGTGGATCTATAAAAACTGAGATGATTTCACACGCGCAGGACTTCTAATCTGAATCTGGTCGAGGAAACATCTCCATAAGATACTAAACATTCTTCACTGGTTCATTGCTGCTGCTGGTTCTTCCTACTCAAGGTAAACGGAACGGTGTCGAGTTTCTACGCTGACGCTAAAGAGGACCACCTATATTTCTACCCGAGTGACCTGCACTACCAGTGATTCTGTGGATCTTCAAATTTAAACTGGAAAGCTGATAACCGTAAAACCGTAACGTTCTTCAAAACCTCCCTCCTCCCTTCTGAGAGTGTGCTAGGTATTTTTTTTTAACTACTATTGTATTTTTTACTTTTTCCCTTAGATTATAATTTTCAAGTCTACTACAACCTTTTATTTTCTTTAAAATTTAGTAGATTTGTTACAATACCCAAAAAATTAAGTTCAAAAATCTAAAACCCGACTACTAACAAAATCGCGGTCTTAAAAGTAGAAAACAAGAAAATAATTCTTGTCTGCTATTCTTCGTGGTCGCATGCCACTGATACCTGATGCTCCTTCATGGCGTTCTCATTGATACAGAAGTCAGCTGCTAATTGCTGCATTAGCAAGGTGGCATGCGACTACGAAGAATATCAGACAAGAATTATTTTCTTGTTTTCTACTTTTAAGACCGCGATTTTGTTAGTTGTAAGTAGTCGGGTTTTAGATTTTTGAACTTAATTTTTTTATTTGAATTTTATTTTTGTGTGTACTTAATCTATAATATAATACATATTTGTAATGTGCTCGCCAAGACCTTTCATTTGATACCAAACTTGCGATGATTATCTCAATTCAATATTTTTTGAGGTAAGTTTTTGACATTTAAATTCCGTCATAAAAAGAATTTATAAAATTTATATAGCCTATGTCACCCGGGCTATTTTTAAGAATCTATTGACACCTAATTTATTAAAATCCGTTCAGTAGTTTAGGCGCTACGGTGGAACATACTTATATACATAGACTGCAATAATCATTACCCTTCCTTTTGGCTTCGCCGTAGTCGGGTAAAAAGGAATGGTTTTTGTAGATTCACCTGTGTTATAGTTCACTTTTATGAAAAAGGGCGAACAATTTCAGTACCTACCTATTCACAGTTTCCTGAAACACATTAGAACTTTTATATGCCTTCTAATTTACAAGAATATAAAACACAAATTCGTTCTACTTTTTTCGTCGGGGAGGACTTTTAAAGGAAAAGTGTCGTATAAATCCACTTTTGTATTCGTACTTATTATTTATGAATATGGATAAAGAAAACTTACACGTGGAAAAACGGCGCGTGAATAATATTAATTTTACTTGTTTCGTCACACAAGGACTTAGAGACATAATATGCCCGTCGGGGCTGCGGGTTGTTCGAAAGAGATACCGCGGCCTCGGCACAAAGGGCTAAGAAGGAACATGGGTGGTTTTTAGTCAGTAGAAGTCTGACACTCCCTACCGCTCGGCCCAGAGCGAGAGGAGTCATTTGATGATTTCCTACGCGACACAAAAAAAGGTTTTAGAGACATCAATGCAGGCCTACTTAAGAAGAATCCGGCACATGATACTAAATGCTGATTTTACCCGAGCATACATTTTTTTCATTATTTTACCCACATTTCGACAGTGTTCGTGATATAGTCACTATTCACGATGACTGTGACTTGTGTATATTGTCAGTAAGGTATAAATTGCAATAATTGACACGTATTCTCGAAAAGAAACAACTATATCCACTAACGAAATGCCTCCTACGAAAACCGTGAGGTGTTACTGGTTGCCTTATTTAAGTTAACAGGCACTTTATATAGATTTATTGTTTCATACATAATGCATTGTCTGTCTGAGTGTAAGGGCAGAAAATATGGCCATTATAGTTTGTACTCACGTAACTACGAGGGGTTTTTTTGTGAATTGTGGACAGTATTCTTTTGGTAAATTGGGTATAATTTGTCAAGAAATATTTATTGAAAGTACATTAACAATATCGATTTAATTGTATTCTACAAAACCGGCCAAGTGTAAGGTAGATTCACGCACTGCGGGGCTGCGGGTTGGTCACAACAAGAAGGAACATGGGTGGTTTTTAGTCAGTAGAAGTCTGACACTCCCTACCGCTCTGCCCAGAGCGGGAGGAGTCATTTGACGATTTCCCAACATCCAAAAAAAATGGTTTACATGCTCTGGAAGAATTGCTTCTTGCTTTCTTCATGATTCTACGTCAACGGAAAGAACCCTATTTCCTTGTTTAAAAGTATTGCTAAGATACTTTCTAGGTACCGGTGATATCGGGGTACATTTATTAGCCCTGGGGTTTAACTTTGGCCCAAAACGACAAAAAGTTGAAAGTCCCGCCACGCCGCACTTTAAGAGCTCTTGAGGTAGTTCGCGCTATATATCGATAGATGGTGGTATGGGGCGGTCGGTAAAACAGGTCAATTTTTAATTTGAGTCATTTGTAATTTGAGTCACTCAAATTACAAATCGACCAATCCGCTTTGTGAATGTGAAACTGTTTTACCGACTGCCCCATCTATCGATATATAGCGCGAACTACTTCAATAGCTCTTAAAGTGCGGCGTGGCGGGAATTTCAACTTTTTGTCGTTTTGGGCCAAAGTTACACCCCAGGGCTAATGTACCCCGATGTTACGGTACTAGATTTAAACAGTTTCCATATAGTAAATAATCAAAGAAAGCTCACTCTATTGTTACGAAGGCTGGTTCATGTTCATGTCAGGTCGTGCTGTCAATTACAGAGAAACGGCTTACCTTAGCCACTAACAGTTTATGCGTTTTATCATGGCAATATACACTCGAGAGCAATGAATCCGGGTCACTTAAAGAATGTTAAAAATCTCGGAAACTAAAAATGATAGGTTAATGCAATAAATTGTATTTAATAGACAATGTAATATTCCTTAAATGAAAGTAAAAAAAATATGAGTCACCATACATTTTATTTACACAAAATTACATAAAGCAAAAAAATTGCTGATCTCTCCTTAAAACAAAAATAGGAAACATGAAATTTTTGAACTTTATTACGATTTTCTTGAATTTTAATACTTCGTATTGCCTCCTCGTGCTTCCATTACTGCGTTTACGCGGTTTGGCATGCTGTACACCAAGTTCCTTATACGATTTTGGGGAATATTCTCCCATTCCTCTGTGAGAGCAATTTTGAGCTCACGAAGCGTGATTGGGGGAGGGTTTCGTTGTTTTACGCATCTGCCTAGCTCGTCCCAAGCATGCTCGATCGGGTTGATATCCGGGCTGCGCGCTGGCCACTCCATACGAGTAATGTTCATCTCTTGAAGGTAGTCATTCACAATCCTACCTGTATGAGGTCGGGCATTGTCATGCATAAATATAGCATCCTAACCTAAATTGACCATAAATGGACCAACGTGATCATTGAGGATTTCTTCCACATATCTTTCGCTAGTTAAAGAGCCGTTTTCTATGATCACCAGCTCTGTGCGACTTTCAGAAGAAATTCCGGCCCACACAAGTACAGACCCACCACCGTAGGGTACTTTTTCTTCGATGCATGCTTGCTTGAATCTTTCCCCTGGTCTTCGATACACTCTGTGTCTTCCATCGTGCTTGTAGAGCATAAATTTTGATTCGTCGGAGAACATAACTTTTGACCAATCTTCAATACTCCAATTTACGTGGCTCTGGGCATATCTTAGTCTTGAAATACGATGCCCACGCTCCAGTTTAGGGCCGTTTGCAGGTCTAAGGGGTTTTAAGTTAGATTCAGCAAGCCGACGTCTTACTGTCCATGCACTTGGGTTACTTCCTCCGAGGCGTCGAAACTGATTTGTGAGTTCAGTTCCTGTGAGAAAGCGATTTCAAAGCATGGTGTTCACCAAGTATCGGCCTTCTCGTGCTGTGGTACACCTGGTTCTGCCCGTTCCTGGTCTGCGTAGGTTAGAACCAGTTTCTTCGTAACGTCGGAGAACTCTTTGTACTGTTGACAGCGACACACCGACAGTCCTGGCTGTATCGCGCCGACTCAGGCCGGTTTCCAGCATTGTAAGTATTCTGGTGCATTCTTCAGGCGTAAGCGACATAATTTCAGCTTGAATAATGAATATAGAGCACTATCAACATGGTTTATGTACCCACATAAATGACAGATTACAAACAAAAGCAAAACCAAATGCTGTAATTACGTAGTTCCATCTTCGAAAGTGGCCCTTTTTCAAATTTGATTTTTTTATGATATAACTTTACAATAACTAAGAAGTTTTAATACCTTCATTTAAGGAGTATTACATTGTCTATTAAATACAATTTATTGCATTAACCTATCATTTTTAGTTTCCGAGATTTTTAACATTCTTTAAGTGACCCGGATTCATTGCTCTCGAGTGTAGTTCATAGATTCATCTAAGCACAAATATGTTTTATTAACTAGTGAAGACATGCAATTTTTACTTATTTTACTTACTACAACACTAACTATTTATTTGTTCTATCTCAACTCTCTCTAAAACTACTTTCCTAGGAACGTACGACTTACGAACTCTTGTGATTGACTGATTGCTATTTTTTTTTAATGTAAATTGTGCATGTGCATCGTGATTATCAACAAGTTTTACCAATAAAAATAAGTAGATTGTCCTGCGAAGAGAGCTATTATAACGAAAATAACAAATATCTATTGTCCTAGTAAAACGCACTCTGCAGATTTTCTAGCTAAACTGGAAGTGATAAATTAATAAGTTATCAGGCTTGCTTTAGCACCGCACTCGGTAGAGCCAATTATTTTCCCCTTAAGTTTTGATAGTATTATAATAATGTTATCCGAGGCGATTTTTCATTCTCTGATAAGATCGCGGGATAAACGGATTTTATAAGACTTTGCGTCGTTGGTCATTATCCTAACTAGTCCTAACTAATATTATAAATGCGAAAGTAACTCTGTCTGTCTTTCTGTCTGTCTGTCTGTCTGTCTTTGCTTCACGCCTAAACTACTGAACCTATTTGTGTGAAATTTGGTACAGACATAGTTTGGATCTTGAGAAAGGACATAGGATAGTTTTTATTACAAAAAATAAAATAAAATATAAAATTTATTCCGGACATACCTACAGCGCCATCTATTGGGTGCGCGTTCACCTTTGGTGCGAAAAAAGGGTTGAAAGGGAGGGATGAAGAGATTACTTTTGGTCGCGATAACCGACATCGGTCGCGGTAACCGACATTCACGCGGACGAAGCCGCGGGCATCAGCTAGTTTTTAATAAATGTTCGTGCGAATAAGTAATCAACATCTCCCGAGGATGAAAAATAACAGCCACTTGGGTCGACCAAGGTTGGTCCGTAAGATGGGTGACCACCCATTACGTACCGAGTTTCCTCCATGCCTCGAAAAGCAGGAAAGCTGTTGGTCCTGGCTGTCAATAGGGGATCGGACTGGGTCAAAATAATATGATTCTGTTTAGTCCGTAAGTTAGATTTATCGAAAAATATTGAATACGTGTTTTTTGTTATATCAAACCAATAAAAAATGACGAAGATAAAACGCGTCAAAGATCTTAGAGTGGGGCTTGAAACGTCACTTGTGTCGTCAAAATGTACTATCATATGACGTCACACGAGTTTTCGAAGCACTGTATCGTCTTCATTTTAAGTTTACGTGAAAAAAGAAAAAATACGTGTCCAATAATTTTTGGAAATCTATCTGATGGACTAATTAGTTTTTTTTTGTCCGATCCCCTATTCTACGTCTTTGGCAGTCGTTACAAGGTAACTTAGTAGCCGGAAAGTCTGAAGACCAGTCTTATCAAGACATATCGTATTACTGAGTACTAAATGGGTTGTCCCATATCTTCCCGTGGGTGTCGTAAGAGGCGACTAAGGGACTTACCAGAGAATGGGCAGCAGCGTTCTCTGTGTCTTTGTAACAACCATACTGCGATCGCCAACCCGCCTGCCAAGCGTGGCGATTATGGCAAACCCCCCCAAAAATGCCTGGGGGAGGCCTATGTCCAGCAGTGGACGTCTTTTGGCTGAAATGATGATGATGAAATGGGTTGTGGAGGTCGGATAGTTTCTGCAACAGTGGTAACATTAGAGGCTGATGATGACCATGGATAACTGTTTAAAGGTCATCTTGAAATATTGCTATTAGTGAAAAGGTACATTAAATTATATTTTAGGTGTATTAAATTAACAAAATTTGTTCGAGCACTGTTTATACTCCTCGTTGACGTAGCACTAATCTAATCATTTTAAACCAAAATTTTTTGATGATAATGTTAATTAACTGATTGTGATTATGGCTTAATTGTGTCGAACTCAATTAAATGCAATAACGGGTAAACTAATTTTCGATTATAACACTCTTACCTAACTAAATCATCTGCCTACCCTTTTCCCAACTATATTAGGGTCGGCTTACAATCTAACCGGATGCAGCTGGATACCAGAATTTTACATGTGTTTGCAGTACTGGGTAGGTACTACTACAATACTCTTTGCTACGAGTAGTTGTCACACTTTTAGGCCACAGTCACTGACTACCTGTAACGAGTCATATAACTACAAATGACAGCCGAGATGTTAAAGCCGATGGCCGAAACGATCGGCTTTAACGTCCTTTCCAAAGCACAGAGGAAACATGTAATGGGTGGTCAGTGACCACTGGTCATCTTTCTACGGAAAAACCTAGGCAAGCGCTGCTTCACCTAAAGATCGATCTAATCCAAAAAGTAGATACCTACTAAATGTTATTTAAGTGAAGTAGTTAAAAAGTCCCTACCGGTATATTTATTGTGAAAGGCTATATAGTTTAGTTTGCATACTCATGCTATCTATCCGAAAAAGCCTGTTGAATAACCATCGAGTATAACGTGTACAATAAAAAGAAAAATCTAGAACAATCAAGGGACGCAACGTTATTCGAATAAAAAGTCGTACACACAAAGCGTGCTATATCCAAATTTCCATCCGCACAGCCTTGTTTCTCTCATTTGCCGCACTGACGCTACGAAATAAAATCGCCATGAAGCCAGAGCTGGTAATTTAAAAATAATGCAGCAAAAATACGTAGGAATGCGAATTTGGAGCAAATTGCTCTGCGGTTAGATCAGGCGCCTGATGGCGGTGGATGACACCGTGTGGCTAATGGAGTTAGGATGATACGATAGCGAATGGAGTTAGTATTTTATTAGAACGTACTAAATAGTTTTTTTAGATTATCTTATTGAGGGGTTATGAGGGTACGAAATGAGCTTAGGGTACGAGATGATGGTTCGTTTTTAGAATTGAAAATATTTTATATTTACATAGATTATGCTAGCATTTGCCAAAACTGTTAGTTGGTAGTGGCAGGTTTGATCAGGCGTCTGATGGCAGTGGATGGCAACGCCGCATCGTGTTTTAAATGGAGTTAGGATGTTATGATAGCGTACTAAACTAAATCGTGTTTTTGATTATGTTGCAGTTGGGATAGTCTTGATACGTGTTCAGAAAATCGTATTCGATACCCACAGTGAAGTTGACAACAATTTAATAGAGTGAGGCATTTTGCAAAAAAAAGTAATTGAATTATTAACCAGCATCTATTTAAAGTTGGATGAGATGCTTCCAGAAAATTTCAGAGCTTTGAATGGTTCTGAAGTTATTTGGATCTTGAAGAGATCATTTATTGTTAGCAATTATGAGCTTATACTACCTAAAATTAGCAACTCTATTTGTGGTGTTTCAAACTTCGTTTGAAATACTATTGGAATAAAGTTCTAATCAGCTTGCACTACAAAACGGTTGTTACGTCTTTCGCTGCGGCCGAATAGTGCGAAATTAGTGGTATTTTGCGATTTACAAAAAAATAACTGATTAGACTAAAAAAGTAAAACACCATGATTTTAGTATGTTGCTTTTAGAATAATTTGGCAAAAAAATCAGAACGATAACATGTATTTTAGTACGGTTTTTACTCGTTAAAAGATTTTTTTACAGGTATTTTCGTGATTTATCAAACAAAGTTAGTTGTATTATGTTTTCACAACACTATGTTACTAGCGCATATCCTGAAGAATATCATATATTTTTCTGATTTTGTTTACTGCAGTGAATCATATACTTTTACATACATACATAAACTCACGCCCTTTTCCCATGGGGGTTGGCAGAAACCACAGAACGCCACCTGCTACGATTCTTACATACCCCTTTTGCCTCGTCCACATTCATACATCTGGTCATACACGCACGCCTGCTGCGAGTACTACGCACCTGTCCTTTCTGAAGAACATCACCATTAAGGTCAGTGTATGTCTTTCTAGGGCGTCCGCTCCCGGCGTTGCCACTCACATCTGCCTTGTAAATACCTTTCGTTAATCTAGTTTCACTCATCCTCTCTACGTAACCAAACCATCTAAGCATACCCTTTTCAATCTTTGTCACTACATCTTCTTTTAAACCGCAACGTTCTCGTATAACCTCATATACTTTTACTCATTATAAAACTCGCGTGTTACTCCTGTTGGCCTCTTTATTTGCTGATAGCAACATGGTGAAGATGAAGAAGTTAGTCCATTTGTCTGTCTATTGCCAACTTTGACTAAATAACTATATTTTCATCTAAATGCTTCAGAAAATACAGTTATAAAAGTTATACTCTCCTCAACTGTAACATTTATCAGGAAATCTAAAAATATCTAGTGCTCGCCCAGAAACTTAGATATAATTCGTCCCGACGTATACATCCATTCTCCCTTGTCGTTACGTGGTGCTCACAAATCATTGGACGGGACAACACGGGACGATGTCGCGACATTTTCTTAAAAAACTCCCTTTTATTGGACCAGGGTATCATATTAAGTAAACAATAAATTATAGTGGAAGTCACAAGACAATCTTTGTTGTTGAAATATGTAGTTATTCGTGTAGGCTTTTTTTAGATTGTTGTTTGTTTTTGACAAAATGAAGTAGGTATTACGTGATTTTGTCTATCGATCGGATTGTGTCCGCAAGTCTATGTCAAAAGAATGTCGTTTGGGTAAAGTTACTGTGTAGCCATTTCTTCAAAAACGTGTGTTTATTGCACAATAATAAATGAAATATTTTAATTTGTGGTCTGTCACCGAAAAAAATAGAAAAAAAAACAAAAGCATGTCGCAACAGGCGTTAAATCCTAGAAAAAAAAATAACAAAGTGCCATTGCTGATTGCTAAACAACAAAATAACGCAGTCTCACCATTTTTGTCTCGTCCAAATTACACAAAGCTCACTTTATATTGTACTGACGCAAACAAACATAAAGAAAGTCGCTTCGACGTCACTTCCTCAAGCGGTTATAATCTTGCTGAAGCAAATTTCGAGGGAGGTTAATCAGTATTCTTCAACACAGTAGAGCTAAAGTAAGCAATGATTTATTATATTAAAAATCCTGCATTATCCCTTAGATGGGACGGGCTGACTCGCCTGGTCATAAAGAGTTCCCGGATTTAATAAAATTTATTCAGTTTCGTACTATGGGGACCGACAAATCATAATTCCACCGAAATACATACTTATTTAGTCGGGACGGGAAGTTTTAGAGCTAGTAAAGTTTATTTACACTGGTGCTCAAGAGAATACGCTGAGTGGACGAGCCGAAACTTAGTTTTGTAATATTTGACCTATTTTTCACCTAGTGTTCCAGCCGTTTTTCGGTCTTGAACGTTTGACAACCAGGCTTACCAAAGGGTATCGTATAGTTATTAGAGGTGAGTTAGGCAGTTGCTTCATACAATACTTTTAATCAACGGTACTCGGAAGACTGGAAGTCGGCCGCAACATAGTTGGGAAAAGGCTAGATCGTGAAATGAGCAGGTAAGTTGATTTTAAATCTTAACTGCATATAAAATAAACAACACAAACACACTCTCACATTAACAATTACCTTCAGACCCAGGTGCGAAGTCTTCAGAGATAATATAATATTTACCCTTCCCAATAAACCAGCTCAGAACCTACAAAAAGGCGCAACAAACAGGTGAATAATGAATATGCAACAAAAAATTGATTAAACACTCAAGCGCTTTAAAGCAGCTTCAATTAAAATTAAGCCGGCCAAGCATATTGTAGTAAGCTGATTAATTTCTCCGGTGGAGGTTCGAATGACGCAATTTCTTTCGGGTTCTCCACCCTTTACAGAGGCTTAAAATCTCCAATTTGGCTCAAAATTAATTTAGGCTGTTGTGAAGTAATTGCTTAATAATGTCAGTTGCTTTGACCAATTTTTAGTCTAGACTTTTCTTTCATAAAATTCAAAGACGACATTTGAAAAAAGAAGGGTATTTTTTGTTTTTTCTTTGAGCAAAAAGTGTATTGATCCAAAGAGACTAGCCGTGGTTAAAATGAGGTAAAAACACGACATCGAATGCGATATTGCAATGGAAAACGGAATTGGCTAACCTTAATAGTCAATTATGAGAGTGGTGATGGGCTACCACTTACCGTTAACACGACAGTGCTGTGAGCTGTCCTAATTGTTTTGGTAAACAATGTCCATCTTTGTTTTTTTTTCACATATTGCTTATAAAGCGGTATCAAGAAATTTACGTCGTACTGACATCAAGAACTACACGGAACTGCTGAGCTGATGAAAGTACCTATAGGTTGACGTACATAATTGTGGTCTACTTTCTAACAATTACTGTTCAAGTATTTTTTCAAGGTCAAATGCAAAGCATGTGAAGAACATACATTGATACACAACCCTTTTTGTCTGGAAACTACACAATTAATAGCATCGCACGCATACGCAGACATACAGTCTTAAATTATGACATTTCGACAGCCGGCCTCATATTAAATCAATTTTTTTGCCATACTTGCAGTTAAGAAACTGTACCTTTTCCTAGTTAGACGATTGATACTCCATATTTTCTATATACACAAATAGAAAATCTAATAAACACACATGACCTCGCTGAACTTTTCACACAGTCATCATGATTTTTATCTAAAAATAATCCCGTTTGAATAGGTAGTCGCATAGTTTTAGCATATTTTTTATGGTTCCGTGCAAAAGTACAAACAGAGTGAAAGCCTTTTTCTGCCTTTTTGTGCGAAAAAATGTTTATTGAAATAAATTTTGCATATTTGACCGCAGTCAAATTTTTTAAATGTCGTTAAAAGTTATGTCTATTTTAATGAAGGTGTAAGTACATAACCATGCCTGCCATGGTGCGGAATTTGTTCGAAAGGGTCACCGCGTCCTTGGAACTGAAAGGGCATTTGGAAGAACATGGATGGGTTTTAGTTAGAAACCTCCGAAACCCCCTTTTGTGTTTGATTATGTTTTTGGAATGTGTGAAATCATCAAAAATTACTACTCTGGGCAGAGCTATCAGGCTTCTACTGACGAAAAACCACCCATGTTCCTTCTTAGCCCTTTGTGTCTAGGCCACAGTATCTCTTTTGAACAACCCGCAGCCCCAACGGGGACTCCGACACCCCTTCTGCTCCCCCCAAACCAAAACATTTGATAATTACCCATCCTTAAAAAAAAGTACACACTCATAGGTCTCGTCTCTAGGTGGATTTATTTAGAAGTCACCCGACTTAAAAAACTTCTGAAAAGGAACTCGAATCTGCGAGAAAAGTATTAAAAAACAGCATATTTTTGTCTTTACTAAAAAAGGATATACTAGTAGAAACGTGTCAACAGTAGACCCAAACTTTTTACCCGACTGTGGCGAAGCTCAAAAGGAGGGATATTAAATAATTGCTTTATAGTAATTCAGGGAGAAAAAACGGTAATACATTTGTTTGGAAAATAGCAGCCCCAGTCCACTTCTAACTAATGAATAGAAATGCTACTAAACATTAAGAAAATTCATTGCAAAATTATTTTTGCTTTCAAGTCCCTGTTCTGACCAGCAAACACAACAATTACGCACAAGTTGATTTGCAGTCACAATAAAAAGGGCTATTCACGTTTTATTATCACTACAAATCACCTCGCCAAGAGTCGTGACCGCAAAGATTCCTTGATTCCGACGTTTGAGCCTACAATTAACCTCAAGCGAACGGTTATAACGAATGATTTCATAAATCACCCAAATTGCCCTTTATTACGCATCTTACATCACTTTAATTGAGACAACCGACGCAATGAGAGCCGAATTTTCGGCAATTTCCTTTGGTCGTGTGAGCATTTCGTTTTGTATGTCCCTCTTTAATTACTTGCAATATTAGTAGGTAATTACTACTTTGTTCCTTGAGTCATGGTTTGAACGAATATTTTCGTTCAAACCATGTTCGAAATCAGGCTGGGGTTCGTAATTTGTATGGCGGCCATCTCCACTTTAAATTATAATATTTTTATTCTGGTACCTAGTTAGCTTTTGAATTGTAAGAAAGGTTTAGGAAAATAATGGTAGGTATGTAAGAAAAGGATGTTTTGATTTAATGATAATTTGTGTGGATCATAATTTCTGCTCGTGTTTTTTCAGAAACGAATTAAAATAAATTATTTGTCCATCACATGGTAGATCGATGACCTGGTGAAGGTTGCGGGAACCCGCTGGATGCAAGAAGCACGGGACCGGTCAATTTGGTGACACTAGGGGAGGTTATACCCAGCAATGACTGAAACGATGATGATGACTTGTTCGTTGATCTTAATCTTTTGAGAAATATTTAATTAATTAAAATGTTTCATTTCTAGAACACCACTGCTGGTAGAAAGAAATTTGCGAACTATTTTATAATTACTTCTCTCTTAATTACCCTGTCTGCGTTTTAAATTTCAATATTTGATTAGGAGCTATTAAAATTAAATAAATCTAGATCCAACGTCATTTTGCACTGATACCAAATAGCTACGTTATATGAGAACGTTGCGGCATAAAAGAAGATGTAGTGACCAAAACAGAAAAGTATTATACTTAGTATAGTATACTTAGATCCTTTAGTCATAGGGAGAGGATGAGTGTAAGGCGACTAACAAAAGGTATTTAAAAGGCAGATGTAAGTGGCAACGTCGGGAGGAGGCATCCTAGAAAGACATGGTGAGGTTCTTCAGAAAAGACAGATACGTAGTCCTTGTACGTGCGTGTACGAACAGATTTGACGGCACGGTTGGCGCAGTGGCTCAAGCAATGGACTGCCGCGCTGCGTGTCGCGGGTTCGATCCCCGCACGGAACAAATATTTGTAAGACCTACAGATAGTTGTTCCGGGTCTGGGTATTTTTGTATGTGAGTTTAAATGTTTGTGAACGCACCCACGATACAGGAGAAATTCCTAGTGTGGGGCAACGCTTAAAAAAAAAAAAAATGTTTAAAAAAAAAAAAAGATTTAAGAACGTGGACGAGGCAAAAGGATTATGTAAGGATCGTCCCCAATGAGAAAAAGGCGTGAGTTTACGTATATTTTATGAATGTATGTACGAAATAACTATCACTGGAACCGTCGAAAACTTCAATACAGTTTAAATGTCAATTTATTCAGCATGTTAAGCATGTTAATACACACATGCATATTCATGTCATCCATCCTTCCATTTCAAAACCCACAAATGTTGATAGAAAATGATACGACACATATTCAATGTAAATTTTAGGTCAGCATGTTAATTACTGTGGCTTTGTAAGTTTTAATTAACGTTTAATTGGGTTATTTAGAAATGATCACGTCGCGTTAAAATATGGCAACATTACCGAGAAATGCTCTTGTCAAATGAAAAACATATAATTACTTCGCTCTCTGTAACCTGGCAACACTCGGTGTTCTGAAAGAAATATGAAATGTATGTAGGGTTGCGATCTTGCGATGAAGGTAACGTTATTTTATTTGAAAAATAATTATTTGTTTACAGGTATCTTTATGTATGTCACCGTTGATGTTGGAACGAAGTAACAAGGATACTTTTGTGTGGTTACGGAAAGGTAAGACTCAATCAAAACTTAAGCAAGAAGATATTATTTACCTACTACAAATCGCTAATTACAGCGCCACAGTATTTCCGATCGAGAATCTTGTGGGTTAATCAGTTGCTCGGATAAATCTTCAGGTTAAACCGCGCTATGACAAACACAAAACTGTTAATTATTAAAAACAAACCTCAAAAATATACACAGAAGGAACTATTTAGTTCCCCGTTTCGTTCGCCAAAGAACTTAAACTAGCCCCTCCCACTAGTCACTAAAATGCAACTTGTTAAGCACTCAACTACTAAAGAGACGGACAAAACTGCTATAGAATCAGCATCAGGCCTACTTCCCCGCTATCACGGTATAATATGGGTCATTAAGCTCCCGATAATGGGTCACAGGTGGTCTTACGACGAACGTTGTCGGATCTACGCCCGGTATGTTAATATGTTTTTAATTGCTTTTCTATCCCCGAACTAAGGCAGTTTCCGAATGCGCCTTAGTCGTAAATCACGGTTCACAGATTGGGATAGTTATGGTTTTAATATCGTTGGTTGTGGAATAATGAAGGGTGGGAAGGTGGGCGTAATTAGCTTTCGACCTTTTTTGCGTGGGGAACTGGGGACGGATTGGTTTATAACTTTTTTAGGAACTTTGATATTATTATGTCGAGCGTAAAGCTATTTTTAAATATTTCATAATGAACTATAACTTAAACTATGACTACTTAAAAAAAATAACTAACTGCATAACATCTGATCTTTCTTCAATCGTTGTCGATCTTGTAGTTGTCATTCATGATGAAGGTAATTCTTTGTCACTCGCACAGTGTTGTAATATCAATCGTCTTAAAATCAAGATTGACTGCATCTACGGTCGAATGGTCGCAATCATCCGCTAAGCATTACTGCTGAGGTCCTTGATTCGATTCCCAGGTCGGGCATAGTGTTATTGGGTTTTTATATTAAGGAATTTCTCAGTTGTAGCAACTTAAACATAACTGGGAAAGAACCTCCTCCTTTTTGGGAAGTCGGTTAAAAATGTGGATGTACTATTAGGTAAACCTCTGCCTAACCTTTTTTTTTTTTTTTTTTGGTGGGTGGAAAATCATCGAATGACCCCCCCCGCTCTTGGGCAGAGCGAAGGGGAGTGTCAGACTTCTACTGACTAAAAACCGAACCTATGTTCCTTCTGTGCCCTTGTGCCGAGGCCACGTCATCTAGTACTAAAATCCGAGGCCAACCTCTGCCTAACCCTTCGGTATACAAAGGGTACTTGACAAAAAAAATCTAATTTGTCCGTCAGATAGATTTCCAAAAAAATATTGGCCACATATTTTTTCTTTTTTCACGTAAACAAACAATGAAGACGATACATTGCTTTGAAAACTCGTGTGACATTATATTGTAAGAACATTCCATTTATGTATTCAACATTTTTCGATAATTTAACTGACGGACTAAACAAAATCATATTTTTTTAGTCAGAAAACATCCCTAATACCATACACAATTTTAAGATCCCGGTAATTTTCCGCATTTCCCTATACCGTTCTTTGTAGACCTTAGGTTTTACAATCTAATATCACTTCAGACTTCAGAAATACAGAATGCAACCTTTCAATTTACTAACACAATACACTGCTTATCAATGTTTTCCATTCTATTGATTTTCTTTCCAGACCAAAGCGTCCCAACAACCTTCGGGTATCAGCTGCATCTTATCCCATGTAAGTTGTAATAGGCTATCCAGTGGAATGGGTCATTGTGGTACTCGGAGACGATGGCATTATGTCGTTGTGGTCAATGGTACTGCGCGCTGTAATGTTGTACTTTACGCGTATCTATGTAATTATAAGTAAATAGATTGGTTTATAGTTGATAGAAAGATATCACACATTTATAATGAAACAAAAAAGCTGTACTGCATTAAAAATTGTTCTTACCGTCATTGCGTTACAAGTGTTATATGGTTTCTATAAAAATAAGTGAAAACCATCCGTTGTTAATTAAAAGCAGGAATAAATGAGCTAGGTTCCGTTCAGCAAAAAATCCAGACTACTTGTGCCTGCTCACTTCAGGTCTTGAAGAATAACAACATAAGTTCAATAAATTGTGTCATCATAAACAGAAATAAAAGCGGATCAGCATAGATTACAACGAGGTGGAAGGTCCTCGTACAATGTGATGACGTCAAAACTACCTAAAGGTAAACTTCCAATCGCGTCACCAGAACACATTTGCACCCACACAAGTCTCTAAGTAGATCACGTAAACAACCAACAAACGGAGCCAGCCTCCTGTTCTCGATTCCATATTTAAGTTCCACATTTAAACTGTATTTTTTTCAATTATCTAATTCAATTCCCGTTTCAGTGTAGGTTCATTCGGGCGTAACAAAGCTAGTCTCAGAGACTCGTATCGGGAGAGTTGCGACCACCAACCGCGACAGAACTCAGCACTCTCAACTTTGTTTGTTTCATGCGTAACTCTGAAAGAACTTAATTTGTTTGACACATACATTTTAATGCCGCGAAACATGACACAACTTCACAATTAAATGGTTTGTGTGTCTGCCTTTTTATTTGGGTTCCTTTTTTAGAGACGGTTTCGTTGAGGTTTTTTAGATAATTTTTGAAAAGTCTCATGAGTCTCATTTTTTATTTCTCACATGTTTATTATTATGAAAATAATTTAATCACTTTATCCCTATCTTCTGCCATCCAGTGCCAGTTGCGAGTGTCTGTCATTCAGATGTTTCCCGCGAATTTGACAATAACATCAACCCATTTTTTTGGTTTGTTGGTGTTAAAAATAATTCGAATTACGAAGGAGGAAATAAAAGACAAAAAGCTGACTCAGCCACTTGGGACTAAAATGAGTGACAACATTTTTTCTCTGATACGACAATCATTTTAAAACTCATTTCATTTTATCAATCATCTTTTTTACGAGCAACAATTTTTCAGGAAATAAAGCCCAAATCTCATTAAGTGCGCTCATGAGGGTAAAACGCTTTTAGTAAAATTCAATGTCAGCAGCATATTCCAGTAGTCGAGACTCTCTCCGACATATTAGCGTCAGTAATTTAGGGATAATGTTCGCGTAATTTCACCCGGCCCACCCACCAAATCTATGGCCTTTAATAAACGCGAACAAACTCTATGGTAACAATTATTTAACGAAATTACTGCTTTACATGATACCCTTAATGAAATTACAAACAACGCACCGTGTACGGAGATTTAATTTGATAACATAATTAATAATTATGTTTAAATTATGTCGGTTTTGTTGAATTACGATCATAGTGGTCATATTTCGTGTAACATCTTGGAATTTAATTTGAGAAAGCTGAATTGTTTGAATTTATTTGAGTTTTGAATAAAGTTGTTTAAAGAAATCTTAAGTGGATTTAAAATGGTATCTGGTAATTATGGTTAAATTTTGAAACTTTAAAAAATATTTCTGCGAATTAAATGCCTATTCACATTTGAAACTTACTGATTATAAAAGTTGCAAAGAAGTTTAAGCTTATGAACACTGTCATCACTGAAAACGTCTGAAACACACTTGACGCAAAACGTATTCCATCAATAATCTCAATGGAATACCATTAAAATGGAACGGTGGTAGGGTCTTCTGAGAATTTAAGCAAATCCCGTCTCGTGTCCCTGGAATTGTTGAGCGAGACACGATCCGCGCCCAAATAGTACGGGACCCGGTGAGCCCACGTTAATACGTGCGTTAATTGGTGACCCCCAACCCGCCTCGCCTCCGCCTCGTCCCCGCCTCTCCCTCGCCTCGCTTTCCCTACAATTCGTAAGGGTTCGTCTCCCGTTAATAAGAATCTGACACTAACAATTTATCAGAATTGATTAAATTTACTTTACGCTATTCGCTTTCATTGTATTAGTGGGCTTAGAGAGATTTTGCCTTTTGGATAAGTGTAGTATTACAGTCTCATTATTCCAAAAACCCTTAATCCTGGAAAATACGTTAGCACAATGAAAAACAAAAATGGCGTCTGATTTGTTCACATGCGGACATCCATTAGGGCGACGTTTTGATGAAGTTGGCGGAATCTAAACAGAGCTGACCGATCAAGTGACAAAAAACGGCACCTAGAGCGTTGATAAAGCCATCAGTCTTGATCCATCCGGCCTGTCTGTGTGTGTTGCCGAGGGCTGACAGATCGCGTATTGTCAGCGGTCGTGGACATTTTTCGCGTCACCCTGACAAATGAAATAAGAGGATTGGTCTGACACCCAGCCCCCCGAGTGCTCGGGAAATCATATGCCGTCGTGAGGCGAATATGGGATTCGTGTTTGTGTTAGTTTTTTTATGATAAGAAAAATGTATTTTAACGGCTTTGTTTCTATAAATAACTTAGTACCAAAACTGTTTTTTGTTTTTCTAAAACTGGCACTGTTAGAAAAGCGTTTTGTTTTGTACATCTATGCAAAGTTGTCAATACTTTACACCTAGTTGGTGACTACATGAAGACCAAAATTGTAAAGTATTATTCCAAGGCATTATACGTAAGACCTAAACAGTTGCAGGGATGGATACCAAATAAAACAACCAAGAGTTGCAGATCCTCTTAAAAAAACTGAAAGTGAGGAGAAAGAGCGGCTCCTTTCCAAAGTAACTTAATTCTAAGCCTTATGAATATGTTAGTTTTAAACACGGCTTAATCTGAAAACGTTATTATACCTTTTACCTGAGCGGGGAGCGTAAACTATGCTGTTTATGTAACACTTTAAGAATCATCTTTCTAAAGTGCTAGTTTGTTGACCGAAACTGTTTTTGGCATTGGTGAAAGGGATGTTAATGCATCTGAACTAATCTCATCTTTACTGAGTAAGTTAGAGTCGGTTTACAGTTTTATATATATCTTGTATAACACATAAACTATTATTATGTCCAAAAAAAAAATAAGAACATTAATGTCCTAAGAACTTTAAAGTGAGCGGATGTGAATATCTGCCGATAATATCTTCATCTTCTAAAAATAGGTATATTAAAAACTAGTTAAAGTACTCTTTTCTAGAATTAATATGAAAGAAATTGCACATTAATTTACAGAGTTCACGATGAAAGCAAGGTAACCAAGGATAGTAGGATTAGTGAAGATGAAATAATCTAAAGCTTTGCCGCGCTTGGCCAGCTCTGAAATTAATTTTTAGGGTTCCCAGCAGCAGCATACATTTTAATTATTTTGGTGGTATTTTTTAGTAAAATGTGCTTTGTGAAATTTAAAGGTGCAATTAAATACCTGACTGGTTTCAAGGTATTTTTTAGTTCTACACAGATTTGCGTTAGGCCGCAACTCGCTTGATATAAAGCGATGACTTGACCTATGGTGGAGTATTCTTACCACGAAGTAACCGATTCACTCCAGAGCGCCATAACAATACGTTATGGCACAGAATGAAACAAAAATTAAATGCTTAAATTAACATTAAAGCAAAATTTCAAGTAAAACAAACTGAATTGGCCCTAAAAATGTAAACGGTAATAGGCAGGAATGTCGAAATTTGTTTCCGAAGAATTGCATATAGAAGCAGTCGTTTTTCGTTATGGTCCGGCAAATTGAAATGGCCAGCCTAGCTGCTACGGTGTGTATAATTATAATATATTATTTAATATATAAAAAAACGAAGTGGTTAACATCTATACTAATATTATAAAGCTGAAGAGTTTGTTTGTTTGTTTGTTTGTTTGTTTGTTTATTTGTTTGTTTGTTTGTTTGTTTGAACGCGGTAAACTCAGAAACTACTGGATGGAATTGAAAAATTATTTTTGTGTTGGATAGTCCATTTATCGAGGAAGGCTATAGGCTATATAACATCACGCTACGGCTAATAGGAGCGGAGCATAAATGAAAAATGTTACAAAAACGGGAAAAGGTATTTCCTTTTTGAGAGCTTCCGCTGCGTGCGCTGCGAAAACGGTTTAAGTTACTCTAATATCATGTATGAAGGAATTGTTCCTCTTTAAAAGTTCTAAAAAAAAGTCCGCGACAGCATATATCTATCTTTTAAGATTGACTCACTGTAACCTTTTTTTACAGTTAAACTGTTAGGTTAAAAAGAATTATTTTTTGCGAAGCTTATTTAACCCATATGGTATAAATCTATATCTAAATAAATGTGTTTGTTAGAACGTAAATTTAATATAGAATATTTGTGCCCTTTACTCTATACAGTTTAAACAAATGTCTTAGAAGATATCGCAATGTAAAAATATCCGCGCGGCAAAATATTTCGCGCGTCGCAATGTAGGTACGGGGGATTCTGGCTGGCCTCCGGGAAATTCAAATTCAAAATATTTACTGCATCATAATGTTTACAAGTATAGAGTGTTACAGTATATTTAACAGTAAGAGATACTTATAGTAATTCACACTTTAATATAATCTAAGCTAATCTAAACCATCTGAACTATTATAATAAAGAGGTAAGATAAGATTTTTTGTTTGTTACTATTTAGCTTAATTTATGTCGGATAGTCGATATCGAGAAAGGTTATAAGCTATATTTATGTGACGCAGACGTAGTTGCGTGGGTCAGCTAGTCCTTTATATATCAAAATGTAACACGGTCCTTACCATCGGTTCTTGTCTCAGTCTATAGCAAATGTAATACATATAAGTAAGTTATGTAAGTAGTTTGTTTTTCAGTACTCCACACCGGTTGAAAATATCATATAGTGCAATAATTTCTTTATTATCTACGGACCAGTGTATTCAAAAACATTTCTAGATTGTATTTTGCCTAAAGCACTTGTGAATTTTCATAATAACTTCAAACAGAAAGCTACGATTAACAGATTTAAATAATGCATTGCAGAAACTCATTAAATCTAAATACTAACAAGAGTGTAGCAAGATAATATTAAAGCTTTTCCATTCTACAATTATTTCAGTAATGGCGGCTACCACTGGTCGTAGAATAATTATTACATTTCAAAGAAAACTCGGACCTAATTAGGTTTTTCTACAATTTTAAACTGTCCTGAAATAAAGTCATTAAGTAAAACAAGTTGTCCGCTTTATTTGATTACAAACTCAGTAGTAAGAATTAGAGTAGACGAGCCACAATCTCAAGCTACTCTACTACCTGGCCACTACACAATCAACCGACGGCGAAAAATACAAATTATTGAAGGATGTGCTCAAGTAGCCCGGGAAATTCAAACTTTCTTATATAATCTGCAACTTGTAAGTCTGTCACTGGCTCGATGTTGATTAAAATATGATTCAAGACCGCAACACGTAAAAAAATAATCATGAATACAACCCTTTAGGTTAATTAAGTCCCATTGAATGACTATTTCATAAAACTAACAGCTCTTTGCAAAAATCGTAAGAAAAATTTAACTACTCTGGCGCTTTCCCCTAAAAGAATATCGTGGCCCTACTGCACGCATGACTTGCGAAGTGACAGAAAATAAGTGACGTATACTCGTTTTGTTTGGTGGGCCGCGTCACAAATCACACCGCACGAGGCCGCAAATGCCTTACTAAGCTTTCAGAATCCCAAGTAGCGTTGATTCAACATTTTAAAGAGAACAATACTCATTCGCAATGTTTTATTGTTTGTTACAGTATGCTCATATACAGTATGCTTTGGCGAAGTTGGGATGCGGTAGTTGTTCATTAATTAACGGCTTAATTACCTCCACTGAATAATGAACTCGATAACTGCAGTATGGGCCAATGAGTACTATTGCAGGCACGTAAATAACAATGAACAAATATCGAGATTATTGTTTTTTTCCGGTAGTTATTGTGAATGGTGTAGGTACACTAGTTTACTACAAAGTAGTCAGTCCTAGCATACTTGCGATTTGCAAGCGTGTTGCCAGGATAGGCATTGTTATACACACTTGCAGATTAGCGAGCACGCCACGTGTGCGGAACGTCTACGCAGCGTTTGCTTGACGAAAGCGATTGACGTGAGTGTACAAGAGAGAGCGAGAGAAGCGAGTGTAAAAAATGTGAAATCGCGGAGAAAACGTCGCATAATCGCGGCTAGCATGCTTCTTTACTCCTAATAGAAACACACTAGCGAATCAGTACTGTGATAACACTCTACTAGTAGCTTTATGCACACAAATCAGCAACTTTTGTGGCTGCTATAAACTTCTAAAGTTGCCTGTCTAAACTAGCAGTAGGTAAGGTGTACAAATGACCGTCGAGCGCCGTCGCCGATATTTTTTTAACAAAGCGCGTTCTTACATCTCTCTTTTTATGATTGTTCTTCTTTTATTAGAGTACTTTTGTTTCTTAAGTGAAATTTTCTAAGTTAGAAAGGCGGGGCTTTCGCTGTAAATCCCTACTTACTCTTTGTGTCGTAAAAGTTAGGCGATTGAAAAAATTGATTCTTTTGTGCGACGAAATCGCTGTTAAGAATTGATTTACCTTTGATTCGTTATTGCTAGGTTTTATTTTACTTTTTATAACACAACATCAATTTTGTAATCTCTAAAGGGTTAGGCAGAGACTACAGCGGGTGTACATCATTGGCGGCATTAAATGTTGGTGTAGTACGGTCAGCATCAGAAGTATATTAACATTACTCAAAGTTTCGAAGCTGTTTTTTTAATAAAAACTTGTTAGATAATATTCGTTACTACATGTAAGGACGTGTAAGGACTATTTTAATGAATAATCTTCTGAAACATTAAAAATAATAGCTAGAGTCCTACAGGACTCTAGCTATTATTTTTAATATGGAATTTTAATTCTTTTATGTACCCTTAGAAGAATTAAAATTTCGAAATGTTCAGCTACTTCTGATGCTGACCGTACACCCACATTTAATGCCGCCAATGATGTTTAAATCCTAAGTTTAGGGGGCGAGCGTATTGCCATCAACCGGGCACAAATCCTGGCTTCGTGGCTGCTACTGAGAAATTCCTGAGGAAAAACCCAATAACACTTTGCTAAACCTGAACATCAAACCATCACACGCACAGCACACACACACAGTCACACACACAGTCACAGTCATGCACAGCAGTCGCGCTTGTGACCACTAAAGCAACGACGCAGCTATATACTTTAATCGCAGGGAAAAATATATACTTTGAATAATGAAACCGAACTGAGCGATATAAATTCAAATAGTTTAATGCTCACGATAATGGCATAGCTAATTATGGTTCAGGCTTACACCGTACACGCCATTGAAGTAAAGAAAGTGGACTAGTTATAAACGCGCGCTATGCAGAGCTTGTGCAGAAACATAAAACTGCAAGGCGAAGTGGATTGACTAATAAGATTAGCATAATTACGCGCGGCGACTGCACGCGAACCCATAGCTTTTCATAATTAGCAGCCGTTGTTATAACATTCGTGAGTCGTGTGTTGGCTGAGCAGAATAAACGTACATTTAAGCATACAACTTATTTACATATTCGTACGTTAATCTAATAATATCTCGAATGGAATGCAAATGAAGCTGGTTTTTACTTCAAGAGCTTTGTGAAAAACTAGGTTTCCTTCGAAAACGTTTACAGTTGTTAATCTCTGTAGAGTAACTTCAATCGCGACTTCGACTGGGTCCGTCTGGAGCTTTGATAAATTTATTTAACCTCAACTCCAGTAAAACGAAATACTCAGCGGAATTGCAGTTCTAAATTAATCGGTTTCATTTACTAAAGTTGTCAACGTGAACTGTAATTAAAAACACAGAACATGTATCGTACAGTATAAATAGAGAGTTATTAATAGTACCTACACATTGCAGGTTTTTATTAAATTTTAAGTAAAAACTTCGCTTTAAATGTTAATATGTAGAATGGTTACTTAATGGAAAACGTATCTGTTTTATAATTGCGTTTTATCAAATAAAATCAAGGTTCCGGTTATCGGTTATATTTTGTATGTTCAGAATTATGCCGGTTTGAAAGATTTATTAACAAGAATGATGAGTACAAAATTAAACCTGTCAAACAAAAAGTAATAACTTGTAGTACAAAGTGAGTTGTCATTGACTGTATTAATTTTATTTCAGGAGCAATCGAGAGTTAATGTATGTATAATATTGCTATACCATGTTATTATTGTTTTAATAACTTTCGGGAGAAAACAGGAACCGGGGTATATTATATATCAGCTCAGAATTATGCCACAGGAGCTCAACGAAATTCAAACAGTTGTGTTATTCACAACTCGTATCATTACAAACGCACCAATTAATACCTACAAATTAATCAGTGTACATAAAACAGGATTAACAAGTAATTAATGGACGCCCTTTAAACACTCGTTGGAAAATACATGCGATATAAATTCTGACAACCACGATACTACAGCCGGGTCGTGGTTGGCCGCTGAGCAAATATTCAATAAGGGAACCCATGTATTGTATTGCACCCACGATTCAGTTTGTTCACTCTTCAATATACCGATATTGTTTTGGTCGTATTGAAAACGGAATCAAACAGTACAAATTGCGGGAGCCATATTGTCACGTTGTATGTACCGATGGATCTATTTGGATCTAGTGTTTGGATAGAAAGTGGACCCTTTTGATAAGTTTTGAGTATTTTATTCGGTTTCTGTTGTTTTAAAGTGAATATTCTTTTTATTTTTAGGGTAGTATTGGCATCTATTAAATAGTTTGTAGTAAAAAATATCTGCATTAGAACTCCTACTGCCTCGTTGGTAGAAGCGTTGCTGCAAGAGGTCCTGGGTTCGATTCCTGCGTCTAGCAAGGGTAACTTTTCATTTCTCCATCAGGAATTTATCAGTACCAGCCACGCAGTCTAGATTATTGCCAGGTTTATGGCAATGGACATACACAAAACTGGTAAAATGCGGGTCTACTACCAGGTTTGCGTTATTACCCGTAGTTAGTAGCGACTCGATCCTGTTTCGCCTGGTTTTCACGACTTGAGAAACATTGAGATTTCTTTAATAATAATATGTTTAGTCTTGACACCGTGCCTTCTTACCTACATCTTTATAGGTACTTCTTATCCTGGTAGCAAGCATGACGAGCGTTCAAGCTATGAAAATCTAAATTAAGCGGATTTTTCATTATACGTGAAGTTAAGACAAAACGAGCTCAAGTTGTATTGGATATGTAGACCATGATGTCGTCTTGTGTATGATCGCGTGGGACAACCGTGGGCATAAAATATTTTATCCTATTTAGCTGTTACATTAATTTGTTCGTCCGTGGAATAATATTTTATCAAATATTAGATTTCGTTTTTAAACAAGATTAAATTAAATTAGATGATTTGTTACTTATCAAACGTGTTTTGGTTATATTTTTGTATTTTGAAATTTCATAATCAAATTTCAATAAAATGGTAACCCCATTGTTACTGTTTACTCATTTTACTAACTGGTTGATTAATGTTCATATTATCATTTGGTATGCACATAAATAAGGTCGATTCCGAACCTGTTCACCAAAGTATTAATACATGATTAACGTAAATAATTGAGTGGGTTAATCAATATTGTGATTAAAAGTTTGTGGTGAAGTCATATTTTTCATTTCATAGTAAAGTCATATTTTAATTTTTTAATGATTTTATCATCAGCCTACAGTAATCCACTGCTGGATCTAAGCTTTTTCAATCGCTCGCCACTCAACTCGATTCTCGGCAACTCTCATCCAGTTGCTACCAGCGACCCTGCAACGATCGTCACTCTACCAAGCCTGAAAGCGTCCACACCTTTTTTTTTTTTTTTTGGTGGAAAAAAATCATCGAATGACCCCCCGCTCTTGGGCAGAGCGAAGGGGAGTGTCAGACTTCTACACCTTACGTTGATTCGTGGATATAGATATACGAGTGACTAACAAAACAACAACACATGCTGACTTGTTAAGACGATTTTCATAAGTCACTGCTCATTCACGCGGTCGGGCGAAGGCAACGAAGATTTAAATATTATTATGGTGAGGTCGTCGCGACGTGAGATCCACTTCACGACCCGACTTGGGCCCGGTTTCCACCAAAACGAGAGGAGTGGAGACGAGAGGTGATGTGCGGAAATTGGCCTATCCAAATATTAGTTAAAATTTACATCTAATCTTTCGCTCTTCCTGTGATTGCTCGAATTTGGTACATCTCACCGCTCTGCTCGTCTCTGATCGCATCGCACTACACTATATAAATAAATTATAATGGACATAATAATTTGAATAAATTGAGGCACGTGAAACTCACTTTAGTGTTATAACTTTACTTTAAATTCCTCCACTTCCCCTGTATTATTCAATGCATCAATTAGCACAAAACATTGTTACGCTAGGACTCAATAGTCCTAGCGTAAAACATACTTTTTAACACTAAAACATAGTTAAACGTTTTGCTGCAATAATTTTTACGTCGAGTTAATTTGTTGAGAGCAACGGTGGCCCAGTGGTGGCGGCCCCGACTTACGAACAGTAAGTCGACGTTCGAACCCAGGCGCATTACTTTGTGTAATTTATTTCATCATCACTGCTTTCAAAACAGTGAAGGAAAATATAGTGAGAAAACCCAACAACCAAAACACCAAAATATTCTAAGACATGTACCAACCCACACTGGGCCCGCATGGTAGATTATAGCCCATCCCTTCTAGAGAGGAGGCCTGAGTCCCTGCAGTGGGAACATTGTAGGCTGATGATGACTTGGTTTACACCTTGTATCGAGCATTTGAGAATGACAGAGATAGAATAACATCCTACATATGTTTACCCAAACTTATTTGACCTCCTCTTTCCTAAACTGACCCCCTTATTTAATTAGAGCAACACCTAGTCCAATCCATAGCACAAATTAAACAGAAAATTACTATTCAGAAGTGCACAACTAAATTAATATCTATCTATCAATAGGCGCTAAAAATGCACTAGAGCTGGGCTATTGAATAGAATCAATAGGTATTAGAGTGCCACTCTATTCATGTGTCCAATGTATTAATGTTCTAGCGGTTTTCAGGCTTTAGTATTGAGTAAAAACAGTTTATGTGACACAAACTAATAATTTATAATTAGCCTGCAAATGCTCACCGGAAATTAATTTTGGGTAATAAAACTTGTTTTGAATGACGAATGAATTAGTGATCGTATGGAAAGGTAATGTAATGTAAGTGCTTACATTAAGTACTGCATTACATCGAGGGCCACGTGATGTCTTCGGGCCACCATAGGCAACCTATCTTGAGCAAGCGTGGTAATCAATGCTCGTGCCTTCTCTGTAAAATCAAAATCAAAATCAAAATCAAAATTCATTTATTCAAACTAGGCTGAAAATCAGCACTTTTCGAAGGTCAAAATTTACTTTACTTTACTACAGTGAAACTTGGTTAACTGGGACTTGGATAAGTGAGAAACCTCTATAACTGGAACTCTTAATGGGGTCCCATGAGACAGATTTGGATATCTGAGACACATTTAACCAGGTTTCACTATATTTACATTTTTATAAGACAGTCCCCCAAAAACGCCCACCCATCGACACTTCCTAGTGTTTAGCTGGAAAGAAGAAGTGGCGGAACAAACTCCCCAGCACACATCTGTCTGTTAGGTTGGTTAGAAGAACCAGACTCGATACAATAGCAAGGTGTCAGTTAAATTTAAGATTTACTAAGTAAGATTTACTTTGTAAGAAAACAGGCCTTTGCCCAGCAGTGGGGCGGTAATAGGCTAGTATTATAAGCTAAGCGCTTGTTCACTATTATAGGAGTCCTTTGTATGAACATAAAAATACTCCTTTAATTCGTAAAGGGTTAGGTGCACCTGATAGACAGTCCTGCCTGTTAATCATGACCTAAACAATTTACCCAAAACAAAGAAAGGGTTCCCCATCAAATTTAAAAACCAACTAAAACATATCAGTCCAAACTTTAATAACAGCGTAGTTCCCGTAATTTTCGGCAGGGGCAGCACTAGAATTTTATGGACGGGACAGATGGAAACGTCACTAGGCAACCGGGGTCTCCGCGGTATAACATTTGGATTTATTCAGTCGTGAAATTAAACAAGCCCCCGAGCGCCCTCTATCACAATTTATGTTCGCACTAGATTGTAAAGGTCCAACGGCAAGATCTGACTGTACCCTCATTAATTGGTGGAGACGCCATGACTGGCTTGTGTTTTGTACTTGATTTAAGGACTGGATGATTTGAGTCTGCTGCCTAGTTTTAATGGCAAAGGGTCCTCATTATGGAGATTTAATTGTGGAATTTTGTGTTTGGTGGCCTGTTTTTAATAAAAAGGTTTTTGGGTAATGTTTGTAACTAGATATATGGACTGGCTTTTCAATAATATAATTTAATACATAGCATAAACCATTTGGTTAAGAGTCCGGAGCCTCCAACTACCTTGCTAAATTACTTATTTAGAGATATTCGCACAAAACTCGTGGTAATGCAAAAGAAGTTTTAAGAATCAACCCCACAGGTTCAGATCATGAGAGTTGTTTTCTCTTCGTCGCTCCCCAACAAATACGTACCATCTATTTAATTTTATTTCCCTTACCAAAAAAAACTTCCTCCAAAGTACTCGAAGTAAGTACACTTACATTTAAACTTTAACGAGCCTCTTTCTCGTACATTGTCCTATCGCCCTTCGGCCCTGTATCTTACTCATGCCCTATAATATCACCCCCTGTGCATCGTGATAAGGGTGCGTAACTTCGGGGTTGCCAGAGCGTCGTAAATATTCATTATCCTGGCAACATTGAACTCTTGTTTAAGAATAACACGGGCATCTTCTTTCGAAGTTTATTAAAGAGAGCTTAATTTCCATTAGGTACTTGAAAAGTTTGGGTAAAATTGTTAATTTTTTGGGCAGTTAATGATCTAAGTATGAACGCATGTTAAGACGTATAAGTTTGTTTTATGTCCATTATTCCTCTTAAATATAAAATATGATAATATGGGTGAATTTCCACAGTGTATGTGGACACTTCAACACATTGAACGCGATTTCAATGTGTTGATCGAGATCAGTCTCAACTAAAGGAAAAAAGGCATAATCACGAAACACTTTCTTGTAAAAACCATTCATTCCATTCAGGTACTTACACCTGAGAACTACCTACATAAACCCTAAAAAAATAAAAGCAAAACCTAAACCCCTACAAATATTACCGAAAAAACATACATGAACAGATTTTATTAAACTAAAACCTTTGTATCTCCAAATCCGTTGCAGACAAAGCTTTAATATCAATAGGTATCACTATTTTATTGTCGCCATAACTTTTGAAACAAGGGTCTGTAGTTATCCTTACATGGGAAATAAACAAATCCCATAGATTTTGTGGCGTGCCAAGTATTTTCTCGGCCTTTATCCCTGGCGTATGCCTTTTTGTGCCAGATTTAGATGTGAACACGTTGTGGTTTGATAGCATCTGTAGCCTTTGGTTTTGGGATAATTACAATGATAAAGGTGTGGTCAAAGGGTGCAGTGACTGTGATAACATAATTATGGGGTTCGAATGTGGACGTTTAGCTGATTTATGTCGAATGTGTTTTTGTAGATTTTAGTCTAAAATCCGAGTTAAGGAAACGTTTGAGGACTTTGCTGCTGATTTGTGACCATTCAGACGTTCTATGCTTTGTAATGAAAGATGAAGACAAAAGGATGAATGGTTTGAGAAATGTGATAGATGAAAAATAACCTGATGAGAGTTTGACAACGGAGAATGACAGGAAGAATAGGGGATCGGACTGGGTCAAAATAATATGATTCTGTTTAGTCCGTAAGTTAGATTATCGAAAAATATTGAATACGTGTTTTTTGTTTTATCAAATCAATAAAAAATGACGAAGATAAAACGCGTCAAAGATCTTGGAGTGGGGCTTGAAACGTCACTTGTATCGTCAAAATGTACTATCATATGACGTCACACGAGTTTTCGAAACACTGTATCGTCTTCATTTTAAGTTTACGTGAAAAAAGAAAAAATACGTGTCCAAAAATTTTTTAAATCGATAGATTTCAAAAAACCAATTAGTCCGTCAGATATGACGGACTAATTAGTTTTTTTTTTGTCCGATCCCCTATTGTATTCCGCTGACTTCGAGTAACATAAACACCATCTCAGACACTAACTGCATGATTCTTTATGACTTGACCAATATCTGGACTTTAAAAAGAGACAGTGTCCACTGAGTTTGTTTCTGCTATTTCTTATTAGAGTACTCAGATACGAAACATCAGACCCCATCTATGTAGTTTTAAAACATAACAAATGATGTGACGTGTAAAAAAAGTGTTTTGAAAAACCAATTTATAGAAATAAATATGATTTATGGGCAGAAAGATGATGATTGTTGTGCCAAAACCCGAAATATATGTCAAACATAATGCCTGTCGTTTATTTGGAGTTATCACGTACAACTTGGTACGATAACAATAAGATATACGTTCACATAGACATAATAAATTTCCCAAAATATAACACTTTATGACAAAAGTCATTCTATTCATTTTCGACGAATATAGCCCCATACATATTTGGCGTCCTATACAAACGTTAATACTCTTCGCAATAACCATAAAAACATTCATTCCTATACAGGTTGCGGAGTCAATGAAAGAAGCGGAATAACTAGCAATCAAAAGCTATTTATTGACCCATTGTACTAAACTCGAACATTTCTGCAACTCATGGTCCTAAGAGGTGCTTAACGTGCACAATTATTTTCACAATTTATTTTCACAAATTAGAGTCACAATACCTATGGATGAATGTTAGAAACTTAAGAGGGAACATGGCGAGCGAGGTATGTATTTGAAGAACTATAGGTATTGTTGAGAAAATGGAAATACAGGACAGGGACGTATCTACAGTAGACCTTGATATAATGCAAAAAAAAATGTATAGGGGCAAATTATTCCTACTATTCAGGAAGAAAAAAGGGAGACACGTTTCCCTTTTAATCGTTTTGTAATCTAACAACTCTACAAAAAATCGAAATTTTGGACTGGACACAATTTCGCACACCTTTAAAATACGCAGCCATCTTGAAAACGTTGTGATCGACATTTGACACATAATTTATTACTAATTATCCATGACACACTAGTTGTCGTTGTTGTATGATACCTACCAACTAAACTGCCAGCAATTAGGTACCTATATCTCTAATAATACCAGTACCATTCGCCATAGGATAAAGCGCGAGCAATAAAAACTTCCCGCGATCGGCATAATAGTGCTGCGATTGGCATAAATAACATCAATTGTGATGTTTTCTTTGCTAATGTCGTCGCCGGGAGCAGTGTGCGCGTAATGTGGGACGCCATTAAAAGTACATAAATACACGATCGTCTCAATAAATGTCACGATGTTGGGTAGTTTGTTGTTGTTGTTGTAAATAAACTGCACCGTGCAATCTACAATGTTGCTTTTTTATGCCTTATGCGAGTTCATTACGGATATAAAGTTTGGATTCGTTTAGTTTAACCGTTTTTGTTGGATTTTGTGTAAGAATAACTGTGGTTGTTTGTTGCTCGGTGGAGCAATTATCTTTTCATATTTTTTCTTTTTTAACCCCCGACGCAAAAACGACGGGGTGTTATAAGTTTGACGTGTCTGTGTATCTGTGTTTCTGTGTGTGTATCTGTCTGTGGCATCGTAGCTTCCGAACGCATGATCCGATTTTGATTTAGTTTTTTTTGTTTGAAAGGTGAATTAGTCGAGAGTGTTCTTGATGTTTGAAAGACATCGATCCAAGATGGCCGCCGCCACAAAATGGCGGAGTACATATTTGTTCACAACTCCTATCAATATGGGTATCAAATGAAAGGGCTTGATTAGTAGAATACTGTATTACGCTATAACAAATTTCAAATCCAAGATGGACGCCACCACAAAATGGCGATTTACATATTATTTTTTCACAACTCCATCAATAAAGCCTACGACAAAGTCTCACACTCAATCTTATTAACGAAATTAAATGGAGTTGGCATCAGGGGAGACGTACTTGAGTGGTTAAAATCATATCTTGCTGACAGGAAACAGTACGTTCAGATAGAACACCTAGACAATGACACCTGCGAGTTACAAAACGTCCGCTCGAATATAATTACTACAAACTGGTCAATTCCACAGGGTACTGTAATAGGATGTATACTTTTCCTCATCTACATCAATGACCTGCCAAAAATATGTGACCATCTGTGTGTATTGTTCGCTGATGACATCTCCGTACTCTTTAAAAGTCCTTCTAACAACCTACAATATAACTCCCAGATTATCGAAACTTTTAACCTTATTAAACGATGGCTTCAGAATCACAATCTCGAAGTAAACAACAAAAAAACCAAAATCATACAATTTAAACCCTACCAAAAAGCTAAAATTAACTTAAAAAACGTAACAAATACTATCCAAATTGAAGAAGTAGAAGAATTCAAACTATTAGGTATTACATTAGACTCTCATTTGAATTGGAAAAATCATGTCGAAAAAACTAAAATAAAACTATCACAATTCTCTTATGGACTTAGTGTGCTAAAATCAAACACAAAAACTCACTGTGCCCTCTCTGCTTACTACGCATATGCTTACGCGTGGCTACGTTACGGTATCATCATGTGGGGACACAGTGTAGACGCGAACGACCTATTCATTGCTCAAAAGAAATGCATGCGGATACTTTTTCAAATAAAACCTAGAGATAGCTGCAGACCCCACTTTATAAAAGAAAAAATGTTAACTCTGCCCTGCATTTATATATTAGAAATAGCAACTTTTGTGAAGAAAAACCTAAAACTATTTAATTTTGATAAAAACGAGCGCCGCAGAACTAAATTAACTTTACCAGCACCCAGGATAACAATGTACAAAAATAGCCCAGAATACCGAAGTATACAAGTATTTAATAAACTACCTGAAACTATACGGTCCACATAAACACTATGTTTATTTAAAGCTAGGTTAAAGGCATTGCTCCTAGATAAGTGTTACTGTAGCATCCAAGAATTTCTAGACGACAAAATGTTAAAATAGAGTGTTAGAAATATATTACATGTGTGTTAAATTTTAATAAATATTCTTATTTTGTGTTTTTTGTTTGTTTAAAGCTAGTTATAAGTTTTATTTAATATAATGTTTTAATTGTATAATTTACGTTATTTAAGATCTTTATTGCAATATTGTTAGTTTTTAAGTTATTTTGCTGCGCCCTAACAGGGTCATGTACTCACTAGTTCTAAGCCTAGCGTGTAACTATGCTGTGTACATTGTGCATTAAATAAATAAATAAATAAATAAATAAATAAATAAATATGGGTATCAAACGAAAGGGCTTGATTGGGAGAATACTATACAGATACTATAACAAAATTCAAATCCAAGATGGCCGCCATCAAAAAATGGCGGATTACTTATTTTTTACAATAGGGAATCGGACAAAAAAAAACTAATTAGTCCGTCAGATAGATTTCCAAAAATTATTGGACACGTATTTTTTCATTTTTCACATAAACTTAAAATGAAGACGATACAGTGCTTCGAAAACTCGTGTGACGTCATATGATAGTACATTTTGACGACACAAGTGACGTTTCAAGCCCCACTCCAAGATCTTTGACGCGTTTTATCTTCGTCATTTTATATTAATTTGTTATAACAAAAAACACGTATTCAATATTTTTCGATAACCTAACTTACGGACTAAACAGAATCATATTATTTTGACCCAGTCCGATCCCCTATTCCGTCAATATGGGTATCAAATGAAAGGGCTGGATTAGTAGAATACACTATAACAAATTTCAAATCCAAGATGGCCGCCATCACAAAATGGCGTATTAGGTACATATTTTTCACAACACATCAATATGGGTATCAAATGAAAGGGCTTGATTAGTAGAAGACTATACACTAAAACGAATTTCAAATCCAAGATGGCCGCCATCACAAAATGACGAATTACGTTTGTTTTTACAACTCCCTCAATATGGGTAGCAAAAAAAATTAAAGGGATTGATTTGTAGAATTATGGTCACTATATTGAAAGGGAATGAGGAATATAAACTAATGATTTAAAACAAAAAAGCTTAAAAATTGTTTTTTGACTTTTACTCCCTTTAAACTTGGTTAAACTTTGATTTAAAGGGAGTTAAAGTGGAGAACCAATGTTTTATCTTTATTGAGTTGGAGGTTTTTTAAAATTTTAATTTAATTACTTGTTTATATATGGCTGTATTTAGTTTGTAGTTGCAATAATAGAGAGGTTAGAGTAAGTGCATTCTGCTTCAGGAGGAAACGGCGACGGAGTAGGTGCCATGGTGACCTGATGCCACCCTAGGAAGAGCCAGCGGGCGAGGTGAAGCGGTTAGGGCTCACCTGAGACACCCCAAAGAAGTTTGGACCCCGGAAGCGGGCCGCACTGGATGAGAAGCAAAGCCCACTTACCCAACCGTCTCATCGGACGATGCGGTATGCGTTACGCATTTTTCACTGCTTAATTAACGTGAAAGTGTTACAAATTAACGTCTGACTTATGGCACTGGCTCAAAGCTTCTTTACTTTCAGATTTTTTTTTAAACTGAACAACAGAATTGGCCGACATCGACAGCTGGTATGATTTCAACATTTTTACGATTAAAATGGCGACAGCAGATTAAAAGGTTTTTGAACGACAAAAAAAGAAAAACCAAATCCCGACTGATGGCTAGCAACAAACGAATTAACATGTTTATTGTACCTATAGATTCATATAACCTAGAACATTCTAATAAAACAAGAAATACAGAAGGTTTAGTTTTCACAAGAAGTATTACAAGCAATCTTGAAGGTTGTAATGCCCAGAATAATTCGACTTTTGTTTCAGCTATTTGTGCTTACCATAATTTGACTATGACCTTTAGACCCTAGTTCTTACAACGTTCATCATCTGCCTAACCTTTTCCCAAAATAATTACTAAAGTTGGAGTCGTCTTTCACTATCACCAGATGCAGCTTAGCAGGAATACCAGTATTTTACACGGAGCTATTGCCCATCTGACCACCAAAACCCAGTTCGTACTGGGTAATACGATAACCCCAGATAAGACCGGTTTCCAGGTTTTCAGGCCTCGGACCAGACTAAAGATAAAGGTAAGGTGAAAGGTATAACAGGTATGTAACGACGGTTATAGATCTACAAATCTACAATTATGACAGACGCGACAAAAAACTCGGTATGTAAAATGTGGTCACCAACAACAGACCAACCTGAAGATTGATTTCAGCTACTGTTAATATTTAGCTACCAGCTCTTCTAATTCAAACAGTGAAATTATTAGGAAACAGTTCATTTATCAGTTACGGTCCTTCTACAATTTTTCACATCACGATCCTAGCTTGAAATTTCCAACGGTTCGGTAGCGTGGTCACACAGTAATAAACATAAAACATGAAATTAAACTCGTGCGCGATGAAAGCCATAAAACCTTACATATTACGAACTATAGGCAAAATGCCAGAGGTTTTCATTTTGAGAACGTAATAATATACTTTTATAGGGTTCCGTCAACCCGCACTGGTCCCGTGCGGTGGATTATAGTCTACTCTCTCACGGAGAGAGGAGGCCTGTGCCCCAGTAGTGAAAACGTTATGGAGTGATTATGCTTATAGGGCCCAAAGGGTGGTGGCTCCGCTGTCTATCCGTCTGTCTGTCTATCCATCCGTCTGTGAGAGTTCTATATCTTTTGAACCATAATAATAGGTCTACCTATACCACAAAGGGCTACGAATTACTGGTAAAGAAATTTAGAGACGAACTGCGCTTTATGACGCGGGTTCGATCCCCACCGGAACAGACATTTGTTTGACCTACCTGTAGTTGTTCCAAGTCTGGCTGTTTGTGTGTGTGAGTTTACATAACCACGGAAGAAATGTCTAGTGTGCAGCAGCGTTTCAAAAAATAAGTATGGCACATATCCACTATAATAACAACTTAAATGACTAAAAACAACACTACACAAGAAGCATGCTTTTTCTGCTGTTTATAAGTGTTAAATATTGCACAGTGGTACGGAACTCTTCGTCGGGAAGCCCAAAATCAAACTTGGCAGGTTTTTAATATTTACAAGTTACACCATTCTTAAGTGTAAACTCTATCATTTTAATGTGACAGTAGTGTGTATTGTAAATAAAAGGTTTAAGAAAGTTGCCGAAAGAAGTTTTCGGTATGTTCTCGGAAGTATGAGCATCCGGATAATGTATTGAGATATCACCGCTAATGTCTGCTGAAATGTGTTTCTTTGTGGTTAATGTTTGGTGCTTATTCGCACTCATCTATGCGATATGTTGTGTATTTCAAAAGAACTCAATTCATGTTGTGATATCTAATAGCGTCTAAGGATTTTGTTCTGATATCGTCTCAAAACTCATTTGTACTGATAGTGCGAGCCTTGAAAAACTAAACATGCCCGGAATATTAATTAGTACTGAAATGGATATTAAGTCTAAAGTTTCACTTAAAACAAAACAAAGAACTTTTACCACGCAATGTGCTCGTTTTTTCTGACACGCTTTAATTTCTAACGTTTAATCCAAGCTCAAGTTAAATAGCTGTAATCAAATAACAGCACACATAGCGATAATACAACAATATAAATTAAATACGATTTATCGTAGTGCCTCTACGGCGTAGCACCGTAGCTACCCCGTAGCGTTATGTCTACGAGTCACGTTTTGCTTTTAAAAGCTGAAAATGTACTAAATCTGTTTTCTTTTATTTTAAAACTGATTTATATTGTAATTTCGTGCGTCAAGGGTGAACGATAACGTTGCGTGTCATAAAACAATATTTTGAATTTTCAAAGGCTTTGCGGCAAATAGTTTTTTTGACGCCAAGTTGTAAATGTCGGTGATTTTTCTTCAAGTATAAATATTTAAAATTGTTTTTGTACTTTCTTTTTGTATAGAAACTTGAAGAAAGGGCCTGTGTCAGCCCTGTTCGGCTGAAACCTTCAAAAAACTTTTTAACCTTGACCAGAATACTGAGGGGAAAGTTTGGTAACACGTACGATTGTAAATCAGTGCTATCAGTACGCGATAGGCTCAGCCCGAGTAGCCCGTAAAAACTTATTTACATTGTTTGGCAGCATAAAATTCCCATTTAAATAAGAGTTGAAAAAAAAACTCTCGACACTCATTTTTCAGCTTTCACCGTCAGATTTTAAAACGTGGAGATGTTTAGTATTTTAACATGAATACGCACAATAATTTTACACCTCTTTTAACATTTTGAGAGTACATTAGTAACGGCTGAGCACGGACCCACGTAACTTTTTAATTGTTACGTGTAATTTATCACTTAAACTAGGAGGGCTCCTAACGACCGCGGCCCAAACAAAAGGCCCCATTATATCGCGTGATTCTAACTCTCACGAAAATGTACCAAAATCCAACTAATTAAATGTTTACTACGTACTGCGTATACCCTCCTTTCTACCGCATTACACCACATTGTTATTAAAAATACGTTGTAAAACAAAATGACAAACGACTGCTTTTTACCCAATTAAAACGTACGAATCGTACACGTTAGTTGATGTTTTAACAAGCAACTGAATGCTTCGTGTACACTCGTTTGGGGTTGCGTGAATTACGTTATAATTACCTGACGAATATCACAAAACAGAAACAGGGCGAAGTCGCGTGCACTCCAATACGCTCCCCTTCATTGTTATCACTCACCTAACCCCGCGAGTCCGTTCTCTAAATAAAACACATTAACGCCAACTGACGCGTTACGTAATACGAAAACAATGGGCAAACCCAAACGCGGTGCCATTATAGAGTCGCGCATTTCTTCGGTGAAAGGGGAAAGAAAATGAGTCGATAAGGGGTTTATTTGATGGGCAATTCAGCAGTTACATTCTGGTGGTATCGATTTTTAAATTCTTTCAAATAGAATTTTATTTAAATGACATAGTACAGAATAGTACATTACTGCAACGGCCAGCAACAGAGGCATTGATGGACGAACGTGTAAATGTGGGCCGAGGCGAAGCCGAGGCACACATACGTAAGTCCATCAATGCCTAGTTGTGGCCAAGGCTTGTATAGTACTTTTCTCAAATAATGCGAGGAAATTAAATACAATTTACTTTTCAAAATCACATACAACAATAATTTTTCACGCGTTGAAGAGTTCAGCCAATTCGAAATTTAAATAAAACCTTTAATAAGTCACCTCCTTGGTTGCTATGGTTCAGAGTAAAAGATCGTTCCATTTTTAAATAACACGACAGATATGAGTTTAGTATGTAATTTATTTGGCCGCTAAACACGACAGATATGGATTTTCATACAACTTTTGCCGGCCGCTGGTCGCATGTATCTGGCCAGTACAGCAATTTCGATTTATCTCGAAGAAGGTTGTATATAATAATGCTCTTTCCAAGCATGTTTGAGAAAAAGGGTTTAAGTTCAATGACTGTTCGGAAATGGAGAAACAACAAGAATCAATTCTATTTCCGTATTCATACATTATTTAATGTCAAACTTTTTCGCTTAATTCAAATGAATGGCTTGGCTTTGAATAATTGGACTATATTGATTGATTTGAAGGGAGAGTCAAAAGCCACGAGGTTGAATAATGACGCTTTTTCCGAAAATGAAACATGGTGTCGTGATTAAAGAGCCTGAGTCATGTAAGCCGGGAAACCGCACCTCGGAACGCGCCCGCGCAAAATTAATAAGCAGAATTACTCTTCTTTACCGTCTCATAAATTACATTGATGGTGGCTGGCAACACTTACAGAAGCCATAAAAGCAAGCTTTATTAAAATCAAACAACAGGTGAAATATGACGACATAATAATATAACGTTTCAAAAATATTTTTATTGAAAGCTCTTGATAAAAGACTCAATAAATAATAAATGGAATATCGAAATTAAAAGAAACAGGGAACAATAAATGTCAGAAGCAAATCATATCTTCATTTTCATTCAATTGTATTGTCTTGTTCATTTTTATTGTGAGCGTTTTCTAAGCTATCGGAGTATTGTCGGAACGTAAGAGGGATCCTATTGTGTACTTAAATCAAGGAGGGGCGGACGCGGCGGTATGGTTAGCAGAAACAAAAGGCTCTTTCTAAAATCAACGTCGACGCCTTCAAAAGTGTCACTTCACTGGATTTCCTTTTCGTTATTCTTGCATGAAATTGATGGTATTTTTTGTGGCGAATTTTTGGCTAGCCAACATTGAGGAAAGTTGTACTTTGTTTACTTTATGAAAGTTACCAATTTTATAACAATCGCTTGTCAACGTTCTCTGGTAACATGAGCCACTTTGAACGGGGTTACAGTGAATATTTTCATGAACATAATACCAACCACGGTTTGACATTCGCGGTTCTTTACTTTTATTACCTATTTTACAAAATGTTGCTTATTTTGACACCTTTGACACCGATTGTGAAAGGGTGGTTTTTTTCTGTTTGGAAAATACATCTTTTGAATTGAGCACTTTTATTATCTTGTATCTCGTAATTTGTATTACTATGGTATAATTAACATTATTGAATAATAATAATAATAATATAATATTCCACAACTATCACACAACGCCATCTAGTCCCAAGCTAAGCAGAGCTTGTGTTATGGGTACTAGACAACTGATAAACATACTTATATATTTCTAAATACATACATATTATAGATAAATTACACCCAGACACAGAACAAATGATCGTGCTCATCACACAAACATTTGTCCTGGGTGGGAATCGAACCCGCGACCTCCGGCATAGCTGTTAGGGTCACTAACCACTAGACCAGCAGGCCAGTCGACAGTCGACGAATAGTTTTTCCAATGCTTCACCGCCCTCTTAGTTTTGTTACGACTCCATGGGGAAATTATGATTGGTTCCTATGACCAGGGACCACAAATCAGTCGTAACATGTCAGAAATAATGTTCATCTGATTGTACATCATCAGCATCATCATTCTTTATTATTTTACCAAAAAACATTTTAGGCCTTGTATACGTGTAATTGTTTTTAAATTTCTAAAAGTAAAGAAGAGTAGGCAGGCTATTAACATAGGTGTTTATCTATAAACATGTAAAATAGCATCATCATATGCCTAGTCTTTACCCAAGTATAATTGGATCGGCTTCCAGTCTAACCGGATGCAGCTCAATACCAGAATTTTTCATGGAGCGACTGCCTATCTGACATCCCAACACAGTAATGGGTGATACAATATCCTTTTGGTACTTGTATAATCCTTGTGATAAGTCATAAAGAGGTATGAATAAAATTGTAAAAATCAATTTACTATTTTGGTCAGCAACAAGTTTCATTCCCAAAACACTTGATAAAAAACTGCCCCATTTTCCACAATGATCCTTCGACACAAATCGTAAGTCCACGCGATCAAACAAATGTTTCGTGGCCAACAGTAATTAAGATAATGTTTACTTTTTAAACAAGGAAGGCACGTGGAGTAATCGCCATAAAATGGCAGGTAATGGGGCCACTAATTAATGAACCAGCCAATTATGACACTGAATTATAAAAGTGCTACATCGCGTGTCACACGACTGTCCCAAATTAGATGATTTTGAACGCAATTGTCTAAACTACGGAGATAAGGAAAGGTGTAATTAAAAGTGGTAGCGTTTTGTTTCGATGTAGGTAAACAATTAAAGCTTGATAAAAAAACTGACATTAAAAAGTTTTTTTCCGTTTTTAACCGACTTCTAAAAAAAGAAGGAGGGTCTCAATTCGGAAGTTATACATTTTTTTTTATGTTTGTTCGGGCATAACTCCGTCACTTGCTAACCGATTTGATTTTTTTTTATCGAAATTGGACAAGCGGTTTTTAAAAAATCAACAAATCTCAAAAAAAAAAGTTACATTGTCCACATTATGACTCATGAACATGTGAACTTACGTGTGAACCACTAAAAAAAGAAAAATAAAATCTTTTTAACAAAAAATAAAACCGACTTCAAAAAAAAACACAAAAAAGTGAAAAATAAACTTTAGACGAAAAATCTGTTTCTGAAGTCGGTGGCAAAAACATGAAATCAAACAAACTGAAGTCACCGACTTCAGAAACTGATTTTTCGTCTAAAGTTTATTTTTCACTTTTTTGTGTTTTTTTTTTAAGTCGGTTTTATTTTTTGTTAAAACGTTTTTATCTGTGACAAACTCATTGATTTTAATGATTCATCTTACAGCTACGAATCAAATACGAAAAAAAAGTTTATTCATGCACACGTACAGTCACGAGCACTAATATGTATACACTTAGCAAAGTTTAACAGTGATTTTCTCCTGCTGTGTTGGTTGTGTCTTTATAATTTTAGGAACATATTGTTTTGTAACCCGTACTATTACAAAACATGTCTTACCTCAAAGTTGCAATTGTTATTCAGTGAGATAATCGCCGAAGTTGGGTAAGTGTATACATATTGGTGCTCATGGCTGTACATGTATAACATGCATTTTTATATGGCAGGTAGGACCTTTATAATAATATAATAATTCATTTATTTCAATAACAAGTGATCATAATTAGCAATTAGGTACATTCAATAAAAATACTAGAAAAATAAGACAAAACACAATTACATTAGAATTTACAGATTAAATTGGTACATGTTTATGTATGTCTGTGTCGTTCCTCAAGTGACATTAATTTTCATTTGATTACCTCAACATACTTTATTTTTATCCTCCTACGCAAAAAGACGAACCTACCCACATTATTCATCACTGACCAACGCGGCATGTTAAACAGATTTAAACGCTCTGCTCTTCCATATTCACACAATACAACTGAATAAATATTCTGTACATCGAACATACAGTATTTACCATTCATATCGTATAACTCACGTGTTATTTAAAAATGGTTTCCGTCGAACTACAGGTAAGTAAAATGCACATCAGTGAAATATCATGTTATTGCAGTGGAAACGGTTTCCGAATCAGGTGGAATAACAGAGTGCTCTTAATTGATTCAAGTGTCAGTTTATAATGGTTTACTCTTTGTTGTTGGGTTTGTTTTTACTTGCTTTATGGAAATGGTTTTGAGTGTGAATGAGGCTTTATGAGTAGAGGAAGACCAAGGAAACGGTGGATGAACTCTGTGAATGATGACATGGCTGGAAAGGTGGTGACTGCTGAGATGACCTGTAATAGAGGAGTGTGGAAGCAGAAGACATTCTGCGCCGACCCCAAATAAGGGCAGTAGAATGTTGATGTGGAATTAGTTTTTTGGTAAGAGTAAGAACTTTTGTTAATGACATAATCATTACAGTAAGATACCTTATAAGACTGACGAATGATCTAGAAAGTTATGACAGGTTTATTTTATTTCGACATTTTAAAATATTGCCCTCACTCACTTGAGACATTACAAAACAACGTTAAAAAGCATAATTATGTAGTCGGTATGTGTAGGTATTCAGCCTTTTTAAACAAGTCAAAGAAGAGCTGTCGTGTCGCCTCTCACTTCAGCCAATTACATTTTTTCATATCTCGGTCGGGTGGATCACACTGAACCACGACACCGATGGAAATGTTATTTTTTTACGAACGCATTTTCATTCTGTTAGTGAGTTATTAAAGTTGTGTGCGTCGTAAAACCGGAATGAATAAAAAGTCGGCCACTCCTCGAGCGATGTAGGCATTGCATGCAATGCGAGCAAGTTGACAAATGAGACTGGCTTTCACTGTATTTTTTTATTATTTTTTCCCCGGAATCCCTTTTTTAATGAGGGCGCGCTGAATGCCTTATCTATTGCGATTCATAATCCGCGATAATAAAGTCTCGCGCCATTTTTCACCAGTTGCTGTTGAAGGCGGCTTTCAACACTTTTCCGCTGTTTTGAAATGCAAAATATAATAAAACTATGAATCAACGGAACAAGGTAATTGTGTAGAACACTCTAAAGCAGGATATTGCGAAGACAATAAGAATAAAAGACAATAAACTAACTCAATATTTCATTCAGACAAAAGGAATCGAAGCTCCTTATCTTTCGATGACTTCTAATAAATTAATAGAACGCCTATATTGGCTAAAAGTTGGTCTTATATGAGAGTTGGAGGTCGACAATCCGCCCATTTGCCTTTAATTGGGTTTAGATTTGGGTTTATTTTAATAAGGCCGTTTCCTTAAAAAGTAAAGTGATATTTTATTTTCGAGCTCTTGGACGTTGCCAAGTCAACGTTTTCCTCTTTACCAACATTACAAATATCGTGCATGAGGCCCCATTAAGAATGAATATAGAAATTATATAAACGACTAGCTGTTCCCGGCATGCGTTGCAATGCTCTTTTTCCTACCCAACCAACCACCCTACCTACCTACCTACTACCTTTTTTCTAGTTATAAGTTTAGCATGCAATGAATGTGTAAAGCACAGACATAAACCTCCTTTTGAGTTTCGCTGCAGTCGGATAAAAATACAGAATTTTTAACTTTTAAACGAATACATTTCCAAAAACGTTCACTTTGTAGTTTACGAAGCACAACCACGTAGTAAACTAATAACCAATAACTTGAAAAAAGGTCAGTTCGTGGTTTATCATAACATATAGGATGGACATAAGAAAACATCATCATTTGCGAAGCCTTTTCACCTGTGTTAGTTTCAGTTTCCAGTGTAACGGAATGCAGCATAATACCAAAACTTTGCACAGAGCGAAAAACGCTATAAACCTAACCCAGGTAAAACATAACAACACTATAGGGAAGCACCTAAATAAATGTAGAACCATCATTTGGCTATGGCTGCTATGAAACATGATAGATTTTCAACCGCGTTGAAAACTTTCAGTTCAATATTTATGATCCACTTTTCTCTCACAAAGCGTTGTATTCAAAATAGTGTTTGCCATTTTTCCATTCCTGCTTCACATTTAACAGTGAATCCATATATAATCAGAATAGCGAGTAAACTTAGTATACCTACCTAACTTACCTATGCTTCGAATATGAAACAATTTTCGTGTTCCGAGAAAAGTTAAAACTGCTAACACATGCAATTATTCGACTATAAAATTGTCAGTTACATCTTTTTGGGTTATGTTTCGGTGAACAAACTATATATTTTTTTTAATAAATGTAAAAAAAAGTAAAAATTAAATCATCTATACGGTTTTTTTTGTCAGATGAAGTCTACTTTTCCTTGAGTAATACGCCCTTATCTAACTAACTTTTTTTACTTAACCTCTCGTGTCCCAGTTCTGGGCAAAGGCCTTCCCCTTCTCCATAGTTCTCCACTCTTTTGTCCGTGCGGTTTTCTCTGGTCAATCTCTCAAAAAGGCCTGCCCCATCGGTCTTGATGCGTACTACAGACGTCTTACAATACAACATACCTTTTTTAAAATACAAGCTTAATGATATGTTCATATTTTGCTCGGAACAAGTCTAAAACGCTCCCAAAACATTCCCGCGTAAGCTGAATGTAAGTACTATTAAATGATAAACTAAGTAGAAAAGTATATAATGGGTCTTGTTATCTTGTCATACTTAGAGTACCAAAATATCTCTGAGGGAAAGTTAATTGTCAAAAACCCTTATTATATTTTTATTTTTATATCATTAAAATGCGTGTGGGTGTGTGGTGTGGTGTTATTTTTATTATTATTCAGTATTAGTAGGTAGGTCGTTTTAAAAATATAAATGATTGTGCCAACCATAACAAATAATGAAAGACCCACTCACACATTATTTTTTACTGTTATTGCAAACTGATGAAAGTGCTACGCAAAGTCTACGAATTTGTGACGTCACAACTGCTACGCCGTAGCTCCTTGATATTTAAGTTACGTTTTCATAGCATTATAAAATGATGGTTACTACGTGGGTGGTAAAAGTATATGAAACTCTCTTATTAAAAAAAGAAACGGTGAGCTCAACAAGGCAGTATATTGTTGCCTTTAAATGTTTTATTTCTACAGCAACCTACTATGATAAAAGCACATAATATAAAAAGAATACGAGTTTCACAGTCAAAGTAGGCAGTATAAACGACAATCAGTCAAGAAACGTATGACTACCTCGACAGACAATAGCGCTTACACAAGCAAAACACGGACTCGTACTTTATTCGCCTCTCCAGACGCCGTAAGATTTTTATTATTATACTTACCCTTTTTGTTGTAACACACCGTGCGGGCGTATTCGTTGTAAGGTGCGGTAATGACGCGCTGAGCGTGAAATACGCGAACATTTCGTTACCCTGGAAATGGAATGCACCTGCCTCCTTAGGTTTTATGTGAAGTTTCCTCACCTTCTTACGATGCCTGGTAAGGGCTGCCAATATCGCCGTCCTCACTTTGTGACCCCTCATAATACGAGTAATACTTCTTGAGAGGGTATTGAACGTGGGGCCCGACAGACCCCGCCGCCCCTAATTTTATGAGCCGACTTGTACTTCAGTTTGTTTCTTGTTGATGTTATAAGAATGTTTGGCATTAACATTTTTATGATGTAGCAACTTGTTATTAAGACTGCCGAAGTTGATTTGGTAGTTTCGCATAAAGGCTATCCCTTTTTATGCGAGTTATTTTGTGTGGAATTTGTTAATAATAGTTTGCTTGAGTTTTATGTTGTTGTGGTATAATGGGTTGTGGCTTTGTTGACATGGTAGAAACTAGTTTTGTAAGAACACCATGGTATTGTGCTATCAACTTTGAAGCTATTACACATAATAATATTATTACAATTTCAGTCACTCTTTTTTATTCTGCAAACAAACCATAACATAACTTCACGCTTGTAATCGCCGAAGGGTAGGGTACATTGTATTTACATTTCGATACTTCTGTTAAAGTCCTACGTAACAGGGGCCAAGCCTATTGAAATCAACCGGGCACAAATCTAGGATACTCTCTGCTACTGAGAAACTGATGACAGTTTGCTCTAACTCGAGAGTGGGACCTAGAACTAGCAGTATCCCTTTTGAATAAAGAACCAACAAAGCAGCCAAAATATAATCACTTACAAAAAATCGTTTATACATAATATTATGTATAAACGATTTTTTGTAAGTGAAGTTTTTTGTAGTGAAGTTTTTTGTAAGTAATTTGAAGAAATAAAAGTAATGATGAGTAGCATATTATGCTACTCATCATTACTTTTATTTCTTCAAATAATTAAAAATAAATGATTATTTTTTGAAGAAATTGTATTACCTACTTCGAAATATAAAAATTACCTACTAAGTTCCTGTAAACATTTTAATACAATAGAGTTGTATCAAGAGTTGGTACACACAAAAGCATAACATCACGCCTTATCTCCGCTAAGTTAGACAGAGGTGTACATAATAGTCAAATTTTCCCAGTTCTGTTTATTTGGAGTATGTGCGGCCATAAACTGTGTAAAGCCTTACCCAAATTATAAGTTCTGAAGTGGTAATAATGAGCCAAACTAATACATAAGCTGACTTCGAACATAAAGGCTTACCTAACTATGTTATGTTACAACTGAAACTATATAAAACTTCAGTACAATGTATACCTTTAAGAGCTTCAGGAATATTGTGCACTTAGTATCTGAGTGAGTGGAAATGTTTGTGCAGTTTTTTTTTAAAACCACCTTTACCCAACCGGAATTAAACGTGCCTAGTATTCTGTTACGTGTACCGATTTTGGGCAGTTACAATAATAATTGTAACTCTGGTTACCCAGAAATTCACTGCCTGTTTCTCTGTTCCCCGATCACTGTAATCTAGGTCTCTTCACGGTTCGAGTAAATCGGTTACTTCTAGGCAAACGTTCACCACTTTAGACCACATCATCGCTTTTTATAAGCTGAGTTGGGGTCAAATCCAAACCCATTTAGTGTTAAAAAGTCATTACTTACCAAAAATGTATTCGTCATCATTTCAGGCAAAAGACGTCTACAGCTGGTCACATTAACTGGACCCGAGCATCTCGCATCGAGCGGATCCTCGCAACTTCCCTGTTCATCGGTCCATCTAGTGGGAGGCCTGTAAAAATGCATTATCACGAACAAATAGATTCCATCTTCATAAAACATAGATACACACTCGTGAAACACTACAATTATTAAGACAATGCCTCTATATCTATCTATAAAACACCCTAATGCCTTCATCTACTAGCGTGTACCCTCTTCTATAGCCCGGGGACCATTCGCTCTCAGCTGGGTCCAATTGAGTGACAAATGGAGGCACAACTTTATGTATTCATGACCAACTTTACACTTTTACGTTTTACTACTTTGCGCTTTAGTGCTGGACTGTACCTACCTACTTGGATTAATGTAAATGGTTGAGTAAAACCGATTTGTTGTGAAGGAATAGTTGTTGTTTGTTGCAAGTAGGAGTGTTTTAGCTATTTGGACGCTAACTCTAAAAACTCGGCAAATAGTGTTAGTGTTAGTGTTAGTGTTAGTGTTAGTGTTAATACGGTATAACATAACAACATGCTTGTAAATCCCGTAAGACATATGTATATCTAATACTACGCCTACATTTCGCCAATAATGTTTAAGTGGCATAGAGGCAAGCCACTTCCATCAACAGGGTACAAATTTAGTGTCCACGCCTGCTACTGAGACAATCCTGATGGAAAAAACCATACAACACTTTGCCCGACCTTGTATACGAAACCTCAAAGCCTTATTCCCTTACATCAATGTTCATTCATACGGAAGACAAGGTAGTCTTACACAAGTACTCACAATGTGATAAATATAGGTAGATATTTATCACAACAAAGTGTCGGTAACAACGCCCGCAACTATACGAACTATAACATCATATAAGTTACAGCTCCCACGCACGCGTCCAAGCATAAACAGTAAACACGTTCTAACAGATTTACACGTACTTCACACACCCCCTTTTACTCCATAAAGGCAATGAGGATAATAAGCAAAAAAAACCAGTTTTTTGTTCACTGAACACAAATCTTGCTTAACAATCCCCCACGATGTCCACAAAAACTGGGAGGACCGGAGGACCGGAGGACTAGTCCACGTACGGCCACAAAACAAAAACAAAACGCCTGTTCTAAAACCACAATATGTTTCCCTCGAAATCTTTTGTTTCGTTCGCTTTTGTTCTTTGAATAGCAATTGGGATAATCCAATTTGGAGTATTCCACATTGGGCACCCGCTTTAACGGCACCTGAGGTAATGGCACCTGAGGTATTCCACATACGGCACCTGTCAATATTTTTCGCAAGTGCCATTATTGGAATAGTTTATTATTTAAAATTTTATTCCACATACGGCACCTACGGATCAGTAGGTACTACTAGTGTTGGGTGGTGGTTTGTCTGAACGGACCGCTGTCAATTCTTTCTGGTCCGTTCAGACGTAGACAAAAAATGTGTACATCCGAACGGACCGGTGTAAAAAAAAAACAAATGAATAAAGAATAATAAGTTTAAAGCGGCAGTCCCATTCATTTGAGTAATTCATCAACTCGTCCCACATGCCCACGGCCCATTTGGGACGAGTTGATTGGACTTTTACGCGAACAGATTTCTGCGCGCCAAGACACTTGCTCGAATAGACTTTGGCGCGCCAGGACACTTCTTATCTTGCGCGGATAGATTTTTGCGCGAAAGGACACTCTTGCGCGAATGGACACTTGCGCGACTGAAATAGCATGGATTGCAGCAATGGATTTTTTTTTTTGGATTTTCCATCATGGGTATCGTTTTCATGGTTTTAATATCACAGTCAGTTTCCTTAATCACAAATGTGTTGTAAAATCAGCCTTGACTTACAATAGAATTTAAAAACAAATACTTTTCAGGTTTCGTTTCTCGTCATGGGTGTCGTTTTTATGGTTAATAATAGCCATAGATTTTTTGTTTGAAAAAAATCTTACGAAACCGTTCGAACTTCTCCGTAACTAAAAGGTCCAGAATAAAAAAAACCGGACAATAGTGCGAGTCGGACTCGCCCACCCAGGGTTCCGTAGGTTGATAGGTTTTGGTAAAAATAACAACAATAATTATAATTTATTGATAAGTGCTTTGCGTTCCGTGTGGTGTCGGACGTAAAGAATAGCACCATCCCATATCTTCCCGTGGGTGTCGTAAGAGGCGACTAAGGGACTTACCAGAGAATGGGCAGCAGCGTTCTCTGTGCCTCTGTAACAACCATACTGCGATCGCCAACCCGCCTGCCAAGCGTGGCGATTATGGCAAACCCCCCCCCCAAAAAATGATGAGCGTTAAACAAAACAGGCCCCTAGTACCCGGCAGCCCGTCTACCCTCGGCTACGGTAGCGGTCGAGGCAACGGCGTGGCAAGGGGTGCTAAGAATCCCCGGACGGGATCCGGCTACCAAACATACCGACGACTGGACCTGGTAACATATAACACGCGCACACTCCGGGCCGACGAGAAGCTGGCGGAACTCGAGGAAGAATTAAGCAGGCTGCAATGGAGTATTGTCGGATTATCTGAAGTCCGAAGAGAGGGGGAGGACACGATAATCCTGAAATCCGGCAACCTGCTCTACTTCCGAGAGGGAGACCGGCAGTCACAGGGTGGTGTTGGGTTTATCGTCCACAAGTCTCTCGTGAACAACGTGGTGAAGATCGAGAGTGTGTCGAACAGGGTGGCGTACCTTATACTCAGAATATTTGCAAGATATTCGCTGAAGGTCATACAGGTCTACGCCCCGACCTCGGCATACCCCGACGAAGAAGTAGAAACCATGTATGAGGATATTTCTAAAGCCATGCATGGTTTCAGAACTTACTTCACCGTTGTCATGGGGGACTTCAACGCGAAACTGGGCAAACGAAGCGAGGATGAGCAGCAAGTGGGGCAATTTGTGATTGGACTTCGGAACCACCGGGGTCACCAACTGGCCAGTTTTATGGAGAAGGAGGGCCTCTTTATGATGAACTCCTTTTTCAAAAAACGTGAGCACAGGAAGTGGACCTGGCAGAGCCCCGATGGTGCGACTAAAAATGAGATTGACTTCATCATGTCTACCAACAAGCAAATGTTCAATGATGTCTCTGTGATCAATTCGGTGAAAACCGGAAGCGATCACCGCATGGTAAGAGGCACATTGAACATCAATATAAAGCTAGAAAGGTCACGACTGATGAAGTCTACGCTCCGTCCAGCACAGATCCAAATCCAAAACCCCGAGAGCTTTCAACTTGAACTCCAGAATCGCTTCGCATGCCTAGGAAGCTCAGTGGACGATTACAACGACGGGTTCGTGGAAACTGTCCATACGACTGGATCTAAATTTTTTAAGATACGTCGTACAAATAAGATCAAAAAACTCTCAGATCACACTCTCAGGCTCATGAAGGAGCGGCGTGAGATGATCCTGCAGTCTTCAGACGAAGCTCGGCAATACCGGCAGCTCAATAGACAGATCTCCAAATCCTTGAAGAGCGACCTGCGCCGCTTTAATACCGAGCGTATTAAAGACGCGATTGAACGCAACAAAGGCTCCAAGGTATTTGCAAGAGATCTGGCTATTGGGCAGAGCCAGCTCACGAAACTGAAGACCGACGATGGCAGGATCGTGTCCGCCAAACCGGAGCTTCTGAGGGAGATCGAGAGTTTTTATGGGCAGCTGTACACGTCAACTAGTCAACCCGTCGAAAATCTAGCGAAAGACCCCAGAGCTAGATTGACCCGACACTATACCGAAGACATCCCGGATGTCAGCCTGTACGAGATTAGGATGGCTCTGAAACAGCTTAAAAACAACAAGGCGCCGGGTGATGACGGAATTACGGCTGAACTTCTGAAGGCGGGTGGCAAACCGGTCCTTAAGGCCCTACAGAAGCTGTTTGATTCCGTCATACTCGAGGGGAAAACGCCACAGGCTTGGTGCAGGGGTGTGGTGGTGCTCTTCTTCAAAAAGGGTGACAATGCCCGGTTGAAGAACTATAGGCCCATCTCACTTCTAAGCCATGTCTACAAGTTGTTTTCAAGAGTCATCACGAATCGTCTCGCACGCAGGTTTGACGATTTCCAGCCTCCCGAACAAGCCGGATTCCGAAAAGGCTTCAGTACCGTAGACCACATACATACGCTGCGGCAGGTTATACAGAAGACCGAAGAGTATAACCTGCCTCTCTGTTTAGCGTTTGTGGACTACGAGAAAGCCTTCGATTCGATCGAGACTTGGGCTGTGCTGCAGTCTCTCCAACGGTGCCAAATCGACTACCGGTACATCGAGGTGTTGAAGTGTTTGTACAAAAACGCCACCATGTCAGTCCGACTTCAGGACCAGACCTCGGAACCTATCCTTCTGCAGCGCGGTGTGAGACAGGGAGACGTCATATCTCCGAAACTGTTTACCGCTGCATTGGAGGATATCTTCAAGGTTCTGGATTGGAGAGGACTTGGCATCAACATCAACGGCGAGTACATCACTCACCTTCGGTTTGCCGACGATATAGTGGTCATGGCTGAGACCATGGAAGACCTCAATGCAATGCTCGATGACCTCAGTAGAGCTTCCGATAGAGTGGGTCTTAAAATGAACATGGACAAAACCAAGGTTATGTTGAATGTTCATGTAACACCCACTCCTATCAAGATCGGAGACTTTACGCTCGAAGTTGTGGACGATTATGTCTACCTGGGACAAACGGTCCAGTTGGGTAGATCTAACTTCGAGAAAGAGGTCAATCGTCGAATCCGACTCGGCTGGGCAGCGTTCGGGAAGTTGCGCGGTATCTTCTCGTCCAACTTACCCCAGTGTCTCAAGACGAAAGTCTATGACCAGTGTGTGTTGCCAGTGATTACATACGGGACCGAAACGTGGACGCTCACAATGGGCCTCATCAGAAAGCTCAAAGTCACCCAAAGGGCAATGGAGAGGGCTATGCTCGGAGTTTCCTTGCGTGATCGAATCAGAAATGAGGACATCCGCATGAGAACCAAGGTTACCGACGTAGCCCGAAGAATCGCCAGACTTACGTGGCAATGGGCAGGGCACATTGCTCGCAGAACGGATGGCCGATGGGGCCGAAAAGTTCTGGAATGGCGACCGCGAACCGGAAGACGTTGCGTTGGAAGGCCTCCCACTAGGTGGACCGATGACCTGGTCAAGGTTGCAGGAACCCGCTGGATGAGAGACGCACGGGACCGGTCAATGTGGCGACGCCTGGGGGAGGCCTATGTCCAGCAGTGGACGTCTTTTGGCTGAAATGATGATGATGATGATAAGTGCTTAACGTACAACAATCGAATCTAGGGCTGTATTAAAGTTTGTTGTTTGCTTTCTATGTGACCTATGTTTGATGTGTATATATATCTATCCCAGGCATTTAAAAAACACAGTATATTGGTAAAACAACACTGGGAGATAATTATTTTTCAAACTGAGACAATCTATTCTTGATCACCGGCGAAAAAGTAGGTATATAACCTCTTTGCTTTACACAAAGAGATTTAAGTTTTGAAATGTCTGGCACAAAACAAAACATATTCAAATTATAACGACAAACATTTATGTCAATCAAATCTGGGGGCACGGAAGTACCCCCGCCAAGACGAGCCAAGCGAAGTGCAAGGGCATTATCTACCTTTTTTCGACGCGCTTTGTCGTTTTTTTAACAAAATATTCTGTACATCAAACTAAGTAGCTTTACGCAAAAAATATTGCTGGGAAACTACTTTTTTTTTTGGGGTGAAAAATCATGTTTTGTGGTAAAACTCAATGTAACGTACTCGAAACATTGTGCTGATGGATAGATTGAATATTACGGGGGTCGTGGAGGAGTTTAAAGTAAAAAACTTCCATTAAAAACTTGTATTTTAAACCCTTACAACTTGGGTTTGGATTATACCAGCTAAAGAAAATTCTCAGGATATTATTTATTTATTTATTTAAAGAAAGAAAAGAAAGAATTGACAGCGGTCCGTTCAGACAAACCACCCCCCAACACTAGTAGTAGGTACCTACTGATCCGTAGGTGCCGTATGTGGAATAAAATTTTAAAAATAAACTATTCCACTAATGGCACCTGCGAAAAATATTGACAGGTGCCGTATGTGGAATACCTCAGGTGCCATTACCTCAGGTGCCGTTAAAGCGGGTGCCCAATGTGGAATACTCCTCCAATTTCACATGAACATTATTGCGACACTATTATAGGGGGATATATTTAGATAGGGCGTTTTATTTCTAATCTATCGCTGTTTTATGGGATTTCGAATTCGGCAACTTCGCCTTTTTTGTTTTTTGACTTTTGACATAACATTAGGTACATCACGCCAGTAATCCCCGAAGGGTTAGGCAGAGGTCCCGTCGGGGCTGCGGGTTGTTCGAAAGAGATACCGCGACCTCGACACAAATATCTAAGAAGGAACATGGTGGTATTGAGTCAGCAGAAGTCTGACACTCCCTACTGCTTTGCACAGAGCGGGGGAAGCCATTTGATGATTTCCCACCCTACAAAAAAAGAGATGTACCCATTAGTACCCACATTTTGCCAGTTATCATTATGTTCCATGTCATCCGTGGCAGTTCGAATTTGTGCCATCATCCAGGCACAAATTCGAACTGCCACGGCTGCTACTGAGGACAACCTGATGGAAAAACCCAACAACTTTGCCTGACCTGGGAGCCGAACTAATTTCTCATGTTCAGCATTCGTGCTTGTGACCACCAGATCGACGATACAGTATTTGTATTTAATGTCGCCGATGACGATCACTACATATTTCTTTCACAATAAACTCAAAAACTACGAGTACTGCACCGATTCTTATGCTGTTTTTACCAATAGATAAAGCGGTTCTTGAGGAAGGTTTTAGTGTATAATTTGACAAGTTTTTGACATACACGCGGGCGAAGCCGCGGGCATCAGCTTGTTTAATAATATACTAAGTCAAAAACTTCACATAATATACTCGTTTGAAGAGATATGTTCAATGTATGTGCGTTGACTGTATTCCTACTATCAATCCGTCAAATCTTTATCCTGTTTTGACGTGAAGGAACACGTGAGATTGTTTTGGTAAAAGCACGTTCCATTCAGGAAAAAATCTACAGTGGGGAACGGACTAGTTTTGCCCGTCGCTTTGCCCACATGGAGGTCTCAAATTGGGATAATTTGAGATACAAAAACACCAAAAAGTGAAAAATAAACTTCAAAAGAAAATCAGCTTCTGAAGTCGGTGACATTTGTTTGTTTGATTTGGCTTTTTTTGCCACCGACTTCAGAAGCTGATTTTCTTTTGAAGTTTATTTTTCACTTTTTGGTGTTTCTGAAGTCGGTTGTTTTTTTTTGCAAAAAGTTTTTTTTATTTTTTTTATTTTTAGTTGTGTAAGTATCTTATAGAAATGTTTACTATGAAACCTATACTTGTATAGCGTCAGAAAAAGCACGAAACACGTAATACGTGCCTATGTTTGAGGGTTGCCCTCGATTTCTCTGGGATTCCATCACCAGGATCTGGTTTCCATATTCATGGTACCACTCTTGAAATATCTCCGTTCCAATAAAAAAAGAATCATCGAAATTGGTTCATAAACAACGAAGTTATTCGCGAACACACATAAAAAAAACGAACGAAAAATGTTCATAAATTATAAAAAAATGGTCATAAAATGAAAAGTACTAAGCCAAACCATACTAAATTTTTATGGGAACAAATGGCAACTATTTCGCATCAAACTAAAAAAGAATCACGTAAATCGGATCATAAATCGCAGCGTAATCGGTGTACATACATAGAAAAAAAAAAAAAAAAAAAAAAAAAACATACCGATCGAATTGAGAACCTCCTCCTTTTTGGGAAGTCGGTTAAAAAGACGCACTACCGATAGAAGAAGTAAGTATCGGTAGTGGAGTACATCGGTCCATGAGAATAGGAATCACCATAATTATCTTACAGGTATCATATTACCCAGAACTAACTTTAGTACGAGTACATAAGTATGTACGAGTGAATTATGCGTTTGCCTTGTGACCCGGTGGTCGTGGGATCGGTTCGGTGGTCCCGTCGGCCAAATGACGGTCGTCAATCCATGTCAGAGGCCATTTTTTTATTTTTTTTGAATGGGTGGAATATCATCAAATAACTCGTGGGCAGAGTGAAATGGGGGGAGTGTCAAATTTCTACTGACGAAAAACCACCCATGTTCTTTCTTGGCCCTTTATGTCGAGGCCGCGTTATCTTTTGAACAACCTGCAGCCGCGACGGGATGTCAGAGGCCCTTGAGGTGGTTTAGATACTCTAACTCTAAGGTGTATGGGGTTTTTAGACCTTACTGCCCACACGATAAGAAGAAAATGTATAAAATATACTCGTAATATAATATAATGGCGCTTACGTCGTATTTTGCTCCGAATAGTAAATATTCACGGTACATCCGATAATGTTATTCTTTCAGTTCCGTATCGTTAATTTTTAATTACGATAACAATGCGGTTCGTGGCATTAATAATTTGAATTGTAAATGTCGGTCAGGGATACAGAAATTAATGTATTTAATTTTTCACCACATTTTTCTGTTGGATTACACGGTTGAAATAATCTTCTGATTTAATAATATTTTTGCTGCCTCGTTGTTTTAGTGGTCACGAGCGCAACTACTATGCATGATGTCGTGGCTTCGATGCCCAGGTCAGGTAAAGTGGTACGTACATACGTACGTCGGGATATTTACAAACTAGTTGCTGCCTACGATCATGAGCGAAATTATTATTTCTCTATTTGAAAGGGTTTTGCTAACAATTTATTTTATTTTTTTGCAGCGAACTCTATAATTAAATAAAGATACCCTAGGTTACAACCTAGCCTAGTTATAACACCAGCTACCTGCCAGTGAAAGTCCACAGAAAAAACTAAACAAACAGAGATGTAAACAAAAAATTCATTACCCGACTACGGCAAAGCCAAAGGAGGGTTATGATTTTGACTGGCTATGTATGTATGTTTGTATGTATGTATGTATGTATGCGTGTATCTTCATCTGTTCCCTCATAGCTTCTAATCTACTTATCGGAACTCGACATATGAGGTGTCGTTAGAACCGTCTTAATTTTCCGCTGAACATAGGCTACGTGACGTGTCACAAAAAGCGATTTGGCGCCCTCTAGCGGACAAAAAGTAAGGCTTAATAAATAAAAATGGAAATAAATACGCCGTGTTTGGTATCATTTGAAAGGGCCTCACTTGTACATTTCCAAAATATTGCTCAAATTTAAAATCACGCCTTCTAAAAGAAAAGCCGTAGTCACACGTTATAGGTAACAACCTAAACACTTTAATACCGTGTGACTACGGCTTTTCTTTTTGTTCTATCCTGAAAATCTTGTTTCATACTTTTTCAGCGTCGTTTTTTTTTTATGTTACAAGTACCGTGAAGACATGCTGCGCCGACCCCAAATAAATTGGGATAAGGGCAAGAGAATGAATGATGATGATGACCGTGCAACAAAATACAAAATGTATGTACATTTTCAAATGCATTCAGCAAAAAAAAAACATTGTTTTAAAATTACAAACAGTTACTTTTATTTATTTATATAGATGTTTAGATAGAAACTTTTCATAAGCCCGCGCATGGCCCTTTTTTCGAGTGTAAAAGCAGGATTACAAAATTCAGCTCCAAGCGTTATTTGTTTTGGACTGTTTAATGTTTATGAAACATTTTTTGTCTCTATTTACCGAAAAAACAAAATGTACATCACAATGTAATATTTATGAATATTACGTAGCATTACATTTTATTTGCGTTTTTTTTTTAAAAAGAAAACGTGAAATAGCTTTAGGCTTACGTTTTTTAGAACTCGTGAATTGATATCCAGTTTTATTAAATGAACATGAGCTGTATTATTAAATCAAAAAAAGTGTTACCTATTGGGTTATTTTTTTTAGATCAAAAAAGTGTTATTGGGTTATTGGATAGGTGATATCTCAGTAAACTCCGAGTCGTGGATTTCTGCCCAGTTGATAACAATAGATTCGCTTTGTATTACAAGGGACTCAAATACTTGTAACCGGCGATATTATGTGAGTATAATAAAAGTACACTTCTACCTTACCTGTCGGGTGTTACAGGCGTGATGTTATGTTTGTTTGTACTTGGCCATATCAGAAGTAGGGATAAAAACTAATCCTAACCCATTTTTTTGTTCTTAAAAAATATGGTTGTCCTCCGCTCTGGAGCAAGCGGAGGGGTCTGCCAGACTCTAACAGACTAAAAACCACCTCAGTGTTCCCTTCCCTTATTTGTACCAGGTATCGTGGGAACTAGTGCACGTTCCAAGAAAACCTACCCCAACCCTATCTTACCATATCTAATTTAAAACTTTTCGCAGTTATTTCACATTAAATCATGGATGTATATTTTTGCTTCGAAGGATGCCGTCATCTTGTCTCGCTGAAACGAAACGAAGGCATTCCAAGATTCCATTTATTATGCTTATTCGTATAGTTAAGAGTCACGTATAAACGGTATATACTCACTTCACGTTATCTTCGAGCGCAATCCAGACTCAGGACGCCAGTAGTTTCTATTACATCAAAAATGAAAGAAAGTTTAATTTCCCTCTCGCAGACTTGATATTAAAAACAGATAGTATTAGTGAAAGAGTTTTGAAAGACGGATATATGACATGATCAATCTTAACTGGTTCTGTGCATTGAGGATTTTGACGAAAATCTCACCCTTTTCTACTAGAGGTTGAAAAAGTGACGTATTAGTCCAACAAGAGCACTGGTTGATCATAATAATAATAGTCCTCCTGACCGTTTTTGGTCACGGCGGCCAATCTTAGCAGAGATTAGCCAACTGCGCGGGAGATATTATAGTGCACAAGTGTGTGCGCAGGCACAGGTGCACTCTCTGTTCCTTTTCTCTCATAGTCCGATGGGACGGCAATACTACACGACCGGAGAGAGATCAGGCGCAGGACCAACGGCTTAACGTGCTTTCCGAGGCACGGGGGTATTATACCGCCAACTTCCAAACTCCGGGCTACAACTGGGAAATTTCTAATGAAAAACCCAATAGCACTTTTTGTCCGACCCGGGAATCGAACCCAGGACCTCATGCTTACTTCCTTACTTTCTTACACAAAAATATTTATTTAATGCTTACATTTTTTTTTTCTTTTTATCTGATCTCGTACCTACATACACATTCGATGGTATTGGACATATATTTTTTTTGAACTCTGCGATTTGGCCCCCAAAATCCGCAATTTTATCTTTGTTTTTTTAATTTTAATGTAACCTATAATACTCGCGCCATCAAGAGAATCTAACGACGTATATTTCATTCAAATCTCTTCATCCGTTTAGGAGTTATGAGGGAACAAAGAAACGGACAAACATACATAAAAAAAAGAAAAACGTCAAACACATAACCCTACTTTTGGGCTTCGCCACAGTTTGGTAAAAAGAGCCTTAGCACATTCACAATTCAACTTCTTCCATTACTAGGACAGCTCATACGGAGTAAAACAAAAGATTTTCAGTGTAGGTACAGTCGCCGTCAGATATATTGTAGCAGACAAGGTGACCTATTTGGTCACCTTGTCTGAACAACAAGTATAGATACACTTAACGCTGTGAGTGTTCAGATTCAGTTCGTTACTGCGTGATATAGAAGACGAACCAAAACGACTATCGTCTTGACTATCTGTGGTTTGTCCAGTCATTTGTTAGTTTCGAGCTTGGTAGTTTTGGAATTGTCCAGATATTTTTGGTTAGTTGTGTGTATAGAAATTATTGATAAGTTTCTGCTCAGATATTAATGAACTAATGAATGTTCAGATATTAATGGTAACTTGTACTGTATGGAACTTATTGACATTTTAAATTGTTCAGAAGTATTTGGTCACCTTGTCTGCTTCTAACCAACCTAACAGACAGATGTGTGCTGGGGAGTTTGTTCCGCCACTTCTTCTCTCCAGCTAAACACTAGGAAGTGTCGATGGGTGGGCGTTTTTGGGGGACTGTCTTATAAATATGTAAATACAGTGAAACCTGGTTAAATGTGTCTCAGATATCCAAATCTGTCTCATGGGACCCCAGTATGAGTTCCAGTTATAGAGGTTTCTCACTTATCCAAGTCCCAGTTAGCCAAGTTTCACTGTAGTAAAGTAAAGTAAATTTTGACCTTCGAAAAGTGCTGATTATCAGCCTAGTTTGAATAAATGAATTTTGATTTTGATTTGATTTTGAATATATCTGACGGCGACTGTACAACTCACAGGTATAAAACGGGTAATCAAATTAGCTTTAAAAAAGAGATCATTTTCAGCTAAATTACGTCTAGACACCAGTGATATGTCTTAATATCAGAATACTGTCTGTCTTCATGACGAACGTAAATTTAATAGTAGAAATTCGAGGTTCATATCCAATTTACTGCAAAAGATATCAAGTTGGTAAGTTCTTAAATAAATGAGCAAAAGTTTCGATGGAATAATAATTCGAGATAGAAGACGATTTATTTGTCATCGACCTTTTTGTTGGGACTCTTTAGGAATATTAATCGAAGAAATCAAAAGTTAATACTAACTTTAAGCTCGGTGTTAAACTTTAATACCGACTAATACTTGAAGAACTGTTATCTAAAATGAGAACGATTCTGAACCAACAATGACTCTTAACAGACGTTAAGAGTCTTTGTTGGTTCAGAATCGGAGACCCTAATAAGCACCTTTTTTGTTGAGAATAATAAGTGTTTATTTAAAACTAGCTTTTGCCAGCGGCTTCGCCCGCGTGAAAATGTCGATTTTCCATACAAACTTTCATCCCCTATTTAAATCCCTTAGGGGTTGAATTTCGAAAAATCCTTTCTTATTCCTTGTCTACATTATAAAGGGAACCTCTGTGCAAAATTTCAGCTTTCTAGGTCCAAGGGTTTGGGCTGGGCGTTGATGAGTCAGTCAGTCAGTCAGTCAGGACTTCTCTTTTTATTTATATAGATATGCACTTTAATTTCAATATTGATGGATAGAGAGGGAGAGGAAGGCCAAAGAAAAGATGGATTGATTGTGTGAGGAAATGATATGAATGAGAAAGGAGTAAATGCAATCTTGACGTCTAATAAGGAAGAATGGAAAAAATAAAAACGTGTTGCGCCGACCCCAAATAGAATGGGATAAGGGCAGGAAGATGATGATAATTTTAAAAGCATGAACTATAGACAAAATGATTTATTTCGTTCGTGCAAACTAAAAATCAAAGTACACCAGGGCCGAGACAGCCTGGTCGTGCTTCGTAATCCGATGCATTCAGGTCGAGGCAAAGTCGTCCACTTCGCGATAAATCCTTTATGATTAGATATCGCCAGTGTCCCATTTGAATGAAATAAACTAGGACACTGTGGAACTGAATGAGGTGAGGCTTCATTTAATAGCTAGCTGTTTATATAGATACCTTTATATTATGTAATATATTCCTTAACCTACGTACCTAGCCTAATGACTCCTCGTTGGTCCAGTGGTCGCAAGCACGACCACTGAGCATGAGTTCAAGTCCTTGGTCGGGGAAAGTGTTATTGGGTATTTCGTATTTTCCAACAGAATGATGATTCTCAGTAGCAGCCAAGGAGTCTGGATTTGTGCCCGGTTGATGGCCTCATTATATTGGACTAAGGCCCGTAATCCACCAAAGCGGAGAGGAGCGGAGACGAGAGGAGATGTGCGGAAATCGGCCAATCACATTAGTTAAAACTTACATCTGGTCTTTCGCCCTTCCTGTGATTGGTCGAATTTGGCACATCTCCTCTCCGCTCTGCTCGTCTCCGCTTTGGTGGATTACGGGCCTTACACATAACTGACGAAATCTGGTTGTACTATTAGGTACATTTCTGCCAAACCTTTCAGGGATTCCAGTGTTGTTATGTTATATTCCTAAGTATTTATGAAGCGTGACGAAACTGTACAGGAACGCAAACCTACACTTACTTACAGGTGCCATTCGGTGATTAAATGAGATTTATATTACTCTAGCTTTCTCCACAATAAAACTAAGCCAAAATTACAAAGGCCCATTGACTAACAACTTAAGTAACAATTACCGAAACCTAAAGGCTACTTCCGTTCAACACAACACCCTAAAAACGAAAAACTAGTCTTAAGTGGTAATAAAAATCCTTCGGCACACCATTAACCTAAGTTGGGGCCCACAAGCAACACTACATCATTAAAGGTGCTGTAATTGCTCACACGTAACGGTAAAGGGAAAGTATTTTCAAATTTCGCCAAAGGGCTCCCGTAAATTGTGATTATCTTTAGTATAACGTTGCTACACACAGAACCACTCGTAGTATTTTATGAGGAAAGCCATCTGGGTCCTCGTCTGCTACAATAAATTCAACGCACACTGTTATGTCTTTTTCATGGACACCGAAGATATAAAGAAAGAATTTTATTGCGTTCAAAATAATATTTTTGGGACGTAAAAGTAACAGCTACTTAGGAGTAATATACCCATTTAGGACGGCATCGGTAGCAATACGGACGATACAAACAAGTACGAAATAAACGTTCCGTGATTATTTTGTAAAAGTGAGGAAAAGAGGTTGCTTTGTTGCGAAGTTGTCTTCACACTAGAAATATGTTTTTGAGAGAGTGCCGAGGGAAGCACTCCTCTGCTAGATAATGGACGTTTATGCTACGTTGATATTCACGCGGAAAAGCTACATTTCTACCTGAAGAACGTTTTTTTTAGTAAAGCCTCCCTAGGCGAAAAATACGTAGAAAAGTATGGTACATATATAAATTACTACTTGACCTTTTCAGCAGTAATTAAAAGGAAGGAAAGAATCGAGCGTCTCTGTCATCTTTAGTCAGTGATACGAAAACATGGTAAATTATAGGTAGCTCACATCAAAGCAGAAACCATTATTCACGCGTTTGGCAAATATGTCTCCGGGCGACCGCCCCACTCGGCAAATACAAAAGGAATTACTTTTATTTTTCGTCTCAACCGCAGCATGTTGCCTTATGATAAATCACTTTCGCGCTACTGCAGGAGCGTTCAACAAAAACATTTGAATCGATCTAGTTCGTGGCAAAAAGGTACACATTCGTGAAACTGATGCTCGCTTTATTAAAGTAAAATCTGTGCTCTTTTTCTATCCAAATAATTTCCATACGGCTGTGGAAAAACGTTGAAACTCCGTCCGATGCGTTAGTGTGTGTTTAAATATTCCGTTCTGTTTATTGAATACTTTATGCGATACTCGCATACATAAATGATGCTGAAGTACTAAAAGGCGTCATTTTAAAATTACCTGCAGTCCACAAAGAAAGGCAGTGTTAATAAATAAAGTTAAAAAAGTGTGAAACCTTTTTACACGAAGCCAGCGGCGACACCTAGTTAGTTTATTACAAAGGAAATACTTCACTAAAACAGTACTTCCTGACTTAGCAGCGTTGCGGCAAAGTTTACATTTAGCTAACAGAACGAGCAATTTCATTTAACAGCAGAATGCAAAAGACAGGCTTTGCGGTTATTGCAATACATTGCCCTGGTCCCCGTAGATTCCATGCGATAACAAAGACATCGCACACAATGTGTTATACTCCGTTATTGTTTCCAATGGGGAAAGTACTAATAACACTGTGATATTGCAAGACGGAGTGTTTTGTAAAACGAGACTGAAACGTTATTAAATTGTCAGACTTTTCAACATGAAGGTTTTCATATAGCCAACATTTTTAATAGCTTTTATTTGAGCCCATATACAATAAACCCCTTTCCAGTGTTCGGGGATCGGCCTAAATATAATTAAAGCCAAACAGCCAATATCCCTAAAAACGGCCTACGTCACACCAAATTGAATGGCTCAATTACGACAAAAACACATAGCGGAGACACTTGCGAAGTTAGTTATTCAGCGAAACATTATTAAGGGCAACATGTCGGGGCTTTCCAAGTTCGTTGCTCCACGAAATATGTAGAAGACCGCACACGAAAACAGGGGTGTATAGCATATTTCAGTAGTCCTTGTGTTAAATTCGTGTCAATTATCCGGGAGTTTTGCCCGGCGACAATTGCGAGTAACGGCCATCATTTGGCCGGTCGGGCACCGATCTTGTAATACTGTACATTTCGCCTGCCATCAGTAATGTGTGCGTTATTAAAGAGCCGTTGAAGCGATCCCACCCTTAATGTCTCAATTAGAAAACAGATGCCGCGCGCCGGATTGCGAATTAAAGCTTTTTTATATACGTTCAGTTTTAATCGCTGTGCTCCACTAATTTAAACATGTTGCTCGTTATACCAGATATTACAGTAAGACGGTACTTTTTTGAAACGGTATAAAAGGATCATTAGCTTTTATCGGCGACTCGTATATAAAGTAGTGGGTTATCCCCCGGTCACTTTTTCAAGCATCCGATTTGGAGAAAACTGTACGTGGTAGCAATTTATGAGAGCGATAATATCTGGATATAAATTCAAAGGATAACAATAAGACCCTTTATTGCCCCCGTTGTTTTCACAAAAACGATTCAGCGGACGACGTGGAGTTTTTTTGCGAACATAAAAATTGGGTTATGTCACGTTCCTTGATATACAGATCTTTACGTCAGGAGTTTTATTGCTCCAGGATATACCGCTAAGTGATTTGTACCTAGGATTTCCGAAGAAAATAATGGGGCCAGAAACAGTAATTTTCAAACAAAAAAATTAAATTCATAAACGATTTCAACTCCCTCGAAATGATAATATTATTCTGTGGTTTTGCTATTTACATGATTTGAGGGCGTTTTGTTTAGAAATACTAACAGGAGCTACATTCCTTTTGAAGGAATAATAAAGTTTATTTGGTTGCCATACTAGGCTTCAAAGTTATGCGCAAAATTACGAAGATGAAATATACGTAAGTTAGAATTGAAATTTACGCTAAAAGACCAAAATATTAGTAGAACATAACAATTTTGAAGTGTGTAAATTCCACTCGTATCCAAATAAATTATTCTTGAAGGTGCCCGCGTCATATAAAGAGCACACGGATATAATGAATTCGCTTACGAAGCGTTACGGTCCTCGGATCATTGAATATAGATGAGGGATCAAAGGAAATTACGAGTCCTCGATAAAATTTGTGCTGCGCAAAGAAATTCCACTTACTTCCTGTATACCACACTCGTTTGCAAACCTCACACTACAACTTGAGATCCTAAGATATAACAATCAATAAAAATGTATGACAAAGAAGCAACAGAATAAGTGAATCAATTACGTCTGCAGATGAGTTCGAAAAAGATGAAACGAAATAAGTCTTGGTAGACAAGAACACGGATTAACCAGTAACACCCGGAGATACGGTGCCGCAGATTCAAATTTATAAATTAACATATAAATCGAAAAGATTTACCCTAAACAAGATCAAAGGAATTTGTCCGATGCTTGGAGAGGCTCGGAGGCTGGCGTCTGATGACTGTTTATGGCAGAGGCGTCGAGCCGACTGCGTCAGAGGTCGAGCTCTACAATTTTCCATTTACATTTTTGTACCTTTTTGATGGAAAAACTTGATCTTTCCATATTACGTGAGGGTATATTGAAGGGGTGTATGAATTTGCGTTCAAACTGTGGACCTACGTATGAGTAGCAGCAGACGTAAAGAAAATTGAATTTAATGTACTACACGAAACACAAATAATAAATAAATGTTAATAATAAATTATTTTTATTTTAAAATTGATTTTGGTGAAACATCATACCTTCTTAATTTGTTTTTTGTTTCATAAATCGAATTATTTATTTTAACAATTAAATGACACACATTTTTATAGCCCGTCCGCGTTAGGGCCTCCGTGTTAGAAACTGATTCTTTATACATTTGCTGAGCCGTTTGTTTGCATTGCTCGACATTATGTACAGAAAGCAAAGCCATGTCGCAGTTCAAACATGGCTTGCAATCACAGGTTGCAATCATTTCAACATGCACGATTTCTGATGGTCGGCCAAATTACATTTCTGTCTATGAAAGTTTGTCAAACGCCAATTACATTTTGAATCGAAACGTATTATAGATAGGAAAGCCAACGAACCGGCTGGGGTAATTACATAACACACTTACAATGGTAACGTAATGCTTTTCATTTAGACAGTTTGCAAACGTGAATTATTAGAGGCTTAATTGGTTAACTTTATTCTGTATACTGTGGTCTCTCACAAGTGAAGGAGTACCTACACTCTCCTCTACTCCTTTATCATGTAAAGGTATAAATGTACCTACTGACATAAAAATTAACTTACTGTTAAGTGGTCTATATAGCAGGTGATGTGCTTGTTTCTGCCTACCCCCATGAGAAAAAGGCGTGAGTTAATGTACCTATTTATTCCAAATATAAAATGTTTAATTTTATATCCTATCTGGAATTTGCATGCTTTACCAAATAAAAAGTACCTACTTTATCTATCTATTAAAAAGCTTAAACTTAGCTTAGCTTTCTATTAAAGCTTTTATTTTGAAAATACTTTCATTTAATAAGTAAACTAGTACTTTACCGCTACTCAATTTAATTTATCAAAGTACTACCTACTGTACTAAACATTCGGTCAACACATTCCTTCCTGACATCACGAACTAGATCCTTTACTTCTATCGACTCAATAACCAATAATATAAAACTGAACGGCGAACAAAACAATCTTTGGTCCCAGTTAGTATAAAAGGGTTAGAAGGGGCGTGTTTGTACATTACAGTAACAAACAAACAAACAATCAATGAAAGCAATCCAATTAACGGGAACCCACTTGGCTTTCTTGCCCAAATTGATGCTATAATCATTACGGGCAAGTAGGTATTACGTCTTGCAAACGTATCGAATGCCTACGTGGAATCCATTTTCTTCAATTGGATTGGTACTAAAGAAGATATTTCTGCATATAAATAGGCCTTATTATGTTATGATTTATTCTAGTTATATATTTTGTTGGTCGCCTTTAATATTAATGCCATTCGCAAAATGTTTGACTTTAATAACTACGGTGCTCTGAATCAAGATTTACGACGGTTTGCGTAGCATTAAGTAATAAAAAATAATGCTTAAATAGTATTATTTGCCTTGAATTAATGAGTCGTTTGAATACTTTAATTGAAACACTCTCAGTTTACTCAACGTGTTTATAAAATGAGAAAAATAAGATGTATTTTTCAGTGCAAAGTAATTTTATATGACAACGCTGTGTACGTGTTTATTATTTTTCAAGTTATCTTGACATCTCGGCTCTTAGATCCAGTGGAAATATTCTGAATAACTCACGCGTTACACACATCATATCCAGGATTTTCTTGCGGGAAATAAAGCTCCTGTATGAATACTTGTATAAATAAACCATTCCTTACAACACACCAAGTTTCACCATAAAAACGTGCAAAATAAAGGGAATATACCAAGAAAGAGGCGTTTTATCCGTATCTATGATTTACGATTAAGGCGAATAGATATTTGCTGTTATTTTCTTGAGTTATAGACGGGTTTGGTCGTAATACACAATAGAGAGATAATACGAGTACCTATGCGCGTCCACGTAACGATGTGTCTGTTTCAATGTAATGTTCTCTTTCGGTATAATAAACAAGAAGTATCTACGACGACTTATATAACACATCATTGTACCAGACAATATTTTATTCTGGAGAAGAAATAGTCGTCGGGTTCCTAACCTATTCCGTCTGTTAGCACTCAATTTCTAGTCTTTGAAGCATCCTATATCACCCTCTCTATCGTGTGGTTCGTGCTTGAGGCATCCTATGAAATACACATTAAAAATCGTCTAGACTCACATCATAAAACCCTTTAAAGTGTAGTCTGGAAATGTTGACAAACAGTCTGAGCGCAGCTTTTCAAAAAATAAATAAATGTTTGATTTGGAAACGAATAAAGCTGCAGTTGACGGAATGTACTTTTGGTGTGGTGAAAATAACTGAATAAAATGCATTTTTTATACTAATAAATCATTATGTTAACAGATTATATACACACTCAATACAGAAAGGAACAGAAATAGGTAGGACAATAACGGTGATGTTTATTTCTAAAGAAAATATTTCAGCATACCTACGAAAGGAGAGTAGTTAATAAAAAAATTAAGTTCAAAAATCTAAAACCCGACTACTAACAAAATCGCGGTCTTAAAAGTAGAAAACAAGAAAATAATTCTTGTCTGATATTCGTCGTAGTCGCATGCCACTGATACCTGATGCTCCTTCATGGCGTTCTCATTGATACATAACTCAGCTGCTAATTGCCAAGGCAAGGTGGCATGCGACTACGAAGAATATCAGACAAGAATTATTTTCTTGTTTTCTACTTTTAAGACCGCGATTTTGTTAGTAGTCGGGTTTTAGATTTTTGAACTTAATTTTTTTATTTGATTTTATTTTGGTGTGTACTTAAACTATAATATAATACATATTTGTAATGTGCTCGCCAAGACCTTTCATTTGATACCAAATTTGCTATGATTATCTCAATTTAATATTTTTTGAGGTAAGTTTTTGACATTTAAATTACGTCGTAAAAAGAATTTATAAAATTTATATAGACTATGTCACCCGGGCTATTCTTACGAATCTATTGACACCTAATTTATTAAAATCCGTTCAGTAGTTTAGGCGCTACGGTGGAACATACATACATACATACATACATACATAGACTGCCAAAATCATTACCCTTCCTCTTGGCTTCGCCGTAGTCGGGTAAAAATAAATATAGACACAGTTTGTAATAGAAGAAGAGAAAATAGAACACAGAAACATAAACAACGAAAATTCGTTAAATTTAAATCATCATAGTACGTCTAACCTTTTTAACGACTTCCAGTCTTACCGGTTGCAGCTGAATACCGGTATTTTACATGGCGCAATTGCCTATCCGACCTTCCACAACCCAGTCAGTACTGAATAATACGATTGCTTTTGCAAGGCAGGAGCTCTAGCAAGATTGGACATAACGGATTTAAATATAACATACCTACAATATAAGAATAATATGATAATATTTGTCAGGAGAGGCTTACAATAATCTTAACAAACATAAATCTTTTAGATTTAACCATTTTATATAGCACTAGCGGACGTCCCGCGGTTTCACCCGCGTAGATCCCGTTCCCGTGGGAATACAGGGATAAAAAGTAGCCTATGTTACTCAGGGTGAATGTAGCTTTCCAAGGGTGAAAGAATTTTTGAAATCGGCCTAGTACTTTTTGAGCCTATTCATTACAAACATACAAAAATAGGTACAAATCTTTCCTCTTTATAATATTAGTGTAGAAATTAATTCAACTTCGTACTAATAATAGAAAGCGTTCCATTTTCATCAAGATTCAAGCTCTGGCAGACAAGAAAAGCTGCAAATTAAATTCTACTCATGAACTTCCTACTCCCATTTTTGCATGAGAGCACATACGAACTAACTCTAACTTTTGTAAGCATTTCCATTTACATTTACTTACAAAACTACTTCACCTAATTTTGAAGGTATTCAGATATAATTGGCTATTCGACTACTATTAAATAAAATAAAAATAAAATAAAAATACTTTATTTCGGATAAGCACCATCCATAAGGGTTATTAAAAAATCACGAAAATATATTTCAAAGAACTAACAGAAATAACACAACGTGTGAAAAAAAGTAATAAAATCGTTCTTTGAAATAACATATAACATTTTCGTGTATTTTTAACAGTAGTCAAATAGCCTATTCAGACTTTCAGAAGAACATAATTATTAGTTAACCCAGAAGAGAACATACCAAAATGGATTAGTCCTCTAAATCATGCCCAAGTTTTTGTTAACATTTACTGTGTGTATGGGGCTTCGGATAGGAGAATCCAGGACTGATTAGATGCATTAGGGAATGACATGAATGATGCTTCAAAAAACTCGCTTAACCTTGACGAAATGGTTGAGGGGTGACGATCAAGGTTCAAGGCTTTCATTAACTACTCACTGGTGGAGAACATGGTCTTTTGATTGATGACATACTATAGAACTCGTTTGTAGAAGTGATATTTTTGCAAATATCATTCGTGTGGAATAAAACTAAATATAAAATTGAAAACGTTACGTTATCTACTTCAGCACCCTTACTTTTGGGATAAACTAGCAGCGTATCAAAGAAAAGTTCAATCACTTAGTAAAAGATGAAAGAAAAAGGTTATGTTTATTTGACCCCACCAAGGTCACACCCTTTCAGTTTTGATCAAGGAAAACTCGCGTATTAAGACTTCAATTTGGGAAAAGTAACTCATTCAAAATACAATAGGTACTCAATATTCATATGTAAGGCCTTCAAGACGAGTTTCCTTCAGTGCCTTAGAAAATTTCATTTCGTTCACATGTAAATATAGCCGCTTTCTCTATGGAATTGGTTTCCATGGGCCCTGTGATCTTATTGAAACGAATAAACAGTTTACATTGAAAAGGTAACAGAATTTGGGAGCATTCTTTTGTTTTAAAAAAATATTAAACGTAGGGAGGTTTCCTTTTATTCGGGCAGAATTGTAGAAATTGTTATTTTCGCTCACAATAACTGCTGTGAATATGGGAAAGGTATTCTGTTAATATTGTTAGGATTTTTTGTTGAACCTTTGGTATCTATTTGTATATGTTTTGTCCAACGATTACAATAGATATTATGATCATTCTCAACATAGAATCAGGGAGGAAGCCTGATGTTTACGTTCATGAATATCAGAACATTAAAACTCCTTTCTGTTTTTACCCGACTGCGGCGAAGCCCAAAAGGAGGGTTATGTGTTTGACGTGTATGTATGTATGTATGTATGTCCGTTTCTTTGTTCCCTCATAACTCCTAAACGGATGAAGGGATTTGAATGAAATATACATCGTTAGATTCGTCTTGATGGCGCGAGTGTTATAGGCTACATTAAAATTAAAAAAACAAAGAAAAATTGCTTATTTTGGGGGCCAAATCGCGGAGTTTTTTTTTCGAATACCATCGAGTAGGGTATCAAAATAAAGGGTTTTAAAGGGAGATTACAAAAATATATAACACTTATATGTTTAAAATTCAAAGTGACAAATCCTATAAACAAGCACAAAAGTAAAATCATTTGCGAAGAATTTTACGCGACCAACGAAAGAACAAACACAAAAGAACTAAAATGTTGGAAATAAAAAAAAGTAGTGAAAAACTAAAAAACCCGACTGAAAAAACTGAAAAGCAAGAAACAAGCACATTTTAAATTAAACAAAACTTGGAACCAGGCGGAGTTCATTTGAATATTAAACTATGAAATGAAAAACAGAACTAAATAAAATAGAACCCCGCCTGGTTCCAAGTTTTGTTTAATTTAAAATAAGCTTATTTTTTCATTATTATTGTTGTAAAGTTTATTAGTCCAGTTATTACATTCATCAAGGTATTTAAATGTCGGTCGGAATTTAAACTACATAGATACGTTAATATAGGATGTTTTCACAGTTCGGTCGGTATCTTAGGTTCCGATAGGTACATAAATGAATTTATAATAGTTTTGTGATCAATTAATATAAAACATAACAAAACGCCTATAATCCCTGTACGCCCATAAACTAGGTACAAATCCAGTAAAAAAAAATCCGATGCGAAAGCCCTAAATAACGTTGCCCATCTGATACTACCGAGAACTAAACTAAGGTAGTATAGTAACCTAAACAAACAAAAGAACTGATTAATATTCTTAAGAACGATTTGACACAGCCAGAAGGTGTCGCGGCTGACCGCGTAGAAGATGGCGGGACGAACTAGACAAAACCAATAAACGACCCCATAAGCCCTAGTGTCAGAGTTTCTTAACCGCCTCAAGAGCCTCTGACATGGTAAACGACGTTTACAAAGTATGCTTCCTGTCAAAATACTACGACCACCGGGTCACAAGGCAAGTGCCTAAACCACTCGACCACGGAGGCAGTCCCATCACGGAAGCCTTGATTTGTGGCAAATGTACAATAACCCAATCGAAACAAGTGGAAATCGTAGTCATAGTCAAATTCCGGGTGAACTTTATATATATTTAAGGAAAATTGTATTTAACGTTATACCTTATAATTATGAATAAAAATTTATTATTATTATTATTATAGGGAGGAACCTCTAGCAGTGGGCTGACGCAGTTTAATAGTAAAAATACAACGCTTTCCTAAAACCACACAATTACACACTTTACCCACAAAATCTCCTGCAAAATAAACTCTTCAATATTACGAAAGTCATTCATCAAGACTAACCTAAACTTGGATAAGCATTGTATAAATAATTCGCAATATGAAGGTGCTTCCATCATAGAATAAAGATGAGAGCACACAGGGAAGGATATTGTCCGTCTCAAGGAATATCGATCTACCTCTCACAGGCCTTTATCTCCGTCAAATAAGATGGCTTAAGCCATGATTGGACGATCGTGTGCACCCGTTTTAGGTCCAAACTGCTTTATAAGCGAGAATGTATCGCTACATTTTTGAACAGGATAAGAAAAATAGGGGCTATAAAATATGCTTTTACTAAAAATGGGAGCCTATTTTGTGCATAAATGTGTTGGAGGCATTTTATACAGGAGGCGATGATACGCAAGAAGTAGATGCAGATACTTTAGGGTGCATTTTTTTTTCAGTGAAAATCACCTTGCTTTATTGACATTTTTTCCACCGAAAGTAAACTTATTTTATACTTTGTTTGGTAAGTCAGTTTTTCTTTTTTTTTCAAAAAAGTTGTTTATTTTTAACTGCACTAATTCATGTCTTAATTCAACTATACATTGACTAGGCCAAGAAGAAAAACAAAACAAATTTCTGCACCGATATTGATGAAATTTCTAAAACATAAACACAAAAAAACAATTTGGTTCTTAATGACAAAGTAAGCAAAAGAGTCCAAGAAACAAACATATTCAACACCATATATTATTAACTGGACCTTTATTTAATGATATAAGACAGTACAATTTTGTACTCAATCGATCCTCTAAATATTCGTTATCACAAAGTGGAACACATAGGCACTTAAGCACGTTCAATACTTTTGAGATCGTCGTTATAAGATTGTGAATTAAGACAAGCTTAGATGACGTTGACCTTCCTGTATTTACTGAATATAAAATCGTAATATAAGGATCAGATTTTATTTTGGTTATACTCTGTGATCTGGTCTCTGTAAACAAAATATAATCATACTTACAACTATCACGCTTATTATCCGTTTCAGAATCGACAAAGAGACCTAGAGAACCCCATCAAACTTTTTTTTTAGCCTGTATTGTCCCACTGCTGGGCAAAAGCCTGGGACCATAGGGTTCCACTCTTACCTCTGTGTGGTTTTCTCCGTCCAATTCGTCACAAACGCTTCTAGGTCGTCACGCCAGCGGATTTTAGGCCTCCCTCGGCGACGACGCTCGTCTTCTGGCACCCACTGCGTGACGACTTTGGCCCATCGGTCAAAATCGTCAAACTTTACTTGAACAAAATAGAAAAGTTTAACTCAGTTTTTAAATCTTAATTCATCTTCAAAATTTACGATGCCAAACCATAACACATTCGCCTCCTCTTTAGTATTCTGGCTCTTCAAAATAGTTACCGCTCTCCTCAAAATTCAAGAGGAAATATTAACAAGTAAACGGACTACACAAGGCCGTACCGATCCCCGCTTAACCCTGAAAGGCATAAACATGATGGGACCCGCACCAAAGGATTCGCCGTTCGGCCCTCAAGATGATAAACAAGAATGGCGGCCAGTCATAAAGTGAAAGTGACATTAGCTAGAATGAAAACGTTACACGTGAAAGTGCGACCCACATGAGTCAAGAATATATGACAGTTATTAGACAGATAAGGAACAGAAGTACTTTAATGATGGGTAAATTATACTGAACTTTCTTCCTCTCTCTTCCGGAAAACTATATAAAGGATTACACTAGAAGGATGTAGTAGATACCCGTCGGAGCTGATGATCCCCCCCCCCCCCTCCCCAAATAAAAAAGAGGTGTAGATAGAGTAGATTGGATTCTAAAGGAGGCTTATTGTCTTCTGCTGCGTTTGGAGATGGCGTAGAGAGCTGACCTTAAAGTTACGGCCTTCAAACCCTATCCCTTCCTTACCAGCGAACTAAACACGTTATGCAAGCTACCTACAGTAAGGCACTCTTTTATACTGAGTACAGTGTTGCGGCAACACTTACAAAAAACATACACAAACTTGACTTTTGACTCTCAATTTTGGAAGACAATACTACACTTACAGTCTGCCCGACACCCAGTGTTAAATTGGACATTATCCGCCACCAGTTCATTATCTGCAATTCCATGCTTAATATTAGATTAAATAAAGGTTACTGTCTAAATCCAGACATTGGTCAAGTCATATAATGAGTACTATGCAAATTAGTGTCAGAGATGATCTTTCGAAGACAGAACCACATAGATTTGAATGTTCCTGTCCAGTCAGTGCAAGCATTTGTCAGTGATCATGTAACTCGACAACACCCAAGGAACACAGGCATACTTCTGCCCGATGATATTCTTGTTAGGATTATACCTTCTGTATTACACTTTCAAGTAGTTATAAATAACCCATGGCACTGTCGCGTGACAATTTTCAATTAAACATGTTCGTACGCCGCACCCGACACGTCACACTGCCGTAAACACGTATATTAAATAGCGTGATGGTTTTAATTATATTATTTAACTTAATAAAATTATGACCCCTATGTGCGTTGCCCTGATTTAGGTGACCTCGGTATATCGTTTTACATAATGATGAGTGAGTTATGGGACGACTCATTTTCTCTATAAAAGACCTGAATCACTATGTAATATCACGCCTGTAATCCCTTAAGTGTTAGGCAGAAGTGTACCTGATTACTTCACCCACATTTTGCCCGTTATGTTAAGTTTAAGGGTGAAACTATTGCCATCAGCGTGCACAAATTCAGACTCGGTGGCTGCTACTGAGAAATTCTTGATGGAAATACCCAATAAGACAGTCCGACCTGGGAATCGAACCCGGGACCTCATGCCCAGCAGTCGCCCTGGCCACCACCTGATCAACAAGGCATACCGTAAAATCAAACCTAATTTCTTATGTGCTAGAAACAAATATACCTAAAGTACATTCACGTAATAGGGGACTAAAGTCACTGACCTGAAAGTGCAGTTAAAGCATTTAGTTTTCTAGACAAGATCGTGTGATAAAATAGAATCCACCCAGCTTTGAGACAAATAGCTTGATTTTAAAATTGCATCTTATTCTAGTTTATCGTATGGTTACCAATACATAGGTTACCGGTTAAAGGTTATCCTGTGTCTAACCTGGTGGCAAAGTTTTTATGCCGCCCGCTCCATGAATGTCTGATTTGAATTCAAATTATTTATTTCAGTAATTTATTAAGGTACAATTTTATATTAATGTAAAGAATGAGTAAATCAAATGTAATAATGTTTTTATTGAAGTGAACTATACAACAAAGCTTCATAAATATTGTACACCTTATAGGTATGTTACATTGTTACTACAAATATAAATATAACATCTCTATCGACATGTAACAAACAATAAATGATTTGAATTTGACTTTATATGCCATCAAAAGCTTTCTCTCAAGTATACTGGTTTTCTTGTCCGAAGCAAGTGATAATTATATAGTACACAGTCTGACCACCACTATGCTTCTAATAGGTACCTATTTGTTCTCAGGTAACAAAGAAAAAAACAAACCTCCAGTACAAAAACACGCTTCTTAGGTGTGAAGAAAAGAACAAAATAAGAATTCAATTATTTGAATATCAATACGAAAATCTCATGAAAAATAATAACCATCACTGTAAAAGACACTGTGTGCCTATTGAAGCAAACATTTTATAACGACACCCATCCAATCGGCGGAAAATATTTTTTTTCTCTGCCAACACCCTCGTTAAAGCTGTCGTTACGTTGTTTCTACGCACCCTAAAGATATTTCCGATTCAATGATTACCGGGAGTCAATTTTTAAACAATGTCAGCAACATTGCTTTGTGCTGGAAGAGATACTTTTGTTCTTATAAACGTGCTTAAACGAGCGTCGTTTTGTATTTCATTGATACGTTTGTTTTCCTATGGTTTGCGGAGATTCAGGAAAATTGTATTTTTGTACGTGTTGTTTGATTAGACACGTTTGTGGAAGAAGTGTAGCTGAGATTATTTGCTGCTGATATTTGCAAATATTATAGACTTTTGACCTAGTACAAGACTAATTTTGTTTGTTTTATTTTAAATGAAACATTATTCTATGTCCTATGCGAGACTAATAAATACTTTTTCTTTCCTTCTATTTCCGCAGTAGGAATGTCTTTTTCTTTCATAACTATAAATTTTATTCAACTTTGATTTTAGCCGTATCTTCTTTCACGAAGTCTCTCCATCGTTTATTTGCTTCATGTTTTCTACTCTTTAATGTATTCCCAGTTGAAAACGTCAAAGCAGACAATTTTAAAGAACCTAGTCCACTGTTTTTCTTTTCAAAAACCTTATTGAAACAGTATGCAAAGGAACGCACGAAGGGTGAAATTCGTGCATCAAAATGCTCAAATGTGTACACCGTACGGGCGACTTTTCTATAGCACGGTTGTTACGTGTTGAACGTAATTTGTTCATTTAACTTTCAGGGAAATTGATCCCATAATTTTTCCCTTTCAGTTCGTCCCTATTCAAGCGTCGAGATTAGGATCGCGGGATACCCGACTCACGTGAAACTACAACTTCGAGTCCTTGGACCCGAATATTAGCGGTAGCGACAAAATACCTCCATGTTAACTGGTATAAAGTTTTAATAAAACGTTCTGAAAGGTTCACTGTTTCCATAAAAATACTTGGAATCTGCCTAGCCTTTTCCCAACACGGGGTTGGCTTCCAGTCTAACCTGATGAAGCTGAATACTTGTATTTTTCATGGAGCGACTGCCTATCTGACCTACACATGTACACAACCCAGTTAATACTGAGATATACGAATCTTTACCCTTTCCACTTTTTTTTTTTGGTTTGTTGTGAATCATGAAATAACCCCTCCCGCTCTTAGGCAGAGCGAAAGGGAGTGTCAGACTTCTACTGACAAAAAATCATCCATGTTCCTTCTTAGCTCTTTATTTTGAGGCCGCTGTATCTATTGCGAACAACCCGCAGCCCCAACGGGTTACCTTTACCTCTTTACCCTTTGGTTAGAGTGGTTGTCAGATTTACAGGCCACAGAAATCGTCGTTTCGTACCGACTTTCAAAGATCTACAAACAGCCGGGACCATCGGCTTAACGTACTTCGAGCCACAAGGGAAAGTTGGTATGTAATGGGTGTTCGGTCACCCATCCACGTACCAACCTATGTAAGCGTGTCTTAACCTGAAGATTGACTCGAGAGGCTGTATTTAGCCACAAGCTCATACTAAAAACACCTGGATATAAAAGATAATGTGAGCGTCTAAATCAAGGCCTTAAATAAAATTATGCAAGGCCACAAATTAGAATCTCACTTACCGTTAAGAAAATCGATCCCTCTTCATAATTGTTTGACGTTGCGCTCAAGTTAAAAGGCTCTTTAATCTCCGCGCTGCAGCTACCGTCTATCCCACGGCCTGGCGAGGCCTGGTCTTACTAATGGCCTACCTGCCTATCTTTATGTCATTGCGGTACATCACTACAGGGGTCGTGTGCGAGTAATAAAAATCACACATAAAATATTTATCATTTACGTGTTCTTATTGATAGCACGTTATAAAATTTATGAAGTTGTTAACTTTTATATGGTCGATATCGAGTAGTCGGTACTCGTGCGGACGTTTACCTTAATGGCCTCCATAAAAATGTTTCTTGAGAAATATGTGATTGCGTATAATATAGTAATATGTGATATACATTGTAAAAAACGGCGGTACTTAAGGTTTTATCGCGGTTTTTTTCGTAAAAAGAACCTTATCGTCTGAAGTACGATAAACAAAATATTTTCTTGGTCTAGGTTGGAATTTTAATATTGTTACATAATAAAAATTAACACAGCGGACTTTGGCATTATGCTTTTATTCTACTTACCACAGTTGCAATTGATCGTTACTAACTGGGCACCTGTTGGAAGACATCGCCGTCGAAGTAGGCTACACTGAAGGTGGTGTAAAATCCGATCTGGTTTGCCGGGAAACTTGACTAGATATTGCATAGGATACAGAAGTTTGAAAGGAGAAATGGGAGGCCTTTGCACACCAGTGGGACTCACAAGGCTTACAAAAAATCCACAGCTGCAAAACAGACCGTCTTATCAATCGGTATTATCGTAGCTAAACTTTTCCTCATCAGAAAACAATGAAAACACATGCAGATATAAAATAAACCATAAAGAGAGTCCCGTTATCAGTAGGCGTATACAATCTAATTTCCATTTTTCACAAATTAGCTATAAAATTACAGGTCCACGTTATCGCATAGAAATAATCGCGAAACATAAATCTGTGTGGGCTACCTTATCTAAGGAACCTGACCACAAACGAGGGAGCGATTGGATTTCGAATGTTTTCTCACTCAAGAAACGTGTAAATAATAGTACATTTTACAACAAGTGCACAAAATGAACCATTTTTATCCGAGACTTTTAGCAGCCCGAGCCGAAGACGAGGGCTGATAGTAATGTCGAGGATAAAAATGGTTTTGTGGACGAGTTATAAACTCTGCTTTTCACTTCGAATGCGAGGAAATAAAACAGTAGTATATCATATTTCTTTAATTAAAATTCAAAGTAAAATTTGTAATTTTTTTTTAATCGCCGCTTTTTTTAATCTTACGAAATTGATATTAGGCTTGTAGACCTATACAGCCTACTATTAAATTAATTTTGTAACAATAATTTTCATTAATTAATTAAATAACTTACCGTACTTGAATTTAAATATTAATAATATATTTTAAGTCTTAAAAAACACAAGGCAAATAAATTAAAGTAAATATTATAAAACAACAAATTCTATCTATGAACTTCTTATTGTGTTTGGCTGTATGGCTCATTTTCTTTGCCTTAATAAAGATACATTTATGAGTAGATACGTTAATGCCCTTGTGCACAAAATTCGATTTTGTGCAGCCTATATCCTGCACAAATAAGCACTTTCAGAGCATGAGAAGTGAAATAGTAGATTTCATAACGTCATTCATCATCATTTTCATCTGCTCTTTTCCCAATTTTTTTTTTTGTGGTTGGCGCAATATGTCTTCTTCTTTCATACTTCTTTATTACTCCTCATCTCAGCAGTCACATCCTTTCGTGGCTTATCATTATTCACACAGACCATACATCGTTTCTTAGGTCTTCTCCTACTCTTATAGCCGTCTACATTCATACTCAACATTTTCCTTATTGCATTTTCCTCATTCCTCCGCATCACATGTCATACCACGATAACCGATCTTACAACGTGTAAAAGAGATTCTCCATAATGGTTCCAGCAAGAGGAATTCACTCTCATTGATCGCAGGGAAAAGAGCCATCAAAGAGAAAACTCGTTCAGCGACGCTCGCTTGACGAGCAAAAGAGATTCTCACTTGGTTCATACGCATACGAGTAGTAGTTGTCATCGCGCACTCGCTCATTTTTTTTCTTTTTTTTTTGAAAAACGTTGCCCCACACTAGGAATTTCTCCTGTATCGTGGGTGCGTTCACAAACATTTAAACTCACATACACAAATACCCAGACCCGGAACAACTATCTGTAGGTCATACAAATATTTGTTCCGTGCGGGGATCGAACCCACGACACGCAGCGCAGCAGTCCATTGCTTGAGCCACTGCGCCAACCGTGCCGTCAGTACTCATTGACAAAACTACCCAAACAACACGCTCATTGGTAGTTATACACCAATTCGTTGCTTGTTGCTAGCTTTTCTCACTTATCGCTAGTCGTAGCCAGTGGGACAAACACCTAATCTAGCGGCCATGATATATTATTAGTTGGCGACTTTTACCTCACGACCCACGCGTTCGTTACAGTCATAACGAGACTAATTTATCGTTTTTGTTTATTACCTCATTTCACCTTATAAAGTGAGCCGTATGGAGGACGCACCTGGACACTAATAACGTCTTAATGAAACCTGCTTTCTGAACTTTGTTGGCGGCATGTGCTTCAAACTTGTCCTGTCATAGAAGATCTAGTTTGCGTTGGCTAGATTTTACCTCTACTATGAAACTCTAGACTCGTTCTTGGAATATTACCATAATAGTGCTTGCATATAAAGCATTATAAATTCCCTTCTTCAAAGTCCTTCAAAACGAACCGATAAAGTCGGCATCGGTTAGCCTGGTGCATAAACACAATCATCCGAATGATACAGCTCACATTATTCAGTCTCTCCAATAAATTGCTGCTCATGCATTAAACATTCGAGTCCTCTTAAATAATAAGAGAAGCTCCACGAAGGTACTATTGTTTATTCTATTCTTTTTAGAGGCTCAGATTGGAAAGGCTTTTTATACCCATCCCATTTGCTGGGTCTAGGGAACACGTTACATTCCCGTATTGGGTGGAAAAAAGTAGGAAAAACACTTTATCTTCAAATTCCCTGTCATTTTCTTGAAAGGTACTATAAAAAATGTACGTAAAACATTTACGCACCATAAATTTTAACATTGAATGTTATTTGTGGCCATTAATGAAATTACTGAAAGAAATATATTGGACATTTGGTTCCAACTGTGGTCGATATATGTGGTCCCGGGTCGTTTGTGAGGAAGTTGCGTGTGTAATTTCAATTGAAATAACACGAGAAAAGATTTTGAATCCCTGCAGACTGCAGATTTTCTGGGCAGCCCAAACGAAACAACACGCACAATAGGTCAACTTAGTCGGACCACCGCGCACGAACCGGGCTAGATACAATTTGCTAGTTATAACTATCATCAGAGTTGCCCAATTCAACAATCGGCAAGTATGTGTGTGGCCGTTAATTATGTTGAAGACAACCGTGTAGCTCATCAAACTGATTTATCGGCCGATACCGAAACGTTTTATTATGCTCCGTGGCATATATTAAGTTAAACTATCAGCCGATAGAAATTCTGCAGACTGCGAGGAGTCAGGGACTCTTAGATTTGGCTACCGAGGTTGGGTGAATGTATGGATAAGGAAGCTTGGTAAACCTACAATATCGCAAGCTACATTTCAATATTCATTTACCTAACAAAAAGCTTGCAAAGTTTGTGAAAGAAACATCTAATAAAGGTAAATTAAACGAAATTATTTCCTCATAAGCCAACTCAATATTAATATCATTTCATAATCAAGAAGCAGTAGAAACAATCACAACAGGTAAACAAAACAAAGAAATAAAACAAAAACAAAGAAATCAGTTGGTTTATTACAAAGGTAATAAAACATTAATGAGATTACGGAAGAGGTGATTGAAACACCAATCGAAGGGACGAGCATAAAATATTGTGATAGCGAATTCTAATTTCATGGAAGACTAGAATCGAATGACTCTTGAGTCAATCGGAAAATCAGTTTGGGAGAAAATTACTGACTGATTGATGGTTTAGGTAGAAAAGATTGTTTTCATCTTGCGACTGCGTATGTTTCTGCTCTATCATTTTCACCCGAGTTTTCATATTTTCGAAGATTTTTTTATCTTTTCTAACCAACTCGGTCCAATCATGAGACAACGTGATGCACTATTTGATACTCTAACTTACAACATTTCATCATGAACTCATAATAATTATAACAAATCCAATTTTATATACTTACTGTTGTAATTCTGTGTTAATGAATAATAAAAGCAAAAAAAAAAAAAAAAAATATATATATTTTAATTACATTTCTGGGGGAAATACAGAGCTGCGGGCTATGTTTGTAGACGACAACCATAATTTGAAAAAACAGAAAAACCATGTATTTCCGCATGACTTATACAGTAGCTCAATAAAGCAAACCAAATTTGCCCCAGGCTCTCACTGAAAACCCTGAACAAAGAGTGGTTTAGATAACGAATACACAAAAACAAATAAAACTCCTTTCTTTGTACCCATTGTTCGTTAGCTATGTTTTTATTTTGTGACCCTATGTGACATCAAATAAGCTTTCTTTTTAATCGGTTGGGGCAGGTACACACTAGCGAAATTGTGACGTCGCAAAGTGAGCACTGACCGTGCGGATAGGTAGTAAAGTAGGTAGCTAGATATCACATGCTTCCGAATTATCAGTTCTAGGTTTGCCGGATTTCCCCCAATGTTTTACCTTATCTTAGCCATTCAATGCAGTAGATACAACATTGAGGACCAAAAATAAGAAGAAGTAAGTAAAAGTATCAATATTACTTTAAACATTTAAAAGTAAAGAAGTAATTTTTTAAATATTATTTTGTACCCTGAGGACTTTGACTAGTAGAGCTAGAATGCTTTGTGGTTTTAAGTCCGCCAATTTACTACTAAAGTTTAAATAAATTAATACACTCTGCCGTGATCGGAGTCAGGCACTCTGTAACACGTTAGAACACTCTACGATAATGTGTCTATACCCGAACAAAATGTACGATAAAAATATCGTACGGGTACGATACCCGCAAGTATGTTTCCACCTTTACAATCTTTATCTGTATTTACAAGCGTATTAATTTGGGTGGCAACCTAATGATATGTTTCCGGTGTTTTGGATTTTATTTTTTAATTGTTTCGAAGTTATGGGCTGTTATTTGTGACTGTGTGTTTCTGTGAGGGTTCGATGACTCAAGAGCGGTATGAAAACTCTTTTATTCAAAAACCTACTTTGTATTTTTTAATTGTTTGCGTTTGTTTTTTAATTTGTTTTTTTTTTCAGTTCTGTGTTTCTGCTTTTAATTTTTGATAAAGATTATTTATTTTATCTTCAATAATACAACAGTGAAACAGAAATTGCCTTGTTGATTTAGCAAATTAAATTCGTAACTGGAGCATCAAACGCTTGCTGATGTCAAACAGTGAGGAATTGTATTATTCCGAGCCCTAATTCAATAATCAGAGTGTCCCAGCCCTAGCTCTTGCCTCGAATTGTTTGTGGAGCTCACAAATTAAACTACGATTTCAAGAATATAATAATTTGTGCCTATTTGTTTTGAAGTTTCTTTAAGAGGGGAGCAGATTTTGTTGTATATAGCTTTTTATTAATTGCCACTTTCTTATTTAATGATGATAATATAGTAGATTGTACACCAAGTGCATAAAACGCACCATTTTGCGCGAGACGTTTATCCATCCGATGCGAGCTTGCGAGCGAGGATGGATAAAGTAGAGAGTAAAATGGGTTTTATGGACGAGTTTTACACTCTACTTTTCACTTCGATTGCGAGGAAATGAAACAGCAACTTGTAAATATTGTAAAAATAATATTATTGTTCCCGTCAATTAACTTTTTAATTTTTTTCAGTAGAAAACGTGACATAACACCTGACTTGCTCAGTTATAAAAACATTTTGAGCAAGCCTATTGCCATCAACCAATGTAATTAGGAGTAAGCCTATTGCCATCAACTGATGTAATTGGGGGCAAGCCTTTTGCCATCAACCGATGTAATAAGGATAAGCCTATTGTCATCAACCAACCTAATTAGGATCAAGCCTATTGCCATCAACCGAAGTAATACGGAGCAAGCCTAATGCCATCCACCGATTTAGGTAATTGAGAGCAAGCCTATCGCTATCAACCGATCTAATTAGGACCAAGCCTATTGCCATCAACTGACGTAATTGGGGGCAAGCCTATTGCCATCAACCGATGTAATTAGGAAAAGCCTATTGTCATCAACTGATGTAATTGGGGGCAAGTCTATTGCCATCAACTGGTGTAATTAGGAGCAAACCTATTGTCATCCACCGGTTGGGGTAATTAGGAGCAAGCCTATTGCCATCCACTGATTTAGGTAATTGAGAGCAAGCCTATTGCCATCAACTGATGTAATTGGGGGCAAGCCTATTGCCAGCAGCGGGTGTATTAGGAGCAAGCCTATTACCATCAACCAATCTAATTAAGAGCAAGCCTATTGCCATCAAGCGATTTAGGTAATTGGGGGCAAGCCTATTCCCATCAACTTTCCTTGTATTCGTAATGAAAATCACAGTGTTTACCTCGGGTTAAATAGTCCCTCGAACTATAATTAGCGTCATCATAATATCGTAGCGTAATCCCTTGTTCTTTGAATACTGTTGAAGTTGTTCGTGTGGCTGTTGGGCCGATTACCTGTGCCGATTACCTTGGTCTTCGACGAAGATTTTACTTTATGCTCTAGAGCATAAAACGCGACTTTATGTCGCCTACGCACGACATAAAGACGAATTTTAGAGCGAGAGAAGTGAAATAGTAGATTGTACACCAAGTGCATAAAACGCTCCATTTTGCGCGAGACGTTTATCCATCCGATGCGAGCTTGTGAGCGAGGATGGATATAAAGTAGAGAGTAAAATGGGTTTTATGGACGAGTTTTACACTCTACTTTTCACTTCGATTGCGAGGAAATGAAACAGCAACTTGTAAATATTGTAATAATAATTATGTTTCCCTCCAATTAACTTTTTTTTTCATCAGTAGGAAACTTGACATAACACCTGACTTACTCATACTTACTGCTCAGTTATAAAAACATTTTGAGCAAGCCTATTGCCATCAACCAATGTAATTAGGAGCAAGCCTATTGCCATCAACTAATGTAATTAGGAGCAAGCCTATTGCCATCAACCAATGTAATTAGGAGCAAGCCTATTGCCATCAACTGATGTAATTGGGACCAAGCCTATTGCCATCAACCAATGTAATTAGGAGCAAGCCTATTGCCATCAAATGATGTAATTAGGGACAAGCCTATTGCCATCAACCAATCTTATTAGGAGCAAGCCTATTGCCATCAACCAATCTTATTAGGAGCAAGCCTATTGCCATCAACCAATCTTATTAGGAGCAAGCCTATTGCCATCAACCAATCTTATTAGGAGCAAGCCTATTGCCATCAATCAATGTAATTAAGAGTAAGCCTATTCCCATCAAATTATGTAATTAGGAGCAAGCCTATTGCCATCAACCAACCTAATTGAGAGCAAGCCTATTGCCATCAAGCGATTACGGTAATTGAGGAAAGCCTATTCCCATCAACTTTCCTTGTATACGTAATAAAAAGCAGTAGGTAATCCCTTGTTCTTAGAATACTAACGAAACGAATTAAATTAAGGAGGTTATTCTATGAAGTTGAAGTTGTTCGTGTGGCTGTTGGGCCGGTTACCAGTGCCGATTACCTTGGGCTTCGACGAAGATTTTACTTTATGCTCTAGAGCATAAAACGCGACTTTATGTCGCCTACGCACGGCATAAAGACGCATTTTAGAGCGAGAGAAGTGAAAATAATATTATGTTCTTATTGGTGAGTGTTTGGACATAAATAAAAATCTTCTTTGATAGCAGTTAGGCGTATAATTAACGATTCGGTTTACAATAATTATTTGCGATGTTTTGTGCGTGTGTCGAGCGATTCATTGAATGATGGCTGCTCCGCGCGCGGTTGGAGTCGGTACCACACGTCCCGCACTCCTCCCCTCTGCCGTCCGGTAGTATAGTGGGCTCGCCGCTCATGATGACGATGCGTGAACATGCCCCCCGCCTTGGAGTAACAGCCTCCAACGAAGAAGTAGAAGCAGGTAGAAGTTGAGAGAAGTTAGGGTTCTTCCTCCTTCAGCAGCGGACATAATCTGGGGTATGATCTTCGTATCACTCCGTTAGCTGTCTTGATGTCAGCTACACGTGCTAGTCCATCCTTGCCAGGTGAAGTGCTTATGACTCGTCCAAGACGCCATTTTAAGGGTGGTAAATTGTCGTCTTTAATGAGCACCAAGGTATTAGGTACTAATGTGTCGGTGTTGGACTGCCATTTACTCCTCGTCTGCAGCTCCGAAACGTACTCCTGCGACCATCGCTTCCAGAAGTTCTGCTTCATCTGTTCGATGCGCTCGTAGCGGACCAAGCGTGAAGTATTTACAGCTGTGAGGTCTTCATATGTAGGAGCAACGAGCGGCCGGCCAATCAGGAAATGGGCTGGTGTAAGAGGGAGTAGGTCGTTTGGGTCTGAAGACATGGGATACATAGGTCTGGAGTTTAGAAGGGCTTCTATTTGTGTCAATAAAGTGGAAAATTCCTCATAAGTGAGGTTTACGTTTCCTACACGACGGAGATGATGTTTAAAGGATTTAACCCCTGCCTCCCACAAACCTCCAAAATGTGGTGAGTAGGGAGGAATAAAGCTAAACTTAATATTTTCGCCTGCAGCAAAATTTAAAATATCATTTTCATTAGTAGCTAAAAATTGAGAGAATTCTTTTAGTGCGCCTACAAACGTTTTTCCGTTGTCGGAAAATATTTGTGCGGGTTTTCCACGACGAGATAAGAATCTTTTTAAAGCTAATAAGTATGCCTCAGAAGTTAGACTAGTGACTAATTCTAAGTGTATTGCACGAGTAGTAAAGCATATGAATAGGCAAACATAACATTTTTCCAATTTTGAACCCCTTCCCTTGCGGCTCAATATGAACATAGGTCCCGCATAATCTACACCGCAGCGCATGAAAGGATACCCCGGTTCCAACCTTTCAGAAGGTAAGTTACCCATTTTTACTGATATTGCTTTCCCTTTCTGGCGAGTACATGTAATGCACTTATGCACTGTCTGCTTGGCTAAATCACGGCCCTTGAGTGGCCACCAACTCTCTCTAATAGTAGCCAAGAGCAGTTGTGGACCAGCATGGAGTAGACGTTTATGTTCAAATTGGAAAAGAAGTCGCGTGAAAGTATGTTTCGAACACAACAATACGGGATGTTTTTTACTATAAGAGAAGGTATGTGAATTTACTAATCTACCTCCCACTCTAATAATGCAATCTGAATCTAGGAACACATCAAGACTAGATATATTTTTCATCGATTTAACAGGTAAGTTTTTTATTAAGGCATTAAAAATTACTGGGAATGACGTTTGTTGTGCTAAGCGTACTAAGACTAAAGTTGATTTATTCAATTCATCAGACGTAAGCGGGCCAGTGCTACGTTCAGTTTTGACATTGATTCGTGCATTATGAATGAATCGTAACACGTAAGCGGCTGCCCGTCTCATGCGATTAAAATTTGAAAAACGTTCAAAGGTAAAAATACTAGTAGAAGTTGATTGTGTAAATAAAGAATTAACATTTGATTTAATTTCTGGTAAATCGTGCAATTCAATTATTTTATCGTGTTTATTTTGTTTAAAATTAGTGTTAATTTCGGTTAAAAATGCTGGCCCGTTCCACCAGATATCTGAATTTTGAAGCGCGTCGAGTGTGAGCCCGCGAGATAAAAGATCAGCCGGGTTATTTTTACCGGCAACATGTAACCACGGTAACTCACCAGTCAACTCATTGATTTGCACTACTCTGTTCTGGACGAATGGTTTTAACAGATTAGGTGAAATTTTAATCCAGTTTATGACAATCGTGGAGTCAGACCAAAAGTATGTGTTATCAAAAGTTAATCTCCATGACTGAATTATTTTTTGATATAACTTTGAACCAACCAGAGCCCCGCATAGTTCCAGTCGCGGTATTGTAACTGGTTTAATTGGTGCGACTTTGCTCTTAGCACAAAGTAACCTTATAGTGACTGGTGAATTGTCGTTGTATGTACATATGTATGCACATGCACCATATGCATCCTGTGATGCATCCGTGAAAATATGTAAATCTGTGTATTTTGTATTCACTTGTCTAACATGACGAGGAATTTTTATGTTTTGTAGGTGTTGAAGCGTGTCGATAAAGTTTTTCCACATAAATAAAATATTGTTAGGTACTGGATCGTCCCAACTTAACTTACAAAGCCATAGTTTTTGTAAAAGTATTTTTACAATTATAATTGAGGGTGATAACAAGCCTAATGGGTCGTACACCTGTGAGACAACCGACAATATAACGCGCTTAGTCACATGAGTGGAGGTTTGATCAATCTTTGTAGTAAAGTATAACAAATCTAAATAATTCAACCAACCAATACCGAGAGTTTTAGTTAAACAATTTTCGCCCAAAGCCAATTCCTTTGTTTGATCTGTTGTAGAAGTCTCCGAATTAAACAACCATTTACGTAAATGGAAGCAACCAGATTTTAAAACATCATCTACTTTGGTACAAATGTCTAATAAACATTGCTTATTATCATGACCAGTAATTAAATCGTCTACAAACAGATCTTCATCTATTACTTGCCTTATGACGTCATCATCGCACTCAGATGCTAGCTGTTTGATGCATCGAATACTTAGATACGGAGCGGACGCGGTACCGTATGTCACGGTATTAAGCTGGTACACACCGAGTTCGTCCGATTTATTTTCACGCCAAAGAATTAACTGGAAGTTTCTTTGATCCGGTTGAATATTAATTTGTCGATACATTTTTTCGACGTCAGCGCATGCAACAAATCTAAACTGTCGAAAACGTAACAAAATTGAGAAAACGTCATTATGTAAACTAGGGCCAATAAACTGAATATCGTTAATCGATTTGCCCGATGTTGATTTTGCACTTCCATCAAAAACCACTCTAAGTTTGGTAGTACTACTATGAACTCTTAAAACACCGTGATGCGGTAAAAAATAATTTGGTGATGGATAGTGATTGACGCGACTCATGTGTCCTAAACTTAAATATTCATTCATGAAATCACAATATAATTTTTTATATTCAGGTGTAGATTTATCTAATTTACGTTCAAGTGCGTGAAAGCGATTTAGCGCGAGTGAATACGTATCTCCTAGTGTGTCACAAGACTCGGCTAATGGAATGCGCACAAAAAACCGACCCGTGTTATCGCGGTACGTAGTTTGCACAAACAAGTCTTCACACAAAGACTCGTCCTTAGTTAATTTATTTTGCGGAACTATTTCTTCTAACTCCCAGAATTTTCTAAGTTGAGTATCTAATGATTGTGAGTAATTGCATTGAACTCGATTTTTGCGTGAAGTTTTATCATTCAACAGTGAACCAGATATTACCCAACCCAACTTAGTATTCTGAAGATATGGACCACTACTTAGTCGAATTAGTCCATCATTTAAAAGTTCCCAGAACTTATCTGCCCCAATTAATAATTCGATTCCTGTTGGCGAATAAAATTTGGGATCTGCTAACTGTATATGTTCAGGGATTTTTATGTGTGATTTTGTACCTAAAGATGGCAACTGAGCTGTGATTTGATTTAAAACTAAACATTTATAGCGTGTATTATATTGTGTAGTTTTAGACCTCAAATGAATTTCACATGATTGTGTGGAATTAGTCACCGAGTCACCTACCCCGGAGACTTGCACAGTGGACTGTATTAAAGTGAGATTTAGTCGTTTGCATAATGATTCTGCAATAAAGCAATGCTGACTGCCGTTATCTAATAAAGCGCGGGTGGTGTGAAAATTATTGTTTTTATCTGCAACCTCCACTAAAGCAGTAGACAACAGTACCGTCTCTAATAATGAATGAGTAGTACTTTGATGTGTTGTGTGAGATGCAGAATGTAATGTGGTAGTGTTTGAAGAGTTAGCACTAGTTGTGTCCTGCGGCGATGCTTGGGAATTAAGCGCAACAGCTGACGATGTGGATGCACTCGCATTATCGTCACATTTATCATGAATTAAATTGTTGTGTTTCTTATTGCATTGCCTACAAGGACCGAACCAGCACTCATCTACCGAATGACCAGCGCGTAAACAGTTACAACACAATTTCTTTTCATTAATGAATTTAATTTTATCGCTAATAGATAATTTTAAGAATGAATCGCAAGAATAAAGCGGATGGTTAGCTTGACACATAGTGCAAATACGAGAACGTTTGGAATTTTTATTATTAGATTGTTTATTTTGTGTTGATGTGTAACTATGTGATTTGTTTGGTTGTTGTGAATGTGATGGTTTCTTTACGTTATTGTCCGTGGTTGATTTACTATGTGCCAAATGAATAGTTTCTAGTACGTCAGCCCTATTTTTAAGAAAAGTAATCAAATAATCAAGAGATAAAGGTGAATTTGACTGGTTATGACTATTTATAATTGAACTTTTATGAGTCTCCCATTCTCTTTCGGTAGCTGAATCAAGTTTAGATGTAATTAAGTAAATAGTCAATGTGTCCCAAGACTCAGTCGGTTCGCCCAGATTTTTGAGAGAACGTAGATTTTTGAGAATGGTGTCGATGAGTTTACGAATTTGATTGGATGATTCCTTATTAAGTGACGTAATAGAAAATAAAGCCTTTACATGGTTTTGCACAAGTAAACGGTTATTATTGAATCTGTTTTCCAATAACTCCCATGCTATATTGTAATTATCAGAGGAGAATTCCAATGACTTAATCACCGACAATGCACTGCCAGTAAGAGAAGACCGTAAATAATGGAATTTTTGCACATTATCTATTTCTTTAGAACTATGGATGAGAGATAGGTAAGTATCGCGGTACTCTAACCAATGGTCATAAGAGCCATCAAAGGAAGGAAGTGAAATTGTAGGTAATTGAACTTTACTAGAAATTTTGGAAGAATTTTGAGCGTTATCTGCGTTAATAATACACTTAGCTTTAGTCACATAAGTATAATAGTGGGTTTCAAAAGTTTCCCTCTCAGATAATTCCTTTTCTATTTGACTATCAGGGATTTTTAAGTCTATTTCATCCTGAATTTCTGAAAACTGCTCTAACAATAAATCTGCCTTTTGTAAACGCGTTTGTAATTCTGTTTTAATGGTTTCACTAATAGGCATTTTTTCTACAGAGTCTACAAACTTCATGAATAGTCTAAATTTACCGCGAACAACACCTCTTCTTTTATTTAAATCTCTAATTATTTCCTCACTACTACTACGACTCTCTTTCTCTTCTGCCGGAGTTTTAGTCATTTTGGAGTTTGTGGAAGACAGTGGAATTTGCAAAAGATTTTTTATGATTTAAACGAAGCTGAGGGTAGTGGCTAAGCAAAATCTTTACTCGTTTTTAACTATTTAACGGAAATAAAACGCTTTGATTTCACACAATATTAACACAAATGAAGCACTGAATATAGAAAAAAGGGATAAGGATGAAGAATGATGATTGACCTGACCGTTTTATGCTGGTTCCTTGGATGACTTCGCTGATGGCCTCGTGCGTCCGATTAATGCTGGTCGCTACGATTTCTTCTGCTGCACCCGGCGCTGAAGGTCCAAATTATGTTTGGACATAAATAAAAATCTTCTTTGATAGCAGTTAGGCGTATAATTAACGATTCGGTTTACAATAATTATTTGCGATGTTTTGTGCGTGTGTCGAGCGATTCATTGAATGATGGCTGCTCCGCGCGCGGTTGGAGTCGGTACCACACGTCCCGCACTCCTCCCCTCTGCCGTCCGGTAGTATAGTGGGCTCGCCGCTCATGATGACGATGCGTGAACAGTGAGGTTCTTCAGAAAGTGCAGGTGCGTGTATTACCAGATGTATAAATGTGGAAAGTGTGACAAGACCAAACAAGAATGTAAGGGTCGTAGTAGGTAGCGTTCTATGGATCCTGCTTAACCCCCAAGAGAAAAACGTATGTATGTATGATAATATAATTTGAAAGTTAGAACAATTCCGCTTATCAATTTATTAAATGACGAAAACAAATTATTTGGGCGCGTTATCAATTCCGCTACCAACCAAAAATTTTTGAAACCATAATTTCTAATTTTACATTTACATTACAAAATATTAATTCCATAACACTACACCTTACCCAATGCAAACACAGAAAAAATTTAAGCTTTAATTATAGCTGTCCACAAATTGATGGGGACAGTCTTACAATCATGTGTATAATTATTTAATTTGTAATTGGCTCATTATCTATCATTATGATACTAGCGAGCGTATTATTAAAAAAAATGTAATGTAGTTCTACAGCAATAGTAATATTTGTCTGTTGTCTCATTGCCTCTATGGGGCCTAGATAAACGCGGCTTAAACAAATACCATTTATTTAGATTTTTTTTTGCCTTTGAATGGACTGCATTGTAGGTCCAGTGGTCGCCATCGCAACAGATTACTGTTGAGCATGACGTCCTGGGTTCGATTTCATCTGGAATTTTTCAGTCACGGTGTTTGTATTAATTTGTGGTCGGTTGATAGCAATAAGGCTCGCTCCCTATTCATCATCAGCCTATAATGTTCCCACTGCAGGGACTCAGGCCTCCTCTCTAAGAGAAGGATGGGATTTAATCCACCACGCGGGCCCAGTGCGGATTGGTAGATGTCGCATATCTTCGAATTTTTGGTTCTAAGATATGCCGGTTTCCTCACGATGTTTTCCTTCACTGTTTTGAGAGCAGCCTATTCCACGGGACTTAAACATAACTGGAGAAATGTGGATGTACTTTGTGATACACTTCTACCTAACTAAGCGTGATCTTATGTTATGCTCTTTTCTCGGATTTTACCGAAAGCCCAGACAGTTTCTCCCCAGAAGGTCTACAAAAGTGGCCATCGGTTTCATAAAAAGCCTAACATTTACTATTTAACTCCGCACACTATAGTTTTGATGGGGCCTAAAAGTTCTGGAATGGCGACCGCAAACCGGAAGACGTTGCGTTAAAAGGCCTCCCACTAGGTGGACCGATGACCTGGTCAAGGTTGCAGGAACCCGCTGGATGAGAGACGCACGGGACCGGTCAATGTGGCGACGCCTGGGGGTGGCCTATGTTCAGCAGTGGACGTCTTTTGGCTGAAATGATGATGATGATGATTACTATAGTTTTAAGACGCACTCAAGTCACAAACACCTGTTAGTTCTAAAACCGGGAAGGGTTCTAATACGGATTGACACGCAAACTTCAAAGTTCATGCATAAACAATACGAAGGGCTTCAATTAGTGAACGTAAGACTTGTAAAATGTTTATATTATGTAGATGGGGACCGGCTTACGTCTTCAAGGATGTCGGAGTTTGCTTTCGTTACCCAATTTAACATTTGTTACGGTTCAATGATTTTTTAACCGGCTTCGAAACGCCGCGTAGTTGGTCACAGTTCTAACCTAACCTAACCTATGGATATCTTTGCATAGTATATATTAAGGTCACATTATAGTAGGTGGACAAATTTTAACACAGCGCTCAGTACGTCTAATCAAAGATATCTAAACAAAAAAAACACAAAATAAAGTGTTTTTTTTTACTTAAAGTAATAAATTGCCGGCACTCTAGAACAAACTCATCCTTTAAGAGTAGCAAAAAGCGGTAAATGCGTTTTTCTTATTATTATTTTTTACCATCGTCCTTATTTTGGTGGTCTGAATGAATTCTAAAATTTTGTCCACCTATTTTAATGGGACCTTTTATCATACTGATTATTATGAATAAAAAGAATTCTAAACAAAAAAGATATGACTTTGAAAAGATGGTTATGTTGAGAAAAATATAGGAAAACAAATAAAAGTATAATAGATGTTTATTGCTACCTACTGACATTATGAAGTTGAATGCTTCGGAATATATACATTAGAGACAGAGTAGTTAGGAATTGTGATTGTTAGGATGAAAAATGCTAGGAAAAACATTATCGGATTTCCAATTATCGGAGTTGAAAAGGTCATGGGGCAGAATCTGACCCAGTTAACGATAGTCTTCCTACAAAAACCAAATTAGTTTTATATTGTTAAGTATTAACCTACACTAAATTTAAGATGGTTTTTTTTTTTTTAAACCATGGGAATAAAATGTTATAGATGAATAAAAAATAGATAATAAATGTATAGATAAAACAATTTCAGTGAAGCATTCTGTTAAATAAACAAAAGAAGCGCTCGCGTCAGCGTCGTCTGCTACGCGGACGATACGCTGGTGCTGGCACAGGAGGGGTCGTACGAGGCGGCGGCCGAAACGATGACGCGCGGGGTTGCGATAGTCGTCGAGAGGATCCGGCAGCTGGGTCTCGAGGTGGCACTTCACAAGTCGGAGGCCATGGGCTTCCATGGACGTGGGTAACTGCTGCCGTCGAGATCCCAGCTAACGGTGGGAGGGGTTCCCATCGGCGTCGAGTGTACTTTGAAGTAGGTACTAGGGCTCGTCCTCGACAGCCGGTGGAACTTCGTGGAGCACTTCCGACGTTTGGCTCCCAGACTGGAGTGGGCTGGGGCTGCCTTCAGGTGGCTCTTACCCAATTTGGGGGGGGCCAAACGCCTCCTGCCGGAGGCTCTATGCGGGGATCGTGCGGTCCATGGCCCTCTACGGGGCCCCGGTGTGGGTGCGTGCTTTGACGAAGCGGGCCGCCCACTACTTGAACGCGCCCCAAACGGTGCTGGCCGTTAGGCTAGTCCGTGGGTACCGCATGATCTCCCGCGAGGTGGCGAACCTCCTTGCCGGATTGCCGCCATGGGATCTGGAGGCGATAGTCCTCGCGCGCCTGCGTGAATGGCGCGCGGAGGCGCTACACCGGGGGGTCACTTCGTTGCCGCGGCAAATTGCCGCTCTGCGAAGGACCTCCCGGTGTGATCTCATGGCGGCATGGAGACATCGACTGTCGCAACCCCGTGCAGGGCATGCCATGATAGTGGCGGTAAGTCCCCTCTTTGAGGAGTGGCTAGAGAGGCGCCACGGTGCCCTCACCTTCCGTCTGACGCAGGTCCTCACCGGACACGGATGTTCCGGGAGGTACCTGCACCGAATCAGGCGGGAAGGAAACGCCCGGATGCTTCCACTGCGAGGATCGGCCGGAGGACACGGCGGAGCACACTGTGGAGGTGTGCCCTGCTTGGGCGGAGCCCCGCCGTGTTCTCGTAGTGGCGATCGGCGGCGGAAACCTCTCGCGTACGGCCCTGGTTTTTTGTCTTGGGCCCGACATCAAGATCAAGTAGATACGCCTGCGGCGTTATTAAACGATACAATTATTTCTGTGGACATTGATCATGTCGAAAGTTGAAGTCGGTTTTATTTTTTGTAAAAAAGTTTTTATTTTTCACTTTTTAATGGTTCACATGTGCTTACCCCTTCACAACGTACCAGCGTGATGTTATGTTATGAACTGGTGTAAACAATAGACAGACATGAGATTTCAGCAATCCCAGTCCATTTGCTATCATTTATTGAGGAGTTCCGTTGCCTATCTCCGAAGATCTTCATCAGATCATCACCAAATTGAAATGGAACCACTTTCAGAAAGTACTCTTCCAAAAATGGGGGAGAAATCGGTGAAAATACATTAAAAAAATGTGTATTGTACACATCTGCATACCCCCTCAGAGCATACAGGCGTGATGTTACGTCATGATAATGTATATTCAATAAACATCCAAGCGCTTCCAGCAATTACGACAGATTTGCCGTCTATTTTTGAAGAGTTCCATTGTATATCTCCGAAGATCAGCACCAGATCTTCACCAAATTAAAATGGGATCACCTCTGGAGTTTACTTTTTCAAATAAAAAAAGAATTTTGAGAATCGGTCCACAAATGGGGGAGAAATCAGGTAACATACATAAAAAAAAACCTCCTCCTTTTTTGAAGTCGGTTAAAAACTTAAAAACTCTTCTATACTTGTTTTGTTGTTTGTATTTTTTTTTTCAAATCATGTTTACTATCAAGAAACCAATAAAATGTACTAAGTCTTGTTATAATTAACATAATCACTGTTTTTTTATTTTTTAGATTAATGGTTTTTTCCCGGTATCTGCGTTAATGCGACATATATATTCGTAAACTAGAGACGTTTATCTAAACATCCTACCTATTTTTTTTTCTGTAGGCTCTGGGTATAGGTTTCATACTTAGTTGCCCAATGACCTTTAGGTGAACTTTGGCGCACCCTGTAAAAAGAGGTGGTCTTAAAAATAAAGTTTTAAATATGTTACTAATGAACGCACTTTTTGCATATTTTAAGTTAAAATTAAGTAAACGTCATAGTTATGTAAATCTTAATCAAATAATTACTTTGGAAAGTTAATATTTAAGAGTATAGTAATGAAATCAAGATTTTTAATTAGTAGGCACATAAAACATTTGAAGTAGAATAGTTTCATCACTACATAAACTTATTCAGAAAAGACTCTCTGAATCTTTGTCATAATTTGAGTTATTGACATTACTACTTTGACATGACTGCTTCATCATGTCTGTAATTCGTGATGATTTTGGGCACAGGTATGCCTATAGCATGGTACACCTACATTTTGTCAGTTATTCTTAAGTCCCATGTAACTTTAGTTCCAGAAGCCTGTAGCAAAAAACTTACACCAATCACGACAGATTTTCTGTCTATTATTGAAGAAGTGTTCTATTGTATGCCTTCTTAGATCAGTATAATAAAGAAAGCAGTGTCGAAATGGGTACCCAATTAGCCATATACTGGCTAAGCGCGCAGCCTCTCGTGGCAACCATGGGCGTATGCCGCGCGACACGGTCATTTTCGCCTTTTCATTGTTTTCCGACCGCTACGCGCTTAGTCAGTATGCGGCTATTGGTAAAGATATCGCTGAACACAGTTAACACAAAAAAAAAAACAAGTTAGAGCATTCCTCTTGTAAAGTCGGTTAAAAATATGGCAAGAAATACTTGCTCATAATTTCCTATCAACAATCAACACTGAAGCCATTAAAATGATCCCCAACAGTCCACTTCCAAATTGCTTAAAACTTTTTGTCTCAAAAATAAGCTTTTGATGTCTTTATCTGTCGTCTGGTAAGTCTTGGCTTCCGTTCGAGTCCCCTCCGCGATAGAAGTAAGTTTAAAGATAAACCATAATTGAAATGTCAAGAGCATTCTTTCTGTAGCTGCTCGGTATAACTGTGAGTTGCCAAGTTACGATATTGTACTTGAACGCTGTACAGCAGCAACAATTTGTTTATACAACTTTTAAAAATTATTTTCTGTTAATGTGTTAATTAACGTTTTAAAGTACATAGCATTTTGAAAGCCACACTTTTACGAAATAGGTATTATCTCAAAGTACAAAATTTTGAAAAGTGTACCTGAACTATTTTCGCTCATGACTTTTAAAACTTTAGTTACATTTAATTTTGTTGTAGACAAAACTGCTAGTCATTAGAACTACTTTTGGCCGGTCAAAACTTCACAAATTCACAAGGAATTCAGGAGAGGGAAGACATTTCAAAAATTCTTTGTGCATACATATTTGTGCTCCTGACTGTACCTAAGGGCCTCCGCTCTTGTGAAAACGTTTTCAAAGAATCAATACCTATTTTAAGATAACAAAATTAAAAAATTGAGACTGAATTCATAAAAAAGTTATCTCAAATTACGCTTTTAAATATCGGGTTACTGTTAGAATATCAATTGGGAGACTTTGTTCCGTTAAAGGTTATTGTGTCTTGTATTTTATACTGCTGCTTATATTGAATTGACCTGTGGTATCTCAGACGTGTACCTACACCTAATTCTACTCGTATGATACATACATAGAAACCAGAAACCATTTTGTACGGTCCTTCGAACATATAATCATGCTTATATGTTTCTGTTGGATTTATTATATTATGTGTACTTTTATTACACCAAAATTTGAGTTTAGTTATTTTCAGTTTTAATATGTAAGTCACATTTAATGCAGGGGGGGGCTGTCTGCCGGGAATAAATTTAAACAACAGTCCATTGGTCCTAATAATTCTTCACTAGCCCGTGGCTTCGACGACATCATGATCGTAAAATGTCATTGCCCTTCGGGAACGTCGAGGACGTAGCTTCTCCTGGATTCGGAATTGTATCACAGTTGTTCCAAACATTAATACCAACATCTAGACTTATAAACTTTATAAATATACTTTATATAATAAGTGTACATAAAAATCAACACCAGAAAACGTGTTTTTTATATAAGTACCTACCTACTATATAAAAAACACGTTTTCTGCATATACTACAAACATACATAAAAACACGTCACGTTTTTTCCCTCTAAATGGAAAAATATCAGTCCAGTACAATGGTTTTTCTCCTGCAATTTCCTGTTTATCTGAAGACTGAAACGAAATATGATCAACCGGAGGCCGTCTGGTCCGTGCCAACCGTATTTATTTGTCTTGTTAGTGCAAATCTATTGGAAAAACGACAATAGCACAACACACAATGCTAACGAAAACAAGTGACAGATAAAGATTTATATTTTTACGTTTTATTTGTACCAATTTGTTGCCCGGTACAAACTAGCAATACCTTTTATTGGATGATAAGTTTCTATTACATAAAAAGTTGTTTGTTAGGGTTGTTACGTACTTCTTCGGGTCGGTATGATTAAAAGCAGTCAGGCGGCAAAATCAAACAACCTTACTAATATAATATTATGAATGCAAAAGGTTATGAGGATGGATGAACGTTTGTTACTCTTTAACGCAAAAACTACTAAACGGATTTGAGTTTTTTGTCATATTTAAACAATTGGCTAATTAGGTGGCTATTTAAATAATCATCTACTGCCGAGATGGGCTCCAATCAGAAGGATTGGGCCCAAATAGCTGACAAGAATAAATGGAAAGAGGAAGGCCTTTGCCCTGCATTGGGACACATGAGGCTCATACTAATGTAAATAGATCAGCTGCTTCATATATTTAGATCGAGTTGGTATTTTAAATTTGTATGGGACAACTGATTACAATTTCGCGATACAGACCACAAACAGAACAACAGTCATTGCAAATATTGTATTATTCTTCAAAAGCTGCTCGGCTGAGATATAATTTTGCCGAACCGACCCCGGTTGTAGCGGAAATGCCGCGCGGAGAATTCTGACCGGTATGAACCGAATATGTAAAGTAATTTCAATGTCAAATCATCAGTTCAAATGAGTGGTTTTGTTGTTAAAAAAATACTGATGTGTTGACCAGAACCACAATGTAGCATCCCTAACAGTATTTGTTTGTTTCACTTTCTTTAATAATAATTTATTTGTATGCTTTCAATAAAATCACCGCGTCTGTAACTTTACCAGTAAACACAGTCATAACGCTAAGTAATAAAACAATGGATAAAGCAGTATTACTTTTATGGTTTCATTCAAATGTTTTTTTATGGTTGCTTAAAGTAGAATTAGATTAATTAATTGATATTTTAAAAATGTGACTTTCCTGCTCCACTTTCCAACTCCCTCATCTGATATACAACTTATGAAATATTGATAGTATTGATACCTTCTTTGTATTTCCAGATCTAAGTATCAGTAGGAATGTGATCATGCCTGTCTTAAGATACGCAGAACCCGAACGTGGTTTAATTCATCGGGTTCTAGCTAGAACCCAAAGCATGAATATTATAGAATGCAAGCATATTGAATAGCTGTGGCAGTAGTACCTACATTCAGAACATGAATCATGATATGGATCATGATATCTCTTAGTATAGATCATAATTTGAATCGTTATAATATGAATCGTAAAATGAATCATGTTATGAAACGTAATAATTATGTTTTTTTTTTTTTAAAACGTTGCCCCACACTAGAAATTTGTCCTGTATCGTGGGTGCGTTCACAAACATCACAAATACCCAGACCCGAAACAACACTGCGCCAACCGTGCCGACAAAAAATCGTAATATGAATTGTAATATGAATTGTAATCGTGATATGAATCGTGATATGAATTGTAATATAAATTGAAATATTAATTATAATATGAATCGTAAAATGAATCGTAATATGAATTGTTATAATAATTGTAATATGAATTATGATGTGAATAAAAAAAAATGAATGTGAATAATAAAAATATGAATTATAATTATAATATGAATTGTAATATAAATTGTAATATGAATCGTAATATGAATCATAATATAAATCGTAATATGAATCGTAATATGAATTGTCATATGAATCGTAAAATGAATTGTAATATGAATTTTAATATGAATTGTAATATGAATCGTAAAATGAATCGTTTTATGAATCGTAATATGAATTGTAATATGAATCGTAAAATGAATTGTAATGTGAATTCTTATATGAATCATAATATGAATTCTAATATGAATCATAATATGAATTCTAATATGAATCGTAATATGAATCATAATATATGTCGTAATATGAATCGTAATATGAATCATAATATGAATTCTAATATGAATCGTAATATGAATCGTAATATGAATCATAATATAAATCGTAATATGAATCGTAATATGAATTGTCATATGAATCGTAAAATGAATTGTAATATGAATTTTAATATGAATTGTAAAATGAATCGTAAAATGAATCGTTTTATGAATCGTAATATGAATTGTAATATGAATCGTAAAATGAATTGTAATGTGAATTCTTATATGAATCATAATATGAATTCTAATATGAATCATAATATGAATTCTAATATGAATCGTAATATGAATCATAATATGTCGTAATATGAATCGTAATATGAATCATAATATGAATTCTAATATGAATCGTAATATGAATCGTAATATGAATCATAATATAAATCGTAATATGAATCGTAATATGAATTGTCATATGAATCGTAAAATGAATTGTAATATGAATTTTAATATGAATTGTAATATGAATCGTAAAATGAATCGTTTTATGAATCGTAATATGAATTGTAATATGAATTGTAATATGAATCGTAAAATGAATTGTAATTTGAATTCTTATATGAATCATAATATGAATTCTAATATGAATCGTAATATGAATCATAATATATGTCGTAATATGAATCGTAATATGAATCATAATATGAATTCTAATATGAATCGTAATATGAATCGTAATATGAATCATAATATAAATCGTAATATGAATCGTAATATGAATTGTCATATGAATCGTAAAATGAATTGTAATATGAATCGTAAAATGAATCGTTTTATGAATCGTAATATGAATTGTAATAAGAATTGTAATATGAATCGTAAAATGAATCGTAATATGAATCGTAATATGAATCGTAAAATGAATCATGATATGAATCGTAAATATCGTAATATGATTTTTGTTTCTTTTTTTAAACTTTGCCCCACACTAGGAATTTCTCCTGTATCGTGGGTGCGTTCACAAACATATAAAGTCACATACACAAATACCCAGACCCGAAACAACTATCTGTAGGCCATACAAAATAATTGTTCCGTGCGGGGATCGAAAAAGCGACACGCAGCGCAGCAGTCCAATCACTTAGCCACTGCGCCAACCGTGCCAACAAAAAATTGTAATACGAATTGTAATATGAATCGTAAAATGAATCATGATATGAATCGTGATATGAATTGTAATATAATTGAAATATGAATTCTAATATGAATCGTAAAATGAATCATTTTATGAATTGTAATATGAATTGATTGTATTAGGAATCGTAATATGAATTGTAATATGATCGTTGTGAATTCAAAAAAGCAAAAAACTTCACAACTTATTTAATTTTTTTTTAATCTCTTTCCGTTCGTATGCGTCTTTCACCATTGTCCATCTTATATCTCCGTCCCGCTCGCACAGTCGCACAGTGTTGTCATACACATCTCTTCTCACATCCGTCATCTTGAGTGTTGTCATCTTGAGTGTTGCCACTTTACCATTCATTCCCACAGTAATATTAATTGTCATATTAATTGTAATGTGAATTGTAATGAATTATCATATGAATCGTAATAATAATATGAATTGTCATATGAATTGTAATATGAGTTGTAATATGAATTGTAAAATGACTTATAATATGAATTGTCATATGAATTGTAATATGAATTGTTATAATAATTGTAATATGAATTGTAATATGAATTCTTATATGAATCGTTATATGAATTGTAATATGAATCGTAATAATATTTGTTATATGAATTGTAATATAAATTGTAATATTAATTGTAATAATATGAATCATAAATCATATCATAATTCATATCATATCATAATTCATATAATGATTCATATTATGATTCACATTACGATTTACATAACGAATAATTTTACGATTCATATCACGAATTAACGATTCATATTATGTATGATTCATATAAGAATTGATATTACAAATCATATTATTGTTACGATTCATATAATGATTCTTTTTAAGATTCAAATTACGATTCATTTTACGATTCATATTACAATTCATAAAACGATTCATATTATGATTCATATTACGATTCATATTACGATTCATTTTACGATTCATATTGCGATTCATATAATGATTCATATTATTATTCACATTACGATCTACATTACGATTAACATTACGATACATATTACGATTCATGTAATGATTCATATTACGATTCATATTACGATTCATTTTACGATTCATATTCAATTCACATTACAATTCATATTATAATTCATATTACAATTCATTTATTATGATTCATATTACGATTTTCATTACGATTCATATTACAATTCATATTAGAATTCTTATTACAACTCATATTACGATTCATTTAACGATTCATATTAGTATTTTATATTACAATTCATATTACGATTTACGATTCAATGATAAATATAGGCAAGTTCTTAAATTAATTTGTTAAAATACTGTATTCACAGAAAATTAATACGAACACTAAAGTTTATACCAATAGTAATAGAATATGATTTACTAGCTGACCCACGCAACTTCGTCTGCGTCACATAAATATAGCTTATAACCTTTCTCGATATAACGACTATCCGACATAAATTAAGCTAAATCGTAACAAACAAAAAATCTTATCTTTCTTCTTTATTATAATAGTTTAGATGGTTTAGATTAGCTTAGATTATATTAAAGTGTGAATTACTATAGGTATCTCTTACTGTTAAATACATATACGATAACACTCTGTACTTGTAAACATTATGATGCAGTAAATATTATGAATTTGAATTTCCCGGAAAGAATCTCCCAATATTGCGACGCGCGAATTATTTTGCCGCGCGGATATTTTTACATAGCAATATCTTCTAAGATATTTGTTTAAACTGTTTAGAGTAAAGGGCACAAATATTCTATATTAAATTTTCCTTCTAACAAACACATTTATTTAGACATAGATTAATACCATATGGGTTAAATAAGCTTCGCAAAAAATAATTATTTTTAACCTAACTGTTTAATAGTAAAAAAAGGTTACAGTGAGTCAATCTTAAAAGATAGATATACGCTGTCGCGGACTGTTTTTTAGAAATTTTAATGAGGAACAATTCCTTTATACATGATATTTGCGTAACTTAAACCGTTTTCGCAGCGCACGCAGCGGAAGCTCTCAAAAAGGAAATACCTTTTCCCGTTTTTGTAACATTTTTCATTTATGCTCCGCTCCTATTAGCCGTAGCGTGATGTTATATAGCCTATAGCCTTCCTCGATAAATGGACTATCCAACACAAAAAGAATTTTAAAATTCCAACCAGCAGTTCCTGAGTTTACCGCGTTCAAACAAACAAACAAACAAACAAACTCTTCAGCTTTATAATATTAGTATAGATTAGTATAGATGAGCACTACACCATGTCACCTAATAGTACTTCCACATTTCGCTAGTTATGGTTAAGTCTTATGTGTGGTGACGAGACTCATACCACTAACCCGACACAAATCCATACTTCGTGACTGCTTTAGACGTGTGGCGAGGGTCGGCCCTCGAATCGAGCCTAGGACCTCATACTCAGTAGTCGTGCTTGCTCGACCTCGATTCGACCAAAGAGGTCCCTAAAAACCCAAAATTTCTGTCTATCAAACTATGATCAAACCCTAACCTTATTCTATTATCAAGAATTTAGAAATCGACGATAGAAATCACGAATTTCGTTGGATTTTCAACTCTAGATGCTGATTCGTTTTCGTAATTTTCATTCAAATTTCGACCTTTTGTTTCTCAGTCCTCATACACACATACCAAATAAATCTTACACTTGTATGTGGTCCTGAAAATCAACTGAAAGTGTAATTATATTTTGATTGGTTGACGGTAACCACGAGGTTCATTAATTTATAGGAAACGTCGGATTGGAATGGGACAAAATTCCGTTAGATTTACCACAGAGTTGGTGTACACTGCTGTGGTGGTCCAAAAATATGATTTAAGTGTGATAAAATAAATTACACAATTAAGACACATATTGCGTTTAAAAGAGTGTCCTTTGGAGTTAGTTTTTAAAGAGATCTACGTTTTAGAACAAATTACTTCATTCAACTTCTTTAATAAATTTATAACCGAATATGGTACGCCATAAAGTGCCGATAAATGATTAAATGCTTTGCTTTGCTAAACTTATAATTCAAAGCAGCGTTGTCTCTAGTTTTCTGATTTAGGCCTATTAGGCACAGTGAGCAGTGGTGGCTCAGTGGTAGCGGCCCTTTTTTTTTTTGTGGGTAGAAGAATAACCCCCCCTCCCCAGCTCTTGGGCAGAGCGAAGGGGAGCGTCAGACTTCTACTGACTAAAAACCAAACCCATGTTCCTTCTTCGCCCTTGTGCCGAGGCCGCGTTATGCCTTACGATAATCCGCAGCCCCGACGGGCGTCGGTCCTTGCCCCTTCCATGTTGCTGATATTTTTTTTAGGCGCGCGTGGTACACGAACGCGCGTTCGACACGGTCTGCTGCCGTCATGACGACGGCCTGACGGCGAGCTAGCCCGTTACTCACCGTCCACAGGCCCGCGTCTACAGTGGCCGGAAGCCATCACGTGGCCCCCGAAGCCCGGAGCGTCTCTCGCGGTGGCTGGGACAAGAGGTTCTCCCCCTCTCACGTTCCGCCACCTCCTTCGCTAGCATCACTGCTTCGCAGAAGGAGGCGACGGCGTCCCATTCCTCTTCGCCCCGGACCATGGCTTGCACCAGGGCCGGACGCGAGAGGTCGCCGGTGGTAGCGGCCCTGACTTACGAACAGTGAGTCGTTGGTTTGAACCCAGTCAGGCGCATTACTTGATGTAATTTATTTCATCACCACTGCTCTCAAAACGGTGAAGGAAAACATCGGGAGGAAAATTTTTGTCTTAGAACAAAAAATTCGAAGACATGTGACATCTACCAACCCGCACTGGGCCCGCGTGGTAGATCATAGCCCATCCCTCTCCTAGAGAGGAGGCCTAAGTCCCTGCAGTGAGAACATTATAGGCTGATGATGATGAGGCACAGTGAGAATTAATATCTATTTTTGTTGTTTATAATAAGCTTTTATACTTATTTTATTTTAGCTAATATTATGTTTTTGTAGCATGTCATTGTATCAAATAAATAAATGAATTCGTACATGGCAGTACATACGCCACCACCTACTTGAAAAATCCCACAATAAATAAAACCTAAAATATCGCAGCCTGACATCACATAATACGTTAACACCGATTTCTCAAGCACGTCACGTGCCGATAGCGGCCCGTCCGGTCCCGTGTAACCGCACACGGTACATATCTCCGACATTTACTGCCGTCAACGTGGAGAAGAAAATCCTATTTCTACAACTTAAAGTGCATTCTCACTATTGAACAAATTCTGCAGCTGAACTGGTGAAAATTATTGATTTATGTTACATGTTTTATTGTCCTAAGATGTGGGACACGGATTTTATTGTTTATATCTTGTTCTTGTTTTCTGGGCTTCACAAAATCAATGTAATGTAACCTGGTAATAAAATAAGGATTCGGCAAAACTGGTACGGATAAGTTGCTGACAGGTTGCGGACATGAGACTGGCAAAAATTTTAGATATCTAAAGGGTGTAAAAATACTCCGAAGCCGAAAGGTGCTTGTTTCCCCGTCATTCAGAGCATACTGTTGTTCAGGGGCCCAATTCTGTAAAATAGCTAACTTATCAATAGTGTGTCGATAGTGTGTCGGTTGTGTCTCAATAGACTATTTATGGTCATTGACTTCCCACTGTAGTGACATTGAAACGCCATAGTAGGACTTTATGGTAGTCTGTAAATATATTTCAAGTGAAATCTGACAGTTGTGTCTATCGTGTTTGGCTATCGAACTGCCATTGTGAAGCCATCGAACAACGACACCTCTTTTCCCTATTGCATAATAATGTCTGTAGTGTGTCGATAGAGTGTCAATGGCGTGTTGATTATCTCTAAGTTACAGAATTGGGCCCCTGGATTATCTGAACCCCTACAAATCCAGTTTTTAAGTAATTGCCGCTATGTCCGTTACATTATCCAAAGCATCCCATCAGTGCAAGGGTTTGAGTGTGCTTTGTTGAGTTTTACCGCAATACGTTATTTGTTAAGTACTCCAAAAAATCCAACAATAATTTTTACGTAGGGTCACTAAGTTTGTTGTTCATGGTACAATGCTTGGTTGACGGCTTCTAAAAGGGTCCATTTACATCATGTATAGTATCTGCCGAAATTCAAATGTAAAAAACCTCTTATCATAAAGTACAATCATAGATAATCGTAAATGTGTTACTACAAGCAATAATCTCAATAATACTCCTTAATAATTCGCATCTACAGCAACGAAGAGCTTTAACTCCGAACACAGATATTCCAGCAATAAGTCCCAATACACACTGAATAAAGCCAGCTCAAAGGCAGCCATGATTAACCCTCAACTTGCAAATACGGCCAAATACCGCTAGTGTACGCACACCATCCCTCCGTACTGCTATAAATCAATCCAGCACGGCTTTCAACCTCAATACAACTGCTATTGATAATTAATAGACCCCGTTATTTAACGAAACCCGCTGAATAAGAAACAGGTTCATTGAAATCAAATTGGAATTGATGAAGCCGTCCTGGGTACTAAGTTCCGCCCACACCTCACTTTACTCTCTGTAAATAATTTTAAATAAGATTGCTTAGCTCGTGAATTAAGTTTTTTGGTGTTGTTTATTGCTTTCTTTAGTGAAAATGTGACAAGAACAGATATGATTTGCAATAATTGGAAAGTTTTTAAATGGATCAAAAAGAAGGTTTGGTCAAAATTGCAGACACAGTTCCGAAAACGGAACATAATAAAATATAACATCAAGCTTGTGATTCCCGAAGGGTTAGACAGAGGTGTATCAAATAGTACACCCACAATTCACCAGTTACGTTTTAACTACTGATCACTGAGAAATTCCTGAAAGGAAAACCCCATAACACTTTTGCCCCACCCGGGAATCGAACCCAGGACTTCATGCTCAGCAGTCACGCTTTAGACCACTCGACAAACGAGGCACATCGGACACTGAAGAATTTGTCAAAGTCCGCAGCCAGCCAATAACATGTCCCTATCAGCTTGACTGACAAAATAATATCTCACTATAGAACCGCCAAAGCAAACACGCATAACCCCATTTGTAAAATAATACAACACCCCTTAAACATTGATAGTATTTGTAAGGTCACAAAATATGGTAAAACATGACGCCGTAAACATACCAAAAATATACTCCCTAATTTAATGTGGCGCTTTCAAAACATATCTCAATAAACGTGAAGGGTTCGAACCGCAATACTACGGTAGCTCGTAAAAACGGATAGGTGACAACACATCCCAACGCATAAAGCATCGAATTTATTCCCGATATAAATGTCTCGACGCGAAACAAAAACAAAGAGCTTTGAGACACGCTCCGCAGAGTATCTGAAGGGACATCTTCGGGAAAATTCGGTATGTGGTTCTAATGGGGATGCGAGTAAGTCTGATTACTTAGACTAGCCATTTCACAACTATGTTAGGGTTGTTTTCCAGCCTAACCGGGTGCAGCTGAATACCAGTATTTTACATGGAGCGACTGCCGATCTGGCCTCCACAACCCAATTAGTTTTGGGTAATATATCATACCCTTGCGCGATCGAATCAGAAATGAGGACATCCGCATGAGAACCAAGGTTACCGACATAGCCCGAAGAATTGCCAAGCTCAAGTGGCAGTAGGCAAGGCACATTGCTCGAAGAACGGATGGCCGATGGGACCGGAAAGTTCTGGAGTGCGACCGCGAACCGGAAGACGTTGCGTTGGAAGGCCTCCACTAGGTGGACCGATGACCTGGCGAAGGTTGCGGGGATCCGCTGGATGCGAGACGCACGGGACCGGTCAATGTGGCGACACTTAGGGGAGGCCTATGTCCAGCAGTGGACGTCTTTCAGCTGAAATGATGATGATGATGAATATCATACCCTTGGTAAGAGACTTTCAGGCCACTGACTACCTGTTACGTCTGTCAGAAATCTACAAAGACAGCCGAGACCAACGGCTTAACGTGCTTTCTGAGGCATGGCAAAAACTTGGCATTACTATGTAGTGGATGTCACCCATCTACAGACCAACCTAGACAAGTGCGGCTTAGCCTGGAGATTGATCAGAGTGGCTGTTATTAATAGCAAGTCTCATCACTCATTTACTTAAAATACGCCACGGAAAGGAAGTTGTGTACGTCTGCAAAGTTTTAAATTACTTATAGTAAGTTAGGCGTACTTTTGACGTCGACTAATTTTCATTGTCAGTAACAACACCGAATTTCCGTCTAATTTTCACCAGGTATGTCGCTATGCGTGGTGAATTATAGCCCATCCCTCTCCTAGAGAGGAGGCCTGAGCCCATGCAGTGGGAACATTATAGGCTGATGATGATGATGATGTCGCTATGCGAAACTTTACTGTTAATGAAAGCCTTCGTCAACTCAATGTGTGGCAAACGCATTTCTCATGACTTCCATTTCTTTCAATTCAAGGCTGTCTTTGTGTTTTCGCAAAACATCATCATCATCTGCCTAGCCATTTTCCCAACTCTGATGGGGTCAGCTTCCAATCTTACCAGATGCAGCTGAATCCCAGTATTGTGTATACATGTGTGAGTGACTATCTGTCCTGAACAACCCAGTTAGTATGATACCTATAATATGATATCCCTTGGTAAGACTGGTTGTCACAATTTCGGGCCACTCGACTAAGTCACTCATCCACAAAACAACCTAGGCAAGCACAGCTTTACCTGAAGATTGACCCCAAGCTGCTTGTTATTATTTGGCACTGAAGTTCCTCAAACATAAACAATCGTTATTTCCGTCGAGTATTTTTGGTTTATACGTCGCTCTACTTACGTATGTTGCTCCGTAAAACCGTATCTTCTTGTCTAATATGCACACAGCTGGAAAGAACCAATTCCATTAGAGAATGATCCCTTTTCTGCAAGCCCGACCCAAAGGTATTTGATCCGCTAAAGCATATTGTGCTGAAATGCATCGAAAATTCTTTGACGTTGCAATTCTTATCGTGCCACGGTTCGCTTTTAATTTGCGAGAATCTTTTTCGTCATTTTGCAAAAGTTTCATACTTTAGCAAAATGACGAAGAAACACTTACAGCATTTTGTAGGAATTTTGCGATTTATTAATCTTTTTATTCGTTTATTGTAGGAAACCTTTGTTAAATATTAATAAGTATACTGGCAACTTAACATTTTTACAATATCTATATGCAAAAGGAAATAAATCAAATTATAAATCACAATATTGAATTCAGCGGAAGTCATACATTGTTCACTCAAAGTTAATATTTCAATAGTTTCCATTAAAGTACATTCAATTTTATGTGTACGTGTTGTTAAGATATTATTTGTTTGTGGTATAATAACTACTTGGAGTATAGAAGATTAAAAAAGGTTTTGTTTTGTCTATGATTAGAATCTTCTCAATGTAAGATGTGGTGGCTGACGTTGACGTTTACTTAATGTAATAAAAATGTAATAGAATGTGTGAACTTTAATAAAAACTGTTCTATAATAAAACCAGTCTTTCTTCCTGTGTCCAAACTTAAAAACCTCAACAGGTTATGGGCCCAGGTTCCATAAAAACGGACACAGGAAAACAGTGAAAAAAAAAAAAATAAATGAGTAAAAACAAGTGACGGCGTGACCGTAAAAAACAAGAAACTAAGAATAAAATAAAAACCAGTGAACAAAAAACGGAAAAAAATGGAAAGGGAGGAGATGAAAATTGAAAACTTAAAAGATGGAGAAAGTTTCCTTTTGTGGAAATTTGAGTTTAACATTTATATTAAGGCGGCAAGACTTTGTGATGTTTTATCATCTGAAACAATAAAGGAAGTAAGAAAAACCGAAGACTTTATCACTAAAGATGCAAAGGTACAAAAACTCATAATAAATACGATAGACAGAAAACTAAAAAGCCATATATTAGGGTGTGAAAATGCCAAGGAGATGTACGAGAAACTTTGTAAAATCTTTGAAGGACAAGAAGAAAGAAATAAGTCATCATTGTTACAAGAGTTCTTTAATTACAAACAAGATAATAAGTCTCTTACTCAAATGATTACTGATATAGAAAATCTACAGTTTCGCCTAAACCAAATGGGAGAAAACATAAACGAAGAAATGGTGATGTCAAAAATTCTAACCTGTTTACCAAGTAAACTAAATTATTTCATCACTGCTTGGGAATCTACATCAGAAGATAAAAAGACATTAATAAACTTAACAAATCGATTGCTAAGTGAGGAAAATCGGTTTGAAAAGAAGAAAGGAGACAAAATAGAAAATCAGCTGGCATTCCAAGCTGTGAAAAAAGGAAATTTGAGCATGAAGTGCTTCAAATGCAATAAAACAGGACATTTTAAAAAGGACTGTAAAATGTGTTCAATATGTAAAAAATATAACCATCAAGAAAAAGACTGCAAATTTAAGGAAAAACATTGTTCAATATGTAAGAAAACAAACCACTTGGAAGAAAATTGCTTCTTTAATAAAAACAAGAATTATTAGTAAGAAACCCGAGATGACATTTTTAATGAAACCAGAAGAAGAAACTAAAACCATGGAATTTATTGTGGATTCAGGCTGCACAGCTCATATGACAAATGATAGACAGATATTGTCAAATTTTGAAAATAAAGTATCAACAGTGGTAACGGCTAATGATCAAAATGTTGAAGTACGAGGCCAAGGAACGGTGAAAGGTGATATTTGCTGTTTGAATAACACTTTATTTGTTCCTGAGTTATCACAAAATCTGTTGTCAGTCAATGTAGTCACAAATAACCAAGGATCTGTTGTCTTTACTAAAAATAAAGTTGAAATCTACAAAGAGTCACAGTTAGTATTAACGGGAGAAAAAGAAAATGGTTTGTATAAAATAAATATTAAGAATACAGAAGAAAAGTCATTATTTATGAAAGAATATGGAACTGTCCAAGAATGGCATGCAAGATTAGGCCATCCAGGAAAAACTACACTGGAAATATTACCAAAAATGGTAGATGGAATAAAAATACAAGGTGTTAAACAATTGGATAAATGTGAAATCTGCACACAAGCAAAACAAACAAGACTACCATTTGATACAGTAAGAACTAGAGCCACAAGAGCATTACAAATCATACATACCGATGTTTGTGGACCACTTGAAAATAAAACATATGATGATTATAGTTATGTATTAACCGTCATGGATGACTACACTCATTTTACTAAAATCTACTTACTAAAGTACAAAAGTGAAGTTAAGTATAAACTGAGAAACTATATACAAGAAACTGAAAGAGAAAAAAGTGAAAAGGTCTCAACCATAAGATGTGACAATGGAGGTGAGTACACAAGCAATGATTTTAGACAATGGTGCATGGAAAAAGGAATAAAACTAGATTTAACAGTACCATACACTCCTCAGTTAAATGGCAAGGCAGAAAGATTAAACCGGACATTACTAAATAAAACCAGAGCATTGCTGTTTGATTCTGAATTTGGAAAAGAAATGTGGGGTGAAGCCATGTACTGTGCTACATACATAATAAATAGACTACCAAGTGAATCATTAAAAAACAAAACACCATATGAAATGTGGTATGGTAAAAGACCTAACATAGCTAACTTACAGAAATTTGGTTCTAAAGTATATGCTAAACAACTGAATACAAACATTAAGAAACTAGACCCGAGAAGTAAGAAGTTAATAATGGTTGGATATAGTAATAATGGATATAGACTATGGAATGAAAAAGAACGAAAAATAGAAATAGCAAGGGATATTGTCATATTTGATGATATTAAAAATAAAGAAAAAGAAGACACTAATATACTAAGAAGACAGGTAACTACAGAATTATTACTAGACAGTGATGAAGAGACAACTATCAATGAACAAGAAAATAATGAGAGCTATAATGAAATACAAGAATTAGAAATACAAAATAGTGAAATAGAAGAAAATGTTCCAGTAACAATAGAAGAGGAAATAGAAATTAATGAAAATACAGAAAATAACATGATAGAAGTAGAGACAGAAACTACAAGAACACAAAGACAAAGAAAGAAACCAGCTTACCTACAAGATTATGTATTACTTACCTACAGTGAAGTCATGAATTCTGCTGAAAAGAAGAATTGGGAGAAGGCCATAGAGTCAGAGAAGGACTCATTGCAAAGCAATAATACGTGGGAAATAGTTGATTTAGAAAAGGCAAAAGGACATAAAATACTGTCAAATAAATGGGTATTTTGTATAAAAGAAAATGGTACATACAAAGCAAGACTCGTAGCGAGAGGTTTTGAACAAAAAGACATTGACTACCAAGAAATTTATAGTCCAGTAGTTAGTCAATCAGCATTAAAATCATTATTAGCAATTGCTGCTTCGAAGAATTATGAGATGATTACATTTGATGTGAAAACAGCTTTTCTGTATGGAGAGTTGAATGAAGACATTTTTATGAAAATTCCTGAAGGATATGAAAACCAGTCTAATAAAGTTTGTCACTTGAAGAAAGCATTATATGGACTAAAACAAGCTCCAATAACATGGAATAAGAAATTCACAGAAACTATGCTAAAACTTGGATTTAAGCCTACTAAAACAGACCAATGTGTATTTTCAACAGAAGACAAAACAATAATAATTGCAATTTATGTGGATGATGGACTAGCTATATGTAAAGATAAAGAAAAGTTGTTAAAAGTCCTTAATCATCTGGAGAAGGAATTTAAGTTAAAAGTTTTTGAAAAACCTACAAATTATGTAGGATTTGAAGTTACAAGATGTGAAGAAGGAATTTTATTGCATCAAAAAACCTATACAGAAAGATTACTCAGAAAATTTAATATGTTTGACTCTAAACCAGCATGTACACCATGTAATACTGATAAGAAGATTGAATCTGTAATGGAAATGGAAACATCAAACTTTCCTTATAGAGAATTAGTTGGAGGACTTTTATACTTATCAACTAGATCAAGACCAGACATAAGTCAAGCTGTAAATGAAGTCAGCAAAAAGTTAGAAAACCCATCTAAACAGGATGTAATAGCTGTGAAGAAAATATTAAAGTATTTAAATGGGACAAAATGTAAAGGAATTATGTACAAGACAGGAGAGGATATAACAAAGCTACATGCATATTGTGATTCAGATTATGCAGGCTGTACTGAAACAAGAAGGAGTACAACAGGATTTATTATAATGTTATCGGGTGGACCCATATCATGGTGCTCAAAGAGACAGCCCATTGTAAGCTTGTCATCAACTGAAGCTGAATATATAGCAGCTGCAGATTGTGTTAAGGAATGCTTATATTTAAAAACATTTTTAGGTGAGTTGATTGATAAGAATGTTGAAATATGTTTGAATGTTGACAATCAAAGCACAATTCAGTTAATAAAAACAGGTTCATTTAGTAAAAGGTCAAAACATATTGATGTAAGGTTCTATTTTATTCATGAAAATTATAAGAAAGGTAATATTGATATAAAGTATTGTCCTACTAATTTACAAATTGCAGACATGTTTACAAAACCTTTGTTTAAAGAAAAATTTCAATTTCATTGTGAGAAACTTTTAAAATAAGATTATATTGTTTAGAAAAGTTGCTCTGCATGTATTTTATAAGTAAATATTTTTGATTTTGTTTAAAAAAAAAAAAAATTGCAAAAATAGGAGAAGGTGTTAAGATATTATTTGTTTGTGGTATAATAACTACTTGGAGTATAGAAGATTAAAAAAGGTTTTGTTTTGTCTATGATTAGAATCTTCTCAATGTAAGATGTGGTGGCTGACGTTGACGTTTACTTAATGTAATAAAAATGTAATAGAATGTGTGAACTTTAATAAAAACTGTTCTATAATAAAACCAGTCTTTCTTCCTGTGTCCAAACTTAAAAACCTCAACACGTGTATGAGTGTGTGGCCGATATAGTGCTGAACTAACCTGCCATGAGGCACTGAAACAGGTTTTCCAGGAACAGTAATGAACGATGTAAAGAAAACTATAATGGTTTCAGTCCATGCTTTTAGAACCGTGGAACATTGTTTTTAAGGGACATTGTTCAGCTCCCATGTAAAATAGTACTTTTCATGTTCTAAGCGATGGCTAAATTTAATTGAACTTAAATTAAACTAACAAATACCTACTTCTAAGAATAGTTCAAAATCCAAAACAATTTCGGGTTTCAAGGTAGTAATAAAGTATAGTGTTAATCCGCACGTTTCCAGAAACTATGAGAACAATATCGAGATATACGTTTTAGAGTTAATTAGCAAAATCACTCTTTAAATAGTTTATGAGATGCAGAATTGTCTGGGTGATTGTAATAAGTAAAATCAAAAAAATATTATATGTAGTAACTGTATAGATTGCAAATGAGTTGGTTTACACGCTAGTAAGTTTAGAATTATAATCTAAATTCATGGTGAAACTTATGTCACGTAGTTCCTCCACCGTGCATATTTGAAAATCAATCACAATTACTCAACTAACGAAAACCTCACTTTAAACACAGAAAGGACCGTTTGATTGGTTGTTTATCACTCAGGGCTTAGCAAAAGGCATTCGGTGCAAACACCGCCGGATCCGTAGACACCAGTATTGGGTTTTAGTTTCTAGTCAACGGCTTCGACAACAATGGCCGACTTCAATCCATTTCCGGACACAAATCTCGCACCGTCGACGTTGACTTTACTCGAATATCGAACTGGATCTACGAATCGTGTTTACGGTATTATTTCTGGACTGTGTCCGTTGTGGTTGGAATTGATACTTGGTTTTGGTTTTAATGTTCGTTTTTTTGTGAATGGTTTTGATACTTTCTGGCTTGTAGTTTGGTTGATTGTCCATTTTTGAGGTGAAAGTGGATGACTCTAAAGCCCCCTTGCTTTAATGCGTATAGTGCTAAACTGGTGTTAAATTACTGGTGTTTTGTAGTGGTAAGAATGTCGCCATGAAGAAGTTTAGCGATAGACACACTTTATGAGTTGTGATACTAGCGGGCTGAACTCATCTACTTCATTTTGCTGGATATTCTTCTTCCAAATGTTTTTCAATACACTATATAATAGCCCAATTCCTTCTCTTCCTATCAAACGCGCCATGCCTCTGCAAAACACATGCCTTCTTAACCTAATCACCGAACCATTTAACCGAATCACAAAACAATTACATAATTAAACACAATTAAGGCACAAACACTAAAACGATACAGGACTGCGAGAACAAAAACATCCTCCACTTACGAAAAACTGTCCATCTAATGAAATTGGACCGGACACGGGACGAACGGCCCTAAATAGATAACATCTCGAGTAAGTTCGGAAGACTTAGACGGGGATAATTAGTTTAATGAACGCCCTGTATTCCGAATAAAAGGGGATTGTTTCTCTTTCTGGGGATTTATAGTTAGTTAATGCTGAAAAACAAACGTGATTCTATTTCGGTTGATTGTGATTTTATCTGTAGTCTGTGTAGGATAGGTGTTATGTAATTGCTTGGAGGGCATGGTAGGTTAAAATTATTTGTTTTTGAAGAAAGTGATTTACAAGGTGATTATTTTGGGCCAATGGTTTCGCGGTAACTAAAAGAACTTTTGAAAGACAAAGCCGTGTGATATTTATTTATTTAACGCTTCAAGCACAAACTACAGAGGATGGACTTACTACCTACGCTGCCGTAGGTAGTGATGCCCTAGTATTTTCTAACAGTCAACCTTTGGGTGATCCAATGACGAGCATTGGTAGGTGTACCTATCTGATAAGGTTTGGTGTCAAAATATTAAATTTTTAATTGAGAATTTGACGTTGAGAACTTGTCAAATGCTACTTTAGCATTTGAATTTGATATCATTTTTTTTTACCAACAACGCTATTTTACGATGACAAAATTCAAAATGCATACTATCCACGTATTGAATGCTGTTGGGAAAACAAAGATATAAGTATTGTTCAAGTAGAGTTTAACGTTCGTTAAGTTCACCTCTCAATTCAAATACCAAGTGTAAGTATATATATGTTATAGAGTCCTTTGAATATTTATCGCAACACGGTCCTTTTAAAAATACTAAATGTGAATAAGATATTTATTAAGTAGTGACTTTGAAGACTCTTTATAAAAGATTTTCATTAAAAATACATCAATTTTCATTTCGTTTTATCAAGCCGAAGTAATTACCGAATGATGATGTGTGTTTACTATATAAAGTCACTTTGAACCTCCATCTTTGATGTCGCAAAAATAAATATTAAACGGATCAGACTTGTTTGGTAATCGTTTTCATTTCAAAAACGATGTAAATAAAATATGTCAATGTAAGACTGTGTTGATTTATTTTTCATAGGATGTAATTATTCTTCTCTTTGAAAATTATTATGTTTTCTTTCTTTCTTTTTCTACAGCAAAAACTTCTTCTTTTTTTTTTTTAAGTAGGCTCAACCTGCCCAGCTTGCGGTCCGTTGCTCCGTCCCAAGAACGAGCCAAGTTGATGGGGAGGGCTTCACTAAAGTGAAAAGGAAGAAGAAGAAGTCCTGCTCTCGCAACCTCTGCGGTACTGCACCGAGTGGTCCTAATATGCTGCTCCGCCCTGCTGTGCCTACGACGCAGCTGTACGTTTCACAACTGCATCACACCACGACGTTTGAGGAAGTGGTGCAGTATTTGAAAGTGAAGACAACTGGACTCTGAGGGTCAAAAGTCATGGAAAGAGGCCAGTTCCCGCTTCGTTGGAAGACGGGGAAGCTGGTCCTCATCCAGAAACCGGGGCGCCCTGCGGACTCGCCGTCTGCATACCGGCCCATTGTGCTGCTCGACGAGGTGGGCAAGCTCTTTGAGAGAGTAATTGCAAACCGCCTCGCCGAGCATCTTGGGGGAATGGGTCCGGATCTTGCGGATCAGCAGTTCGGCTTCCGCAAGAGGCGCTCGACGGTGGACGCCATCATGCGCGTGAGAGCCCTCACGACGGGGAATGCGGTCTCTCGGGGCGGTGTGGTCTTGGCGGTGTCTCTCGACATCGCCAACGCCTTCAACACCATGCCCTGGAGCTGCATCAGGGAGGCACTCCGGTATCACCGGGTGCCGGCCTACCTTCGTCGTGTAGTCGGGGACTACCTGTCCGACAGGACGGTAATCTACCCTGGTCAAAACGGAGAATGGAACCAGCGAGAGATGTCGTGCGGTGTTCCACAGGGTTCGGTTCTGGGGCCGCCCCTGTGGAACATCGGTTACGACTGGGTGCTGCGTGCCGACCTCCCTGACGGCGTCAGCGTCGTCTGCTACGCGGACGATACGCTGGTGCTGGCACGGGGGGAATCGCACGAGGCGGCGGCCGCGAATATGACACGCGGGGTTGAAACAGTCGTGGAGAGGATCCGGCAGCTGGGTCTCGAGGTGGCGCTTCACAAGTCCGAGGCCATGTGCTTCCATGGGCGTGGGAATGTGCCGCCGTCGGGATCTCAGCTAACGGTGGGAGGGGTTCCCATCGGCGTCGAGTGTACTATAAAGTACCTCGGACTCGTCCTCGACAGCCGGTGGAACTTCGTGGAGCACTTCCGACGTTTGGCTCCCAGACTGGAGCGGGCCGCGGCTGCCTTTAGGTGGCTCTTGCCCAATCTGGGGGGGCCAAACGCCTCCTGCCGTAGGCTGTATGCGGGGATCGTGCGGTCCATGGCCCTTTACGGGGCCCCGGTGTGGGCGCGTGCCGTGAAGAAGCGGGCCGTTCACTACCTGAACGCGCCCCAAAAGGTCATGGCCGTAAGGCTAGTCCGCGGGTACCGCACGATCTCCCGCGAGGCGGCGAATCTCCTTGCCGGATTGCCGCCGTGGGATCTGGAGGCGATAGTCCTCGCGCGACTACATGAGTGGCACGCGGAGGCGCTACACCGGGGGGTCACTCTGCTGCCGCGGCACATTGCTGCGCGGCGGACAGACCTCCGGTGCGATCTCATGGCGGCATGGAGACAGCGACTGTCGCAACCCCGTGCAGGGCACGCCACGATAGTGGCGGTAAGTCCCCTCTTTGAGGAGTGGCTAGAGAGGAGCCACGGCGCCCTCACCTTCCGTCTGACGCAGGTCCTCACCGGACACGGATGTTTCGGGAGGTACCTGCACCGAATCAGGCGGGAGGAAACGCCCGGATGCTTCCTCTGCGAGGATCGACCGGAGGACACGGTGGAGCACACTGTGGAGGTGTGCCCTGCTTGGGCGGAGCCCCGCCGTGTTCTCGTAGCGGCGATCGGCGGCGGCGACCTCTCGCGTCCGGCCCTGGTGCAAGCCATGGTCCGGGGCGAGGAGAAATGGGACGCCGTCGCCTCCTTCTGCGAAGCAGTGATGCTAGCGAAGGAGGTGGCGGAACGAGAGAGGGAGAGAACTTCTCAACGTCCCAGCCGCCGCGGAAGGCGCGGAAGGCGCTCCGGGCGTCGGGGGCCACGTGATGGCTTCCGGCCACCGTAGACGCGGGCCTGTCGACGGTGAGTAATGGGATAGCTCGCCGTCCGGCCGTCGTCATGACGGCAACAGACCGTGTCGGCGGCGCGTTCGTGTTCCACGCGCGCCTCAAAGAGATGTCAGCAAGGAGGGGCCCGCAAGGGCCGACGCCCGTCGGGGCCGCGGATTTTTGTACTAGATGACGTAGCCTCGACGCAAGGGCAAAGAAGGAACATGGGTTCGGTTTTTAGTCAGTAGAAGTCTGACACTCCCCTTCGCTCTGCCCAAGAGCGGGGGGGGTCATTTGATGATTTTCCACCCACCAAAAAAAAAAAAAAAAAAGGGTCAAAAGTTTGGAATCGCGCCACAACATCAATTTTAAGTCATTTGTGGTGCGTGTTCCAACCCGACATCTCCAGACCTTTTTATCCGACTACGGCGAAGCCAAAAGGAAGGGTAATGATTTTGGCAGTCTATGTATGTATGTATGTATGTATGTTCTACCGTAGCGCCTAAACTACTAAACGGATTTTAATAAATTAGGTGTCAATAGATTCGTAAGAATAGACAGGGTGACATAGGCTATATAAATTCTTTTTATGACGGAATTTAAATGTCAAAAACTTACCTCAAAAAATATTAAATTGAGATAATCATAGCAAGTTTAGTATCAAATGAAAGGTCTTGGCGAGCACATTACAAATATGTATTATATTATAGTTTAAGTACACACAAAAATAAAATTCAAATAAAAAAAATAAGTTCAATAATCTAAAAATCGCGGTCTTAAAAGTAGAAAATAATCCTTGTCTGATATTCTTCGTAGTCGCATGCCACCTTGCTAATGGCAATTAGCAGCTGACTTCTGTATCAATGAGAACGCCATGAAGGAGCATCAGGTATCAGTGGCATACGACTACGAAGAATATCACACAAGGATTATTTTCTACTTTTAAGACCGCGATTTTGTTAGTAGTCGGGTTTTAGATTTTTGAACTTATTTTTTTTATTTAAAGGAGGACTTTTGGCCGAAAGGTGTCGTTTACCGACGTTTCCGAGGAAGGTTACGCGACACCTCGCAGCGAAACACGACGCCGACGTTACGTGTTTAGTTTTAATTACAGTTTAATGTTAAATATGTATTAGTTTGTTTTTTGTATTCTTATTATGTGTATTTTACTTATAGGCCTTAGTTGCCTGAAATAAAATGATTATTATTTTTATTTCTTGCTACTTCTTTTGTTGCTTTTATGCACATTCGCTGTTGCAAACATGACCAGACAAATATTTTTCTTAATATGTTATGGGCCTACTCTTGACTTTAATCTTGTACTGAGGACAGTGATGAGGTCGACGATGGAACGAGCTAACCCAAAAGAAGCCTAGAGTTAACATAGATTGGGTTCGTATGAACTTTGGAACACCGACGCAGCGCAGGCAGGAATTATAGTCCTTGGTTGTGTACATAATAAAAGATGTGGCAAAGCGCTTCTTGTGAATGTGTGGAACATCAACAAGTATAATATTATGGGTTCTTACCCATAGCAGGACGTTTGAACTCCCAATGGAAGAATAGAGATGAGCTCGTGGGACAGTACCTACACAGTCTGTAAAAGACCGAGAGACATGCAATTTTGTGTATCATTAAATTAGGTGTAAGTGGAAACATCAGAGTGTCGTGTGTGTGGTGTTTTCAGGTACAAAGGTACAAGGTACCTACATCAATTTTAGTTCAACAACTAACAAATAAAATCGCAAGAACGATAGACGTATTCTAGTCGACAAACAACCATAACAATGTTCACAATGTATAATCAGACTTTCGACCCCCTAAAATACGACTTAATATTACTGTTTCGGAACACCTCCCCTACATTATCGGATTATCTAGGTACCTTTTAGGCCACAGCTGTTATGCCCCACGCTAAAATTAAGGGGGCTCTTAACTGGGGAGCTTATTACCCGACTTAGGCGAGGTAGGTGCTGTGTTAACGGCCTCCTCGTGATTTGTTTGTACAATTCTGCGACAGTACCTATAAATAGTAATGCTTGCATAAATGGGTCACTGTGTCAGACACCGGATTTTAAATCTGTGAATATTAATGGTTACCGTAATCTTTGACAGCCTCGTTGGTTTAGTGGTGGCAAGCGCGACTGCTGAGCAAGGGGTCTTGAGTTCGATAACCGGATCGGGAAATGTGTTATTGGGTTTTTCCATCAGGTTTTTCTCAGTAACAGCCACGGAGTCTGGAATTGTGCCCGGTTGATGGCAATAGGCTTACCCCCTATTCATCATCATCATCATCAGCCTATAATGTTCCCACTGCAGGGACTCAGGCCTCCTCTCTAAGAGAAGGATCCCCTATTACATACATAATATAACTTTTTTTTTTTTTTTATTTATTATGGGCTTACTCTTGACCTCAATCTTGCCCTAAGGGCAGAGATGAGGTCGACAATGGAACGAGCTTACCCAGAAGAAGCCTATTTTTTTCTTATTGATTGGGGTTATAACTGGTGAAATGAGGGTTTAATGAAAGATATATTCTGTCTTTGTATTTCGGAGATATCAGATAAATCTATCATATTTTAACCACGGAGTGTGGAATTGTGCCAACTTGATGAAAATAGCGACCCTATAGCTGCCATCGCCAGACCTATAGCCTGACCTTGTGTTCAGCAGTCGTGATCGCAACCATTAGACCTCAAAGGTATTCAATGGAACAATTACCTATACTTCTAGGTTGGTATTATAATGTGATGTGCCTACTGAAGATATGTTCAATGTAAACCTCTTTGCATAATCAGCTCAATTCTGAAATCCACAGAAAATCGGAGGGTATCTAAAAATAACTTCACAGGAGACAAAGGAATAACGATAAAGAACTGTGGATTTCAAGTGCATTGCTTGTTACCTCAAGTACTCTTCCAAACTGGGACAAGCAGAGACAGAAATGTAGCTTATTTATTATCAATATACACCACATTTTAATATTGTTCACCTTTGCAAAGGTTTTTCATTAGGTAGGGCCAACTAAAAACTAACCAATAAAGTTTTTAGTTTATTAGTGTTTTCAGCGCTAGGCAAACAACGACTACCAAATAAGTTAAAAGTAAGCTGTTCGATTTTCGACGCTTGACTCAGCAGCTAGAGTTTAAAACCCCACAATGTAATAATAATAAGGCATTAATTTAGATGTCGTTTAACATTCCTGAAAACAACCAACACTTATGCGCTGGTGGTCGAGTGCAAGTTTGGAATAAATTAGAAGTCATACTAAAAACGGCACGGTTGGCGCAGTGGCTAAGTGATTGGACTGCTGCGCTGCGTGTCGCGGGTTCGATCCCCGCACGGAACAAATATTTGTATGGCCTGCAGATAGTTGTATCGGGTCTGGGTATTTGTGTATGTGACTTTCTATGTTTGTGAACGCACCCACGATACAGGAGAAATTCCTAGTGTGGGGCAACGTTTTTTCACACAAAAAAAAAACTTTGTTTTAATCAGGCGCGTGCTGAAGTTGGTTCAAAACTGTTAATGTTACATTTAATTCCCGAAGGATTACGCAGAAGTGTACCCAATTAGTACACTCACATTTTGGAAGTTATGTTTACGTGCCATTAAATAGGAGGCGAGTCTATTATTAAGTATACGTTTAGTTTAAGTATTATTGAGTTTATTATTTATTACACACTTAGAAATGCCCATTTAATAGAATAAAATTATTTATTTACTACCTACTACCCTCATCCGTGTGTCACTGCGGGGGGCCTACTGAAAACCAGCGCTGAGTGTTTTACACCCAGCATATGCTGGCTACCCTTTCGGTATGGGCATGCTCAGCGCAGTTGAGCTGTTTAATTAATTGTTAAGCTGTTTGTTGTTATTTGTTTATTATGTGCTGCTCTTTTGTGTTGCTGCTGTCCATTAGCGAATAAATACATATTCTATTCTATTCTATTTCCAAGAACCGGTCACAGACCCAATCTACATGGCTGCACTCGTGATACTAGATACTCGTGATAGACAAAACCCAACATCACTTTGTCCGCCCTGGGAATTAGCCCCAGGACTACATTCTCAGACAAGCGATTTTTTTAATAAAATAACTTTGAACCTAAGTCGAACGACCACATACAAGTACAAACCTATATTTTAAAATAGAAACAATTTGTTGCTACAGGCTACCTAGACTGTCGTCCACTATCCAGTAAATGACTATACTAGCAGCTATGTGAACAGGATCACAAGGGAAAACTGCCATCGGCCATTTCAATTCGCAGTAATAGTAAGAAATACGAAGAAAATTATTTTATTATACACCTTCAGTCAAATGATTAGAGTCAAGTCGTTTATTAAAATGATATGCGTGCAAACGTGTTATGTAGGACGCAGTACATAATTAAATTTTAAACGAATAGTAAGGAAATTGCAGCTAGCACTCTTTAAAACGGTTCGTAGAAATTAAAATCGATGAAGTAGACCGATAGGAAAATTGTTGGCATTTATTTTGATGTGCTATTAATTTATTTTATTGAAAATGCTTTGGCTTTAGTACGTATTTTCACAATATTTATTAATCCGTTTAGCGGTATTTTGAATAACACTGTGCTAGGTGTATAATTTGTCATTTCTGAACCTTATACTTAATAGTATGGTACAGGGGCTGCAGTCTCTACACTAATAACGACGCTACGAATGTCGCTAACTCGTTAAATCGTAAACTTTCTTTAATAGATTTTCAGCTTTATTTCAACAGCATAAGTTTGAAAATCTATTAAAGAAATTTGACATCGATACGACTTTGCGACAGATTTTTAACGATATTTAGTGTAGAGACTGCAGGCCCAGGACTACCTCATTGGTTTAGTTATCGCAATCGCAACTGCTGAGCATGAAGTTTTGCGTTAAATTCTCAGGCCCTGCAGTCTCTACACTAATAACGATGCTACAAATGTCGCTAACTCGTTAAATCGTAAACTTTCTTTAATAGATTTTCAGCTTTATTTCAACAGCATAAGATTGAAAATCTATTAAAGAAATTTGACATCGATACAACTTTGCGACAGATTTTTAACGATATTTAGTGTAGAGACTGCAGGCCCTGGTCAGGCAAGTTGTTTTTGATTTTTATCAGGAATTTCTCAGTAGTGGCCACGGAGTCTGCATATTATGTGCCCGGTTTATGGCAATAAGCTGGTCCTCTATTACACGATACTTAAACATTACAGGCGAAATATGGGTGTAGGTACTGGATAATGATCACCTCTACCTAACATTTCAAGAATTACAGGCGTGATGTTATATTGTTACTATAGTATGCCCACGTACCTTTTGTTAAACATCACAATGTGATTCCGTAAAACACATACAAAAAGATTCAAAATACCTGCATTCCTGCCCCACCGTCACAGTCACACAATAAAAAATCCAACAATAGTAAATAGTGCACAGTGTGAAAACTCACAAACAACACGGGCCCAAAGTAAATTCCACCTGAAAGAGAATTTTTTGGGAGGAAATTAAGAAAAATGCGGACAATGCCACGGGACGGAGTGGCCTTAAATAATAAAACACCAGCGAAATAAAGCACTATAAACTATTCAAAACCATTTCAGCTACTCACGTGTCTGTTACGATTTGTCGGCCTTTCCTGTGCCTGTTGTGTGGGATAAAAAGCTCTATCCCTCTTATATATTAGGGCTAAGGTCCCTTGGGTTCGATTTGCATTCCGCAATCAGGTGAGCGACGAGGGTCTAAGATTCACACATCTCAACAATTCCGAGTTTGTTGTTGACTGATTTTGGACGGTGGAGCAAAATGTTGTTTTACAACACCGATAAAAGCGTTGTAAGGAAAAGTTTGCGGTTTTGTTTGCAGTTGAAACGGAAAATAATGTATTTGTTGTACTTAGGAATAATGAGGTGGGTTATTACTTGTGTGAGGAACGAATTTAATGCATAATGGCAACAAGTACATGCTTTTTGGTATAATAAACATCACATAGCACGCATGTAAGCCCCGAAGGGGTCGGCTATAGTACACCAGTTTCACCAGTGTTAAATAAAACTATGTATTTATTTAATTGCAACCAGTCTTGTGCAGTTATGTTTAAGTCCCTTGTTATACCGAGCGAGCCTATTGCCATCAACCGCGCACAAATCCAGATTCCGTGGCTGCTACTGCAAAATTCCCAATGTAAAATTAGCAGTATAATTATGATGGTTGATGATGGTTCTAGGGGATCGGACAAAAAAAAACTAATTAGTCCATCAGATAGATTTCCAAAAATTATTGGACACGTATTTTTTCTTTTTTCACGTAAACTTAAAATGAAGACGATACAGTGCTTCGAAAACTCGTGTGACGTCATATGATAGTACATTTTGACGACACAAGTGACGTTTCAAGCCCCACTCCAAGATCTTTGACGCGTTTTATCTTCGTCATTTTTTATTGATTTGATAAAACAAAAAACACGTATTCAATATTTTTCGATAATCTAACTTACGGACTAAACAGAATCATATTATTTTGACCCAGTCCGATCCCCTATTATATTGCTGATATTTTCTACTTAAACTTTGATACGGTCTCGATATGCCTATCGAGACCATACCACAGTTTCAGTAGAAAATATAATAATACAGAAAATCGCTGACAAAGTGACTGCTGAAACTCTTTATTACCGAAGAAACTGCAACTTGCAAGACCATAAAACTGATCCTAGTTTTAAGACTCAATTTTATTTGTCAGAGTATGCGCTTTCAGTCGCAGACATTACTGAAAAATAATCTCGAGCACACATTAAAATTTTATTATTACTGTCCGTGCTGAAATTTCGAGATAAATAGAACCTATGCTCATACTGACCAAATATTATATGAAAAATATAATGTGTACAACTGAAATTGACATAAAATAAGAGTTCATAAAGTGTTTGGTTCATGCGACGCTTTAAATTTTGGGTTAACCTGCATGCTAACCAAAGCGATCATTTGAAGTATCGGTTTATACTTTTTTGGTCAGAAATCCGAAAATCACCTTTGTCCACGCCCTAACATGTTTAGATGCTAAGTGTGTTATTTTTAATGTTTTTTTTCTTAGCCTGCACTGTCACACTCCTGGGCAAAGGCAATTTTCAATGATTTGTCATTACAAAAATCATATCAAAAGATCGCTATTACCTTATCAAAAGTTCAGAGGTTAACTAAAAATAACATTAGATAATCAAACACATCTGGCAATTTCGCCGACAAAAATTAACAAGTGTTCGAGCGACGATCGCTTTACTTAAGACATGGCCTTATTCCCCGCAGCGAAATGACGTCAGAAGAAAAGACGCAGCGGTCCTATTTTGTTTTCGCCGAACCTGAATAATGTGCTCTACAAATAGATCACCCCATTTCTCTCATCCTGTATGTTTCACTGCCAAGCTGCAACCGCGGGTAGGCTGCTAATGTCGATACTTTACCCACAACATTTGTTATCTGTGCGAATATTATAAAGAGGTAAAACTTGTTTGTAAGTTTTTATGTAGGGGGTTTTCTCCAAGAAAAATGAAGACGGCACGCTTGGCGCAGTGGCTGAGCGATTGGACTGCTGTGCTCGTGGGTTCAATCCCCGCACGGAACAAATATTTGTATGGCCAACAGATAGTTGTTTCGAGTCTGGGTCTTTGGTTTGTGTCATCATCACTATCAGCCATAAGACGTCCACTGCTGGACAAAGACCTCCCTCATAGAACGCCATAACATAACGCCATTTGGTTTGTGTATGTGAGTTTAAATGCCTGTAAACGCACCCACGATACGACATGATTGTGGTAAACTTCCAATTGGATTTCATATTACCCAATACTAATTGTCTTGTCGAGGTCAGACAATCGCTCCATGTAAAATACTGGTATTCAGCTGCATCCAGTAAGACTGGAAGCTGACTCGGGAAAGTTGTTGGGAAAAGGCAAATGATGATGATGAAACTTTCAATGTCAATAATTACCACAAATACTCCTCTAATGACGTCATCTGTTGGCTACGTGTCAACGAACCGGCTCTATTTTGTTTCCACACACCATTGTAATATCTCTTATATGTTTTCGTACGCCGCCAGCTAAGATCCGCCGAAGGGCATATTGATAAACGGCCGCTTAGGTCTCGCGACATGCGTGCGAATATATCGCTGCGAATATTTCATGTTTAACGTCTGCCGGCTTCCAACAATGTTTAGTACACGATGCTTCCAGATTCTTCGCTAGGTTTTGTGAGTTTGGTGAATAAAGTCAGACTGATGTTGTAGTTGTGTTAGGTTTTTAGATGTTGTTTTTTTTGTTCGTATCTTGATTACAATCTATTCGGTAAGTAAGCTTACGACTAATCAAACTATACAAAACAAATTAAACTCTCATTGATCGGGAGTACTTTGAACTGGACTTGCGTAGCATAGAGTTTCATTAGAATACGAGGCTAGGTAACACTGGAATAGCTTAAACTACTGACGTTCGTTTTCTGCCAAAATTTCAAGTTTTTGCACCATTGCATAGTCAGAGCGAGCTGTTTCTCTCGTGATCGTTACAAGTTTCCACAATAGAAACACTTTGAAGCTTCCAGTGCTCTCTCTAACTTCTAACAAAAATAGCATTGTTAACCGCTCAACTTACTAAACTACGTTTACTCAAGTACGATTGAATCGATTAGTGTAGGTAAACTAAAGTTACGTATCGTAAAGTTAAGTATCGTTTAAATGCATAGCAAATACGAGCTAGGTTCCTTGCGTGTCCTTAAGCCATTAGAAGTAAATATTTAAAAAAAAACAATCCATTTTAAGCTCCAATCAAGGATATTAAACGCATTTTGCTAAAAATAGTGACAATATAACATGAAAGGTTAAGCAGCGGTGTACCTACCTAAACTACACCCACATTTGGTGAATTATGTTTAAGCCCCATAATATAGGGGACGCATCTATTGCCATTAGTCGGCCACAAGTCCAGACTCCGTAGATGCTACTAAGAAATTCCTGAAAGAAAACCCAATAACTCTTAGTTCAACACAAGAATTGAACCTTGTGCTTCATGTTCAGCAGTCGCCCTTGTAACCACTACACCAATGAGGCAGTGCATCAAGCCTTTGGAGGTAAATATATAAATAACAGTCGTAGCTGGCCCTATTAAGGATTGTTAAATTTAATTTTGTAGTACTAGACAGTGATGGTTGTTCAAGTGGAATTAGATCGATAGAATTTACAGAATTAGTAAGTATCCAATGATGACATAGGTCAGGTTCTATAAATAACTTAATAGTAAGTTCTATTTGATATCGATACGCCCAGTACGCCCACCCGATCATATTAAGCAGACAAATTTATTATACTTTGAGACCCCTAGGGAAAAGACCTAGTGATGTTTTGTGTTAGGGTAGTTGGTATGAGAAACTTGGGTCAAACAACTAAGTCACAAGAGTCAAAAATAACCGGTGGATATATACATATATACACAATACTTAGAAACTTGAGTCAAACAACTAAGTCACAAGAGTCAAAATTAACCGGTGGATATATATAGACACAATACTTAAAGCTGGTTTTGCCACACATTACCAGCTCACACGTCATTACCCATTTAATCAGATACCGAAGCATTACCGAAGCCGAAGATCTACAGTACACCCACCAAGTTATTTCAAACGGGTTTGCCAACCCCAACATACCTAGTTGAAAGAAGACTTGGCAGTTGACGATTTCTTCTCTAGCAAAACTACAGACCACAGTCCAGTAATATTTTTTGTCTTCACAATTGTTCTCCTCGTCATAACGACTTTTCTTAGAACCTTCTAATTCCGAAGGTATTTAGTGTGAAAGTTCTAACTTCTTCACAAGGTTTTAATGACCTCTTTTTAAATACCTCCACGAAACGCATACAATTATTTTTTCCATCAGATTAATAGTTTGAGTGATTTACATTGTTGCGAGTTACAATGCTTTGAGTTGCGATTTTTCACTCAAAAAAAAAGTTATAGCAATATTTTTTAGTTTGATATGCAGAATACTTGGTTGACGGGTCCGTTTACACCTTATCACATAAACTCATGTTTGCTCCCGTGGCACAAACCACAGAAAGCCCGGTTTTGAATCCATTGTTATTTCACATTTGGCACACATCGGGAACAAGCGTTTCAATCTCTTTTCTCGTCACCCCTTTCGAGAGAGGCGTTGATTTGATCCCACAGGGAACCAAGCCGCTAAGTAACTTACCACAGCAATTACAGATAATGTACTAAAGTACATCTAAATTCACAGCATACTTATCTCCAACGAGCGAAATAATGCAAAATATTATAAGGGAGCGTCGCAAACCCTCGTGAGAGTTACGCAGAGCGATAATGTTCGATTTAAGAAGGTTGTAAAATATTTTACGATGGCTGCCAGCTATTCTGAGCCGTTGAGACGCACTCCCTTGCCAATTATAACAGATGTTCAGGTATTTATTTGTAATTTTAGGTATTAGAATGTAATGGGAATAGGGATAACTATTGTGATTATATTTTTGAGTTTGATACAGAAGCTCGTGGCTAAATACAAATATCCTCTGTGGCTGATGTTCGGGTGTAGCTACGCTTGTTTCAGTTGGATATCCGTGGATGGGTGACGACTAATTCCATGCCGAGTTTCCTCCGTGCCTTGGAAAGCACGTTAAACCAAGTCCGAGCTGTCAGTTTTTTAGATCTATGACAGACGTTACACATGCTTATTTCATAAGTTTATGGGCTTATTTTAAAAACTGTTTTTTTTTCTGTGAAATTGACAGGGTTTTGCAATTTCTTGAAAGTCCCTTGATCAATTTTTAACAGAGTTTTTAATTACGTTTTTTCGGTGTATATAAATTATGATGTCAAAGAAATTGTTACTTTTACTAATATCAAACAAGATTTTCTTATCCTTAAGATATTGGTAAACGACATGTCCTTACAGATGACACATAAATTAATGAAAACGAAAGTAATTTATGAAGCACATTGAAGTAAAAAGAAGGTATGAGGGATTTCTATTTATATTAGGTAGAGACCTCTACTTTTAATATTGTTTTCAACAATGTTCGATAAGCATGAAATTATCATAAACCTGTACTTGGAGAAAAAGCCTTTGTTACCTAAAGATATCATTCCTAATTACTAATGATATGATACTAACTTTTGCTCGCGGCTTCGCTTCCATCATGTACGGAATGCACTCATGGGAACGTTTTAAATATAGCCTAGCCTATAAACACTCGGGTATAATTTAATTTCCCGGATCAATAGTTCCGAAGATTATAGATAAGAGATAAAACTTGTTTTTAACTTTGTATGTAGGGGCATACAAAGTTACAAACAAGTATTACCTCTTTATAATATAAGTAATTAGTATAGATTTGTATAATATTGTTAAAGTGCTTTGTTATTAATAAGGACACAAAAAATTTCTCTCATAGTTAACAGCCTACAATCTCAAAGAGCTGGTTTGAGCACCGAAATAAGCGTTTGCAATAACTTCATAGCTGTCAGGTACAAGCCTCCAGAGCTACATTCATTCCATTTATCTTCGCTAGTTCGCACAATCCCAGTAGATGCAACATTTACTTGCTGCTTAATACCAAATACACATTTATCAAATTTTAATTGCAGTTTAGTACACAATTTTAGTAAGTTATATGCTATATTAATTTAGTTTTATTTTCAATTAGACTTCACAGCTATTTATCATCATCATCTTCCACGTTATTTGGTTTGGGGTCGGTGCAAAACGTGTTTTCCTTCCATTCTCCCCTGTCCTTTTATTTCTTTACATCATTCTCATTCAATCCACAATATCGCGAACTTAAACGACATCATCCGACGTGCTCTTGTCGCCGTCGGCGTACCAGCTGTTTTAGAACCCCATGGCTTGAAACGCGACGATGGCAAGAGACCGGACGGCATGTCTTTGTTTCCTTGGAAGATGGGTAGGCCTTTAGTGTGGGACGCAACATGTGTCGATACTCTTGCGCCATCACATCTTCCAAGTTCATCGTGCTGCGCAGGTGGAGCCGCTGCGGCTGCTGAAAACCTCAAGCGGCGTAAATATAGTAACCTTTGCGGAAACTATATTTTCGAGCCGTTTGGGGTTGAAACTCTGGGGCCGTGGGGTCCGAGTGCTCATAGCCTGTTTAAAGAAATCTCGAAACGATTAGTTGACGCTTCTCGTGACCCAAGGGCTGGCTTTTATCTTGGCCAGAGGCTAAGTGTTGCCATACAACGAGGCAATGCCGCCAGTCTTTTGGGCACATTACCGGCTGACAGCGTTGAGGAGCAGTATTTCGATGCCATTTAATAGTTTATTGTTAGTTTAGTTTATTTTATAGTTTTTAATTAATTTAATATGTATTCCAATAAAGATCCACAATTCTTTTATTTGGTCTTTCTCTACTTCTCCATCCGTCATTTAGCTATTTATGATAGACAAAATATATAGGTTTAACATCTTTCTGACAGTAGGTACCAATTTAGATCCAGATTTCTGGCCTAACTGCAATACAAATGGGGCGTCATCGTGACATAAATGCTAGGAAACTTGATCTAGGGACATTGTGTTCTATATATTTTAGACATGAACACGTAATGAGGTGTAACTACAATGTTTTAGATACTACTTATACCGACTGGCTCCCAGGTTCAGTGCAAAAAGTAATCGTAATAACAGGAAAACCAACAAAACATAAACACTAACCTCCCCACGACAACCAAAGTCCAAAATCCATAAAGACAATCATATTTCCCATTTCACCAATCAGATGATCAGCCTATGATTATAAAGCTATAAGGATTATAATTACCAAGTCAGTAAACAGGTTTACGAGTGAAATGCGCCACAGCGGCAATGCTTGAATAAACATGAATCATGAACGGTTTTACGGCGTTGGAATTCGACCGATATCTGCCTGTAGGGTTGGCATATTTAAATTGAGAAAGAACCTGCTTCAGGACTATTTCAATGGCTGATTGTTTGAGGAAAATTTTGTGAAATAATGATTATTCAAATGCATATTACGTCCATTTTCTTCTCAAATAGGGTAACCCAAACCTCTAACTAAGCCTAGGAAGTCTTTCTGATTTAATCTTTTGTAATTATGCACGAGTTGTAATTTTTACAGTACTGTGACCTCTTTTACAGCATAAAAGAAAGTAAACTTTAATACGTCATGGCAAGAAAAACCCATCGAGTTACTTTAACCTTTAAAGTAAACGAACTATTTTAGTAACACTCCGCTTGGAGGTGAAGAATTTGTCCCCGGAAGCGACGAAACACCAAATCCTGTGGACAAAAACCTTCTTTAAACACTAAACACTTGAAAAAAATACTACTCCTACTTGGCCAGTTTTTAAATCGTGATGATAGCAGAGCCTTCAGCCACTTATTCAAGACATAGACACTTAGACAGTCGCGTCTGCGGGACTATTTGAAAGAGATACTGAGGCTCCGGATCACCCGGAGGACACGGTGGAGCACACTGTGGAGGCGTGCCCTGCTTGGGCGGAGCCCCGCCGTGTTCTCGTAGCGGCGATCGGCGGCGGCGACCTCTCGCGCCCGGCTCTGGTGCAAGCCATGGTCCGGGGCGAGGAGGAATGGGACGCCGTCGCCTCCTTCTGCGAAGCAGTGATGCTAGCGAAGGAGGTGGCGGAACGAGAGAGGGAGAGAACCTCTCAACGTCCCAGCCGCCGCGGAAGGCGCTCCGGGCGTCGGGGGTCACGCGATGACCTCCGGCCACCGTAGACGCGGGCCTGTGGACGGTGAGTAACGGGCTAGCTCGCCGTCCGGCCGTCGTCATGACGGCAACAGACCGTGTCGGCGGCGCGTACGTGTTCCACGCGCGCCTCAAAGAGATGTCAGCAAGGAGGGGCCCGCAAGGGCCGACGCCCGTCGGGGCTGTGGATATCGAAAGGTTACCGCGGCTCCGACACAAGGGCGAAGAAGAAGGAACATGGGTTTGGTTTTTAGTCAGTAGAAGTCTGACACTCCCCTTCGCTCTGCCCAAGAGCGTGGGGGGTTATGCGATGATTTTCCACCCACCAAAAAAAAAAAAAAAAAAAAAAGGCTCCGGATCACAAAGAGCTAAGAAGGAACATGGATTTGTTTTAATCAGTAGAAGTCTGACACTCCCTTCCGCATCGCCCAGATTGGGAGGAGTCATTTGATGATTTCCCATCAATGACATCATCTACCTACATGTGGCTTAACCGTCGATTTTGAAGATACTCGAAGAGTACCAAATGCCATCCCTAAACCACGGTTCGAGAATATCCTTGGATAATACCTTTACATTTAGCGGTTCACTTGTTAATTTCGTTTCGGGTTTGAATGATGTGGTAGCAAATGCGTTACGATTGATAGCGTAATTCACAAATCAGTTCAATCAAATTGCTTCAGGTTTTTTGGTATAGGGGACACTTTTACCTTCAGCATAAAACAACAATATGATATAACATTTTTATTTCTCTATAAAAATGTAACAGTTTTAAATGTGTAGAATTAACGTTACATAACATAACAAATGTAATCCCCAAAGGGTACGGCAGAGGTGTAGGTATCTGAAAGTACACCTACATTTCGCTAAATATGTTTAAGTTCCATGTTAAAAGGGGCGGGCCTATTACCATCAACCGTCCACAAATTCAGACTCAATGGATGCTTCTGAGAAATTCCTAATGAAACAGTATTACTCGTAAATGTTACTTATTTTCTATAAAGTAGCGCTGTCCTACTTCGTGTTATTGGAATCTTGAATACTTAATGATTGAGAAAGTGGTGTGAATTTCATCGAGGTTATAAAATGTTTCACACCTATACCATAAACTCACGCCATTATCTCATGGGGGTAGATAGAAACTACAGAACACTATATGCTTCGATCCTTGCATATACCTTTTACCTCATCGTTGTGCATACATCTAGTTATAAATGCACACCGGTTGCGAGTACTACGCACCTGACCCTTTCTAAAGAATCTCACCAATTGGATCATTTTAAGTCCTTCCATTTCCGGCGTTTCCACTAACATCTGCCCTATAAATACTTTGTGTTGGTCGCCTTTCACTCATCCTCTTCACATGAAAAAACCATCTAAGCATACTTTTTTCATTTTTGCTACTCTTTTTAATATTACAACTTTGTTAATTTATCATTATATTACATTTACTTAGTGCTCAAAATGTCAATGAAAAGGTCCCAATGTGCTTTATATTTTAAGATCGTAACTCGAAATGAAAGCATCAGCATAAAAAAATAAAAGAGCCCTGTAATGGCACCCCGCTCGATGGGCATCATAAAATGTCCTTTGCTTTACTTCAATGAGAAATTAGCTTTCACGTATTTTTTTAGCTTTAGCATTTCGTGTTTTTGTTACACGTAAAAAGGTTTAAGTCCTTCATATGGGAACAATGAAATGAAGTTAGCTGCTGTTGCCATTACTACGACTGGTTCTGTTTTTGTTAAAGATTTTTAATGATTGGAGGAGATCGTGGCTTAATTATAACTGCCGCTCTAGGCTGGTCCATCGATGGGTGACCATTCATAACATACCGATTTTCTTCCGTTCCTCGGAAGGCACGTTCAGCTGTTGGTCCCGGCTGCCATAAATAATTATTTGGCAGTCGTTAAAGGTAGTCTGACAATCATTCTTACCATATGGTATCTATAACCCAGTTCTAACTGGGTTGTGGAGGTCAGATAGGAAATCACCCTATGTACAAAACTGGTATCCAGCCACATCCAGTTAGACGGGACTCGATCGATGATGTTTATTTCTACACGGCATAATACCTACAGTATTTCCAAAAGCAGCCAAGAAACTGTTAACTAAGCAATCGCAAAACAAAAAAAAATACCTACCACGTATACAATAGATTGATATATTAGTCCATGTGCTTTTCAACCAGAAACCAAGACGCCTCAAACGTTATCAATTTGTCTTATCGACACAATTAGCACGATACCATTTGCATACAAAAAGAACACATAAAGATAAGCACCATTACAGCCAGAACTGTCTTCTGTCACGTAAACATTTAAATCAGGAGAATATACGAACAAACAATGGGTGTTTAAATCACGACGTCATGTTTAACGTTGATAATATAGCCAATCACGAGTCCCGATACCCATGATATTCGCGGTTCGCGAGACGAAACGGCGCGTGATCCGAATTTGGAACCGCGAGATAACGCCTGTCGAATCAGATTTGAATATGAATAGAATATTAATGAAAAACTTGTTCCCGACTATCAAGAATCGTTGGTGATTTGTTTTGCGTTTCCCTCGTGTAGATAAGAGTTAAGCCCGCGAGAATAGATTCCCTACGAAAGGGGAGACTTGGATTATCTCGTGAAAATTGGTAGGTTACGTAAATAATTTAGGTTTACTACATCACATCTACGTGAACGATAAATTTTCGTTTACGTGAACTTAAATAAGCTATGGAGATGACGCTCTCGCTTCAAGGATTTTGTTGTTCAATAAGAATTTAGGAGGTAATTTCGTTACACGGAAACGGTCTAATTATAGTTGTTTCCTGATTGTTTCGTAAACAAGTTTCTATCAACAACGAGCAAATTATGCGAGCTTTATAAGGAAATGAGTTTACGTTCATATTACACATGAAAATTACTTTATTTTGTATCAGGTTTCCTATACCTTTTACTTTGATAGATACAGTAGAATGCGTTCAAAAGCTTTCATTATTGATCATAATTATTTACGTAGATATGTCCGGCTCTCTTCGACTTGGACACGATCGTCCTAAATTCTTTCTTTCCTGTATTTACCCTCTGCCAGGCAAAGGGTTCTCCCAATTTCTTCCATGTGCTCTTTTTTCGTGGCATTCTCGATCCTGCCCTCGCGGTTCGCATCATCATCCGTCCGAAGTTCTTAAAGTTATTAATTTATTCGCGCCATTTACCACAGTCAAAGCTAAAAAACACAAATATAAAAGTATTCATAATCAAAGTCACTAGTTCACAACTATTACAAAGTCTGCAAATGAATAATATTAAAGAATAAATTCAGTTTATACTCCTTCATCTTACCGTCCTCTTCACAAACACTATCAGGAACTGTTTTCAGTTTACTTTAAACAGTTCACAATTCTGTAACTAAGATGGTCCTTCTATCTATCCAAACAGTCCCCTCGCTAAGCTGTTAAGTACAATTTTATAACTTTGCCTTCAATTCCATTCGCTCTCACAGCCATCGAGTCATTTGTAAAGTTCTCTGAGTATTTAGTAAATGCAAAGAAAATAAAATTCATAGTAGGTAATTAAGTAGTGAGAACTTTTCGAGGCGAAATAAATTTTCAAAAGTCGAGCTTTCGACATTGAGCAATTGCCATACTTTATGCTAAGCTACGGTTTTAATTACTACTGAGCACTTTGAAGTTCACCGCTGTTACTTAAAAGGCGTGCAAGATTTTTCATGTTCAAAATTATGCGCCTTTTTTCATGGAAAGTATTTTGTTTTTTCTTTTTATCCGATGAGTCCCTTTAAACTCTTTATTTTTTCAAATTATTTAAAGTGAGCAAGTACTTCTTTAGCATTTAAAATTCGAAATCAAGAGTAATTTATTCAAATTATACTGAAATCAGCACTTTTTGCACAACAAAGTTAGGACGAAAAACTGGAGGAACAAACTCCCCAGTAATTCATTTGTTAGATTAGAACATGATTCTATACAACAGTGTGTAAGATATCAACAAAGAACCCGTTTTCATAAAATTATGTACTCCAGCAAAAATAAAGCCTTCAGGCATGAAAAGGTTGCTCACTTACACGTGCAACATAGGGTTATACATAATAGCAGTAACTTAAAATCACAAAATTGATAAAGTAAAAAAGAAAATACAATATTTTTTTTTATTAATTACAGTAACAAAAACCGTTCAACATCGGTTAAATTCATAATTGAAGAGTTAACAAGACAGAAATGGTAATTAAAATAGTTTTAAAAACATCCAAAAACTAGCTTTATCTTTTACCACCAAAATGTGGTTTTATTTTATTGGCTGATGAAAAATGCATAGGTTTCGGTCCTCCCTTATCCTAAAAGGAAATTGTGAAGTGTCAACCATCCCTTCGGCACTCGGAACCATTGGCAAATGGAACATGTGGGTAAAGACAAGTGCTTCGGAAACACCTTCGTTGTTTCCAGTCGAGTTATTTCGGAAACGTTACATATTTATTATGTTTGTATTTATCTCAAGTTTGGGAAGAGAGGCTTTGTTATGTTGAATTGGGGATCGGTTCTTGGAAATGTATTTGTACGTAAACCCAAGATGCGGTATTAGTTAAGTATTATTCGAAAATCAGGCATAATAGGACAAAATAGATACCTACGTTTTGAAACCAGCGGTGGCTGTCTTAAAACCATAAATTTTGAAGACATGTTTGTGACATCTACCCACCCGCACTGGGCCCCCGTGGTGGATTATAAGCCCATCCCTCTCCTAGAGAGGAGGCCTGAGTCCCTGCAGTGGTAACATTATACTGATGATGATGAGATACCTACTAGGTTGCCGTTATCATGTCATCAGCTTAGTCTTTTTCCAAGTATGTTATGCTCGGCTTCCAATCTAACTGGATGCAGCTTGAATACTATTTTACATGGAGCGACTGCCTATCTGACCTCCATAACCCAGGAAGCACTGGGTAATACGGTAACCCTTGGTAAGATTGGTTGTCAGACTTTTGGCAGACTGACTGACTCACTAACTACTTGTAACGACACTCGAAGATCTACAAACGACTGCGGGAACCGATGGCAAAACGTGCTTTCTGAGGTATGGACGAAACTCGGTATTTATTTGGTGGACACCCGTCCAAAGACCAACCTAGACAAACGCAGCTATACCTAAAGATCGATCCGTGCGACTGTTATTTACTTAGCAATGAAGTCTTTTTTTACGGATGGAAATCATCAAATGACTCTTTCCGTTCTGGGCGGAGTGGAAGGGAGTGTCAGACTTGTAGTGACTAAAACCCCCATGTTCCTTCTTAGCCCTTTTGTAGTTTGGTCCCGTTCCAGTGCCTATTTGTCTCGGAGAGTCCTCACGAGGACCTCAGGTTACCAACATGTGCGATCGTATTGATATACTATGCCTTATCCAAACTACATATAATAAGGGTAGCTTCCAGTCTCACCAAATACAATTAGTTGGATTTACGTAAAACGATAACCATTTACTCACTCATTTAAAGACTATTGTCTAATTATTCTTGTAGTGAGATTAACGCCTATCATTAAATGTTAACGATTTCGTAATTTCGGTCTTGCGTAGCACTCGTAGAACAGTTGCTACGTTACGTGCTACGATAATGTGAATTGAACCTAAACGTCTTCATAAGCAATGAGCAGTTACTAACTGTTACTATTCAAGCGTAATGTCATAGAATAAGAAATTATTATAGAAACGAAAGAAAATAGGTACGATGACAGTGCGGCAATGTAAAGCAATTTTCAAACCTTTCATAACGCAAGAGTACTTATTTACCCAATATCAATGTACGCAAAATACGCACTTTAGACGTGGAGTTGTGGACATTAGCCCGTTATACTTATACTTATACCCAATATCGTGGCATAATGGTGGCAATGCTAAAGGCAGAAAATTAAGAAAGTAACTTAACATCGCGCCAGTAATCCCCGAAGGGTTAGACAAAGGTTATTATAGTACACTCACAATTCGCCAGTTAAGTTTAAGTCTCGTGCAATAGGGAAAAAGCCTATTGCCATCAACCGGGCACAAACTCAGACTCCGTGCCTGCTATTGTTTCTTATGAATCGGTTTCTTCTAGGCAAGCGAGCTCCATCTTAGGCCGCCTCATTACTTCACGTAAGGTGTGTTGCGGCTACATGAGTGGCGGGCGGAGGCGCTACACCGGGGGGTCACTCTGCTGCCGCGGCACGTTGCTGCGCGGCGGACAGACCTGTACGATCTCATGGCGGCATGGAGACAGCGACTGTCGCAACCCCGTTTAGGGCACGCCACGATAGCGGCGGTAAGTCCCCTCTTTGAGGAGTGGCTAGAGAGGAGCCACGGCGCCCTCACCTTCCGTCTGGTCCTCACCGGACACGGATGTTTCGGGAGGTACCTGTACTAAATCAGGCGGGAGGAAACGCCCGGATGCTTCCACTGCGAGGATCGACCGGAGGACACGGTGGAGCACACAGTGGAGGTGTGACCTGCTTGGGCGGAGCCCCGCCGTGTTCTCGTAGCGGCGATTGGCGGCGGCGACCTCTCGCGTCCGGCCCTGGTGCAAGCCATGGTCCGGGGCGAGGAGGAATGGGACGCCGTCGCCTCCTTCTGCGAAGCAGTGATTCTAGCGAAGGAGGTGGCGGAACGTGAGAGGGAAAGAACCTCTCGTCCCAGCCGCCGCGGGAGACGCTCCGGGCGTCGGGGGGCACGTGATGGCTTCCGGCCACCGTAGACGCGGGCCTGTGGACGGTGAGTAATGGGCTAGCTCGCCGTCCGGCCGTCGTCATGACGGCAACAGACCGTTCGTGTTCCAAGCGCGCCTCAAAGAGATGTCAGCAACATGGAAGGGGCCCGCAAGGGCCGACGCCCGTCGGTGCTGCGGATTATCGAAAGGCATAACGCGACCTCGGCACAAGGGCGAAGAAGGAACATGGGTTGGATTATAGTCAGTAAAAGTCCGACACTCCCTTCCGCTCTGCCCAAGAGCGGGGGGGGGGTTATTTGATGATTTTCCACCCACCAAAAATCAATCAATCGCACTAGCCAAGTGCAAGCGTACTTGCACATGAAGGATTCCGTACCATCGTAGATATTGAGAGATTTTTCATGTTATTTTAGAACCATAGACTTCATATAGGTTTTCCTGTAATCTATAAGTGTTGAACTAATTTCTGTTTCATTGTCAAAAATTTTGGGTCAGTAGTTTCAGAGATAAGGGGGGAGGGGAATAATCGGAGAGGCAGACACACGAGTAATCCTATAAGAGTTCCTTGAGTGCTGTATTTCAATAATTCCCAGCTTAACCACTTGATTTAATCACAGAGTGGGATTTGGTCCGACTCAATGGAACTTTAAAAATAAGCTTCTTACGCCTAGCAGAGGTAATTTAGAATTTGTTTATGTTTTGTCGCGCTTCTATGCATTCATAATCTATGGTGCTGTATGTTCTTCTGTTATATATAAGTGTTTATGTAGTATGGTCATAGTAAAGTCGTGCAAGCGTGTTCGATACGGTTGTTCATGCATGCTCCATAGAACCACTTATGTGTGACTATGTGGTTGACCTGAGACCTTCCTGACATGGCTAATAAATTTAATTATCCTGACATCACTCCTGTAATCCCAGCAGGTATAAACAGAGGTGTTAATAGTACACCCATATTTCGCCAGTTATGTTTAAGTCCCATGTAATAGGGGGCGAGCCTATTGCCATCAACCGGGCACAAATCCAGATTGCGTGGCTGCTACTGAGAAATTTCTGATGGAAAAACCCAATAATATTTTGCCTAAACCGGGAATTGAACCCAGGACCTCATTCTCAGCAATCCGATTACGACCACTCGACCATCGAGGACATACTACTGCACATATTTAATCAGGTACAAACCCTTTTTAGAGCGTTGGAATGTCAAGTTTATTTAATATACAACAAAAAATGCTTAGTACGCCAAAAGCATTACAATCAAATTAATGTAAAAGACGCGTCCAGTTTTTCTTGATTGTAATTTTAATAAATGGTTTTCAAATAGAAAAAAAAACATACCAATCGAATTGAGAACCTCCTCCTTTTGGGAAGTCGGTTAAAAAGGAAACTTTCAACCATTAAACACCACAGTTTTTCTCAGAAACGTATTCAGGCATTATTAAATCAATACATACAAAGAAACATCCACAATATAAAGGCAACATTTCAATAATTAAATTGTTGAATATTAACAGAATACACAATAATACAAATTATATATCTGTCAGTGAAATGTTCATTGGTATTCGACGATCCATGAAGTACTCGTACCTTAGGGTATTTGGGCAAACAACACTGGCAAACCTTCACGCTGTTGGCTACAGTCAACAATCAGGTATACAGTTACCATAACATGTATTATGCACCGTCTTCGGGGCGAATATTCAAACAAAGGAAATTGTTTGATGTTCTCGCAGAAGATTTTGTTCGTATGTAAGAATGGACATTGTTTTTTTTGTATGGATGTTTTTGTTTATTAGACAAGTAGCGGATCAAAAGGGAAGTGGAAATTGAAACACAGACTTTTGTTTTGTACCTACCGTAGCCTAAAAACGGACATAAGAAAAGCCATAGGTTTTCACAGAAGCTTTAATCACCATTTAACATATACCACCTTATTACAAAAGGTAATTAAACCTGGTTTAACTTAGACTTGGTTTATCTCGCATGACGTCTCACTTCAATAGTATTCAAAAGAAAGTGATAGCATTTAAGATAAACCAAGTCTAAGTTAAACCAGGTTTAATTACCTTTTGTAATAAAGCCGATATAGTCTTCTCTGGTTCTCGTTACTACCTGTTCGGTCGAGTGGTCGCAAGCGCAACTGCTAAGCAAGAGGATTTGGTTTCGATTATCGGGTCGGGCAAAGTGTAATTGGGTTTTTCATCACGAATTTTCTCAGTAGTAACCACAGAGTCTGGATATGTGCCTGGTTCATGTCAATTGGCTCACCCCTTACTACATGGGACTTAAACATAACTTAAACTAATGGAAAAATCAAATATCACTTTACACAACCCGGGAATCGAACCCACTCACACAGTCCACCGTTAACTAGTCAAATAAATAGGACGGCACGGTTGGCGCAGTGGCTAAGCGATTGGACTGCTGCGCTGCGTGTCGCGGGTTCGATTCCCGCACGGAACAAATATTTGTATGACCTACAAATAGTTGTTTCGGGTCTGGGTATTTGTGTATGTGAGTTTAAATGTTTGTGAACGCACCCACGATACAGGAGAAATTCCTAGTGTGGGGCAACGTTTTAAAAAAAAAAAAAAAATTGGCTCACCCCTTATTACATGGGACTTAAACATAACTTAAACTAATGGAAAAATCAAATATCACTTTACACAACCCGGGAATCGAACCCACTCACACAGTCCACTGTTAAATAATCAAATAAATCAGATTAACACAATATGTAAAACACACACAAATTAGCAATTTTACCTGTTTATATTGTATTAAGGTAATTACAGAATATTGGTGCTGTAGCGAAATGCTTTTAAGCTGCATTAGACTTTAAGCCACACTATAACCATTAGTTTTTAGTGTTAACGATTTAAAATTAACATACAATTATGTAGCTTGTGAATATGATAATTATGATGTGTGATAAGCTGCTTAATATTATGGATGGATGGTCTCGTTGGTCTAGTGGTCGGAGCGCGACTGTTGACCATGGGGTTCGACTCTCAGGTCGGACAAAGTATTTAATTTTGATTTTTCATTAGGAATTTCTTAGTTGCAGCCCGGGAGACTGGATTTCGTCTTTCTTTTTTTTTTAAAAACGTTGCCCCACACTAGGAATTTCTCCTGTATCGTGAGTGCGTTCACAAACATTTAAACTCACATACACAAATACCCAGACCCGGAACAACTATCTGTAGGCCATACAAATATTTGTTCCGTGCGGGGATCGAACCCACGACACGCAGCGCAGCAGTCCAATCGCTTAGCCACTGCGCCAACCGTACCGTCAAATTTGATTGACGAATTTGATTTGTGCCAGATTTATGGAGACTTCATCACGATTTATCACAATTGACTACGATTTTTTTCTTCACCAAAGCAAGGTGATAATAATTCAATACGAACATGAATCTAAAAAATCAAAGATCTCTTGATAGAATCCCTTGAAGCGATTTTGGGTTCTAAACTAGTATCTATGACTAGGCAGCTCGACAGTCATATCACTAGACTATCATCACTTTCATTTAGAATAAAGCATTTCTTATATTTATTAATACCAACCTGTACTTCCAAATCATAAAATATTTTAGACCACAGCCAACACACACTGTCTTTAATAAAAGCAAACACAAATTCCCAATACGTATTCAATATTGTTCAAAAGCAATCTCTACCTAAACTTCTTCATAAACTAATTACAGTAAATAAACAACAAAAAAACACACAGTAAATAAAGCCAACAGAATTAAAAAACATGCTTTCCATGTTATGTTTCTCAAGTTTTCTTTCATCCACTTCAGGGGGCCAATTCTCGATTTTCGACATTTATCTCGAGTTCGAGTTCGTAAGTCTATCTCTATGTCTATCAAAAATATCTCTATCTCTACCAAAAAAATTCGAATTGAGCAGAATTCCGTATTCTCAGTCAAAATAGAAATAAATGTCACGAAAATGTCGAGTCGAGTGAAGCTAATGTTACCATTATGAAGAATCGCGCGTTCCGTTTTAGGTAGCTATGAGTGAATGAATGATTTTGTTTTAGAACGCTGACTAAACCTAACTATTTAAGTATAAAAGAAAGAAAGAAAAAGTATTTATTGGTTTCACAAACAAACAAGTAAACATAATTATGAGAAACACTTAAAATTAGGACATAATTTATATATTAAATTTGAATAAGTCCCGTGCAAAGCCAAAGTAAAACGAAACGTTTAGTGTAAAAATAATGAGTTTGACAGCTGACTGTCTGTCAGTGACTAATAAAATTATGAAGCAAACAATTATTTACCTTCGTTTTAAGGTCTATTTTAGTGGTATCCTGAATTACAGAAGCCAATAGATCTAAGTATTAGAACCCTTATTAAATCTTTATTTAGTCTGAAGTTTTTAATGACTTCTGTTTCGCTCAAGTCGTAAATATCGACGGCGGTATAGCTGTTGTCGCCGTGTATTGGCCAGTTGCTCGCCACTTTCCAACAACTCCGAGATAAAAATGCTAATAAACTCGTCCATCTTTCAGTGGTTTCAAGTCCAATCGTAGGTACACAAATGACAGAGTCTGTCTGCGCGAAGGTCGTCGTTTCAAGAAAACACAATGCACAAATCAAAGAGTATAAATCGAATTTGAAGTATGAGATGCCAAGCCGTATTTTATTTAAAAACTAAAGAAAAGAAAACACAGTGTACAATCCAAAACTCAACAAATTCACTCAGACATGACGTATCTATATAATCGACATGACATCTCTACTGCTCAGAAGCACTCGACATGAACTCTAACGTTAGCCTTCGACAAATGTCGAATTCGACATCCCCAGAATAGCAACTTTTAAAATTTCTCGAAAAAATGACGTCATTAGAATTTTTTCTCGAGTTCGACACCATCTCTAAAACCGAGAATTGGCCCCCAGGAGCTCAAAAGGGGTTCGCTGAAAAAAGCAAGCGTTATGCACAAAAGAGAAATACACCCAGCAACGTATTTGTGTTAGCCTTTCTAATAAACAACACGAGCTTACGAATAACAATAGAAATGTAATGGAAACAAGCATGTATAAGATTGAAAGAATTGTTGTATTAATAGAATGTGGGCGGGCCATGGGATGAGCGACTTACAGTCTTGGACAGGGAAAACGAGTCACTTTTTGTGCCGCTAAGTCACTTACGTTAGATCCTTACTACATAATGTTTCGTAAAGTTTGATAAATGCCATGCCACTTATTTCAAAACTATAATTAATAATTGTAAACCTACTATTTGCATGGGACGGTAAACGGCAAAACTTGATTATAAAAGAACGTCTATGTACCTATTACCCATCTTTGTACCGAAATTATTGATTTTATCTGTAAATAGCGATGAACCTAGCTAATCGACTTTTTAGCCGCAAAATGAATAGACAGACGCAAAATGATATACCTACTTACTTCTTGGCAATGCAAGAAAAGACGTCTTGAAGTCTGTTCCAGCCTCTTAACAAACTTTTAATACCAACCCCTTCGAGATACCGGGGTCATCACAACTGCAAAAAACTTTTACATAAGGAAAAGAAGAAGGAAGGAAGGAGCATCGTTATGAAACAGTAATTTACAAACTAGTATAACCCTTTTAATGAAACAATCCCTTTAAAGTCATAAATGAAGTTATTCAGTACAAAAAGGCGCATTGCAGCCATTAAGGGGTGTCAACTATAAATAAACACCCTTAATACCTCGAACGACGTGGCCACAGACCAAAGTCTAAATATTTGCTCGCAGGCGACTCGCTTATTACATTTCCTCGGACTCCAGCCCCTACCTGCAAAATTTAATTGTGCTCTCCACATACGTCCCGATTCCTAAAGCCAATGCTCCATAGAGCAGGCGAGATTAGGTCTGCGCTGTACAGACACAACCTTTTCAACGAAAATCGTAGCTTGAAAATATTTTTCCAAAATCATTTTCACAAATCGAAATATTTTATTTTCCAAAGGCACACACGTACATAGGCAATTATTAAACGTCGAGAAAAGATTCACGGTTCGGGTTGTTCGATTTCAACGAAGAAGAACTAACGGGAAACCACATGGTTACTCTTTTAAAATTATTGGGTTTAACAATATTTTCATGCTACAGTACCTAACATTAATACTAACGTATGGAAGGACGGAAGGTAGGAAGGAAAGAAGGAAGGCTCCCACAAAGTGAACCGATGACCTGGTGAAGGTTGCGGGAATCCGCTGGATGCAAGACGCACGGGACCGGTCAATGTGGCAACACTTGGGGGAGGCCTATGTTCAGCAGTGGACGACAGCTGAAATGATGATGATGATGGGGGGACAACGACGGGGACACGTATAGATAGTTTCAAAAGCTTAGCTTGTATTGGATTCAATACTTTTACACCCGTAGAGTTATTTCTCCAAACCAACATTCATTTTAACTGATGAGAATATTCTGTGTGCGCTTTTTAGCTTCGTGATTATTCGGTTTGTTCACTCTACGATTCTATTATTTTAAAATGAGTAAACAAAGCTTCGTAAATTAGTCCTTTGTCTGTTTGTTTGGATCCTCGACAAAGAACTAGCGGGTTTAATAACCTTTCATTAAAGTAATCTAAAAAGTTATCTGAATGCAAACTACCTCAGTTTGTTACCTGTATTGATTTCAGTTGCAGCTAACTCTTCATTAATGATTATCGCCGTGATAAACATGTTGTTTCGAAATAAATGAACGGACTGGTTTAAGAGCTTTGTTTTTAGCGGATTTCAATGAGAATGAATTGCAATATCAATGCACCATTAACGTAATGAGCTTAAAGTTCTGTTTACCGTCACATAAAAACACGTACAAAACGATTGAGAGAGAAATGCCAACGTACAGGCTCCACAGTAAAACACCTTTTCCAATGTCGATATAATTTGTGACGTCAATACGAAAGTTCAAAACGTCAGTACATAAACTAGTCTCCAAAGCAATCTACTGAACTAACATTTGCAAAACAAACTACGAAAGCAGTGTAGCAATCAATAATACAATCGTGTCAAATATAGTTAGCAGTTCTAGATCAACTCTCGTTTTTCGATACGGAACGAGATCTCGAATCTCGTATCGAGACTCAAACAAACTTACCTGAATTCGGATTAAGCTGCATTTCTATAAAACGGGAAATCAATTTGGTTTTCTAGTTATATCAGGGTGGTTCCAATTGCGAGAACTCGAAGGTACAGCGAGATCTCGTCGAGTTTCGAGAAGGAGGTGACTTTAATATTTTTGTCGAGGTCGAGACGACAACTCTGTCGCTTTGCAAGACGGTGCACGGTAATCAGGAAAATTATTTACTCATGTCTACGGGCCTCGTTGGAAATACATGTAGGGTTCGCACTGAGGTCGCTGTGCTTTTGTTTTTATTTTGAAAGTTTGTTGCTTGTACTTGATCTTTTTAGTACAGTAATAGAAGGACGTTTTGGCGGTTGAATTTCAATGGCCGGGGATTGTTAGTGAGCATTCGCTATTAATTAAAAAACCTGATCGTGTAAGTTCTTCTAAACTTAAACGTTAGGTGTGCGGAATGTGCCAATTTAAAAGAAAAAAAACACTGTCGCCACATTTATTTTTCTGTTCTCAGTTATGGTTTAACTTAGAACAGAATTTTTATTTTGATAAACTTTCTAAAGAATAAATCTTTCTAAAGTTTCCTAGCATCAACATATTTATTGATAAAAACTTTTTTCTATCTTTCAACATACGAGACGCACGACGCAATTTTCCTACGAAAAAAATCTTCATCGTACAAAAAAATCTCTTTTCCGTGTTACTAGCAACCCTGCGACATTGCGAGCAGAATGAAGAGCCAAGGGAAATACGCTCCGGGGACGCTTTGTAAATAGTCACCGCAATGGCTTCTTGCAGATTAATTTCAAGTGAGAGTGCATCGTGAGACCGTATTGAAAGCGAGAAGAGAGGGAGACTCGCCTTGTGTGTCGCGAGACTCATATCAACCCCGCTATGTACTAGGAATATTAATTTATTATGAACTAGCTTTTGCTTGCGGTTTCACCTACATTATGGTGGAAAAATACATTCACAATACATAAAATAGTTCCAGGAGGGAAAGGTAGGTGCACTTAATAGTACACCCACATATCGCCAATTATGTTTCAGTTCCATGGTGGCCCTCTAATACATTAGAGGGTGAGCCTATTGGCTTCAACCGACCACAAATCCAGACTCGTTAACTGCTACTGCAAAAATTCTGATGAAAAAACCCAATAGCAATTTGCCAGACCCGTAAATCGAACCCAGGACCTCATGTTCAGCGGTCGCGATTGCGATCACTAGGCCAACGAGGCTTTCAAACGTAACGTAGTCAAGTCATCATTATCATCATTAGCCTATAATGTGCCCACTGCAGGGACTCAGGCCTCCTCTTTAGGAGAGATATGGGCTATAATGAATAATCCTCCACGCGTGCCTAGTTTGGGTTTGTTTATTATAGTCAAGTTAAACGTTTAAAATAAAGGATAACATAGCTTCCCATTAGAGAATAAATTTTCGAAAACGAGTCTGTAATTCTAAACATTACCGCCTCTCGACAAACTCACAAACACACAAACTTTACCTCTTTTTAATATTATTAGTGTTAGTTTAGATGTTGTACTAAGATTGCAGTGCAGCTGCGTTTTGAAATGAGGTTTGTTTACTTGTTTTGAAAGAGAAGAGCGTTTGAGGGAATATTAATAGTTGTTTGTGTTTTGAAAATAATTTGTTTCTTGAGTTTCAAGTTATTAAAACTGTTGTATGTGAGTATCAAATGTTGTCTCTACTAATTTAAATTAGAAAATCTCTTATATAAAACAAGTTATATGCGTACTTTAAAAAAAAACTTTCACCATATATTTCTAAGACTCGTCACTATTTGTTATAGCTTCTGGTGGACGAAATGTCGTACCGAGAGATTTAAATATTAATTTGGAATGATTTAAGAGACGGTGGAGATCGAACGATGGTCTTTTTAACCGACTTCAAAAAAAGGAGGAGGTTATCAATTCGACTGTATTTTTTTTTTTTTTTTATGTTTGTTCGCTCATAACTTGCGACTGGGTGAACTGATTTTCATGATTCTTTTTTCATTTGAAAGCTGGTGCTTTCCGTGTGGTCCCATTGTCACCATTTCAATATCTGATGATGGGATCTTGTAGAAATCGGGGGAACTCTTCAATAAATAACAGCAGATTAACCGCGATTGTTGCTATAGCATATCTAAGCATTGTTTACGCCATCACATAACATAATATCACGCCTGTACTCACTACAAAGGTTATAAAAACTATTTGGTGAACATATTCTGATGAAATGATAGCAAATGGACTGGGATTGCTGAAATCTCATGTCTGTCTATTGTTTACACCAGTTCATAACATAACATCACGCCGGTACGTTGTGAAGGGGTAAGCACATGTGAACCACTAAAAAGTGAAAAATAAAAACTTTTTTACAAAAAATAAAACCGACTTCGACAAAAATAAAACACAAAAAAGTGAAAAATAAAAATCAGCTTCTGAAGTCGGTGGCAAAAACATGAAATCAAACAAACAAAAGTCACCGACTTCAGAAGCTGATTTTTATTTTTCACTTTTTTGTGTTTTTGAAAGATGATATGGCCAAGTGGATTAAAATAGGTACAGAAGAGCACATCCACTGCGCCAACATCTAATAAACTTGACTAAGAGAGAGAGTATGACGAACATAAATTTTATAGACGATTAATATCTCCCAACTGTGTACGTCGAAATGAATGCCTACTAGATTATTAAACCACGTCGAAATTACTGTCGTTTTCATGGCAGTGTCAATCGCACAAGTTTCAAGGTATACACAAAGCCTTATACTGGGCCTCTACGGATAGTCAGAATCTGTCACAATGCATTAAAGAGTATTCTTTAATTGTACAGTGCGTTCTGTCTTTGAGTGTCTAGTGTCTTTTACTGTACATTTCGACAGTTTGGTTTTAGTCCCATTGGAATAGGGGCCGAGCCAATGCCATCAATCGAGCATCCAGACTCCATGACAGCTACTAAGATACTCCTGACGGAAAAAACCTAATAACCGTTTGCAAGACCTTGGAATCGAACATCACTAGACAAACAATGTTGTGTCGTACTGTTACATTAAAAATCCACACGAAATGCAGCCTTGCGTTAATCAAAATAGCACAGAAAATACATCAACCTTTATCTTGACAATGCCAGTGATGTTCCTGCAAAACAAGCTTTAAGTGTAAATTCCACCAGTTCTGTATTCGAAGCATTGTTTCTTAAACTACACGGAGATAAAACAACGAAACGTCGACACTGGGATTAAACAACATAATAATAACAATACTTTAATTTATGTTTCGCCATTTTAACTCAAAACCCTAAAACTTTTGGAACCAAACAACTTCTTCTTCCGATCGTTTTCCCTGTTCTCAGATCCGCTTTAAATTTAATTATTTATGTGTGTGTTCATATTATTTTCAATTATAAGAACTAGTTATTATATTATATTAATTCATCAAATCTGTCAAGTGGTCGACGGTCAGCGAGTGCAATAGTGCATGTATTACCTATAATAACAGCATAGCACTTCAGGTTATCTTTGCAGCCGTGTTAAAGGGCAGTTAGACAGGTGGATATTATAATAATATGCTTTTTGCTACTAACGACCTGTGTGCTTACTCTCGAATATAATTCCGATAGATCGACATTGGAATTGTCAGTCAAACGTCAGGCATTGGCTGGACTCACCGAGTCTAGCCAATCCCTGACGTTTAACTCAACCAACTGACGTTTGACCAATGTCGATTTAACGGAATTATATTCCAGAGTAAACACCCTGTAAACTCTAATCCCCTCCAAGTGATAAAGGGCATTTCTTGGTAGCGTTTATTGTGAACAAATCTAAATAATATCATGCTATCTAAAACGGACATTATCTTAATTATTTTCCGTATGCAACATTAACTAAAACTGGTGTTTCATCTTCACCAAATTGAAAATGTTCATGCCATCCTGTGTAAAGACATGCAGGAAAATCTCCCACAACACTACCTATGAAATTAAAACACTGAGAAAAAGAACCACATGTATGCGGTTAACTCTAGTGAAGTAGAAACTTCCAGAACTAAAAATGATCTCGAACAAGAACGTTGCAAACAAAAATATAAATACAACGTACTCAATACAATTTCATCTATCGAAGAGCTCTAGACAAACAAAGCAAAGATTCGTTCCATGTTATTTCCAAAGTTTAATTTAATCAAAGTAAAATGTTTGAGGAACCGGCTAGGTAGCTTGTTGCAAGTACTTGCGAGCCTTCTATAACTTTGAACAGTACTACAGCACTGAGGGCCACTTCAAAACTTTGAGTATTCAACCTGATGATGAACTATGCAGACAGTTAAATTTGATATTTGAATAAACAGGTTTGTTTATTTCATCTCTCCGTTACTTCTCCTCTGTTTGTCTTTGCTTTGTGTGTTGGGAAGGCTTTTCATGTGTGGATTTTGGTCTTATTTCAAACTTATAATGACTTGAAAATCGAAAAGAGGAGCTCGTGGGTCAATAACAACAGGTCGGGTCGATTGAGCCGCGCTTGCCTACATTGATCCGTGGATGGGTGGACCTGGACACCCATTAGATATTGAGTTTCCTCCGTGCCTCGTAAAGCACCTTTTTAACCTGTTGGTCCCGGCTGTTTCCTAGAACCTGTAGCGAGTGGTTACAGGTTATGAGAGGGCGAAATTCCGACAACCAATCTTACCAAGGCTTTTTGTATTATCAGTTCAGTTCAGCTGCATCCGGTTAGAATGAATGCCGATCCTATCATAGTTGGGAAGAGGCTGAATGATGATGAATGACTTAAACATCCTTCTCAAGGATGGGTAGTGATGTTGCTACATTTTTTTTTTTCACTTGTCGCCTTAGTTGTTCAGGGAATAAATACATCTACGTAACATAATTATATCATTACGCTTGTAATGTCGAAAGGTTAAGCGTAGGTGTATCGACAATACACCCACATTTCAGTAGCTATGTCTGATTTCCTCGTATTTACGAGGCTATTGAGTACAGTGTAAATGTAAACTGCGCCTACCAGCGGAATAATTTTAAACCCAATTGAATGTTTCATTTTTACGAGTATAAAACGTTAAATATACACGTCATTTAAATATCCCAGTAAGATTACATAAACAAGTTAACAATTCTCTCAAAAGAATAACAAGAGACTGGCCGTAAAAATACTCTTTATTAAAACAAACGGTTACACAAAATTACAATCTAAGTTTACCTAACTTAAACACGGTGGATGGTTTCAAACAATAAATTTTCGTTTTCTGTCGGATTTTGCTGTTACATAATATAAAAATAAAGCTATTATTAAAATAATAGAAGTAGCTTAATAATTAATAATGTTATATTATTATTAATAGTAATAATTCTATTTGTATATTGTCGCTTCGTCCTCTTCTTTCTTCACTGCTTGGATGAGGACCAGGGACATGACAGCATTCACGATCTAAGAAAAAAAAAATATGAATAAAAATCTATATTTATAATTATGTTGGTTTTACCTGAAAAAGGACATTTTGAGTTCTGGGAAGAGCGTTCGTGACTTTATAGCTTTAATACTACTAATTTAGAATACCTGGTTGCAGTACGTAATAGATAGTGTATGTTTACACCATCTATATTAAGAACTGCAACCCCCCCCCGAACAACACCCTGTGTTACTGTGACCCTTCACGAAGCCGCCAAATAAACGTTCTATACAGGGTGTAAAGTTACCCATCACACAACCGTCAACCAACATTCTGTACATCAAACTAAGTACCCCTACGCAAAAATTGTTGGGAAACGAATTTTTTTTTTGGTCCAAAATCACATTTTACAGTAAAACTCAATGTTTAACATTGTGCTAGTGGATGCTTTAAATAGTTAACGGGTCATGGAGATAATTTAAGTAAAGTTATAACCTGAAAAACTAGTATTTACAAAAACAGCTGTGAAAAATTTGGAACTTTGACCCCCAATATTTCCGTAACTAGGGGATTCCCAGGTACGGTCTAGAAAAAAAAAATGATCGCAGTGGTGGGGTAAACAAGTGCCCTTCGTTTGCATTCGGATACTTTTACACCCTTTATATCAAACTATAACCCTCCTTTTGGGCTTCGCCGCAGTCGGGTAAAAAAACGAGGAAGAGATTTTATTTAGGGGTGAAAAATCACGTTTTACGGTAGAATTTAATGCAACGGACTCAAAAGGCTTTGCTGATGGATGTCGTGAATAGTACGGGAGTGTATGTATTTAATATTTTCGTATGTTTTTAAAATTTTGGAACTTTGAACTCTAATATCTCCGTAAATAGAAGGTATCCACGGAAAATATAAATGTTCGTAATGACGGAGAGAATAAGTATCTCTCGATTTTTTTAAGGGTTTTTACACCCACCACTTTGGTTAAACTTAAACAGTATTTTAATTAAAGAAACTGAGAACCAAAACTCAAAAGAAGCCAAAAACCCAAATTAGGTAATATTGATCAAGGGGCAAACTTAAGTGGCAATGGGCAGGGCACATTGCTCGCAGAACGGATGGCCGATGGGGCCGAAAAGTTCTGGAATGGCGACCGCGAACCGGAAGACGTTGCGTTGGAAGGCCTCCCACTAGGTGGACCGATGACCTGGTCAAGGTTGCAGGAACCCGCTGGATGAGAGTCGCACGGGACCGGTCAATGTGGCGACGCCTGGGGGAGGCCTATGTCCAGCAGTGGACGTCTTTTGGCAGAAATGATGATCAAGGCATTGTTCGCTTATCCTGAAATGAATACCCAACAAATACCTACAGTTTCTATCGAACTGTGCCATTTACTGGAAGACACGCTAATCAAGATACTGAATTATAATAAAAGCCACAATAATTGCCCCAAGTATCTACAAAATTATTTACCTAACTTTACGGAATAATCTACTATAATAGCACTACAAAACTTTCTAGGAAACTATTATGTTAATATAATTATATAATGTCAACGCAGTTCTACCTCTCGTAGTTAAGATTCAGGGAACTCATTAAGATATAACGACCGACGCGTCCTGGAAATTCTAGTTTTACGACGACATATTTAAGACTGCTGAATATCAGCACCTTGGTTGAGTTATACGGAGAATTATGGCTGAAATCTTTAGAAGGAGTTCTAAAGATTTTAGCCATATTTCTAATTTCTAGGCTAATTAATGACAGCCGCTTGGACAGATCTAAAGGTTAAGCCGTAGATGGGTGACCACCATTAAATATTGAGTTTCCTCCGTGACTCGGAAAGCACGTTAGCCATTGTAGAAAATCTTACCAAGGGAAATCGTATTACCTAGTACTAACTGGGTTGTGCAAGATAAGCAGTTAACCTATGTAACATACTGGTATTAGACTGGAAGCCGACTTCAATTTATTTGGAAAAGGCTAGACAGATAGTTGAAATCTTGAAGCTTGAAAGTCCGATTACCATAGATGACAAAAGATTGGGCAGATGATAATGACTGTCGTGAAGAAGACGACTCCTTTTGTCTAATTACCAAAATCTACTGGCCGTTTTTTTTATTCTCAACTCTACCATGCTTTTGTAACCGCAAGTAGTCTCGTTGGTACTTTCTGGTTTGCCAGTGCGAATGGATTATGCAACAAGATTTTATTTTGCTCACGGTTTTCTCTCACGAGACAAGATAAGCATGCGGCTAACTGCATCATTAGAGTCGTATACAAAACTGTTTCCATTGCTCTGGAAACCGTTACGTACTATCTTTTTCTTTGTATTGTTGTACTTATTACTTTTTTATGGTTGGCACCTTTTTGTAATATTTTTTGGCCAATTTGGATTATCAGTGATGCTTGAATTAAGTAAAAAACAATAGGTACCCATAAATTGAAATACCTATTAAAGACCGATTTCCTTAATCGAACAATCTATTTGGTATTTAGCACTTTATTTAAAATTGACTTATTCACACCTTGTTCGTTGAACGACAGTGCCGAGATAATGACTAAAACTCTTGCTTTGAAGGAGTTTTAAGTTTGAAGTGACTTGGAATACAGACGTGACGCTTCATTTTTTCATTGCACTGCGAGTATGGATTTAATAAACTTTCTGAGATTGTGTAAAAAAATTTACTACAGGCAGCCTAAAAACGCCACATTAGCAGCGCGCAACGAATCGTAACGTGATTGATATTATTATTCTATAATGATTCTGCTAAAGCGGCATTTTAAGGCGCCCTGAGTGCATACCTACATGTGTTCAGATCATAAACAAAATACTAAAGCAGGTGCAAGATACCTGGCAGTATACCAAACTTGCATCTACTTAGGATCAAAACTACTTACAGCAATCATGCAGGAAGCAAGCACGATGCCAGCCAGCCAGCCGGTCTTGCCTTCCAAATACCAGGTCAGCTCATCAACGCAGCCGTGGAAGTAAGCGTTGCCGGTGACAGAGTCCCTGCATTCAGCTGGCAGTGGCTTGTTCAGGTTGATGTAGTCCATTGGGCCGTCGGCTCCGCAGCAACCGATCTGAGGATAGCCAGCAAAATATTTTGTAGAAAATGTGTAAACGTGTAAGCTGTTGGTCCCGGCTGTCTTAATTTGTAGATCCTTGACAGTTGTTATAGGTAGTCAGTAGTCTGAAAATCTGGCAACCAGTCTTTAGTAAGGGTATTGTTAATTACACTGAAAATATTCAAATCACGATGAGAAAATCATTGCGGCATCAAACCATTCAAATGTATTCCAGGAATTAATAATTGAAAAATGAAAGAAAAAAATATTATTTTGTCCCAAACACAGTTAAGTGGATCACAAATGAGACAAAATTGAAACAGATGTCAATTCCACGATGAATTAGGCTTAGTTGATTAACAAACGCTAACATAAAATAATAAGGAACTAGTCAATGCAAATCATTTCGTACATACGTAGTCTAAAATAAGAATATCCAATGAAAACCATTTAAACGCTCTATAAACTCCTTTAGTTGCTAAAAGAGTTCTCTTTCCCATTAACCAATCAATCGACCATGTCAATTTCACACCTAAACAATTTTACAGAGCTCTCAAAGGAAACGAAAATAAAGCGGGATTCGACTAAAACACGAAATCTCGACAATCGTGCGTATTACAGGCGTTCGGGATCGGAATCGATTCAAAATTAAGCCAAATTTTGCCGGCAGAGAGTTTATGATTGGAACAGTGTGCAGTCGGGTGCGGAACGTGCCACACAGGCCTATTTGATTAGCGCCTATATCCCGGACACGCTGGCTTTGAGGACTACTATAGAAAAATAGGGAGTCTTTACACCATATTTTTCACTGTGTAAAAAACCCGTTTGCACGATACATAAAATAAAATTTAAAACAACTGTAAAGAAATTCGTCGTCGTAGGAAAGTTATTTTAGAAACTTATGGGAACTAGGCAAATTATTCTATTTATTTAAATATTTACCATTATCAATTTTTCCAAACAAACACTGCAAAGATCAAAAACTGATTAAAAGTGAAATTCTTCTTTAACTTAAAAAAAATCCGTATGTAAACTCATAGTAAACCAGGCTTCAAAATGAAAGGCCATTCAATCTTTTTTGAAGCGACTATACGCCACTAGTAGGCGTCATAAGGGTGTCCTTTCTGTGCTACAGTTTCGTCAACTGCCCATTCGGCAAATGCGTTTTGGTGTTTGCTTCGTTAGATGTCCCGGTTTTGTTACACTTTTTTGTAGGCATAGTTTGACGAGAGAAAAATCACGACCCATATTCCTTTTTTGCGACAAACTCGGGACTCGGGCCATGTGTAAAATTTTTGGTCCGCCTGATTTTTCAATGCTAGGCAGTGCAACGCAGAATGATAATCTCAGTGAGATATGAAATTGGAAACCTCGGATCAAAGGATCGGGCTATAATTATAGCTTTTTGATTCTGTTGGTTTTTATTTTTGTTTGGGCGTGTAAAAGAAAAATACGAGTTCGATTCTGTTTTCGTTCCGTGTACAGCAACCTTGCTTTATCTGCACCACATCAGTGATAACGATGACGGGAGAGTAAAAAATGTATTACATTGAATTGACTTAAGGTATCGAAATACTTATTATAATACTAATGGCTCTTGTGCTATAGGAAATTTTAGTACAAGGTCCAGGGCTAAAGGCTTATGAGTCTGACTGCCGTACTCATCAGAGAGCTTTAATGATTACACAGGCCATCACTTAGTAAAGGTTTTGACAGTTTCGTCTTAAAAAGTATATCAAATATTTACTAAGTGACGGTTTAAGTAATCATACAATATAGAGATATTGTCACAACTACAAGTCTAACTGCGTTATAAGTTTTTAAACTGACATGGTCAAACTGACACTACTATTAATATCATAAACGGGATATTTACCATGAAACGAACGAACGAACGAACTAGAAAGAGGGTAGACCGATTTGTCTGCTCATAAACATCCACCCGCAATGACTTCAGTTTATCCGTGATCATGGTGCTTGTAACAGCGCCGAAATATCGGGAACTCGAAACAATAATCAAACATTATTGTAGATTGCGACATAATAGTGCTTTCATTCTACTTAGTTATACCTAGTGCAAACATCATCACCGTAATGATAAGTATACTTACTCCTTCCTGCACCATTCGTAGGATCTCCCGGCTGCCTTCATGCTGAGGGTTGTTCATCAGCCTCATGGTTACGTCCCTGATCAGAGGTTGGATGCTGGAGTCGTAAGTAGAGAAGTCTAGGACCACGCAGGCTCCGACCAGGCCAAATACAAATGTACCTATTTGTGACGCTATATACTGTGAAAAAAGTATAAACAAGTTAGTTAATAAATACTGCTCTCTTTAATGGTGTAGTGAGACAGTGGAGTAGGCTCCAGATAAGACTATGGACACCAGATTTACCAGATATACTGGAATATCTGGCAAATCCGATGTTGACTTGATTTCATAGTAACTTAAAAATAGTCTCATTGTGTCAGCACGACACGAGTGTTTCCAAATGAAAATAAGGATACACAAGCAATACCATATTGTACACAGCCACATGCAGTATAACAGTCAGCAGCATCAATTAATATGTATGTAATAGCTTTGTTTAGAAGCAATCTTAGTCTACTGCATTAATTTGATAACGAAACTAATATTTTGGAACACATAAAACAAATCATATCTCAAAATTGCAATCGTTATTTTACGAGAAATTCGCGATTGAACATTGCCAAGTGCATTTTAATACCTCTGTGACCACCTAGCGGATTTCACCCAAAAAATCTTTTCCTAACCTGTTGCAAAGGCCTAAAGGCTGAAATAAAACCAGAACCATGGATAAAGGCAAAAATGCAGCTCGAGTACAATTAAAAAAAAAGAAAAAAAAGTTGCCCAGAGCTTTTCACGTGCTGACAATGGGCCAGTATTAAACAAAGTCCTTCACCGCGTCTGTCTGTCTGTTCCCGATAAACTCAAAAACTACTGCAGTGATTTTCATGCTGAGTTCACCAATGGGTAGAGTGATTCTCGAGAAAGGTTTTTAGTATATTATTTCCACGCGGGCGAAGCTGCGGGTATCAGCTAGTATAGAATAAAGAAAAGAGAAGATAAACAAATACATAAATACTGTTCTATCTAGCTTTCGTTTAAGTAATTACCTACGTCATGTCTTGACAAGATAACTGATATTCATGGGAAAACTTGGCAGACATTTAGATACCCAGACTTGATTTGTCACTGAGTTTATAACTATTGATATGGCTCGCATTTGTTTAACTCCAACGCAATTGTTACTAAACCTGATAACATCAGAATACCTAAATATAAAGAAAATGCGTCAGTTGTTTTTCGCATAAGGAAATCTTGTATGGTGCCAAGAATTTAAGGCTAGATTAAATAAGTAAGTGAACCGAAATATATACCTACTATTGTGCTGGCTATACGAAATACCATTGAAATTGATCTAGTTTATTTTGTTCAGAAACATTATTTTACGTATTATGATAAACCTAACAAGAAAGTCTCTCGAAGAGTTATGTAAAAGTCGCTATATGTAGGCGTAATTTCATCATATTATTTTGTTACTAGGAAGCAAATATAACGTATCATAAAACCTGTAATCCCCGAAGGGTTAAACAAAGGTGAACACATTTCGCCAGTAATGTTAAAGTCCTATGTAAGAGCTTATTGGCAAATCGGCCATACATTCAGACTTCGTGACTGCTACTGAGGATTTCCTGACGGAAAAACCCAATGATACCTTGGCCAGTCCGATAATCAACCCAGGACCTCATGCCCCCTCGTTGGGGCTGCGGGTTGTTCGAAAGAGATACCGCGACCTCGGCACAAACGGCTAAGAAGGAATATGGGTGGTTTTTAGGCAGTAGAAGGCTAACACTCCGTACCGCTCTGCCTAAAGCGGTAGAAGTCATTAATTGATGATTTACCACCCTCCAAAAAAAAAACAGCCCTAATTAATTCAAGTTAAAAACAATGAAAAAGGCACACACACAAATAAACTTACGGCATATAGTAACATGACGTTTTCCATTAAAGCTGAACCGCATCCAAGGAAGGCGACGACCATGATGACGAGCGACGCAATGAGGATTATGTAGATACCGATGAAGTACTTCTGAAGCTCCAAGATACGCATCCATTCATTGAAGCCAGGCTCGATGCAGATCCATAGGCAGAGAGCGAATATGGATACACCGAACAACTGAAAAAAAAGAAAAAGGTTTTAAACAGTGAAAAACAACACAGATCTTGAAGGCATCAGTCGCCATAGTCGGGTGGCTCAATCGAATGAATGCATTTTGTAGGTGTTTTTGAAATAAAACACAAACGCAGTTAAAATTAGTTTCCGTATTTGAAATATGAGTTTACAAAGAACAAGAAGATTAAAAAAAAACCGTGGGAAGTTAAAACCTTTATTGCTTTCCATTTCTTTTGATATTTGTTTGGAAAGAGCTATCCGGATAAACGCAAATTAGCGGTGGTAGGCGGCGTCCTACTTAGCAACGATCGAACGATGCGTTTTCGTCGCACGACGAAATTAAACACACTAATTTCCCTTTTAAAATATCTATTTTCGCTTAAAAACGATAGTTTTTAAACATTTCACTGTTTTCGTGCGATTACTTGTAAGATCTTTTAGGACACAATAAAGAAATTATGTGTTTAATCTCGTCGTGCGACGAGAACGCTTCGTTTGATCGTACGATCGTTGCCAATTAGGACGCCGCCGTAAAATGATTAAATTTTGGACGATCGGAACGAATCAAAAGAAAACCAAATTGATGCAGAACGTCAGGTCAACTTTTTTGTTCAGTGAAACAAATAGGCTGACCTGAACAAGGCAGTGAGTATCAACTTCAAGGTTCAATGGATAAGCGATCATATTGGTTTTACACTTCGCGCATCCAATGATGTGCTGTTCGCCTCTCATGGAGTCAATATTGAGAATGGCTTCAATTGAGTTATATTGTACTGATGTTAAGTATAAAACTTTTGTTGTCTGCAGATATACGGAAATGAATATCATATTATTTGAAATTAATGATCTGTTTATTGGTTCGCTCATTTTCTTCTTCTTTACATAGTGTACAAAGTCGCCCCCGCTGTTTGTACGCTTAGATCTTTTAAACTTCACAACGGATTTGAATGCAGTTTTCAGCAATAGAAAGAGTGATTCAAGAGGAAGTTTATATTATGTAGTAAACATGCATATTATAGTAGAAAAAAAGTCGAGAAATTGAGTGCCTACTATGCATCCGTGCAAAGTACAAAATAAAGGATACGTTTATTTCAAAACTTCATGTAACATCGCTTACGATGTTACACGCAATGAAGTTTTCTTAGAAAACAGAATGTAAAGCCAAGTCAGATGTCCATGTGTGGAATAAAAACCAAGCGCCTAACCACACGAAAAAGAAAATTGTGTGTAAATGCTATTGTCAAATATTTGAGGTTTTTACAATTATTAACATCTTCATACCACCAAATAACAATTATAACGCATAGTTAAAAACTCAGAATATAGCACGAAGCCCTGTTTAACTGACCAGTAACCATTCAAGTCAAACAAGTTTGCAAGCAATGGCCACTAACATTTCATTGTCATTTACTGTTGTGGTCCTCAAGCCATTACTACTCTTCTAGACGATTCCAACACACATTTACTTTAAACTGAGCCATTGTTTTAACAATTTACTACTTTCCTCACATAACATAACACGTTTGCATTCCCTAATGGAGTAAGTAGAGGAAGTGGTTGGGCAACCTTTCAGAATGTTTAGGTTGAAGCCCTATGGTTGAAGATAGCCCTTCAGTTGAAGAGGCTCATAGCACTAACCATCTGGTTAATGCCTTCCTATGTCAATGGCTCTTATTGAAAAAATCATGGATAACTATTAACATTTTACCGATCTGAGGATGGAATTAAGGAGGAGAGGTTCAGTAGTCGACTCCAGCACGTACAGTCAGCATCAGAAGTAGCTGAACATTTCGGAATTTTAATTCTTTAATGTACAGGACTCCAGCTATTATTTTTAATGTTTCAGAAAATTATTCGTTAAAATAGTCCTTATACTCCAATAACATTTAGTAACGAGTAATATCTAACAAGTTTTTATTAAAAAAACAGCTTCGTAACTTTGAGTAGTGTTAATATACTTCTGATGCTGATTGTACCTACTTACTGACCGTGTGATTTAATAAAAAAGGCTTGAAGAAGTTTCAGTTTTTTTCTTAGTAACATCCCAAAGGTCTGGCGTTGTGCTTAATTGTCGGCAATAGGCCCGCCCCCATTACGTGGGACTTATTGAGCGAAATGTGGGTGTGTTCTAATAAGGTTACCTTTGCCTGGCCTTTTTTTATTTTTAATATATTTTTTTCCACCAGCTTAGTGAAGTGCCATAACTATAAATAAGTTAAAAATAAACATCACATGATGTAGTAACATTGCAATGGCAATAATTAATATTGTAAATGGTAAGTATCCCGATTAATTAATTAATAAGGATATATAAAAAAAAACGAAGCTCTACAGAAATCTCCCTTTCGCTACGATCCCCAGGTCATATTTGTGGTTGTGCGTGTGCTGATAACGTGAAGATTTGTGTGTGTGTAACAAAACTTAACTAATACACGTCCTAATATACCAATAAAACAAAGATAAAACAAGCAATAGATAAGTTCAGTTCTAAAAGTTTTATAATCTCATTAATGCTGTGAGTGAGTCGTCAAGTTTTATACGAAAGATCTTTAGATCGTAGGAATTCTTATAATAGTCTTGTTTTTGTGTTCCAAATAGCCGTAGATAAAGCTGGTAGCTATTGTCTGGGTAATATTTACTTCACCTACATATATTTGTGTACAGGATGGAGATGTTGTTTGCGGACGACAAGGGATCGATGTTGGAGGAGTAATCTAGACATTTTATGGTTTTTTACTTTGTTTTCTTAGCTTTGATTGTGGTTTTTGTTACCTCGTTATTGTCGTAATGTAGCTTTACGATATTTTGATAAAGTTGTTTGTGATAATGTTTATGGACATAAAAAATACGAATATACGTAATATAAACTATTCGATAAGCGCTAAATTTGCACTATTGGAGGATTAATAGTTATATTTATTTTTACTAATTGACCTTATCACTACATAATAATACGAAATAAACTTCTCCGCCGCGTCTGTCTGTTCGCGGTAAACTCAAAAACTCCTGCACCGATTTTCATGCTCTTTTCATTAATGGATATAGTGGTATTTTAGTTAATTGATTTTATGATTTACATAACTTTCTACATTTTTTATTTTCATTAAGTTGTTTTTGATTTCCCTGACATTTGTAAACATTGTCTAAAATATAATGATATTTATTGGAGATGTCGCGATAACCGACATTCACGCGGGCGAAGCCGCGGGCAAAAGCTAATTATTAATAAATCATAATTATTTTTGTAAATTGTATTTACAAAACACTACTAAGGTGACTTATTTGTCAGTCAAATCATATGGGCCAGGGAGAATGAGATGGTCTTCTGAAGAAAGAACCACACATAATTATATGATAATGTTTTAAATAATAAGCAAAGTCATTACTTCTTACAATGTTAAAAAATATTTATTGATATTTTCCTACTGGAAATTTCACACTTATGGAATCAGAACGAAAAGGATGCAGGATAAGTTCAACTGACTAGAAAAGAACGTCCAGTTATTTTGTGCATTTATTTCGTCTCTCTGCACCTCTCGTCTCGATGCCGTCCCGTCTACATTCCCCCAACATTCCACATGTAAGTTTTCTGTCATCCTGTATGTAAAACATTTGGGCGCATCTATTTCGTGCCAAAGTTCCTTCAAACTTTAACAATATTTAACCTTTACGCCACTTCTTTGTTACTTTGTTTGTCTTTGCTCCCGGGACATGATGAAATTGGTCGGATACCCAAATAAAACAAGTACCTCGAATAAGAAAGGCAAAATTATTATGAATATTCAAAGAGAAGAATGTTGACGTTATTGTGGACCTAAAGTAATTGACTGTCTGTATTTTCGAGGAAATTTTCATTCACTTTTTCGAGCAAACAGAATAAGTTTCGGAATAACTCATTGTAACAACTATTGATATTTGCGAACAGAGTTCTTTTGTGAAGAATCTATCTGAATATTCACATAAAACATGTAAATGTATTATAATACTAGCTTTTAGTCGCAGTATTCACCGTGTTTATTTCGGAAACAATGTTAAACAAATTAATAATAGAATGTTATATCAGGATGAAAAGTATCACAGACCACAGACTCCTTGTAACATTACATCACGAGCCTGTAATATTCGAAAGGTTAGGTAATGGTATACCCATGGGTATACCTAATACTAGACCTACATATCGCCAGTTATCAAGTCCCATGTTATAGGGGCGAGCCTATTGCCCTCAACTAGACACAAATTCACACTCCATGGCTAGTACTGCGAAATCCCTGATGGAAGAACCGAATGACGCTATGTCCGAACTGGAAAACACTCACAGTAGAGCAGTTCTACTTGTATGTTAAATTAAATTAAAACCCGGACCAAACATTACAGACACAATAGAGTTTCCTGCGCATTTATCATATTAGTCTGAATAAAATATTACTCTAGTACTACAACAATACAATAATTCAGGCCTAGGTTCCAAAGATTAATGACCAAGTGGATATAAGATACACACCAAACTAAGAGACTACATAGGACAAAAATGGCGTCTACAACAGAATCTGTAGGAATAGGAACGCGAACTAGAGCAAAACGTGTGTCATTATACTTCGCGTACAAAAAGCTCTGTCGAGACAACAGTGCTGTTCGCAATCCATTAGTACCCCGCACCAAATGATGCGGAAAGTTGACTTTTATGTCAGTCGGTAGAATCATATAATAGCGAGGCCAATGTGAGCGCTATTAGTGCTTTGATGATTAATGATGACAGTGTAAATGAAACAGCAAGTGTTATGTGTAAGTTACGAGTAAAATTAAATCATTGTATCTATTAATTATATACCTACATTTAATTTAGAATCAGTCAGGGGTCAGCATTTTAGTGAGAATCAGTCAGGGTTAGAGGGTGTTAGGGTAGGTACCTACCTGGGTGGTTTCTGTCGTTACTGGTAGTCAGTCACCCGAAAATCTGAAATCTAGTCTTACCAAAGGGAAACACCCTTTGGTAAGCGTGTGTATTACCCAGTACTAACAAGATTGTGGAAATCAGATAGGTAGGCATATGGTTTCATGTAAAATCTGTATGAAAATGTAGGTATCTGGTAAGACTGGAAGGCGACCCCAACATAGTTGAGAAAAGACTAGTCAAATGATGATGATGTAAGTAAGCATTATTTTGCACCTAAGATCTTGTTGTGACAATGAAATGACGAATCTTGGATGAAACTAATTTTTGATCAAGATATTCCTTTTATCATTCTTAATTATCTTCCACTTGATTTTGCGCTGAGTAATTAGTTCAAGCCAGGCAAGCTTCGTAAATAATTTTAAGAGTTTTCAAAAAACTAATTAAAGTAACAACTAAAAGAATGTTTGTTCTCATAAACTCGAAACAACTGCCGCATAAAGTTTCAAAAATAGATAAAAAGTCAAGCACGCTTCTTGATTGTGAAAAGTTACCTAACGGATTGGTATCAGCTACCTTTTTTCTTAAGAAAACAAAAGTGTTTCTGTGTTTTTCAAAAGTTTTAGTAGATACTTAGTATAATGGTTAAAGGAACGACTAATGTTAACGATTTGTTTTTTTCTTAGCTTATATTTCCCAAGGCATTTATGAAGGGCGACCTTCCTATTTCACTGAAGAGCAAGCTGGTCGACATGTGTATCCTGCCTATCCTAACCTATGGCGCTCAGACTTGGTCTTTGACTAAAGCTCAGAAGTCCAAACTCAACGTTTGCCAAAGAGCGATGGAACGTAGCACTCTTAAGATTAGACTCTCCGATCGAATGCCGAACACCTTAATACGGTCTAAGACAGGCATCGCCGATGTTGGCCTTAAATCTGCCAAGTTAAAATGGGACTGGGCGGGTCACGTTTCAAGGATGAAGCCGGACAGATGGGCGAAGATAGTAACACAGTGGGTGCCTGAAGGCGGCCGACGTAACCGACGCAGGCCCAACGCTGGCGTGAGGATCTGGACTCATTCTCTACGGATTGGACGGAGAAGGCAAATTGTAAAAAAACTTGGAAAGCCATGGGGGAGGCCTTTGCCTAGCAGTGGGACAGTGTAGGCTAAGGAAAAAAAAAATCCTCCTTTCCCCCTCCCTCCCTCCCTCCTCTCCTTTCTTCCCTTCTCCCTTTATCATCATATCAGCCCGGAATCACCCACTGCTGGGTCTAATAGACCTCGCATTTTTCTGCCACATTTCTCCATGATAACGATAATAAGTTTTATGTAGGTTTGGTTAGGTAGACTAAGTTGTTCAAACTATGCTCAAACAAAACGTCTAAACGCGTGAAAACGTCTAAAGCGGCAAAGTTAAGGCAAATCCCGTGTGAGATACAAGATGAATTTCTTACACGCAAGTAATTGGTATGAACTAAGGAGATGTTCAAACTGGGCGCATTGTGAAGTGATTAAAAACATAGAAACAATCGCTGGCTACGCCTCGATCTGGCTATCAAGGCATGTTTTTGGTTACTCACAACAATAAAGTTCATTAAAGTTATTTTTCCAGAATCGTCACACCGTGGATGCCTGAAGATGGTCGTCGCTACCGAGACAGATCCAAGAAACGCTGGCGTGACGATTATGGATTTGTTCCTGACTGATTAGCCAGAGAAGGCAAAACACCGGGAGTGTTGGAAAGGAATAGGGGAGGCCTTTGCTCAGCAGTGAGACAGAATAGGCTAATTAATGTGAATACCGTGAACCGTCTAGACATTCCAGTCGATCTACCTCAATTAACTCATATAATTGATAGTATACATAAAAGTTTCCTTCCTACAAAGTTTGATATCATAATAACAAAAGCATATAGTCGAGAAGCAATTCTTTCTCCAGAACTCGAGTGTCAAAGGTTTATTGAATTAATTCGGTTCTTGGACACTAGAGAACAGTGTCATGAATCTAGAAATATTATTATGGAACTCTTTTATGAGGAAACTTTGAAGATGTATATTATGTACTACAAAAATGTATGAGACTGTAATAAAATCTAGATAAAACTATTGTACTGAGATGACTCAGTGTTTTATGAGGTATCTGACTTATAAAAGTGTTTTGATGGGGAACTAACTGAGTTTCTTTGTTTATTGAAATATGTATCTCAAAATTATACAATGATGACAATGATTTGATTTGAGAGTTAAGAACCTATAGAATAATGAAACCTAAATATTTGCAAAAAAAATGGATAAAGTAAAATAAACGAATATTACTCCACATCGCTGTCATCCGGAAACGTGCCTGAAGATTAGCACCATTGCCACGATGAATGACCACAGTAAGGATCCGTTCACACAGACCGACTCGAAGAGGAGAGCAGATTTTTTATTCACGTTGAAAACTGAGTTTTGAATCATTGTAATAAGATTTACTTTTACATATCACTTCTTTTGTTCTTGAGCGTAGTGACTCTGTTCTCCTCTCTGAGTCGGTCTGTGTGAACAGACTCTCACATCCTTATTTAAAATCCTTCATTTTTAAATCACAATGGTGACGAGAAAAATTCATGAGTTTTTCAAACCTGATTTTTATCTACATCCCTTCAATGCCTAACGGGAAGGTATAGTTTGTATAAAAAAAAACGGACTAGAGATACTATAGTTCCATAAAAATGAAAACATAACATTTTCAACTGAAAGAAAAAAACTATTTTCGGACAGCTGACTGTCATCCAATATTTTTTTGATTTTGAACATCACGAAATATTCACAATTTTCCTGTCGAATTTGAAAGGGAGAATTCGGGAAATCCGATACAGGCACAGCGCGGAGTATTAATATGTTTTCACGTTGAAAAGTTCAATAGTGATTTTCTCCTATTTATTTTTAATACTACTTATTCTTAGCGTGTCGATGGCAAATCTTCACAAAATACATTAAATAAATTTGGCCCTTTCAGCTACGCGAACTCCACTTGCTGATGCAGTCATTTGATCGTCAAGTGTGCAGGTGTCAGGGCATGCAGCGCAAGATGGAAGGTGGGCCATTGTCTGCGGAGATACGCCGCATACGCACTTGAGATCTGAACCGTCCGTGAACCCCCATCTGAAGAGATTGTCTTTGCTACGGCCGACCTGGGTTCGGAGTCTATTTAGAGATTTCCAAGTCGGCCACGGCAAAGCATGTCCAGGTGGTAGGCTTTCAGACGGCTCGATAAAACCATCAGGGGGCTTAAAGAGATGTCAGCAAGGAGGGGCCCGCAAGGGCCGACGCCCGTCGGGGCCGCGGACTTTTGTACTAGATTACGTGGCCTCGGCGCAAGGGCAAAGAAGGAACATGGGTTCGGTTTTTAGTCAGTAGAAGTCTGACACTCCCCTACGCTCTGCCCAAGAGCGGGGGGGGTCATTCGATGATTTTCCACCCACCAAAAAAAAAAAAAGGGGGGCTTAAGCAGGTCTTGCCAGAGCTCACGTCTTGCTTTAATACTACTACTACTGATACTATTAGCCTGCATTGTCCCACTGCTGGGCTTAGGGTTCTCCCCTTGACTTCCAGTTGTTTCGATCCAAGGCTAATGTAGACCCCGTCAGGGCTGCGGGTTGTTCGAACGAGATACCGCGGCCTCGGCACAAAGGGCTAAGAAGGAACATGGGTGGTTTTTAGACAGTAGAAGTCTGACACTCCCTCTCGCTCTGTCCAGACCAGGAGGGGTTATTTGAGGATTTCCCAACCCCCTCCGCAAAAAAGTCAATTGTGGACCACTGGTCGCAAATCATGTCCAAATGGTGCCAAAAAAATTTTGAAAGTAAAGAGACTTCTTTTTAAATTAGTAGTTACGTTTCGTAGTTACGAAAATAATCTTTCGGAACCTGTAACCAGTATTATGACACAGGTGTTGTCTCAAAATGGTAATTGTTATTCCATCAGAAGAAAACTGCAAAATTTTGATAAGTACTATGAAATTCGAAGACATGTGACATCTACCATCCTGCTCTGAACCCGCGTGGTGGATCATCCCATCCTCTCTCATAAAGAGGAGCCCTGCGTCTCAGTTGTGGGAACAGATTATAGCTATGCTTACTTAGGTATTTGTGCTCATGACTATACGACTACAAAGACGTCATACCTTTTTTTTATGGTGGGTGGAAAATCATCAAATAACCCCTCCGGCTCTTGGGCAGAGCGAAAGGGAGTGTCAGACTTCTACTGACTAAAAATCACCCATGTTCCTTCTTAGCCCTTTATGTCGAGGCCGCGGCATCTTTGTGACCAACCAGCAGCCTCGACAAGATGACGTCATACCTGCGATGATAAGTTATGTTACCACCATGTTGAGTATAGGCGTCGACTGTACAGAAAGAGATAATGAAAAACTTAGCTTGATAATAAACCATTCTGACTGATGAGTTGAGAAAGTGTTTCTAAGCAGAAATATTATTTACCTACTATTTTGTACGAGTAGTTACTTTAGTAGTAGTTGTAGTTCTTGATGCCAATCAACTTTTTTTTTTTTGAGGTTAGTAAATCATCAAATCACTCCTCCCGCTCTGGGCAGAGCGAGGGAGTGTCAGATTTCTACTGACTAAAAACCACCCATGTTCTTTCTTAGGCCTTTGTGCCGAAACCGCGGTATCTCTTTCGAACAACCCGTAGCCCCGACGCGGACGGGACTATCAATCTTCACATTACCTTATTCGCTTATAAGGAACAGTCAAAATAAATTTTCAGCCTAAGTGGTGACAGACTCGTACAGATAAATAATGTACTAAAGTATATGTCAGTCTGGTGTCCGCAGATAGTCCGCAGTCTACCAGTATTAGTCAAATTACACACCATAAATCAGTAATAAACAACCAGTCTTTGAAAATAAAACACCGAAAATACTAGGTACCTACTTTTATAACACAGAACTAAAAACATAAAAAAGCACTAATTCATATCTGAAACCGTTACCACAGTCGTCCGATCTCGCGGTACAGCAATAAACTTGTAAATGATGTAAATTTCACATTATTTATATTCATTTAGCTACAAACGAATTCAGTTATACATTTTGTAATCGCGCCAGAACTACGTCTGGTTTTTACTCTTTTTAGAGAGTAAAAAGACGCTGTTTTTTGGAACGTTAAAAATTTATGGGGTCGTAAAAACTCACGCAAAGCTCGTTTTCATGCCAGAAGTGGGGTCTAGGTACGAATATGATGTTAGAATGTAACTTATCTGAGGACCTAAGTGATGTGTTCGGAATTATTGCGCAGTTACTATCAATTGTGTAGGTTGTGTGCCAATAACCGAGGAATGCGGCCTTTAGGCTGGCCTCATTCAGTTTTAAAAAATAAATGTTTTATTGTCGTTACATTGTCTCTATCCCTCACCATCTGCCTAGCCTTTTTTCAACAGACATTGGGGTCAACTTCCAATCTACCCGAACGCAGCTGAATTGACATGCCTTTCTGACCTCTACAACCCAGTCAGTTACTTGGTAAAACAATAGCCAAACAAAAGTCCCCTTGGATTGTTTCTATCCCTCATTGATACAATCTAACTGTGTGACAGCCTCATTTAAAGACTGACATGCCATATCAACGACAAGGTTACTTTGGAACAAAGGAATATATGGATCCGTAATACACAAGCTATAAGTATAACATTACACATACAGATACAACGTTGTCTCTATTTCTGAGAATCTCTGAACGATATGTCACTTGCTTATCATTGATGAATCAACTGCTGAAATAAACGCTGGCAGATAGAGTATATTATAGATATCGTCTTATACTTTCGGGTTCAATAAACAGTTTTCTGATGAAAACACACACATGACTCTATCGACAAAACAAAACATAACATAACAATGATGTTATGTTATGTTTTATGTTATGTTTGTTACAGGTTACAGGCATGAGCCTGTAACCTGTAATCCCCGAAAGATGAGGCAGAAGTTAGATATTCATTAGTGCACCCACATTTCGCCAGTTATGTGTAAGTCCCATGTGATCAGCCTATTGCCATCGACTGCGCTTAGATCTAAGCTCCGTAGCTGATATTCCTGATGAAAAAACCCAATACCGCTTTACCTGACCCGAGAATTAAACCATAAGGACCTCATGCTCAGTCGTCACACTTGCGACTACTACACCAACGAGACAGCCAGAAAGTAGTCACCAAAACAAAACAATATAAAAACAATAAATCCATATAAAATAACTTAAACCAACCATCTATAAAAACAGACTGCATAAAGTTCGAAAACATGAAAATCTGAAATCCATCTTCCGAAAACCAAACATGAAAAATCTACCGCATCGCGTTTCCGTTTCCACTGAATATTACTTCTCCAATTTTTCGCCTGCGCTTAACTACACCCAGCTCAAACCTTTTTAGAGCGAAAAAACTATTATTTCGGTGGCAGTGTCCCGGTTTTCCACGGTAACAGCCGTCAGTCCCGCTACCCATTGTATCTCCTTCGAGACACCTGCAAAGCTGGAATAATAAAGACTTTTACAACGTTTCAAAATGGGACTTTTTCTCGCAATTCAACCGCAACGTGCACTTAAGGGATTTGAATATCTTATATGGTACGTTTTATCTGTTTCACGCAACTCCCCGCTGAATGAATTCGTCTCAGCTTTTTAAGTTCTTAAACAGTTCCGTACGTTTTGGTAAGCCAAATCGCAATCGCATTCATTAATAGTTTAACCCACATAAATAGTTGATGGTAGAGTGAAATGAAAATGTTTTTCGAGAAAAGAATTTGCAATACTGGTGCAATATCAATGACAATGAAAAACAAAAAACTAAAAAAATTATAACCGTGAACATTCTTTCGTGCAGTCAAAGCATTGTTTCGCTCCGCACCTCGTAGTTTTTAATCTAATGAAAGAAATATTCGAAACGAGTTTTATTGTTTTATCTATCTATCAAAACAATAAAAGCTATTCCACTGGTATATATTAAAATGTGGGGAACTCGCCAAATGGAATTTAGTTACTAGTCGAGTGGTTCGTATATTTTATTGAGTTAAACTAGATTAAAGTGAGCGTTTCCAGTGACGCTATTTTGTTTCATAACAGACAGAATGAAATATAGTATGCTATAATGATTTTTGGAAAAAATCGTTGTTTGGTCAAAGTGTAATTTTATTATACTCTGCGATTGGTGATGTGTCTCTTCCAGAGGAAAACCCTTCATCACAGCTTGTTATTATATGATTTATGAATCCTTCGAATTGAGGATTATGTTCAGTTTCTAAAACCATCATGCAGCGTGCATACAGCAAGTATCGAAAACCTGTAACTTCTTTTTTAATTACTTATGCAAAAATATTTCTTCCCTGTTTAAATGGGACTTAGTCAATTTTATTGCAGGGTTCCTATTTTTTTTTCTAAAAGAAATTTATCGCAAGTTACATGTTTCATATATCTACACACTACATCTTTACGCAATTGAAATATCAGTTTAGAAAACTTCACTGAAATTGGAGTTTCCTACAAATGAATGAAATAAGAGTGCAACTGAACTTGGTACTTTTTTTGTGTACTGAAAATAAGTTGAGTAGAAATTCTAGGAGCAAGTTCTGCTTACCGTTTCCCGGTTCGTGTACGGCTTTTAATTTGTCTGTCGTTACGGCAACTTTTATTACATGCTTACCTATTTGTCGGAGCATTTCATGTTCCTACTACACGAAAGTGTAATGTAAGTTCGTGTTTAAAGGTACACACGGCTACACATCAAGCTATACAAAACCAGTATAATCTGATCGTTCATTGTGCGAAAAGATCTAGTAACGTGAGGCCAAGATTAACTGGTTTTGTATAGCTTGATGTGTAGCCGTGTGTACTCATTTCGTTTAAACATACATGTCTCATGTACTCGGTGCATATTTATTATTTTATTTTTTTACTGCAATAGAGTTGATAATTGTTTGGTACGCATATGACTAGTACTAGCGTCTCTTACATGCATGAGTAAGAGGGTATCGAGTCGACACAGTCGACATAGTTGTCATGCTTGTACCTTTCTCAAGTTTACACTGTTGCTGTAACCATTAAAATGTGGGTGTGGGACTTACACTTACAATCGTCGAACGATATTTATCGGCTTCCAGCCTAACCGGACGCACCGAACCTTTTCGAGGCACGGAGAAAACTTGATATGAAATGCGTGGTCACCCACCCATCCACGGCCATCCTAGGCCGCTAACCGCAAGCGTCGCAATACGTAAACATCAATCCGAATAGCTGTTTTTATTTAGCTCCATTTGAACGACATTGCAATGTTATATTATTTGTGTCCGTTCAATAAATCATTCACCCTTTTCTTTTGGCTTCGTCCCGTAAACCGTTGTACGTAGTCAGATGTAGTCAGTACTGAGACATTGACTGATGTGTTTTTAGTTAACCAAAACTGCAATTTGTAACTGTTTCAAAAGTTAAACGTTAAGATTTTTACTTTTTGTGGCTGTTAACTGCGATTTTGTTCGCATTATGGTTTAAGTAATTTTATTCTGATTTCAGCTGTGAAAAGCTGAAGAATTTTTTGCAAGAAATTGCTGCAAAATGTTTAAATTTAATCGTTCTGTACCAGAAACTTTGTTAAGTATTAATACAGAAATCATATTTTTCACTTTGACCTCATAAATAAGCAGTTTTTATAGTAATTTAGGACAAAGAGTTCAAGTACTTAATGGTACATTGGAATAGGAAGGGAATCGAGTATCGTGGTATGGGCATGCCACGACATGCCCATGCCACCAAATAATGTATGAATGGATTGTGTGAGGAATGATGTGAAGGAAAAAGGAATAAATGATAGCTTGACGATTAACAGGGGAGACAGAAGAATTTTAAAAATTTCCAATACCTCCTAATGTTTCTGTTCTCCTGATGCAAAGACTATGTCCTGATAGTACCTATATCACTAGCAGCTGCTACCAAATCGTATGTGCTCGGATGGGAATAAAATTAAATATTTTTTATTGTTCCCATTAGAGCACTACGTCAAAATATTGATCGGTGCTCAGATGGGAATAGCTTTGGTGCTCTAAGCGTAGCTGCTCTAAAAATCGGTGCTCAGATGGAAATACCTCGAATAAACGGGTTGCACTGACCCCAAAGGCAGGAAGATGTTGATGATTTCCGTAGTACATTAAACAAGTATAAAGTTTAATTCTGATTCGGTCGAACCCATCTATCGTATAGAAAATAAATGTGCATGTTAGGTAACAAGTACAGAAGATAGGACAAGATAACCCAATTATTTCGCAAAATAAGCGATTATTTTTAACAAAATTATTACTTTCGTACTACTACTTAAATTTTTCTAGGACCATATTCTGTATACTATTAAAATTGTGGCTTTACATTATTATAAAGGTCAACTGATCACAAACACTAGATTTACCTATCTAGTAAAATTTGTTCGTTTATAATTAAGTTATTTTGTATAGGGTAGTTTGTTTTGTTGTTTTCTGCCTACTATTTAACCAACTAGTTTAAATATAAACAACGTCGATTATGCCTAAAATGTTATTTTATTGTTCCGGTAGATTTATATAGAAACAAACTTTCAGTTGAAATATAAACAGGTGGTCTTGTTGATCATTCTTTATAGGGTCAATTTTGTTGTAAACAAGTTTAAACGTCAGACAAGCCTGAATTAACAACAAATTAAAGGACACCCACGCTTTCACCTCTGTCTAACCTTTTGAGGAAAAACAGGCGCGATTTTATTAGATGTATAATTAAGATACTTATAAACCTCAGTTATAAACGTTTGGAAAGGATTTTTTAGGCTAGTAGAATACGGTACACCATAAAAAAATCCAAATCTAACATGGCCGTTGCAACAAAATGGTGTATTACTTAATTGTTTTAATCACATTATTAAACTGAGAATAAAATGTTCCTAATAGGGGATCAGCCAAAAGACGTCCACTGCTGGACATAGGCCTCCCCCAGGCGTCGCCACATTGACCGGTCCCGTGCGTCTCTCATCCAGTGGCTGTAGGGGATCGGACTGGGTCAAAATAATATGATTCAATAAAAAATGACGAATATAAAACGCGTCAAAGATCATGGAGTGGGGCTTGAAACGTCACTTGTAGGTACAAAATGTACTATCATATGACGTCACATGAGTTTTCGAAGCACTGTATCGTCTTCATTTTTTGTTTACGTAAAAAAAGAAAAAATACGTGTCCAATAATTTTTGGAAATCTATCTGACGGACTAATTAGTTTTTTTATGTCCGATCCCAAAGTAAAACACAATTGCATGTACCCATATGAATTTATTAAATGAAATGGGTTCATGCTTCGAAATGCGCTTACTTTTCTGCTTTTCAGTCAGGTAGTTAATAATTATATATTTTTTTCTGGATTATTGAGAAGTATCAATTCAAGCTAAATTGTGTTTATTAGACGAAATATGTCACAGGCTCTAACGTGTTGAACTCCTGTGGAAAGCGACAAATATCAGAGATGTTATAGATATATCTATCGATGTTCTATTTCGCAATACCCGGCTCGTCTTGTCAGACAAATTGAAATTGCAAAAGCACATCTGATTGTTGTGCGATGCTTTTAGTTAATTAGTTACTGCTCGTAGCAGGATTCATGATAGACCGATACAATGCTGGTGACAATTTGATACATTGGGTTTATTAATTACCTACTAGCTTTTGCCCGCGACTTCACTTGGATGTCGGTCAAATTATATACTAAAACCTTCTTCGCAAACCACTCTATCCATTGGTGAAAACAGCATGAAAATCGGTGCCGTAGTTTTTGAGTTTATCGTGAACAGACAGACAGACGCGGCGGAAGACTTTGTTTTACAATATGTATATAGTGATGATGTTGTGGAGCTCGCAGCTAACTAATAACAGCAGTACGGTCGCTCTTTAAGGTTATACAGGGCTTGCGAAGGTCCGTCCATGGGTGGGTGACCATTTATTTTACATATAAGGTCCCATTCAAATAGGTGGACAAATTGTAACACAGCGTTCAGTAGGTCTAACCAAACATATCTAAACAAAAAAAAAATCGTCCCGAGCGGCTATTATTTAGCAACTAGCCGCTCCTAATAATAAAAACATTATGACAAGCGAAGCCGCCACAGCGACTAAGTAACAAAAGCCAACATTCTTGCAATATCTAGGACGAACTTTAATAGCTTATTCCACTGTATTTAGCGCAGATAGATGCATTCAGTAATTACGTATGTTAATAGTCACTGTTACATACTGCGTTAGTTCTGAACAATTGGGTTTAAACTCAAGTCGTTTATGTAATTCACAATCTTGGGCTTCATTCAAGCCTTTGCTATTTACCACTTTGTTTTGGAACTTGGCAGGTTTTGTCTTGTACCATATGTTTTCAGGCCCAAAGAACTCTTCTTCCATAGAGGGATGTTAGATCTACATCGAAAAGAGTGTGAAAGAGATTTTCCTGGAGAGATACCGCAACTGCTGAACACGAATTCATTTGTAAAGTCCATTTCACGAAAGAAGTCCCGCGGACAATTGTGGAACTAAATTTGACAGATGGGGAGATATGGAGAGAGAGAGAGAGATAGCAACATTATGTCGCGCGAATACAGCGCTGCGTCTGCGGGACTTCTTTCGTGAAATGGACTTTAGATCTTTGACACTCGTTACAAGTAACACAACCACCGACAAAGTCTGACAACTAGTCTTACCAAGGGATACCATATTACCCAATACTAACTGGTTCGTGGAGGTCACTCCAAGTAAAATACTGGTACCCATCTACATCCAGATTGACAGAAAGTCGCCCCCAACATAGTTTGGAAAAATCTAGGCAGATGAAGCGATGCTTTAAAACCTATTCTTAAACCATTTAGCCAAGGTAGTAATGACATAACGAACCCCGTTTCTCAGACATTTTAATATATTCAAACTGACCTGCGACCACGCAAGACAAAGTTCTAGAAAATTAATTGGGAATGTTCCAAATTGCAGAAGTTTGCGTCAAGAATTTGAGAGTGACTAAAGTCATAAATGTGACATGATCGTGCGCGTTGTCTTAAACGTTTAACTCAGATTATATTGCTGAGAAACTATTAAGTGTTTTAACTGCATGCAGTGCTCAGTTTAAGAATGTGTTTGTCACACTCTCACCTGATAGACTCATTCAATTGAACAATGTTTACGTTTTCACATTTCATAACTAAACTTCGGGATCTATAACTAAACGGGATACCTTCCGTGATTACCTTCCAGTATTCTGAGGTCCCGATATTTCGATGCTGTTGCAAACAATGATTGTAGGATGACTCCAGTCATCCTGCCACTAAGTGACAGCAAAAGGTTGGTTCATTTACTATGACATCAGTCAGTCAAGGATGATGGATAAGTAAAAAAATATATTGACATAAGCTACCGAAGTCAGTCAAAGTCAATACTGTCGAAAGTTATTGTAAAAATACCAAACGCTTTTGAAAGTGTAGGTATTCCCACTATTTTGCACTAAATTGGAACACAGTTTAACCAATAATCCAAAATGCAGTGTCTTTAGTTAAACTCAGAACAAACCAAGCTACGTAAACAAATTCCCGCACCAATCAAAACCCAGAACCAAATCACGCTTACATTCATCTTGGCTCAAATCCAGGTGTCAATTATTCGATACGAGAAGTGAGTAACTTCGACAATTATTTCTCATTGCAAGAACACCTTAACGAGAGCTCAGGTGCGATTCGAGTGACTCTTGAAACCACGACCCGCAGTTTTTGGCGCTGGGTTCCGCACTCCAATTTAATAGTGAACAGCTCGGGTGATTAACGTGGAGCTGGAGAGCTGCAGATGTTTATTGTTTTATGTAAAAGCTGGTGTTTTTATTGAATAGAGGAAGGCGAGAAAATAGAAATAGCGATTTTTCATACGTTCGTTCGTTTTCATTCGAACTGGAATTCTGAGTGGTTTGTCTTTGGTGGGACTATTGGAGTATTTCTGAAAATCTGCCACGTATGCAATGTTGGGTTGTTCTTTGAATTCTTGTTACTGGCGCGTTCTAAAATGTTTACTGTTCTGTCTGATGGAGTTGTGACAGAACGTGTGTATGTACAGAACGTGAGTTTTTAAAGATTCTTAAAAATCTAAAAATGTTCGGAAACCATTCAGTTCAAATTATCTGATATGAAATCCAAAAGTTAGAAATCGACCTGTGTGTGCCAGTAGCAGTTGTACCTTTTTCTTTTCTCCATCTTTCGGCTATCATCACAGGGTTCCTAATGCGATAGTATTTACAAAACAAAAGTAAGTTTTAAAACTAGTTACAAAAAATGTAGCTTTTTGAACTCACATAGAAAACAATGGAACAAATCAACGTCACTAGCTATGAGGTTGGAGTTGAGTGCGGAGTGCACGCGTCAGTGGCGACTCAACTAACAGATTCCAACAACTGCTAGCTTGGCTATCGACGTCACCACACGTTCCTGTCCGGAATACACATACCTATGTGACCTAAAATGTCCGGACATTATGTACCTTCCCTCTAAGGACTTTGAATATATATACGAGGTGCTTGAATATAATAATATAGACTAATCACGATTAATAGTGAGTTTTAGAAACTCACATCTAAAAGATCTTTGTTGACATACATAGAAATATTATTTTTTCCATGTTATTTCAGACCTCTTGAAATAAAAGATTTTCGTCATATTCAAACGCCCTCTGACTCAATTAATCCTAGTATTTATTTTCCATAGAGGGACGACAAAAGAGTTTTTATGTGAAATTAATATCATTTCTATATACAGACGTTGAGCAGCGGTGGCCCAGTGGTGTCGGCCCCGACTTACGAACTACGGTCGTGGGTTCGAACCCAGGCAGGCGCATTACTTTGTGTAATTTATTTCATCACCGCTGCTCTCAAAACGGTGAAGGAAAACATCGTGAGGAAACCGGCATGTCTTAGAACCAAAAATTCGAAGACATGTGACATCTGCCAATCCGCACTATGCCCGCGTGGTGGTTTATAGCCCATCCCTCTCCTAGAGAGGAGGCCTGAGTCCCTGCAGTGGGAACATTATAGGCTGATGATGATACACACGTTGAGCTAGAATCTGAGACAAAAATAAATCTCAGACATAATATTTTGACTTGACCTTTATTCACCTTAATCATACCTTAATATTGAAAGTCAATTGAAGGAATCAGACCGTATAACAAGATTATTATGTTCAATGGAATCATCTAATCAAATCTATATTTTATAACATGGCATATCATCTTATATCACGCCTGTAATCCCCGAAGGGTTAGGCAGAGATGTATTTAACACCCATTTTGCCAGTTATTTTTAAGTCCCATGTATTAGGGGCTCGATCTGGAAATCGTATCCAACTATCTAAACTTTAATACTGTGACAAATAGGTTTTTGTATGTTCTAACCCTGACCATAGGTATTTCTAAACCATGGTAAATGCTCCACCGGTGTAACTTTTACATAATATACAAATAGACGAGATATACTTTAAACAATGTTCCTCGTGTAGGAGTTTTCAAAATGTTTAAACCCCTGCTCTTCACAAAATAGATTCTTTTTTTCAAGCTGGTACACAACCAGCTTGAAATTAAGAACTGTCGTATACATTACATGAATAGGTTTGGATAAATACAAAGGCTACCCCTCACCATCCAACTAATTATCGATAAGTTTATAAATAGGTCCCCGAGACCCCAGTCGAGTATCAATACGTTGAAAACAAATCAATTCACCCCATTCAGACCCTCGGGGCTACACATCTACGCAATATTATTTGATCTCATTAATTAAGTGGGGCTCAATGCCTCTTGTGTCAAGAGTAAGTTGTGAATAGCTAAGTTGCAAGTACCGTAGACTAGGAAATCTAAGCAGAAGGGACGGTTCCGGGGTCAGGACCAAATTTTTGACGTAATCGCACAACGGAAATCACAACGGAATGTGTCACACTGGAAAATAAATGTAGCACAATAGAATTATTAGGGTGTGTGTAAATAGTCGTAAGATTTTAGGTAGGTAAGTGGAACCACTTACCTACCTAAAATCTTACGACTATTATTTAACAAATAAATTTTATAAAAATCTGACGACATTTATTTTCCAGTGTGACACATTCCGTTGTGATTTCCGTTGTGCGATTACGTCAAAAATTTGGTCCTGACCCTCCGGTCCTTTGAGTGTTCGTGCGCCCACGAGTTGTCTATGATTCGTGATTGCCCGGTTATAATAATTCTGTCATACAAACTATTGACCGAGCCAGAATGCGCCTTTTGAAGCTGTAAGGTATAATAAAAATAAAAAAGATTGAGCCAAGCTAATTTGTCTACTGACAAAACTTCAATCTGCATGATATAATAGTTGTGTTTCCGCTCTTTGTTATATCAGACGCTAGTTACGTTTGAGTAAAATTAAAATTATGTATTGTTTGAGCATAATCTAATTCCAATCTTAAGACTAGCAAATAAAGGTACAACTCTGACTGGGCATTTTGTACTCCAACTGTTAGCAGATCTCCAAGTCTCGTTTGTACTATTTTTTTTTTGGAGGGTGGTAAATCATCAAATGACTCCTTCCGCTCTGGGCAGAGCGGTAGGGAGTGTCAGACTTCTACTGACTAAAAACCACCCATGTTCCTTTTTAGCCCTTTGTGTCGAGGCAGCGGTATCTCTGGCGAATAACCCGCAGACCCGACGGGAACTTCCCCAACGTTTAGACCCTGAGTTACACTTCTACCAATTCTTATTCTATACAAGTACTTGCAAGTCCAAGATTTAGTGCGGACCCCGACCACGTGGCGCTAATGTCTGTTACTTGCCACTAACTTTACTACTTGTATAAATTATAAACACGATGAGCTTGTGGTCTGATTTTGACAGTTCCGTGGTGGTATAGTAAATAGTTTTAAGTCGAGGGAGGATTTACTGCAGCAACTTCCAATGTCGCTGGATGTTTTGGATGGCGGTGGCAAGGGGTGTTGTCTCTGTTTTAATTGCTATGAAACAAATATTATGACAAATTCAAAACACAACAAAGGCAATGAATTATCCCGTCGGGTCTGCGGGTTGTTCGAAAGAGATACCGCGGCCTCGACACAAAGGGCTAAGAAGGAACATGGGTGATTTTTAGTCAGTGGAAGTCTAACACTCCTTACCGCTCTGCCCAGGGCGGGAGGAGTCATTTGATAATTACCCAAAGTTAAAAAAAAATATTAGTTATCAACACTATTCTTGTACTAAAAATTTCAATTGACTTCCTAAATAAATGTGCAATAATTTGACAATGATAGCGCAGGAAACGGATAGATGGATGTTCCGAGCTGAAATGATGATGATGAGCGAATGCATGTTGTAGCAGTAAAGACAATTTCATCGCGGTGCAAGTATACATACCCATATCTACTAGAAAAGACACATGGGTCAAATATTGCAATCTTGAAGATTGAAGTCAAGGGCACGTCCATTTACAATAAAAATTTAAAAAAAAAACTCGAACAATGCGCCACTAAATTAATAAGAGATATCCGTCTAAAATTAGCGGAAACTAAAACTAATCATCCTCTTCTCAAGATAAAACCAGGAACTAAACGGAAGCAATATCACACAAAAACATCAGTCACATACAAAATATTTACGAACTAATGAATCATAATGTATGACTGCATACTTGTATCTAAGCGTACTTGGAAAACAGGACAGGCCGCTTATCAGGTGGTGATAACGCATTCTTTGTACAGGCCCTTTATTTTAGGTTAGGTGCTGATATCGCGTTGTAATCAATATCATGAATTAAAAATATTTGGAGCATGGAACATGAAAATTCGAAAATCTTAGCGCCATTATCAATCACGGTAACTGTTAGAACATTTCGAGGACTGTGGAACAGTTGTTTTTTCTAGAATATGTACGTAGACTTAAATTAGAATGATGAAGTGTTTATTGGAATATTACGTGAATTATTATTTATTATTATTATATCATTATTTCGGTTTTTTTCAGTTGATTGCCAATAATGGGAAATTAAATAAAGTTCCAAGAACTCAGTTAATAACATTATCTGGAAATTTATTTTGTGGTAATCGTAAATTATAATGAAACCATTCATTCAATGATTATATAATTATTATTTCTCCAATTATGTAACAAATATTAAAATATAAATATAATTGCCAATTCCACATAATTATATAAGTAGATATACGTATTATGAAACCTCAATATCTCTTTTTATTAGTGGTTTAAGAACTTTATTGTTCTCATCTATCTTCTATCTATCTTCTATCTATATATAAATAAAAAGGGAATTCCTGACTGACTGACTGACTGACTCATCAACGCCCAGCCCAAACCCTTGGACCTAGAAAGCTGAAATTTTGCACAGAGGTTCCCTTTATAATGTAGACAAAGAATAAGGATTTTTCGAAATTCAACCCTTAAAGGAGTTAAATAGGGGATGAAAGTTTGTATGGAAAATCGTCATTTTCACGCGGGCGAAGCCGCTGGCAAAAGCTAGTCAAGAATAAGCATGTTTTAGCTAGAGAGATTATTAGTACTCGTCATCTTACCAAGGACACTAGTGCTGAAATTACAACCTTTTGTGAACCTCTAAGAAGGACATTATGGCAGGAGTTTTTGGGTCACTAATCTGTGTTAAAACCATTGTTATACGACCTTCATCTATTTTGTTGTTGAGTTACTTAAGAGCCTGTTTCACCACATACAATTAAGTTCCCGTTAACATACTTGGCAGATAATTTCATACAAATTCTGTTTCAATTTCTTCGGTAAGTAGTGGTTGTGTCGTGAAATACGTCGTTAATGTAATAAAATTAAAAACAGAAAGTGTACTAGTATGTCTATGGATCAAGATAACAATCGATAGTATATATAGCACTGATATCCAAAATACAGTCAATGTTAAAAAAGTGAGACCAAAAACGATAATATTTGTGTATATGGAAGGTTACACATAATATACTTGAAAAAAAACAAATAACTAATATCTGTTGCCTTTAGATCAATCTTGTTTTAAAAGTCAATTATATCTTCAATTAATTCTCAAATTATAGCAAAAGTAATGGTACTACAAAAACAGTGCAGTTATATGAATATTGTAAAGTTTACCAACTAACCATAACATTGCTTCTTCATACATTATAAAAAACAAACGACCATGCTCATAATTAAAACTTATCGTGTTTAGTCCCATAAATATTATGAGTCTTAAAACCCTGTTTACTGGTAACTAAACGGTGCATGAAAAATGTCACAAACTGGCAATACTGAGCAAGTGGCTTGCGTGTTAATCACTGGCCATCGCAGGCAATACATAATTGAATGATAACCGAAAGTAGAACTTTGTATCTCGAATTTACGGTACATTTTGTTCTAATTACATTTAGTTTAGGCTTCGTTTAGTTCACAAACAAGTATTTCACAATAGGTTCTCGTATCAAATTCTCGGTATTTCATAGTGAGTCATACGAGTATATCAAAGCGCGCTCACTCACTAAACAAACGCAACATAAAATAAAAGAACCTAATTACACGTTTCCGTGACGTTCGCAAATCGACACCTAAAGTAATTTTCAAGCTCCTGTCTATAAATCAAACAGAGATTTAAACAACATTTAGAATTTGCGCAATACTCACCCACAAAACGACGTTGAAGCAAAACAATGTGTACTTGATACAATAAATCTGGGACTCCAGTTTCCCAACCACTGGGCCTTTGCCCTCACCTCTACCAGCTCCGGCCATAGCACTTCAAACGCACAAAGCACCACAAACAAATTTATATAGAAACACTAAAACAGTGTTGACCATACACTGTCTCGATCGAATCGTAACTGCTAACTTATCATACCAGATAAGCGTTAGCTAGGTTATCTATGTTTGCTAAGATAAAAACGTACGAAAAGATAATACGGTATGAATTGCCACACCTGTATTGTTGGGCACGCAAGCGTTCGTCATTGTCAGTAGGCCACACAAATTTGTACTTTGTAGTCATAGCACATCATAGACTCCACCATTCTTTTTTCTATCTACAACTTCAATTTTCTCTCAAGAGGCAATATATAGTCAAAATCTAGTAGATGAATAGACATTTTTTTCTCGAATAAATAAGCGTCTTTCTATATTCATATGAGAGAACGATCTCGGCCATTTGAATATTCTTATTGTATCCTCATTCGTACCGATTCTTTCCACAGCGGTAATTTTATAAGGGTACCCGGCCACGCTTATATATCAAGTCCACCGATATGGGATTCAACCGAAACGTGTTCGAAATCCGATAAACGGATTCAAACTATATACGAAATGGAAGCGGCCGGTATAAGCTGTAAACATAAATAAGGAAGATCTACTACGTTTTAGAAAACCCCCACGCACGGAGCGTTCACCGTAAATCTTACACTTGCAATGATATAAATTTAAGCATTCTCGTACTGTATTCTACAACTACGACTTCCGAAAATACTTTTCGAGACATTCACTTGAAAAGGTTGACAAAAGTGAAAATTCTAGTCTCTTGGTGCACAATATTCTACCAAGATGAAATTTCTTTGTTTAAGAAATGTCGTATAACAAGTTTTATATAAGACACAAAAAGCAAATTCCAATTTGGCATATTATTTGGCTTGAAGACAAAACTAAAATTGAGAAAACATTTCGTTTTCATTTATTTCGCGAGAACTCTTCGGCTATCTCATTTATGTAGGAATTTTACACAAACTTTCTGTGTTTTAAATGCAAATAAAAATCTTTTAAGTTCATCTCATAAAATGAACTTGAAACGCACTAAAGATTACGTCCATAAATAAAAGTATATTGCCAAAACTTAAAAATCCGGAAAAATATAAAACGAAATCGAATAACAAAACGAACAATTCTTTGACAGCACTCAGCGTGTCTATAAAACTTGAGTTAGCAAAATTCGGAATCGCTCGTAAAACAAGAAGTCGAAAGACAGCAAAATTACAAAACATTTTATCGCGTTTCCAAGAACAAACACATTTACCGCTGACTGTTTCCACCGTGTAAACAACGTGATGATATTGCACAAACAGACAAATGCACGATCACTTTTTCAACGCCACCCTTAGTACACAAGCCGAAGAGACAAAAAGTCCGCGGTCAGTAGAACATTTAGTTCCACAAATATTTTACTGTAGCCACTGGCTAGCTATTAGCTTATTCTTCTTTATGGTGTAGTTGGTGTCTAACATGGTGTCAGAGTTTTCATGCTGACTCTGATTTGGCTTTACAAGCCGTCAAGAAATATCTCTCGAAAATCCTGACTTCCTCACAACGTTTTCCTTCAGCGAAGCAAGTGACAATTGGGTATTTGAAAATATCAAAAATGTATGAAAGTTGTATGTTATTTTAAAGAACTAAAAGAAATAATACGATGTGTAAAAAAAGTTATAAAATCGATCAAAAAATAGAGTAGCTACACGCTTTAGAAGTTTTTGGTGGGGCACTTTCTATCCTTGTCGCGTGAAACGGCCATTAGTACTACGTAACTATGGCGGTATGTTAATATTATGACGTCACATTAGATGTAGCGCTGTCTCTGTCTAGCACGTCCTTTAAAATCGGCATTTTTAAGATATCACACTATTTTTTTTTACTTTTGGCTATCTTTTTATTTACTGTTTCCGAATCACAAGTAAAATAAAAATATTCAAATACCCAATTATACAACGCGCACATGAATCCGAAAAATCAGAGGTCTTTGGTTCGAAGTGGAGACCTATGACCTGGCAGTTCGACGGTCACACCACTAAGCCATAACTGCTGCAAGCTGTAATAGCTAATTATAGCGTATAAAGCTTCGCCATCAATCCAACTTTGTAATCTTGAGCTAATGGAGAAACTAATTCATCAAGATTAACGCGAACCTAGATCTTGATGTATAGTCAGCATTTCCCAAAATAAGTTTTCACCACAAACGTGATGAATATTGAAAATCGTCTGATCCTAGGTAACTTGAGCCAAATCGGTTTTGAATGAGAGTTGCACACAAACTTTTTCTTCCCAATACTTGGCACAGAAAACGGGTTTGGAAATGGGGTAATAACATAAAGGCGATATAAAAATACCCGTCTTAATCGTAATGATCATTTGTCTGCTCGTTGTTTACACAACCACGAGGAAGCATGGCATTCTCAGTTTTCCGTTCGAGTCTGGGGTCCATTTCCTCACCATAACAACGAACGTCGCGGCGGAAGGCGCCCGTAGCTTATATGAATTCTCTTACGATATAATGTACAGCGCCCAACATAACTAAGTCTCCCCCACCCTTCTCTATATCAAGACTCACAGACTACAAAGGAAAATCATCACTATCTACAAAGCTCTAGTTAAAATTGACGTCTTTCTAAAGAAACATATAAGACTGTACTGTTATCGGTTCATTTGTTACCGTAATAAGTTGTGATCCTGCGACGTTTGATAGGTTTCTTATTGAAGGAAATGTCAATATCTGACGTGAATATATTCTTGCGACTTTGTCACATAAATCTGTACCAAATGAAATAATAAAATGTCTCATATCTTTTTCCTGGAAAGAGATCATGTTACATTTTGTGACAATGTCCAGTTAAAACGTAATATACTTCTGACACTTGGCTAATGAAGATTAAACCTTTCCTGTGTTTAGGACTCTGCTTTAATGAGGGTATAAAAGAATTAAAAACATAATTATGAATTGGGGCGATCAAGGGAAGTGGCCGAATATAATGTAATTAATATTAATCTGTGTTTTACATCCTTTTAAACGTGAAACTGAAACCGATCTTAGAAGGCTTTTCAAAATTTCTACGTGAACGAAGTCTCGAGAAACCGCAAGTGTTATGTAAGTTTAATGAGCACAACAATATTAATAAAATACATTTTATTTTTTTGGTTATTTTCATCAATTATTGACACCATTTTCTCCCACACAAACAAACATTTCTAAAACTGTTATTACAGTCAATTTGGTGCAGACTAATAAAACAGTTTGCTCAAACGTTGGCAACCCGTATTTGATCCAACTGAACCTCGCAGAAGTGTGTCAAAGAACTAATAGACATTGAATCGAGCACATTCTTCCACACGTTCGGACAAGGGCTAATATCCGGTGAGGAATGTTTATAGTCAACAAACATGTACTTAGTGCAAACAGATCCGACCCGTGAGCCCTCAGCGTAACTCCGCCTAATTGTTTGCTAGCCGCCAACTTTGTAACAAATGGTTGCTGATATTCGCTTTACGAGTAATCTACGTTGAACGCGAGAGCTAAATTAAATTATATTTCTGTCTACAAAGGGAATAAAATGTTAGGAGTGATTGTAACTGAGTTTAGTAAAGCTTTGTATGAAACTTGTCACACTTGTTAAGCAAATCATAATTTGGTTTTGTGGAATTTTCATTTCTACGTAGATTCACTCTCGGTTCATAAATTTTAAATCGCGGTAGTTGTATGCAGAACTAAGCACCTTAAACAAAGAAAGAGTACAGTTGAAGGAACTCAATCCGATCGTAGTATAAGAAAAGTAAACTTGAAAATGGAAGACCATAAACTTTCGGAATACATTACACCTCGACACGAAGACTCCGACTAGGAATTGATTCGCAGATTTTATTCAAACTAATCGAATTCGTATTACGAACGATTTTGCAAATTCTGAAGAAACGAATTCAAAGCCACCACGGACCCGGCCATTGAAATTAATACTTCGGTTAAACAGATTACCATTTTCTACGTACTTTCTGTAAGGAATTTCTCCACTTGAAAATGGTGGACCGTCTTAAATTTCAATTTCTCTTAGTAAATTGAGCCACAGCAAAACGTTGATATCTACATAAATAATCTGGCTCATCTTATTTTGCGGAATGCTCGATTTTTCATTGCGCTGCGGTCTCAGGTAAGAAGAATTTAAATTCGTTTTAATAAGTGATAGCTGTACAAAATTAGAGGTTTTGTTATGGTGTTGTTGAGAGCGTATGCAACGGTAACAATTTCTTATTATGTAACGTAACATGTCTTATTAGTGCCTTCAATGATCTAAGGTATATCGTTTCCAGACCCATACGTCTATACGGTTCAAGAAGCAAGCACATTTTATCCACATTATTTGAAACCATGATAGGATTTGTGATTAAAATAAATGCACCCACCAATATCGTATCATTTTGATGATACACCAACACCACTATCGCCGTCAGTTCAATCAGCATCACCCATTTACATAATGCCACATAAAATACGATTTTCATCAATATTGTTCACTGCATCTGTCAATACAGTCGTATTTGCAATAACAACAAGCTGGTTTATCATAGGGAAGCTTCTAGCTTATTGGAACGTCGACGATCATAATTACTGGATGCATCCGCATTGCACCGGCAGCTCATATCCGTAGTAACAGCGGGTGCAGCCTGTCACCGGCTGTCATTAGATTTGTTATTAATAACATTTCCTTTAGTTTTATTTCAGCCTTTGAAACTTATAACATGTGAGCGTTTATTGCGAGGATCAATCACTTTTATACATTTTTTTTTACGTCGTTTTATTCGAATTTTCTGATAAAATGAAAGATGAAGCCCAAGAAATGCGTCATCGGGTCTAGAAATGTATACTTTCATGATCGTACTATAATCTTTTTCGGGGACTCCATTACCAAATTCTCATTACCTACCACGAAATCAAGATTATTTTAAGAACTAATCAGCTCAACTAAATTCAGAGTCTATCAAAACGTAACGAGAAAAAGATTTTTTATTGAATACTCAGTCGGCTTCCACTTCATTGGTCCGTACGTCATGAAGTGGGTTCATATAAAACCGAATGCTCCATTCAATTAGCTTGGAACATCGAATGCTCAGCCCGCAATCCACTAGTACCAATATCCGGGACTGAATGATCTAAGGATTGCCAAGTGGCCTACTATGTAAATACTAGTGAATGATGGAAGCTCGAAGCATTATGGGAAATAAATTTACCCTTACTACGAGAGAATCCTTTTAAACGGAATCAAATTATAGCTTTGGGATTTTGTGAGAATTATTTATGGAAAAGCAGGTTTTGGTTTTCCTGCTATTGCAGAGATTTTGTTACGGTTTACCTGCTTTTTGAAATAGCCATTTACAAGTGTTCAATTTTAACAATTTCAGATATACCTATTTAATTACTTTTTTAATCAATTATATTTTCGAGAGATGTTTATTTTGTGTGAGGATTGGGTAACGATATGAAAGACAAAAGAGTTAATGCCACCGTGACGTGTACCTAACAGGGGAGAATGGGAAAAGAAAACGGGCTGCGCCGACCCCAAATAGAATGGGATACGGGAAGGAAGCTGATGATGATGTTTTTTTTTATGCACGGGGTACCCCCCGGAGTAAAAATGCGTGGTATTAGTAATACGGTACCCGGTACCCAATACCGACTGGGTTGTAGAGGTCAGATTGGCAATCGTTCCATGTCATCATCATCATCAGCCTATAATGTTCCCACTGCAGGGACTCAGGCCTCCGCTCTAGGAGAGGGATGGGCTATAATCCACCACGCGGGCAAAGTGCGGATTGGCAGATGTCACATGTCTTCGAATTGTTTGGTTCCAAGATATGCCGGTTTCATCACGATGTTTTCCTTCACTGTTTTGAGAGCAGCGGTGATTAAATAAATTACACAAAGTAATGCGCCTGCCTGGTTTCGAACCCACGACCTAATGTTCGTAAGTCGGGGCCGACACCACTGGGCCACCGCTGCTCCCCCATGTAAATACCTACTGGTATTCAGTTGCACTCGATAAGACTGGAAGCCGGCCCCAATACGGTTGGGAAAAGGTTAAGCAGATAATGATGAAGAGCGTTACCTAATCTACATTACTTTTATATTGATATGAAAGACTAACACTAGAATAAACGCAATCATGAAGGGTTGAAAACGGAAATAATAATGAATATTATGCTAAAGTAACTTGTCGACTATGAACGGTAGCAATTAATTTCCTCGACAGACTCACAGTTGAACGGGAAGACAAACAATTAGTTCGTTGCAATTTTATTGCATTTCAACTTGCTTGTAAACCTAGAAGGAGAGAATAAAATTATTATTCTGTTTTACTTGTATGATTTACGCTGAAACATGTAATTAACTTGTATTGGTACAAAGTTGCACAACATAGTTTTTGTATCCTATATTGTAGCGAGGTATTGTTTTACAATACATATAAAACTTTACAAAGTATATTTTACTGTAGTTATGTTAGTCTGAACGGTCTATGAGTGAAAGTTGCCTGACTATAAATGAAAACAAATGTTTCCATGAATATGATTTTGTAGGTAGCGAAAAAAGGCAACTAGATTTTTTTTTAAAAGTAGTAAGTGAGTACTTATCAGTTCATATTTCCACCCTTATTAAGAATGTAATAAAACCTTTAAGGGTAGACGCTATCAAATAGAATATAAAAACCTCCATACTTACATAATCCTAAACACGCATTTAAATCACTATTAGACCGGAGTTCCGTAATCGCTAGGGACTTAGTTTCCTAAGTGGAGATCAATTAGGCCAATCGAATACGGCGTGAAATGGCGGGTTTGCGGGCAAAGCTTTGGTAATAGACTTATGGGAGGGACCCTGCACGTTCATCTATATGGGGCAAACAACCGCCGTTAATAGCAAAGTTAGTCATTAAGGAGTGTTTTGATTGATGTAGGAACTTGGTGGTACGGATTTTTAGAACGGCTTTTGTCTTTAGAAAATTATTGAATTTGTTAGGAAAAGTCTTTATTATGTGTTCAACTGCATCCGGTAAGACTGGAAGCTGACCCCAAAATAGTTCGGGGGAAGTCTAAGTAGTCAAAGTATTTATTTCAGAAACATTGTCCATAAGCATACACGCAAAATGAAAATAATTAATTAAAAGAATACGCCTAATAATAATAAACGCCTAATAATAAATGCCTTTAATATACGCCTGGGTACATATACCTGGGTGATACTAACTAGGTGAAAATTCTTCCAAGATGAAATGTGGTTACAAAAAAGTCTATACTTTATTCACCCGGGTGATATCACCCAGGTGAAAATATTGGACTAAATCAAATCAGAGACAGATATATTATTTAAATAGAGTTATTTACGTTGCCATGACGTACATAGTAAACGTCACAAAAGAGATGTTTTATAAGTAATTGATTAATTACCAACCTTGCAAGACAGCCTACAAAATACGAAACCACAAAAAAACAAGAACTGTTTTAATAAATTGCCTCCCGACGACAATTACTTTCAATTTCTATTGAAATACTTTATTGATCTTGCTGGTTCCCAAGTTTAATTACTTACCCTTACAATTCTATAACATAGCACCCAAAAGTAGTGGTCACAGATGGTGGAATACACAAATCTTAATCTACTTCAGACCTTCGAAGAAGTACTGTTTTGGAAACTTCAAAGCAAAGTTCGCGACCTTTTCGCACGATTCCTGTTGAAATATTAATTTGAATAATGATTATTCGTTTCTGTCTTAAAAGTTCGTCTGTTCGTCAAATAAGTTGTTAAGTAATATTCTTTGTTTAGAATTAATTAGTTTTGAAGTTTTAAGGCTATAATTCTTATCGGGAATTTCTATTGTGTTAGTCACATTAGGTTGGTAAGAAGGGATATTGAGACTAACTAGCAACTGCCGGGGCTGCGAGTTATTCGAAAGAGATACCGCGGCCTCGAACACAAAGGGCTACAGAAGGAACATGGGTGAATTTTAGTTAGTAGAAGTCTGACACTTTCTTCCGCTTCGCCCAGAGTGGAATGAGTCATTTGATGATTTACCACCCACCAAAAAAAAAACGACTAACGTCGTTGTCTGGTTTTGGTGTGTGGTCTCCATTATACACATTATATCGACGAGTGGAATGGTAAAATGGCTAAAGCAACATTTTGGTCGAGATGAAATGATAATAATTAAAATATTTCACCCATCCACGACCAACCTGAGTAACCGTGGCATAATCTGCAGATCGAGTGACTGTTATTTTTGGCCACGAGCTCCTCACGTTCTCACTCCTCATAATACAATACAACACAACATGCAACAACAAAACACAACTTTTACATATTTAATAACATCACTCCCAACTCTAAAACAGAAACTAAATAAAAGCGAAGTAAAACAGTTATTTATTGTGAACTAAACTCAGTGGAAATACGATAGAACCAATAGAACTTCATTAGTTTGAAAGGCGCGGGTTATAAATCTCAATCCCGCCGAATCGGTCCAATATAGCATTAGGTTTAGAATCAACGTCTACAGAACGACTCTGTTTATTTGCTGTAGGAGCATTTGTTTTAACCGACTGGTGAGTAGAGTTATAAGAGGTTGCGAGTTTAGGTGGAGATTAAAAACATCAATTCTTGGGTTTCGCTAGGTAGTTACCATTTTATAAAACTCGTCATTCTTCTTCTTCTCGAATAGGAAAGTTGACAAAAAAATCTAATTAGTCCGTCAGATAGATCCAAAAAATATTGGAGACATATTTTTTCTTTTTTCACGTAAACAAACAAAATGAAGACGATACAGTGCTTCGAAAAGTCGTGTGACGGCTCAGTTTGATACATTTTTTACCAACAAGTGACGTCACAAGCCGCCACTCATGATCTTTGACACCATTATTTTCTTAAATTTGATAAAACAAAAAAGACGTATCCATCATTTTTCGATAATCTAACAGACGGACTAAACAGAATCATAATATGTTTTTTACTTAGGAAAATCCCTATCGATGACTCAGTTTTGTCCGACCAGTAGGTAGCTACGTAGCAACCTGGACAACTCTGTCGTTTACTTCATTCAAGTCCTGGAGCATGCAGTTAGTTGTGCACGACGGGCAAGAGAGGTGTGGCATATATATCCAGTGTTGGGGCTTCACACTCGCATTGTATTCGAGATGGGTCGATTATACCCCATCTAGTCAAATTGGATCGGCAGCCCCCAACTTGAACATGGAGTCTGTCAACAACATAATCATTAAACGTGTTGGTAATAAAATTTGTCAGTGTATAAGTAATACCTACATTATTTCTAAATCCGAAACGAGTTTTAAATAGTCTTTGATTTTAATTTCATGAGTATCATTTTTTAAGTGTTTTTAAAAGTTTATTGAGTTTTTTTTAAGTAAATAAAAGTAGTAGTGGTAGCAGTAGTAGTAGTTTTAATGCAACTGCAAACTTGGTGAAAAGTATTGAGCATTTGTAAAAAACTAAAAAAAAGTATAATTATTATTCACATTTTTTTTCTAGAACAATTAGTTTTCTCTTCTATTTTTGCACCTTTTGAATGCCCCATAATTTCCACTCTGCAGTCCCACCTCTAAACCTCATTCCGTATCCATACAATATTTCACCCATATCGTAATAATGCATTTAATAAGACAGGCTTCCCGTACATAGTGCCTAAGTAATAAGTTTCTAGACTAGACTCCGGGACCTCTATTTGGCACCTCGCCCAACCTCAGAGTATGTAACCTGCCTCGGTCTCCATCAATTCTGATGGCAACGGCTTGCTATCATTATCCGGTATATGCATTGCTAATTTCTAAATTGTAGGATTGGAAGTGGTGTGGAATGGGAATGTATTTCTTTGGAGTTTAAACCTAAAAGTAATTGCAAATAGAGCCTTCGATAGCGAGATACGTTGTATTGTAAATGAGGTAATAAAAAAAATATTTATTGAAATCCCATAATGTTCCTCAAATATTTCTTGTACCAGCCATCTTAGTATGATATACTGAATTCACCCCATCAGGCTTACACCTGGTATACACGTGTACAATAAAACCGATTCAAAAGTTCCAAAAGCCAATTAAACTAAAACTTCTACCACAAAATGATCCATCACTGTACACTTTATTTATAGGTACCAATTATACGTTAACCAGATTAACATTTCGTTTATAATTGATTAATTAATCAATTAGATTTTCAGTTCGTACCTAATTGAATATTAATGTCAGCGTTTAGACTTATCAGAGATTAGCAATAGATCCAGTACATGCAATACCCGTGTACACACGGCTACACATCAAGCTATACATTTCCAGTTTACGCTGGTCTCGCACTGTACGGAAATCCTATACAATGCGAGACCAGCTTATACTGGAAATGTATAGCTTGATGTGTAGCCGTGTGTACATACATAATACATTATGTAATTGGCATGGGTCTCGTGTGTTAACATATCAGCTTAATTAACAAGCTACTGAAATACAGAACAACGCAATATCTTGAGTAAATTATAAAAAATATATTTTCAAATTCATGAAAAATTGTGCTGTGATTATAGGTAAATCTCACAAATAATTTAATGAATACTCAATGAAAACATTTCCCGGGAAGTTTGGCTTCCTTCCTTTTATTGTAAAGCCAAATAAGACAGAAAATCTGTGTGAATCTTCAATGTAGGACAAAATATATTTCTCACAAGAATCGGGCTCGAAATAAAATTTTCGCCGAATGTCGCAGAATTTCGTTTGACGAAAATGTGACTAGGAGAAGAAATAGTCAATCTACATGATCGCTGCTTGCAGAGAAATTCAGAAAAAAACTCATAAGCTTTAACTACAGTTAAGAATCGCAGGAAACGCAATCCAATCAAGGGGTTCGAATCGAACCGATTGCATTCGAATCAGAAGTGTATTAGCCGTGGTATACTTATAATGAACCTGTAGGTACGCTAGAAATTAAAGCAATTACGTTCACCCAAGGAAATTGTTCAATATCCGTGCAGTGTTTCAGCACCTCAAGTGACGGTAAATCTAGTTGATGGACACACACACACACACAGAGGGGCGGACAATGAGGCTATAATTACCGAGCATGGCTCACTATCCCCGTTGCCTATGTCCAGTATGCCCACGTTACCATCTGCAACGGACGTGGATGCTATTATTGGTTTAAAATGGCGCGATCCATTCAGCCCATGGAGATAAGGGATAAACGGCCTTAATAGGTTCTCCTCTAAATAGGAAAAGTTGGCATGCTTGGAAAATAGGGCAGTTTGTACCTATGTTGAACTCAAGTAAGAGTGTTTTATTAATTTTCACTTCTCTCGCTCTAAAATTCGTCTTTATGTCGTGCGTAGGCGACATAAAGTCGCGTTTTATGCTCTAGAGCATAAAGTAAAATCTTCGTCGAAGACCAAGGTAATCGGCACAGGTAATCGGCCCAACAGCCACACGAACAACTTCAACTTCATAGAATAACCTCTTTAATTCGTTTCGTTAGTATTCTAAGAACAAGGGATTACTGCTTTTCATTACGAATACAAGGAAAGTTGATGGGAATAGGCTTCCCCCAATTACCTAAATCGCTTGATGGCAATAGGCTTGCTGTTAATTAGGTTGGTTGATGGCAATAGGCTTGCTCCTAATTACATCATTTGATGGGAATAGGCTTACTCTTAATTACATTGATTGATGGCAATAGGCTTGCTCTCAATTACCTAAATCAGTGAATGGCAATAGGCTTGCTCATAATAAGATTGGTTGATGGCAATAGGCTTTTCCTAATTACATCGGTTGATGGCAATAGGCTTGTCCCTAATTACATCAGTTGATGGCAATAGGCTTGCTCCTAATTACATTGGTTGATGGCAATAGGCTTGGTCCCAATTACATCAGTTGATGGCAATAGGCTTGCTTCTAATTACATTGGTTGATGGCAATAGGCTTGCTCAAAATGTTTGAATGTTTATAACTGAGCAGTATGAGTAACGACATAAGTCAGGTGTTATGTCAAGTTTCCTACTGAAAAAAAAAAGTTACTTGGAGGGAACCATAATTATTTTTACAATATTTACAAGTTGCTGATGCATTTCCTCGCAATCGAAGTGAAAAGTAGAGTGTATAACTCGTCCATAAAACCCATTTTACTCTCTACTTTATATCCATCCTCGCTCGCAAGTTCGCATCGGATGGATAAACGTCTCGCGCAAAATGGTGCGTTTTATGCACTTCGTGTACAATCTACTATTTGATGTGTTGTTAGTTTTGGATTGTAGTGCAATATTGTAAACATTTTTGAAATCACTTCTCATAGAGCCAATTGTTATAAGAACGTCCATGTTATGGTTAGCACGGAGAGGTGTGTTGTGACCTCTCGATGCTCAAATGTTTATGCAGACATGGCGTAAAAACGTCTAGAACTCACGTTTTCAGTATCACTACATCCTTACATAGTATAAAACAAAGTCGCTATTTTTGTCTGTTTGTTTGTCTGTATGCTTAAATCTTTAAAACTGCGCAACGTATTTTGATGCGGTTTTTTTTAATAGATAGAGTGATTCAAGAGGAAGGTTTTAGTATATAATTTGAACGACATCCACGCGGGTGAAGCCGCGGGCATCAGCTAGTATTTTATAATACAAAGTCCTCCGCCGCGTCTGTATGTCTGTCTGTTCGTGATAAACTCAAAACCTACTGCACCGGTTTTCATGCGGTTTTCACCAATGGATAGAGTGATTTTCGAGAAAGGTTTTGATATATAATTTGACCGTAACAAAAACTGTAAAGCGATTAAAGTACCTTCACAGTTTCATTTAAAAAAAATCAGTTCAAAAATTAGATATAGATAAAGCCCATTTACTACTTAAATCATTTACACAAAACGCTTCCCAAGCACCCGCTTAGCAGCAGACTCATCAAAAGTTTCCTATTACAAACAACCTTTTATTTAACAAAGAAATCCGGTATCGGCTAATCTAGAATTCTAGACAATCATTATGGCTTTATCTGAAAAAGTTTTAAGCAAGAAAAGTAAGCAAAAGTCCGTCAGAAACTCTCGAAGCTCGAAAAGGATTCAGACTGATTATTCAAATTTGACAATCCTTTACAAGACAAACAATTGGAACAATTCCAGTGAAAGATACACAATTAGGGACAAGTCCTACTGTAGAATAAATATTCTGTCTTTTGGGAATATTTTCATCGGAAACTAAAACATTTTCCCTTTAAGAGTTTTGTATTTCGCACAGTTTTTTTTCTTGTGCTTGACTGCCACACAATTAAATTGTTCCGTGCGAGTTGTCAAGCACACGGGGGTGTAACATCTACACGGTTGTTATATTGTCTATAATTTTATGAAACACGGTCGCTGTGATAATAATTTAGTTTCGTGATGTAATTGAATCAAGTTTTTGAATTAAACATTTTTTCGACACACTTGCTCATAAAATGGCTCTTAATTCACTGCAATTAGGCACATAATGACACCTATAATCAAACTGTGACTTTTTTATTGCTATTATTCACTAGTGAGTTATAAGTTTTTTTTTTATTGGTTGAGTTACTTTATTCTTAAAAAAGTTTCGATACAAATAGTACAAATAATAGTACATTATGGTACAAGTGTGTAACGTTGGTGATTACCGCTGAGGCGCCATTGAGACCCGAGCCGTTAAGTGAGGGTCTTAAGAAAGCCGAGGACGGTAATCATCAATACACACGTGTATCATACGACGTTTTTCAACACACTTGTGAATAAAATAATACTAAAAAGTCATCTTCAACAGTTAAAACGAGTTCTGATTTTTTTTCACAATGGCGGAAAAATTAGTCGGTTTTCCTATGCGCGCGCATCTACAGTTCAACCAACTTATCTGTGCATGCGGGAAAACACGGAACTAAAATAAATGTACTAAGTTTGACGTAGCGATGCATTTTTTCTTGACCAGTGGCGCCACCATGAAATTCACACTTAAAATGGTCATACTAAGAATGACGATCGGCCATAGACTAAATGAATGAGCGCGATAGAGTTTTAGCCACGTATAAAATGAGGAAAAAGTTTTCTTTATTACAGAGAAAATAAAAGTTATATTATTTAAGTGAAAGTTTCATTTAATAAAAACGTACAAGTTGAAATTATCTATTTAAATTCTTTGCATGAAATGAGCAAGCACTAAGTACATTAATTTATTTTTACTATTGAACACGATCTTTTTTGTATCGAAACTTTTTTATGAACGTAGCAACTCAACCAATAAAATTAAAAAAAAACCCTATCTCACTAGTGAATAATAGTAATGAAAAAGTCACAGTTTGATTATAGGTGTTATTATGTGCCTAATTGCGGTGAAATTATAGCCAATTTATGAGCAAGTGTGTTGAAAATTTATTTACCTATTTCTTGCTCATTTCATGCAACTCCGTATTTAAATAAATAATTTCAACTTGTACGTTTTCAATAAATAAAACGTACACTCAAATATAATAGTACATTATGGTAACTACAAGTGTGTAACGTTCGTACATTCCTGCATATGGTTATTTAATTTGATTTTAAACTTTTAATATCCTTTATTATTTTGTAACTAAACTTAGATTGATTCATGACGTCATCAGTATACCTACTCTACAACCACCGTTTTATTTTGAGATTTCCATCATGTCCGACCAACACAAAAATGAAGAAAGCAGAAGAAACCTCCGCCGGCTTATTGTTGGGATGATAAATCAGTTGCTTCATAAAAAATTTGTACAAATCTACGTAATTCTTCTAAGTGCTCAGCAAAAAAATACATACCTACCGTGAATAAACCACGAACCATCTAAATACACCAATCCGCCAAAAGCTTTTTTACTTAAATTAGGAAGGCCACCTGAGAGCGATTTCCCCAAACATATTGATCCCTATTACACTTAAGGAGTTAAAGATAACCGCACTTGATTTCCAAATATTTAGGCAGGGGGGCCCCGGGCCCCGATATAATTGCATTCCGTCTCAATCGGGGTCTTCTTGTACTGTATTAAGTGAACCATTACTCTGAGTATCTCGGAGACCATGATTGACTTGTCTATACAGGCTGTTTTTTTTGTGGGCGGAGGAGGACGACTATTTTTGACGACTTGACGTGGTATCAGGAATAAAAACTTCCTCAATCTCAATAAAAAGGGGGGATCCTCCAACCAGACGGGTGTTCTGTCTGGTTGGGTATGTCCCAGTGGTAATTATTAAATTCGATTCGATTTGTCTGCTCATAAACATCCACCCGCAATGAGTTCAGTTTATCCGTGGTCATGGTGCTTGTAACAGCGCCGAAATATCGGGACCTCTCTAAACAAAAAGAAAACACGGTAAATATCCCGTTTTCAGTATTACTTTGTGTAATTTATTTCATCACCGCTGCTCTCAAAACGGTGAAGGAAAACATCGTGAGGAAACCGGCATATCTTAGAACCAAAAATTCGAAGACATGTGACATCTACCAATCCACACTGGGCCCGCGTGGTAGATTATAGCCCATTCCCTCTCAAAGAGAGGAGGCCTGTGTCCCAGCAGTGGGAACATGTAATAATATTAATAAGTATTATTAAATTGTTCATCATCATCTGTCTAGTCTTTTCCCAACAGTAGGTGTCGTCTTCCAGTCAAACCAGATGCAACTGAATACCAGAATCTTACATGGAGCGACTGCCTGTCTTCCACAACTCAGTTAGTACGGGGTTATAAGAACTCTTGGTAAGACTGGTTGTCAGACTTGTGGGCCACTGGACTACCTGTAACGACTGTCAAAGATCTACCAACCAACTAACGGGCTTAACGTGATTTCTGAGGCACAGAGGAAACTAAGTATGTTGGTCATCCATCCACAGACCAACCTAGGTCTGGTATTATTAGGCCACAAGCTACCAGACTGTTGCAGGTATTATAATAATACTAGGTGTTGCTAGCGGCTTAGCGCGCTACAACTTGAAAAATATCCCACGGGAAGATAAAATCGGGATAAAAACTACCTATGTGTTAATCCAGGTTATAAACTATCTGTGTACCAGATTTTATCCAAATCCGTGCAGTAGTTTTAGTTAGTAGTTTTGCGTGAAAGAGTAACAAACAACCATCTATCCATACATACATACATACTTACTTGCAAACTTTCGCGTTTATAATATTAGTAGGATTCTAATCTCTCAGGTAACTCAGCTTGCGCGATTCGTAATTGGCGTGGCAACATGACATGTCACAAATTCTGTGAAATAACTGTGGTGGTTAGTGATGAGCTACATCCCGATTTCGTACTGGTATACTGTTTGTACGAATTTTGTACGGAGATGGAATCAATTTTGTAGGTACAGCAGACTTCAAACGTTCGATTTCCTAGAACTCGCTTAGCACATCCGCGAGTATTTCATCAGAATTGGAACATATCTTACTTATACTAGCTCTGCGGAAGCTTTTCTAAGTAATCCAGTATACTAACCACATTTATAATTTCAAACCATTTCCGAATTCCATGATAATTTCTCCTGCAATAATTATTTCGTCGAAAAGTCACCCTGTATGCGGGTTTTCGATTGGCTGCCTTTGTAAATGTTGGTCCTGTATTGGGAAACCATTGATTAAATATTTTGTATGTATGTATAATGTACCTAGGTTGTATACTTGAATGATTTACCCTAGCTTTAGTTACATTTACGTGGATACCTGCGTAATATTGTACGTTCGAGTCTCAAAGATAATATACAGGGTGTCTATAGTTCCTGCCAGTTAAGATGTCAATAGCAGTCATTGACCTCCTAGATTTATTAAAGTTCTTAACTTTGAAATCCAAAAATAAGCCTGTCCATGTCTTGAATCGTCATCTATAGGGATCTTCAACATTTTTTCTAATGATAAACGATACATGGTTCATTAATTTTTGGTTCGTACGAAGAGATATTAGGGAAAAGGCAATGTCCGCTATTGAAATCATAGCTGGCAGCATAATATTTAGTACATAATAGGAGATCGGACAAAAAAAAACTAATTAGTCCGTCAGATAGATTTCCAAAAAATATTGACCACATATTTTTTCTTTTTTCACGTAAACAAAAAATGAAGACGCTACAGTGCTTCGAAAACTCGTGTGACGTCATATTATAGTACATTTTGTACCTTCAAGTGACGTTTCAATCCCCACTCCATGATCTTTGACGCGCTTTATCTTCGTCAATTTTTATTGATTTGATAAAACAAAAAACACGTGTCCAATATTTTTCGATAATCTGACTGACGGACGAAACAGAATTCTATTTTTTTGAGTCAGTGCGATCCCCTGTTCTAAACTGAAAATTTCAACGGTAATTTAAGAAAAACGCCCCTGTTTCATACAAAAGTTCTAACCGAAATCGTAATTGGCCCATAGTATTTCCACTGCTCTCTCTGTGACTGTGAGAAGGAGAAGTGTAGTATAGTTGATTTAAATAGTTAGTAGTGAAACAAAATCTTCATTTTAATTAAGTACTCAATATAAGCAACGAAAAAAGCCCTGGTTTCAAATAAATATTCTAAAACAACCATAGTAAACTAGACAACCCTAAATAATTTCGTAACTGGGATATTTCGCAAAAAGCAAGTCTTAATTAAAATTTGTACCTCACCAAAAATGACGTTGACCTACAAACTTAATAAAGGTTTTTGGAAACGAACCTATTTTGTTTTAAAAGGTTAGTTATTACCTATTCTTTTGTATTTTTCCCTTCAGGCGGAATAGAATTTTTCTTTGCCTACCTAATGAAACTTTATACCTTTATCAAAGACTAAATAATAAACTCGGTTATATCTTGGTTCCTTGAGGCCTTTTGTGAATGAATACTTTAATTGAAGTATTATTATCAAGAACGAATTAGAATTTTCGGAAAAACGTAGTGCGAAGGAAGAAACAAGTCAATCAAGCGACTATTTAAATTTGTCTAAGCTGATTTATCTTTTAATACGTATATAAGTAGGAAAACTTTGTTATTGCATTCGAGGCGAAATTCACACCCGTTCCACAGGCGATGTTGTTATGGAGCCGAGAACTGCAGTAACAAATGCTCACGTTTTTAATACACTTTCGAGAAAATAAACGTATTCAATATTTTCTATTTTCTTCAAACGCCTCATCTATATAAATAAAGAGAGAAGTCCTGACTGACTGACTGACTGATTGACTGACTCATCAACGCCCAGCCCAAACCCTTGGACCTAGAAAGCTGAAATTTTGCGCAGAGGTTCCCTTTATAACGTAGACAAGGAATAAGGAAGGATTTTTCAAAATTCAACCCCTAAGGGAGTTAAATAGGGATGAAAGTTTGTATGGAAAATCGTCATTTTCACGCGGGCGAAGCCGCTGGCAAAAGCTAGTTCATTATAAAAAAACTAAAAAAAAACTTAACATGTATTTAAAACATCTCACTAACACAAAAAGCAATAAAATTTTACTGAAGACCTCATCTTCTCGCAATTTCGAACAATGTCTGAAAATAATAACATGCAATAAAACTCTTTGGGGCATACACCCCACATAAAGGGCCCCCAACAAAGGGACTGACTTAATTAAATACAACGCCAGAGTATTTCAGCGGCCATTTTAATGTTATTAAAATGTTCGACGGCTACTTACCTTGCTATTTTACGATGTACTGGAAAACAAGCGAGATTTAATTTACCTGTATAATCAAATGTGTTGATCGCGGCTGCAGACATTTTAATTTTCAATTTCGGTTAGTAAAAGGATGAATATGAATTATTTTGTTGGATTTGGTTTTATATGATAACTTTACTTTACCCTTGTTGGTTGGCAAGCGTGCCGGCTGTTCATAAAGTTCTAGGTTCGATTCCTGAGTCGGGCAACATGTTCTTGTTATTTTAGGAATATCAGCAGCTACGGAGTCTGGGTTTGTACCCAGTTGATGGTGATAGGCTCAAGATCGCCTTCTGTTACATGAGACTTAAAACATAAATGAAGAAATGTGGGTATACTATTAGGTTCTCCTCTGCCTAAGCCTTCGGGAATTACAAGCGTGATGTAGCAAAGCAGGGACGTGTTTCAAATGAAAGACATGCCAAAACCATTAAGTATTTTTATGTAAGTTTAGTACTAAATGAACAAAACATTCGGGAGTCATTTTATTTGTTTAAATGATGACATAGTTCGCATCAAAGTCACATAGTTTATAAGAACAATATTATCACACAGACAAATACGAAAAGCGAGCAATAAATTAGTAGTGGTTTAAGAAAAGACTTGTATGAAGCAAACGATAGAGCTATCCAGATTGCCACGTACTAGTCGGACAGAGTTTAGTCATCGACTTTAAAGAAGAAGAAGTAAGAAAGAAAGAAAAAAAACATATTTATTTAGTACGTGCCACAAGTGCACACAACAAACAATAAAAATAAAAAGAAATTGAAAAAAATAACAAAACAAAATAAAAGCGTGTGTGCATCTCACGGCTGCGCCAAATAGGACCAGTTCAGCAAACTGCCGAGCAGCTAGTGCCCGACGCTGGTTTTCAAAAGTAGTGGTTTAGGTATAACATTATATCTACGGTACCAAGAGGTTCATAATTTTGTAGTACAAATATAAATTACTGACAATAAAAAAGTACTTTTCATGACTAACAAGCAAACCAATTAAAAAGATAACAACAAACAAACCTGAACAAGGGTTTGAAATGTCAAACTTTACACAAATTTCTGAGAAAATACTTATTAACCGACTTCAAAAAAGGAGGAGGTTATTATGTTCGTGTGTATGTTTTTTTTTTTTTTATGCATGTTACCTGATTTCTCCCCCATTTGTGAACTGATTCTCAAAATTCTTTTTTTATTTGAAAGAGTATACTCCTGAGGTGGTCCCATTTTAATTTGGTGAAGATCTGGTGCTGATCTTCGGAGATATACAATGGAACTCTTCAAAAATAGACGGCAAATCTGTCGTAATTGCTGGAATCGCTTGAATGTTTATTGAATATACATTATCATGACGTAACATCACGCCTGTATGCTCTGAGGGGGTATACAGATGTGTACAATACACATTTATTTAGTTGTTATATATGAATTTCATAGACACGTATTACGTGTTTCGTGCTTTTTTCCGACGCTATTCAAGTATTCGCATCTAGCAGTCATCACTTGTCTTCATGTTGATGAGCTGATAATGGGTTTTTGCTTAACCGTTGAGGAGTAGTACCACTCCTCAACGGTTCAGAGTTGAAAGCAAAAATAGGGGAATCTTGAAGGTTAAGGGTTAAGTTTCTTGGTTGAATGTTAAATGCATAGTAAATATTTGTATAGGATATATATATAGGTACTTATTACAACTAAAAATGAGAAAATAAAAAAAACTTTTTTGCAAAAAAAACAACCGACTTCAAAAACACCAAAAAGAGAAAAATAAACTTAAGAAGAAAAATCAGCTTCTGAAGTCGGTGGCAAAAACATGAAGTCAAACAAACAAAAGTCACCGACTTCAGAAGCTGATTTTTCTTCTTAAGTTTATTTTTCTCTTTTTGGTGTTTTTGAAGTCGGTTGTTTTTTTTGCAAAAAAGTTTTTTTTAATTTATAAAATACACCAAGTAAAAAGTAAGACCTAACTGTCGTATGGACTATACCATAGTTTATAACCATAGTTTTATTTATTAACCTCCTATCGGGACAATGTACTCATCATCCGAACTTGTAATCGAGAAAAAAAATTTTGCTGTCCCATACACATAAATCGTGAAAATGTAGAGAACAGCAGATTGGATTTTGGGTCGATTTCTGGATTATTAAAATTGCTACATAAGGACGAACACAATCACCCTTGAACAATTACTCATGTGGTTTTCATTGTAAATGTTTAAGTGTTGCGAATTTAGAAAATAAATACAGATGACTGTTATACAGAATACAGACAGTGAGAACCAAATAAAATATTACCATGAAACCAAATTGTTTTTCTAAGAAAATATTTGTTTTTGAGGCATTTTACCTACAAAACAAAACCTTGCTCAGTTTTCTACTAATTAGGTGGGTACTCACTACCCACCTATTTGGTAGAAAAACTGAGCAAGGTAAATACTTGTTTTAATAAGATTAACTTGGCTTACACCGATACAATAATTATTTTTCTCAGATCTAACAATCGGTTTTCCTTAAAACATTTTGGAATACCAAAAAAGAAAGAAAGAACAATCATTTAAAATATTTAAGTAGTTTAATAGTATTTTTTATACGAGTAAAGCTAGTAGGTACCGCAGAACATTATTAATAGTCAGACTGATAAGTCGTTTACTATTGTACAAAATATCACTCTACTACACCACAAAAGGTACGATTCTTATCGCTCCGTAAGTAGCTAACGATAAGGAATTTATTCGAAGTGAATAAAGAAGATACCGATATATATGCAGCCGAGCGAGCAATATCAAGATTGTTGTGATGTGAGTGTCCAAGGGATACGCGAAAAATACTTACTACACGCCCTGACACATGTGCCTCGAGTGTTTGGTTGGAACATAAAGAATGTTACAGACACGAAAATAAAATACAATTTGTGGAGCATGCGGTGGCATCGTACAATGTCTCGATTCGACTCCAGCCGTGTGTACAAACCCCAAGGTACACTACCGCCACCTAGCGGCATAAAACAAAAACGTAGGCGCGACTGCTGTTTGAGATATGGCGCAATTAGCCTTCGTAACGACATAATTTGTTAAATTCTATTAAGCGCTCTTTATTTAATGAAGCATCGCTACAACTCACGAATTTGTCAAAGAAAAACGTGCTACTACAGATATGATGGCCGCCGTGGAAAGTAATAACGGCGAACTACGAATATAAAGTCAGATATTGGCAATATCAGCAAATTTTAAGATTAGGGGCGTCATAAAGTCAAACGTCATGAATAGAGCTAGTTGGTAATACTTCATATATTTTATGAGTCCCGTAGACGTGTCTATTTGGATAGTAATAAAATGCAGGGAGCGACCCGCGACGGCAAGCAGTAATATCTAGTAAAATAGTATCTAATGCTATGACATCGAAGTGAGGCGATAGTAAATTCTACGTTTATATTGTAGTCAAGGATGCTGCTAGTCCGTATGCTGTGTTGTTTATGTGGTCAAAAGTGGTGTCCTGTTGAATCCCGTCGTAACTTTGGCTTTACCCTGTCCCTTTTTTGGATTGCATGCTTCGGTAAAATCGCGTATAGAGGTTTTATTTTCACACATAACATGACACCTGTAATCCCCGACGGCTTAGGCAAAGATAGCCTATTGCCGCAAATTCTGACTGCTACTGAAAAATTCCTAGATCCTTAGGTTTTATTTTTCCCATAATAGTAGTTTATGCGACTGTGCATAATGAAGGGCATTACAACACAAGGCGAGTTTCTTAATAGCGTCACACGAGTGTTGTAATGCCTAATTATGTATAGTTACATACACTACTTTATCTACCCAAATATCATAAGGGCTCTATGATGGGTTCAGGAACCATAGGGAAATGACCTGCATTGTTACCAGTGTAATGCAATAAAAAATGTAGATGTTCAGATGTCTTTTTGATGGTCTTAGGGCCGGTTTTCCAATCGTCAGTTAACTTTTATCCGACTATAAGTTTGTCATTTTGACAGTTTTTATAAAGACAATCTGTCAAAACTTCACATTTATTCCTCAGGTAAAAGTTAACTGCCGATTGAAAAACTGGCCCTTAATGTAGATACTAGAATAGCACACTCACTTGAATTTGACACCTGTTCCAAATTTAAACTCATAAGTAACCTACTGTTTTCAGTAGGTTATGAGTTCATTACAGTTCCGTTTATTTCTGATGGTTGGTAATGCTGGTCATTGCCTATGGTTTTTGAACGCATTAGAGAGGGCTTATGATATTTGGGTAGATAAATTATATTTCTTTGTTCGCGGTCTATATTAAGTTCATCATAGTATATCATATAGTAGTGTGTTTCGATGGCTTGTCCGGCAAAAATATTATATTCTAAAAAAGTCCTATAATATTACATGCAAGTGACTACCTCTTACGACTAACTATGAGCATATTTTTTTTTTTAATTTATAAAACTAAATTAATTTAGTGTGTCATTTTAACTGTTCGTTGATTTCATTTTGTATTTCGAATCACGTGCGTGTTCCGTGCATGTTTAAATCTGGTCAAATCTTGCTTGGATTTTTTAGCTGACACAAACTTGCTCATTTTTAACTGACTTCCCAAAAAAGAGGAGGTTCTCAATTCGATTGGTAAGTTTTTTTTTTTCTATGTATAATTTCTTAATTAATAACTTCGTCGTTTACGAACCAATTTTGATGATTTTTATTTGATTTATTGTGAAGGAGATATTCTAAGGGTAGTACTATGATATGGAAACCAGGACCTGGTGATGGAATCCCAGAGAACTCGAGGGCAACCCTCAAATTTCATAGGCACGTATTACGTGTTTCGTGTTTTTTTTTTGTCTAATGTTAGGTTTCTTAGTCGAATAAATGTATAGTAAAGCCAATATTACTATAGGATATTAAAAAAAAAAAAAAAAAAAACTTTGTTTGCAAAAAAAAACAACCGACTTCAAAAACACCAAAAAGTGAAAAATAAACTTCAGAAAAAAAATCAGCTTCACTTTTATTTGGCTGATATTATTTATGAAGCTTTTAAATAACTGTGTCTTTTTTGTCTGTCTCTTTGCAGTTAATAGATGCATTCGATATTATCCCGGGGTACGTATATTTACCATGCTTTGCATTTGCGCTTATAGTCTTGTCGGTATACTATTAGATAAACCTCTGCCTAACCCTTAGACGATTGCAGGCGTGATGTTATGTAGTCTTCATAGCTCCTAAATATGAATTCAATATAATCCTAAAATACCTACACTAGAATTTATTAACTTACCTTTATTTATAGTGCACTCTTTGTAAGATTTCTTTCTTTAGCTTATTCTCACAACTTAGTACCTAACAGACATTTAATATTTCTCCTTCATTCCTAAATCAAAATGAAAACTATTATTCTGAAAGCAGCTGCGAACGTTCCCATGGGACAGGTACCCAGGTCACACGATATTTTGTCCGTTACACCGGTATGCAATCCTATAACTTTCTAGTATTCGCGTGGTGCTGTCGTTAGGGACTGGAAAATGGACTTAAATTGAAGTGAGAATTCATGTTGGGTGTATTTTGGTCGTGAGCAGTTTATGTTTTTCACAAGACAAATATTTATCTCACTAACTACGCACAACTAATTATATATGGTGAATTGGACACCGACGCGAAAAGGGTTAAAAAAAATCTGCTGTTCCTACAAAACTGTATCTACCTACATGGTCAAACTGCTGATTTTTTAAAACCGATAAAAGAATTCAATTTGTGGGGGTCCAGAATAATGTACTAAATGCGTTGTAAATGTTTTAGCGTCGGTATTATTTCCACTCTGTTTACATTTAAAGATGAAAACGATACAGTAGCTAACCTGACGACAAATCTAAAAGATGGCGTCAAAACTTTACTCAACGCTGTCAAATAAATGATATCATTTATTATTGCGTTATTATTATTACTTATATGGTTTCTCTGTCAACATCTCACTATTTCTGCCAATAGATTTCCATAGTTCGACATAGACCTTCCTTAAGCATCGTCATATCGACCAGTCTTAAGATTTTTCACATCTAGCGCATTACTGCTTTTTAAGGCGAGACCCAACCAGGATTTACCAAAAACGTACTGTCTTTGAACGTCAAGTGTGAACTATAGGTTTGAAGTACTGAGGTGGGAAAAATATCCTGTAAAGAGAAAGAACTAAACTTGCATTATACCGAATCAAATCTCCGAATAAAGTTACTAACTCTATAATAAAAAAAATACAATTGCCTCTTTTTTTAACTTTATCGTCGAAAATCTCCGTAATTTAAGCGATTACATAAGTATTTTTTTCTAGAAATAAATAAAGAATACAATTATTTAATTTAATACCGGTTATTTTTTCAAATTATGTTAAGTTATTTATCATAATTAAAGGAAAACCCTTGAATATCAATAAACCCAAGCGCCTAACAAAGACTAGCCAGCCTAACACTGTACGCCCAAAAAGCAACCTTATTGAATCCGACTAAGGTGGAGTGTAGCACTACGCCTATAGTATCGTCGAACGGGTGCGTTGGGTCTCGCCTTAATTCAAATCTAGATTAATCTCGAATAAGTTTGCATGTTTTCAAAGATACTCCGTGTGATCTTTTCACACGGCCGCAATTGACTAGTTACTTGTGGCACACAGGCAGCGGCATTTTTCTAATAATTTGAGGGTTCCGTCTGTAAACAAAAGAATGCACTCATAATAATATTAAGGTGATGATGGTGGTGAATTTCCTTTGCAGTTTACGTTGAGAGTTATATGAACTGACTTAAGTATAAGTAATTGTATTGAAGAAAAACATGCTGCGACGACCCCAAATAAATTGGAATAAGTGCAGAAGAAAAATGATGATGATTATGATTACCTACAGGGTTCTCCAAAATAATATAATAAACAGAAAAGTCAAAACTACTTCAAACCTCACACACCTGATCGATACAAACATACGGAACCCACTGGGAACGCGAGAGTATTGTAACCGACTTCCATACATATCGAAATCACAGCGTTCCATTTTATTCCGTCGGGACAGTGATGTAATCATAGAGCGATCTTCCGTTATGTTATTTATCTTTTTTCCTTCTTTCATGCATCGGTGGCAGGCTGGCAGCCCATTGGTGTTTGTCTCTTAGATTTAATATGATACATGTTGTGAGGAGATTGAATGATGTGACCCGAATATTTGTATAACCGTAAATAGTTTGTGTAGAGGTTGTGTGGGTCGCTCTAAATAAAATACTGGTATTCAGCTGCATCCGGTTACACTGGAAGCTGATAGTAGAGAAAATGCTAGGTATTTTTGCTGCTTTATTTATTTTTTCTTTGCAATTTAAACCGTGTCTAGGTATTTTGTTCGATCTCGACTTTTGTTTTGTTAGGTAAGGCTACTCGCAGTTCAACTCGTTACGGTTGCAAGACTACTCAACCGGACTTTTGCTGTGGTGACCTCAAATTAATTTAAGCAAGGGTCGGGCGGTGCTTTCGACTTCTACGAGTGTGCAATCCCATAGTAGGCAGCGTCCTAACGATGGATTGTAATCCTTTCCGGTGGATCCATTATTAAATGAGATCCCATGCCATTGAGACAACGAGTGGATCCGGTCAAAAATCTGTTTTTGAGTAAAACCGATTATTTTTTCTACTTACCCTAAAAACTACTTATATAACACAAATACACGTTTTCTTCCATCAATTCAATAACGATTCTACTCGATACCTCTCCAGACACCATTAAAACTAGTTCCTATACATCGGAACAAGAACACATATACAGCATGTCCCCCTTTCCTCAAGAACCCTTAATCGTCCTTACACTTCACCCCCACATCTCGAACTCAAGTGAACCGAGTTAACTTCCACGAGACATACTTTTTTCTAAGTTGAGAAACGTAGTTGGTTGTATTCGGATAATCCTTGCTTGTTAGATAAGGGTAAAAGGAGTTTTTCAGTCACTTTGGGATTGAAGTGTTTTTTGTTTGGCGTTTGAAACTGTTAATTGGTGTTATAATTTGACCAAATAATATAGTTACAGTAAACACGCTTATTGTAAAAAAACATTTATTTTAAACCAGCTTTGAAATTATAAGGCTGACCGCGATTCGTCAGTTACAATTTAAGTCCCATTTAATAAGACAAGCCTGTTTTTATCAGCTGGGCACAAATTCAGACTCCGTGGCAACTAATAAAAAATTTTGATAGAAAAACTCAATAACACTTTGTCCAACCTGGGAATCAAACTGAGGACCTTATGCTCAGCAGTAGCGTTTGCGACCACTAGACCCACGAGGCAGGCTTTGATTGTTTACCGTTTAATAGTAAACGTTAAAAACAAACATAAAAGAGAATATAGATTCTTATTTATTTACAGGCACGATATGTAGGCTGTATGTAGGTACATTTCATTTCTGTGTTCTCAGAATTTCTGCAATGTTTTGATTGGTTTACGCTAAGTACCCACTAAATTAACTAGAATCACAGTTCCCAGCAAAAAGGATTGCAGCTACTATTGAAAAGCGGTTTTGAGCATAACTGGGACACCATCAGTAATTTTTTTTTCCATATTTTCCTTACCACACCTTTGTTTGACCAACATGTTTTTGTGGTACGGAAACATGTTTCACACACATTTTGTTACCCTGAAACATGTTGCGGAACTTTTTTTACATGACTCAAAAAAATCGTTGTTATTAACTATCAATCTGGGACTCAAAAGATCACACGCCTATAGCTAACCTTTTCGTGAAAAACATATCCTGAGATTAAAACTATCTACATAGCAACAAAACTAAAAATAGCCATATAATAGCAATAACCAAGCAAAACCATTGAAAGCGCACTTAGTAGCTTAGTAAGCGATAGAAGCGCTTAATTCCCAAGTCGTTACCGTTGCACCTTAGATCTGCTAACGTGTGTTATCTTAGATCAGACTGGCATGATTTCCACGAAACGTTGGAACCAATTAGATGAGGCATTATGTGTTTGAGTAATTGGTAGTAAGTGTTTGTCATACACACATTTGTCTAGGTCGTTCTAGGATCTATCTAGTAATATAATACGAGTAACACCATCCAGATTGAATGGCAGCTGACATACAAAGCCATTTATTATATCACATGCATGCACTATGACAAAACGATCAAGTAACGCTGATATTGATTATTGCCTTTATAACCTTTTTTTTAAGCTAGGCGGGACCTTGGATGACCACTGTAAGTTGAAATTTCCACCTCATTAGGATATTAAACAAGTGCTAACGAAATACTATTTAAATACCTAAAATTATACAGAAAATCGTATTGAACAAATCTCAGCGCATCCAACTTTCAGCTCTAGTACCTAGTTTTAAGTACTTAGTTAATTGTATTTTAAATAGCCAGTACTATTCGCAGTCTGCACTGGAGTGAGATAAAAACTTCGCAAGAGAAAATCGCTTTCACAATATTGCCAAAAGTTTTGTAGTTTAAATAAAGCTCTATAAGTTGGTAGCTCCACGACAAGCGCCAAGTCAATAGGATCTCGTTAAAACTTACCCGTAGCTGCAATGTGTCCAAAACTTGAGAGATGGAACTACAAAATATGGGGGTTTAACGAAACTCCAAAATAAAACTTATTGTACCTACTTCTCATCTTACTTACCCCCTTTTTTGTTATAGTGCTAAAACCAACCAAATATGTGTATCATATTCTTGAAAGAATTATCCTAAAATGCTGCAATAACGTTGCATCTAATATGCTTGGTATATGACCTACATTATGACAAAAACTTAAGACTTGAGACAGAAAAACTTAGTGTCACTTAACTTAAAAGCGCTTTTTAAAATATCGTTAACTACCACATGTCTCGTTGCTTGCTGAAATGCACTTGTTGAAAATTACTTTACTTTGGTAATTTTTTTTTTTTTATCGTATTAAGTACATACTTTACCTACTTTAGACGCGGCTGTTATACTTTTAAACTTTCTTCATGATGACTTTTCCTGATTTAGGTTCCCATTTAATTGACTCAAATCCCTTTTTTTACACGACTATGGGAAAGCTAAAAGAAAGGATATTATCCGTAGAACCATAGATAACAGAATGCGTAGAACCGATGACCGTTGGGGAAGACGTGTTCTTCAGTGAGACTGCGAATCGGAAAGCGTAAGGTGGGACGCCCTTAGGTTCGGTGGAGCCACGATCTTCGCGGGCTGACTGGTAGAGTCTAGATAAGGGTTGCCGAGAATCCAGCTAAATGGCGTGCTGTGGACTTAATATGGTGGCATTTTGAAAAGAACTTTAAATTCGATCCCAAGTGGTCCTTAAAATAGAACAAATCCGTTTTATTTTCTCAATGGTTCCCGAAATATCTATAAAACAAAAAGAATACCGGTTACTGATGACTATTCTCGATCCAAAAACTTCCGTATTCCATTTACGCGGCGGCAAACTTTTGATTCATTATCGTGAGAGTGCGCGAGCGTCAACCCCGTACTACCTAATGGCCCGGTGTCACTTTCAAGTTTTCCCATTTTGTTATTGTTACACATTTTTCAAGTTGATCCCATTTGTTCCAGTTCTTTTTGCACTTTTGGCGGAAATAAAAGTTAATAATAAAGTGGAACTAAACAGAAGTTTCTGGGACTTTGTAACTACATATTTTTGTTTGCGGGTTAAAGTGAAGTGAGCTTGTTCCTACGCGAGTAGTGTGGCATCTATCAAGTGACACTTTTTTGTTGTTTTCACTCGGTTTTTCCTCAAAGGTATTTCTTTTAACATTATGAACTTTTTACGTTCTTTCTGAACTAACTTTGTTCTCTATGGCTGAACCACTCTTTGCTATGAGGTTCTCTACTTACTTTATTTCTTACCTAGTAACGGATCTAGCCGAGTTTAGCTGTAAGAGATTGTTACACTATTTTCAGATTTTTTTGCTTCTATTTGATGTACCATGTACCAGTAGGTATATGCAATTGTTGATGAAATAAATAAATAAGTAAATCTACATTTGAATAAAAAAACAACGTAGCAGTGATAATAGTTTTCATTCATAAAAGGCGTTTTAGTTTGTTTAAAGGTCATCACTACCCACTAAATAAATCAACAATGAATCCAATTTATTCTGGAAATCTAATCTAGAATATCTTTCCATCTTTATACTCCCTCAGCAGAAGATCGAAGGTCAAAGGTCAACCATGATGGATAGTGTTGGCAATGATACCAACCGTTTTCCCCAAACATATGAAAGCTGAACTTTTTGGCAAGATTCTCAATTTCAAGCGGAGTACGAGTAAAACTAGGAAGTAGTATCTCATCTTATGAAATAGATATAAAATATTAGGTGCCTACCACTATTATTTATTACAGAACAGTTTTCAAATGCAAGGCAAGAAACAAATAGTACTTTATCAAAAATTACCTTTACTATGGTTACCAATACTTTAAGGGCAAATTAAAATTATACTTATTTCTAACGATTAACACGTTTATAAACATTCGTAATGCTACGAATGGCAGCAATCGTGTTTTTTTTTTTGTAATCGGATCCTGTCTTTTTGCATATTTTTCAGGAAAAATTATTTAGTATTTATTGTAGACTCGGCGTTTACCCTTGCAATAAGGTTATTTGCATGCATCTGGGTTTCTTAAATTTAAAATATTGGCATTTTATTCAGCATACTCTAGATCAGCTGAATAAAAAACAAGATGGCTGCCATATGCCACTACTAAGTATTTATAAACGTGTATTTGTCGATAAAAATGAGCATATAATATGCCCTTAAAATATCGGTAACCGTAAACCAAACACACTGTACGAGTATATGAAACATAGCTGATTCAGATCCACCGCAAACTTTATAATATTCATACGACGGTCACATTAGATTTTATGTCGCAGAGCGCTCCAGCAATTGAGTCCACAGCTCCGCACATTTCTATAATGCTTTACCGAACCCGGTATGAATGCTTGAGCACGAGCATTGTTCCAACAGTTTTATTCTATTACACGACTAAAACTTTAAAGAGGGCTCTCCGACGGGGACAGCTATAAGCACTAAATCAAAACTTTCCCGTAAGGGGGTCGCTCCTCGACTAGTTCGAGTGAATACGTTCGGGGATGGGTGGGCTTACCGAATTGTCCGTTTTCCATACAAACTCTTTGAAGAACAATCAAAGATGAGAATTGCTTCCGGGGAAGTTTAGGGTAATATTTTATCTTGATATTACTAGCCTAAGATGATACATGATACGAAAGTCCGGACTTACTAAGTCGTTTACCGGAGCGAATAGATCTTTAATTACTTCTTATTGTTACTCCTCCATCCGATAAAAGATATTGAGTTCCGGAACATTTTCCAAATATGAACTAATAATATTTGTCAGAATAGTTCTGACCTGAACAAATAACTAAGTTGGAATAGAACATTAGACAGAAGCTATTTGTCAAACTTAGATTCGATTACCTAATCTGGATTCGAGACCGTAGCCGAAACTAAGCAATATGATTAAGTAGAAAGTTCTATTCTACAATAAATCGAGAGATGGGATTAATTCGGTTGGAGCAATAAGTCGTGTAACTAATAGGTACACTATCATGGTTTCCTGACCGCGACGGGGAGCTATTAATAAATGTCACACACATAACGAAACCCTTCGTCAATTAATAGTTGTGTCGGAGACAGGATTCCTTTCGTGGTCACGCGTCATTAGCGAATGACATTTAGAGGTAGCTCTGCCCCTATTTCTTCAAAGAACTTATAATAATGAACAGCTAAGTAAGTTTTAATGATGGCAGCTTTACTTTCGACCAACATGATATTTAGCGCTTAGTGATAATGGGTCTGAGACTGTGAGTCTCGGTCCACTTGACGTTTTCTTCTGTTTTTCCTTGAAACGGTTCATTGACCTGACGAGGGCTAGCGATGACGTCACCCGGGCCCTAGGGTTTGGCGTGGTCTCAAAGTTTCGGAGGTGCCGTAAATCAGTCAGCCGCTAAATTAATTGCTTCACCTACTAACTACTATTTAACACGCATATAAACCGCTGCTGATTGAGTAGGCCTTAATTAGTTTAATATAATGATTAACGTCATGTTTTAGAATAAATATAGCCTGTGGGAATATTTATATAAATAAAGCCCAAAGGTAATTCTGGCTGTCTGTCTGTTTACAACGGGTACTACATATTATTATTTGAATAAGGCACATGAATTGATCGTGACCTAGATAAGGACAAAGGACTTTTTTCCCCGATAGTGCATTTTCATGAGATAATTCTCGACAAGAAGGCAAGTTTCCAAATAAAAATGGCCAACCATACATGAAAGAAAGTCGTTTTAAAAGGTCTGCATGAAGACTATATTATTATGTACTGTGACATACTCAAAATTTTCAATAAAAATAAAACCATCAATTCACCAATTAGTCAGCTTTAAGAGTGCAAGTCAATATACCGATAACGAGTCGTAACTTGCAAGTTTATTTCAATGAGCACCACGCTAATGAGTGATGGAAGCAATCAATCAATTGATTGAAAATCTCGTATCAGCTGATAGCCATCCGCCATTGAATATTACGGTCGTCTGCTGCGGGAGTTACAAGGCTGCTTAACCACTAGACATGAGCGAGGTATTTTTTTTTTTTGGGACAAGCCCGCCACACTATTCCCAAACCACTGTAACTCCTGTTAGCCAGAATCAACAGTGGCGACCACAAGAAAAGCGCCGAGACAATGAAGCTCGACGAAGTCCCAGAGAAGCGATTTAACTGTCTTGGATCCCGCAACGAAATTAATCAGAAAAGAATAGCGGAGGAGTAGGAAAAAACATAATTTCCACTTCCCTCCATATCAGCAGGAGACAGAACAGAACAAGGCCAATAGGTACACAGGGACGTATACAACTGGGATAAGCCCAGTTGCCTAGCACCACGGATATTATTGTCATTAATATTACTGGGTCCTAAGTTGTGAGCTGTTATATTTGATTCCAATAATAGGTATGACAAAAATGCTTGAACGCACGGAAATGACATGACATGAGCGAGGTAGCTTTGGGTATGAATTTGATGGCTAGAGGAAGAGTGGAGGAAGAGCTACGAAACAATGCTATGGATGGTCTGTGTGATGATTATACCTAGAAAGCGGATGACTCCTGAGATGGCTACTAATAGAAAAGTATGAATGAAGACAGGCTGCGCTGACTAGGATTACGATGGGAGAATTCGATGATGAGTGAGGTAGCTAGGCAGTGTGCGAGGACGAATTCAACAATAGGATTATCTCACTTTCCTAGTCTCCTTTTAAGGAGGTCTGGTAGAAACGGGCGAGCGCAGCTAGTAATTTGTACTTAAAAATCAAGCAAAGAATATAAATATGCGAGAGACATCTACACCCGTATTTAAAAACAAGTCATTACTATAACTTGAGTAAATGTCATTTTTTAACCGACTTCAAAAAAAGGAGGAGGTTATCAATTCGACTGTATTTTTTTTTTTTTTATGTTTGTTAGCTCATAACTTGCGACTGGGTGAACTGATTTTCATGATTCTTTTTTCATTTGAAAGCTGGTGCTTCCCGTGTGGTCCCATTGTCACCATTTCAATATCTGATGATGGGATCTTGTAGAAATCGGGGGAACTCTTCAATAAATAACAGCAGATTAACCGCGATTGTTGCTATAGCATATCTAAGCATTGTTTACGCCATCACACAACATAATATCACGCCTGTACTCACTACAAAGGTTGGTGAACATATTCTGATGAAGTACTTCGGAGATAGACAACGGAACTCCTCAATAAATGATAGCAAATGGACTGGGATTGCTGAAATCTCATGTCTGTCTAATGTTTACACCAGTTCATAACATAACATCACGCCGGTACGTTGTGAAGGGGTAAGCACATGAGAACCACTAAAAAGTGAAAAATAAAAACTTTTTTACAAAAAATAAAACCGACTTCGACAAAAATAAAACACAAAAAAGTGAAAAATAAAAATCAGCTTCTGAAGTCGGTGGCAAAAACATGAAATCAAACAAACAAAAGTCACCGACTTCAGAAGCTGATTTTTATTTTTCAGTTTTTTGTGTTTTATTTTTGTCGAAGTCGGTTTTATTTTTTGTAAAAATGTTTTTAAGATACGATTTTTTCTCTGTAGTTTAGTAATTCCATAATGTCAGCACTATCAAACGTTAGAATTCTTAGTTTTGCTTTCATTGACGGTTCTAACTTCGTTTAAATTCTTGCCCATTGCATAAAAATATTTGCATAAGTAATTACTTAAGCCCAAGTAATTACTTTGACTTGACTATTAATACGTGGGCTAGAGTGGAGGCATGAATCGCAAGTGTGTGTGAATAGAGAGAGAAATGTCAAAGAAAAGATGGCTGGATTGTGTGAGAAATTATGTGAAAGAAAAAGGAGAAGTATGTGATGTCTGATATCCCCACATCGCCCAGCTATCTCGTACATTTCTGGTGGCAAACCATCCTTACGGATGTCTGATATGGTCGTTAATAAATGTGTTTTAAGTACTGATGTACGTGGTATGGCAGATGGGTGGGTGCTCCTGCTAATGGAAAATGGTTGAATTAAAAATAATTATTGTGGTTTAAATTAATGGCTTCATTATAAAAGGAAATTCGTTGGTGTGAAATATTCAACGGAAATATTAATAAAATTTAAACTGGGCTCATTTAAAGTAAAGAGTTTAATGCATGTTCGACAAGGATTATAAGTATAAAATACTTATAATAACCATCTGCTGAATTATACAATTTTATGAAAATTCAGCTGCAATGTGTAGCTGACCAAATATGCTTATTTATACTTTTAATGATCATGTCCAACTGTAGGTATATGATTGTCTTCGGGAAGACATACATAATGGAAATGTCTGATATTTCAGACCTACTTTAAATATCGTTTTGATCCCAAACCCATACCATATACAAAACAAACCTACTCCCAAATTCATAATGATTATGTCCAAAATACTTCATGATTTAGTTTTATTAATGAGAAAAATCTAGTGTGGAAAATATATGGTATGAATGTAGATGGCTAAAAGAGTAGAGGAAGACCAACAAAACAATGGATGGGCTGTGTGAAGGATGATGTGGCTAGAAATGAGGTGACTTCTCAGCTGACGAATAATGAAGAAGTATAGAAGACATGACATCTACCAATCCGTACTGGGCCCGCGTGGTAGATCATAGCCCATGCCTCTCCTAGAGAGGAGCTCTGAGTCTCTGCAGTGGGAACATTATAGGCTGATGATGATGATGATGATAGAAGAAGAAGATACGCTGCGCCGTAGAACAGGAGAATGATGATGATTTATGTTAATTAAAAGCCAATTCTGTGCAGCGTACAAAATCAATTCAACTCATTCACCTGAAAGAAATATACTCGAACTTCGTACCCGTACTTTCTATTGTACATGTTTCAATGTAAAGTGTACACATTCTTTGGTCTACAAAGTTGTATAGATCTCAGGAACTTACCGACTGCACAACTTTAACACTGATTCAGACTCGATGCGTGTTACTTGTTCCAAGTTCTTCGTTGTTATATTCATGTTAAAGCTTTTCTCTTTGTTTACTTCGCCATTTTGTTTTTGGTTTCTGATTAGCTAGCTTTTTTTTTATTTAAACTAGGTTTCTTTCTAACCTATTTAAACCTAGTATTCTCTGAGCCTCGGAAAGCACATTGAGCCGTTGGATCCGCGCGGCTGACATTTGAAGATCTTAGACAATCGTTACAGGTAGTAATTGGCCCGAAAGTCTGGCAACTAGTATTACTAAGGGACATCATATTACCCAATAGGTATTAATTGGGTTGTGGAGGTCAGATGGGCAGTCGCTCCATATAAAATACTGGTTACAACTGCATCGGTCCGGCTGAAAGCCGATCCCACATAGTTGAGAAAAAGTTAGGCAGGTGATATTTTTTATTGGCTAACTATGTACGAAATGGTGGAAGAATGTTGAATCTCATCTAGTTTATATAGCGATGTAAAGGTCTACAATTAAACAAACGAAGGCACCCAAATTATGTCTGTTCACTCTTGCTTTGAAGACTGGCGTTGATAGATGAAAGTAAACAGAAATGCTGGCAGACAGGTCCCCCAATTTCTTTGTTTCAAAACATCAGTTGATATGGGAGGAGGGTATTCCCTTCATTGTTGCACCCTGAATGTTTGAACTTTCACCAAACGTTTAGTAGATTCGAAACTTATACATTTCGATCAAAGATTGAAATCATGGGACTGCGTTTAAAGGGGAAGCGCTGGAATAGCTTGTGAAATTCAAAACTCAAGGCAGAAATCCAGACCCCGGGGCTGCTACTGAGAAATCCCTGATTGAAAACCCAATAACACTTTGCCCGACTCGGGAATCGAACCCAAGAACCCATGCCCAACAAGGCAGAATTACTTAAAATAACTTTGACTTTTTTGACCGGCATGTCTTAGAACCAAAAATTCGAAGACATGTGACATCTGCCAATCCGCACTGGGCCCGCGTGGTAGATTATAGCCCATCCCTCTCAAAAAGAGAGTTGGCCTGTGTCCCAGCGGTGGGAACATTAATAGGCTGTTGATGATTGATGACTTTGACTTTTATTAGGCATGACTATTATTTCATGATTAAAGGCATTCTTCATAGCTTCCGAAAAAGTGGGTCTTAAAATGAACATGGACAAAACCAAGGTTATGTTGAATGTTCATGTAACACCCACTCCTATCAAGATCGGAGACTCTACGCTCGAAGTTGTGGACGATTACGTCTACCTGGGACAAACGGTCCAGTTGGGTAGATCTAACTTCGAGAAAGAGGTCAATCGTCGAATCCGACTCGGCTGGGCAGCGTTCGGGAAGTTGCGCGGTATCTTCTCGTCCAACTTACCCCAGTGTCTCAAGACGAAAGTCTATGACCAGTGTGTGTTGCCAGTGATTACATACGGGACCGAAACGTGGTCGCTCACAATGGGCCTCATCAGAAAGCTCAAAGTCACCCAAAGGGCAATGGAGAGGGCTATGCTCGGAGTTTCCTTGCGTGATCGAATCAGAAATGAGGACATCCGCATGAGAACCAAGGTTACCGACGTAGCCCGAAGAATCGCCAGACTTAAGTGGCAATGGGCAGGGCACATTGCTCGCAGAACGGATGGCCGATGGGGCCGAAAAGTTCTGGAATGGCGACCGCGAACCGGAAGACGTTGCGTTGGAAGGCCTCCCACTAGGTGGACCGATGACCTGGTCAAGGTTGCGGGAACCCGCTGGATGAGAGACGCACGGGACCGGTCAATGTGGCGACGCCTGGGGGAGGCCTATGTCCAGCAGTGGACGTCTTTTGGCTGAAATGATGAAAGGCATTCTATGTGACTGAATGGTCTTAAAAGGTGATTATAACTCTATTAAGCCGTATTTGTTACTGTCGCGAATTATAGAAAATCCAAAAAACGTAATAGAATTTCGCGGGTAACCCTGGCGCTTCCATCTTATAATCACTTGATGATGAACGAAGACATCATTTTCTTATAATGTTTGATTTTTCATCCAGAAGATCGTGACTGTATCCCATACTTTGTCAGGTAATAAACACAGTTTATCTTACCTACTTTTATCCAGAACCGCAAATAGCGCACAAATAGGAACTAAGTTGAAACGTAGATATTTTAGGATACGGCCTTTATCTGGACAGAATTGATACACGAGGCTATGTTACTATTTTAAGAAACTTCTAGAAGTCTATTGGCCGGTGAAGAAATCTATTTTATTTCAGTAAAAGAGAGATCTTGGTAAAACTAGAATAGACTAAAAGTTCTTAAAGTAAATATATCAAAACCACCCACGTGTACGTCTACGAACATAGTGGTTTATTCTCTTTACAAAAGTTACAGTGAACAGTATTTAATTAATCTAAAACACAGGGAAAACATTTGTGAGAGACTGGTGCCCGAAATAGGCATACAATATCTGTGTTACGGGTCACCAGGACTAAGACTAAGACTTACATCGTCTTACACGCAAATCTCCGAAACCACACACGATTCAATGTGAATGTGAACGGTTGGTTCCCGTTTAGAAGATAGGATAGTTTTGAACCCGTCAGGTAGCATCGTGTAAAGCAAGGGTGCGTACATCCAGTTGTTTCGATTTAAGGCTAATCTGGACTAATAGTCGCTAGTCTTGTTCAGATCGTCCCGCTCGAGTATATTCTACAAGGGCTGTCGCTTTTCAACTGAGCAATAGGTCAAAATAGCCACTTTATGGAGCCCTGACACAGCCAGAAGGCGTCGCGGCAGATGATATAATAACACGTTTAATAAATATCAGTGACGAGGCAAAGGCGTTTAATAAGAGGAAAACAGTTTCACAGAGACACGGCCGAAGCTGACTCACATCACATGTTGCTCGGCGATCTGTCTCCGACCTACTAGATATACACCGTCTGCCCGTGATTGATGGACGGTATATTAAATAAACCGCACCGATATTACATTTCAAACATATCGGTTCCTTCAGCAAAGATTGATCGCTCCCCGTTTATGAAGACACGAACAAAACTTTAACCTTGACAACTGTAACTGAGGAACGTTTCCCTAAAGAAATTAAACACCCAGCTCTATTCCCGAAATCTTCCCCTACCATCAATCAAACGTTATAAAACCATTACAATTAAAATGATGAATGTGTTAAGAACGTATTTAGGGGGATCCCGCTGTTATCCCGCGCGCCGCCGCGGTAATGGCAAACTTCTGATTTGTAAGGTCGCCTCCTCCCACACCAGAGTCAGAAAACAAAGAAATATTTCACTCGTGTAATGGATTGAAGTGAGCTTCAAACTTTTCACATTCAGCAAGTTTTCGAACAAATTTATCTCTAGAGGAGCGCGCAAATACATCAAACTTGAAGCAATTTCAGACACTTGTTTCATGAGAACGTTTACAAGTAGACCAAATTAATCCTCTTGTATCGTAGTTTGGACACACTTGTGATAGTTAGTTATTAGCGGTAATGGCAGATTATACTAGCCTAGCTATTATCATTATCTAAAATACCACTTATCAAAGTATCTATCTACGCAGTTAACCACAGAGTTTAAAGATAAAGATAATTTTATTTGTTCAAAACATGAGTATACACAACACATGGCATGCAAGATGTTACATCAATAATATAGCAGACAGTCATGTTTTGCCTGAATGGCGTACAAATATTGGATGTAGGACGCTAGACAGCATCAATTAATTTTAAAATAGTCCATTTATACACATTTATAATTAATAATTCAATTTAGAGCATAATTTGAAATTAGACAGGTACAATAAAAATAATGTCATAGGCTCGAATCATAATAACACAACAAAAAATAAAAATGTCAAATCAGGTATTAATAAAATTAAGATGTCAATTACTAATCAAATTAAATTGTCGGTTAGGAATTCGTCAGTGCTATAGTAGACTTTCTCTAGCAAAAGGCTTTTTAATTTATGTTTTAATTTTTCCCTCCAATGTTTTGGCAACTTATTAAATAAAATTTAATGAATAGCGTTTCAAATTCATTACTAGGTATCGTTCTGAGTAAAATACTCGAACTAACTAAATCCAACTATGTTTTGCTTAACTCACTAAAAGGTACATCTATCATGAAAAGTGCTAAAAGTCTTAATCTATAGACTGAGTTGGCAAATATTTTCGACGGTTTTAACGTGTGGCGATATTTATACTGACTGAAAGTTATTGTTGGAAATCATAAGACAGATATTATTTGAAAAACAATTAATAAGGCTCATAAACAGCCATAGTCGCTGTATACATTCAGAACAAATAGATTATTACTTGCATATGTTCGCAGCTTCATCCGTGGAGACTGGTAATGCCTACAGGACCACCCAATGCTATAAACTACCTGTGTGCCAAATTTCATCCAAATCCGTTCAGTATTTTATGCGAGAAAGAGTAACAAACATCCATCCATATAAATGGTTAGATCACAACCTTTAGGATTTTTATTTGTAGTTATATTATTACGTGTAATATTTAAAGGTCATTGAGAAAAAAAAGGCAACGTAGGAGGAGTAAAATGATATTTTACAAAATAAATTATGAAGAGGCTACCCACGTTCGAAAAATAATTGTTCTTTTATACAAATATAATTATGTTTAAATGTTATTTGAAGTACGAGAAATCATTATAAAGGTATTAAAAGGTACTTACTTATAATAAAAATAAGCGGTAGTCTTTCTCCTTTAGGCGTTGTATAGGTATGCGTGAATTTGGAATTATATCTGATCTTCATTTATCTAGTATAGATCTTGTATTGTAATTGGTCTAGTTTTTAGAACCTCGTGGTCCTGGGTTCGATTTCCGGGCCAGTTAAATTGTTATTGGGATTTCTCAGTGGTAGCCAAAGACTCTGGATTTATGCCCTGTTCTTCATCAAAATCTGGTTTAAACGTCCCACTACTGACACAAAAGCCTTCTCCCTGCTCACAGTTTAGGTTCATGAATGTCGTCCTCCTCGTTTCTCTTACACACCCAAAATATTATCATAGTTATCATAATTGAAAGTAATAAATAAATGAGAATGTTTTGCACCCTAAATCGAAGCAAACCCGAAGTGCCACATTAATAAAGTAACAGGAATTGAGCAAGTATATCGCAGTCAGCAAGTCCAAGTCAAGTAAAGTACAAGAAGTAACGTACGGCAAGGGTTGGAGAGTCATAAAACTTTCAGACAATAAAGTTGGCTGAAGAAGTGAAGTTAGGATAGTTGATCTCGATGTGTCGCGGACCCACCTTTGTTTTAATGGCAAAGTTCTGATTTATCGTCTACCCCTACTGGATCAAGATGCGGTCACACTTTTGAAGAAGCTTTTAATCAAATTAAGTATTTACCTCTGTAACTTTAGTGTTATTGTGAAAATGTAATTTTACTAAGAAGTATAATAAATAGGTGTTTTATTATTTTTGAAAGGTAATTGGAGTTTGTCATGGTTATTATTAGCTGAGCACAAAACCAAATCAAAGTATACCAAATCAGTTGATGCGGAACTCTCATTATACGAAAAAGTAATATACAAAGCGAGGCAACGTTGTACTGTAAATGTATAACTTGATGTACAACAGGAAAAACCTTGCAAACCTTGCCTTGTTTTTAGGTTATTACCGAAAATATTCATATTCTGCAAACATAATATTAATTTGAAACAAATCCTTACATAGTATAAAACAAAGTCGCTATTTTTGTCTCTTTGTTTGTCTGTATGCTTAAATCTTTAAAACTACGCAACGGATTTTGATGCGGGTTTTTTTAATAGATAGAGTAATTCAAGAGGAAGGTTTCAATACCTTTTTTGCACCCGTGCGAAGCCGGGGCGGGTCACTAGTATACAATAATAAAAGAAAACATGAAAATCCAGTTAGCCAAAACAAACATGGCCAAAATAAAACCATAACATCATTATAAAGGAAATCCAACCCAATGTCCTGCAAATAAGTCGAAACATATTATCACCTACACACACACTTACACTCCCTGCAAGTTTAAACAAAAAACGTTTCTACAAAAAAAAAACAAGAGCACCTGAGGGTGATTGCAGAGGACGTGGGGTGTGTTTATTCGGTGCTTACACACGACTCTCCATCAATCACTGGGAGGCCAGTTTTTAGGGGCCATAGCTCCCACAGGGCCCGAGGACTGGACTTGCAGCCGACGTCCCCCGACGTCCCCCGACATGGCCCGACGTGCCTACGGGCCAAAAAACTTGCGGGTTGGCCATTGGGATATGAATTAACGTGTTTTTCTTTTAAGGGTTTTGCCTTACCTTTTTCACCTAAATCCTTTTATGTTTTAAGATGTTTTGGTTAGTTTGGGGTGATGTTGTTGAAAAATAAGGGTCTTTTTAAGGGGTTCTTTAGTGCATACTTTTTCACAAAATTGTAAGGGACCTATGCGAAAGGTCCTCAGTAAAGCTACGAAAAATATATTGGAAAACTTTTAAAGGTAGACAAAAAGAACATTGTAAAAATTTAAAGTTTTATTTGAATAAAAGAACAGTGCGCTTTAAATTTCTAACTTCGGTAAATTAACGAGCAGCTTCAAATACGTCATTGAAGTAAAATTTTGAAATTAACAAGTTTGGCAAGATGTTAGTTTCAATAATTATTGATTTCTTCTGAAAAAGTGTAATCAAATTCCACAAAAATCGAAAGAGCCTTTTTATTTTATCTTTTTTAAGGAACTAGGCTGTGTAAGTCAGATAGACAAGTGCTTCAAGTCAAATACTTTATTCAATTGCATCTGGTTAGATTTCCACAGAAGCAGAGGCAAGTGGAACAGAGGCAAGCGAATCACATTGGTTGAAATAGAGTCCTGTGATTGGACAAATCTTAAATTTCTCCTTTCCGCTCCACCCCTCTTCACTTTAGTGGAGTATAGGTCTAAACCGACCCTTAAGATAGTTGGGAAAAGGCAGAAGATGAACAGCGAAAACGCATGGAACAATAAAAAAATATATTAGATGATGTAGCTTCAACAGGCGGAAAACGTCATGTCGATCATAGTAAAAATCATTGTAGAAGCACGAGACACAACCGCAACTCATTGTCACTTGTCTGGGCCTGAAGTTTCAAAGAAAAAGGTTTTAAGTTCTTGGAATGAAAATTGGCTGGGCCACAGTCTACTGCAGAACAACGGCCACAACCGATATTTGTTTCTCTTTACCACAAAAACAACTAAACGAATTTGGATGAAATTTGGAACACAGGGAGTTTATAATCTGGGAAATTAACACATAGGATACTTGTCATCCCGGTAGTACAACCCCGTGGGACAATGATCGAAATTCTACGTCAAACCCGCGGATATAAGGTAGCATTATATAAACTTACTAAACACCAAAATATCGGTAATTATCAACCGGAAATAAACCTCTAAAGGTAATCCGGATTACATAATTGTCTATTTAATAACTCCGTTAAACTTATTTAGGTCCGGACCTTGCCGGAAGCGACGCGCATTAACAAAACATTACCCCTAAGTTCACCTCTTTTAAAAGACACCAAAATTAATTATCCACCCTTTTGGGTACCGCTGTATTTCTGTTAAATTTCGTGCTATTATCTTATTGTAATTCGATGATAAGATTTTAGAATCATAATAAACCGAATTAGTCTGTTATTGAGAGAGAATTATTTGAAAATTGTAGCGCCTGTGACATTTGTATTAAATCTGACAACACCATGTCGACCTCGTACAGGATCAATTGAATCTTATGTTTTTCTTATTTTTTATTGTTTTACAAAATATTGATAAATAAAAAAAATAATGAAGAGTAAGTACCATACGATAATGAGACACTTTTGTTGCGACGTACTTCTCCGCATCACTGTCATCAGGGAACATGCCCATCAGAAGACTAGCAGGATTGCCACTAATTTTACTTGTAAGAAAACCAATTATTTAATCACTAGGTGTTGCCTTCGCTCGCTACAACTCGAAAATTATCCCACGGGAAGATAAAATCGGGATAAAAACTATCCTATGTGTTTATCCAGGTTATAAACTATCTGTGTACCAAATTTAATCCAAATCCGTTTAGTAGTTTTTGCATGAAAGAGTAACAAACATCCATCCATCCATCCATACATACATACTTACAAACTTTCCCATTTATAATATTAGTGGGATATTTACGGTTACTCATAACATTTGTGTGTATCCCGGCTTGGTAAATACAATATCTTACCAAACCTATGTTACCTAACCTTGTCTCTAGTTTAAACAAGCCGTCAGTAAATTACTAAATTAATCTAGTGACTCCCACGTTATTTGGGTTACCATTTATTGAGATTTATCCAGACATTTCGAGCTCTTTGGACTTACTTACGTACTAACTATGGTAGACTGGTAGAAAATGCCCAAGGCATTAAGTCCGCCTTTGTACGATTTTTGTGCATAAAGTTTTAATACATAAATAAACTATGACTGTTTGGATTAAGGAGGTTTTTTTTAAATAAAAACCGCACTTACGAAAAAATTACTTAAAACGGCTGCATGCTTGCTTTTTTTAAGCACATGACACCTTGTGATGACCCCAAATAAACTGGGTTAAGGGCTGAAGAATTATGATGATTATGATGACCGTACCTTTCTGATCCCTCCACATCATTTCAATAATATAAAGGTGGTCAGAACAGAACCTTGCTCCCGGGAAAACTAGGCTAACCAAACAACCTAAGAAATCTGAGTATTTCTCGTGAAGCGTAGGTGTATCGTTACAAACATAAATCGCAGACGCAAAAACACCCACACACAAGTAATTCGACTTGTATAATATTATATATTTTCTTCATCTTGTTTTATTATATACTAGCTGTTGCCCGCGACTTCGTTCGCGTGGAAATTTTGACTGGGGTCTAGAATCTGGACTGCCTCTGGATGTACTTTGCCAAATCTAATGCCAAATGCCATTCAAAGCGATTATATTCCCTTAAACTGGCCCTGTCGTAAAATTTGTTCCTAACTGACATTGTCTGACATGTCTTAACTATAATATATCTATCTACTAATTTTGAGGTACAAAAAGCCCAGGATTTCATATAAACTTGTCAGAGCCCTAGTTCCGGCTATCACAAAATTCTTCCATGCTAATGTCTCCTACTCATAGACTTGCTAAATTTCAGGTTGGTAGTACAACTAAAAACCTAAACTATCATACAAACATGAGAGAACCCTTTTTTTGCGGATTGCAAATCATCAGCTAAAGGGAGTGTCAGACTTCTACTGACTAAAAACCATACATGTTCCTTCTTAGCCCTTGTACCGAGGCCGCGGTAACTCTTTCGAACAACCCGCAAAAGATTGTAGCACAAAAATTTAAGGACTTCCATACAGACGCGAGGGCTCAAAGACCACCCTAATCCAGCCCTGTTGCAAAATTAATTCATGGCGTCTGCCATAGGTACTACTACGTCTCTGCCGAAAATCAAGATTGTCGCACAAAGAATGAAGGAATTTCAGGAAAACTTGCGAGGGCCCTTAGACCACCCTTATCCGGCCCTGTCACAAAAGTAAATCATAGCAGACGTTTACTGACTATAAACTACGTTTCTGCCAAAAATCAAGATTGTAGCACAAAAAATGCAGGAGTTTCAGACAAACTTGCGAGGGCCCTTAGACCACCCTAATCCGGCCCTGTCGCAAAATCCGTTCTTAGCGGACGTCTACTAACTATAATCTACCTCTCTGCCAAAAATCATCTGTATACGTCCAGCGGTTTTTGAGATTTCGTGATGTGTGAGTGAGTGAGTGACCTTTCGCATTTATAGATAAAGATTATAGATAAAGATAGTGTATCTGGGCTCTTGGAGTTTCACATCAGCTGTTCCAGATCTTCAAATTTTATACGGCAACAGAGAGTACTCATCAGGTTGAACAATTCTCGCTAAGACGTCATTCCTATATATGTTATAGTGTAGCTGGGCTCTTGGAGTTCCACATCAGGTGTTCCAGATCTTTGAATTTATTGTCTTTGCAGAAAATGCTCATCACGTGGAACAATTTTTGCATGGTACCATTTTTGTATCTCTTATAGTTAAGCTGGTCTGTTGCAGTTCTGCATCAGGTATTCAAGTTTCCAAGATAAATTATAGCCTTTATGTTGGCCACTTAATATTACAACAAAAAAAAACCATTCAAATCCGTCGAGTAGTTCCGAAGATTAGCGTGTACAAACAAACAGACAAACAGACAGATATTCAATGTACAGACACAGTTTTTTTACTGTTTTATTATATGTATATAGATTTCTGGGCGTGTAGGACCCTAGACGTCGTCTATGTAGGTTATTTTAGTCAAACAAAAAACTAATTCTTTATAAGTGAGTGTAATGTTTCAGTGTGGAATACAGTGGAGCTTGTAATATCTTTACCACTTTTGACATCAATTGATTTATATCTGATCATCATTATCATCATTCTTTTACCCTTATCCCAATTCATTTGATGTCTTCCTCGTCTGTACCTCTCTGTTTCCCATCATCTCATGAGACATCTCCTTCTTACCATATCATTCTTAGGCCCGTAATCCACCAAAGCGGAGAGGAGCGGAGACGAGAGGAGATGTGCGGAAATCGGCCAATCACATTAGTTAAAATGTACATCTGGTCTTTCGCCTTTCCTGTGATTGGTCGAATTTGGCACATCTCCTCTCCGCTCTGCTCGTCTCCGCTTTGGTGGATTACGGGCCTAACTTAACACAGTCCATCCATCTATCTATCATTGTCTTCCTCTACTCTTATACTTATCCACATTCATTTTCAAAACCTTCCTTCCTTTTACGTGTTTTATTTATATCAAAGTTCTTGCCGAAACTAGAGAAAATCACTTTAGCCAATAACCGTTCGAGGTCCTACAGCACATTCATACTTTGGGATATGAAATAAAGTTCTTCATCCCGCATCGAAAAGGGAGGATCCTCAGACCAGACAAGTGTATGTCTGCTTGGACTAACTACTATTGCCTCACAAGCTATGTTAGTTCATCATCTAAGTCATAGATTTTGCAAAAAGGGATAGGACAAAAATACACTACCGCTACAAAAGTAATATTATAAATAACTAAACTATCTATGTATGTCTGTTACCTTGCAACGCCAAAACGCCAAAATTGCAATGAAATTTGGCGCACTTGTATTCCATGACCTGGGTTTGGATGAAGAATACTAGGATAATTTTCGATCTCTATGCGGGCAAGGCAAAGCGGAAAAGCTACTTGCCCTCAAAATTGATGGCCAAACTTTACACGAAATACGTCTTAGGTCAATCCATAACATAATATTCAGTTGTTACCCAAGAACTTCATCACCTTAGTACTTCGAGCAGCTTACCTCATTTCATATTCGATCGTAAACTAACTTTAAGCAAAGCTCTTTCCACAGTTCACTCGGCGACTTTTAACTTTCGAACTAGTTGCGATATCAGTGTGTCCATTTTAATCCAAGATGGCGGCGGTGAAACAAAAGCTTGTTTTCGTACTTCTATAGTTTGATTTTGTTTGTTGAAATTTTCTGTATGGTTTGTTCTGAAAGTATAATCTGATAAAATTGACAACAAAACCTGTTTTGGTTTAATTAGGTACTCACTACAAATGAATTGGTAACACAATCATATACACACCACCACTAACTGACCACCCGGCCACGAAACTACTACTGTTTATCTCTACATCACACAAAGCTAGACTGATAGAAACTGTCTATGGAATTATGTCCGCCTCTGTACTTTATGCTTGAAATCCTAACTAATATTATAAATGCGAAAGTAACTCTGTCTGTCTGTCTGTCGCGCTTTCACGCCAAAACTACTAAACTGATTTAAATGAAATTTGGTACACAAGTAGTCTAGAGCTTTAGAAAGGACATAGGCTACTTTTTAATGCGAAAAAAAGGCTGTAAGGGGTTTGAAAGGGGGGGATGAAAAGATTACTTTTGGCCGCGATAACCGATATCCACGCGGACGAAGCCGCAGGCATCAGCTAGTATTAAATCAAATAAATTAATAATCATGTTCATCTGTTTATGGAAGGTATCAACTTAATAGCTCATCATTTTTTTTAGCAATAATTATTGTTTTAACAACCACATTCAATTGTAATTGATAAAGTGACGATATTTTGTGACATTCATTTATGAAAGTTTAGGTTTTTGTATTGGATTTTTATCTTTTTTTGAGTTTTTAATAGCCTCGTGCCCCAACTGGCTACTGGAAAAAGGTCTCCCCCATGTCTTTTCATAATAATCAAATAAAAAACTCATACAATTTGAGTGTTTTTTCCAATATAAATTAGAATACATTGATACGTTTTCTGATCCAGACATGTTTTTAACAGACTATAAGTTTATGATATCTTTGACATAGATACTTCGTTATTAAATATTTTAAAGTAAACTTGAAAATAATATCTACCTCCGTTTTATTGATTTTATAAAGTTTCATAACAGTTTAAAGTTACAATATAAACGTGCCGGTTGACTTAGGAACGCTGTGTCAATGTGGTTATTTTTAAATTAATCAATGGCTTTGAGGACCCTTATAAGCCGGCTCAAGGCCCTTCAATGCCGGTTTAATTAAAATTACAAGAATTGTTGAAAAAACAGTGTCGTAGTTACAAGCGTTCTTGATAAAGGTACCCACCAGGAAGGAAGGTGCCTCGGACAGCACGCTACGACGTTGGTCCCAGGTGTTATTTTTAGATGACAGTCGTACAGTGCGATCAAATTATCTTGGCAGCTCTGAACATAGGCTTTGCGAAATTTTACGCATGTAAACTTGGGAATAAAACTGTTATTGCTAGATAAACCAATACTTAAACGATCAGAAAATATCTAATTTAAACAGTGAGAAATACAAATAAAATAAATATCATAACACTTTTATACATTCGTTGTAACAAAATGACCTGCACGAAGTTCGGAGCTGCCAAGATAATTTGATCGCACAGTAACAGGTAGTCAGTGGCCCAACAGTTTGACAACCAGTCTTACCAATTGGTATCGTATTGCCTAATACTAACTGGGTTGTGGGGGTCAGATAGGTAGTCGCTCCATGTAAAAGACTGGAAATCTGCAACCGGTTAGACAGGAACCCGAACTTACATTGTTGGAAACAGATGATAAGTCTAGGCCCTTTTTTTTTTTTTTGGTGGGTGGATATCATCGAATAACCCCCCCCCCCCGCTCTTGGGCAGAGCGAAGGGGAGTGTTAGACTTCTACTGACTAAAAACCAAACCCATGTTCCTTTTTCGCCCTTGTGTCGGAGCCGCATCAACCTTTCGATAATCCACAGCCCCGACGGGATAAGTCTAGGCCCTGAATTGCCTTTCTACAAGGTACACAAGGCGGCACATTAAGTTGTACATTTTGAGTATAACATGGCCTAGTTTTGGATAGCTTTCCCGTACTATGAGAGATCCGCATAAACTGGTTCGTTTAGTTTAATTGGTCGCCGTGCGTACAATCGCATTAGAATAAACTTTCGAGACTTTTAAGCAAAATCGCAATAATCTTAAATCAACATTTAAGCACACAGCGAAAAACATTCTACAAAACTTAATTCAAAGTAATTATTATAACAAAACATTTTAGTTCGTAACAGTTGACGTTTCACGTCACCCACCTAATCCGAGAACTCACGAAGTTGCACGAAGCACAAATCTCGCGTTCGTATTTCAAAGTTCACTAAACTAATTCAGAGTCGACGAATCCCCATCTACGACGACACTCTTCCAAATTCGTATTCATTTTCCGTCGTACACAATTGAAGTGGCCATTTTAATCTTGTCGCGAGGTTACTTAACAATTTCAAAAGCCCTCTCGACAATACCTGTATAGAAAAGTTCTAGTCCCTTAAATTCCCCTTCGGAAATGCCCCTAAGAAAATAATTAACATGATTGAATGAAAGTTCTCAGCGGCGAGGATACCACAAAGGGCCTAAAAGGTCCAGTGAATCGTTACTGTAATTGAAAAAGATTGAAGTGAGGGGAAGTGGACATTGTTCGCTTTCGAACTAAATAGTATAGCGATGCTCGCAGTTCAATAAATGTAAGGAATGGCACACATGAGCCTGCCTCGTGCGTTTGAGCTGACACATGTCCTCTACAATTAATATATGTATCAATTCAATTTGATTACCTACTGGCTCAAATTTGATAAGCTTGTGAAACTGGATAGGCGTATTGGGTACCTATCGACATCTGAACACGGCAACTCGTCAAAAATAACTAAATTGCAAACATTTATGTGGGTCTTAAAATGAACATGGACAAAACCAAGGTTATGTCGAATGTTCATGTAACACCCACTCCTATCAAGATCGGAGACTCTACGCTCGAAGTTGTGGACGATTATGTCTACCTGGGACAAACGGTCCAGTTGGGTAGATCCAACTTCGAGAAAGAGGTCAATCGTCGAATCCGACTCGGCTGGGCAGCGTTCGGGAAGCTGCGCAGTATCTTCTCGTCCAACATACCCCAGTGTCTCAAGACGAAAGTCTATGACCAGTGTGTGTTGCCAGTGATTACATACGGGACCGAAACGTGGTCGCTCACAATGGGCCTTATCAAAAAGCTCAAAGTCACCCAAAGGGCAATGGAGAGGGCTATGCTCGGAGTTTCCTTGCGTGATCGAATCAGAAATGAGGACATCCGCATGAGAACCAAGGTTACCGACGTAGCCCGAAGAATCGCCAGACTTAAGTGGCAATGGGCAGGGCACATTGCTCGCAGAACGGATGGCCGATGGGGCCGAAAAGTTCTGGAATGGCGACCGCGAACCGGAAGACGTTGCGTTGGAAGGCCTCCCACTAGGTGGACCGATGACCTGGTCAAGGTTGCAGGAACCCGCTGGATGAGAGACGCACGGGACCGGTCAATGTGGCGACGCCTGGGGGAGGCCTATGTCCAGCAGTAGACGTCTTTTGGCTGAAATGATGAAACATTTATTAACCTCAAAACGAGAGATTATATTTTTTCGTGTGTTATGATTTTTCGTCAATTTTGGAAAAAGTACATACCTACTTATACTCTGACACCAAGTTAGACACCAACCACACCATAAATAAGTTTAAAATCTTATCGTTAATAATTTGTTGATCAGCTAAACAAACTCTATCAACAAACAATATCATTCAACTCAATGTATATTACCTATGACGCACTCGGCTTGTAAAGTGAGAATGCTTTACATTCTCACTTTACAAGCCGAGTGCGTCTGGAGGGATTTCTCATCCGCAAAACATAAGCGAGAATGATGAATTTCCAAACAAACTTACTCCCTTTACCCTTTGCTGGGTGAATTTACTAAAATTAGGCCTTATCCCAATTTATTTAGAGTCGACGCAACATCAATTTCTCCATCCATACCTCTCTTTTACTAGTGATCTCAGCAGTTACCTCCTTTATAGAAATATCATTAGTCACACAATCGTTTCTTTATTCTTCCTCTACTCATATAGCCTTAACTGCCTCGTTGGTCTAGTGGTCGCAAGCGCGACTGCAGAGCGTAAGGTCCTGGGTTCAATACCCCGGTCGGCCAAAACGTGCTATTGGGTTTTTCATTAGAAATTTCCCAGTAGTAGCTTGGAGTTCGGAAGTTGGTGGTATAATACCCCCGTGCCTCGGAAAGCACGTTAAGCAGTTGGTCCTGCGCCTGATCTCTCTCCGGTCGTGTCGGATTGCCGTCCCATCGGACTATGAGAGAAAAGGGAACAGAGAGTGCACTTGTGCCCGCGCACACACTTGTGCACTATAATATCTCCTGCGCAGATGGCTAATCTCCGCTGAGATTGGCCGCCGTGGCCGAAAAACGGTCAGGAGGACTACTATTATTACTCATATAGCCTACATTCATACTCAACATTTTTCTCCTTCCTCCGCATCACACGTCCATACCAAACAACTTTTCAGTCACACGCGCCACTTTTAAGCCTTCCTCTTATGTACTCATTCCTTAGATTATTTATTCGCATAATACAGTTCATAACATTCGAATTAACATTCTCATAGATCTCAGCCAAATGCAATTGGACAAAAAAAAATAGTCCGTCAGATAGATTTCTAAAAAATATTGGACACATAATTTTTCCTTTTTCACGTAAACAAAAAATGAAGACCAAACAATGCTTCGAAAAGTCATGCGACGTCGCAGTTTAGTAATTTTTTTACCACCAATTGACGTCACAAGCGTTTCGTCAATATTTATTAGTTTTTTAAAACAAAAATCATGTACCTATCTAATATTTTTCGATAATATGAGTGACGGACTTAACAGAATATTCAAGCAATAAGTACCTAAAATAAATAAAAAAACACCTACATTGTTAATGACTGACGTGTCACATTTCCAACAACGGCAAAAATGTAAACGAATAAATAACATTCTCCACTATAGCCCGAGTAACGTAGGAAAGCTCGAGCCATTTATTTGCAACATTTTCATTACAGGCCATTGTAAACCAGAACACGTCCCCACCCTTTATGAGAGCCTTAAACGATCGCACAATGATATTTAATTAAACATGTTTAAAATCTATTTTAATAAACATGCTGTAAATATTACTTCGCGTTGTGTTTACCTTTTCAAATACGATCGTTCCTTTATCGCGTTATATAATAGGTAAAGAATTTACACAGGACAAAATGTAAATTAAATACAGAATTGTGTATCACTCTCGTTCTTCAAATAATTTTATATAATCCCAACATGAATGAATGACGTAACAAGGTTTTGTCTTAAAAGATCGTACCTACATCGCGCTGAATAGGTTAAGAATCTACAATGGACAAAAGGTAAATTCGGAATCATGTATCGGTCTTGTTATTTCTTCATCGTTCTCACATACGCCTGTAATCTTAACATGAATGATGTAACCAATATTTTGGTTTAATATAGTATGAGTAAGAAGTTCCATGGACACTCTGGAGTTTCTTGCCTATTCTTCTCCATTAAGGTTTTCGTTGTGGAATGGGCAACTACAGCATTACTTAGCTACTACATTCTGTCAAACAGATTTTCAACTTTATCAAAATAGCATTAGCTTCAAGTTTGACTACTTCCACAGTTTATCCATCCGGTATGACCGTACCTTTAGTCTTACGCAATTACCTTACTGTTTTGCCTCCGTCAATACTATCTTAGTAATTGGATATGTATCCTACCCTCAGGGAAATAGATTCAATTGAGGGTAAAAAATAAGGGAAAACATTAGCCACGTGTCTTAACTTTTTTACATGCTCGATGTTCATGTCTCGGGTCATCGAAAATGAAGTACCTGTTTTACCAGAATGAAGTCCCTTGAGTTCCACTTCTGAATATTGTTTCTTTTCCGAATATGAAAAAGTATTTCTCCTTGGGATTTTATTAATAATTTAATGATAACCATTTTGCTAAGGCTTCATAAATGTTACATTGATAAATATGTTAAACTCATCATAATAAGAGAACGCCTGTAATCCCCGAAGGGTTAGGTAGAAGTGTACCTAATAGTATAGCTACTTTCAGTCAGTTATGTTTAAGACCCATGTAACAGGCAACCAGGCAAATCCCGAGTCCGTGGCTGCTAGTGATAAATAATCATAGAGTGTTTGGTACACTTTGCCTGGCCCTGCCTGGAAAGTCGTTTGAACTCCTACTAAGTCAATTGGGTTATCATACACAAAGTCAGAAAGACTGTTGCTAGAATCTGATGATTCACAATTAGTTCAGAAACATCGGAGTATTCCAAGATATGGGCTGAAGATATTTGCCCGTCAAATAAGTCAATGAACGTCAAAAGTGTACAACGTCCAAATCTTAAAAACAGGGAAAATAAGTACTGTATACATCTAATAAATAATAATTAGGTGTTAAGTAGATCACTGTTCAATTACATATTAAAAACAGCTGAGATACCATTACAATGGACTGAATCAAACATCATTTTGATCTATAAGAAGGGTGATCCCAAAGATATCTCAAACTACAGGCCGATTAGCTTACTATCATCTATTTACAAACTCTTCTCGTCAATCATCAACAAAAGGATAAGCATACCACTAGAACTAAACCAACCAGTCGAGCAAGCAGGCTTTAGAAAGGGTTTCTCAACCATAGACCAGATCCATACACTGGGACTACTTATAGAAAAGTACCAGGAGAAACGGAGACCACTCTACATTGCCTACATTGATTACCAGAAAGCATTCGATACGGTGTCACATGAAAGCATATGGGAAGCCCTCAAAAACCAAGGTGTAGAGCAACAGTACCTTGAAGTTATCAGGAGTCTCTACAAAAATAGCACAGGTAGAGTCAAGTTAGAAACCAAAGGACCAAGCTTTCCCATCAAGAGAGGCGTGAGACAAGGGGACCCCTTATCTCCGAAATTATTCATAGCAGTACTAGAATCTATATTTAGGCAGCTGGACTGGAAGAAATACGGTATAAACATAAATGATAAATATCTGAACCACCTCCGCTTCGCAGACGATCTAGTAATATTATCAGAAACCCACGCGCAACTTCAACATATGATTGGATCTCTACATAGAGCAAGTATGGAAGTGGGCCTTGAAATGAACCTAGCAAAAACCATGGTGATGACTAACAGCACAGAGAAAATGATAACCGCGGGAGGGGAACCACTGAAATATACGGATCAATATATATACCTAGGCAAACAAATAAGCTTTAATAAGAAGAACAATGAGAAGGAAATCGAAAGACGGACACACAGCACCTGGAACAAATATTGGAAACTGCGAGAAATATTCAAGAGTAACCTGCCTATACTCTTAAAAACCAAAGTCATGAACTCATGCCTACTACCATGCCTGACATATGGCTGCCAAACATGGAAGTTTACGAACAACATTGAGGAAAAAGTTAGAACCTGCCAACGAGGGATGGAGCGGAGCATGCTTAGTATAAGAAAAATACAAAAAATAAGGCATACAAAAATAAGAAAACTAACAAAGTCCACAGATGCTCTACAATATGCGAAAAAATTGAAATGGAAGTGGGCCGGCCATGTAGCACGACTCCCAGATCAACGTTGGACCAGACGAGTAACGACATGGAATGGACCGCTCGGCAAAAGAGGCATAGGAAGGCCCATGAGAAGATGGGACGACGAAATTAAAAACATCGCCGGTCCACATTGGACAGAAGTAGCCCAAGACCGGGACAATTGGCTTACTTTGGAGGAGGCCTTCACCTGTGAAGACGGGGCTCTTGCATAGCTTATTTAATAAATTAATAATAAAAAGTAACACTAGGTTAGGCAAAATGTAAAACTAACCACTTTATAAAAAGCGGAAATTGCATGCATGAATTAAAAGGCTTTTTTATTTTATTTATTTATTTATTTTATTTAAGTAGATCACATTTTATACAGACAGGAAATGCTCAAGTCTTTGCTTTCGTCTTTCTTTGCAACGTTCTCTAATGAATTCACAGAAATATAGACTCTACCAAAATACTTATATTTCTAAAATATTACACCGGTTCATTGATTTACGACAAAAATATTATTCCATTTCAAAAAAGTCACGGAGAGATTGCCTAACTTTACTCTTAAAATGCGACCGAACTCCGCGACATGAAAAACCTTTTATTTATTAACACAGTTCATCATTCGGTACAGTTGATGCAAAAGAAATAAAAACGGGTGACAAACAGCTTTAACATGTTCGCACAAAAACGTACAAGTAAGGAAATAATGTATTCCAGAAATAAAAGGTTGATACGTTCAACCGTCGTAATATTTTAAAATAATCTCGATCGAACCGAACATTCGGGAACGTCTAATATTTGAAATTTGGATTTCGAATAATAGAGAGGCGCGTATTCCGATCCGTGAGCGCTCTCATCTCAGTCTCCCAAACCCGACCAAATGTCGTCATCAACATTTACTCCGACCCCTCCCGTCCGCTGCCAACCTCCGGGCATGCGCCCATAATACCGTAGGGTAATCAAATTGCGATAATATGCCAGCCACTGCACTTAAATCATCTGCGGTGAAAATAAGTTTTTATTCGATTTGACAAGTAATTTCTTAGAATAAATGAAGATTTTGTGCACTCAAGTGCACATAAATAAGTTGAGTTTTACCCGTAAAATTATTTCTATGTTCAGAAAATCATATTATCAATCACTCACACACTCACATTTTATTTTTAGACATTTATTGTATTATAATCAACACTTATGAACACAAAATGTTTTGCCGCCAGCTCACAAGAGCAAGGGGGCGCATGCGCCAGTTCAAAACGACCCGCAGTAAAACGACGGGTCACGTGACTTGACGCGGCATTCGCTCGTCGCTCTTCGGCAGTTGTCGGCGAATCTGCCTGGTGAGCGGGCGTGTCCACGCGCGTCGGAACGAAACTATCACATAAATGTCAAATGAAATTATTTCGAAAAAACATAGTGACATGTGCTTCGTTATAACCTAAACATTAACAATAACGCTTTGTTTTTAGTGTTCGGTAGTGTTATTCTACGTATTAGACGTTTCTAATCTCTGATTTTGTGTAGCAAAATTTATTACCCCGGCTCTATTCGTGATTGTGTTTTCGCTAGCTCCTAAACATTTCTGGCGGCTCGGTTTTGCTTTTACGTAAATGACAGTACTTGTTAGGAACTGTTCTAAATAGTGTTTCGTGTTGATTAGTAAATAATAATTGTTTGCCGATGTGATACATACATGATGGACCGCGTGAGTGGCGTGTGTAGGTTCGGAGGAGTGATGTCGGCGGTAAGAACCAGAACTGGTCGAAGTAAACGGCGCCTGACGGGTCAGAATCAGATGCCTGAGGATCTGCCCGAGCCTCCGCGTCGTGGTCTAGGTGCTATCCTGGTTCTCGCCTGCATACTCGTTTACCACAATTGTTTGTACTGCGGTTTCGTCTTCGATGACATAAGTGCCATAAAAGAGAACAGAGATTTGAGACCACAGACTCCAATATCAAACATTTTCCTCAACGACTTTTGGGGGACTCCTATACATAAGGTAAGGACATCGCCCTAGTTACGCTTTCGTAGATAATCCCGAACATTTCTTTGAGTGTTATTGCTTGTTTTATTTTTACTTTTTGATAATAAACCTGTTCCAGCCAGATCTCCAATTATTCCTCCTCGAAAAACGTTCTGCGAACGACCAGTGAAACATTTTTAATAAAGAATTAACAGAATAATAAACGAATTCTCTTTTCGTACTTTCATCACTTCCTTCCTTAATTACAATTTTACGTTAATTGAATAATATGGAGTTACCAGTTTCCCGTTTTATCTTTACAAATTAATCAAACCTGTCTGTGAGACATCGAAATTTTAAAAGTGATTAATCAACTTTTCATTTGAATACATTATTCAATTAAGATGGTGTTTGGACATTCTGAATCGTCATTGGTCATATTTGGTGATCGGCAACGTTCTTAGAAAGCCAACGGAGCAGAAACTTGATGAAATGAGAATCCGAGTAGGTTATTGAAATATTTACAGTACCCGCTACTTAGAATAGGTGAGACATCCTGAGATCCAGACTTCCCTTTACATCTTATTTCTAAATACATAGAATGAAATGAGCTTTTTAATACAATAGTAAGGTAAACTTCAAAGCCAACAACTTATGAAATACGTAACAAACCGTGGTTCAATAAAATCAGCCAAAATGGCAAAGTTTTGTGCAGATTTTTGAGCATTCAGTTTCAAGAAGAAACTGAATGCTCAAAAATCTCAGCACGGAAATAACGTTCATTAAATATATTTACAAATATATTGACGTCTGATGGGAAGTAGAAATATAACTGATCTGAATATAAAAATTCTTATTATTTCTGGAGAATCAAAATATCTGATTCTTATTGCTTTCCAATCACAAACGCTCTTAGTAGATAATCTTGTGGATGTGCCTCCGCCTGATATGTTTCCGTCTTCTTATAGTCCACTAAGGTTTTGTGCAGTGTTAATACTCATTAAAATAATAAAGCTCAGTGCTTCCCTGAAATAAAGTGATCAATTTAAGTATCAACCTTGTCGAAAATACGGGCAACATTCATTTTCTCATAGCAATCCCAAATGAACCTGGAATGGTCAGTGTCACCTTGCTTGTTACATTATACGACTTACAAGTTAAAATACAATCATACTTTGCTAATCAATCACCTGTCTTTAACATCAGTATTATCCCCAATTAAAATCCCCACAATACAAAATAACTCGACGATTTATAAACAAAAGTAAACCAGATATCCGATCATTGGAAAGATACAATATGGACCCACAAAAAAAGAAATCAAATCGGTATTCCAATGGAGTATAAATGATGTAATTTTATTTCGTCGTTCCTGTCATTTATCACGCACTCTCGACTAATGTATTTGCACGAACATGCAAATATAATTGGTGACCCGAAACACTGCGACACATAACTTCTGTACGACTGTGATAAATCAACCATTTACGCGCAGGTAACTGGGAAATTTATGGATGTAATCATCATGAATGTTTCAACCTTGTGCATTATGCCGCTACAATCCACTATGCTGTTTCAACTGCAAAATCATATCACATTTATCAAACTTGATTTCGTTGTTGCCGACCCGGATTTGGGGAGGCTTGTAAATTCTGGGCAAGCAAAACAAATTACAATCGCTGTATTGTATAATAATACGGTAGACTATTATGTACCCTCGAATGATCCTAAATACATAGAAGCACTTTAAACAAATAATTTGCGGTTCCCTAAACATTTCGTACCCTGAAGAGTATAATGAACCTTGGCAGTTACTCCAACTGAGAATTTCAACAGCCATTTTCATTGTATCGGATGTTGTATGGGTTCCATCTAAACAAAATGGTTATTTTTGAAAACCTCTTACTGTCTATTAAAGAACAATGTAAGCGTGCTTCGGCTGGGGTATTGTAAACGGAAAGTGTAATCAAAGTAATCGCTTCTCTTCCCGTTGAATATATTCTGCGTGAACCGTTGAATGGAATGACAAGGGACTGGGTGGAGTACACAAATGGCTTTGCAAGACTCTGGCACACACAACACAATAGTTCTGTTTGGGTGTGTTTATGAAAAGTATTTCTTAGTAAAGAAGAATGGAAAATGTTTTATTTGAAAGACCTAGGAGGGAACTCGACATAAAAATAAACAAAGATGCTGAGATCTGTGAAGCTTTCTTGTAGGAATTTTAAAAACCAAGCAGCAGACAGATTACCATCAACACCAAATAAATACATTTCATTTATGAACTAGCACCAAATAAAATACGTGTTAGCAACATTTTCTGGAATGCAATCGAAAATTCAAAACCAGTTAACGCCAGTGCATTTCTAAAAAAAACCGATATCGTAATCGAACTCTTAATTTATTCATCAACTGATCCGGTTTATTTAATGAGGTGAATGGAACAGACACGTGATGACACTTTCAAGGACAGGATTAAACGAAGGACATTCATATAAAATGCCTTGTGATGTTAATTTTAAACTCCTTAACGAAGAGAAGCAAAATAATACAAAATGCACATACTCCGACATTCTCGAACCTTTCGAAGAAAAAAACACGTCATGTATTATGCAGGAACATGAATCGTGTGATTTTACTGTCCCAATGTTTTAAAGCTTTAAATATTTATCGGGAACCCAGCCCCTGATAAAATTGAGTACCTTGAAACGAAAAGATTTCTTCATTCACGACAATTTCTTTTACAAGTTTTCGTTTAGAATTCTAGTCACTGGGATGTAGTTTGATTAAATCGCTTTACTACAACTTGCAGCTCGGATATAGTAATTGAATGTCAAATAAAAGGTCACTAGAAGATGTATGGTTGGCTCTGAAATAAGGGGTAAACAAACCAACTAAAAGTCGATCGCCTTTAGAAGCCTTAATACGTAATTACAAGTTGTGCAAACTGCGAAGTACAGAAAATTACTGTAAATTGAGACACTGATTTTTGCTGTTCACGTGAAAAATAGAGGTAACAAATTCGAGCTACAAATTATTGAAATCGGATATCAATTGGCAAAAGAGAAATTAAATTATTGCCCGAAATGTTATTTTCTATTAACCAAATCGATAGTTGTTATCAAACATTTATTCATATCCAATTTGCAGCGGATACTGACCAGTATATTATTATGTTTGTTTGCGGTTTTTCTCATAACGAACAAAACCTCATTTTAATCATGAAATCTACCAAAAACTAGCTATTGATCGACTTTTATATCCTCTACCCATGTATGTTATTTGTAAATGAATATTATCCTGATAACTAAAGTCCTTTCTTGGATATATTTATTATAACTCCATTATTTAATTCCCTACGTTTTTGTAAACAGCCTGTTAGCCGAACGTGAAAGAATCGTGAGTATTTTCCTCATTTCGGAGATTTCTTTTTATTGTCAAAGTTGCTGATTTCATTATGTTTGCAGTACATTCAACATTTTGTGATTTACGTTAGAAAATTGCTAAATATATGATGCATAATACATTATGTGTACCATTTTAATCATCACTTTTCAAAGTAATAAGCTTACCGTTAAAAGCGTCATGTTTGATTTCACCGTGACGACGTTACATCAATTCGAATGTTCCATAATCCGGTACATTCGAGCAAACACAATGGACGGGGTATTACTAAGTATTTAAATAAGAGATTAACGCCATTTTACACGTCAGCTTAACGAAATCCTGAGTTACGTCATTCCAAAATGCAAATAAGCTATCAAGAGGTACGCTCGCGAGCATGCGAACATTGAACGAAAAAAGTTTTTAAAGGGGACTATTATGAGCGATTTTAATGCATTATTCTCATTTTTGTTTCCGAAAGCTTTCCTGTAAGTAATAAAATCTAAAGCATGCGTCTTGAACCTAAATTAAATTACCGCTGCGTAAATTCTTTCTGTTACCGAATTACAAATAAGTATAGGTATTCAGAAGGTGCCTCCAGTAAAATGGTCGGCGGTGTTAGCGCGTTTGCCGGCCACATCAATCAATGTCAACTGAGCAAGTTTTTCGTTTGGTTCCGTCGAAGCGTCCGCACCGTTTTTGTTTACAAACTTTCAGCCTGTATCACTTTAAATATTAACTTTCTTAAGATTTGATTAATACCACGAGTTTCGGGGAACTAGTGAGCAAGAAACGAAATGAATTATAATGATCTTTGTTCTTAACGCGTTCGCTATTCATCAATTCATTGCATTAAAAGCATTTTGGTTTTGTTTTGGACTTCTCGCTGTGCCTCGTTAAACATGGCATTTTCTTTAAAATAAGAAACATGGGTACTTACTTTACGTGAACCAAAACGTTTGGTTCTTTACTAATGCATGATTTAAGCAACTCTCCACGTATGCTACATTAAAAATGTCCTCCAAAAATATCTTAAAACATGTAGATGAATCAGTATCGTAATCTGGAATACGTGTAATTGTTTGATCGAACATCAGGTGAATAAAGTTCGGTTTCGTTGTCGACAAGGGTGACAATCGAGAATAAATTATTCACCAGGACAGAATAACATTTTATATTGCTTATGCATGGAATATCAGGGATCGAGCCGCTCAGTGCGAGCGCGTTGTCACTCGATTATTTTATTCCACGCCTGCCGATGCCGATTTATTAGGTCCACGTTCGATGATCCCCAGTTTTTTTGCATTCATGTTCCAAGTCAGTCGTTTGTTAATTACAATCTACGGACTGCCACTTTCACGTGTTCCATTTCACAACACAAGACCTCGGAACGTTTTCTTTTTTAAACCGAGGAGAGTTGCTTCCAGAGTTAATCTTTTAAGCCCCTCTTCCTGTTTCGAGATAAATGTGTTTTTCTACGTGAGGTTTTTCTCAAGGCTGCACCTAATTCACTTTTACAGAATAAAGGTTGTTTGACCTAATGAAATGAGGGTAAAGGTTGGTGAGCACAAATTCTATGTAGTACTGCATTTACGACCAAAATATTCAGGTTCAACAAAATGTTTCATTCACTGATAAAACGAAGGGTAAGTATTTAACGGCCCTCGGAAACAAACTGCAACTATTAAGCAACCAGTACACCGCTACACACTCAAAACGGCGCGTGTTTGTCCCTATTTCTGTCATAAAAGTTTCAGCCTCGGCACTTATATGGGTGGCTTCGTATAACATAGGTAGTTATTATTTAGGGAGCGAGTAGTGAATTACAACTTGGTTATAACCACCGTGGTTAAATAATACAACAGGTAAATATGTACAAAGAGTTTCAGGCTTGCGTGACCGGACACTGACGTGAACTTCTAATTTCTACGACCTTTTCAAGAAATTCATTTGTATGTAAGGCTCTCGAGTAATTTATGAGGTCGCGTGAACTCGGTTATACGAAGCGATTAAACCGTTAAATTTTTTTATTAAAGTAACGTTATGTGTAAACTGGAACGTCACAACATGTCTCCTGATAAAGGGGTATTGTTTTACCCAAAAAAAAACGAGCACTGAACGGTATGACTAGATGCCGACCCCAAAATGGTTGGTAAAAGACTAGACAAAAGATGACATTATTACTTTTTAGTTACTTAAATAAGGATTTTAAATAAAAACTCTGACACCATGTTAAGCAGTAACCACTCGATAAAGAAAGAAAGAAAAAAGTCACTTTACTCACATTGATCAAGATGTACTTAGCTGTGTAAAACTGCAGCAAAGTCTTTTGTTGAAAAGATTTTGTGGTGTTGCATCATTATACAATTTAGTTAAGTTTATAATCAATTGGAAAGCAGCGAATCCCTTTAAAATAAATCTTAGCTGAATCAAGCCCTAAGAAGAGTTTACTTTATAAAATAAATATTGTCAACAGGCTATCGTCTTTTTTCATCCACCATTCTTTAATGAAACAGGAGCAGATAAAATATAAAATTACAGAGACATTACAGAAATTAAATTAAAACGTACGGATCAGCGAATAACAACAGCGAGTAATAACGAGTTATTGAAATATTTTCAATAACGAAAAGCCCCGCAGCGTTCAACGTAGTAATAATTTCATCCTTGTAAATATTTGGCTGGACCGTTTAAAATGCTCGCCAGTGTTTAACTGAGAACCCGAATGTAACCACAATTTATGTAGCTTAACCAGACTATCTACCAATTTAAGCTGGACGTCCCTTCCAGCGATTTACATACACGCATTTATTTATTTTTGTTTCGTTGGGTTGTTTCGAATCGTACGGTAGGCAGATAATTTTGTTGTTGTAGTACCCTTGTATTTAACTCAAATATACAACCAGTTTTTGCTGGGTAGAGCAGGCACTTTATGAGTTTATTCGTATGAGTAAAGTACTGCTACCATACTTCTGCCAAACACCAAACAGCTATTGTGTGGGCCACGAAAACAGGGTATAAACCTCACGTAGTTCTGACCGATTTTTAAAATGAAAATACTTGTTTTACAATTTTTAACACACAATATCTGTATTATTTGTACAGAAGAACAGACTGATGAACTGATTTGATGGATTTCACAAAATATTATCTTCAGTTCATTTTTCTCGTCCAAGTCCAAGGATAATTCATTTAATTAAAAACTGAATAGTGGCAAGTAGCAACCTCTTTACTCGCATTTAACAAGCATAATAAAACCAGCGAGCTCTCGAATCTTTTTCTTTTTATTCCTTCACCGCACGAACCTGATTGTGATATTCATGTCTTATTGTATTTTAATAGGCTTCCATTAAAACAGTATTTTTTTCGTTCCATAGTCGTTAGTCTCATTGGTCTATCGGTTGTAAGAGCAACAGTTGAACTTTACGTTCGATTCTCTCTGGGTTCAATTTCTAGTCCAATTCCTGGTCCGTCTGTCGGTCCAAGTGTTATTGGGTTTTCATTAGGAGTTTCTCTGTAGCAGCCCAGAGACTGGGTTAGTGACCGGTTGATGGCAATAAGCTTGCCCTCAAAAACAACGAAGTTAATCAAAACTGAAGAAATATGGGAGTACTCCTAAACCCCTTCGATTCCCTTCGGAGAAAAACGGGCTTGATGTTATGGACATTCATTTTTAGAAGAAAATATATTTTATGCAAAGGCACAGGATATATAATAGTCCTAGTTATATAGGAATAGGTGTGTTTTGAACTACGCTCAACCATTAAACTTTACGTTGGGAAGCGCAATACATTTTTCAAGAGTTGTTTTTGTGTTGAAGATAAACGTGCAACGAGCAATGTCGTACGGAATTGTACCGTATACGTAAAATAAATTACTTTTGCTTGCAAAAAATCAGACTGTGTGTAGGTAGAATATGTAGGCTTGGATGTGGGATATTTTTTTAGGTTATAATTTACTGGGTAACCGCTTATGTTTCGCACTGATTCTACATAATCTACATGTAGACAAAACTCGAGATTTTTTTAACAAGTGTGTGTTTGGCATTAATGTACCTATGTGAAATATTCCAAAGCTTTTAAGAATAAATTATCAATAGTACAATTAGTGAAAACCGCATCGACATCCTTTGTGCAGTAGCAGATCAACACGATCACATAGGTACGAGTAGCGACCTTAATTTATAATACCTTACCTCGTGTATAAAACTACAAGAACTTCTTGTACCTAATATTCAAAAACTTACAACTCATTGCCCTTGAAGAATATGCTAGAAATATTTTTTTACTAACACCCCCTTATTGCTAATGAAGGGTAGCATAACAACTTATTACCATAACTATGACTTGCGTGCTTAGTCTATAAGAATTTTATTTAAGAACCTATTGTTTTATTTTGAGGTTATTGCTTAACTCCATACGACAGAATCACACCTTGTTAGTTTCCGGGTGTTGGCTCTCGTTCTTTGGAACATGCAACTATGTTCTCTCCTGACCTTTTGATATAACTTTCAGGTTCGAACTTCCCTGTTATGCATTCCTGCAGTCCCCGAAGGGAGAAACATTATCTGCCTAGCCTTTTCCCAACTATGTTTAGTTCGGCATCCAATCCATCCGGATGCAGCTGAATAACTGTATTTTACATGGAGCGACTGCCTATCTGACCTCCACAACCCAGTTAGAACTGGGTAATACTAATCCCTTGGTAAGATTGGTTTTCAGACTTTAGGGCTACAGACAGTCGTAACAGGTAGCTGTTACGACTGTCAAAAATCTACGAATGACATCCGGGATCTACGACCCATCCATAGACCAACCTAGGCATGCGCGGCTTAACCTGAAAATTGATCCGAGTGGCTTTTATTATCTAGCCACGAGATCCTCTCAACCACGAGTTCCTCTCAGAAACTGCTTATGAAAAACCCAACAACATTGCCCGACCAACAGGGTCCTGATTTTCCCCCCTCATTAAATGCGAAACATACATTTCCATTCAACATTTAGTCAAAAAGGTTACACAATAACCAGAAATGTCCCGGACAACAAAAAACATGGCGAACAGATCTCGGTTGGAGTGGCTACTGTGGACACAGTACCCCGACATGCACCGCCATGTCACAACCGATGACAACTTTTTATGTTTCATTAACTCTAGTATGATTTGCATACCCGGTTATTTATGAGTTCAGTTGTGTGAGTTTGTTCGTGGGGCTGATATTGGATTGGACATTGTAAGTGGATTATAACTGTGACCTTTTTTGGATGGGAAATCATCAAATGACTCTGCTCTGGGCGGAGTGGAAGGGAGTTGAGACTTTTACTGACTAAAACTCATACATGTTCCTTCTTAGGTCTTGTGTTCCGGACCTAGCTACAGGAATGAAAAGCGTATTTTAAATTAAACCATTATTCTGATTACAAACCACTTTTACTTTAAGACCAAAGCTGTCAGTTATACCTACTTTTCCACTAGATTGTCTATAAATCGAGTTAAGAATGATTCAGTAACTCCAATAACTTCTTATTCAGAAAATGTTCATCTAAACTTCTTTATGTTTCATTACGTACAAAATGCCCCTTTCTTTTCCAAATTTCCTCTGTTCCCCGCATACTTTTCCGCTTTAGGGACCAATTTGTCATAACACCAATATTATAAACAGCCCAAATATAAATATATGGTGTTTCCCCCCAAAATGTATTTCATTGTACTTCGAAACTTCAAGTCATCTCTCGCCGGCGAATTTTGCTTCCTCGTTTCCATTAGACGGTAGCATAGAAATAAAATCTTTATCGCTTCCAGTTAGAGATGATTATCGCATCGCAGCGGGATGGGATAATCAACTCGGCATATAAGGTAAGATAGTCCCCCAGACGAATTAGCAAACGCTCCCCGTCCCCCGTATATGCGTAAACAGCAATTTCGTCCAGTAATTTGTAGTATGCATTAGAGGCGTCTTATCTTAACCGGTATTCCGGGATGAACCGGGACTTGGGAGCCGGCTGTCTCCGGGACAAACAAACGGAGACATAAATCAACGTCAGCACAGCAAGTTTATCGCGCCTTCGAGCCTCGCCCCTGGACGTGGACGCGCGATCCTTTAATGTGTTTGTTCTGCTGTGGAAAAAGTTCCCCTCCCAACTTCTATATAGATAACAGCACAAGTTCGTTATTTAAAAGCTTATAAAGTTCGTGACTTGAGTGGGGCTAATAACGTTATTACTTGAACAGTTGGTGATCAGCGTCGAACCGATTCACGTCGTGATTTTTTAATTAATCACCTTTATCTTACTCTAACAGTTTCCATGAAACCTCTTATGCCACGAACTCATTGAGTGCCTAGTCTTGGACGACATTACGGTGTGTAGACAGCAAGACGTTCCTGGCCAAACAATTTGCTTACTCCCTATTAGTGAGAGGGTGAAACAAACAGGGAGAACACGTCAACAAGTTAACCCATGTACACAAGTATACCCATACATACATACCAGTACATAGAACACACAGAGAAACAGTCCCAAGAGCCGGTCAGTACCGCTAGTGAGTATCACTGCACACGAGAATAAATACTTCACATTCCGAGTCTAAGTGAATACTCAGACTACATTTCATATTCATGAGAAAAGAGTGAATTCTAAAACGAGGATTGAAACACGAAGGAATCTAATGAACGAAACTACTACCTCATACAAACTTGATTATTTGGACGAGGAAATCCAATAATCTAAAAGTATTATTGAATTTGCTCATCCAGATCTTCTTCCCTATTTTATAATTTGATATTGAACGAATGGCTTTGTTCTCATACTGGTAGTAACCTATTTTGAGACTAGAACGAATGGTACGTGCCCGTCTGGAAATTATCAAGAAGCTTAGGTCGTACCAACGTGTTCAGGCATTCTGGACATATAAATGTTAGTTATTTTCACGTACTTGGCCTCTTGGGAGACGAACTAAAGTCTTAAGCGGTATCGATACTAATTCTTTAATACAAGAAAGGAGTACTTAAAGAATTTGTACCTGATTAATTGTACATGATATTGTAGTAATGGCAGAATACAGTTTATACTCCTGAGACTACAATTGACAATGTTTCAATTGTACTTAGGGGTATGTTCTTCAATAGCCACGTTTTTTACAATAAACCGCAGTGAACAATAATAAATAGGGGCTGCCTAATTGTATTATGGAGTTTTAATATTTATACAGGGTGTTAACGGACCCTTCACAAAGCCGTCAATCAAGCATTATGTACATCAAACTAAGCAACCCTACGCAAAAATTATTGCTGGAAAACGACTTTTTATTTGGGGTGAAAAATCAAGCTCAAATCATTAGTCTGGTTGATGCATTTAAAAGTAAACGGTACATCTCCATGTACCATGTACCTCCGTAAACACCTCCGAAATGCCTCCGTATTTCATCATTATCACCTGTGTAGCCTTCTTCCCGACTATGTTGGGGTAGACAGCAGTAGACTGCGTGTCTAACCTGATGTAGTTGAATACAAGTATTATTATAATACATGGAGGTATGGAGGTATTTAAAAAAAAGTTATTACCTTAAAATTTAAAAGGTTTTAAAAAATCTTGTGAAATTGTGGAACTCTGACCTCCAATATCTCCGTAACATGAAGGTATGGTGCATAACATAAAAAACAAATACAAATTCTGTTTTGCAAACTAAGTGTACAGAATTTTGAAAATTTTATCACTAAGGCTGATCTTAGAACTTAGAAAAAATATCGCAACTACGGGGAAAACAAGTGCCTTTCGGCCTCATTAAGAATCTATTTACAACCTTCATGCTGAGTAATCAATTAAATAAAAATCTAAGTTTTATCTAAAGAAAGTAAATAAAGATCCCCAAAAAGGATTTCAACAAAATAGGCAAACAGAAGTAAAGTAATAAATTGAATTACTTCAGTTTTGCTTGAAATATTAAAATGTACTACAATCTTCTGAGGAAACCAGTTCAAAATAAGTGGGTTTGTGTAAAATGAAATCTAAAACAAAATAAAATTTTCATAGAAACGTCGGTCGTACGCAAATTAGGATTGTTAATTAGCAGGCCCTCATTAGAGTCTGTCTGTAACAACTTAAAAGTTACCACAGTTAAAAAATATGAATTTATACAACTAAACTCTTAAAATAGCAATAACATTTCTAGAACGACTCGTTTTCTTAAAGTCATTTTGCTTTTCCATTTGCATCTTTTATTATCCATAGTAAAAATGCACTATAATATTATTACCTTACCTTTACAGAAAACATAAAATTTAAGGTAACAAGAATCCCAAGAAATAAACTAGATTGGAAAAAAGCAATGTCGTAAGGGGTCAGTAGAAGTCTGACAGGGAGGAGTCATTTGATGATTTCCCACACAACAAAAAAATGGGTCTTAGGAGTACCTACTAAAAATATATTATGATTTTAGGCCACGATCATTATTCCACGTAACTATGGAACGAGAAAATGTAAAAAAATACGAAATATTGCTTTTAATTATGAAGTACCTACTAACGTTCTGCAAACTAAAGGCTATTATAATATCAAACATCTATATTATTATGTATTCAACAAAGAAAATTATACAATTTATAAAAACAAACCATTTCTAAGTCCTTTATAGTACAAAATGTCTGCTTAGACTTCAACAATTTGCTATCAATTATTGAAATCGAACTATTAAATGTATAGTGTTATAGAACAAAGAAATCTTTCGAAGACTTTATCAATACTTGAAATCGTAGTTCCTTTTGTGTTTGAACACAATAGTGGGGACTTGAGCAAAATATATTCAATTGCTAACTTTACGTGAGACAAGGTTGGTGAAGCGAGTATTGTGAACGGGAACCTACTGAGATACTTTGCCTTACACAAAACTTCACAAGTTTTCCTATTCAGTTCGAGACATTTTTATCCTACAAGTAACTTGAAAGTTAATTCACTATCCCATGTACTTTATGGTGTTGTTCGAAACATCTTTCTTTTCACTTCAGTTTTAAGGTCGATAATATATTGTTGTTTTTGGAACACTGTCTCGTTGGTCGTGTGGTTGCAAGCGCGACAGCTGAACATAAGGTCGTGGGTTCGACTAGGTAGGACTTAGGTACACCTCTGACTAGCCCTTCGGGGATTACAGGTGTGATGTAATGTTAAGTTGTTTCTGTAAAACCATCTAAATCATGATCTTTGTTTTTAAACTGAGCATGCAAATCATTTAAAGTATGCTTCAAAAGAAACACAGTCCCATTTCACAGTTGTTCATCATTCAATCATTCTAAATCACAAATATTCCTTCTGAATTCCAATTTTCAACGGTATTCCGAAGTAACAGCGCTATTTCCAAATGCCATAAATTCACGTTCTGAACAAATAGAATATGCCGGCGGAAAAATGACATTAGAAATCCTGTCAAACGACAACATTCTGACAAATGATGTATGGAACGATGAAACGAGACAGTAATCCCGGATGTGTCATTGGCTAAATAATTATGCAGGGGCGCAGTTGTGTTGTGGGAAAAAACGACGTTTATTTTCATTTAAATATAAATGTGAATATGTAGAAAGGGATGGCGATAAAGTTAAATGAGATGCAAGAGCTGGAGAAAGGAATATGGGAGAGAAATATTAACGAAGACTAACACATTCAAATGTTTTTTGCCTTATTATTTACATAAATGGAGTGCTGCGTACAGAGGATGTAATTTTACATTGAAATAAAGGGATAATAAAAGAAAAGACAGGAAAAAAGCGGTGGAATATGATTCAGAAGAAGGACCTGTATGCACTTTGCCAGTTTGCGAATGGCTGTCCCTTAACCCTTTTTTTTCGGGTGTGGGAAATTATCAAATAACTCCTCCAGCTCTTGGGCAGAGCGAAAGGGAGTGTCAAGCTTCTACTGACTAAAAACCACCCATGTTCCTTCTTGGCCCTTTACTAGGGCTGTCCCTTAACCCTGAATTTTCGTTTAGACGATACTCAATACCATCAACTATCGTACCGCTCAAATCGTTCACCACAAGCTTAGCTCAGGAGTTAACAGCAATCACTAAACAATAAGCTGAGACGATTGGCAACCGCCCAGTCATCGCTTATGCACAAATGCCATCTTTAATCCCTTGATTACCGACGAATTAACGCAATAATCCCCAGTATCACCACTTTGATCGATGTTCATGTATTAGAAGACACAAGTTCGAGCTCCTCAGGGAAAAGAGAATGTAGGTAAGACTAGTTCGTACTAACTTGGTAATTATAGTACTACGACGTAGTTTCGTATTAAATTTACGTTAACTACTGTGAATAATGAACTTGGGGAGACTAGAGGCCTGAATTGTAGGAATTCTACGTATTTTGAAGCGGACTTACTCTGTTCTATGAATGGTATGTGTAGGTAAATGTGAATTTATATACCTGATTTTTGTAAATCAGGTACCTATATAAACTTTATAACCTTGTGGTTATAAAGAGAGTCTCATTCCAGACGAGCAGTTCGGCTTCAGGACCGAACATTCGTGTGTCCAACAGGTCCTCCGCATCGTAGAACACGCCACCGCTGGTTTCCAGCGTGGTTCGATGACTGGTGCCTTGTTCTTTGATATGGCAAAAGCGTTCGACAGAGTCTGGCACAACGGCTTAATATACAAGCTGTATCTTCTGGGAGTGCCTGACCGTCTCGTTACCATCTTACGGGACTTTTTGTTGAATCGTACTTTCGTAATTTGGTGAAGCTCTGTCTTCCCCCCACCCGATACGTGCTGGAGTCCCTCAGGGTTCAGTACTTTCCCCCTTAGTTTTCACGCTGTTTACTAGCGACATCCCTAGGACCAAGACCTCTCAGAGAGGTAAGGTAAGGCCCAAGTAGCCCTTTTCGCAGATGACACGGCTATTTTCTATGCCGATCAGAATCAAGATACCATCGCTCGAACTCTACAGAAGGTTGCCGATGCGCTTAGCGCCTGGTTCCGGAAGTGGAGGATCGAAATGAACCCGGACAAGAGTCAGGCGGTACATTTCACCAAACCTCGACATCTACGTCCCTTACCGCGTCCGATCACAATGTACGGCAAGCCTATCCCTTGGGAGAAGCAAGCCAAGTACTTAGGAGTCATACTCGACCACCACCTCTCCTTCGGGAAGCACATAAGAGCTGCTCGCAACAGAGCGGCCTTCGCCTTGGGTAGACTCCGCTGCATGCTGCAGTCAAAAAGCAAATTGTCGCTGAACGGCAAATTGCGGCTCTATACCGCAGTGATCAGACCAATTATGACATACGCATGTGTCGTATTTGCACACTCCCATCCCCGCCACATCCACAAGATGCAGACCTTGCAGAACCGTCTTCTCCATAAGATCACCGGAGCCCCCTGGTTTGTCCGTAATAACAGTCTACATATAGACCTCAAAATACCTACCATACAACAATTCATGAAGCGCCTTTCCAAGCGCTTCTTTGACACCGCGGTCAAACATAGGAATCCGTTAATCGCATCGGCCGCCCGATACGAGCAGTAGGGAAACCAGTACTCTTAGAAAGAACAAACACAGATATCCGTCTTTCCGATCGAGCCGCCGCGATCCGTCGTCGCGAAATCCCGTTTCAAGCCCCCCCCCCCCCCCCCGACCCTTGCTAGAGCCAGCCCGCGATGCTGAGCCAGTAGTTTTAAACCAGCCCCTAAATAATTTAACTCAGATCCAGCCTGTCCCCTTGCTGCCCTCCCCTAGTGACGTCCTAAGCCGAGATCCGTACCCCACAGGGGGTGCCCTTAGCGATTAGTCACTTAGTCTATAAGTTATTTACCCCTGGCTGGAGGCCTTAAACTCAAGGCATCCACAGGGATTTGTCAGCTTAAGCAGAAGCCAGTCTCAGAGACTGAACTGCGAGATGCCATAACAAAAAAAAATGGTTATAAAGTCTATTCAATAACAAACAAGACTCACGAGTGATTTTAAATGAAAGAAAATAGTAAGTTATCATATCTCTGTTATAAAACTTGCCTTAAAATGCCAAATACTTAACAGCAGTTGAAAACAATAGCCGCATGCGGCTATTGCGCCCGTATATCGGCCGTTTTGCTTAACAGACGCTTTAAAGTTCCCAAAAAGTTTAGACTTAAACGTATTGTGGCTGTTTACCTGAGATCGCATGGCTCATGCTCGTGTGGCTGACATACAGACCTCCACTGGACTCATTCGGTGGGCATTCAACAGGATCTGTCCATTGCCTGTGTCTTCAGAATTTTGTTGAAAACGTTGCTTTCAACGCTCGGATGCATTTTGGAGCGCCTGCCCAATATAGCATGGCAATATTTCGATCAATTAGCTTTAAGTATTAAATAATAAGCCGTCCAAGCAAGCTAGCTGGTAGTAGTGTGCAGTTCTTAGTTCATACTAACACTACTCAATCGCCCACATTTCCTTCGTCAGAAAATACGTGACGTCTGGCGGCCCTGGGATTTTGGACTATAAGTATTTTATACTTAACCTGGTTACTGTCGAACAAGCTAATTTGTTTACAACGTTACACCGTTAAAACTCAAGAACTTATTTCTAGACATTTATTGAACAAAAGCGTAGTCTATTTTGTGTAATAACTTTTGTGTAAAGTAACTAAAAAAAAAATGTTAATAAAAATTATTAAAATGTTAATAGCGGTCATTGTCCCACCTTTATTCATGAAAGTTCTTAACTTTGAAATCCAAAATTATGCCTGTGCATGTATATTTGTGAGTACATTGAACGGTACACTAGCTCCGCTAAAATGTGCAGATAACGACCTAAAAGTTCAGGATACTCGACTCGCAAATAAATGCGGAGATCTATTTCTTCCTCGGTTTGGTCTGCGCTAGACTTGGAGCAGTTAAGCCACATAATGGTCCCGGTTTGGTTTTGCTTCCATATTTACCATCTTGAATTTATCCTCTAGCTTTTCGTAAAAGACGTTTTAAACACAGCCCTCGTTATTTTTGAGAGAATTATTTATAAAATAACGATAAAAAATTAACTCCTATATTTCGCTAGGTATAGGTATTTGGGTGCTTTTCCACCAGAGATGTGCTATGCAGCTATGCTGCGAAGATGTAATAGCATAAGCTGTGAAACTATGTGACCGTTTCCACTCGAGCTATGGTATGTTTCGATAGTCGGGAAGATAGCATAGCAACACATAGCACGCATCCATAGCACGTTATAGATTATTCCAATAATTTCAGTTTATTTATTACAATGTTTCTTTAATTGAACACAAATAAAAACATCCCTATGATAATTTATAACCTTGTTTACATGTGATACACAACATTTAACAGTTCCTCATCAAAATACTATCAATATTATTATGAAATACTGTTGATTTAATAATCATCGTTAAAACAAAGATTCTAATTTCAAATAAACCTACTTTACATTATTCTAATGATATTTTATATCCCGACGTATTTTATAGAAGTAGTTTTTATTGTGACTTAAAAGCCTTGGTTTCCGAACTATTGTGGTATTTGAATAGTTAAGTCAAGTTAAATGTTTATTTATTATAAATTGCCAATAAATGATATAGTTATTATTAAACGATACTTATAATGTTTTCTAGATTTTATCTTCCAATTTTAATAAATTAAATAGTTTCAATCAATTCTGTGAACTATCGGTTGATATTCATATTTCGTCCGATAGTCATAAAGATTACAAATAAAAACATATTATATTGTTAAAATTAACTTAAGACGTTTTAAAATAGTTTCACTATATAGGATTTGCTAATTATTATTTATGTTATTAGTTATTTAGCTGTAATGTATAACCATTTGCCATTGGTGTATTATGGCGGTAGTCGTTGAGTTACTTTATAGGATTGGACGGTTATAAAACTAGAAGGACTGGCAATTCGGGTTCAGTTACGCTGCAGCTATTCTACAAGTTAGCTAGTTAAATACGAGTAATATCTGGATCTGTACCCAGAGTGTTATATTCATAATGTGTCTAACGAATCAAGACTACCAAGTGTAGCAAGCTGTAACCTATGTGTATTGTCCTAAGGACCTACCTACAATGTTCATGTAAGTTAATTGATATTATGCTATGAATATTACTGATAACTATGTGTTAGAAATATGTACTATAATATGGGTTATATTGATTGTTGTTTATGTAAACTGATAAATTGCTGTAACTTGAGACAGTCCAAGACAATGTCAGGTTGTCTTTGTATAATACCTTAAAAGATGTTTCCCGTGGAGTTTCTTGTCCATTCTTCTCCACGAAGACCTAGGGACCTAGTGAATGGAATAGAGTTTTGAGATTGAGTTTGACAAGACCAAAATAAATTCAATTAATGGTCTTGTCTTTTGTGGTTTTATTTCATAACAACCCTGTTCCCTACACACTTGTTTAGAGATACTTTCAAACACATTAAATAACGAATAATCATCTTGACACACAGTTTATTGATTGGTGGATATTAATACATATACACAAAATACTTTCAAACACATTAAATAACGAATAATCATCTTGACACACAGTTTATTGATTGGTGGATAATACATATACACATAGATTTACATACACTTTCTCACACACGCATCTTTCCATATAAAAAAAACATAGCTTAGTTGAGTCCGTTTCCACCAGTGCTAAGCTGTGTGCACTAATGAATATGATTGGTGGATATCAAACGCATCCATAGCAACGTAGCATAGTACACCTCTGGTGGAAAAGCACCGTTAAGGCACCTACTATGTTATAGGAGACGAGCCTATTGCAATCAACCATGCACAAATCCACATTCCGTGAGGCTGCAACTGCGAAATTCCGGATTGAAAAATCCAATAACAATTTGCCCGACCCTAAAATCGCACCCAGATGAAATGGCGAAATGTTAGCGTACTATCAGGTACACCTCTGCTTAACGCTTTGGGGATTACACGGGTGATGTAACAAAGATAAACAAAATAAAAGCCAAAAGCATAGATATATCCGTACCTACAGCTATACATTTGAAATGTTGTCATTCTCCCTTCCTGATCCGTTTATGACAAATGAGGGTATTATTAGACTTATCTCAGTAGCAGGTACAGATTTTGTAAACATCTACTACTGTTTGTTGGTAACGCTTGGGTATGGATGGTGTGTTTTTAACCAACTTCAAAAAAAGGAGGAGGTTATCAATTCGACTGTATTTTTTTTTTTTTTTATGTCTGTTCGCTCATTACTTGCGACTGGGTGAACTGATTTTCATGATTATTTCTTCATTTTAAAGCTGGTGCTTCCTGTGTGGTCCCATTGTCACCATTTCAATATCTGATGATGGGATCTTGTAGAAATCGGGGGAACTATTCAATAAATAACAGCAGATTAACCGCGATTGTTGCTATAGCATATCTAAGCATTGTTTACGCCATCACACAACATAATATCACGCCTGTACTCACTACAAAGGTTATAAAAACTATTTGGTGAACATATTCTAATGAAGAACTTCGGAGATAGACAACGGAACTCCTCAATAAATGATAGCAAATGGACTGGGATTGCTGAAATCTCATGTCTGCCTATTGTTTACACCAGTTAACATCACGCCGGTACGTTGTGAAGGGGTAAGCACATGTGAACCACTAAAAAGTGAAAAATAAAAACTTTTTACAAAAAATAAAACCGACTTCGACAAAAATAACACAAAAAAAAGTGAAAAATAAAAATCAGCTTCTGAAGTCGGTGGCAAAAACATGAAATCAAACAAACAAAAGTCACCGACTTCAGAAACTGATTTTTATTTTTCACTTTTTTGTGTGTTATTTTTTGTATCATAGGTTTAAACATACACCAATAAAATATCAACAGATAATAATATGACTGTAGAGTCATGCGTACTAATACATATAATGTACATACGTAACCACTTTTAAAGTGGTTTTTGTCCTACTGCATTGATTGTTATCGATCATAGCATTTCAGAATTCATGGTATCACGAAATAGGCCAGAAAGTTGACCACCAATCTTACCATAAGGTATCGTATTACCCGGTACTGACTGGGTTGTGGAGGTCAGATAGGCAATCGCTCCATGTAAAATACTGGTATTCAGCTGCATCCGGGTAGACTGGAAGCCGACCTCATCATAGTTGGGAAAAGGCTAGGCAGATGATGATGACTATTGCGAGACTACAGAAAAAATTATGGGTCATGTGAACCACCAGGTGACCTATCTAGAACGATATAAGAGCATAAAATAATAAGATTCAGCACTATGCCGTCACTTGTAAGCTGTCCAACTGAGTGCAGGTGAGAATTCAAAAGTACAGGTAGAGTGAGTACATTTTGGTCATATATTTTTGTACGGCATTCTTACCATCGAGATTCTTCTTCGAGAACCACTCTATCTATTGGTGAAAAAAGCATGAAAACCATGCAGTCGTTTTTGAGTTTATCGCGAACAGACAGACAGACGCGGTGGAGGACTTTGTTTTATAATATGTGGTGATAGTTATTGTTGAGTAACTAACCCATGAAATGCATACCACAATGCACCATAATGACAAAATACTGTCGGTCCAAAAACAAAACCACATGACAAGACTTACAAGCATCGCCTCCACCATAAATTTGGAACGTGTCATCACGATCCTCAGCTTAGCGACCAGAAGTGCACGAGACATCGATATGACCTACTTTAGCGTCAATAAAGCTCATACTGCACTATCACACACGAACATGCTATGTGCTCAAAATTGTAACGTGGGTAAGTAGATGCAGAAGGCCAGCTGCATACAACGAGGGAACTGGCCCACGCAAAAATAGGCACGTATGCATGAAGATCTCAAACTATTTAATGGTTGATTTAGATTAGAGTATTACACCATACGAGCAAATGCAAATTGCATCCGCGCACTACTAATGTGTTGATAGAGATTTTAGCGTTCTTGTTTTATGATCATTTAGTCAAAATCTCATAAGAGAAATTCCGATTGCAAGTGCACCTACACCCGCTGTCCATAGTTTCTATATACCTGCATGACCCCCGTACAATTCAATGCATCCATAGGTTACAGTGACTTGATTGCGTTACTTTGAGTCCTATAGTAAAATGTGTTTTCTCACTCCAAAAAACGGCAGTATTTTTTTGCGTTGTTTGATACAACATCATGCAGCAGGATTCTTGTAATGAACAGACCTTACCTTGTTTACCTTAACACCATCATCACGATATTATTAACCCCTTCTCTAAAAGGATTCCTCACACAATCCATCCATCTTGTAATTGGGTTTCACATACCTTCTGCCATTTTTTAACGATATTATGCTCGTGATACCTCGACCCTGTTACAAAATAGGAGGAGACCAGAAACGCGGTCCATGAAGTACTTCGCACGGGAGCTTGGTTTCATGATGTCATTGGTACTCATACATGGATGGCTGGAACTAAACTCGTTATTCCTGCTAAAAGTGCTCTTACCCACGGTGCCTTTGGAATGTGGGATGATCATATTACTGAAACCTAGGTTATTGACGTTACTGTCACGGGTTTTCATTCTATCAATCTATACTAATATTATAAAGCTGAAGAGTTTGTTTGTTTGTTTGTTTGTTTGTTTGTTTGAACGCGGTAAACTCAGGAACTGCTGGTTGGAATTTTAAAATTCTGTTTGTGTTGGATAGTCCATTTATTGAGGAAGGCTATAGGCTATATAACATCACGCTACAACTAATAGGAGCGGAGCATAAATTAAAAATGTTACAAAAACGGGAAAAGGTATTTCCTTTTTGAGAGCTTCCGCTGCGTGCGCTGCGAAAACGGTTTAAGTTACGCAAATATCATGTATGAAGAAATTGTTCCTCTTTAAAATTTCTAAAAAAAAGTCCGCGACAGCATACATATATCTATCTTTTAAGATTGACTCACTGTAACATTTTTTTACTATTAAACTGTTAGGTTAAAAACAATTATTTTTTGCGAAGCTTATTTAACCCATATGGTATTAATCTATATCTAAATAAATGTGTTTGTTAGAAGGAAAATTTAATATAGAATATTTGTGCCCTTTACTCTAAACAGTTTAAACAAATATCTTAGAAGATATCGCAATGTAAAAATATCCGCGCGGCAAAATAATTCGCGCGTCGCAATGTAGCGAGATTCTTTCCGGGAAATTCAAATTCAAAATATTTACTGCATCTGTTTACAAGTACAGAGTCTTATCGTATATGTATTTAACAGTAAGAGATGCCTATAGTAATTCACACTTTAATATAATCTAAGCTAATCTAAACCATCTAAACTATTATAATAAAGAAGAAAGATAAGATTTTTTGTTTGTTCGAGAAAGGATATAAGCTATATTTATGTGACGCAGACGAAGTTGCGTGGGTCAGCTAGTGTATTATAATCATATCATGTCCAGAGATCGGAATAGGTAGGGTGAACTCATCTAATTCTGTGATTCGCCTAATTCGGTGATATTTCATACTTAGTTAGTACTTTATTTTTATATTTCTACAAATGCCTTTATCACGAAGTTAGATGAGTTCACTATAGAGTTTACTTGGATTCATTGCAGAAAAAAAAGTAACATAACATTTCGTCACGCATGTAATCCCCGAAGGGTTAAACAAATAAACCTTCCTTACGATCTTTGTTCAAGACTGACTGATGAAGCTATGCATTCGTGACACTATTATGGAGATCACCACCGGTATCTACTTTGGTACTTAAACCGCTCATGGATTGCTAGACCCAAACCTGTTTTAGTTTTGCGTGCAAAATCTTGATAGGTACACCTACGCACGAACACAATCCTGCGAAAGCAGTGAGAACTCAGTCCTTCGACCACAACATTGGAATAAAATCCCTTAATAAAATCCCTTAATAAAATAACTGTGATTGCAGCTGTAGGTAACACCCTAAAAAAGCAAACTGAAACAGCTTTCGAAGGCTCGGAGGAACGTTTAGTGGCTTGCTAAACTACGAATACAAACAAAATATGTGAAAGACTGAAACAAAACTAAAGAGTGAAAGAATTATTGCAAATCCTTAAAACATTTCAGCGCAATACAGCCGCTAACCGCCGTCTTGTAAAGAATAATAAACAACAACCATACACCAAAATGCATCATTTCACTCCACAAGCATCAAAATAATAGCTTACATTTGCAGCAACCATTACTCTAAGCCGGGTTCAGCCAAAATGATTACAGATTTATCAAAATCATGATTCGCCCATTAAGCAGCAGAAACATTATACGACCACAACATCGGTAGCTATTAATAAACGAGGCAAGCTATTACAGATGGGGTAAATCTCTCGGTTGTTGGCGCCGAGTCACAATAAAACAGGCAGCTGTGCCAAGGCGCACTGCCAAGCAAGTTTAGAGGGACTCCCTCCCTGTAGACATCGTATGCGCGAGCGTCATTACATCGGTCTTTTAGGTGACTTGTGCGCCAAAACAAGGATTACAGAGCACCTCATAGTTAGTATTCGTAACGAGTTAGACTTAGGAGCTGGAATAGATGTTTTGCATGTTCTAGTAAAGACTGGAAACATTGGTACGTTGCCACCTCATTTTCTAATTCACGTGTAGTCAGTTTTTTACCCGACTGCGGCGAAGCCCAAAAGGAGGGTTGTTGGGAATACCATTTACTTAAATAGTTTAAGGTTAAGTAATTAAAATGATCTACATAATAAAAGTTCTTACCAAGGAATATACGTATAACCCAATTCTAACTGGGTATTGGAGACCAGGTCGCTCCATGTAAAATACTGGTATTCAGAGGCATCCGGTTAGACTGGAAGCCGACCTCAACACAGTTAAGAAAAGGTTAGGCAAATGATGATAATGCAAAAGTCTTATATTTATTTGGTCCCATCGCACCGTTGGACTGAGGCTTTGAAAACATTGGATTATTGGATTACCATTCACTATCCCGATTGGTCACTATTTCTAAAGTGAATTTACTAGTAACGAAATAAATACTATTCAATATGGAAGGTGAGACCTCCGTACTAAAATATATTTACTTCGATCCCTCCACTCCGATACACAAAAATTTACTATCCTCAGGGTCAGGGTTTATGCATCATTCATGTTTTTATCGCTCTACAAGTACCATTCATAACTTTATCATACACACGTACCAGGGGTTCTAAACTTTGCTGTGAAACACTATCTTGCTATTTATCGTTTCTTGTTATTGTCGCGAAACTTGCTGAAGTCTGAAACGTTTTGTAAACGGCTGATGTAACATTGGTTCTCGTGTTCTTTGCCACGTTTCATTTTATATTTGTTTTGATACTAAGGTTGTCTACCTCTGTCGATCATTCTTTTATTCTTACTGTGTTCGAGTATGAGAAAATAGGTGCCGATGTGATGATGACAAGACTTGCAAACGTTGCTTCTACTTAAAACATCACGCCTGTAATCCTCGAAGGGTTAGGTAGAACCACCATAAATGAACTGAGAATTTCCTCATGGAAATCCCAATAAAAATGATCAGTCAATCCAACCCAGAACCTCATGTTTAACAGTTGCTCATAGCGAACACTAGGCCAACTATTATAGTCAGTCCGAACGATGCTTCTAGTATTACACATACACTACTGATAGGGGTGACAGTGACACCTATCAAAAACTGATTACCCGTCAACTTGATCTTCCTCCGAAACAAATAACAAAAAAAAATAAAACAAAGTGGAAAAATAAAACACATACATTTAAAAGTAGACACAATTCCTCGCAGTCACAGAAATGAATAAAAATGTGATTGTTACTTTCAAAAATAACTGGGAAGCTTTATTTCTTTTAAAAAATCAACATAAAGGAAGCAGGTGACCTGTTTATTCCCCTAAGTCCCTTTGCCGAAAAGGAATTCTGTCCGCTTCACAGTTAAGATCCGAGATTTCCCGTCCAGAAAAGATATATTGAGCTACATTTTCACGATATTTTACTTGCTTCCCTTTTCGACCGAATATTGGATTAGGCAAAAAGGGATATAGTGAGGTTCTAGTTCATCTAATCCTATTTGTTTTAGTGTTTTTTCGTCCTGATATTACACTGTCTTAGGTCCTGCCTGTGACGTTTTTTGAATGTAAATGTCAAAAGGAGTTTTACTTTGGAAGGTGACTTATTAGTTATTACATTTAGAGCTCCATGATTTAGAGCAACGTATGTTATTCTAAATTAAGTTAATTGATCCTTTTACTCAGTCTTCTAGCAGAACAACAGACATTCTAACACATAATCATCTTCCATTCATCAACAAACATGTCAAAGTATAGGCGAAGTAGATCGAACTAAAGTGGCACAAAACTAAATGTGATAGTGTGGTCTAAACAGTGAAAAAGTTTTACCCTTTGTTATTCTATTTATTTAGTGCTATCATATTTCCATAAGTTCTTGCTTTAATAAGGCATTTTAATAATTAATTGTCACATTAAAATGCATCTGCAGGTAATACTTTCTTAGTGCGATTTTAGGGCCGAACCCAAAAAAACTAGTTCTCAAACAGTCACAATATAGGTACACGACTTGTCAACAAACTCTCAATTGCAGCAATCACGACCGTTTACTTGACTCTACTATTTATGTACTAGAATCAGTAGTTTCAGTTGAGCAAAGTGAATATGGTTTAGACTCAAAGTTGAGTTAACCGACTGGTCCACAAATTGTATTCACTTAGATAGATGAAAATGGGTTAACAAGATATTTGTATTATATTATCTGAGTTAGACAGTGGTAGCGACCTTATCCTTATATACCATAAGGATACGGCCCCGATTTATATGGGTTCGCGACCAAGCAGGCACTTCTCTGTGTGTAATTTATTTTACCATCACTGCTCTCAAAACGCCTAAGGAAAATATCGTAACAACAATAAGAACTTTGCAAGCTGAGGAGTTGTCGGATGAAAACCACATGCACAGTATAAGAAGGGGTTCTGTCAATGTTTCTTCCATTAAAACTTCTAACAACCACATAAAACACATGAACCTCGAGAAATAATTCGGAAATATTAACTTATCTGTCTTCAGGGACCCATCCCCTGCAATTAGAGGTCCAGCCCCCTCAACTTTCTAAACATCAGGGCTGTCAAAATGTTTACGATTACCGTCGTAAGTTGTTGAAACCACGTAACGAGGCTGCTGACCCTAATGTACGAACTACCCACATTATATTTAAGTTTAAGATTCCTGGCATTGTCAAGAGTGGCGGGCTGCTGTAACTACTTACCAACTGGGTTAGAATGAGCCTCGCGTAATGCGATTCTGAAAGGCTTATTTTGCTACTACGTAGCTTGACTAGAGATTATCTCTTGAATGGCTCGGCTGCACGTTTATGTTTTTATATAAGTAGACAGCTGCACTTGACGGTACAGTATCATGAAAAAACAAACTAGATCTAATTTGACCCAGGATCCCATTCCGGATATAATAAAGCGTGGGTCAAAAAAGAACTAGACGTGTTAAGGACTGAATGACCCTAACCAAATATGTATTTTTTGTTTCAGGTAAAAACAAGCGCTATTTCTACTCAACAAACACTAAATGTGGTCAGTATACAGTGTAGCATTGAACCAAAAAAAGTAATGTGGGTGGAAAAACTAGAAAAACGTCACAATGAAAAATCTTCGGAGTTTGTAACTCATATCAAAATCCGTCCCAAGTTAAAGTGGGTCGCTCGCAACATTGTGTCACTGTCTCAAAATTGAGTTACAATACTGAGAAAGGGGAAACTTTAGTCCTTTTCAGTGGCACGTTCGAAAATTGCACATTTGGAACGGATGTACCGACCAGGGCCGGATCGGGCACTCGCCGCATCAGTCATTGTCAACAAAGTTTATCGCCTCTCCTCTGCAAGCGAACGGAATCGCCCAAATGTGTTTGTTGTGGTCTCAAAACGAACTCGCAGCGTCGCAAAATACGGATAAATTGCATTTGAAACTGCTAAGTTGTGCATTTCTTGTTAAATGTCAGCTATACACCGTGCGCTCGACTTCCGAACCTCTTGAGTATTAACTTCCTAAAGGTTTGCGGCGACCACAATGTTGCTTCATTTACATTTGTTGAGTTAGCGTTTTCAAATGCTTTTCGTTGGACAAAGCCGTAAAGTCGACACTATTTTACCTTCAGATCTAAAGAACTTTCTGAGCCATTTCTTCTACTCACAAACGACTTTAGCTCTTGCAATTACAATAACGATTTACTTTCCCGTAAAAGTCTAAAAATAAATAAATGGATTTTGATTAAGTGTTCTTCTCGGAACGCCGCCGGTCTCCGTAGTATTTCATTAATATGGATAACGTTTCACACGTTAAAAAATCAATTACTTTTAATGACTTTTCTAGAATTTATAGCCAACGTCGAAGATTATTACAAATAAAACCGACAGGTTTTGCAAAAAGCGAACGAAATGGAGTATGTTATTCACATATTCACAATGCAGATGAGTTTACCGAGTCTGATTGATCGAGAACATTAACGAGACAATGCACAATAACTAGTCATCATATATCCCATCTTCTGTTTTGCATGAAAAAAGAACAGAAGCGAATGTAGTGACGTCACAAGCAATCATGGCTGCTACCCAACACGCTCGTAAAAGGGGGCCCTAATATAAGATAAAACATCGTTTGACAGGGTCACATGTAAGGCACAACAAACTACGGAGATCGATAAAGCTTACTTGAGTAATGGAAAGTTGAGGAAGCAGGCAGTCCTGACTTCTGGGGGACTTCATTAAGTTGGGTTCAAGCTGACGGAGGATCAGCGCGGCTTATTGATTGCGACGCGGCCCACGGGGCTCATCCGTACGCTCCGTGACCGCATAATCTAAGGATTACGGAGGGACACTGTGTTCTGTGTGTCAGTGTGTAAAACGAAAATTAATAGGAGTACGCTGGAGCAGACTTGAAGCAGATATGTTTGTTGTGTTGTAAGCTTTGTTGAGGTTTGTTACTTTATTTAGATTGAGCTGCTGCTTTCATGTTCTTTTCAAATTAAACATTGCTTTAAATCTTGTAACAGCTCTTCTTTTTAGGGTGCGACATCATCAAATGAGTTCTCTCGGTTTAGGCGTAGCGGAAGGGAGAGTCAGACTGGTTCTGACTAAAACCAACCCATAATCGTTCTTAGCATTTTGTGTTCCAGGGCTGCGATATCTCTTTTGAATAGCCTTCCAATTTGCTGATGTTGTGTTCACTAGAATCACTTGTGGGCTTTTGGGGTTTAGATTAAAACCTCTCAATATATCAGTAAGTAGTGTGCAACTCGAAGGGACCGTCTGCCTGCCAGAAGGGCTAGTTCAGGACTGTCGGGTTACCGTCGAGCCGTATGCTACGTTTATTTGTATAAAATAAATCACATCTCTTTTTGATGAAAATTCTACGTTACCCCCATGATAGACACGCCGATAGCTTCTTCTACTCTAAGTAGGTAAAGTCAACTAAACAATGACACAAGCCACTTCAAACGCCGTATTATCTCATATTTCCTGTTCCTTCAATAAGCTCACTCAGACGAGTGTATAATTCAGAATATACAACGGACGTCATAACAAGGTTACTGATGTTCCACTATTATACAAGTCGACGTACCTACAAAGTTATACGATTCACAAAAGCCCCGCCGTAATCCGTAGACTCGATATTTGAAAACGCAATTTCAAAACTTCACCTAACATTTGAGTTGATGCTTTGTTAAAATGAAGATATATGCGGGGTTGAACGTCAGTTCGTAGGATGCCAGGATTTAGGAAAACGATTTGTTGGAAATAGTGTTGTAGATCGTGTATCATTTTAAGGGTAAAACCTCGGAATTCTTTGTTGCGGGCAAGGAAAAGTTTTCTAGATTGGCAACTGGTTGCGAACAAAGAAAAAGGAATCTTAATTTTCAACTGATTGTTAGTTGTGAAAACGTTCGAAGGAAAAACATCGCTACCATCAATTTGTGCAGCATTATTTTTACATGCTTTCTTCATAAATCTTTACTGGCACTTAATACTTTGATATAGGAACTGGGCTAAAATTAAATAGAAATACCCCTAGCTCCATTCACATAAACCAATCAAGCTATGCAAATCCAAATTAAGCCGATCTCTCATCGTACCCGAAGCTCGTATAAACCGGTGTCAGGTTATATTGGTCATGTATAAGTAGTTAGATGTATAGCCGTGTGTAGGTACATAGATTATAGAATGTACCTATTTAATTTTATACTATTAGACCTATTATTTACACATTTGGTACTAAAAGGACCTAGTAGATTGCGAGCACTGTGGGTACGTTTCTTCTCTGTTAAAGGCACTTTCCTCATTTTGGAGTTTCCTTGTAAGTCAATCGTAAGTTCAGTCACGTACTAGATGACCTATCGAATTGTCCTCGATAAATGGTTTAATGTTCCAAACCCTATTTAAGATTGCTTATCAATGCAAAACTGTTGTAATCTCATAAACCAATGATTAACAAATGTAGCGGAGTATACGAGAGAAGTGACAGCTGAAATAATTCTGTAAGGCTGTGTTCACATCAAATGTAGAGCACCCGCACCAATATATACAAAGCAACTTTTAAAAGTGATTTTCTGTTACTGTGTTAATGAACCTTTTACGTTTTTATAAACATAGCGTTTTGGAAGCTATAGTTTTACGAAATAGGTCAGACAGTACAAAATATCCGGTATTTCACAAGAAAATAGTTTTGAATATTTCTATGTATATATATTATTGCTCCTGACTGTTCACAGGCCCATAGATAGGCCACTGACTGTGAGAATGTATAAGGAAAAATAAAGGGCAGTTGGTTGGCTCAATTTTTTTTCAAAATTACCGATCAAAACTGACAATTCAGGATATCATTTTGACCCCCTGTCCTGAATTCATAGAAATTATTTGTACGTCGATGTCCTTCCACTCTGTACGTAAAGCGTGAACGCAGCCTAAAGCTCGGTATAAACGCGTCGACTAAGCAGCGATTATAGTAAAGATCGGCATCTCCATTTAAATGCCGCAAGAATCCTTGTCGCGCTCTAATCCCGAAGATGGAGCGTTTGGCGGCGCTCTGGCTTGCTCCCACCGAGGCTTTATTGATAGCGGGAGCCCCGGGCTCCACGGCAAGAAACCCCCTGCTAGAAATAATAATTATTCACGTCTAAAAGCGTACTTACTAACGTTTGCTACGCTTCCTCACAAAAATACGATTGGAAGTTTTTATCTTCGCTTTTATTTCTTTTAAGATGAAAGGTATATCTACATAGGGGATGTTTAAGTATAAAACCTTGTTCGTATAAGAGATATAAAAAATATTACGCCTGGTTATTGCAGTTTGGCGTAATAAAGCGACAATACATCTTGTAATAGAACGCGAAATTCCGTCGTAGATTGAATGGGATTCAGTCTTGGGTAAAACATAGTGCCCAATTGTGTTTTATTGTTAGAAGTAAGAGATCCTTCAATTACCGGGACTAAAGGCCTGGCTTCGGATTGTTTACGGGAAGCCAGATAAATGATGAGTAGAACGTTGCTAACGTTGTGTTGGGGGACTGAAAATGTACGTCCTGGGATTAGTGTAATGTGGGGCCTGTTTGAGACAGGGATGTGCGTTACTAGGGACTATTTGTTTAGGCTTTAGGTCATCTGTTTCAGCCTAACTTAATAATTAGTGTCTAGACTAATGGACTATAGACGGTGTGTAGCTGTGGTATTGTTTTTTTAGATGAAATCCATTTCTTGATGTTGTTTTACACGAACAATTAATAGAAATAACATCCCTACAGGTATTTTATAAGTTCATATAGACTAGATTAAGTTTTCCTATATTTTTGTTCGCTAATTCATAGTTTCATTCTTAGTTCATTAGCTAACTAATGAAGTAAGAAACAACGGAGGCACTTAATTAACCATGGTATTCATTTTGTGAAGCGTCTGATGGATAGCTAACCTGCCCTAACCTACCCCATTCCTTACTTACAAGTCAAAATCCTTATTCTTGTACCCCTAACTCATAAGAAATAAATCACCATAATAAACGCTATTTCGTAAACATCTAAATATACGTAAAATTAAATCTTATATCCAAATCTCTCTCGCGTACTACAGCACATAAAACGTCCTTATTCCGTACGAATTCGCTAAAAATATTCTCCCTCCTTCCTTCCTAATAAGGGACGTTCGCCTTTAAAAATCCCAGATCTACCGTTTGCGAAGGCAAAATAGATTACGTAATAGGACCCTGTTACACCGTAAAACGCCCTTGAGACTAGTAATACTTTCATCTTTATTTTTATATAAATATTTTAATGTTTCGTTACATTATTAAAACTAATTATTCGGTGTGAAACAGGGGAATATTTGGAAATAGAAGATTTGTATTATTTTATTATAACGCTTTCAATATAACAAGGAAATGATAACTTTATTACACAAGGAAATGATAACTTTATTCTCTTTGATGTCAATGTTTTTATAAACTTCTATTAAGGTCTCTGTGCAAGACATTTTTATTCGAATCACACGTTTCAATGAGCGGAGAAAAGGTAATTTAGTCGTTTAATTAACTGTTGTTTTAAATGGAATTATTACCTCATAAGCAAGAAGACATGATGGGACTGATGAGACTCGCATTCCCGGTTTATCACTATAGGACATAGGTATATTTTCAAAAAATATTTAGTTTTACTCTCATTCTTCTCTCTCTCTCTCTCTCTCTCTTTCCGTTTTCTATTTAAATTATGTGGGTTTTGCGGCTTAAACGATGTTCATCATTGATGCTTACCACACTTTTAGATGGCAGTGAAAACTAGGCGTGGAAAGTGGAAAACCGATTGAATCACAACTTTCGAGCTAACTACATATATCCAGATTATGTCTATAAGCTGATTGAATTGAGACTAATCTAAAGTCATAGTACTGGAATTTAAATGTAGGTACCTCAAGTTGAGGTAGTTCAGTATGAAAAGCAGTATTACTTACTTTCTATTCTATATCCATGACCTACTATTGATTAGGTACCTAAGTACTTCTATAAAGTTCTGAACTAACCAACAACGCTGCCGGGAATCAATAGGTATTCCAGCTATTTGATAAGCGAGCTCTAAAGCAGAGACTAGGTCACAGCGATCGTACGCAAGAACGTCTCATATTTTAAAGGAATGTTAGGAGTGGTGAATGAAAGATTGATGGCTTTCTAAGAAAAGGATTTATTTTTCTTATGTGAAGAAAATTGTAAGGAAATATAGAGGAAAAGTGTATAGTAAAAAAAATATACTAAAAATGTTGAGAGGATTTTGAATGTCTTTGAACTCTGAAACTACAAGTGACACTTCACTGTGGTCATTCCATAAGCTTTTTTGCCTTGCCTCCTCGTACCAGCCCTTTTTTGTGAGTCGAACTCTGGGCGGAGCGGAAGCTAGTGTCAGACTTCTACTAACTAAAAACCACCCATGTTCCTTCTTAGCCCTTTGTGTCCGGGGCAGCGGGATCCCTTTCGAAGAGCCCGCAGCCCCGACAGGCGTTGGCCCCTGCAATGCTGCTCTTCAATCCAGATCATCTCGCCACCTCTTTCTGGGCTCCTCTCGGCGGCGCCGTACGTCTTCTGGCAACCATATAGAGACTACCCAGCAGTCATCATGCATACGCCTGATGTGACAGTAAAATATCTGAAAACTTGATTTTTTATTATAATATCTTTTCGTACGAAGACCACGTTTTTTTGACGAACCATATCATCGCTTCTTCTTAATTTAAAAGATTACGTAATTAGCATAGCCAAGGCTCAAGTTTATGGCTTCTAAAAGTACAGATACTATGCTTATGTACATAAGGCAATGAACGTTCAAATTGTCTCAAACAAACACATTACCATCAAAATTCCATTACATATCTTGAACTCCACGCCACACGTAAATAGTTTACGAACTTGACTATAATTGCACGATGCATTATTAATGACTACCGAAATACTATGACACCGTAATGAAGTTAAATTGACTTAATTTTGTTGGCAACTCCAATTAGCGGGACGTTGTTTACTTCCAACGTAGGCTTTATTTAATGTTGCAAGCATTTAAAATTGAAAAACAACACCATGTAGGTGGATTGGGACACCATGTAAAGAAAAATATGTGTGAATAAAAGACGAAGATCGGGCTTAGTGAACTACGAATAGAGTAAATCTATACTAATATTATAAAGCTGAAGAGTTTGTTTGTTTGTTTGTTTGAACGCGGTAAACTCAGAAACTGCTGGTTGGAATTGAAAAATTCTTTTTGTGTTGGATAGTCCATTTATCGAGGAAGGCTATATAACATCACACTACGGCTAATAGGAGCGGAGCATAAATGAAGAATGTTACAAAAACGGGAAAAGGTATTTCCTTTTTGAGAGCTTCCGCTGCGTGCGCTGCGAAAACGGTTTAAGTTACGCTAATATCATGTATGAAGGAATTGTTCCTCTTTAAAAGTTCTAAAAAAAAGTCCGCGACAGCATATATCTATCTTTTAAGAATGACTCACTGTAACCTTTTTTTACAGTTAAACTGTTAGGTTAAAAAGAAACTTTTTTTGCGAAGCTTATTTAACCCATATGGTATTAATCTATATCTAAATAAATATGTTTGTTAGAACGGAAATTTAATATAGAATATTTGTGCCCTTTACTCTATACAGTTTAAACAAATATCTTAGAAGATATCGCAATGTAAAAATATCCGCGCGGCAAAATATTTCGCGCGTCGCAATGTAGGTACGGGGGATTCTGGCTGGCCTCCGGGAAATTCAAATTCAAAATATTTACTGCATCATAATGTTTACAAGTATAGAGTGATAAAGTATATTTAACAGTAAGAGATACCTATAGTAATTCACACTTTAATATAATCTAAGCTAATCTAAACCATCTGAACTATTATAATAAAGAGGAAAGATAAGATATTTTGTTTGTTACGATTTAGCTTAATTTATGTCGGATAGTCTAGTTATAAGCTATATTTATGTGACGCAGACGAAGTTGCGTGGGTCAGCTAGTTAATAATATAATTTTAGTTGAATAGAAGTACTAAACCCTATGTATGTAAAAGAAAGAGTGATGAATATAAATGTTGATTGATGGAGAAGACTAATGCAACGACAGATGGGTTGTGTGAGGAATGATTTGAATGGAAAAGCAGTAAATGATAAGTAGCGCGACGGTTGACAGAAGAATGGAAGAAATTTTGCGCGAATCCCAAGTAACATTAGACAAGGGTATGAAGATGATCTGGTGGTTGGTAACTGCTCACTTTGTTCTAAGGTAGAAAAAGAAACACTATTACGACCACCTAGCCTATAAAGTTCCAGCACAACACTATAGAACCTATAGCAAAGTAATAAATTGTTACTCCCTTTTATAGTACCCTTCAAATATCAACCATAACAACATAATAATAAAAGGGGTCGGGCTGCATACGACACACGCTATTTCACAAAGCCGTCAAACAACTGGCAACATTTTTCAATAAAACGCAAAGCTATTGCGACATTGGAAAACGCACAAAACCCAATTACGTACGGTTAATAGTCGGATAAGTTAATGCCCCCACAACATGCAAATAGCGTTAAAATATCGGTAGAAAGCCAATTAAAGTCATAAACTTTAATTGATATTCATGAACTCATAATGGGAAATGTAGCTGCAAACGTTGTCGAAAACTTCCACTTCGCGGAGCCTCTAATTATGCTTTAAACGAGCACCTGAGCCACGAACCACGTCCTACGCTTCGTTATCTTGCTCGCTTACTGACTATAATTTTTTATTTCCACACAAATTATGAAATAAGCAAGATAGTTAAGTTAAAAATTAGCTCGAAAATTCGTAAGAACACAGTCTTGGGATCAAATTAGTCTCTAAAGAAAATCACCAGGTAATTTCAAAACTGCCTTTTAGCGCTAATCTAGAAGGGGAAAATAAATTGCTTTATTAACAGAATTCACGATTGGACAGAAAATCAGTGTCGAGAGAAAATCCGTAATATTATCTGCTCTTCCTATCGTCCTCGAACCTTCAATTAAGGCTTACATCGGAAAAAGTTCATCACATTAGTGAATCGGGGTCGGTGTTTTAACCCCCGAACTGAAAATCAAAGGAAAAAACTCAGGATACAGAGACTGTATTACAGTGAGCTGAATAAGGAATTTCGGCAATACACTGAAATATGAAATAGAAATCTATTGAAGTTCTTATAACATCTAGACGGCCCACACCACGAATGAAAACGCACACACACGCATCTGCCTAGCGTTTTTCAACTATGTCGTAGGGTCAGTTTCCATGAATATAACTAAATGCTGCTGTACCAATATTTTACGTGGAGCAACTGCCTTTTTAACATCCATATCCCAGTAACTGGGTAAAACGAAACCGCTTCGTTTGAACACATCATGATTATTTCTATTTTGCATACTTATTGTTGCTTGTTCAAAGTTTATTGTTCCCTTTGAGTGCAAAGGAACGAAGGCGTTACTACATCAGTATCGAATCGACTGATTTTACGGAAAATCGAAGGTTCACATGGCTTACGTTCCAATTACCCAATGCCTCTCCCTTCAAGTTGTTGACCTACATACCCCCGGTTTGTTTCCCAGCCAAAACTCTCAGATCACGAACCTCTTAAGCAAATCAATTCGATCCTTATTTATATTCTTGTAAGGTTGTTATTAGAGCGGTTGGTCGCGCTTCAAACGATTAATATTCAGTAGCATTTTACTGTTCGTACCTATCAATTTGTTTAATAAATGATACTTCACACTTCTGTTCTTTTGTAACTTTCCACAATCCGGCCGTCCATCATCGATGATGCTTTTTCATTTGTATATATTTTACGAAGCGATTGTCTATCCTCGAGTCCTAACCAACGCGATCTGTGGCACGAATTCTCTTGTTCAAATTTTTTCGCGACTGATCGCTTATCATGGTCGTCTTTTGGTGTTATTCAAATCAGTGATATTCGGAGCACCAGAAGACGACCACGCGTTCCCTCGCGTTTTAATCAAAGAAATAATGTCGTGAACATTTGTGATAGTCGCTTTTACATGTCAGTCCTGTTCAAAAAAATTACAGGGGGACTAAACTGCCTGCTTTTGCAAAATCATAAGAGTATAAAATTACTAATTACTATACAGTTCGTGAAATGGTCACAAAATGACAATTCAAAATTATAACTGCTGACCATTAAAAGTGGTCATTTTAGTCCCCTTGATCACGTGAAATCGCAAAGCAAAACAAACGCGACATCCGCGTTCGGCAGCAATCGCTTTGATTAGAACGCCGCCTTTCTCTCTGTCTTTGCCTCTTTGTGATCCTGTAAACAAATCACATCGCACAATAACAAACGTAAGGTTCCTTGCAAATGTAAATTATGTGTCTGTTTGTCTGTTTTGTACGCTGACTGTTATGATATGATTGACACTGAAGGAAGCTTTCTCTGCCATTCCTTTCATGTGTTTAAGAGGAAACAATGTAGCAGCCCTGGAGCGAGTGGTCTTGGAAATAATTACATCCTCTTAGGATAATACAGTCGCCGGTTTTATGGAATAATCCTTGTTGGTTTAAAGCTGTTCTGTTCTGTTTTTTTTTGCTTTTGCTGTTGTGAGGATTTTAAACAAGTAATTAAGTATTTTAGTTACCACAGGTCTCTTGGTTAACCTCTCATGTCCCGTTGCTATGCAATGCGGTAGTACAGCAGTAGTGTCTAGTCATTGAGATCCGGTTTCCGGGGTTTTTTATCAGGAATTTCTCTGTAACAACTACGGGGTCAGGAGTTTTCCCATCAGGTTGATGATGATCCCACTAGGTAGACCGATGACCTTGGAAAGATTGCGGGAACCCGCTGGATACGATACGCACGAGGCCGGTCATAGCTGGCGAAATATGGGTGTACTGTTAGGTACGCCTCTGCTTAATCTTTCAGAGTTTGCAGACGTGATATTATGTTACGTGAATGTAAAAATTCAAACAAAATTATTATCATTATTGGAACTTTTTTAGGTATTACCTTAATTGCATGTAGCCTCGAATTGACATCGCTTGAATTCAAATCGTTTACCCCATCAATTAAATTCCAAACTTATTATATGTTAAAATGGGACTGGGCGGGTCACGTTTCAAGGATGAAACCGGACAGATGGGCGAAGATAGTAACACAGTGGGTGCCTGAAGGCGGCCGACGTAACCGAGGCAGGCCCAAAAAACGCTGGCGTGAGGATCTGGGCTCATTTGCAACGGATTGGATGGAGAAGGCAAATTGTAAAAAAAATTGGAAAGCCATGGGCCGCCTTTGCCCAGCAGTGGGACAGTGTAGGCTAAGGAAAAAAAAATAAAAAATTATATACAGGTATAAGGTACAATCATAATACACAAGTAATATACGTGAAGTGTTATTAAATACGTGGTGTACATAATACCATTAGGTACTTAGAACGGCTCGTCAACTCGTTGACTGCCATTACCAAAACGTCGTTAGTCGATAATTTATTTAAATTGACGCGTAAAAGCGCTAATACAGTCTATTTTATGAGTGATTTATTACTTTGCGTTGTTTTTATTGTGTTTTATTTTAAACACAAAGAGTTTTTTCATTCATCATCATCATCATCATGTGTTTGCCTATCCTTTTCCCAACTATGTGTTGGCTTCCAGTTTCCCTTCCATTCTGATGCAGCATAATACCAGTATTTTACATGAAGTAACTGTTTATCTGACCTACACAACCCATTTATCACTGGGTAATACGATATACTTAGGTAAGACCGGTTGTCAGACTTACCAAAAACATTTACAAAGAGTTTTCTCATTAGGTACATGTTTTGATTCAGAATAAGAACCTTACCTTCATCAACTAAAAATAGAATGTATAATATTAGCCTTGGTTACTAACTATCAATAGTGATATTTTATTCATCAATCATTAGCTCGTACAATACCCGGTTACCATAGAAAATAACCAACAATATTATAATATTCCGTAATGAGCTTAAATCCTCTCAAGCACAATAACAATTTATTATTATACGTGCTCTCAAGAAATAAGACCCTATAATACATTCTTAGCGTAAAAGAAAAACAACGAAATAAAAACATACAATGCAGAAACAAAATTAAATACATTTCCAAGGAAATCTCGAACCGTATGGCTCTTAGTTTCCTTCATGAAAATACATATCTATATTTCTAAATCTTGTAATATTTACACACGGTTGGATATCATATAGTCCCTTGGGCAACCCTTAATATCAAAATCCGTTGTTCTCGCTCCCTTGTAACTAAATAATTTCACAATCCACAAGGGGAGAATGGGGTCATACTACTCGCTTGATTAGTTATCCCCGTGACCGTTGATAAAAATTAAATGAACATGTCGCGGACACTGGTTCAGAAATGACAAGTTGCGAAGGACATTTTGGGGTGGGTTGTAATGTTCTTTTTGAGGGGATTGGGAATATTATGAAGAGGTATAGTTGAGTTTCCTGGGAAACAAATGAATGGCATAGATGAGTAGAGAGATTGTTGGTGACACGTCTGGATTGGAAGGGACACAGGCGCGAAAACGTTAATGTATATTCGACTTAAACGGGCAAAATTTATGGAACAGTTGCTTTTTTTTCAATAAGCGACAAAAATTTCTATGACTCCGAATATGTTCTGAATACGTGGTAACTGTCTTCGCGTGTGAAAATGAGTTTAGTCTATTTATTAATAGGCAATTTAAACTAAACATATTTATAGAAAAGGCCTTTTTGGTTAGTACACTACGCCACTTTTCACTGTATTTTTATCTAAGCATTTTTACAGCGAAAATAAAAAGAATTAAGTCAGCCTATAAACAAAGTTCTCAAATAACTTTTTAATATTTTTTTCACGAGTCAGGTGGGCCAAAATGGAATCACCATTAGAGGTGAAAGCGCTTCAGCATTTTATCGGAAATAGACTTAACGATGACTTTTCAGGCTTGAAACTGAATTGAATATTTATGAAGCACCCTTTTGACGCTCCGCAGACAATACTTAGCTACGCAATCCTATTTCATATTATTCGAGAATATTATGAAAGGATCTTAACTTCGAAGTGGAATTTAAGCCAGGTATATACAACGTGTTTTTTTTTATATATCCTATAAATCTAGGGTTACATTCTAAAATGATACAATATGTCCTAGAATATGTGGTAAAAAAAAATGTAAGTTTCATTTATAAATACGAGCTACAAATTTTCATTCAAACAAAATAAAATTCAAACTAAATATTAAAAAGCTAAAAAAATGCGACGTAGGCATACTTCACGTTTCCGCCGGGGTTGTTCCAATCGGGGCTTCGGGTTATTCGTAAGAGATACCAAGGCCCTGGACACAAAGGGCTAAGAATGAACAAGGGTGGTTTTAGTCAGTAGAAGTCTGACACTGGATTCCGCTCCATCCAGAGCGGGAGGAGTCATTCGATGATTCCCCACCCTCCAAAAAAAGTACATATACGTACCTAAACACGTATACAAAGATTGATTAGATCATCCGTTTACTAAGGAGTTTATTGAATCAAGAAAAATCCAACATAATATAGGAGAATTTCTTCCGTATCGGTGACCTACATTTTGTGAATTCAACATAAATAAGTACCTAATTGGTAACCATTACTTCATTATTAATGGAGCCACTCCAGTGTTCTTTTAAAAGGACAATGGCATGTTTGTGTAGTTCTAGTAAAATAATACTGCCACTTGTTTCGTAAATAAGTTATGAGTTGTAACATTATTATTACAATTTCTTTATTAGAAAGTTGTCCACAAGATTAACCCTTGCACGAGCGCGGGTGTAAATCCTTATGTAAATTCTAATGATTTTTGAATCAATGATGGTTGATAACTGTAGGCTCGCCTAACATGGAACACATAACTGGCGAAATATGGACACAACTCTGCCTAACCATTCGTGAATTGCAGGCGGGATGTTATGTTTCAATCATAAATAAAGTAGTTGCGATTATCATGAAGAGATATGAATAAGGTCACAAAATAAAATACCAGATTAAATATTACCAGAATAAATATTCAATAAATTACCAGACAGCATAAAAAATTACACTCATCAACAATTTAAAAATAAATTAAAATCTTTCTTGACACAGAAATGCTATTATTCAGTAAATGAATTTTTAACTGACCCTTTGTGTGACATTCCAACAGTTTTATAGTATTGACATTATTTAATAACCACTTGTATTTGATAATGACTTGTTATAATGTTGTATTTGTGCCTGTTGTAATATTTTTTAATTCAAATTTTTAATCCTAATCTTACCTATCTAAACTTATATGATTCAGACATCTTGATATTTATTTAACTTCTGTGTGTGACATTCCAGCAATTTAATATTACTGACATTATAATAATTTAATAAAACATTATATCTTAGTATGTGCTTAATCTAGAATTTTAGTATTACAATCTTTTTCTGTTTTATTGATAATTTCACTATAATATTGAGACTGACATTAACTGTTAAATTTTTGCATGCCAAAACTCAGGCAGTTATATGGCATGTTATATGGCTCCACTATATTATTATAACAACTTTATTGTAATTACCTGCATTCCAAGAAAATAAATGATTTGATTTGAAAAAAAAAAAGAAAAAAAGTAAGACTAATTCCAATGGAAAAATTGTTTAAATGAACATTTTGTTTATACTGCGTGTTAGGTAAACCCTCCGATCACCACCAAGTTAATTCCTTTATCATTTATATTTGACACTACGTGTAATCAACTCAAAAGTGGGTAAACCCTTGAAACATTTCTGTGGTCACCGCTCTAGGGGTTAACCTTATACCTACTCTGTCACTGACTGACCGACGTTTATCTGGTCTGGGTATATCTGTAGGCTATTTTTTAAGTATGATGGACAAATCAAACATGGTGTTACATCTTGGTTGCTTTCTGTTTTCTGACGTCAAAACTAAGAGCGATTTGATAAGGGTTTTGATCTTGAGATAATTTGAAGCTAAAATAGTGAATTTAATGAAGACCAAAGAAATTGTGGGTGGACTGTATAAAGGATAATTGATATGGCAAGAAAGAAAAAGATCACGAGTAATGGATAATTATGGAAGAAGAAGACAGGACAGGAACACGTAAGGAGACACGTGAGTTATTAGGATACACCATGTTTATTGAGTGTAATTTAGGGTTATTTATATGTGTGTGCAAAAAAAAAAACCAAGACTAATTTAGATATTAATTAATTATGATTCGTTCCGTATGGTGTCGGACGTAAAGAATAGCACCATCCCATATCTTCCCGTGGGTGTCGTAAGAGGCGACTAAGGGACTTACCAGAGAATGGGCAGCAGCGTTCTCTGTGTCTTTGTAACAACCATACTGCGATCGCCAACCCGCCTGCCAAGCGTGGCGATTATGGCAAACCCCCCCAAAAATGCCTGGGGGAGGCCTATGTCCAGCAGTGGACGTCTTTTGGCTGAAATGATGAATGATAATTATGATTCTAAATTCAAGAGTTAGTATTTAGTATCAAGTGGTACCAATGTAAATATTCGTATGCCGCGTACAGCGGCGGATATGTCATGATCAATACCATTCTTCTGTAACAACTTTATACCTACACTGTCCTACGAATAAATGTCTTTGTCTTTGTCTTTGTCTTTGTCATCAAATTTCGATATAGAGATGGTTTTAGCCTTTTCCCAACCATATTGAGGTCGGCTTCCAATCTTATCGGATGCAGCGGAATACCAATATTTAACATTGAGCGACTGCATATCTGACCCCTTGGTAACACTGGTTGTCAGATATATGCACGTTTTTTATAGATATTTGAAGTTATTTCCGTGTTTTCTGTTGCGTGAACTGATTTAACGATACCGAAAATTTGATCGGGATCGGATCGAATAAAAATTGTTAAAATAAATCCTAAAATCTACCTGAATTTGTGAACGTAACTATTCCGTGGTTATATAAATTGATTGAGCACAGGCACTAGCCCTCGGCATTACACTGCCAATTATTTCATATTTTTTCGAGATACAATTTATAGCCAGTATTTTTTTAAATTAGCTTATCCAGCAAAATGTCGGTTCAATGATTTTAATAATTGTTTCTGGACATTTTCCCCTGTATTGCGTGTATTTTAAAAATGAACATTATTGTCATTTGATATTGTTTTACATCTTGTTACCTTAAAAACATTATTATATTTCCATAAAAAAGGCAGTCCGAAATTATCCTTCCTACAGTAAATACAATAAGGATAAAACATATCCACTGTTCCTTATGATAAGATTATCATAGCTGCGTCCTTGGAATTTCTCAATAGTGACCACGGAATCTGGATTATTGCCTGGATAATAGCTATGGGATCGCCTACTATTACATGGGACTAAAACATTGGCAAAATGTGGGTGTACACATGGCTACACATCAAGCTATACTTTTCCAGTATAAGCTGGTCTCACATTGTATAGGATTTCCGTACAGTGCAAGATCAGCGTAAACTGGAAATGTATAGCTTGATGTGTAGCCGTGTGTACTACTAGGTCCACCTCTGGATAACCCTTCGACGCTTACAGGTGTCCCCGTCGAGGCTGCGGGTTGTTAGAAAGAGATACCGTGGCCTCGACACAAACGGCTAAGAAGGAACCGTTCTGACCAGAGCGGGAGGAGTCAATTAATGATTTACCACCCTCAAAAAAAAAAACAAAAAGGCTTATAGTTGTTTACTGATAAAATCCAGTCCTCCTTTTCACATAATAATACCAGTGGAGCAACTTCATGCCAGACGCTTTGTTTGTAATGTAAATATGTGTGCGTCTTCGACTTCACCCTTTCACCTTTACACACACACACACACAGTAGTGTTTGGCAAGGCTAATTTGCTACAATATTGAGTTGCTGCCTGTTTGATATTTGATATGAATTAAATTGAAACTGTTTATGCTGTAATATGTATCAATTAGCTTACACATACTCAAAGCATGTATCAGGCTTCTGTCTGATACCACATAAGTTATAATAATGTAATTTCGAGATTGGTTTAGATGCTTTGTAGATTTCGCAGAAGGAAGTACATACTTACTATATCTATTTCACGCCAATTTTCGACATCAAACTGCGGGTTAATCACAAAACACATTTAATGTTCCTAATCTTGCTAATAGGGATGTTTCCCGACTTAAAAAAGAAAGAGAATTCTGTTTAGTTCGTTAGTTAGATTATCGAAAAATATTGTATACGTGTTTTTATTTTATCAAATTAATAACAAACTACGAAGATAAAACGCGTCAAAGATCATGAGTGGGTGCTTGTGACATCACTTTTTGGTAAAAAATGTACTGAAATGTGACGTCTCACGAGTTTTCGAAGCACTGTATCGTCTTCATTTTTTGTTTAAGTGAAAAAATAAACAAATATTGTTAGAAAATCTACCTGACGGAGTTATTAGATTGTTTTACTCAACTACCATAAACTACGACATTCATTAGGTTATTTACCCTGCCAAGCAGACAAACTATTAAAACATGTAAGGGGATGTTTGCATATTTCGATAGATATTTCTGGAGGGCATGTAAGCCAAGTCAGAGGCCCACAGGTGGCATAAAAACTCTGACACCATGTTAGACTATAACCACACGATAATGAAGAAGAAACAATGCCACCCAATTTGATTAACAACCAATAACTTAAAATCAGTCATTTTATTAGTGATTTATTCACAAATCGTGCTTATAGTCCAAAGTACCCGATAAACATGCATAAATATTAACATAAATGCGGTGTAATGAAAAGTGCGTCATTTCTCCCCCTATTCCTCGAAATGTTTGCCCATACAAATAGACAACCATTTTATTCGGGGAACATTTTGGCTGAGTTGACAACGTAAAAGAATTGGCCGCGAAACATTCTCATTTCGCAGTAACCTGGTGCATTGCCAAAAGGTAAATTTTCACTCTACGGAAATGACTGTAATAATTTGTTCTGCTTTAATAGTTGCTAAGCGAGAAATGATGGTACTTTTGACCGGTTCGAATAAAGTTTTTAATTGAGTTCTTTTTATTACACTTAAGTTGTTCTTCCATTAAAGGTGACAATAGTAGATTGTACACCAAGTGCATAAAACGCACCATTTTGCGCGAGACGTTTATCCATCCGATGCGAGCTTGCGAGCGAGGATGGATATAAAGTAGAGAGCAAAATGGGTTTTATGGACGAGTTTTACACTCTACTTTTCACTTCGATTGCGAGGAAATGAAACAGCAACTTGTAAATAATAATAATAATAATATTCCACAACTATCACACAACGCCATCTAGTCCCAAGCTAAGCAGAGCTTGTGTTATGGGTACTAGACAACTGATAAACATACTTATATATGTATTTCTAAATACATACATATTATAGATAAATTACACCCAGACACAGAACAAATGATCGTGCTCATCACACAAACATTTGTCCTGGGTGGGAATCGAACCCACGACCTCCGGCATAGCAGTTAGGGTCACTAACCTAGTGGTTAGTCCACATATTTCCTGGCCTGACTGGCCTGTTGGTCTAGTGACCAACAGGCCAGTCAGGCCAGGAAATATTGTAAAAATAATTATGGTTCCCGCCAATTAACTTTTTTTTTCAGTAGGAAACTTGACATAACACCTGACTTATGTCGTTACTCATACTGCTCAGTTATCAAAACATTTTGAGCAAGCCTATTGCCATCAACCAATGTAATTAGGAGCAAGCCTATTGCCATCAACCAATGTAATTAGGAGCAAGCCTATTGCCATCAACTGATGTAATTGGGTCCAAGCCTATTGCCATCAACCAATGTATTAGGAGCAAGCCTATTGCCATCAACTGATGAAATTAGGGACAAGCCTATTGCCATCAACCGATGTAATTAGGAAAAGCCTATTGCCATCAACCAATCTTATTAGGAGCAAGCCTATTGCCATCAACCGATGTAATTAGGAGCAAGCCTATTGCCATCCACTGATTTAGGTAATTGAGAGCAAGCCTATTGCCATCCACTGATTTAGGTAATTGAGAGCAAGCCTATTGCCATCAATCAATGTAATTAAGATTAAGCCTATTCCCATCAAATGATGTAATTAGGAGCAAGCCTATTGCCATCAAACAACCTAATTAAGAGCAAGCCTATTGCCATCAAGCGATTTAGGTAATTGGGGGAAGCCTATTCCCATCAACTTTCCTTGTATTCGTAATGAAAAGCAGTAATCCCTTGTTCTTAGAATACTAACGAAACGAATTAAAGAGGTTATTCTATGAAGTTGAAGTTGTTCCTGTGGCTGTTGGGCCGATTACCTGTGCCGATTACTTTGGTCTTCGACGAAGATTTTACTTTATGCTCTAGAGCATAAAACGCGACTTTATGTCGCCTACGCACGACATAAAGACGAATTTTAGAGCGAGAGAAGTGAAAAAAAAATTTCATTACCAGCCTTTTCCCAGCTATGTTGGGGTCGGCTTCCAGTCTAACAAGATGCAGAATACCAGTATTTTACATGGAGCGACTGCTAATCTGACCGGAGGAAACTTGGTATGTAATGGCACCCATCCACGGATAAACCTAGGCAAAGGCGCCGTAACCTGAAAGTTGAGCCGAGTAGCTGTTATTATTTTTTAGCCACAAACCACAACAATTATTCATCATTCAACACAAATGTTAGTAAATGAGTGTATAAATAAAACCATTTTGTTGGATTCTCTACACTTGAATGAACGCCGAAACTTGACAATCAACACTGCAATCTAAAAAAACGAGTATCATGAGAAAACATAACAAAACAAGAAAAGGTGTTGCAAAAATTTCTCAAAAGCCTTAAATATAAACGGCAAACATTAACCAAATACAGTGCGCAAACCCAATTCGGGCACAACGTGATTGTTTTAGTTCCATTTCCCCATTATGAACTTATTAGGGACCCTGTTATAGCAAAAAGGTCTTGCATCCAAGCGGGCATTTGTTAAGATGTAAATTTATTCAGGAATACAAAGCTCGCTCAGAGTAACAAAAACTGTATGAGGGTAATGTCGGGGAGACATGACCTCTCTGGATTACCTACCGCGAATTTTGAAACACCCAACTAATTTCACGGCATTTGTCTTTTTTGTACATTCACGGCGCTTAGGATAAATTGGCTCACTTACTTTTGTCTTTTGATTTTAGTTTTTGTTACACCGAATTTATAATGGGTATTTGTAACGGCACCATCAAACATACGCCACCATATCAGTCCGACTTCAGGACCAGTCCTCCGAACCTATCCGTCAGCAGCGCGGTGTGAGACAGGGAGACGTCATATGGCACTTCCCTCTAGAGGGCGCGCACGCGATCATTTGCTCCGTATATATTTTTGTATAATTAAATCAAAGCGGCAGTATTTAACAGTGGAAGTGGTTAAACATTCTCATAAACTAACAAGGAATCGGTACAAGTGTGGGCAAAACCTAATTCGTGAAGTGAAAGACATAAACTTAACTTTTCTAAACAGTGCCTAAGCCGGTGTCTAGTTGGATCGAAATACTGCAACTAAAGTTTAAATCTACACAAAAACAGTGAAAACGTACTTTAAATAAATAAGACATTAATCTAACATCTATAGACCAGTGAATATTAATAAAATTATTACTAAAAGTGCATTTTTTCAAAAGGAAAAAACATGTGGCGTGTTACAACCATCTAAACAAAGAACTGACCTTTGATCCTTACGAATACTTACTGACGTTTGTCGCAGAGCTATAGTACCATTATTTCAAACGTCTTACTTAATTACCAGTTGGTCGAGTTAGAAATACATCGACTGTGACGCAGCGAGGCGGTGGTTCGAATCTGGGTTTCTACACCACTTTTTGTGAATCCTTAAATTGTTGATTCTGGTTTTCTAAGGATATAATAGTACCAAAATGGAACAACAGCGTAGTCCACCAAACTTTGTCGAATTAAATAGGACCCAATCGTTTTCGGATTCGGCATTAAATCTTCCTGACAATGTTGAAGGACAGGTAAATGTCGCGAGAAGGCATAAACGAAGACATGGTGACGAACATTTGGAATGTCTCGAGAACATCACGGCACAAATGAAGATGATGTTTACATCATTTCAAGATCAACAAAACCAGAAATTTGAACTTCTTAATCAGTCATTAATTTTTATCAAAGAATTGCACTCGGAATTAAAGAAGTCAGTTGAATATGTGACCGCAAAATATGATGAATCATTGTCGAAAATTGAGCACCTCCAACAAGAAAACAAAGCATCAAACAAACAAATTTCTTTCCTGGAACAAAAGTTGGAATATTATGAAAAATCCTCTAAAGCCTCAACCCTCGAGATACGCAATATTCCAAAGACTGAGCCGGAGACAAAGCAACAACTCATGGGTATGGTTATGGAATTGGGATCTGCGATTCAACTAAACGTAAATGTACACACAACGGAAATACGTGACATTTACAGAACAAAATCGAAAAGTGAGGCTGTTGTAGTTGACTTTACAACTGTTGCTAGAAAGACAGAAATTATTGGTTCGGTGATCAAATACAATAAATCACAGAAAGTAAAAAAAGGGCTGCCATTAAACACAAACGACATTAAGATTAAAGGAGCCCCCCGTAATATTTATGTATCTGATTCTCTGACAGTAAAGTCACAACAGCTATTCTACTTGTCCAGGCAACTTACTAAAAGAAGAGGTTTTCAGGGATGCTGGATTTCTTTCGGAAAAATATATATACGTAAGAATGAGGGTGACTCACCCATTTACATTAAAAATATCGAAGATTTAGACAATATTATATGACTGTTAGTATTTTCGGCTAAACTGTTTGTCATTATTAAAATATGTTCACGAACTTATATCAATACACTGCACACAAAACATACCACATCTTTTCTCCTATTCTCGAAAGTTAAAATTATTAATTACACAAATTTAAACAAACAACACACACACATACACAAATTCTTACATAGAATCATGTTTTGGTTCCGCGGAGATAAACAAATATTGGAAAGGTGCGCTGGCTATGTTCCCTGTGCACCAGTTTGGTTAAATCTACGCTCATGTTTACCAATGTGTACTAGTTCCGAGCTCTGTACAACATACTTGATGATCTTAATAATATTCAGAACTAAACATGGTATTAAACTTTATGTGTCTTTCTTAAATTGTCCTACGATATGTTTTTATGACAACATTCGCTGCAGTAAATAATTTATTAAATAATTTGGATCAATTTAATGCATCTGTGTCTTTAAGTTGTAACCCAGAGCACTGCTCCAAATACATACCAACAGCTACCAACTACCTAAAAATTTTACAGCAAAATATACGTAGTATCAATTGTAATTTCAATGAGCTATCAGTACTTCTGTCTAGAATTAGCTTTAAATGTGACGTTATAGTGTTGTCTGAGTGCTGGCTCCGTCAGGTATCTGATCTCCCTACTGTAGATGGATATAACTCTTATAAGACGAACCGAACGTTTAATCAAAATGATGGAGTGGTAGTCATGGTCAGTAACGAACATTATTACACAATAGAGGAACCACTACTATGTGAGTGCAACTGTTTGCTAATTAAATTTGGGACTAACATAGTTATTGTGGCAATTTACAGGTCACCGTCTTTTAGAAATTTGGATACCTTCCTGCAATCACTCCATAACATTCTTGAACAGTTGAAATCATTTCAAAATATAATAATTGTGGGTGATATTAATATAAATATATTGAATGCTGATTCTGATGTCACGTCATATCTAGATATTACCTCATTCCATGGTCTACTTCCTGCACATAACCTGCCTACAAGAGGAAATAGTTGCCTGGATCATGTTCTAGTTAAGAGTAAGTTGCAGTCCTATACGTTTAACCTCCACACCTCAATAACTGATCATGATGCTATTTTGTTTTGTCTCAAGCACAGGGGCTCAAAAAAACCCTTAAACAGTAGGGAAATCAGGAAGCTGAACTGGACCGGGATCATCACTGACTGCTCAAAGTTAGATTTTAGTCAAGTTTATGTTGAAAACGACTTGAACCTGGCAACCAATAGGTTTATCGAATTGTTGTCAAATCTAACAAATCAACATATGGTGATTGTTAAGATGCCTCGTAATAAAACTACCCTAAAACCCTGGATAACGCCAGGACTACTAAGATGCATTAAAAATAGGGACAATCTACATATTAAGGCTAAAAAAGAACCAGAAAATGAGATCTTGAGTAAAACATATAAACGATATAGGAACTATTGCAACAATCTCCTTAAAAATCTAAAACAAAATTATGAACAAAACCAACTGAATATGGCTAAGGGTAACTCTAAACTGTTATGGGACTCCATTAAAACTATAACAGGATCTAATAAAAATCATGAATCAGCTGAAGAGCTACTACATTCAGATCAAAGTCCTCAATCATCTATTAATAATGTTAATAGCTTCTTTTCTACAATTGGAAAGGTGCTAGCTCAACGCATACCCTCGAATATTCCACCCTTCAATAAACCCGCTGTATTCAAGGACACCTCCCCTAGCAACTCATTTGTCCTACTCAAAGTGGATATTAAGGAAGTTAAAACTGTAATCTTAAATCTAAAGAGTGAATGCTCACCTGGGTGGGACACAATCTCATCTAAGCTACTGCAAAGTGTTGTAGATTTGGTGGCACCTGTTATCACTGATCTCATAAATCGTTGCTTTGATGCGGGTGTATTTCCTAGAGCGCTAAAACAATCAATCGTTATCCCCATATATAAGGCAGGGGATACAGACTGTGTCAATAATTATAGGCCCATCTCTATCCTTTCTTCACTATCAAAAGTGTTTGAGCGTACTATCAATCATAGACTAATAAAATTCTTAGAGTCTAATAAAATGCTTGCTGAAACACAATATGGTTTTCGAGCACGAAAATCCACTGATGAGGCTGTTCACAAATTTTCTGATTTCGTGGTAAAGAACATGGATAAAAACAAAAAATGCTTAACCATCTTTCTTGACCTTGCCAAAGCATTTGACACAGTCTCTATCCCCACCCTAATGTCTAAATTAACTAATATGGGAATAAGGGGAAATGAATTGAAATTAATAACAAGCTATTTATCGGATCGTACTCAGCGTGTAAGAATTGGAAACCATTTGAGTGACGAACTTCCTATCGAGTACGGAGTTCCCCAGGGAAGTATTCTTGGCCCCACTTTGTTCCTGTGTTACATAAACGAGCTATGTCAACTTAATCTTGTAAACTGCAAAATAATATCTTACGCAGATGACACAACTCTCACTTTCACGGGAAATTCTTGGGAGGAAGTATATTCCTTCGCTCAATCAGGACTAAACACAGTCTGCCACTGGCTTGCTGCAAACTCACTCACACTTAATGCAGATAAAACAAAATATATCCCTTTTGCAATCAGGGGCGTAGAAACCTTTTTTCAAGACAAACCTCCCTTATATGTTCATCGGTGTTCATTCTCTCCTTTAAATCAATGCGCTTGCTCAACTATACAGTCGACTCAAAGTATTCGCTATTTGGGTGTAACTATTGATAGAAGATTGTCCTTTGATGAACACATTCACAACTTATGTAAAAGGGTACGGAAACTAACCTATATTTTTAAACAGCTTAGACACGTGGCAAATGGTGAAACAGTTAAAATGGTATATTTAGCACTTGTCCAATCCATATTGTCATATTGTGTTACAACTTGGGGAGGTGCCGGGAAAACGAAAATGTTGGAAATAGAGAGAGCCCAAAGGTTGATTTTGAAGGTTGGCCTCTCAAAACCACGACTCTTCCCGACAGCCGCACTGTATCAGGAAGCCAAGGTCCTAACGGTAAGACAAATTTACATCCTTTTAACTATACTGAGGCAGCATTCAAACCAAACCTCTTTTGACCCTTATAAATTAACAACGAGGAGGCACTATGCAATATGTAGCACCTTTCAATCCAAAACAGGTTTTGCCCAAAAATTTCATACTTTTCGAGGACCTGAACTCTACAATAAATTAAATAAAGAATTAGGTATTTTTAAATTCAATAAATCTAAATGTAAACTGGTTTTGACAAACTGGCTTCTAAAATTGACCTACACAGAAACAGAAGAGCTACTAGTTATAAAAACGTAATAAGAATTAAATAATGCATCCTTTCCTATACCATATTTCTTCAACCACTCATCTAGCTAAGTATGAACCATAACATACCCTATAAACCTTTCTACACTACACTACACATGCACACACACATTTACACACGTACACACACACACACATATTCACACGCACACACACTCACACATTATATACTTATACACACATTATACACGCTCTTTAAGTTATTAATGTTGTTCTTTCTTTGTTTTCAACATATATTTACTACAGTTGCTATTTATTATATATAAAAAAAAAAAGTATATTCATTTTTGTAACACTAAAATGTAATTTTACATAAATTTAAATTAATAGGTATTATAATTTTCATTAATTTTATGTACTTATTATAGATGTAACTTCCATTTTGTAATTAAAATGCAATTTTACTCATATTTTAATGAACTGTTTCTTTTTATTATGAAACAATTTTAATTATACAGATTTTTTTTTTTTTTTTTTCATATAATTTTATGTATGTACATATCTAAAAAAGTGACTTCCATTTTTGTAATTTAAAATTAAATTTTATACAAATAATATTTTAATGAACTGTTTTCTTTTTTTATTAATAAATTGTAATTATATAGATTTTATTTCATATTAATTTTATGTATTTAGTAAAAATGTAACTTCTATTTTTGTAATTTAAAATGTAATTTTACACATACTTAAATGAACTGTTTTCTTTTATTTTTATTGATAAATTTGAATTACATAGATTTTATTTCAAGTCAATTATATATATTTAATAAAAATGTAACTTCCATTTTTGTAATTTAAAATGTAATTTTACTCATATTTTAATGAACTGTTTTCTTTTATTATTAATCAATTTAATTATACAGATTTTATCTCATATGTAAAATATCATCTGCCTGTAGGGGGGAGTCCCTGGTGTCCTGAAATACAAGTCACGGCTTAGTTTAGGCACCAGTCTCCCACAAATACACATTGTAACTCTTATTATTCATTTTTTTCCATTTCTAAGTTTTTAGTTTTAAGTTGTGTTTGTGGAAGAAAATAAACATTTTTATTATTATTATTATTTTATTATATCTCCGAAACTGTTCACCGCTGCACTGGAGGATGTTTTCAAGTTTCTGGATTAGGGAGGACTTGGCATCAACGTTAATGGCGAGTACATCACTCAATTTATTGAGAAATACAAAGCTCGCTCAGTATAACAAAAACTGTATGAGGCATGACCTCCTTGGATTACCTACCGCGAATTTTGAAACACCCAACTAATTTCACGGCATTTGTCTTTTTTGTGCATTCACGGTTAGGGGAGGTTAGGACAAATTGGCTCACTTACTTTTGTCTTTTGATTTTAGTTTTTGTAACACCGAATTAATAATGGGTATTTGTAACGCGGTTCTTCTCCTTGTTAATTTCGTAGCGGAAAAAATGCAAATCCCGTTTTTGTTGTGAAAGGAAGCTGAAATGCGTTTAGGGGTAACAAAGTGATGGAGGCAAGGGTAAATTAAATTCGCAGCGGGTTGATAAATGGGTCACCTTACAATCGACTTCATTTGAGCTTGTTTATAAAGTTATCTGAGGGTTTACAAATTCTAAATTGTAATATTGTGTTGTAAATTGTCGCCTTCGTTAAATAAAACAACCAATATACACTATTTTTTCAAACATTTTTTTGATTAAGTGGTTAAGTTTAGTTATGTTTTCCCTATTGAGATAGCATAACATAACGCCTCTATTCCCCTGAGGGTTAGGCAGAGGAGTACCTAATAGTACAACAACATTTCGCCAGTTATGTTTACATCTCGTTTAATAGGGGGCGCGCCTATTGTCATCAACAGGCACAAATTCAGACACCGTCGTTTCTACTGAGAAATTAAACTCAATATCACCTTGCTCGATCCGGGAAACCTCATGGTCAGCAGCCGCGCTTGCGAGACCACAAGACCAACGAGACAGTTTTCTCTATTTGTAACCTTACTAAATTCTCCCAAACAAGAAAAAACAATCCCTTGTATAATCCATCTAGTCCAACAATCAAATTGACATCGGTCAAGTAAGAAGATCAAAGCGAAACGGCAACAACTAAGCATTCGCTTAATGCCGACCGCGCGCCCAAACTTATGTTCAAATATTTGTTTATGGTTACAAATCAATGGCCGTTTCCCGCTCACTATTGTTTCATCCCAAGTAACGTAAAGCTTAAAATATTTGCGGACGCCCGAAGCGCGGTCTGCGAATGACAGCATAATAATAACCTCTCTTCTTCTTCACTATTTCCTAATCGGTATTGATCCACTGAACTTAGTTTTTATACGGAACGAACAAACTAGGAAAAACGGAACTCTTTACCTGGGACAAAGGAAATTTATATTGATGAGACTGTATACTAAAACCTTGTTTAAGTCCAAATCAATCAATCAAGTCATACTGTTATACCCAGCAAGGCCCAAAAACGTACCAACAAATTTGTTCAAAAACCTTTTAAACAATGGTCCACAGCTTGAACTCTGTAACTCCCTTTGTTTATTATCTAAATGTTCTACCAATATGTGAGGGGCTGTAGATTAGGGTGCGCGGAACTTTCGATTTACGCAGTTAAGCTATAGTTTGTCCAACGGCCGGGAATTTAGTTGAATAGTCAATCGATTTACGACATCCGATCTTGGCGCCCCAAATATATTTTAGACATTCTTTCCCGACTAATGCTGGAGTGAACGGAATACCAGACGATTTTAAGTGCTTGGAAATGTATACTGGTAAAGTGAGTCTATACAAATTTGGGTCTCGTACAACTATGGAATAGTAATGTAAAAAGTAAAGGATCACGCTCAAGGAGTTCGTGCACATAAAAATACATTACCTACGCACTCCAAACAAAAAGCTTTTTAGCCGTAAAAGGCGAATTACGAAGAGCTTACTTTGCTCATTATCTAAATATTCATATAATGTTCGGTGAACTATACAGCGTGTTCTAAAACGAGCGAACCCCTTGGCGTTCCATCTTGGTGTTTCCATTTGCAATGTTTTGTCTTTTGTTTCTTGTGAGAACTACATCCGCTTTGTCTAAACCGGGCCGTTTGTGGAACATGCAAATATTTACCTAGCCGAGGTTTCTACTTTGACGTTCCTACATAATTTTCTGACATCGCAACCCTAATAGCGTGGTTGGTTTTGCCGAGTTTACTTGCAAAAATATTCTGAATTTCGGAGTAGTTAAACAAATTAGTGTCTGTCTACATTTCCGCTTTATTAGATTACAGTATTAATGTATTTGGAATGTTCGCTTTAATATCTCTTCGGGGAGTGGGATTGGATGTTTGCTGATACATGATATCAGTAAAGTTGGGAACTTAGTAAATTATTCATTCCCGACGGTCCTGCATGTGAGTTATGTCCACCTGACGCATTGGAATTTTCCAATCTCACTTTATAGATGCTGGGGCGATCTAGAACATGAGAATATGTTGGAACATGTAGTTTTACGATCCATCTCTTATGGAAGGAACACTTAGAGATTATGTGGGATGATGAGGTCTCCATTATCGCGCTTATGTAGAACTACAAAGTTGTGTTTAGCAGTTTTAGAGGAAACATTAAGTTGTTTAATGGAAATGACTTTAGATGTGGTTTCTACTATGTATATTTTGCAGCAAAATCTCTAAAAAGATAGATTTCTGAAATTTTTGCTGAATATTACGTCGTGTCTACAATGTTTCAGACAAATAATAATTTAAGAAGCAAATAGTTATTAACTGAGCTAAGTGATTTACTAAAACAATAAAACCATATTTAATAGATTATCTAGATCGTGTTTATGATTTAGATGAGTTTAGGCTGACTAACAAAGTTGAAGCGTCGATCATAAACAATATATATAAAAAGTGTACAGTCAACATTTTGTAATGCTTTATGTGATTTTGATATAGATATACTTATGTGGAAAATAAACGCAGGTAAAAAAATACTATTTAGTAGGTACACAGTAACAGTATTAAACGTAGAAAATATATAACTCAAACATTCGCAATTGCAGTCTTCTGGGTCTAATCCTTATTGTATAATTCCCTTTCAGTATAATATTGAAGTCCAACTTACAATCAAAAGTAACGAACGTTAGTTCATTCATAAAACGGTCATATTAAAACAAAAAAAAACTTTTATTCTCACTCCACTAATAAAAGTCGTATATCATTCAACTCCAAATACAATACCCTTGCGAAGGGTATTGTAACGTGGTGATTTTCAATAGACCACAATTTGAATTTTCGCGCCTTAGCGCAATTACAACTCAGTTCAATGTCAGATCTGTGGGTCCGCCCCTTTCACCCTATTGGTTAAAATTTTACAATCACATGTTTACACACAACACACACACAACTCGGAGTCAATTTCTCAGCTATAAGATATCGAACAAACTAAAATAAATGGGGAATAGTTGGAACCTCTCAGGGAGATGAAATTCCGGGTCATCTCGGCCTCTCACCCGATATGATCAAATATCGGCGTTTGCTTATACGACAACGTACACTGGCATACCTAAGACCCTTTAAGATGTATACAGGGTGTAATAATAGCCTTCTGCAGATTATTGGGGTGAATTCAGTATATCATACTAAGATGAACGGTACATGAAATTATTTCAGGATCGATACAGGAATCAAATATTTTTTTTTTATTTTTATTTATGTAAATTATCGTAACGGTGGCAAAACGCACATAGAGAACGGCAAGCGTGACGATGAGTTCGATTAACTCTGTAGTGAGACTGGAAGTGAATATGTAGTAGATTTCACGCGTCATTGGAGTATTATTACAACATTTTTGTTGTTTTTTGAGCTGCTTTGTATTTAGATAAACTACTTAGTCTAAATTATGTAATTTTACATTAAAATAAAAGAATGATATCTGAAAATAGGGTAGTTGACAAAAAAAACTAATTGGTCCGTTAGATAGATTTCCAAAAAATATTGAACACGTATTTTTTCACGTAAACAAAAAATGAAGACGATACAGTGCTTCGAAAGTCGTGAAACGTCACAGGTAGGTCCATTTTTACCAGACTATGACGTCAAAAGCCCCCTCTCCATGGTCTTTGACAAGATTTATTATCGTCAATTTTTATTAAATTGATAAAACACAAAACACGTATCCAATATTTTTCGATAATCTAACTGACGGACTAAACAGAATCATATTTTTTTTAGTCAGTCAACTACCCTATTATACAGCATAAGAAGGTGAATGCACCCTGTCAGTTTGTGGACGACTGTCCCTTACACCCTGTATATAACCCATCGTTCTTAAAATAGAAAGGACCTTTTGAGATATTTCCATATTTTCTATAACAGGGCAAGAAAAACAAAAAGTACGGATAGGAAGGTTGTTTGACGATTGACCTTCGATAAATGGAAGTCGATTTAAGGAAATGTGCTATATAATATTGTGATAACGGTTGCTGATTGGGTCGATCTTTAGGTTAAGCCGCGCTTGCCTAGGTTGGTCTGTGGATGGGTGACCAACCATTACGTAGGTACCGAGTTTCCTCCGTATCTAGAAAAGCACGTTAAGCTGTCTTATCAAAGGACATCGTATAACCAAGTATAAAACTGGGTTGTGGAGGTCAGATAGGCAGTCGCTTCATGTACATAATATACTGATATTCAGCTGCATTCAGTAAGACTGGAAGCCGACCCCAACATAGTTGGGAAAAGGCTAGGCAGATGATGATGATGATCACTGATTAGGTGACAACATAATTATCATTACTTAAGTAGACCGCAATAATTAAACTCGGTGGAGTTGTGTTGTATTCCTGTTTATCTAGGTAGCATGTTGATTATCAGGTTCAATGTCTTACCTTTACAATTAAGGCGCAGATGAACGACTTTTAATGATTTTATATTGAACATCACGTCTAAACTTCTAGTCTTATTTCTTTGAAAAAAATATATGTTATACTAGACAATTTTATTCATAATTTGATATGTGAAAATGTGAAATTATATTTTAATAACATAGTGTAATTAATTTGTAAAGTATTGACTAACGTGGACAAAAAAACGATAATCACGCAAAAACTATGGGGCGTATTTACATGAAACTTTAATCATATAAAAGACAATTTAATGACCCATATTTTAGTATACGGCTTTTATTTGTATTGTGTTTGATAAATCAAGGCGGGTTGTTTTTTCGAATAATCTTGGTGCGCGTTGAAGCGGGGCTCTGGCGGGCGACGGGCGGCAGTGTATCGCTGACTCCCTCAGCTCCTCTATCGGCCTATATCGCTGTCTCCTCCCACTCGCTCAAGGGCGCGGGCAGTTAATGTCGCCTTAATTAGTAGTTGCATGAATAAGTAAAGGATAGTCATATTAGATATTTAAGGATGTTACGGACCATGGACCACCACCACATTCGTATTTTTTTTAGAGAGATTTGATATTTATATAGTTTTTGAGATATGCTATTTTTCCGGTAAACTGCAGCAGTAACTTTGTCTTTCGTTGACATCATCATCATCATCATCATCAGCCTATAATGTTCCCACTGCAGGGACTCAGGCCTCCTCTCTATAGGAGAGGGATGGGCTATAATCTACCACGCGGGCCCAGCGCGGATTGGTAGATGTCACATGTCTTCGAATTTTTTGGTTCTAAGACATGCCGGTTTCCTCACGATGTTTTCCTTCACCGTTTTGAGAGCAGTGGTGATGACATACTATGAGCAAACAAATTTAGTTTTGCTGTTGAGTGTGAATTAACATAGGTATGAATGAGCAATAAAAATATTCTTATTGTTTGTTTGATGTTGCGGTACCCTCCGTGTGCGAGAACAACTCGCACTTGACCAGTCGTTTATCAACGATGCGCATTCATACGTTAAGTGATAGTTTCAACGTTTCTTCAAGAAACACTTTTCCTACATTTCTGAATAGTCCTAAACTAATAAAAAAAGTAAAGACGGATGACGCCCGTCGGGGCTGCGGGATGTTCACAGGATACCGCGGCCTCGACATAAAGGGTTGAGAATGAACATGGGTGGTTTTTAGTCAGTAGAAGTCTGACACTCCCTTTCACTCTGCCCAAGAGCAGGAGGAGTTATTTGATGATTTCCCACAACCGAAAATAAAATTAAAAATTAAAAAAAAACATACCGATCGAATTGAGAACCTCCTCCTTTTTGGGAAGTCGGTTAAAAAAGACGGATGGTAATAATTCTTTATTATAGGCTGAAAAGTATATTTAAACTTTTAACCACGAGTCTATCAAAGGAAGTCTTCAAGTTTCTTTAACAACGGAAGCTGCAAAGGAAATACATTAACTGAGTACAAGCGATATCTTTTGTCGTCTGTTTAAGATGATTTATTCCCTGTACTGTCTTTATCTTTTATTTTAAGATAAGATTGGTGAAGGAAATTCGTGATGCTGTCTTTTGTTACTCTGCGACTGCATAAATCTTTAGATCTGCAGGATATGCGCCACCTCTTATCCTGTTCATTCAGCACAACCACTTGCAATTTTCGAGATATATTCGAAGCAAATGATACAGCTGTGCAGGTGTCTACATACCGGGCTAATACAATTGGAGTTCATCGACACGTAAATAAAATTAAGTAGATAAAACAGGCCAGCACTGGTTACCAAACTTATATTTTAATTACGTCTAATGAAAGTGTACCTAACCTAATTTACGCACGGCAAGCACTCAAGCTAAACAAAACCAGTTTATGCGATTCTCTATTTGTATTGAAAATCTATACAAACATAGGCCATGTTATACTAGGAAATTTTGTAGCTAATAATGTGTCATCGTGTGTACAACTCGGTGTAACTGTTTTTTTTTTAATATTTTACAATATACTTCTGGACAAATCAATGATAATGTATCAGTATATATCAAAATATACAATGTAGGTACGTTGTATATGTAATAAATGCATATATAACAACAATTAACAAGTACAACATTGCACGAGCATAATAAATAAATCATTAGTGTTATCCAATATAATTTTAGAGTGTAATGTTACTTCTAACACAAATTATTCATAATAAACCGCACTGCCGGCTAACAGGATTTACACAAATTATTTAATATTTTACAATATTATTTAACCACAAAAACGAGCACAATCTCTTTATCTCACCGCAACAGAATTAGTTAGTTTATATCAACAAAGTAAATTGGACTGACCACTAGACTATGTTTTTCAGGTTGTGTTAACATAACATAATACCACGCCTATAATCCCCGAAGGGTTAGGCAGCGGTTTACCTATAGTACACCCATATTTTGCCAGTTGTGTTGAAGTCATATGTAATAGGGGGCAAGCCTATTGCCATCAACCGGGCACAAATTCAGACTCCGTGGCTGCTACTGAGAAATTCTTAGTGGAAAAACCCAATAACACTTTGCCCGACCTGTGAATCGAACCCAGGACCTCGTGCTCAGCAGTCACGCTTGCGACCACGATATTGTTCGTTTAGTGTTCACTATTTTGACCATTTTCCTATCAATCCTAACTAAACCTAACTAATATTATAAATGCGAAAGTAACTCTGTCTGTCTGTCTGTCTTTTTGTCTGTCTGTCTTTGCTTCACGCCTAAACTACTGAACCGATTTGTGTGAAATTTGGTACAGACATAGTTTGGAACTTGAGAAAGGACATAGGATAGTTTTTATTACAAAAAATAAAACCATCTATTGGGTGCGCGTTCACCTTTGGTGCGAAAAAAGGGTTGAAAGGGAGGGATGAAGAGATTACTTTTGGTCGCGATAACCGACATCGGTCGCGGTAACCGACATTCACGCGGACGAAGCCGCGGGCATCAGCTAGTTTATTTATAAACAATAAAACATTGTTATTATTTAACACTTGTAACGAGATATTTACTAAGCACAAAAATCGGATCATTAATTTAGAAGATAGGTGGGAACATTACTTTGCACAAACACACAAACAAACATCTCTCACCCTAAACGCATATACCTGCTCCGTTCCGTCGTGGGTAAAAATCAACCAAACCACCACCATTGTCAGTGAACATGTCAGTTTAAAAATAAATAACAACAACCCATTTGCCTCATTTAAAATTACACCACACTTCGTACACAACGTACTATCCGGAAACAAAAAAGCCCCCTCACTAAAAGGTGTCATCATACCACAGACAAAGTGCGAGCGACGCAAAGAGTTCCGTGCCCTATCAACACGGTTCTTTTTGTGCTCTATGATTGATGACCTACCGTCTTCCTGCCAGTGACGTCACGTCGTCTCGTATGACGGTATTGACGCGAGATTCCTTCGAGCCTCTGTTTCGTTTCGGTTTCACAGAAAATGATCTGCGGTGTCATTGTTTGGGGGAAAGTCTTGGTTTTTGTTTTGTTTTATGGAAATTGTTGATGTTTAGAGATTAGTTTCCGTAAAAGGTTGGAATTGATTTTAGATTCTAGTGTTTTGGTTATTGGGCGGTTTTTCAATGGCACAGTGACGTCACGTCGTCTCGGATGACGGTATTGACGCGAGATTCCTTCGAGTCTCTGTTTCGGTTCGGTTTCCCAGAAAATGATCTGCGCTGTCATTGTTTGGGAGGAAAGTCATTGTATTTGTTTTGTTTTGTTTTATGGAGATCGTCGATGTTTAGGGTTCAGTTTCCCTAAAAGGTTGGAAGTGATTTTGGGTTCCAGTGTTTTGGTCATTGGATGGTTTTTCAATGGTCACAGTGACGTCACGTCGCGCGTCGTCTCGGATGACGGTATTGACGCGAGATTCCTTCGAGCCTCTGTTTTGGTTCGGTTTCACAGAAAATTATGAAAGTTTTATGTTCTGAGTTAGAAAAATCATCCTATAATTTTCTTAAATAAAAGCAAATTTAATATTAATATGGAGCATAAAATTAAATATTGAAATGTACGTACAGCATTTAGAAATTCCACTTGGTTTAATATTAAACACGTCTGTTTCTAAGCTCAGCTGAAAACATGCCATTGTTTCTTATTATATGAATAAACTTCTACTTTAGTTCAAGTACAGGACAAACTCATAGAACCAAAAACCAAAAAGAATTTATATGAACCCGTTATTGACCCATTGTTGACCAAAGCACTCCCTTGATCTTCGCACCCCTCTTCATTATTGGCTTCCCCTTTTATTAAGATACGTTTCCAACAATACATTCTACTATTTGAGTGTCAGTGAAGTTGTTATAACATAACATCATGATTTTAATCCCCGAAGGGTTAGGCAGAGCTGTACCAAATTTTTCACCCCAATTTCGTCAGTGTATGTTTAGCCATATGTGATAGGGGGCGAGCCTATTATCATCCACCGGGCACAACTCCAGACTCCACTACTAAAAAAACATAATGGAAAACCCCAAACACTTTTTGCCCAACCCAGGAATCAAACCCAGGATTTCATATAAGCCGCACTAGCGACCATTTGATTGGTCCCATGGTCGCAAGTGCGACTATTGGACGCGCGAGGCAGTTGTTATAGACAACATAAATTTCCTGTAAAAGTTTCTTACAATATTAGAAAATGTTCAGACATCAACACATTTCAGTAATGTGACATGAAATGATAACTTTCATTCATTCATTACAACTCTGGCACTAGATAAAAATATTCTCAATATTCACGCGAGAAACATCGACAGACGCAATGTTACTTGTATACTTCCACTGACTTTATCCACCAAACCTACTGTACATAGAAATACTTCCACTCCAATATATTCACGCCCTCCCAATGAGATTACTCACAAGTTCACTCAAATCCATCACATCAGATCTCCGTAAAGGAGTGAACGCAAATTAAGCCTGTATATATACACCTATAAGTATTCCTTCTTACATAGCCTAGAAGCACGTGTATTATATACCAAAACAAAAATTCCTTTCACGTTACCAAGAAGGCATATAATAAAAACTTAGTATATACTGTACGCACTCATATTTTCGCTGTATTACGTACTTTAACAGTAACAAAGAAAGTGAAGTATTATTGAAGCAAAAAGCTCTTTAAATCTTCTATGAAAGCTGAAACAGTATTCTTGGCATGAAATCTGACGTCAACCAAACGTAACCCCACATTGTACCGTAGATATGATTTATAATGCTTTTATATACAGAACCCGTTCGATGTCACCAACCTTTCAGTTTGATCGATGTCTTTGTCTTTCTCCTCCGTTATCTTAGTTGAGACAATACAACCGCCCTCTACGCCGAACTTCCACTATCCTTTGTTGAAATAAAAGCATCGCTTAATTGATTTCTTCATTCGTTTCTTCGCTTTCGAATTTTCCCGACAAGTGAAAACTGTTAACTTTTCTATAACAATGGAGATCTGACGTTTTGGCAGGCCGGGAGCGCGGACGTGCCAAACTACCGATGTGCTTTGTGTAGCGCAAAATAGACCACACGAGCCCGGCCTGCCGAATCGGGCTTGCAAATGAAATCACACGGAAAATCCCAAAGGTTTTCCTATTTTCTTCTTTAACGTTTATAGGGCACATTTTACGAGGTTAGGATTATGATTTATAACCGTTAGAAAATAGAACATAAAACCGTATTTGAATATTAATCATAATGTATACAGTATACCACACATCATTACGATCCTTCATTCATTAATACATATTGGTTTTCATGACACGATAATAGACTTTATTAGGCTATAAATACAGGCCGTTTGTAAACTCTAACACTCGCAAATGGAATAGCCGAATTGAAATTAAAACCACATGGCGTATTCTCATAACAATTTCACGCAGTATGAACACTGGCCCGCCAGATTATCTCTGCCAAATCTGACAAAGCACATAAATTGTGCAAATTCAACAGAGCATAAACAATGCATCCGCGTTTAAACGACAAAACACAAATAAAATGCTGTAGTAGGTGGGCATTGCGCAAAAACTTTTCCTATTAACGACCTATATACGACGAGCAAGTAGTGCATAATGCGTGTGTTATATCTCCACTTAATGTTTATAGCCGACATTGATGTAGAATTTATTATAAGTTATGAGCCATAAAACCTTGAATTTAAGTTTTCAATACACTCTTATTTATAGACTCTTGTTCCGGAATACGCTAGCTATCGATTGTTCCTGTAAGGCGCTCTAGTAGTTCCGAATGCCGTAGTTCCGAATACCGTAGTTCTGAGTGGCCGAATTGTATGAAAATCTATGTATCCATAACTCTATGGATACATACATTTTCATACAATTCGGCCATTTCCTGGAGTACCGAAGGACGAATATCATGTTCCGTTAATCCCATCTCGACGCAGTGCTGTAATCGAAGCCAACTCGCTATAAATGCGTACCGGAGGCGTAGTGAAACAAGAACGGGGGACTTGGCAAGAGCGCGTCCCCCATCTATGCTAGAAAAACTTTTTCTATCAGCGACACGGAAAATTTATTGCGACAATTTTACTAGCACAGCATTATATCGTGACCGCTGCGTCTGCCGTCTACATAGGGGTTATTTTACTCATGCAAATTCGCCATATTGTTTGTTTTGAATAACATCCGCTGGATTTTGTGGTCGTGGTTCGAACGCCGCGGGAAGGTCAATGATCGCTCGTTATATCGTCAAAGCGAGTATACGCTATTATGTGTTAATCACGCGGATTATACACATTTTCGGATATTCTATTACGTGTAATGGGAACTCTGTTACACTGGTGTGTCGTGTACCTAAACAGGGGCTTTTACTTCAGTTAAGGCAACTCAGGAAACAGTGAGACGTGAATTCTACAGATTTTATTTTTAAACGAAAACAATGAGCCCCAGCTGTGCACATAATTAGATTAGAGGAATTCTGCAGTATGCACGCTGAGACGTAAAAGGTACTTGTTTTTCATTAAAGTTCGCTAAAGGCGTTGCCAACAACAGAAAGCGCAAGATATTTTTCTTTTCATTCTATTTCTGCAGACTTTATACCGGCGGCGAATGCTTTGACGAGATATTTCCACATTCGTTAACCATAAATGTAATAAAGGTACAAGCGAGTATTTGAGCGTATCAAAAGACGTCTAAATGAATTACGAGTGACGAATTCATATACTTTGATTGTGGCTTGAGTACGTACTCCGACTACTGTAGAGTACTTCACCCTCCGCTTTTGTTTGGGCTTTCATAAATTACAATTTACTCTACACACCTTAGTTACTTGAGATGTCGCGACAATTTAATGTACATTATACAGGGTTTGGGTGTTATGACGGGACCCTTTGGCGCACAGGGTCACATATGAAGCACACCCTTCGCAGTTCGTAGTTCACTAATTCGTCCGCGGGCCCGAGTGAAATGTACCACTGTTAAAGGTCCCTATTAGATTTTATATAGCTATCATCGTCGCCATTACGTAACTCCTTCGAGGGAGGCCTCTCACCTTCATTAAGGTTAGTGTTGCGCTCGTGCCCTTTACTCATTATTCGTAAGTATGGCATTACGAGGGAAAAATGCTCGACAGTTAAGTCGATTGCTGTTTTCCATATAAATAGTTTGTAATTACACACCCACCTTATTTGGAGCTATTCATGTTCATGCATATTTCGTTTCATTACGAAACAATCGATTGGAAGCCGGGCTACGGGTCTACGGTATAATAAAAGTGTATGGGGAAATACTGAAGCATATTATACGTCTTGATACTGTTATTACGTAACTAGCTTTGACCCTCCGCTCCGCCCACGTGGAAGTAGGGGCGTACTTACGTCAACTTGTTACCCTATTTTTCAAATTGTTGACGTCTTATGAATGGAACATTCTGGAGTCAAAATGCTTAGTAATGCGAGTTTTCAGTCGCTTTTATTGGGCTCTATAGAAATTTGAAGTTGTGTATGAATTACGTCATTTTTTATACGTTTTTGCTTTTGTCAACGTTTTTCTATTATGTTTATTCAGTTAGCTTTATAGGCTCTATTCAGCTTATGAGTACGCGAATTTAATACGTAAAGATCCTAATATTATCACCAAATTAGTTCTCTAAGCACGTTGCAATAGAAAGGAAACGGGTTATTACGGTATCCCACTTCATAAGAAGTCGCAGTTCTCGCTAATCAATTCTTAAATCATGCAGTTAATTAGATAATTGTATACGTCCATTTTTTTAGGGTGACTGGTATTATATTAGTGATCGATACTTAAACAAGTGATTGTACTCATGATAACATAACAATATAACAAACAACTTTTACAAATAAACATTTTTTTAAGCCCATTTGTCACCAATTTACCATTTGTATTTGTTTTTATCCTTAAGAAACTACTACTACAGTAACAAAAAAAAAATACAGAAAACAAAACCCATGAAAGTAAGCGGTAGACGTAATCACTTTCATACTTTGAATTCAACCCTTAAAATATTAATGACGAAAACCAACTATAGACCTTAGCAGCAATTGGGTTCTCCGAAAATTATTTATAGGTTAGGTTCATTATTCACACAAGACTTTTAATTGCTGAAGCAATTATTTCTAGCTTCTGTAAAACTAAGTCTAGTATGGCTCGATTTCCATACATTTTTAATTAGTAAGAAGTATTGGTGTCTATTACAATAAGGCTTTTCTAGTTAAGTTCATAATTAAATACGAAATAGGACCTTATTCCTAATCGTATAGATAGCAATCTAAATTACGTTGGCCCAGAATTCGACTACGGGTTTGACACCTTAGTAAAGTCCATCAGTTCCTCTTTTTCTTGTACTTCTTAACGTGTTGATGGCAATCTTAATTATCCCGGGCCAAGAACTGAGCCACTACTTTGGCGCCTTCCGTAGCGTTCATCAGTTCCCATAATTGACAAACAACAAGACACGCAGCTGACGCAGCTCTAAGTCAGTCAGTAAATAAAGTTATGTTTTACCACCAATTACAAAGACGGAAAAGTTAATAAAAGCTTGTTTGAAAAAGGTTTATTTTCTATTAATTTATTTTGTTTCATATTTTTCTCACCGAACCTTTGATGTTATCATGGAAGTGCAAAAAATAACTAGTCCGCCATATTGGATTAAGAATGCCATCCGACCTAAACGAGTTTCCAAAATTTGAGCTCAATCTAAATGGTTTGACCAAAACCAACAAATATTGTAAGCTAAAAATATATTGGATAGACAGATGCTAACAAAAACCCAAGGCGCAATTAGAAGTAAATATGATTCATCGAATATTATTATTAGAAAGAGTCCTTGTATCACTGAACTGTCTAACTAAACAAAGAAGGCACACCTTGCTTACATTTTCAAACAAATCCAACGCGTGAAACTATCAGAAAAACCAAAAAAAAATAACAAAACAATACACACACATTCAAGCATGATTACCACAAATATCTGTAAATATTTCCTTCCCTTTTCCCTCTTATTGACAAGAAAACAAGAAAACCTTTAATGTACGCCAAATTCCCTGCATGGCGTTCCCATACCTATTGATATTTCCACTAAAGGACAATTTCCCGTGCGGATTTTTCGTAAATCACTAAAATAACACTCGACCAACAAAACGGAGTAACTAACGGAAACGACTCTTCAGTTGCGAGAGGAAATTACTTAAACCCCGAGGATTCGGCAAACAATCTCTTTTTGCTCCGAATGCGTTCGTGGCTGATTCGAGGAATGTCAACATCACTAGTTTAGTTTCCTACTGGATTTTACTCGGCTTGAGAGGCGAGGAAGAGGGAGTTTATCATATGGAGAATTATGTGCTCGTAATAGGTGGGGAATAGGCGAGGTTGTTTTCCGACAAATTAAGATAAAGTTCGACTGCCTCGTTGGGTTAGTGGTCGTAATTGTGGCTGCTGATGAGGACCTGGGTTCGATTATCGGGTCGGGCAAAGTGTTATTGGGTTTTTCCATCAGGAATTTCTCTGTAGCGGCTACAGAGTTTGAATTTGTGCCTGGTTTATGGCTATGTTAAAATAAACTCTAAGAATATTTTTACTGCGGATAATATCTCGAAAGTCTAATTTGATGTTTATCTTATTATCAGAATAAAATACTGGTAAATATCAATAACAGCAGAAATTTAAATTGTTATTGTCATTATCTACTTACTCGGGGTCGAAGTAAACAATGGTTCAATAAAATGTTCTATGTACCTACAGCATGAGCAATAATATGTATACAATTGGCAAAGTTCATACACGAATGTCTCGTAAATAAACGATTTCAACTTTGAGATATGACCTACTTTATGATAATATGGGTTTCAAAATATTAGTTTCGTTTTATAACATGGAAATGAAATAAATGCAGTAAGCGAAAATTGCTTCTAAACGTAACTAGGTGTATACATATTGGGACTACTGTACAGTACAGTATTCATACGGAAAATGATTCACAAGTTTGTGTGCTACACAGCCTTTTTTTCTTTTTTGGAGGTTGGGAAATCATCAAATGATTCCCCCCACTCCGGGCAAAGGCAGTAGCAGGGACTGTCAGACTTCTACTGACTAAAAATACCCATGTTCCTTCTTAGCCCTTTGTGTCGAGGCCGCGGTATATCTTTCGAACAACCAGCAGCCCCGACGGGAACAACGGGTTTTACACAGCCTAACAAGATGATAAATTGTTAAATGTAACACTAACAAACACACACACACACACACACACTAATTAGTGTATTAATTAGTTTGAAACTGTTACCTAACAACTGGTCAGCATTAAAATTCACGGTTGAATTTTGCCCCAAAATGCATCCGTTTTGGTGTCATGACGGAAAACACAATTGCATTACCGTATTAGTTCGCAAACATTTTGAAAGTCTTCTCTACTACGTATGTATGTATTGTGCTGATTGTGCACTAACCTTGCCAAGTTTTAAAGTTTTGGTAGGACTAAACAGCATCCAGGATTTAATTCCATTAGGCACCGGAGATACGCCACCTAGTTTTTAACTACTTTTTATTCATTCAAGTTTATAATACAAAAACTACTAAGAAATTCGACTTTTCAAATTGATCGGAACTTTGTCTTTTTTGTTTAATATTGTTCAACTGGAGTTTTAATTCCGTGAATTGGAATCAGAACATCACACCTGTAATCTTCGAAGGGTTATCTAAAATATAACTGGCAATAGTTGATGGCACTAGACTTGCCCTCTTTTGCATCGGACATAAACATAAAGTCTGGCAAAATGTGGGTGTGTTCCTTTTATGTTTAAGTATCATATAATAGAAGAAGAGCACAAATACACCGTGGGCAATGACTACTGAGAAGTTCCTGATAGAAAAAAACCCAATAACTCTTTGCTGGACCTGTGAATCGAGCCACAGGACCTCACACGCAGCAGTTGCACTGGCGACTACTATACCAACAAATGGGTACTTAGGTAGATGAATTTATAGGATAGTTAATATTCTTTATTTAAAAGTTCTTTAATTAAACGTGCAGAACGTCTAATTACTTTTATATAATATTCTTACCTAGAATCCTATTCACCTAGTGCCTCTTTGATTACGCGGGGCATCTTAGCTTACTTTTATTTTAATAGACTTATTACTTGCAGTAATTTACAATATAAAACATTTTTTTTTCCAGTAGCTACCATATACAAAAATAACCATACAAGATAAATCTTTATAAACAATGCTTTTCTATGGCATTCTCGAACGCCCTACAGCTAGGTCATCATGCTTTATACAGTGTCTTCTTTATTATTATCGGAAATTAAATATCGCTGAGAAATACTGCGCTGTTCGAAGATATTTCTTGTACCTACTAAGCTAAAGACTGCAATGAACGCGAGCCTCACCAAGAAATCCAAGTCTGGACTACACCGAAGTGTAGACGAGACAAGACAAGAGCTGTTGAAAACTATAGAATTTCGACATTAACACTACTCGTCTCCGCTTAGCTTTAGTGGAAACGGTTGGGCATAGAGGAGAGTAGAGATGTCTCGTATTCACGGTTCGTTCCCACTAGTTCTACTGTAGAACTAATAGGAATATTTTTCCCGCTAGTTCTACGATTTAAGGTGGCACAAAATCTTAGAACTAGTGAGACAAAAATCCCATTTATTCTACCCATACACAGCTTAACACACTTTAAAAAGAATGAAGTCATTCGTACTATGCAGAATTTGCACTTACGTGAATTTTTCCCGCTTTGAATTTGCTAATACACATTTATTATTGGAACTAATAGTCTGAGATTAAAAAGCGCGTTTACACTCGATAGTCGATAGTTACGTAGTAGGAGAAACAGCTTCTGTCATTTGTTTTTTCACAGTCCCGCGCCGTCTTTAACACGACGTGTCTAAGTCGTCAGTAAACGTCTCAGGACATTTCTGGGTGCAATGTTCTTTACTTGGCCAGTCCGTTAATTGACCGGGTAGGGCATTGTTTGCTTTGACGCCACACCTGCTGTGTTTGATGTAGAACCCTAAAAAGCCAGTAGCCAGAACAAACACCTTGTCAAAACAGTGTCACCCTTTAGCCGGCTATTTAGGAACGAGATATTGAGGCTTTGACCTTCAGTGTCTTCGTCACTGTCGGGCAGTCGGTCCACATATGTGTTTACTAGAGAGTACAAAAACATTGCAGTGGCTCAAAAAATCTATGACTCAGCCACGGACTCTAGATTTGTGCAGGTTGATTCCAATAAGCTCGTCCCTTATTACAAGGGACTTAAACATAAAGAACTGGCGAATGTGGGTACCTATACTAATGGTTTCACCTCTGCCTTAACTTTTGATGATTACAGGCGTGATGTTCCTATACTACTAAAGTGTCAGCCATTGTCGACGTCTGCAGCTGGTCCGCAATTTTCCCTGTACGACTTCCCCAACCTTTTAGTAAAAAAAGAAAAGACTGCAGTTTCTATGAAATAGAAAAAGGTTAAAAGTGTGGCAAAATATTGCCCATTGGACGTCTTAGTACGAACCCGGGTGCAACGCGCTTTGCTTGGCGAGCCGGTTAATTGTCCTGCTAGCGTGATGTTTGCCTTGGCCCCGCGCCTGCCTGTTTGCCAACTACGGCCTGATTGTCGCACACATTGTCTACACGCTGTAGATAACTCCCAAGTGTGGACGTTTCTTTGGAGTAGGTGTTCTAGTTTTTTATTTTGTAGGTCGTGGTGTGGGCAGTACAACCCAGGGGGGATTGTACTGCCCACACCACGACCTACCTACGACTTACCTCCTGGATAAAAATAAAATCAGCTGTTTCCTTCCAAAGTACAATACATACAAAGACAGAATGTCTGAAAAAAAGGTTCTTTGCATCGGTGTCAGTCAAAATTTCTGAAAAAAAAAGTTTTTTGGCATCCGTTTCCCTTCTACCCTGTACACCTGTGACAACATATTTATCAAAATTAAAATGAAGAACTTCACAGGTAGTGGTGACCTGATAGTCTAACAACCAGTCTTACCAAGGGGTATCGCATTGCCCTGTACCTGGTTTGTGTAGGTCAGATAAGCAGCCGTTCCTTGTAAAATACTGGTATTAAGCTGCATCCGGTAAAACTTGAAACCGTCCCCAACATAGTTGGCTAGGCTGATAATAATAAAGTTCACAATTCACCGAAAGTTTCTCAAAATTACTTGTTTTTGTAGACATCATTCATAAGTCATAATTTATTAATCTAAAATGATAGAATTGTTAGAAATAAATTACACTATAGCGACACCCCACAAGGTAGACATTTTAAGGCTTTCCTTTTTGTGTCTATTTTTGCGATACAAAATAAGATCTCAACGAAATTACTCGAACGCTTCATGTAGATGAGCAAGAAATATCTTCTTTGTGTATGAACATAACTAAGGACATCCGACTGAATATTTTTGGGGTTTTACATGTGAGCATAAATTTCTGTAAGCTGCGAAACACTGGAACGAACTTTAAAGTTACCTACCAACTTGTAAGAATCTGTGTTGAGCATTGATCAAGGTTAAAAGCAGGCCCATTTTTGAACCAGAATGTTTGAATAAAGTCACAAGTAGATAACATTTTTTCTTAACTTACCCTAACCAAGAAAATCAATTATATTACTGAACCTAAGTATGATAGTCTACGTTAGTAACAGTTAACATTTTTCATACAATCGTTAAGGCTAATTTCAATGTCAAAATCTTTTCCAATGAATTCAAGTTTCTCAGACACTTCTGAAACCATTATAATAATGACTAAATTAGTAACAGACGAATTCACTTAAAGTCATCATTCAACATTAGAAACCACAGTTTTATTCTAATTATTTTACAAATTATTCTACCGTACTTGTTGTTACAAATCATTTGTTTCTTCGTCTAAAAATATTCATCAAAGCCCCTCAATGCTGGCCGTCTGAAAACCTTTAAGACAATAGAGCTGGTTGCACAATGAAAAAATAAATAAAAGCGTCTCTGATACAAAAAAAAAACTTTCTAAAGATTTGCCAACAATGCGAAAATATTTTGTTTTATGCCGAATTTAAAATTTCCCTTATAGATTGTTTTATCATAAATCTTGTTTTAGTTTAAAGAAATATTATGTTGGTTTAAAGATTTTAGAAATATTTGAACTATACATACCGCTGAAAAAAAAAGTGAGATTCTTTTATTCAGTGATGGATGGACGTATCGCCCATCTAGATATCCTTGTTCCATACATATACACATATTTCAGTCATGAAACGTATTTGCTTAAACATCTAAAGTACACCATGTGAGTCCCGTTAATGTTACCCTTTACGGTATATCTATGGGCCAAAGTTACCTTAAAATAAATGAATATTATGTTAAAACACTTATAAATATATGAAACACATTCACTCTAAGTACCCCTATTTAAACCAAAGCACCTACCATGCCATCTCATTTTTCCATTTCGAATTAAAACCTTTAATTACAAAAATAATTACAGAGCTGGCATCCGGCTTATCGACCAGCGCCCAGCCATTAAAAACACTGAAAGAATTATATATATTTTCCCACGCAACGAAACACGAGAATGTCACAATTTGGACAGGTAAAGCGAAACTCCCTCGAACACATTAAAGCGAGTATTACTCCCCAGTGTGTTAGCCAATGTAGATAAAACATTAATATGTATGAGTGGGATAGCTTGTTGGTGGTAACAGCTTAGATTTTCAGACGTTCTCAATGAATAAAGAACGTTGGGACTACCTTGTATACATGTCGACTTGGCCCAGTATTGGGGCCAACTGTAAAACAAACGGCATTTATAGTTGGCTCTTGGGTACTACCGAGTCCACTGACGGTGTGCCACTTTTTGCCCTTATGTCCTAAATAATAAGGTTGAAAATTAGTGACCAACAGTTTTTTTTTATCGTATGGTTAGTGCCTAACCTGGTGTCGGAGTTTTAATGCCGCCTATGAGCCTCTGACTTGCCTTGTAATGCCGTCGACATACATCTCTGAGGCTTGATGGATTCCTCATGATGTTTTTCTTCACCGAAGTAAGAGATAAACAATACGCATATGAATTATGAAAACGTAGTGAAAAATACAGGTACGTATCTTGGCTTCGAACTTGAGACCTATGACTTGGGAGTCCGACGGTCACAGGTCACAGCACTGCTTGCCTTCAACTCAAACATACTTTTTAGGTCCAATGTTGGGGCCAACAGTAAAACCACCTTTAAAGTTGGCCTAACATAAATATTGCGAATCATCATCCACCTAGCGTTTCCCCGACAAGGTGTATGTCGGCTACCAGTGTAACTAGGTGAGACTGAATATTATATCAATATTTTACATGAAGTGACTGCACCCGCCCGTCGGGGCCGCGGATTTTTGTACTAGATGACGTGGCCTCGGCGCAAGGGCAAAGAAGGAACATGGGTTCGGTTTTTAGTCAGTAGAAGTCTGACACTCCCCTTCGCTCTGCCCAAGAGCGGGGGGGGTCATTTGATGATTTTCCACCCACCAAAAAAAAAAAAAAAAAGTGACTGCACCCGGACCACTGTAACCAAATTGCGGAGTATTGTAAAACAGCTTTCCTAGGATACTTGCTAAACAGCAGAATTGAAAATGAAAATTAAATCTTTATTTGTAAACATATGTTTTAAACGGGTGTTACAATTCAATATACAGGAAGTACATCTATGTCTTGCGTTGAAGCGTATAAATTAAATCAATGCAAATTATAAACTGGACATATAATATGATTTACAATCACGCTCAAAATTCGGCGAACGTAAAGCAGAATAGTGGACAGGACACGTATGTGCAGTTTTGCATAAACAATTCTGGCCTGTTAAAGCAACCTAAAGAATTATCAATATTAGTCCGGGTTCCACGGTTCATTTTTGCATTTGATTACTATCAAGCTAGTTTTTCGTGAGTAGCTTCATTTTGATGAGACGCCCAATATTTCCTGAACGAAAACTCTCGATTGTGGTAGCTAGCAGAGGTAGAGCAAGGATAGAATAATTAGAATATGTCGATTTGATGATTCTCAAAAATTTATTACTAACAGAGTTTTTTTGCTCCAATTGAATACATATTTGACATTCATAAAATTAAGAATCAAATAAAAAAATGACAATTCTTGTCGGACTGATTCACAAATCGCATCATTCGAGGCCGCAAACGAGACCTTACGTTACGTTAGATCGTTTAACTTAGAATCAAAATATAAATTACCGAAACAGTGTTCACGATTCTCGAACCACCAATCCTCCATTGTAATTTGTAATCAACATTGGCGTTAGAATGGGCCACTGTGTGAAGGCAGGGTTGCGTATTGCGTGACTTAAACGCGATGCTATCAAGCCAAGGGCCTGTTATCAACGCTCGTACCTGAGCCAGGAAATAAAACATTCACCGCACTAGTGATTACCGAATACCTTTAGATACGATATAAAAAAGATAGACACAAAATGACTTCATAAAGAAAAACTTTATCAAATAAACGGTGATTTATTTTAATGTGTCAATCTACATTGGTAGTAGTTAGTTAGTTACTAAAAACCCTACTAAAATATTCATAAAAGACCGAACTTTAACCTTAAACAAAATTGACGTCAATTAAAACTGTTGTAGACCATTTGCTACGCTTTTATTGCTACGCACGGCCACGAAATGCTACGAAATATTCGTAGCCTCACCTCGAAATGACTCACACACTGTATACTCAAAGGAAATCTATTAGAAAACCTATTTTCTTCGATCGCTCGTCTAAAACTTGGAAATGTGATTGTATTGTTATGTAGGGACAGATAGAACTCGGAATACGATACCAAATGAGGCCTAACGTCCATTTTGACGGTAAATTGAATACGAATAGCGGGGAATGCCGTAAGGCTCCGGTAAATACCGACTTGTAAATAGATAGGGACGTCGAAAACATTTAGGGACTCTCAATCCACCCTTTTGCCTTTTCTGCAAACTAAATGAGGATACGTAGTTTGCGATATAGCATTTAGTTCGGCTGTGGATTCAGATTCTTAGGTTGGAATGTTAGGAATTAAATATTTACCTACTTATGTGATCAAAGTTAATGGACACACCAGTTCTGTTTCTTTTAAAATATTAAAGAATCATGAAAATATAAATAACACATAAGAGATAACAACATAACATCATGCCTATAATCCCCGAAGGGTTAGGCAAAGGTATATCTACCCATTGTTACACCCACATTCCGCCATGCAGTTATATTTAGTTCCCATATTCGCCAGTTATGTTTTAAACCAACCAGGCAGTCGTATTTAGATCAAATAATTATATTAAACTCATTGACTTATATATTACTGCGTAAGGACTGGGCGGACCGCATGATAAAATGACGCCTCGAACTTGGTCCCAAATAGGTCTTGACTAAACCACAGTTTAAAAGAAAATTAAAATTAAAATTTTAATTTTTTTTTTAAACATTTTAATGAAAGGTTTATTTAATTTCTTTATACCTCGATAATACCACGCCACGCCGCTCATACAAGGTTACGTTTACGAGCAGCCTGATTAGTTCTTATAGATGGCTATAGTGTTTCTCTGTATGGGGAACGCATCGAGCAAAATGTTTGGACGACAGTATCTTTAGTTTTTATATCAATGCTTAAACTATGCATGTCAAAAATGCACTAGCAATGCATAATAGCAAACTAGTGCGACATCACTTTAGCACCGGACACATTAATTTTTTCCAGAACAATAATATTTCCGGCCAACGATTGTTCTATATTTTTCTAAAACACCAAACAATTTAAATAGCGCCGCTACAAAACATTGCTTTGCGAACAAAAAGCCGACGTGCAATGCTGCTATCCTAGTTTTATGTTAGAGCCAATTGTGATGAATGGATCACCATATCCGTAGCTACGAGTATGAGCTAGTGATGTTAACTTGTTTACTGTTTTAATATAAACTTTTTTAACTGTCCCGTTGAGCTCATAGTCGCATGCGCGACTATAAAATAAGGGCCTAGGCTCGATTCCAGGGTCGGGAAGTTGCTATCAGGTTTTTAATCAGAATTTTCTCTGTAGCAGTCACGGATTTGTGCCAGGTACATGGCAATAGGGTCGATGTCTATAACATGAGACTTAACATGACCCGGCAAAAGTGTACCATTAGGTACTCTTTTGCCTACCCCTTCAGGGTTTAAGAACGTAATATTTTCATAACTATTTCATCAACTGATCGTTGTTGTTGTTGTTAACGCTAAATTCAGATTCAGCTGGCAATTCACCGGTCATAACTAAGACACCTGACACCTTTGAGGTGCTACTAGAATCTTTTGGCACTTTAATGACATTGACAGAACGCAACATGACATTGCCAACGTCACGCGTCGGTGGAAATTGATATTTAAAACCTTCGTGGTCCAGCCATTCTAAAGACAGAAAGGCTGACCACTTTCCTAGCAATAGATTTTTCTCCTTAGCGAGGTACCAATTATTTTATATATGGTACCAAATAGGTACAAAAACTTGGTATTACTCAAGCTTACAAAATCTCTCTTGGTCCAGTCATTTTGATGCGGACTGGAAATTGCATAGAAAAAGCAAGATGGTGGCGCTAGTTTTTCAATTATGACCACCAAATAATACCATGACGCCAAATGATGTCTTAAAAACAGGAGACAGACAATTTATAGGTACCACAAATCGTACGACACAATAGGCAATGAGGTTACAATATAAATTTCCATAAAAACTCGCGCAAATCCTCTTTTTGCGGTACAAGAACGGAAGAGTAACTTGAGAAAGACTTTGAAAGCTTATAACTCCTTCCAGTTTTGGTAGATTCAATTTATTTTTCCCTTAACTTTTCTTTTTAAGGAAGCGTCAAATACTTAACCGTTTTCCAAGTAGTTGAATTGACAAGCAAAGTTAAATAGATACTTAGTTCTTTTATGGACTGAGTATCTATTCAACTTTGTTTGCACTAGTTGTGATGAAATAAATTGCAGAAGGAAATTTCTACCTGGAATCGAAACCATGAACTACCTCTTCATGAACCTCTTTTTTTTTGGAGGTTGAAATCCTCAAATGACTACTAACTCTGGATGGAGCGGAAGGGTGTGTCAGACTTCTACTGACTAAACACCACCCATGTTCCTTCTTAGCCCTTTGTGTGCGGGGCCGCAGTATCTCTTTCGAACAACCCGCAGCGAACTACAACCCCTGGGTCACTAGTAGTACTTTCTAGGCCTATATATGTGCTACTTTCGAAAACTATTATAATTATTATTCATGACATTAAACACGTTTATAACCCGGATCCACCATCAAAACTTATAGCATCAAATTCAGATAGTTATAATATAAATTAACAGCGATGTTTCAAAGTAATTAAAATACCTGTTAACGGTCACAACACGGACTAATGACAAAAGTTTTTAGTTTTACGTATTTCGGGCGGATTTTAAGCCTAGCTAAGCTATCTGCTGAACTAAATGTGCCTGTCTGGGTAGTTGGCTAGTTCCAATTAAACAGCGAACTGGAAATACAGGTAGATGCTTTCCAAGGCCACCTACATAAATAGCAGGAAACTTTTTTGGTTGTCATCATCAGCTTGTTCCGATAATGGAGTAAGTTTTACTGTCGTACTCAGAGATATTTATTGATTAAGCCGTCACTTAGTAAAGATTATGACACTTTAGTGAAGGTTTTGTATGTCAAATCTTTACTAAGTGACGGCTTAAGTAATCAATAAACGTAACGTCTCTGAGTGTGGCAGTTACGCCCAAATACTCGAACGTCACTCAATTATAAGTAACCCTCAAAACTGCTGCTATCTCTGTCACTCTGCGTTAAAGTAACAAAGACAGCACGAGATTTAAGTGCAACTTAAAATTGAGTGACGTTCGAGTGTTTGGGCGTTAGTCTAATATAAATTATATGTGAGATTAAGTTTTTAAACTGGCATGGTCACTAGACGAGAGAAAGAGAACAGAGAAGCGTGGCAGAAGAAAGGGAGGCCTTTACCCAAAAGTGGGTGATTCCGGGCTGAAATGATGATGATGATGATGGTCACTAACATACCATTACTGGTACCGAGCCCAAATATGAACAAGAAAGAGGTAGACCGATTTGTCTACTTATAAACACCCACCCGCAATAACTATAATTTATCCGGTTCTTGCAACAGCGCCGGAATATCAGAAACTCGAAACCAACAGTAAACATGATAAATATTCCGTTTTCAGTATTAATGATAATTTCATGTGAGTGTGTACACATAAATTAGTATGTGTGACTTTGTAACCTATACTTAAGGAATTGAAATGTTAATATAAGACCTACGATAAGTAAGTTGTCATGTCAACCGAACGAGATCGATGACTAACATATTATATACTCTACGAGGCATACAATGGTCTGGGTTTCATAAAATGAGCGATCAATCTATGATAAAAAAAAACACCAAAGTTTTTACAACATAGTATCAAGCCATCATCTAAAACTTTATTCAATCTAATATACGAATAACTCCAAATTCTGACCACCTAACATTTGATTTACCATTGTCATCGATGCAATAAATTGTATGCACCGAATCCTATGTCAACTTAAATTCAATTCTGTGCATTTGCGAGCTGGGGCGCTGCAGCGCTTGGGACTCAAGACGCGCTGGCTCTATACAAGTAAATAGAATTGTTTCAATAGGAAATAGCAGCGCACGGCTTCGCTGTATTAAGCGGAGTCAACCTAGTTTGCATGTCGTGTATTTATTGCGTCGAGTAAACTGTGACGTTATTTTGTAACGATAAATGAGATTTGAGATGCATTTTTACCCGACTGCAAGGAAAGGGTAATGTTTTTGAAGTTGTTTGTGAGTTGAGGTATGAATTTTCGTGATTTTGTAAGAATTGCGAGAAACTAAAATAATACTTATACCACAAATATAACACTATTTAGATGCATTAAAATATGGTATACTAATTAATGGGTACACCTCTGCTTAACCCTTCGGGAATACAGGGCATGTTGTTAAAATTTGTTGTAAATAATTTCAGATTGAGAGACCAGCGCAATATCCAGTCGTGAACTGCTACGTACGCCATGATAATGATAATGATTGCGAAGTTTAATTGTAGACAGAGCAGTCTTTATATTATACCTACTACATTGATATAAATAAATTTTCTTTTTTTATCAATACACCACGACTCTACAATTGACAATCTAAAATGGGGTTTTTAAACTTAGTATCTCAAGAGATAAAACTGTCTCTTAGAAGAGAACTCACACCTGAGGGTAATTTATTATTTGACCTTAGAACCCTAAGTTCCTAAACAAAATAAATTGGACTAGCCTGAGCAGTAGCACGGGTATAATACAGACCTAAAGTTCTCTTTGCAAAGTCTCAAAATATCTCAAAGCTCATTACTCTTTTAAATATTTCTAGCAAAGTATCAGGAGTTACGTTAGAATTTTATATTTGTTTTGCGAAACATGTTATAAAGTTTCATAACTTCCGAGTCTTGTTAAAAGCAAGAGCTCTTATGAGTCTCAAACAGAAACGCCATTAAATGAAGCGATTGTACCAAGAAATGGGTTCAGAAACTGCACAAAGTTAAGATTATGCAAAGTACTAACTTCGCATCTAAAAATAGACCACAATTCCGAACTCGTAAATAAACTAAATCGCCCAGGTAAGGAAAACGTAAAACTCTTTTAATGACCACATAAAATGAAAAACCTTACGATTCAGAAAGGATATTGGAATATCCAACATCCAATTGTCCAAAGGCTATTGTTCACATTGAAAGGCTTTCGAAAATATTAGCTCACGAAGATTTGCCTTTATCGACAGAACGGAGACTCGAGTCCCGTCAATGCCATTCCCGACCCTCCAATATAGAGATATTGATTGCAAATGAGATTAAAATGTACGTACTGATCAAACCCTTTTGTGTGAGCTTAATTAGTTCGTGTAAGCTGGATTGCTTCAGGACGAAAGAAACAAAGACCCTTTTATAATTAAAATATCCGTTTTGACGATATTCGTTTATATTACACACGTACTCTTACATAATAGAATGTAGTTTGGATTACAAGAACTTTAATAAGTATACAATATCACATTCTTTGTATAGGAATTTAATAGCTGCGAGATTTCAAAAGCTGTTGAGAATACAACAAAAGAAAGTAAGGGCAACTAGGACAGGCCGTTCGCTGTCAGAACAATGGCTTATACTAACACGAACAGACAAATGGAACACACAATATTGCACATTTTACCACAACAAATTCACTTTATATCACTTGAGGCGCAACTGTTCACAACCAGTGCAAATGTGCTAGTCATTTCACACAAACGCTGCACAATATCGCGTCTCCATTGACTGGAATTCAACTTGAAGCACATAAAGGGCATCGACGACAAAGGCGTCCCGCTCGAGAAAGAAATGAGCTCGAAATCATAGAAATTAAATTTAGGATCTCGGAAGAAGTTCGCCCTCTCGCGGATGCTCCGTCGTCCGCTTTGTCCCACCAGACAATACCCACCGAATAGCGACTCCACTCATATTTCATCCGAATAACAATGACCGGTCTTTTGCCTTAACCAATCTCCAATACTAGATTGAAAAATAACAACGTCCCACATTTACATACAAATGAAATAGGAATAGTTAATGCAAACAGCTTTCAGACGACATTCCGCCCACATTCGGATTTCTTTGAATGTGCTGCGGTCGAAACAATTGCGCTACACAATTTATTACCCAAATTAAACGACATAGGAAACCTTTCTGTACGCCGTCATTAATAACGTCTAATTTACAATGTTTAAACAAAGGAACTCACATTGAAAACCCACGAGTGCGGCCCGAACGTCATTATCCGTTCGTCACTTGACAACAAAGGTCGGCTCGTCAGATTGCAAATTAAATTAGAACATCCAGCCGATCCTGTTTATGTACCCTCTTAAATGTGGAATTTTAAGGGGATGCTTAATTCATGAATCTTTGCTGAGTTTGACCATTCAATTTACATTTTCAAACCGGTACTCGGGGCGACGATTTGCATTTCCTCACCATGTATGTTGCATTTATTCACAAAGTACGTGAACATTATGCAACTTTAAGAGGAGAGGCGCGAGGCACCGATTAGAGTGGTGTTATTTATAGGTCTGAACTCGATCCATTGGTGTTTACCAGCAGCGCCCATTGCCCCTCGTAAATCGTTTAAAGGTTGGGCGTTCTCCATCCTCAAGATGGATGCCCTTGTCAGACTGATATATTTACTGTCCGCCACATGGTCTCCCACCCCCTATCTACTGTTTAACATGTAACTGCTGTTGTTTTAATAAATAGCCTTCATGAATAAATGTTTAAAAAAGGGAAACCTTTTAGGCAGTTAATTTTCTCCGCGGCCAACAAACCCTCAAATGCACAACGAGGGTGAACTTGTGAGTGACATGTAAATCTACTGGACCGAATTACAGAGACATGATATTTTTGTACTTAATAAGAGAATATCAAAACACATTAACCGATTAACTCACATATTTTTCATGTATTAAAGGATTAGAGACAGATTATGGTGGTATCTTTTATATTGCTCTTGAACGTCAAAGCGAAAAAGCGAATAAACGAATAAGTAAAAGCGCGTATGTGTTGGCAAACTTCCGCGCCCGACATAACATACGTACCTAAAGTGCGGTATGGCATATTACCCATTTCTCATCTAAATCGTGTGACTTTTGCCCCTTACGCGCGTGTAATGTAGCGCACTTTATCGTCAGTAATCCTGCCGTTACGCCTCTCCTTCTTTACTTTTCGGAACCTCTGGGAGAAAGAAATGATTCGCTCACAATACAATGTTCCGTGTAAAAAACAATAAAGGCAAACAGAGGTAGCCGTAAACCGGCTTTAAAATATTGAACCACTTCATTTTCTCGCGGCGATAGCTATTATGGACTCAGCTCATAAAATCAAACGTGTTAGTACACATAATAGTGCTCGGCTTATAAAGTCTCTCGTCACGTAAAGTTTTTATTAGTTTGGAGCCTAATAGATTTCCTTACCTTTTTATTATTCGATAAACACGACAGGCGCACGGTTGATTTGAAGAATCTCTTTGAAGCCGGGAGCTCGTCGCAGTTAGACTGTGCTTAAATCGCTCAGCCTTAACAAGGGGCTGAACGTAAACCCTCATTGAATTTGGCGGAATAAGCCGCAAACTTTTGTTATTTCTTGAACCTTTTCTTTTGAAAAACCCTTTTAAGTGTACACGTCCCGTGACTGTACTTATACATTTAAAACTTGCTTCACGGTTTCCTGATTCGGTAAATCAGATTCATACCCTCTAACACCCGTGTCGTTAAATATTTTCTTACTCTGATTTATATTCCATTTGACGAAGTGTTCCGAACGAATTCGGATCGAATACATTTGATATATGTGGGTCGTGTATGAGTATTCTAAATTGATGAGGACAAATTCTGTCTCGTACTATATTAGTAGATATACGAAGGTTCGAGAAATATCTTCAGATGTTCGCAATCAGAGTCAATATCCTTCGGAGGAAATATTTTCATTATTGATGAGTGAGTGTATCGCGAGATTGCTTTGGCAGGACTAGCTACAAATTATTATTTGTCTTTTCGGTTTTGTACTATTCCTTCGAGACTTTAGTCGGTAGACCCATATAAGGTGAAACAGTATACATACACCATCATTTACCTAGCGTTTCCCTGTCTTATTTTTGGGTCGCCTTCTAGTCTAACCGGATGCTGCTGAATACCAATATTTTATACAATGGCTGGTTACCTATCTACGGACGAATCTAGGTAAGCGTGTAGGACCACTAACAGCTACAATAAACAGTTTAAATAAGTAAGTGCAAATAAGAGAGATTTAAAAAACAGTGTCTATCGCCCACATAGGTAAATTGTGCCAACTTTTATACCAGAATTCTCTTACACTTTCAGCGACATTTTTGGTTGGGTGTTATTTTCGGCGTGACGTAAATAAGTCTGTATTTCATTTTTATCAGGTTTAATAAGTTCAGCGTAGCAAGATAAAGTGATATATCTACATGGAAAAATGTTTCCACAATATAAGCTATGGCAGGGTTGGGGACATCGGGGTACGTTGGGGTACGGAGACAGTGTCCCTTTGCCCCAGTCGACCCTTGTCACCATGTCGCATATCTGTCCAACTTAATTTTAACACCCGCCCTTCATTGTGAACCTCTGAAACATCCACCGGCTTAGAGTAAACTCCTTCCGTTTGCTTTGTCGTAAGAAATCTGTTTTTTCACAGATCTTTTGTTTTCGTTGTGATATTAAAAAGACCGTAAAAAAGCCCGAATGTAACAGTAATTTTACGTAGTTCGATACTTGACAGTTCATAGGAGGACCTTGTGGCTAGATAATAACAGACGCTCGGATCAATATTCAGGTAAAGCCGTTGGTCGCGGCTGTCATTTATAGATCTTTGACAGTCGTAACTGGTCAGTGGCCTGCAAGTCTGACATTCAGTCTTACCAAGGGGTTTCATTAGTATCTACTGGGTCAGATAGGCAGTCACTCAATGTTAATTACTGGATTACAACATAGTTGTGAAAAGGCTAGGCGCGGATGACGATACTTAACAGTTTATGAAAACTAAATTACAGTCATCGTCTTTACAATCAACGCAATAATCAATAGTGTTGTGATTAACTCGACGCTTTTCCATTCAATAAAAAATCCTAAGGCAAGAAACAACAGCTCATTCCCACTACCGACACCGTTGCACGATATCGGAACTATTCAAATTTAGCTCGATTGAATTCGATAGTGAAATGAACACGACGATAAATTGCCGCTGAATGATGCTTATCTGTTACCCTGACAACACTACGTACTTGATATCGAGTTACACGCTTTTATGCCAGACTTTTTGTTTGAGCACTTGACATGAAACACGGAATGAGTTTCCTCTAGAAACAAGTGGGATAATCAAATCGTTGGGAACATTCTAGTTCATGAAAAAGCGTAGGAAGTCTAACATCCGTATTTATAGTCAAGTTAAAGTAATTACTTGGACTTAAGTAATTACTTATGCAAACATTTTTATGCAATGGGCAAGAATTTAAACGAAGTTAGAACCGTCAATGAAAGCAAACCTAAGAATTCTGACCTTTGATAGTTCTAACATCAAGGAATTACTAAACTGCAGAGAAAAAATCGTATCTTAAATAATGACATTTACTCAAGTAATCACTATGACTTGTTTATAAATAGATACGGGTGTAAGTGTCAAGGGCTTTTATTGTTAGTACAATAAAATACTTTTTTTTGTTACCTGATAATATTATAAAAATATGAACCGAAAGCCTCGACTATACAGAATATAACATCATGTCTGTAATGCCCGAAGGTTTAGGCAGAGGTGAGCTAATAAGACACCGACATTTCGCCGGTTATGTTTAAGTCCCATGTAATAGGAGGCGAGCCTATTGCCATAAACCATCATAAATCATAAAATTTTAATTTATAATGTGTTTTTTTAATTTATAATTTATATTGATGACTCTTAATTAATTATTTAATGTGCCTAATATTTTTAATAATTTGATTTCACATGTACATATAGACAATGTTTCTGAAATAAATGGATTTATTATTATTATAAACCGGGCATAAATACAGACTCAGGGGCTGCTACTGAGAAATTCCTGATAGAAAACCCAATAACACTTTGCCCGACCCGTGAATCGAACACAGGACCTCATCCAACCTCATCAAACAGAAGATTAACGAGGCAGACAGAACATACCAGAGGCGTGATACGTCCATTAACATAAATCCGTGTACAATGTTGACGAAAACGTATTCGTACAAATTCCGTCGACGTATTCGCTTCAGAGAATGTGAGAGACCCTACCGTTGTCAAATCGATTGAATTGGCAACAGACAGGAGCAGAGACCTACCAACTGTAAGTGATTGCACGATCCACTGCATTGAGACCAATTTTCCCAGCCGCAGTCATACTAGCGGAGTCCGGAGTATTTGAATCGCTTACCTTGGGGATTCCATTCCAATCCCGAGTTCCCAACACGGACTGAGGTTGATCAATATTATCTTTCGCCTTCATAAGTATTTTTTGCCGGCTCCGCACCGGCTATAGATTTAATAACTGTCATCTTTTACAACCTAATATTCAACGTTTTTTTATATATTGAGCAACATCTGCCAACCCTCATTTCCTTTTAGCTTGCAACATTGTGGGTGGAATTTAGTTGAATGACGATGTAATAAATTTCCTTCTTCGTATGATCCATAAAGCTACGGACTACAGAGACCCTTGAATAACGTCCGATATGACGTCATAAAACCGTCTCGATGAATTAACTGATTATTTGCATACGGTACGTGTGAGACATGTTGCTCTTGAGTTTATATTGCTATTTGGGATGCCGTGAAGTGTTTTGAGGGGATAACTTAAGTTGGTTTCTAAATATGATTGCTACAATTTATAAAACATCCCGCCTGTAATACCCAAAGAGTTAGGCAGAGGTGTACCTAATAGTACACCCCATTTCGCCAGTAATGTTTGAGTCCCATTTAATATGGGGCGAGCCTATTGTCATAAACTGGGCACAAATTTAGAGTTCGTGGCTTCTACTGGGAAATTCCTGATGGAAATACTCAAAAAACACTAAACTCAACCTGCCGAGCCCAGGAACCCATGCTCATAAGTCGCGCTTGCGTCCACAAGACCAACTAGGCAATCGAATTTCTTAACATAACTTCTCGAATTTATGTCATCTACTAAAATAAACGAACCGGAAGACGTTGCGTTGGAAGGCCTCCCACTAGGTGGACCGAGGACCTGGTCAAGGTTGCGGGGACCCGCTGGATGAGAGACGCACGGGACCGGTCAATGTGGCGACACCTAGGCCTTTTGGCTAAAATGATAATGATGATGATGACTAAAATAAACTGTTACAATCAAAATAAAACAAACAACAATCACAATGAACCTACAACAAAAAGTAGTAAAAGCCAAATGCACTCCATCATTCAAATCGTTGCTTTGAATAAACTAACTTAGAATATTGAAATAAATGGCAACCCTGCAAATATAAATAAAACCACACACGAAACTCTATGAAATGGACAGTATCAGCTTTTAGCCAAATTGGATTGTGTGATACCAATTGCAAGCGTATGCATTGTGAAGCGCTTGATTATAGCGGCATGTAAATTGTATTACAATTTAGGATTTATGCGAACTCCGCTTTATTCAGCGCTCACTTCGCTTCAGTGGAGGGGACTAGGAATTTATTAATTGGATTACTTTACGTAGCCCAATTTTTTCGTCACCACTTTTTATGATGGCAATCCCATCCTACTTTATATACTACTATTAAAAATTAAATGCAAAAGTTTGTGATCATGGATGTTTGTTACTCTTTTACGTAAAACTTGCTGAACGGATTCAGATGAACTTTGGCACGCAGGTAATTTGTAACCGGGCTACACACATATTTTTGTCCCCGTAATATGATCCTGCCCGACAATTACCGAAGCCGCGGGCGCCAGCTAATTATCCATATTAATTTCTGAGTCTGGCTCGTCTTTCTAGCCCTCCTCGGGCAAACTTGTTTGGTTTTTCCTTGAAGAATTTCTTGTCTGGATTTGTTCCTGCATGGCAATAGGCATGCTTTTTAAACTAAACTTTAACATCACTAGTAAAATGTGGGTGTTCTATTAAGCACAACTCTGTCTAAACCTTCGGGGATTTCAGGCGTGATGATATTATGTTAATACCTGAATGGATTGCTGAGTAACAGGCAATATGAGCGTGTCGGTAGCTTAGTCCTTTTCAACGGTAATCCGCCATGACAGATAAATGGATTGAAGGACAAACGTGGATCTGAATTATTTATTGCCAATTTCGCTTCACTAATAATGTTTAGAAAAGGTATTTTGTATATACATGAGATGTCCTCCGTACCTTCGTCGTGGGACGATACTAAGAATAGGTGACAAAGGGATTAGGTATTCTTAGGTAGTTTTGATGAGTTTCGATCGATGTATAAGTTATGTAGGTATCTGGAGATATCTGTATATCCTACCGGTAATTCTATAAAGTGGAAGTTACCGAGGATATATTGCGAACGCCTCGTTGAATTATACGGATTCATGAAGCGTATTGAGGATCTAATAAGCGGAATATACTCCCATTGACAAGATTAAGGGCAAAAAGTAACTCGTCGTATTAATAACTAGCGGACGTCCCGCGGTTTCACCCGCGTAGATCCTGTTCCCGTGGGAATACAGGGATAAAAAGTAGCCTATGACACTCAGCAATAATGTGGCTTTCTATTAGTGAAAGAATTTTTAAAATCGGTTCAGTAGATCCCGAGATTACCCCTTACAATTTAACAAATATACAAACACACAAACTTTACTTCTTTATATTATTAGTATAGATAGTATAGATAAAAACTTCAGTACTTTTGATCAATACCGGGAGGTAATCTACCTTCCTCCACCTCCATACTCCTATAATCACGACGATATTGCAAACTTCTATCCACTTTACCGAAGTATACTTTATTTGATCACCCAAAAACGTTATTAAATATCGTAAGGAAGGCCTCGATACCTTGTAATTCAGGGATCCTCAACAAATTGTTAGAGTTATTTCTAGTGGGCCGGTAGGGAGGGGTCTGCGGCAATTTATTTTTCGGTCGCGATCCAATTATTTTTGGGCATGTTAGTGGCGCATAAATCTGTGGACTGGCCCTTGTGCACGCACCTACGCCACCTTGTAATAGTTCGGACGTGGAGGGCGAGGGGGGGGCTAATGCGATAAGCTCCAAGATTAATTATTTACCAAAAAGCCGCGGGCGCGGTGTTTACGTTTTAGGGAAGTAAAAAATGGAGGCGCGCCTCTCAGTCTGACACTCGCGGTATAAATTTTATCGTACAGTCTTCGCTTCCCTACTCGTATATCTGCAGTTAGAACTTTTAGAAAGTAAACTTTAAGACATTGCGAAGAAGTGTCGTAAATTATAGAAAGTATTAAAGGGGGTGATTCTTCTTCTATTCTCGGCATGTTCTTTACGAAAATCCTCTTTTACTGCGGTGAAAAGCAAGACCAAAAGTGGGCATTATTACCCCTTTCATGCCAAGATTCTAAATAAGTGACAGAATCAGCAAAAATATACCCTAACGGAGAGCGTGTAGAGTGGCTTTCAATCAATATGTCAATTAGGTCATGGAGACCTTTCTCAAATGGAGGTCTTATAAAAATACTATATATTCTATATTAAGCCTTACCTTTATAACTAAATAAGTAATGTACAAACGAAATAATAAAACCCTACCCGACTCACACAAGACAAGGGCAGAGAGGCATATGGAGGTTACATTTCATCTGATCGTGCAACGGACTGTTTTCAAAAGAACATCAAAGAAAATTGTGAGTACCGTACTTATGTGTTAAGATTTTCTTCATTGGCGGCGGGCCGACTGGGCTAGAGACTGGGTACAAGATAGAAGGTTTCCATACATTTTTTTTTTGAGCAGGATAATTAATTTAAATAATAAGAAACAAAAATATTAAAAAAAAACAAATCTCTCTTAAAACGATGACACTAAAGTTGAGCTTGCAGTAAGATAAAGTGACGTCACAGTACCTACGAAATATGTTGAAGTAAAACATCCAAATATTCAGATTCGGTTCCAAACAATAAGATCAGGCGACGTTGTAGGACCTGAAGGAACTGGCGTGACGAGCTGGACTCTTATTAAAATAATTGAACCCATACAACCAAAGACTAGAGATAAATGGAAAGAAGAAAGAGCAAAAGCCTCCTTGCCCTGCAGAAAAAAAAAACATTCTAACCTTTTTTACCAAGCACATTATATAAGTGTAAAGATCTGAAAAATATTTGGAATAAAATCTGCTTTTACGAGTTTTCTACTTACTTTATTTTGTACTCAAAAAGGTAATTTCATTTGTTTCAGGTAAAGATGGAGGCCATTTAGTTCGGAGTGCTCGACTACACATATCTTTCTCGAGTCCAAATGTGAAGAACACATTCGAAGCCTATGTAGCTTGGTATTTTTTTTATTTTATTTCTAGCACTCAGTTACCTACATTATATTTATTTAGGTATTAATAATGGTGACAACTTCATGCCCTTTTGGTTTTAGTAAATAGCGGAGAAAGTCCGTCAATATTTCTCCATGTATTATATTAACATTAAGCTGTTTGTTGTTATTTGTTTATGTATGTGCTGCTCTTTTGTGTTGCTGCTGTCCATTAACGAATAAATACTTATTCTATTCTATTCTATTCTATTCTATTCTATTCTATTCTATTCTATTCTATTCTATTCTATTCTATTCTATTCTATTCTATTCTATTCTATTCTATTCTATTCTATTCTATTCTATTCTATTCTATTCTATTCTATTCTATTCTATTCTATTCTATTCTATTCTATTCTATTCTATTCTGTTCTGTTCTATTCTATTCTATTCTATTCTATTCTATTCTTATCGCGACTAACGATGGGACACTTGTTATCGTGAGCGGGTCTGTTGCTTGCACGTAACAGGAGTTGATGGACGCTACTGAAAGTGCCAAACTCGTCTTAAATTTTTGGGCCGATTCAATTTAAACTATCATCGCTTTTTTTTTTATTTTATATGGGCTTACTCTTGACTTCAATCTTGCCCTAAGGGCAGAGATGAGGTCGACGATGGAACGAGTTTAACCAGAAGAAGCCTATTTACTCGCGACTTAAATAGATTGGGGTTATATGAGCTCGGGAAAACCGACGCAGGCAGGGTGTTCCACTCCTTGGCTGTACGAATAATGAAAGACTTAGCAAAACGCTTTGTACGAATGTGTGGAACATCGATAAGGTATGGGTGATAACCCGCAGTACGTCTAGTCTCTCGATGGTCGATGATCGCTACGCTTAGAATAAGAACGTAAACCAGTAGGTTAAGCATGAAATTCAGGTAAAGATATATTTATAAAAAGAAGGTGAGGAAAACAAAGTAAGTATTTAAGAAAATCTGACTTTAGATATCTCCAGGTAAGGCACTAACCACAAGGGCACGCCACGATAGCGGCGGTAAGTCCCCTCTTTGAGGAGTGGCTGGAGAGGCGCCACGGTTTTCCCTCACCTTCCGTCTGACGCAGGTCCTCACCGGACACGGTTGTTTCGGGAGGTACTTGCACCGAATCAGGCGGAAAGAAACGCCCGGATGCTACCATTGCGAGGATAGGCCGGAGAACACGGTGGAGCACACCGTGGAGGTCTGCCCCGCTTGGGCGGAGCCCCGCCGTGTTCTCGTAGGGGCGATCGGCGGCGGCGACCTCTCGGGTCCGGCCCTGGTGCAAGCCATGGTCCGGGGCGAGAGGGAATGGGAAGCCGTCGCCTCCTTCTGCGAAGCAGTGATGCAGAGGGAAGGAGGTGGCGGAACGTAAGAGGGAGAGAACCTCTCGTCCCACCGTAGACGCGGTCCCGGACGACGATAGGCCGTTTCGAAGGCGCGTTCGTGTTCCACGCGCGTCTTAAAGAGATGTCAGCAACATAGAAGGGCCGACGACCGTCGTGGCTGCGGGTTGTTCGAAAGAGATACCGCGGTCTCGGGGCTAAGAAGGAACATGGGTGCTTTTTAGTCAGTAGAAGTCTGACACTTCCTACCGCTCCGCCCAGAGCGGGAGGAGTCATTTAATTATTTCCTTCCCTCCAAAAAATAAAAACATTAAAGATATTCCCAGGATAAGCAGTAAGCACTAACCACACGTTTGGGTAGATTAATTTGCCTAAAGTTGGCCTCAATAAACCACAGCAACTTAATCTTAAAAGGGCACAGCCCAAAAACTTCCGTGATAAAACGCCTCAGTCCAAAAATTAATTATTTGCTTCAACGCTTGGCAAAATTTCATCCATTTAAGTTAATTACAGAATAGGTAATGTAGTTTATAGCACCATTATTAATCTTTCGATGTACTCTCCTTCTTTGAAAGCTCCAAATATACTAAGTTTAAATAGCTCTTAGAAGTAAAGTTATCCGCTGTAGGTATCCATTTTAGCTAGTGGGTGTTTGTAAATGTTGCTATGTGTACTTTGAACTCTTTGCTTCTTAATATAAGTTTTGTTTTCAAAGGAAACAACACTAAAAACTGAAGCAATTTTTTCTTTAAGGAAATTTTTCATTTTATGTGGTAATGGGCTAATCTGGTGTCTAAGTTTGTATGTTGCCCATGGGTCTCCGACTTGGCTTTACATGCCGTTGAGAAATATCTCTGAGGCTTGTTGTTTGGTTTCCTCGCGATATTTGCCTTCACTGAAGCTAGTGATAATTAGGTATATAATACGCACATGAGTAAATCTGAAAAAAGAGGTGCGTGTCTTGGGTTTGAAGTCGATACCTATGGCTTTGTAGTCCGATAGTCTCACCTCTAGGCTATCCCTGCATAAGGAAATATCAAGTCAGCACACAAACTAAAATTATTCCAAAAATGTTCCCTTACTTAGCTTTCTAAAACTGACTTACTAATAAGATATAATCATAGCTCATAACTCAACACTAAAACATGTCTTTGAAAGACCCAATTTAAAAAAAGAGGTAGTACAATAAGTCCATTCAATAAAACACCTTATGAAACGAATAGATAAAAAGGCCAAACTCCTCTCAAAGCCAGTAAGTACCACATTTAAAAACACCAACCCTTATAAACCACTTTAAGAACACCAGCATCAATTACCAACCGAATCTTCGACCTCGGAATAAGAACGACCCGTAAACATAATTAGGGATGTAATGAGGCTAGAGTTATAAATCTAGGGGTAGCAGCCCTGATGGAAACGGCAACCAATGGCCCACAACCCGCGTCGTCGGTCAAGGGCCGTCATTAATTCTCCAGCCATCTTATTACGCAAGTAATTACCTATTTATCCGCATTTTCTTACGAGTTTCTGAAAGTGAGGAATAACATTTGCCGGTTACTGACGTCAGCCATTTCTTTTTTTGTTTTGCCAAAGGTTCTGTAGACTGTAAGTCTCTGAAAGGGCAAGAATAAAACTACTTTTAGAAACAACATTTTCCATTTATATTTACACCCCACACAGCTGGAAATAACTTATCAAAACAACTCTTTGCAAAGTTAATTTTACGTCTTCCCCCCCCACAAAGTAAAAAATAAAATTGCAACTCAGTAAGAAACTGTTTTCCAATGAGCAATTTAATTTTACGCCAGTAAGTACATTGTATCAGCGTCGTATAAAGCCTCCGGAGATCCTCTTATAAACGTTTAAACTGCTTATTTGCATGATAAACAAAATCCTTTCTCCTCAAGGACGTTTCAGACAAAACGTGACGACATACTCTCTTAGATATACGGTTCTGAAAGACGGAAGGGCTCATTAAATCTTATGCGCTAAAACAAACGAAATCATTGTCTTGTATTATGAATAAGGAATTTTGGAGCTAGAATTTTTGTCATGGCCTTATCAAATTACTCAGAAATTATAGGTTTCGGCAACAAAACGGATTTCGGCGATATTTTTAAATTAAGTAATAACTAATTTGTCAATTGTTTGAAAGATTGCCTCGTGTCGGGCTGAGTGTTACTGCAGGGTTTTTATATCAGGAGTTTCTCAGTCGCAGCCACAGAGTCTGGATTCGTGCCCGGTTTGTAGCAATAGGACATTTTTTTTTTCTTCCAAATTATTAGAAATAGAATTGTTTTTAGAGAAAAGTATGTTTGACATTATTTGTTTTACTGAACATTGGCTTAAGGATTACCAAATGCTTATTAATTATGAAAACTATACGGTGGGTAGCTGTTTTAACCGTAAATCAATGCTGCGAGGAGGTTCATTAATCTTAATTAAAAATTTAATTAAATTCAAAACTCGTGATGATATTGTTAAACTATCGATTGAACATAATATTGAGCTATCTTGTGTTGAGCTGGATAAGCATGTAATAGTGTGCGTTTACAGGCCCCCAAATTATCAAAACTACTCTACATTTGAGTCAGTAATGGAAGATGTTTTAGCAAAACTTGTAACTGGTAATAAATCAGTGGTTATATGTGGCGACTTTAATGTTAATATTTTAGATAAAAATTCAAATAGCAGTAGATTTTTGCATCTTTTTAAATCATTTAATTTATTAAACGTGTTTTCGGATCCAACCCGAATTACTACAAATACTGCTACATGTCTGGATAATGTTTTTTGTTGCTGCGACTACTTGGATAAATTCATTGTAAATTACCTTCCTTCGGACCACAGCGGTCAAGTCGTTGTGTTTGAATCCTTCACACCAGTACAAAAAATCCAAATAAAATCTAGGCAGATAACACCCAGCAATTGAAATAAATTTAATGATAATTTAATTAGTAATTTAGGCATTCCAAGCCAGATTATCGACAATGTAAATCAATTTTATGAAGAATTCTTTTCGGTGATTCACACGGAGTTCAATAATACAATAAAAACGAAAACTAAATCTATTTGCCCTAAGTTTATGTTCAGTGACTGGGCAACTAAGGGCATTAGGAAAAGTAGGGAGCGATTGTTTGAGTTGTACGGTCTCAAGCCCTACATTAACTCAGAAACTTTCAATAAATATGTTGCAAGTTACTCTAAAATCTTTAAAAACGCTTGCAAAGTAGCTAAAGCCTTATTCATTAGTAACAAGATTAAATCCGCCGATAACAAAATAAAAACGGTTTGGAAAATTATCAATAGTGAAACGAATAGAAATAAAAAATATAATAATGATATCACTCTAGAGACTTCACGTGGCCTTTTAAGTTCTAAAAACGAAGTTGCTCAAGAATTTGTAGATTTCTTCACTGGTATCCCACATAAAACTACTGAAACCTTAAATTCGTCACCCTTGCTTTCTATTGAGTTATTAAGAGCGAACGTTTCAGCCTGTCCGGTTGAATTTCAATTTAAACATATAAACCCCATAGCAGTCATTAAAGCTTTTAAGGAAATTAAAGTCAAATTAACCGAAGATCTATGGGGACTGTCGATTAAAGTTTGTCAAGCTATTATTGAGACAGTCGCTCCGTACTTAGCCTTAATATTTAATTTGTGTGTGGACCAGGGAGTCTTCCCGGACCTTATGAAATACAGCAAGGTAATATCACTTTTCAAATCCGGTGACAGTAAAGACACTAATAATTATAGACCCGTATCCGTTTTGCCAGTTTTCAGCAAGGTGTTTAAAAAAGTAATGCTTAATCAAATGCTCATTCACTTTAACACCAACAAAATCTTACATGAGAAACAGTATGGTTTCACCAAAGGACGTTGTACGACTGACGCCGGTGTCACCTTATTAAAACATATATTTACTGCGTGGGAAGAGTCACAAGATGCCATAGGGATCTTCTGTGACCTCTCCAAAGCATTTGATTGCGTCAACCACGAAACCCTTCTCATAAAGCTCAAACATTACGGTTTAGGGAATCTTGCGCTCAGTTTAATGAAATCGTATTTAAGCGATAGACATCAGCAAGTACAAATAAATGGTGTCAATTCAATGGGCTTAAAAGTAAGCATGGGTGTGCCACAAGGTTCGATATTAGGTCCCTTTCTCTTTTTAGTCTATATTAATGATCTACCCCATTTATTTAAAAACCAACCTGAAATGGTATTGTTTGCCGACGATACTTCTTTAATATTTAAGGTAAACAGACGTGCCACGAATCTTGATGACGTAAATAACGCCTTACTGCAGGTTCATAATTGGTTCACCGTTAATAATTTAGTATTAAATGGGAAAAAAACGAAGTGCATAAGATTTGCTCTACCAAATGTCAAAAGTACTGATTGTGACATAGTATTGAATCAAGAGAAACTAGAATTTGTCAATGAAACTGTTTTCTTGGGGATAACGATTGACTCAAGGCTACAGTGGGGTCCGCATTTAACATCTCTTGCAGGACGGCTGAGTTCAGCAGCATATGCTGTTAGGAAAATCCGTCAATTTACTGACGTAGATACCGCGAGACTAGTCTATTTTAGCTATTTTCATAGTGTTATGTCATACGGTATTTTACTATGGGGACGGGCTGCAGACGTCGAGTCTATATTTATTCTGCAGAAAAGAGCCATTAGAGCCATATATGGTCTACGAAGGCGCGATTCTCTGAGAGAGCTGTTTAAGGAAATTAACATCATGACAGTACCTTGTCAATACATCTATGAAAACATCATGTACGTCAGGAAAAATCTGCATTTATTTAGCAAAAGAGGTGATAGACACCACTATAATACGAGAAATAGGGACCAACTAGTTCAGCCAGGTTTCAGGCTAGCTAAAGTAGACTCATCTTTCATGGGGTACTGTTTAAAATGTTACAATAAAATACCCCCTCACATTCTTCAACTGAGTGAGACGAAATTTAAAACTTGTGTAAAACGCACACTATGTAGGCAAGCATACTATAAGTTGGGGGATTACATTGATGATAAAAATGCTTGGCTCCATGCTGGTCCTGCTGCACAACCATAGGGGCAATTACATCGATTATCATGTGAAGTTATTGTAGAGGCTGCAGAAGATTGTAAAAATATCTTTGCATTGTATAGATTCAATATCTTAATATTGTATAATTGCATGGCACATGTGTGAGTACTATGTACTATAAAGCCCCTTTTTACATTTTTACATTTAGTTATATTTTAGTGACGTTGCCCTGGTGGCTGAGAGAATGTCATGCTCACTCAAATGTCTCGCTGATGGTGGCGGGTGTGTCGGATCATTTAGTTCCCTTCAAAATGGTTGAGTTGAATGGTGCTGATCCATGCGTCATGTTCGTGAACGGGCGCTGTCAGTGGAGACTGGTCATTCCTTAGTTGCCATGGTGTAAATATATTTTTCTTTTTGATTTGTTTATTATATCTTTTTACTCTGGACGCTCTTAACTTGCACGTCTTGCTACATAGTTCTCACATAATATACCATCTCAACATGAATGATATAATGTACCAAGATTTTGTAACAAATTCTAATTTAAAAGAGTGTCCATGGAGTTTCTTGCCCGTTCTTCTTCATGAGATCTACGTTAGGGAACTGGCAACTACAGTACTTTCACAAGTTATTATGCCTTGTGATTGTGACTGTAGCGTAGGAGTGCAATGCGTCGTTTCGGGAGTTGCTGCGTCGGGCTGCGCGGCGCCGGATGTTACCGGCGGCGAGTGGTGTGGGTGCGGGGGCGCGCGGCGGCGTGTGCCGTGGCGGTGGGTGTGCGGGGCTCCGGGTCGCGGGGCGGCGGTTGCACGTTGCGGCGTGCATTCGTTGTTCCGTGATTCGGGGTCTCGAGCATTCGTTGTTGCGGTTTGCGTCGCTGGGTGCTTTCGTGCTCGCAGTGTTCGTTGTTGCGGGCATTCGGTGGCGTGTGGTTCGGCGTGGTGGCTTTCGGAATGGCGCATTGCACTCGTAGTTTCGTTCTTCCGTCCTTCTGACATTCAAAAGTGCCTGTAATGGCTTAATTGAAATAAACGATTTGAGTTTGAGTTTGAGTTTTGACTTAAACCTCTGCCTAATCCTTCATTACAAGTGTGATGTTATGTTAATTTGTCAAATTGTCGCAAATCGTGACTTAAAGAACGATTTTCAATAGCTTCTTCTCTACTATAATCTTCTAGTCTTTTATCTTCAACGTACAAATACAAACTTCTTGTTGAAATCCAATTTCGCACTTAATTTAGGCGTCTCTGTCCTTCGTAACTTAATTATTTATTGACTTCATTATGAATAGAAATCAAGTTATTTGTTCATCTTGACGCTGGCTAAGACTCTTGGTGCACGCATTTTAATTACTGGCTAGCTTTTGATGGCGCGTTTCCTTTTGTTCGCTTTTTTGTGCGTGGGTACTGGGGTAGTAGGTAATTAAAAAACGTTGAGGAGAAATCTTGTAATTTTGAAGTACTCTCTTCTTGGTTACATTTTTAGATGTTTTGCGGTTACAATTTTAGATAAAATATATAACATTTTAAACTCAAAATGTCAGCCTTACCTACTTTGAAGTTATGGCCTGTATAACTAAATTGGGACCATCCTTGCGACCAAGAAGTCCAAAGGTAAATATATTCCATCTCTCTATGTATGGAATTATTCCCTGAAACCAAAATCCGCTTCCCACCTAATCCTACAGTGGAATACGTAAATGTATTTATTATTAACTAGTTATCCGCATCTACCATTTTAATGAAATACAGATTTATGTAAATTCCGGAGCACCGCTATGAATCGTGACGTAACTGTCAGATACAAAATGTTTACTTAATTATTGAAACCAAAACCTCCTACTACTCCCTTCATATCGCTACTATGTCTACCTCAGATAACCTCGTCAGGAAAATAAATATTTAAGCAACATTTCGCCGTTAACTCAAAGACTCAAAGAAAACATGACATCAAACAATTTGGTAATCATTGCGAGTTTCCCAGTACCTCTACCTACTTACGGCTATGACAATTTCTCGTAAGTCAAAAATTATTATGGATCGTTTCTCTCCTTTTATTATTAGGAGGCGGAGTGATTTCAATGAAATACTAGTGCGGCGTATCTCGGAGAACGTCCCCATTTTTCGACATTTCCCGTGGCGTCCGTAGGCCACGCTACTACAATTTTTATGAGTCAGTCGTGCTACACTCGCTTTTATTTCTTTTTCCTTTACAAAACGCTGTGGGAAGCGGCGAGATCCCATTTTCGGCCAGCCGGCATTTTTGCAAATTTCGATTCGTGGCGAGTTAGAAAAATAAAGATTTCACACGTGCCTTTCGTCGAGTTCCAGTTTACTTTTATTTTTTACATCCTATCGTAACTTCAAATAATCCCTGAAACCTTTTTGCTTCGAACTGAACATTTATTGCACTATATATTCTTCTTTACTCGTAATCACGGATCTAATAAAAATGTACGTAAATATTTGTGTAGGGTTTCCTTTTCAGTAGGTAAGTATCTGGCTGGGAAGCCGAACAATATCTAAAAGCTGTCCGATCCGTTGTAACGTGATACTAAACTTGGTCAATCTGTATAATGTCTTGGAAATCATTTCTAAATCAACGTTAATCTGTTCAAACAGCTGTTCTTCTGGTAGCCCAAAATTAGTGTTGCAGCAGAACTCTGCTTCCGCTTCCGCTTCTGCAGAAGTTCCGCAAGCTTTTTCACTTCTGTTTCCGTTTCTGGTTCCGCAACTTTATAACAGAACTCTAAACGGAGAATACAGCGAGGAGCGCGGGGGTGGGGGCGCGTGAACGACTGGACATGACGGAATCGGCGCGTGCGGGGGGCCGTTGTCGGGGGCGGTACACAAACGTGTCGCGACTTTATGTTTAACTTCGAGTACTAAAAGTACAAAATACAAATTCTATTAAACAAATCTGAAAAAAAAATAAAAATGTGTTTTTTCTTCATGGTATTAACACTTCCGCTTCCGCTTCCGCTTCCGCATCCGCATCCGCATCCGCATCCGCTATGATTTACTTTTGACATCTGTTTCCGTTTCTGCTTCCGTTAAGACACTTCCGTTGCATCACTACCCAGAATAGTTCACATTAACAGGGTATTGTGTACAATATGGAGGAGGATCACGGAACATTAGTATAGATTACGCTATAAATGCTATAATATAAGGGGAGCCCTTGTTATGCATTCCGTGATTGGTGAGCTCTCGTTACCTCACGGCTTTGTCAGCTCTTTTCACCTCTTTGAGTCGGGATCAAAATGTTTTACTCGCAGGATATACGCATTATGATGAGATTCACGAGTGATTCGCAACCTCCGCGTCTCTGCGCGTATTATTATTTTCTCGCTTTGATATAAAAGGTCTTTCCTTTTGTTGTATAAAAATGTCTTGTTGGTGTTGTTGAGTGTGTTGCCTTATTGACTGAATAGAGTACGTTTTTCGGTGAAGTGGGAATACAATAAAAGACTAGTAGAAACAGTGAATGTAATGTTATTATTGGGTTTCTTTACACGTGTATCAACTCACATTGGAAATAACGTAACTATTTTGTAATTTTAGTTTTATTAACCGACTCTGTTCGACTATAACATTGAAATATTGAATGACTTGACTTAAAGTCCTATGTCCCCTAGATGGGGCAGAGGGCGTCCACAGATGTCCTCCATCGCGATCTATCTTGAGCTTCACGCTTCACCTCGCTCCACGTCAATCCGATGTTCGCCGCTTCTGCCAACACGGTGCGACGCCAGGTTTGTCGGGGACGGCCACGCTTTCTTTTCCCTAGGGGGTTCCAGTCCAAAGCTTGTTTGGGTATGTGGTCGGGATCCCTTCGGAGCGTGTGGCCAATCCATCTCCATTTGCGCCGCTTGATCTGGTGGTCGATCGGGCTCTCGTGGCATTTCTCCAACAGCTCCACGTTGGAGATGGTCTCGGGCCAGTAGATTCCGAGAATGCGACGAAGACAGCGGTTGACGAACACTTGGATTTGGCGTGTGATGATCTTGGTGACCTTCCACGTTTCGCACCCGTAAAGCAGCACGGATTTCACGTTGGACCTGAATATCTTTAGTTTAATCCTTCGGGTCAGACTGCCCGAAATATTGAATGGTTTATTGATATTAAACGAAACAATCCGTCTGTTTTTATCTCATCGCGCAAAAACAATAGCGATACCATCTCATTCACTACAACAATATTTTATCTCAAAACATTGCGCTGCACTATCATCACAATTCAATACATTTAAGGCCTATTCACACACCACAAAACCTGATCGGAGAAGGACAATGCAACGGAAAATGAACCTTACGTCAACTTCATTATGGTAGCGTATTTCCATCTGTTCCAATTTATCGCACAATAAAAGTGTTTGAATCCGTTGTTTTCAGAAATGAGAGATGTGGTCTCCATTGTGTAGGGTATGGAACAGCATGGCGGCCATTGTGGGCCAGCACTCCCGCGCTTTCATCCCGATCACAATAGGAATCTTATCTCAGCCAAGTTTTATATCGCTACGTTGATTTAATCTTAGTGGACGCTGTAATGAACACTTTTTTTATCTTGGAGACATTTTTTAATGTTAGCTGGCTTTGAGCTTTTAATATTGGATGTCGTTTGAGTTCTTTTTTAATTGTAATAGTTTAATTATCGTTTACAAATTAAATATATACTACCCTTAAACATTGAAATATGTAGTTAGATGTACTGAGGTGACGACTTAGGGCGCGAGAAAATGTTCACAGTGAGAAGCTTTATTTAGGTACATGACCCACACGAAACGATACAAATGATCAGTAAGAGAGACCAAAACAATACTAAGTATACAAACGTCACAGTAAAAAAAAACATAAATGTAATTCACGTCAGCCGCATGCACGAAGACCGCTGGGCAAAAGCCTCAACACGATGGTTGCCGGAAGACGGACGGCGCCGCCGCGCCGAGGCCGGCCCAGAAAGAGGTGGCGAGATGATCTGGACGCACACCACGAGGGCTGGTTCGAGGTGGCTCAGGAAAAGAGCACTCGGAAAGAATTGGGGGAGGCCTTTGCCCAGCAGTACCTATAGGCTATTAAAAAAAAAATGTAATTCTATCTCAATTTTAAATTTTGAATTTTCTCTTTGACGCGGAAAAATGCATTCTACTAATTTAAATCTTTAAATGCCGAATACTCTATCGCAGCCCAATTCCTACCCATTTCTGTGTACCGAAGTCGGCTTTTCTTTTGTTACCCTACTCGAGTCCTTTTCTTTCCCTATCCTGTATCTAGCCGGCCTAACTAAAGGCACTATGTGATTATAGTACACCTATACAGCCTCTTTTCTGTACCAGCCTTTTTCAGGAACTACCCTTTGATGTGTTTTGTTGTCAAAATCAATGGCTTTGTTCCCTCAGTAACTAGCTGATTCTTTTAGGTGCTTTTACCTACAAATCTTCCTTTCAACGGAAAGGTTTGAAATTCAAGATAACATATTCCGCCTTTGGCTATCTGAGCTTCAAAGAATACCTTAATTACGATTCTTGTACGAACAAAGCTACTTTTTTAGGGTACTGTTGCAAAATGATAAGGTTGAAGATACGCATATTGATATCGGTGAATAGGATCTTATCAGATATACATAATAATAGGTTGAATAATGTACAGATTACTTGTAAGGAAGCTTTAGTTCTTCACATAAATCAATTTATCTTTATTACAAAAGAAAGCGGTTACAAAATTGTGGAAAGTCCCTGACTTCTGTGCTAGGTGATATACCTGTGTTACAGGAGCTAGTAAACAATAACAGTTAAACACAATAAGCTTAATATGGAACAATTAAAAAAGGAACCCTTAGGCCCGTAATCCACCAAAGCGGAGACGAGCAGAGCGGAGACGAGCAGAGCGGAGAGGAGATATGCCAAATTCGACCAATTACAGGAAGGGCGAAAGACCAGATGTAAGTTTTAACTAATGTGATTGGCCGATTTCCGCACATCTCCTCTCGTCTCCGCTCCTCTCCGCTTTGGTGGATTACGGGCCCTAATGTGGTATCACCTGTCTTTCGTAGTTGCTTATTTTAGATTAAGAGTAAAAAGCGTTATTTACATTAGTCGAAATATGTTTTTAATAATGTGACATCGTTTTATACTTAGAAAAATATTTATAGAAATAAAATTACTATCATGATTTAAACTTTGATAATGGAAAAATACTTTTCCTTCCAAAGTTGGGAACTCTCGGTGCGCGAGCACGACTCGCACTTTGTCGGCTTTTTTTTATCTGACAACTGACAAATCTCAGAACATTCGAGATTATAAATGATAGGAAAAATACTGAGCACCTAATTAAGGGTAGCTGAGTTAAGCCATCCTAATATCTTACATTACTTTTTTATACTTTCCTCTTTGCAAAGATGTTGAGATGGGGAATCGAGGGGGGTGCTAAGTATTCTTTTTAATGTCTTTGATAATACAATTGTTGCCTAAGATTGATAAGACATTAGAATAGGTAGCTGTTGCGGACTCGACACAAAGGGCTAAGAAGGAACATGGGTGGTTTTTAGTCAGTAGAAGTCTGACACTCCCTACCGCTCGCTCTGACCAGAGCGGGAGGAGTCATTTGATGACTACCCACTCTACCAAAAAAAGGGATTCATTTTCACAAATGTCATTGCTTGAAAGATAGACGAACTTGAGACTTGACTTATCAGTGGTGTGACTGTCAAGTCATAGGTCTCAAGTTCCCAATACACGCACCTCTGATTTTTCGGCTTCATGCGAAAAACATCGGGAGGAAACCAGCAGGCCTGAGAGATAAAACTAAAAAAAAAACTCAAAAAAACTCAAATATTTTATTTCAATTAAGCCATTACAGGCACTTTTGGAATGTCAGAAGGACAGAAGAAGAACGAAACTACGAGTGCAATACGTCATTCCGAAAGTCACCACGCCGAACCACATGCCACCGAATGGCCGCAACAACGAACACTGCGAGCACGAAAGATAGATATTTCTCAACATCATGTAAAGGCAAGTCAGAGACCCAAGGGCGGCATAAAACTGTCACCTGAAAACCTTGTGCACTGAGTAATATAGTTGTGTGATGAACCTACATGAAATGATAATAACCCTCCTTTTATGGGCTTCGCCGCAGTCGGGTAAAAATACATAGCTACATTTCTATGCAAACAAATTAATATACATCTGTGTAGACAGGAAGCTACGTAAACACAAGATGGACGATCCATTACGAGGTCTGTACCTTTCCATGTTCATTCCGCCATCAGGCATTAGGCACTATGCCAACTGTAACACATGGACCAAAGGCCTCACAGCCTCCTTGTACCTACCTACTAACATAGGTACGATTTCATAAAGCAAGGACCCATTAAGTTACTAGCTTTATACAATCTTAGTTTTTGTTTAAGCTTCAAGCTCTTAAGGGGTCTTTGTTATTATCCTAGTGAATAAGTAATAAGGATCTTGAAATGTCAAAAAATACTTCCTTCCGGTATTCTACATTATGGCGTACCTAACATGCAAATACATATTTTTTGGTCCCGTAGTTCTTGTTTATAACGATGAGAATAAATGCTACTAGTCGTAGTTGGTAATCTCCATATTAAGCAGAGGAAAAAAACACTTTTCCCGATCTGGAAATCTAACACAGGACCTCATGCTCTGCGGTCGCGCTTGCAACCACTGGACCAACAATAGGCAGTCTGTTAATGTGGAAAGTTAGTCCCGACGGATTACATAAAGTATTTTATATGTAGTGAGTTGTTTGTAACATAACATGGTAGCTGAAATTCATGACGAAATATGAATGAAAATCGAAAATTATTACATGTTGAAAATGCTTCTGTTGAATTATTAATCCGCTTGACATGCAGAATAAATAATTACATCAGAATTTCGTTTTCTCTTTTATACACAAAAAAATAACGTGGGTAAGAACTTGTAATGACTTATCCAAATTGCGAAAACCTTTTTACAAATATAAACCAGAAAAATTATTCATTATGATTACATGACTATTTTCCTCTCAGCCCTCCAGCTAGTTACCGTATCTTGTTTTTCCTCCTCCGTTGTGCTATAGTATCATGTTTTGTATTTTTAATAGGTAGGAATAATCTTGAGCCCTTTTTATTCAACAATCTTTGGTATTTACAAAACGGAAGGATGGAAATTACGTTCACAAGGATCAATGCTATTGAACGCCGGAAAGTTCATTGTTACTCCGGACAGGTATATAATATTACCGGATTCCATCAATCAAAACAAAGGCTCAGAGTGCGAAAATCAATTCAGCTGTATTAGCATTTCGACAACGGGAGAAGATTAAGAATTTCAGCGTAAACGAAAAACGAAGCAATTACCGATCCGCGCCGAGAACAAACTTTGTTTAACTTGAAAGGAATTAATATTCATTAAAAAATCTTTCTCGGCATCATTCTGTTGAAACTTTGTAATCAGGCTGTCAGGATCCGCGAGGCGAGCGGAACCAGGCGCACCCACCGAGCCTCGTCATCGAATTTAAGACTTTACCGACTGCAACCGGATTTTTTCAACTCTCCAATTTCAACAATCTGCTTTAACTTTGCGCATTGAACTCTCATATCCGTCAATTTTAAATTGGAGTAGCTGCTCTAGACATTTTACTGAGAATTTTAATTACAAAAGTAATTTAGAATCCAAACGAGTGATTGCGTATAATATTTCAGTGAACTAAAAGCAAAGCGTTGGCCCGACCGTAATTTGAAACTTTCCGTGCGGGACCGATCATTTGTCGGAAAATTCCGGAACACATCCCCCCGACCTCACGTTTTAGCTGTATTTTCCTACACCTACGCTCTATGAATTGCTATATTTTGTATGTGTAAATAACATAGGATTATATAGATAATTTTCACTGCGTGGTCGTTGGAGCGTGTTTTGCGATAAACAACGTTTCGTAGTTAATTTTAGTCTCAAGTTGCCATAAAGTCACGAGCAGCGGTCAAGCTGGGGTCGTCTACCAACTCGTAATGTTAATTATGTGGCACTTTTATCACTTTAAATTGTGGCATATAAGGCAGGTGTGACATAGAAGGTTTAATTGTCTGCATTTAACATAAAATTCAGCTTACGTATTGCGAGTAAATCCTCAGGTATACAAATAGATTGCGTGTAGCCAAAGCTCTGATTTCCAGCATTGAACAGCGCGTTCCTTTCAATTTGGCAATGTGCTTACAAAATGGAATGGTAGACCGTTATTCCCTTTTGTAATGGTTTCAATCTATGAAAGACAAAAGCAAGGCAGCCTCCGTTTCACAATAAATTAAATTGTCGATACCAAACGTAAGTAATGATGATGCTTCGATTTACGCACCGTTTGCCACACATTTCTTTTAGCTATCGGTCCCGAACGATGACAACGTTCATCATATTGATTTATCACTGTAGTTATACTCCTATCAATTTAGTTCTGTTCATGCTTCATTATAAGTCAATTTATTAGTCTCAGACTAGTCCGACATAAAACTCATAAGTATAATCATAATTATGAGTGCTATGTCGGACTAGACTCACAAATATCACACAAATCACATTTCTCTCCATCATTAAATACATAATTTGTCGGTAAAAGTAATTCGTTTCTAGTACTCAAACGTTTATTTCTATCGAAATTCTCATTACGAAACCTCAAAGCTGGTACGTGTACGGTACATAAAACAAGGTATTGTGGCGTTTTCCAATGAAATCTTGTAAAATAGAAACATAATACGAAATAGCTGGTAGAGGCTAATACGTATTTTCCGTCGCCGACCCAAAGCATGAAAAATTGTCGGGACGGAACGCGAAATAACTTTTTATATTATAGGTACCTACTGAAGCCTTGAAGGGTTGAAACATCGACGGTCGGATTCGCAAACAGTACATAAAGATCCGGCGATCTCACGTATTTTTCGGGATGAAGCCGTGAAGGGACGTCCCGACCCTACCAGTCGCCGGCCAAATTTACCTAGTGCGAGCCGCGGACTTGCCACTCGTGCCATCCGCATTATTAAGTGATTCCGCTGAAACAAATCCACCCGGTTTATTTTTAAAATGTTACCATTGAAATACATTTTTCCATTTCTGTGACAGCTTATTTGTGAAAGTTTAATTATACGAGCAAAGTATACGCCTCGGGTTGTTTTCAATATTTTCCGCCGAAAATAAAACGTTTTTAACAAAGAGCTGTCTTTCCTTTTTCATTTTTTACCGTCATCTCCAGTTTTTTTAAGTGAGTAATGATGTCTAGCTGTCGTATAAATCTACAAGGAATGCAAATGTCCACCGACGCAGGGATGTTTACAGGTTTACTCGATATTTCTTTATCGTTTTTCGTCGTCACTTAATTTGATTTTCGATCAATCTTCTATTAAAACCGTGGGCCATTAAGCGGTCGTCTGGAATATGTCACGAATTCTTGACCTTTTACTTGTTTGTGTGTCAAGCTTTTAAATTTGTCCAAAAGGCCACCTTTCACAAATGAACTGTGAATTTACGCCTACACGTGTAATGAATGTTTTCTCGTAAATATTGTCTCATTTCTATTATTTCATTACTTTACAAAAGAAGTACAATAAGATTACAAACAAACGCAGGGCAACAAGAAACGCATATTGTGTAATTGCTCCAATAACAACGAGGAAACACAAAACATTCCTCAAAACCTCATATTACTTACACAAGAAGATTAACATCTGGTTTCCATCATCTCTGCAAATTGAACATAACATTACACACGACTCATTAATCATAATTTGCGAAAGTTACACTAAATAAATGAAAATATACAGTCTACATTATTCACACAGGAATTTGACACAATATCCAGATATTCAAAGAACCGTGCGAACGGTACAAGTTACTAAGTATGTACGAATGTACGAATTGTCAAGATGTCTTCGCCTGAAGGCAGGAGTGAAACTCAGCATAAGGCATATCAGTCCCCTTTCCCTGAGGCAAATGGCGCATTCACATCAGTCAAATCGCAGACAAGTCACAGGGGTTGCCTTTTACTGTACTATTCACTTGTGCGCCAGTTACTGTGAATAGAATCTTTCAGAAATCTTGATTGAGTCAAAATGGGTTAGTACATTCTCTTGTCTGAGACTATCTTAGGTTTAACGTCAGGGCTTTATTCCAAGATTTACGAGCGAGGTTATGACCGGGGATCAAGTGTAATCTTTTTGAGCTATCTGTTATCATCACAGAGCAAGGAGACGCCGGCGGATGCTTCTAGAGGGGACATCAACACTTTCTATATAGATCGAGCGAAAACGGTTGTCACCGTTCACTCGCACTACGGCACTAATGACTTATAGAAACTGTTGTGTTTGGAGACGGTCAACGAACTTTAGGCTCCACGAATTTTATTAGCACCGTTTTTGATGCTACCAGCTTTGTAGTTTTCAGTATCCTGGCTAGATTCACTCCATCACGTTCGATGTCACCAATTCATAATCTAAGCTCACCTATACAGCTAATTTACATGCTTACAGTTTGATTAGGTGTAATCATACTCATTGGTAATTAGCATTGGTATTAGCCTCGATTAGAGACTTCCTATAATTCGATTTACCGATTAATAGGCACGTTTGGGAGCCTATATGTAATATGCGATTAACTATCTGAACTGCAACCTATAATTTTGAATTCTAAACAGGGCTGAACGTCATAACCATTACTCTGTAACCGCTGAAAGCAATTTGCTCTTAAAAGGGGTCTAAAATCCCGTCAGTGTATTTTTTTACGGAAAAAATATGAATAGTGACGCTGGCCTCGCCATTATATTAGTAGCTAGTGGCGAGTGTGTAATATTCCTAGACAACCTCTCGTCCCGTAGATATAAAAACTATTGTCATTGTGGCTCTAGTAACTCGGGAATGCCTATTTACGGGCTACTGAGTAGGACAAAGGACAATATCATACTTGTATTTGGATAAGTGTATTTGACGCTATAAAAATCTGTTACAGGAACAGATACATGTTTTTTCTTTTCTTCGATCGATCAGAATCGCTTGTGCTGTGCCGTTACCTTCATAACTTTGGCTTTTGTGTAGAGCGGAACGGCGAGGAGATTAGCAAAATTTTACAATCGCAGGAGAGATCAGAGACTTGATGTGACCGAACCAATGTGATAGGTTTTCACACATCAAATTTCAGGTCTTCTCGCGTAGTAGAAACTTGGCCTAGGGTTAGATTCTACTACCTACTCCTGATGCCAATTTTAAATAAACTGGTGCTGAGATTTTCAGGTGTTTTTTGAAAAAAAAATTAGTACCTAATACTAAACTTTACCTACCTCTACATATAATATCGAATAGAAGCCACTCATGTTCAATCCGAGCATTGATTGTGTTTCACTAAAGTAAATAAAATAAACTCAGTAGGTACTGAACATCTACAAGTGCTTTTTTTATATATTTTATCAATAAAACACTACGAATATGGATCGAGTCCGCCCGCAAGGTAATTAGAAAACCAAATCATCCCGTACATAAATCAAGCTAAATCGAAGGATATTTTTCACCTTACTTTAAATACCTCCACGATATTTAAGGCATTCATCAGCAGTATTTTGAATGCATTATATTGAGTCCTACAATAAAACGTTGAAGAAAAAGTCGTAGCAATAATTTTTCTGTAGAGTTCCATTTACATTTTGTATGATAAAATAATTAATTAAATATACCAAGGACTGGCTTTTACCTTAGGCATTTAAAAGCCATTTATTTAATAAATAAGAGATGACTGTGAATATATCATCAATCAAAACCCGATGGCGTACAACACACGACATACGAGTATTTGTATAATTATTACAGATTTGTGTTTAGTTTCAAACACCACAAGCCTCGTTTACACGCTCTCAACATACTAGCTTACTCGACTCGCCTGCGAACTTATTCAAACCAGTGAACGTCTGGAATGCGTACACGCGGAGCAGTAAGTTGTCCACGGATGTTCGTGGCCTCAGGGGACAGATTACTCCAACGAAACATGCAGGGAACCGCGACAAAGTTCGGCAGGGGAATTTGTTTCGATAAACATCCCTAATGTGGAAGCAAATGGTATTGCGGTGAGCCAAAAATAGAGTTCACTTCCGACGCCGTAAATACTTTGACATTTAACAAGTTATTATAAGAAGTAGTGTTGGAATAGGTGACGCGAGTTTGGTATAACTATATTTATACACAGACCACTTACGTGTATTCTAGGAAGTGTTTTTTAGAATTGTCACGCTGCAATAATGAACTTTCCTGGCTGTTGTTAGGCTCTGTCTATCCACTCTAGTATTGTTTATCTTCTCTAACGGTGAAGGAAAACATAGTGAGGAAACCGGCATGTCCTAGAACCAAAAATTTGAAGACTTGTGACATCTACCAATCTGCACTGGGCCCGCGTGGTAGATTATAGCCCATCCCTCTCTTAGAGAGGAGGCCTGAGTCCCTGCAGTGGGAACATTAATACGCTGATGATGAGGATGATCCATTCTAGCCTCTTCTGCTTGCTCAATAGACGTGTGCTTAGTTACTCACGCTTAGTTAGCTCCATTATATCATCTGATGAAATTTCAACCGTTTTGTCTTCTTCTTCGAGACTTCTCTGTAAGTAGTCGTCTCGCTAGTCACGCACTTATGGCTTAACATAAATCAAATCATATACAGTCTGGCAGGTACCAATTGATAAATTCGATCACTTCATTGCTTTATTATTACAAGGCTGTCTCGGGTGATTAAAATTCTATAGTTAGCTTCCTTTCAGGGTTTCAGGCACGCTTGTCATTGAACTTAAATGTAGATAATTGATGAGAAGGTAATGTCTGTAATTTATTTCGTTTTAATTATTATATTTATTGGAGTATATTCCCGCTTTTGTTTAGACTTATGGGTCACGAGAAGACAAGGAGACTTAAAATTAACTTCTACAGCTTAAAATAAAGATTTTCAGTACATAGGAATTCATTTAAAATTAAATGAATTCCATGATCACAGTAATTTAAAACTAGATGTATTTTAAATTTCAAAAGTAGACCGTGACCGAAAAGTTGTGTGATAATAGGTTATCGTGGCATGGACATGTGATGCCGAGGAATTAGAAAAATATAGTGAGGAATTCTTGAGTAATATGATATGACTGTAGATGGCTATAAGAGGAAAGGAAGACTAAAGACTGGACTGGAATGGACTGTGTGAAGGATGATATTATTATTATGGTTAGATAGAAGAAGACATGCTGTTCCGACCCCAAATAGTTTGGTATAAGGGCAGAAGAACAATGATATTTTAAAACTAGATGGTGCTTTTTCAATCCCGAAAGCAACTCCGAACCTGCTATTACCTACTTTCAAACAACTTGCACAAGTCCCAGTACACAAATAAAGCCAATAATGAAGCATTAATACACAAAATCTATTTGTATGCCATAGCCCAGATGCGACACAACGATAATTTGTTGATATTTTGATATTAGAAATTATGCATATTTATGCAAATCATACGCATCGGTAGCCGACGCCATATTTAATGTTAAATAATTATCGTGTATAAATGAGATATATTTGAATAATATTCTAATTATCTTCGTACGAATGTGTGTTCAATGTGAGCTAAACAGATATTATGTGGAATTAGAACAGGTTTGCAATTAATTATTGTGATACGAGTGTAGTAGGAAATAGTCTGATATACAGTTTCCTAAAACTTGTAAAGAGAAGCCAGTCGTCCGTCATAACTCCGTCGCTCCATGTAAAATACTGATATTCAACTGCATCCGGATAGACCGGAAGTCGACCCCAATATAGTTGGGAAAAGGCTAGGCAAAGTAATGACTCAACTTCAAATAACTTCAATATTTTTTTTTTTTTTTTTAAATCCTACATTTTTGTAGGTACCGCAAAAATAAGTCACCAAATGTCACAAAAGACAAATTTTTACTAAAAGCATGGTTACCCATGTTTTGCACACTTAAAACTTAAAATGCTTTTCTCGAGTCATCTCAAATCTCATATTTTCGTGTTATCACAGTACCTATTTAAGGACGTCAGGATGATAGACCCCATAATGAATCAACAAATTACAAACAGTTCAATGGTCTCTCGATTGTGTGTTTTTGACAGATTGACCATACATTAAGGTACAATGACATAAAATCTTTTAATGATTTACATAATTTATAAACATTGCAAGTTAAAGAGACCTTTAAACGCCAAAAGGTCTCAAGTTTGAACCCAACACGCGAACCTCTGATTTTTCGATTCATAATTATCTTTTGCTTCGTTGAAAGAAAACATCGTGAGGAAACCCACATGTCTGAGAAATATTTCTCGACAGCACGTACCTAAAGCCAAGTCAGGAGGCCCATGGACGGCATAAAACACCAAAAATTGGTATGAATCGTTACTTAACCATACACAAGGTTTATCTACCTCGTTAGTATATCAAGTAAATGCTATAAACCCTTATTTCCAAACTAAGTTAGCATGCATTACGAATTTACGAACCACCCCGATTCCACCGTGAAATGCAATCCGTTCTCATTCATTCACTTCTATTACATCCACATTAACGCGGTCCGCGGCAACGTTGCAATGGTGTGCAAATGGCCTAATAACTAAAACTTACTACGTCACATTGGCAACACTATATGACGCCATTTTACCTAATAGAGTAAGATCCCAGGGCCGCCAGACGTCACGTATTTTCTGACGAAGGAAATGTGGACGATTGAGTAGTGTTAGTATGAACTAAGAACGCACGACTACCAGCTAGCTTGCTTAGACGGCCAATTTTCAGGTATCAGGCTATCAAGGTACATAGGTACAAACATTACTAACTTCACGTATTTTCTGACAGCTGATTTTTACGTATATTGTAGGCAATATCCTTAAAAATAAGTTGCCAACACTCCCAGACACTTCCTAGCGGCCGTTTTGCCTATCGGACGCTTTAAAGTTCCCAAAAAGTTTAGACTTATACGTATTGTGACTGTTTACCCGAGATCGCATGGCATCGCTCGTGTGGCTGACATACAGACCTCCACTAGACTCATTCGGTGGGCATTCAACAGGATCTGTCCATTGCCTGTGTCTTCAGAATTTTGTTGAAAACGTTGCTTTGACCGCTCGGGTGCATGTTGGAGCGCCTGCCCAATATAGCATGGCAATAACCCGATCAATTAGCTTTAAGTATTAAAACATTAGGAGTTTATGTATTCTTTAAAGCGTCTGTTAAGCAATACGGCTGACGGAAAGTGTCTGGGAGTATTTGCGACTTATTTTTAAGGATATTGCCTAAAATATACGTAAAAATCAGCTTGGAGAAAATACGTGAAGTAAGTAATTTTTGTATGTACCTTGATGACCTGATACCTGAAAATTGGCCGTCCAAGCAAGCTAGCTGATAGTAGTGTGTTCTTAGTTCATACTAACACTACTCAATCGCCCATATTTCCTTCGTCAGAAAATACGTGACGTCTGGCGGCCCTGGGATCTTGGACTACAGCAGTGCATGTACACGTACTTAGCTCTCGGATGTTTTGTCGCTCAAGAATACTCCCGTTTCTCGCAGCGACAAGACCTATCAAAGAGAGTGCTATAAGAAACGTATTTAATAAAATAATCTGTATTCGATTACATCGTTTTTGTAATTTAAGTACTATTAAATCTAGGACTGCCTCGTTGGTCTAGCAGCCGCAAGTACGAGGTCCCGGGTTAGATTATCAGGTCGGGCAAAAGTGTTATTCGGTTTTTGCTTAAAGAATTTCTTAGGACCTCGGAGTCTGGATATGTGCCCGGTTAATAATGGCAATAAACCGGGTTACATAGAATCTCCTATAAAATAGCTAGTATTCGCCCATCCCATTCGCGTACTCGCTCATAGCCGAACGACTGAAAAATCGAACTACACACTCGCCAACTCTTTTTTCCTTATTATCACTCTAATCTTGGGGCAAGGGGGGGCAGGTGCCTTACATACGTGCTTAGCGTTTGTGTATCACACAAGTTTCTTCTCGTTTTCTGAGAAATAGATGCTGCAAGTGCTAAAATACGAAGAGCTTGAGCTTATCTACGAGAATAGCTTTTGTGGTGTGGCAACGACTTTGTAAACTGCACAGGTTACTGACCTCTTATGTACCTGAGAATAAGATTTGTTTTATTAGTTGACATTTTGGATGATTTATTAGTGCTTGCAAAAGCTAATTTAAATTCTAAACATGGTATTTCACTCAAACCAAAACACAACTTAAAAAGTAAATAGATTTTATATGCAAGCCAAGACAACGTTAAGCATAAATCAAAGAATTTTCACCTGAAATTCTTTCAAGTGAAAATTCTAGTGGTGATGTTTTATCGATTCGTTGGTGTCGTTAACTATGTAAAAACACAGTACCTCAGCACAGTACAATCTTTTTGGTCAAATTATCTGCTGCCCGTCGTCAGAGCATTGTTCTTCTTTACACCAATCGGGTGCATTCTTTGACGCTTGTAAATTGTACGTAAAGTTCATGTTCCCATTACATACCAAGTTTCCTCTTGGCCTCGGAAAGCACGTTAAGACGTTGGTTCTAGCTCATTTATCTAGATCTTTGATAGGCGTTACAGGTAGTCAGTGGCCCGATAATCCGACAACCAGTCTTACCAAGGCCTATCTACCCAGTACTAACTGGGTTGTGAAAGTTAGGTAGGTAGTCGCTCCATGTAAAGTACCAGTACTCAGCTGCATCCAGTTAGACTGGAAAGACCCAACATAGTTGGGAAAAGGCTTTTTTTTTCTTTAAAAAACGTTGCCCCACACTAGGAATTTCTCCTGTATCGTGGGTGCGTTCACAAACATAGAAAGTCACATACACAAATACCCAGACCCGAAACAACTATCTGCAGGCCATACAAATATTTGTTCCGTGCGGGGATCGAACCCGCGACACGCAGCGCAGCAGTCCAATCGCTTAGCCACTGCGCCAACCGTGCCGTCAATGCATGAAGGCATGCCGTCATGAAGGCTATGCAGATGATGATGAAAAAACGCACGTAAGAACTTGTCATCCTCCCGTCGGGGCCGCGGATTTTTGTACTAGATGACGTGGCCTCGGCACAAGGGCAAAGAAGGAACATGGGCTCGGTTTTTAGTCAGTAGAAGTCTGACACTCCCCTTCGCTCTGCCCAAGAGCGGGGGGGTCATTTGATGATTTTCCACCCACCAAAAAAAAAAAAAAAAAGAAAAAAAAAAAAAAAACTATAGTTTTTTACCAGTGTCAGTTTTAGCAAATTTTTACACCTCTTCTTTTTCCCTAACTTTTTATCCATTACTTTCTTGTAAGGAGATTTCATCATTACGAAAACAAGTTTATTTTATAGTTCAGTTATTATTTTGATTATTTTAGTGATTTACTTTGCTATAATTATCTCAATTAAATTATTTTCGCCTGTCACAGTAAGATAAACAAAATATTTTATTTTTAATACGTGTGTTTTTCCGTAGCAAATTTCCACGATACTCAAGGAAAATCGACACAGAAAACATCAACAAAACTGGCCTATCTATATCTATTTATCTAGTTGTATATCTATGTATCTAAGCTCCTAAATAGCTGTAACGGTTCCCGCCTAATATACGAAGGAGTGTGGTCCCGAGTTCGCCCGAAGGAGCAAAACAATAACATTGACTATAGATCAGATGGTATCTCAAAGGACGCTGTGATATTCGATGGCACCCAGAGCCAAGATAACAGTGTTTTAGATTACGCAAGCTAATTACAACTTAATTGCGAATATTGGAAAGTTACTATTCGGGTGTCGTTAAATAAATTACTGTTTATAATGTAGTTTTGTTATGTTTGAACATAGGTCTAGACATTGGTAAGCACAAAGGCAACAACAGACAATAGATGATGTAGTCAGAATCTAATTCAAAGTTACTTATTCAAAATATCCTACAAATAGTCTTTTTTTAAAAGAAACTTTAACGGTGAAAGTATCTCATTTCAATAGGAGATGATATAGCCTACAGGTATAACCGTCGGACTGCTAAATAAAGGTCTCGACCTCATCCCCATGTCAAAAATAATTGAATGGGCTCAGTTTTCGAAGGGGGAAAAGGGGGATACAGACCGTTAATCTTGTCAAATTTTTTATGATATGAAATATCTGTAGATGCTCTTGAGTCTAGATATATCTTTATATGCATCAGTACCTTATAGGTAGCCAGTTATAGAAAAAAAGGGTGTACAAACTAGACTTGAAAGACAATTTACCACACCACAAACCCCATTCTTTTCTCCTACACCACCATAGTTAACATTAACGAGAGCCATTTATATTTTATCGTCGCAGCGCCCTCTATCATCAAAGTTCGCTCGGCATTCACTCTGAGATTTATGACCGAATGTAAACGCTAGAGATCGTAAGACACCGATTGGTTTCTTTTATAGTACTTAACTTTCCATCTCAGGAATTTCGAGTTCATTGGTGTTGTTTAATTTAGTTTGCTTGAAGATATTACAATGTTGCTCTTTCGAGAATCATCATCTTCATAACCTTTTTCCCAAATATGTTGGGGTCGGCTTCCAGTCTAACCGAAATCCGAATGCAGTGGATTACCAGCCTTTGATGTGGAGCATCTGAACTCCACAACCCAGTTAGAAGTCGGCAACACCATATTTTAGTAATACTGGTTTTATTTCTCTTTCGAGATTTTGTAATGAAGACCACGAACACAGATCTTATAATTTCTGCGTTCTTCAACAATGATAATATTATGTTGCTATTTACAATAAAACAGCTAAAAAGAAAAATAACTATGTTTATGTTTGATGGCTATCGCCGTAGGAATGAATGTGCTACACAACCAATAATTTTTCTGTTTTCCGTCTTGTGTTGGTTGAATATACATACATACATAAACACACGCCCTTTTCCTACGATCCTTACGTACTCGTTTTTACATTCATATACCTACATCTGATCATACACGCACGCCGGTTACGAGTACTATGTTGAGTATGTACATAAAAAATGCGTTTACATATAATGAAGACACATCTTATAATCTTCAAAACCTCCTCCAATATGCCTGTAGTATTACAATATTTAATATTAAAATCTGATCACGGCACCTCCTGTCTCACAAAGCGCCATAACTTCTTAAACTCCGCCAGTATGTAGGGATGTGCCACATAACATTTATGAATGTATGAGGCACCATTTACCACACTTTTAAGTATTATTTTCACGTAGTGTGTGTATGATGCTGACGCTTCCCTCTTCTTCCGACATCGATAACTCATATTTTGTGTATTCCTCAATCCTGAAACTAAGTAAGGGATCAAAATGATGTAATGACGCATACCAATTGTAACATCTTAAATACTTAAAACTAACGTCGTCATCCGGACAGTCTTCCTCTGTACTTTTCATCGAAACCCGTTCAGTTGTTAAGACATGAAAAGACAGACGCGTCATTTTCGCGTTTATACCTACTATTTAGTACAGATTTTACAAAGCACTTTTACATCACCGTACAGTACATAGGGATGTGTTATATATTATCTAACTACGAGTCGCCATTTACCACACTTTCAACTGTTTCCACCGACCTCAACAGTTTTTGCCCCTGTTTCCAAACTAGGTCTATGCTTGGCACACTTTTTGTCATCTGGGATACGTTTGAAACTTAATTAGTTTAGTTAAGCTTGCTGAAGGTTGAATTTAACATGACTTTTTGTGGTTATTATTTTACGTGTATGTATGAACGTGGACGAGGCAAAAACAGTATGTTAGGATCGTGGAAGGTCCCGTCGGGGCTGCGGATTATCGAAAGAGATGACGTGGCCTCGGCACAAGGGCGAAGAAGGAACATGGGTTGGTTTTTAGTCAGTAGAATTCTGACACTCCCCTTCGCTCTGCCCAAGAGCGGGGGGGGTTATTTGATGATTTCTCACACTCCAAAAAGACAAAAGAATCGTGGAAAGTATCGCTCTGTGGTTTCAGGATCCATGCGAAAAGGCATGAGTTTATGAAGACGTATGAAAATATTTTGATATGCTCGTAGCTATCCTGTTATCGATAATATTCTGGATGACACCTCACAGTCAACGAGTCATCATGATTTTCCTGTTCTTATCCCAATTCATTTGGGATTGGCGCAGCAAGTGTTAGATATTTCTATAAGACTCATCATCTTATCAGACACCTTCTTTCTTGCCATATTATCATCCTGTACATCTGTCATCAGGTAAAAGTAGGTAAAAGAAGTCATTAATGGGTCCGCTCAGCTTGCGACCGACACCGGGCTTTAACATTCTGCGTCCGTAGTTTATTTTGTATTTCTATAGTTGTTTTTCGATTAGTCCATTGTTAATACAACATAACCTCTAAAACTTTAAACAGGAATATCTTTAATTCTGGCGTACCTATAAAAGTATAACTGAAGACAAAATTGTTCAGGAATTCAAACTCTATACAATAGTAAATTGTACACCAAGTGCATAAAACGCATCATTTTGCGCGAGACGTTTATCCATCCGATGCGAGCTTGCGAGCGAGGATGGATATAAAGTAGAGAGTAAAATGGGTTTTATGGACGAGTTTTACACTCTACTTTTCACTTCGATTGCGAGGAAATGAAACAGAAACTTGTAAATATTGTAAAAATAATTATGGATCCCGCCAATTAACTTTTTTTTTTCAGTATGAAACTTGACATTACACCTGACTTATGTCGTTACTCATACTGCTCAGATAAAAAAACATTTTGAGCAAGCCTATTGCCATCAACCAATGTAATTAGGAGCAAGCCTATTGCCATCACCCAATGTAATTAGGAGCAAGCCTATTGCCATCAACTGATTTAATTGGGACCAAGCCTATTGCCATCAACCAATGTAATTAGGAGCCAGCCTATTGCCATCAACTGATGTAATTAGGGACAAGCCTATTGCCATAAACCAATCTTATTAGGAGCAAGCCTATTGCCATCAACCGATGTAATTAGGAGCAAGCCTTTTGCCATCAATCAATGTAATTAAGAGTAAGCCTATTCCCATCAAATGATGTAATTAGGAGCAAGCCTATTGCCATCAACCAACCTAATTAAGAGCAAGTCTATTGCCATCAAGCGATTTAGGTAATTGGGGAAAGCCTATTCCCATCAACTTTCCTTGTATTCGTAATGAAAAGCAGTAATCCCTTGTTCTTAGAATACTAACGAAACGAATTAAATTATAGGTTAGAAGTTGTTCATATGGCTGTTGGGCCGATTACCTGTGCCGATTACCTTGGTCTTCGACGAAGATTTTACTTTATGCTCTAGAGCATAAAACGCGACTTTATGTCGCCTACGCACGACGTAAAGACGAATTTTAGAGCGAGAGAAGTGAAAATATATTTTTTCCATAGGCTGACGCAAAAAAAAAATGTCAACAAAAATTTGTTCGAGCGTTCGCCACTGTTCTTTAGTTCTTTTGATTTTATTGTTGCATGAGATTATATACTGCATGAAATGTATTGAAGAAAATAATGTTATAAAACTGTAATATTTTGTACTTTGGGGAATAAATGGCTTAATTATTATTATTATTACATCTGTCATTTATTTGGTCTTCCTCTACTCATAATCCCTTCCATATTCATACTCGTGCCTGATTTTTTTAGAGACCGAATTACATAACACGCTTTCTATCACAATCAGAATGAACTTTTTCGCTTCATTCATTTGATGTTGTTTAGTTTTCTATATCTATTCTATACTTATAATAAATCTGTAGAGAGGTCAATTCTGTACATGATATATATTTTCAAAATAACTATCAGGGGGTAATTAGTGATCGATACTGATGCCAAAAATGCAATCAGTAAAATTTTTGTCTGTCTGTCTGTCTGTCTGTATGTTCCTTATAGAAACAAAAACCACTCGACGGATTTTAACGAAACTTGGTACAATTATTCTTCATACTCCTGGGGAGGTTATAGTATACTTTTCATCACGCTACAATCAATAGGAGCAGAGCAGTGAAGGGAAATGTTGGGAAAACGGGAGAAGTTGCTCCATTTTTTAAGCTTCCGTCGCGTGTGTAGCCTTAATGGTTAAAGCTACATAGAAATCATTTATGACGGAAATGTTCTACATAAAATTATCTAAAAAATATCCCACAACCGCATATGTCTATCTTTTATGGTTGACTCACAATAACACGTGTAACTCCCGATAGCTTAGCAGTTCGGAGCTTTCTGATTATATTTGTTTACTCTTACGTTTATAATACTCTCACTCATCCCTAATTAAAAGAAGTTAATATTATTACCTATTCAATAAAAAAAGAATCATAGTAATCGGTATAGAAACATCAAACTGAACCAAATATGAAATACGCTAATAAGCTGCGCGTGAATACTGAATCATGCCATAAGGATTATTTTTGTGTAACGGGAGCGAGCTTCATTCAATATTTGGCTGTTGATGCGTTCAGCGTTCGACCCTATTGACAGACAATAATTGATATTAACAAACCGTGCTTATCAGCGCGACTTTTAGTCTTTAAATAGTTTATTTGAATTTCTTTTGTTGTTATTTTATAAAATAGGTATTAAGTAGTTATTTTGGTAGTGTTTAAATATTCGTTCAAATTACAAATTATTAATAGTTCGCATTTTATTTCTTTTTAGGGGAAGTAGTACGCATAGATTTTTAGATACCGATAGGTAAGTTTTGGCTAATTTATGATCAATTTTATTTTTGTATTAAGTAGGTAAAAGCGTAGATACTTTTATTAATTATAGTAGTTAGGTATTTATTTTAAGTGACTACTAAATTAATAAGGCTCAAGGGCAGAATTTTCGTGTTGCTGGAGTAGACTCTCGGTGTCAGTTGTTTCTCGCATGGTCAGTTATATGTCGCTCTTTCCCGGGTTAGCAGTTCTAGAAATCTTTATGTTCACGTGCCGGACGGGTCAACTTTCAACATAGTTTACCCGGAAGCTTTGGGCTGAAGTTTTACCTATAGAACGCTATAGTGATCTAAACAATATTACCAATACATTAACTTTAATAATAATATTCTGCGGTTCCTTTTTGCGATATTTTTTAACAGTATTGTGGATTGACATATTGTATTTCCCTACTAAAATACGAAAGTTAATCTGTCTGTTACATCAAAACCACTGAACCGTGAGGAAGGACATAATGGTACTTTTTTACGAAAAACGACGGAAACGCGGACGAAGTCGCGGGCAAAAGCTAGTCAAAAATAAACGTCATTACCATTATTAGAGTTACAAAATTATTACGCAGTTATTCAGCAATCTTTTGAATGGCCGTCTTCAGAACTCCATTACGAACGTATAGTTATTTGAAGCAGAAACGAACAATTTATATTCCTTTTCCAACCTAGGTCTTACAGTCTTTATTCATCCGAAATCCGTTTGAGACCTAATTAATGATGTTCGTTAAAGTTAATTTGTATAGTTATATTTTATTCATAAGTACCCTGTATACTTTGCGGCCTTAATTTTGAGCCCTAATTATTGTTTTAGGTGTCAGTAAATTGTATAGAATTGGGTCCTGAATTAATAAAAAGAAGTACGAGGTTGTTAGCTGGCTTATTAATGGTGTACTGGGAAAATGTAGGTATTATTTTTAATTAAGTAAGATAGGCAGTTATGTATTTCTGTTTCTACTACTAACGCTGTAATGAATCCTATTAAGGTTTTAATTTACTTAGTGGTTCGGTCCAGTAGTCGAAAACGTGATTTCTGAGCATGAGGCCCTGTGTTTGATTCCCAGGTCGGGCAAAGTGATATAAGGTTTTTTCTATCAGCATTAGTAGCGATGGAGTCTAGTCCGCCCCGGTTGATGGCAATAGGCGAGCCCCTTCTATTGCATGAGACTTTAACGTACCTGGCGAAATGTGAGTGTACTACTAGGCACATCTCTGCCTAACCCTTCGGGGAATATCGGTGTGATGTCGTGTATTTTAGATTGGTGTTGAAAATAATGTTTGTAGGTTTTTTTCTTAACAATACAAATGGGGCTTATTCACAATGTCCATAGAGGAAACATATCGGTAAAAAACCTACTGAAAATTTTGAAAGCCTCTACTATTTTCAAGATTCTTTCTCCCGTACTTTCAGTTTTATACTAATATCATTATCAGAGTGGATCGTAAAAATCCTTACGAAAGTGAAGTACGAAATGCCAAACCATCATAAAAATCTTGCATATTGCTAAATCAGCGAAGGTTTTTAAACCCGCCATATTGCCAAATCAGCGAAGGCTACTTTTAAACCAAAGGAACTTTACCAAAATGAAATCTATTTCCATGAATAAATTATATTACAAACGCCGTTAGCAAGCACATTATAAATTAAACTCAAGTAGCTAGACATCATTTCTATACAGTATTTATGGTTGCATAATCACTTTCTAGTGATAGTGATCACTTCATCATCTGCCTAGCCTTTTCCCAACTATATTGGGGTCGGCTTCCAGTCTAACCGGATGCAGCTGAATACCAGTATTTTTTATCACTATCACTACATAATATTATAAAACAAAGTCCTCCGACGCATCTGTGTGTCTGTTCGCGATAAACTCAAGAACTACTGCACCAATTTTCATGCTGCTTTCACCCATGGATAAAGTGGTTCTCGAATTATTATTATTATTATTATTATAATTTTCGACATCCACACGGGCGAAGCCGCAGGTAACAACTAGTGCAATATATGAATGACAAAACAATAACCATGATTGCTTGGCTGGTCTAGTGGTCACAGGACCTCATCATCTGGGTGCGATTCCCGGGTGCGGCAGTGTTATTGGGGTTTTGCATCGGAGTCTGGATTAAAAGTAACTGGTTGAAATGTGTTTGTACTATTAGATACACCTCTGCCTAAATCTTCAGGGCTTACAAGGCGTGATATTATTATAACATTAAGTTTAGAATAAACATGACCCATCATAAAGCACTTCCACTTTGTATCGTTCAAAATTAAATTTTATACTTGAATTTAGATTTTCAACCCTTCACAGCTTACCTTGTTTTTATGGGAGCCAGAGAGGATTGATTCTACCCATTTGCCGCTATCTTTAAGGCTTAATCGCGGCCGTGGTCTCCATTGGTCGTTTACCCGAGAAAATGGTGGACGATTTAATTTGTATGCTAATATTTTAAAGATAAACGAACACCAACTACTCGTATAAAATTAGGATAAAAAAATAGTTCAAAGGAACGAAAATATAAAAGATATAGGGACTGTGGTGTTTAGGTACATTCCAATAATATAAGATAACGGCTGCTGCCTCCTTGATCTGAAGATCGCAGGAGCGATTGCTGACCTGGGTACCTGGGTCCTGGGTTCGACTCGAGAATTTCTCGGTAGCAGCTTCGGAATCTAGATTTGTCCCCGGTTAGCGGCAAAAGGCTGACCCCCTATTACATTGGTCTGGCGAAATGTGGGTGTACGATTAGGTAAACCTCTGCCTAACCCTTCTAGGATACGCCAATTACTACGTACGTACATCGGATTAAAAAAATATAGAGTTCAAAGAGAAATATAAAAGATATAGGTACTGCGGTGTTTACATTCACATAATAGAAGTTAACGACCGGTTGAGCTAGCTAACCATTGTGTGTAGGTATTCTCTAGTGACTCATTCTAACTCGGTTCAGGTATACCTCAGCTCTACGTAGTTTCACCTGTAATTTGGACTGTTTAGGGCTCGTTTCAGGTCAGGGCTTGAAGTTACCTATCATTACTGCATAATTTAACTTTGAAATGTCAATACATTTGGTTAGTATTTTGAGAGGAATGAGGTTATACGAGAACGTTGTGGTTTGAAAGAGGATTTAGTGACAAAAATTGAAAAGAGTATGGAAGGGAGGGACGCCCAAAAAGGACAGATGAGTGTATTCGCAACCGGCGGGCGTGTATGACCAAATGCACGAATGTGGGCGAGGTAAAGATTTTATGTAAGAATCGTAGTAGGTGGTGTTATATGAAAAGAGCGTGAGTTTATATATGTATGTCAATCCTACAATCTAAACTAAACAAAAATACATAAGAATTGGTTACTTAACCATCGAGCGTCCCCCATTAAATTATAAACACAAAAAAAATGTTAAAAGATTGCCAACACGGTCACTTCCTGAAAACGAAAGAAAAACGCCGTGAATAAGAAACACAACACCAAATTAAACGGAATCTTGATTAAAAATCACATCGCATTTCTCTTTCCCTTCCAATATTTTTCTTTGATTAAGATAAGAACGTAGAACAATACTCGCAAATTGATTTTTATCAGCACGAAAGAAAATCCCCCGAGAACCTAAAAGCCAGGTGCTTGATATAATGAAAATGACCCGCCTGTCACTAAAAACAACAGTTGACCTTTCTATTAAATTACTGGCGGTAGTTAGTAGTAATTTTGGCGAAACGAATTGCCTTCAGACTCAAGCCTCAAGGCAACTTGATGTTATCGTTAGGTTACTAAGCTGGTCACCGGATATTTGAATGTTTTTACAGAGGTTTGTCCACTCCTCCTTTATTGGAGGGAAACGCTGCCGCAGTTGTGAGCAATCGCTTTTAGAAGCACTCTGAACTAATTGGTTCGTCGACAATTATGAGAAATCATGGCGGAAATGCAAATTTTTATGTAATTTTTGTAGGATAATGTGTTTTAACTTTGCATTCGTTGGAAATGTGAAAATCATTGTTTAAATTTATTTATTTTGCAAGTACGTAGGTACTGTTGGAAACCAAATGAGTACTTCGATGAAGTAGAGTATCATTTTCGGATAGGTAAACGAATTTCATAATTGCTTCTGAGAATAACATTTAAATTTTAGCAACTTTCAATAACCGGAGTTATTATAGTTATTATAGTTGGAGTTCCGTGTCGCGCGCGTTACCGATCGGACGTGGCATGCGTGTAGAATTTAGTGCAGGATGAATTCCTCCAACGTAGTAAAATGTGCGAGATGTAATGTAGTTATTAACGAGGTGTTAGCTTTCGTTTGTAATAAACTGGACATAATGGACGAGGAAAGCCTGAGTCGCATTTGTATTAGTGCCTTCTCGGACAGTGATATTGTGGAAGCAAAAAACCTGCTGTTTGAAGCAATACCAACAACTTCAAAACGCAAGATTACTAGGAAGAAAGATGGAAAGAAGCTACGTGAGATCGAGGATATCATTACCTTGTTAAAAGTAACTCATCCTGATGACACACCAGTTTTTGTTGCAAAAGATTTGCAAAAACTACCTCCAGTATTATTTGATCACGTAGACGTGACCAAACTACTTAAGGATTTAACAAGGATGAGAAGTGAGATTGAAGACTTAAAATCGCAATACGTGTCTGCTAGTCAACTTGAACCTATCAAGCGTGATATCGCAGACTTGAAAAAATGTACGAGTGCAAAAAGTCCTTGTTATTCGAATGTAAACACAAAGCAAAGAGTACGAAAACATATGATGGACAGTTGTGATTACGATAGCGGGCCGATGGGATTGCAACATGTTCCTGTGGTTAGCAAAAGTACATCGGGTCAAAGGTCAACGGCTCAAAGTGAAACAATATCACCGCCTACCCACCACTCGTCAATATCAGCTGATCAAACTAATCCTAACACAAGTTCAATGAATGCGCACAATCGGAATGAGTGTCTAATCGGTTTAGGCTCACATCTATGCATCGACGACAACACCGAGTCGGGACAGGCGGCAGCGTCGCCGAAAAGTTACAATAACAACATTGCGAGGTACCCGGGACACACGGACGCGGCGGTCGTGCAATCGACTCCGGAGCCAAAACTCGAAACATTTGCTCAAATTGCTAGTGAAGGGGAGTGGACCCTGGTACAGAAACAGAGAAGAAAAGTGAGAAATCGCTTTATCGGAAATATTGGAAAAGCTGTAATAGAACCAAAAGACAAATTTAAAGCTGTGAATGAGAGATTACTCCTATACATCTATAATGTGGATAAACAGGTGACTCAGACTGACATCGCAAAATATATTGAAGAAAAGGCCAAAACACAGGTGGATATTGAGAAAATGATAATGAAGGTACCCAAAAGTTATGATTCATATAAGATCTCGGTTCCAAAATATAAATATGACGTGTTCATGAGGGATGATTTTTGGCCCGAAGGTATATCATACCGTACATTTATAGACTTTTCTAAAAGGAAAACAGACAGAGAAAATGCTCTGAGAATGAACAGTAGCAAAATCTAAATGAATAATACAACATTAATAAGTTTTAATTGTAAATGCATTAAAAGATCTGTTGACTGTGTTAGACGCCTGTGTGTAGCGGCCGACGTAATCGCGTTGCAAGAAACATGGCTTTTGCCGCATGATGTCGCCTTCCTAGGGCAAATCAGCGATGATTTTGCTTTTACTGGCAAGTCAGCAGTCGACACCTCGGCGGGAATACTGCGTGGAAGACCTTACGGAGGAGTGGCATTGTTGTGGAGGAAGAACCTATTTCCATCTGTCACAGTTGTTAATTGCAACAACGTACGTCTTGTAGCTGTCAAGATAGTGTCGCAGGATCAGTCCGTACTTATATTCTCGGTATACATGCCTACAGACTCAAGTGATAACGTCATTGAGTTTACGGACTGTCTTAGTGAAATCAGTGCGATAATCGAAAGTCATAATGTGCAGTCAGTGATAATTCTCGGCGATTTTAACGCCCATCCCGGCGAGCTATTCGGTGGTGAACTGTTAAGTTTCTGTGCGGAGCAGTGCTGGACCTGTGCGGATCTGGACCTAATGCCGCCAGGTACGTACACTTTCGTGAGTGACGCGCACGGGTGCCGCCGCTGGCTCGACCACTGTGTAGTGACCGAGGCCGCGAGGCGTCTACTCGTTAGTGCAACTGTGTTGTATGATACGTATTGGTCGGATCACATGCCAATACAATTACAGTGTAATTTTACCATGATAACACCTACTATTGTTACACCTAATCCGATCAGGAACTGTACAGTATGGGGTGAGCGGGACGCTAGTGAAATAGATAAATATAAAGAATTATGTCACACTAAGTTAAGAGAAATTAACTTTCCGTTAGAATTTAAGGAATGTGCTAACGGGTTTTGTGCGAATATGAATCACAAACCCATATTAGATAATATGTACTCGAACATTGTGTGTATACTCACTGAGGCTGCCCAATGCCCCAGTAGCGTGGGTGCGGGTGGGGGAAGAAGGGGTAAACGAGTTGTTGGGTGGAATAGGCATGTTAAGCAGGCTCACGCGGACGCCCGGCTTGCATTTCATATCTGGAGTGTATCTGGTAAACCTACTTCTGGTCTTGTGTATAATAATATGTACGACACCAGAAAAGTATTCAAATCAAAGTTAAGATGGTGTCAGAATAACCAGAATAAAATAAAAATGGATATATTAGCTGAACATCACAAAGCTAAAGATTTTTCAAGATTCTGGAAAAACACCAACAGATTGAATGTGAGGCCGGGCGTTCCCGTGAGTGTGGCGGGGCAACATGAGCCTACTAACATAGCAAACTTGTTTGTGAATCACTTCAGAGTGGAATCCTCTCTTGGTTCGGCATCGCAGGCGGTCGATGCTGAGGATTGTCTGATGGAGTTGAATGTCAGGTTCTCAGCGAAAGAGGTCGCTACTGTTATTAAAAATATGGTTAGGGGCAAGTCTCCGGGGCATGACTACCTCAGCATCGAGCACCTGCAGCATGCCGGAGTTCACCTGCCAAGGGTGCTGGCGATGTTCTTCTCACTTTGTCTGAGCCACGCTCATCTACCGAGCGATCTTATGAAAACTGTGGTTGTGCCTATTGTAAAGGATAAGACTGGGGACACATCAGATGTCTCAAACTATAGGCCCATATCGCTTGCTACTGTCATTGCCAAGGTGCTGGACAGTTTGCTTGATAAGCATATGGCGACTCGCATCGATTTGCATGATGCGCAGTTTGGGTTTCGACCTGGTCTCTCCACGGAAAGTGCCATACTGTCTCTCAAGCATACTGTCCAGTATTACACATCTAGGAAAACGCCTGTTAACGCGTGTTTCCTAGACCTTTCCAAAGCATTCGATCTGGTCTCGTACGACTTACTGTGGCAGAAACTGCTGAACGAGACCACCGTGGATAAGGGAGTTATATCAATATTAAGGTACTGGTATAACAACCAGACCAATTGTGTGAGGTGGGCAGGCTCATTATCGGATGTGTATAGGCTGGAGTGCGGGGTGAGGCAGGGCGGCCTAACCTCCCCACGCCTCTTCAGTCTGTACATAAACCGGTTGATCGTTGAGCTCAGCAACACCTATCTAGGTTGTTATGTGGACGGAATATGTTGTAACAATATTAGTTATGCTGATGATATGGTGTTGCTGAGCCCATCGATTAACTCAATGATGAGTCTGCTCATGATATGTGAAAGGTACGCGGAGGCCCATGGGCTCAGATACAATGTAAGGAAGAGTGAAGTTATGGTTTTCAAGGCAGGTACTAAAACCTACCCAATTGCACCAAAGCTAAAACTTTGCGGAAGTCCCTTAAATCAGGTCACCTCTTTCAAGTATCTGGGCCACTGGGTCTCCGAGGACCTTAAAGATAGCCTGGATATTGAGCGTGAGCGCAGAGCGTTGGCTGTCCGCTGCAATATGTTGGCTCGCCGATTTGCGAAATGCTCGACTGACGTAAAGTCTACGCTGTTCACGGCGTACTGTCAGTCGTTCTATACATGCAGTTTGTGGGTCAACTACACGCAGAGGGCATACAACGCTCTGCGCGTCCAGTACAACAACGCGTTCAGAGTGTTGATGGGGCTGCCGCGCTACTGCAGTGCTTCTGGCATGTTCGCAGAAGCGGGCATAGATGGCTTTCACGCCATCATGCGCAAGCGATGCGCCTCCATCATGCGCAGGGTACGCGGCAGCCCCAACAGCATCCTGAGCACTATAGCGGACAGGTGGGACAGTCCCATACTGGGCCATTGGGTACGCCTACATGCCTCCGTGGCTTTTAATAACTAATAATTATACTACTACTACTAATAATATTATTTCCATTTCAATTTCAATTATTAGAATTTATAATTTAATTTTAAGTAATTTATAATTTAATTTTCAATTATTTGTGATTTATAGTTTAAATTTCAATTATGTAATTTATAGTTTAATTTTCAATTTTGTAATATATTTTATGATTGTTTTAATGTGCCTACTAACATAGTTCATAAGTTGCAATTGTTACTAACCCTAACCCTATTGGATAATATATTTTATGATTGTTTTTTTGTGCCTACTAACATAGTTTATAAGTTCTCATTGTTACTAACCATAATGGATCATTGATGTCTGATTTTGAATAAATTATTATTATTATTATTATAATAACAATTTAATTAAACTTTGCAAATCGTTTTAAATCACAATTTTAAAGCCAATGCAATTATTTCGTTACTAGTTTATGCCCGCGGCTTCGCCCGGCTGGAGTTTGAAAATCTATTCAGCGCTTTATGCGTGTCAGAGTAGCACTCATTCATCTTCGCAAACTTGCGCATTTATATAATAAGATACTTATTGTTTGGGTAATAATATATTTTTCCCCCATCTTGACATCTTTCCAGTTTCCCTGTGCTATTTCGCCGCGAAACCTGTCAGAACTTAACACAAGGTTTCTGTAAAAGGCTGTCGTTCACAAAAATAGTCTGTAACAGGCTGTAACACTACCGTACAAAACCCAGCAGGGAACAACGTCCCTGACTGCCAATCATATCGAACTCATGAAAGCAGTACAAAGGAAATATATGAAGCGACTCCTAATAACCAAACTATAGGTATGTGGAACGAAAATGGGGTATTTCGCTCGTTAATAGCCTGTGGAACTGTTTAGGTTCATTTATTATGCCTAAATCGATTAGACTTCGTCGACATGGTTGAAGTATATGCTGTTGCAAGTAGTGACCGAAGAACTTAAACAAATGAAAATCGTTTTCGAACCGTTTCGTTCTACCGGACTGACATAATCTTTTCATGTTATTAGGTTATGTAAAGTTACATAACATTGTACGGTTGGCGCAGTGGCTGAGCGATTGGACTGCTGCGCTGCGTGTCGCGGGTTCGATCCCCGCACGGAACAAATATTTGTATGGCCTACAGATAGTTGTTTCGGGTCTGGTTATTTGTGAATGTGAGTTTAAATGTTTGTGAACGCACCCACGATACAGGAGAAATTCCTAGTGTGGGGCAATGTTTTTTTAATAAATAAATAAATAATTTAGTACACCCATATTCACCTGTTATTATATGTGTAAGTCCCATGTAATAGGGGGCGAACCTGTGGCCATCAACCGGGCACAAATCCAGATACCCTAGTTGCTACAGTGTGTAAAAACAATTTAATATAAAATTACTTATACGATTTTAACATAATTTTAATGATTTAAGATAAATGTTGCACACAAAGTTCATAAATCGTTGAAATATTTTGTAGTGGCAATGATCTGATCAGATCTGAACAGATCTGTGGTGAGTGACAAAAAACAAAGTTTTTATAAATTAATAATTTCCTGTAAATGGTTTATTGAATCAGTAAATAATTCTGCTTATACAAGGTGGGAGGTACGCGTTGGTTTATTTAAAAACCGATGGAATATTTATCAATAAATCAATCCATTTATGTCGGGTAATAAAACCCATAGAAAAATATCTTAACCTAAATATACACTAACTAGCTTTTGCCCGCAGCTTCGCCCGCGTGAATGTCGGAAGTATCAAAAATGACGATTTTTCTTCTTTTATCCTCTCGAAAAATCCTTCCTAATTCCTTGTCTACATTATAAAGGGAACCTCTGTGCAAAATTTCAGCTTTCTAGGTCCAAGGGTTTGGGCTGCGCGTTGATGAGTCAGTCAGTCAGTCAGGACTTCTCTTTTTTATTTATATAGATAGATAGATAGATGCTGACAACACTTGTGTTAGTTTAAGCAACTTATAACTATGTTAGTAATTCTTCGTAGCGTTGGTTACCACACAGGTCAGCTAAAAAAGGGCATTTTTGCCGTTGACTATTTTTTTACCAGCGTCATTTCAAAAGGTAGCAGATTATCATTAGATATCAGAAACTCCCAAAGCGACTATCTTGTTATAATGTTTTCAGCTGGGAAAGGTCGTATTTTAATTTTAATGGAATCCACCTTTTTTTCAACTATTTTTAGGCTAAGTGATGCTTATTAAAACAAGATTAGGGACTCATAATTATTCTAACTACTACTTCTAAAAATAACTGAACTTTTAATAATAGTAATTTTAAACTCTTTATCCATTTAACTTAGGTTACTGTAGCGTTACAAGTACAGCCACGAGCAATAATATGTATTAACTTGGCAAACTTCAAACACGAATTTCTCCTAAAATAATGATTGCAACTTTGAGATACCTATGACCAACTTTATGATAATATGGGTTCCGAAATATTAGTTTCGTTACATAACATGAAAATTAAATAAATACAGTGGACGAAAATTGCTTCTAAACGTTGCTAAGTATATACATATTGGTGCTGCTGACTGTATTTCTGCCAAAAATTACGCGGCAGAATTTTAGCGTGATCTCTTGTACAATGCTTTTTAAACATCCTAAAAACATCAAGCCGAAAATACGGAAATTCAGTGTGTGTAATAAAGGCATACACTAATTTCCGTAGCGTACTTTTCAGCAATCTCGTTGTCTTCATTACAATTAATAAAGCTAGCTCATATTTGTATTAAAATTCACACGATACATTACAAAACCTACAACCTCTGAACTGTCCACGTAATTCAGCTCATGACCTACATTCTAAACGAACTATGGCTAGGCATACTGACCAGAGATATTCTGAATGCTATAACAATTACGGGCTGAAGCCAATATCAGGTACTAGGCAGCGTTATAGCTCCCGGCCTGACTAATCGCTTTGGCACCGTATTAGCTTCGTCTTAAACTGGAACACCGGGCTACATCGGTTCTACGACCGATCGTCTTAAGCTGCTAAGTGAAACTATCTAAATATACTTGAATGGGATTATAGTTTACTACGTAATACAGATTAGTAGATGATCCAAATAGAAGTCGTTTCAATGACTCCTTGTCCTATCGATCTAATCAAAGCGATTGGTTGCATGAGGACATGATCGTCGCTGTCGCGCGTCGTGGCTGCGGGTCCCGTCGAGGCTGCGGGTTGTTCGAAAGAGATACCGCGGCCTCGGCACAAGGGCTAAGAAGGAACATGGTTTTTAGTCAGTAGAAGTCTGACACTCCCTACCGCTCTGCCCATGCAGAGCGGGAGGAGTCATTTGATGATCTACCACCCTCCAAAATAAAAATAAAGGACATGATCGTCGCTTTCATATTTCAGTCACTGAAAACGGAATATTTCTCATGTTTACTATTTGTTAAGAGTCCCTGATATTCGAGTATCAACTGTGTAAAAACCGAAAAAGTGTCGAAAAAAGTTCGCGAGCGGCCACACAGTGAGTTTCGTGTGTTACGAACTAAATCGAGTTGTGATTAGTGGCGGTACCGAGCGCAATAAAGAGGGTGGGGTTATAACTTCAATATATCCGTGATCATGGTGCTTGCAACAGTGCCGAAAAATCGGGGAACTCATAACAAATAGTAAACAGGATAAATATCCAGTTTTCATTGATAATGATAGTGTCCATGTCAGTTTAAAAACTTATGTCAGTCATGTATCTGTAGTTTCGAAGTCATCATAATCTGCCCAGCTTTTTCCCAACCCGGTTAGGGTCAGCTTTCTGTATTACCACATACAACTGAATACCAGTATTTTACATACAGCGACTGGTTATCTGACCTCCACAACCCAGTTAATATAACAAAAGTATTGATTCAATATTTATTTGTCTTCCCGTTACGGAATTACTTGCGTATATTTCGGATTATCCACCTTCATGTTATTATATTACGATTATCTGACTTTTCTTGCCATCCGTAATCTCTCATCTCTGTCTGAAGATTACAAGATGAATGAACACGTCTTTATCTTGTTCGTTTTGCTACCTTCAGTAATAACGTCTATATCAAAATGTTATTAGTACATTTTCAGCCGTATTACAAATTTGACAGCTTTGTTGGTCTTGTGGTTGCAAGTGCTTTGCTGAGCATAATGCGCCTACCACACGCTCACACTTCACCACAGTCTTGCCTGTGCGATTACACGGTGCACACAGTACATTGCGCGTGTGGTTTGTAATGGTAATACAGTTTTACCAACCATACGCGCGATGTATACTGTGAAGTGTGAACGAAAAGTGTGGTGAAGCTTGAGCGTGTAGTAGGCCCATAAGACTCTGGGTTCAATTCCTAAGCCGGGCACAGTGGTGTCGGGTTAATCCATTAGGAATTACTTTTCACTGCCTGGAGTCTAGATTTGTGTCCATTAAATGGTAATAGGCTAACATGTGACTTATAAAAATGACTGAAGAAATGCGGGTGTGATGCGGTAGTATACGCAAATGCTATTTAGCAGATATGTAGCTCTGTCTAAACCGTTAGGAATAACAGGTGTTCTGTAATAAAATAACGTCTAAACCAAAATGTTTTAGTACATTTCTATAATCTTACAAATAAATAAAAAGCAGTTTTGATGCCTGTTTCCCACGCTACTCGCAGAAGCCGACTGACTGCAAATAAATCACGGTAAAGCTTTGAGGCGATACGAAACAACTTGCACGTAATGTTTTAGTATTGCAGTTTATGGAACATTTGTACAATAAGAATCGGGTAACATTTTCATTATCACTGAACTAAGAACCTAGATAAAACGGTGTTTTATAAGCGCTAACGACGATGAAAGAGTTTAAAATGTCATTATAGTTTGACCATTTTATGTTTTCAATTCAATAAAATATGCATCGATATGTCAGATATATGATACAATTATTTTAGTTCTAGTTTTAAGTTGGTTGATGTGTAAATAAGCTACCAAAAACGTTAAACGTCAATCCAGTGGCATGGACAAATATGAAACACTTTGAAAATTATCACCACTTATCTATTCATAGGTACGGTATCAATTTGTAAATAGTCTTCTGATCAAAGAAAACATTTAACCCGAATAAACCACTGGACATAATTATTGATCAAATAAACTGACATTATCTAAAAGTAAATTTTATTTCATAACTCTCACAAAACATGATTACAATACAATGAACTGAACCAAGAGCACAATAGACAAGAGAATAGCCTAAGACAAGTGTATAGCCATAGACAAGAGTATGTCCATAGACTAAAGCCAATATTTTCTATATGAGTGGTAAAACCCAACGCAACATGAAACTACATTTCAATATACATATTATGTATTCTTAAGTAGCGAATTTTCTATCCTGACTACCAATAGTATAGTAGCACGACCCATGTTACAAACACCTCCCAGGTACGACATTTACTACCTCTGTGTACCTACAAATGCAAACTCACACCCCTAACCTTTCAGGGCTCACAAACAGTTATGTTTGAGGTATATAGGTACCCGATGTACCCGATGTGCCCAATGTACCCATGTGTCCGTATTCCAAACATATCCAATGATTGATCGTGTTTTAAACGGGCGCAGGGCGGGTATGCGTCTGTGCTATCGATAGTTAATATTAAATACGTCATGGCGATCCATCAAAATTGTCACGCGCTCCAAATTATTGGCTGCGTTCAATCTGAACTGTTCTCTGTTCATTTGGACGTTTAAACTGGATTTTGAGGATAATGATGGTAATTATTCCGTTAAATGGTTAATTGAAAATTGGCGTATATAGCTTTTCATCGTAGCCGAGAAGGAATCTTTCAAATTGCATCACAATTCCTGAATCTGAGCGTTCAATTAGTTAGGTATATCTTTTTCGGAAAATGTAATAAGTATGTTGATTATTTGGGTCAGTATGCATGATTCTTTTTCTTGAAGTAACATTGGATGACAAATGATAAACCAACTAAATACTGGATAGCTTCTAAAGAATGCTAACCAAGTAATACGTTATCGTACCGTTTCTTTGTGTTTATAGGAGGCAGATAAGTTACTGTGATAAATCTATTCATGATACTTAAATACAAACCGGCCAAGTGTGAGTTGAATTCGCGTGTAAAGGGTTCCAGACCATCGCACGAAATTTAATCTTTGTTGTTATAACGGGAACAGAAACATACATTCTCTGAAAATTTCAACTGTCTACCTATAAAGGATCATGAGATAGAGCCCGCTGACAGACGGACGGACGGACAGCGCGAGGCTTTGTATATATGTATAAGGGTATTGTTGGTTACCCTTCAGCTAAGGAACCTTAAATATTAAGATAATAACTGGCAAAATGTGTGGGTACAAAATGAAAACATCTGCCTAACCTTTTTGGGAAATACAAGCAGGTATATATCGTTGTTGTACTTTAAAAAGTAATTAGAAAAACAGCACAAAACTAAGGCAAATTACACATAATTATAAAGTACTTCGAACAAATTAAGTCCAATTCATGAGTTACTGATTTTTCTCACAATTCACAAATATTCGAATATTATTTTTCCGGGAATACTCCAATTTGTATGTTAATATATTAGCCAGATGTTTATTTCGTATCCACAGAAATCTTAATGAGATCGACATGTTTTTACATATTATATATGTAGTTACTTATTTACCTCTGGTACTAAATATAAATGAAAGACAGATTAATATAATATTACAGACTGAACTTTCACGTTAATGTCAATATTTAATTCATAGATAGATGTGGATTTAGTAGAAAAGTTGAAAGGTTATCGACTGTCGTGGTATGGGCACGTGATTAAAAAAGTAATGAATATAAATGTTGATGAATGGAGAGAAAAGGAAGACCAAAGAAAATACGAATGGAATGTGCGAAGAATGATTATTATTATTATCAGCCATTTGTGTCCCACTGCAGGGCAAAGGCCTCCCTTCCGTCTTTCCACTTATCCCTATGCAGTGCTCCGGTTTTCCAATCCCTGCAAAAAAATCCAGTTCGTCCCGCCATCGCCTTCTGGGCCTGCCGCGTTGTCGTTTGCTGCTGATTGGGACCCATTGCGTGGTTGTTTTGGCCCACGATATGAAGGAAAAAAGAGTAAATGATAGCCTGACGAATGACAGGGTACAATGGAACTAGAAAACGTGTTGCTCTAACCCAAAAAAACATGGGAGAAATCAGGTTTTTTTTTTATTATTATAAATGGGCTTGCTTTTGACCTCAATCTTGCCCTAAGGGCAGAGATGATGTCGACGATGGAACGAGCTTACCCAGAAGAAGCCTGTTTACTCGCGACTTAAATAGATTAGGGTTATATGAACTCGGAAAAACCGACGCAGGCAGGGAATTCCAGTCGTTGGCTTGGATCATCATCATCTCCCTATAGCCTTTATCCAACTAATATTGGGATCGGCTTCCAGTCTAACTGGGATGTAGCTGAATACCAGTATTTTACATGGAGCGACTACCTATCTGACCTCCACAACCCAGTTAGTACTGAGTAATACGATACCCTTTGCCCTTTGCCATTTGCCCCTTTGCCCTTTGGCTTTGCACGGGACTTTTTCAAATTATTATGTCCTAATTTTAAGTGTTTCTCTTTATGTTTACCTTGTTAGCTTTTAATTTTTTGTCAATTTGTTTTGTCCTGGTGTGAAACCAATAAATACTTTTTCTTTCTTTTCTTTTATACCCCTTGGCAAGAGCGGTGTCAGATTATCGGCCACTGACTACATGTAACGACTGTCAAAGTTGTACAAATTCACGACCAACGGCTTAACGTGCTTTCCAAGGTGCGGAGGAAACTCGGTATGATATGAAGGAAAACATCAGTTTCTGAAGTCGGTGAGTTTTGTTTCTTTGATTTCATTTTTTTGCCACCGACTTCAGAAACTGATTTTTCTTCTAAAGTTTATTTTTCACTTTTTTGTGTTTTTTTTTTTTGAAGTCGGTTTTATTTTTTGTTAAAAAGTTTTTATTTTTCAGTTTTTAGTGGTTCACATGTAAGTTCACATGTTCATGGGTCATAATGCGGACAATGTAGCTTTTTTTTGAGTTTTGTTGATTTTTCAAAAACTGCTTGTCCGCTTTCGATAAAAAAAATATGGGACCATTTGGGAAGTATACCCTTTCCAACAAAAAAAGAACTTTTCAAATCGGTTATCAAGAGACCTCCTTCTTTTTTTAGAAGTCGGTTGAGAAGTGAATTATAGATAGCGTGACCTGCGTGACGATAGACAGTAGAGATTGAAAGAAAAAACGTGTTGCACCGACCCTAAATAATACGGGACAAGAACAGGATGGTGGTGGAACCAATTTCAAGTTTTTCAAGGCTAGAATGCCTTTTTTTTTTTTTTGGGTGGAAAATCATCAAATGACCCCCCCCCCCCCTGCTCTTGGGCAGAGCGAAGGGGAGTGTCAGACTTCTACTGACTAAAAACCGAACCCATGTTCCTTCTTTGCCCTTGTGCCGAGGCCACGTCATCTAGTACTAAAATCCGCGGCCCCGACGGGAGGCTAGAATGCCTGGGTCTTAGGTCTTTGATTGAACAGTTGCGTAAGCCGAATTGGTGTCCCACAGATTGGTTTAGGGCCGTAAAATAGAGAATCGAATCGGTAACTAGGCCATTCGGATGTGAACGTGTGAAGTAGAAATGACGATCAAATTCTAAGGCAGTATTTTCTTTTAACACGCATTTAATTATATTTTTGGCTCAAAAGAAATTTTATTTATTTGTGTTTATGGTAAGGTTTATGGAGTTTCTTATAGGGCTATATGGTACTTCAGGTACTAAATGTATAATGTTTTATGTCAAAAGGTTCATTGCGAACTAATTGTACAATGTTGGTGTAATGTTATGTTAGCACTAATGACTATTAGGTAACGACGTATTAGGTAATTATTCAGCAATGATTTGAAAACGTGGATAATTTCAAGTATTTCATCTGCACAAATGGTTGTTCACAGTTTTCCCTGAATTTATACAAAAACATGCAGCTTAGTAAATCTGTTCTTTTTTATCGCGGAAACCACAACGCGAACCATTAGAGTGGTAACAAACAACTGTTAGTTCAGACACGGGAATCAAACCGCAACACCCATCGGAATGCGGAACGTACACCACAGAACCAATTGATGTGACAGCTAAACATCATTCCTGTATTCGCGGGTACACAATACTTAATACAAAACGCTTTGAAAACCAATTTTTTTATTTTGTACCGGCTGTACATATTTTTACTGCCTTATTTAATTGGTCTAGTGATCACAAGCGCAACTGCCGAACCTGAGGTCCTGGGTTCGATTCCCAGGTCGGACAAAGTGTTATTGGGTTGTTCCAACAGGTAACAGTATCAACCGCGGCCCGATTGATGGCAATAGGCTCGTCCCCTATTACACAAAGTAATGCGCCTGACGGGGTTCGAACCCACGACTCACTGTTCGTAAGTCGGAGCCGCCACCACTGGGCCACCACTGCTCTCTTCGGGATTGCATGATGTTATATTGTTATTTTACTAAGAATAAAGTAGCTTAAGAAAATACAAGACGTACAGGAATCCTGAGGCTTATTATGGTAATGTCTACCTCAAAATGCTGCGTAGCATAAAATATTCCAAAGAAAAAACGTTTTCAGATACCTGCCCGCCCTAATATCGTAATCACTATAAAAGCCTACACGAGAATTATGTAAATATGCGTTGAGTAAACATAAATTGAATTAATTGTGATGATCCATCAAAGTATCTTAGATAACATAAGTTATTACTTATTCTTGTCTGAGAAAAACCTCTCAACAAGCATCGAGAAATATTTTTAATGTCTTTCTTAATTTTGTCGTTGAAGACAATGACAAATTGCTGTTTAAAAATGTATCAAACAACAATTTTATTTATCTTCGTTGCGTGTAGTGAGATTACTTTAAAAACATTACGCCTCGTAATGTTATGACGAGATAATATTCAATTTTTACCAAACAAAGGCTTTTACTAAGAACAACAAAATAAGATAAAAGATAATTTAATAGATTAGTAAAAGTTTGTACTAAGAGCTACCTATTTTTCATACTTTACCAAAGTAAACAGAATCGCAAAGTATGCTTGATTCGAACACGTTTTTATTATTCAGTTCTTTACTGTTCAAACAAATTTCATCGGAATAGGTATTCTGTCTAGTGATTGAATAAAATATTATGATTATTTGAGCTATATCTCAATTACCAATCACGAAGGGTCTACATTAACGTAACGTAGGTATGTAGCCGACTTTCTTTCGTGATCATCAGCTGCCTAACCTTTTCCTAAGTAAGTTAGGGTCGGCTTCCAGTCTTAAAAGATGCAGCTGAATACCAGTTTATTCGATGGAGCGACTGCCTATCTGGCCTACACAACCACTGGGTTGTGTAGGCCAGATAGGCAGTCGGCAGTGGTACTAACTGTAGTACTGGATAATGCGAAGCCCCTTGGTAGGGCTTATGTAAACCCTACTAAAGCTACTCATTGATACCAAAGAATGTATGACTGCAAAATACAACTTTAACACGGAAAAGTAAGCCAATCTACATACTTCCGAGACCCCAAGAATAAGACGAAGCAACAAATTTAAAAGAATAACAGTTTTTAATTGCATCCCCTTATTTTCATTTCTATGAGTTCAATTTTTGCGTACGAAATGAAAAAAGTTTCATTGTATTAACCCCAGGCGTCACATTTTAACAATACCCGACTTTGTAAGGTCGCACTTTTCTATTTACCAAGGCAATATGCCTTTCATTTACCAGTTATTTTTGCTGAATACACTTGTTACGTATTTTTGGCCCGATTTGTATTTGAATGTCTAACCTTTTAATGTCTGCTTTTGATAGCAGTTTTATTAGAACGTACAACAGAAATAATATCACATTTCTATTAAAAATTAAATTTCAATGCTTTTTATTCTTGGAAACTCTTTATTCGAACCTTTGTTGAAAAGGAATCACATATTATTATGATCATAAAGTTCTGAGAATTTATTTACTTTTTTTACACAACTACGTCGACATACTTTGACGAGTACATACCTACATTATATTACATAAAAACACGCGTTTAGGCGGTGGTGTACCTAATAGTACACCCACATTTCACCAGCTATGTTTAAGTCCCATGTTAACCTTTTGACCGCCACAGTCAAGTAAGACGACAAGCCAAAAAGTATCTTAAGTCGTCACAGACTTAAGGCACTTTTTTGCAAGCCAAAAAGTATCTTAAGTCGTCACAGACTTAAGGCACTTTTTTGCTTGTTCGGCTTGTCGTCTATACGTGACTCTGCCGCTCAAAATGTTAAATTAATGAAATATAATACATTAAAGTTAACGAGAAATTCCTGATAGAAACCCGGTAATCGAACCCAGGCCCTCATGCTCAACAGTCGCGTTTTCAACCAGTAGACCAACAAGGCGGCATTATATTACACAATGATTTATATATAGAAAAAGACCGAAAATAAAACATTAAACAGCCTTTTGAAGTTCTTCCTCGTTTTCAATAAAATGTCCAATTTGGTGAGTAACCGTCGACAACTCGACAGTGTAAGAAAACTGACACATCGTTACGTGACGGTACAATTCAACTCAAAGGTATATTACACTGGCTGGCAGAAAAAGGAGCAAAGGGAATAATAGCTCTTATTTCCGCGAAAAAATTTATCTTTAGTGACAATTATTTTCAATTTTTTGTAGATAGTTATTGAACTTTTACTCTAGATATCTGTGATTTTTTCCCGTACAATATTTTATGAATAAACTAACTAGGCTGCTTGGATAGGTATTGGAAATAAGTTCGGGCTCTTCTGAAAAGAAGTGGCCAAGAAAACATATCATAACATCAGGCCTGGAATCCCCCGTCGGGGCCGCGGATTTTAGTAGTAGATGACGTGGCCTCGGCACAAGGGCAAAGAAGGAACATGGGTTCGGTTTTTAGTCAGTAGAAGTATGACACTCCCCATGATTTTCCACCCACCAAAAAAAAAAAAAAGGCCTGGAATCCCCGAAGGGTTAGTCAAAGGTGTACCTAATAGCACACCCAGTTTTCACCAGTTATGTTGAAGTCCCATGTAATAGGGGGCGAGCCTGTTGCCATCAATTAGTCACAATTCCAGCCTTCATGATTGGTACTGAGAAATTCCAAGAATTCGAATTCATTTGCCAAGTAAACATCCCAAAAAATCTTTTCATAAGTATATGGCCCCAGCAGCTTTGACACCCCCAAACCAAATAAACAGTTATTAAAATAGATTTATCTTCGTAATTGTTACAATATTATACGTAGCTCAATCTCTGTGTATTTCAGAGACCTAAATTGCTTTTTTTTCTCTGTAATAGTAGGCAGCTCCGAGACCAGGGATTACGCAAAGGCGACCTTTCGCTCTGGGCGGTTTTTCCGCCCCAGCTCTTTGGGCGGGGGCCTTGCTTTAGACGTTTTTCTTCCCTTTGCGAAAAAAACATAGCACTTCTTTGTACTCGTAAAGAGAATAACTTTTTCGGAGGTTTCAGATTACATTATTAACGGAGCAATTTTATAATTTTCTGTAACAACACGATTTGAATTTGAATATTAATTTCTTGTCTGTTATTTTAATATTCCTTTACACAATTATGTTTTAGCCATCGTAATGCTAACGAATGTTGAAATATTTTGTGTTCGTGTTGATTATTATAATTATGCGAATATCAAATTATTTGCGCAGTTTGTTAAGGAATAATGATGTGAATTAATCCTCTAAACCCTTGCGTGATTATTGTATTCGAATAATGTTTTAATTAAAAACTCCACGGCAAAAGATACTTAGCCCTATTCCACTCTATTTTGAAATTTCGGCTTACCTTAATTCAATACGTTCACTTACCTACTTTTAAGTTAATACAAAAACAAGAAACATTAATATAACTCCCAAGAAAAATATTTCATCTTTTATAACTAAAATAATGTCAACATTTCCAATTCAATCTACTCGTACATGCCTAAAACAGTGGAAACTGTCTACCCACACAAAAAGAAAAACATTTCAAGCTTTTATAGAACACGAAAATAACTAACAAATCCACATTCGTTTGCCTCGAGGCTCAGTTAGACTCGATTTACACATTACCGGAGGCTACCGGGGAAATTATACATGCGGACTTTGAAACGAAACAGTATACTTACTTTGCATAAACTGTGCTATTCTGAAAGGTCTATGCGATAAATGCGGCTGACAACATTATTTTGGGCGTACGAAATTTCAAACTTTGATACCTTAGCTACTTATTAAATTCAAACTTAGGTAACCTTGGCTACTTATTAAATTCAAACTTGGGTCCCTTAGCTACTTATTAAATTCAATAAGCACTAGGTCGGTTACGTAAATCAATAAACGTCTTACGTAAACTGAACCTAAACGTGTAACGAAGCCTATATTGATAAACGATTACACAAACAAACTACCAACTGTTTCAACAAGGTCAAAGGTCGAAATTAATTTACAGTATCAGGTGTCCCGGTAAGCAAATATGCTTTGGAAATTGATAGCTTGCGACTTGCGACCTTGCCCGGGCTGATGTGAGTCGTCTTTTATTCGCACAGTGATTCTGTCACCTCCTCGAGAACAAGCGGTAGACATTAATCTCTTGAACAAATATAAGGCTGTTGCCATCTGCCAGTTGTTTTATGCCAAATACTACAAAGTGCTTTGGTACAGGAGTGTTTGCTTTTCGAGGAGCGACGGCTAATTGATTTAATTCCGCATCGAATATTCTTTCGTCTGTTCTGTTTTGTGCATGTTTCTTTAATTAAGTAATAAGGAAAAGTTATTTTGAATGAACAGGGGTTGCTGTATAAATGGAGACTGCGATGTTCGATTTTTATTATGATTAGAGCTGGCCTTGGAGTGTTTGGTAAACTGGTAATAAAAGTGATGTATTTGCTAAGAAATAAAGTATATTTATCGAGCTTGGAACGAGTAAGAGGTCTTATTTACAAGTTTGTATAGCCGACAATCCAGCCATGATTAATTACAGCTTATGTAATCGTTGTAGCCCGTACATTGAACAAAAAACTTGCCCATTAAGAATAAATTCGTTTCGTCCTAATCATAATTCATTATTTTCGCCAGCTCAGCTGCCAGATCTATAATTCCCAACCATACGAAAATCAAATTCGTTCCAGCAACCATTGCTTCTTTATTAACGCATCAAAAACCAGCTATTTGTACTCATACAATGGGACGATAAACATTAGCAGATAAAAAAATCCCGATTGAGTATGCTTCTCCCCTCGAACATTCGCAAGTTGTCATCCGTGACGTATGATATGGCGGCAAAGCTGACGCGTCCGTCGGGGTGCCATGCGCGACGGCTGGCCAAAGAAAAGATAAGATACAGAAGGTTCGCAACATACAAAAACCAAAAAATAAACCGACGCACGCAATATAGACACATACTTAGGGAAATGTAAAATAATTGAAGATGAGTTTACTTGCACATGCCTTACGTGAATGTGTGTGTGCGTTTTCACTCTTTCTATGGAGCTACTTCTTCTTCGACATGCCGACGATTCCTATAGATGAACTTCGACCTGGACTCTGCCATTTCAAAAACATTATCAGTGGCTTGGGAAAGATGCTAACGAGGAAGTGGAGTTCAGCTTCTGAGCCTTTCTTTCCTGGGGTGCCTGACGCCCGGGTGTCTATTATTTATCATAACCCATCAATTCGTTCCGGTGACTGATGAATGCGCACACCGCAGGCCACAAGCTTTACGCCAAATAATCGAGCGTTTAATTGTGTTCCCCGCTTTATACGGCCCCAACATGACGCTCGCAATATGCTTCACGTGGTATCATTTAAAATGTTCATATACATTTCCTGAAAGCTCTTTTAAATTTTTCGTGTCGTTACTTTTTTATGCGAAATGAGAAAAAATACAGATTTATTCACTTAGATAATTATTCCGTAGGCGCGCATTTTATGTACTTAATAATTTAGTGTAATTGTGCTAATTTTATTACGAAAGTTGGAGTGGAATGGCCCTTGAGTGAAGACCGTGTAGTACTCGTACCTTAGAGTGGAGCTTTTACGATGTTTAACTTTAAGGCTTGAAAACCTTTCCCTGAGGGTTTAATTTAAGCTGAAAATGTTGGCAGGTCCACTTAAAAATCTATATTGTCATCGAACAAGACTATACGTAACAAAATATATCATCATCTGCCTAACCTTTTTTCCAACAATGTTGGGGTCGGCTTTCAGTTTAAAACCGAATGCTGAATATCAGTATTTTACATGGATCTTTGCCTACGTGACCTGCACAAACCAATTAGTACTGGGTGATACGATACATCGGATCCGAGACACGGAGGAAACGCGCTATGTAATGAGTCACCCATCCACAAACCGACCTAGCCAAGATCTGCTTAACCTAAAGATTGATTCGAGCGGCTCTTATTATTTAGCCACGATGTCCTCACGTAACAAAATATTACGTGAACCAAACTTCAGAGCATATTTGAAAATCATATTTAAAATGGACAGTACCTATATCTGTACTTATAATATATACGTCACTCAACCACATAGGTTTCAATAGTAGTCCCTCATTGAATCACCGCAGTCCGTACGATAACAACCCATGGGTATTACGGAAGCAAACGGTCCAATCCTAAAGTTTACCCGCACGGATCTGCGAGCCAAAGTTAATTCGTAATAAGTGTAAACAAATGTTTTATTTCCGCTCAAATCGCGTTTGTGGGTTTCTGCATCCTCTTTGAATCTAAATTGTTATGTGTAGGAACGAAACTCTAAATTAATGGTTTAAATGTAATTCTATAAAAATATGCCGTTACATTTTTAACTGGGTACGGCTGAATTCGAGTATTCATTTTGGTAACTGACAAAAAATTTTCTATCTCTAACCCTTATCCCAATTTATTTGGCTTTGGTGCAGCATAATATATTTTTCTTCCATTTCTGAGATGACAAGTAATAGACTCGTCATCTCTGCAGCCACCTCCTTTCTAGCCATATCATCTATAGCATTAATACAATTTAATATAATTAACACCCGTCCGGTCGGAGGATCCTCCCTTTTCTATGGGGGATGAGGAACTTTACACCCTGTTCTTCATTACCCCCAAACTGGTGACCCCGACGTGATGCCCCAGTGAGTCGGGCCAGGACGCCGCGCTGCATTTCTTTGGTCTTCCTCCAGGTACTCTTATAGCCACATTTTCCTCTCTTTCTTTGTTAAACTGCGAAGACCATTACGACTCTGGTTCATAATCAGTTTTTTACCTGGTTCAGAGTCGGTGAAGCTTTTTAAAGGCTTGTTCAAGACACCGATGGTAGTCCCGGTTCAGCTCCGAGCCTTGCCCGTGTTGGCAGTGGTTAGGCCCGGCACGCGGTTTACTAATGGCAATCTAGAGCGCCTTTTCACTAGGCCGTAAGTAGGCACAGATGAATCTAAATAAAATTGCATCTCGATCTCTCTCTCTCTTCCTCTTGAAACTGAGTCGTATGTGTAACCTAATAGATGCAATTACAACTGAGTTGACCCGTTACCGGGCCCGGCTAAAACCGGTCGTAAACAAGCGCCCTAAAACTTTTGAAAAACCGCCGCGGAAGCTATGCAGCGGCCCCTAATAGGATTGGGGAACTCCTGACAACTCATATTTATTAGCACACCCATATTGTTGTAGGTGATATATGTGCTCCCATTATGGCACTACCTCTACACCTGACATGGAATTTCATTTAAAGAAGAAGCAGCCATATTGCCGTTCCACTTGCTAATTTTGTTAGACCATGAATCATGTTTATGAGACAGCCACATTTTTGTGCGTGTTACTCCGTGCTCTATAAAACTGATTTATTTATTTATCATTTAGGCAAATAGCTTGTGTGTGGCTATGTGTATGGACAGGCTGTTGTGGCGTGTTCGCTATTTTTCATGCGTTATAAATTATTGTTGAGATCTTTTTTACCAGATAATTATCTTTATTTCAGTCCGCAAACATTTTTATTGCTAGAATTTAAAAAAAATGGTTAGGCTTCTGTAGTTTCACTGGCGTTTTCTTTAGACATATGGATTGATTGCATAATATAACTTCATTCCTTGGTATGTGAATGGGCTGCGCCTATTAACGCGTTGAACATATCCAGCGCCTTAAATACGACCACGCCCACTTTTAATAATGTACCCATTAATGAATGACCAACAATTAATGCCGTCAATAAATTTACTCGTGACCACGCCCGATTTTAACGAGAAATATTGCGTTCATTAACTGGGTGGGCTGTAGCGTTTTAATTGTGCGGTTCATAGCAAAGAGGAGACCTTTAAAGTATCTTTAAATTCTAAGATAACTTGCTATCAGAATCCTAGATCGTTATATTCTCGATATGAGGATCTCGCATAGGAGGATATAATAGAAGCTAGTGACATAATAACAACAGCAACTCGAGTCGATCTATAAGTTGAAAGTGACCACCACAAACCAGTTAGTACTGGGACTTACGATACCCCCTTTTTTTTGGTGGACAGAGCGGAAGGGAGTGTCAGACTTCTACTGACTAAAAACCAACCCATGTTCCTTCGTCGCCCTGTGCCGAGGCCGCGTTATGCTCTTTCGATAATCCACAGCCCCGACGAGCGTCGGCCTTTGCGGCCCCTTCCATGTTGCTAACATCTCTTTGAGGCGCGCGTGGAACACGAACGCCCCGTCGACACGGTCTGTTGCCGTCATAAGACGGCCGGACGGCGAGCTAGCCCATTACTCACCGTCCACAGGCCCGCGTCTACGGTGGCTGGAAGCCATCACGTGGCCCCCGATGCCCGGAGCGTCTCCCGCGGCGATTACGATACCCCTTGGTATGACTGTATGTTGTTAGACCATCGGACCACTGACTGCTTGTAAAATATCTATCTACAAATAGCAGCCTTGACCAATGGGCGTCACGTACTTTCTGAGGCACAGAAGAACCTTGGAATGTAATGATGGTCACACGTCTATAGACCGACCCAGGCAAGGGCGGCTTAACCATTACAAGCAATCTGTGCGGCTTTTATTATTTTGCCACGAGCTCCACAAACGTGATTCATAATATTATTCTATTACGATTCTGCTAAAGCTGTAATTTTAGACCCCCAGTTATGTACTGAAATGCGGCTAAAACACACATAATCCATTTTTAACACAAACGTAACACCTGTCTGAAGCCCCGGCGCTCCTGAAACCCTCTCGCTTGTAACCGAATGAATTATCCCAGTGTGAATGAGAACGAACCCATACATGATGTTGTTCGAAGATTTTGCTTAACATAACATGTACAAAGGTAACATGACGTGTTTATTACGTAACGTAACATCACGCCCGTGTTCTGTGAAGGGTTAAGCAAAGGTACCTATATCTAGTTGAATATCTACATTTTGTTAGTTATTTTCTAGTTCATATATTATTATAGGACGAGCTTATTGCCATCAACCGAGGATAGATCCACACTCCGCGGCCGATACTGAGAAATTCATAATGGAAAAACCTAATCAAACTTTTTCCGACCTGGGAATCCGTTCAGAAGTTGCGCTTTCAACCACAAGACCAACTCGATGAACGATAATGTGTAGTTAGGTGCACCATATTATGTCATATCTTACCTACTTATATATAAGCGATTTGAAATCGCAGAAACACACAAATATCACAAATATTATAAAGGCGAAAGTTTGTGAGTGTGTATGTTTGTTACTTCTTCACGCAAAAATTACTGAACGGATTTGGATAAAACTTGGTACCCGATTTTATCTTCCCGAGGGATAATTTTCGAGTTGTAGCGGGTGAAACCGCTGGCAACAGCTAGTCTTTGATAAGTAGGTACTACTTTGGTATTACTTATAGGAAACTATACATACATGCTCTCAATAACTTACTAAAAGGATGAGTGCATACGTATCATCCCGCCAGGCTATTATATTTTACATTTTAAATGTTTTTTTAGATATTTGTTTAAAGAACTATATAAAAAACAAATAATATGTGAAAAAATTAATAAACGAAACGCCTTATCTATCTTAAAATATCTCCACAATTATAATATAAAAATGTTTGACCCTGAAGAATTATGTTACGCCAAACATTTTAAAACAAACTTTTATTCATTGCACACCATAATTAAAACAAAAAAAAACACACTTTTCAAAAAAGATCAGGACCGTAGAGTATCTAATTAATTCTTCACAATATTTTTAATTACATGCAGTGCAGTCTGCCAGTGACATTTAATTAAAAACAAAGTTTTTATTTTTAATTAGCGGCTAAATGGAAATGTCCGTGAATCAGATAAATTGACACGTTTAACGAAGTTTAATTTATTCTGAAGAGCCATGATGTGTTTAATAGTTCTTTATGTAATTAATAAATTAATCGGTTCACGCCACAATAAAGGACCACAAACCACATTGGTATTTTTACTAGTTAGTACTTTGTTCGGGAAACTACGCGACATCTTTTCGTCCAAAATTCCGCAGTGTCTCAAGACGAGGGTGTATAACCAGTGTGTGTTGCCAGTGATGACTTATGGCACAGAGACATGGTCCTTAACTGCTGGCCTCTTAGAGAAGCTCAGAGTCACGCAACGAGCCTTGGAGAGAGCTATGCTCGGAGTTTCTTTGTGCGACAAAATCCGGGATGAGGAAATTCGCCGAAGAACCAGGGTCACCGACATAGCTCGCAGAATATGCATGTTGAAGTGGCAATGGGCAGGCCACATCACTCGAAGAACAGACAACCGATGGGGAAGAAAGGTTCTCGAGTGGCGAGTTGGCGACCACGAACCGGAAGACGCAGCGTTGGCAGGCCTCCCACCAGGTGGACCGACGACATCGTGAGAGTCGCGGGCAACCGGTGGATGCAAACGGCAGGCTGCCGATCTTTATGGCGTTCTATGGGGAAGGCCTTTGTCCAGCAGTGGACGTCTAATGGCTGATGATGATGAGTATTTTTTTTTTCTTGGCCTGTTTTTTTTCTAATAATAGGTCTTTACCTATGTAATTGGAGATTCTATAACCGGCATTTTCAGATTTAATTATCTGTGGATTGGCGCGTAATTCAAAATTCAAGTAAATTTTATTCGAAAGACGTGTTATTTTAATTTCAAATTCACTCATTTGTTTTTTGATAGTTTTTTGTTTTTGTGACATTTTGGTAGTTTTTGGCGCCATGGATAAACTGCTAATTCGTACAATTTTCGAATATGAGTTCATACTTAGAAATACCGCTGCGCAAACAACACGAAACATTAACGACGTATACGGGCTTAACACTGCTTGCATAAACACGGTCCATTACTGGTTCAATCGTTTTCAATCAGGAAATTTTGAGTCGAAAAACGAGCCTCGCGGTTGGCCGGTAAACATTGTCGACAACGACGAATTGAAGGCGATAGTGGAAGCAGATCCAACTCAATCTAAGGCTGAGCTTACTGCAGGCCTTGGAGTTAGTGTCAAAACACCATTGAGGCACTTGCGTAAATTGGAAAGATAAAAGTGCGTGCCACGCGAACTAAGCGACCAACAGCGAGATTTACTCGTCGAAGCATGCATAGCACTACTGAATCGACATAGAAACTATGAAATTCTTAATCAAATTGTTACCTGCGATGAAAAGTGGATCCTGTACGACAACCGTAAGCGTTCGTCTCAGGGTGTGGACCTGGGTACATCACCTAATCAGTGCGCTACAAAAAAGATTACTCATAGGAAGATGATGGTGACTATCTGGTGGACTTGTACACCACAGCTTCTTACCGAATGGCACAACAGTGACGGCAGATGTCTATTGCCAAGAATTGCAAACAATGATGGAGAAGCTCGCAATTCAACAAGACTAGTCAATCGTTCTTCCCCATTCCTTCTCCAAGACAACGCGCGAGCTGACACTTCACGAAAGACCATCGCAAAGCTACAAGAGTTACAGCTGGAAGCTCTCCGTCACCCACCGTACTCACCGGACGTTGCCCCAACAGATTTCTACTTTTTTCAAAGGGGTTTGAACTTTTTTGTATGGGAGCTGGCATATCGACCCACCGCCATTTTGTGTTTTTTACGAAATCTCGGCCCACGATGAAAGTGGTATGTATGGATAGAGGACATTTAGACGAACAAAAAATGTTATGTAACATGGTACCCCAAAGTGTCACGTTATCGAGATATTTGAAGGTAAAGATCGACCTATGAGTACAATGACCACATCAAAAATATACCTTTTACGTGTTTATATGCGATGATTATTATTATAAGAGTTTATTGAAAGAGAGTAAATGCATTACATACTACTCCGAGCACGAGAAAACTATTCTTTGACATAACACAGCGTTTCATTGCGATGCGAAGCGATATTTTCGTGCTTATAGTAATAATCTACCTGGGAACTATTATTTGGATACAATTTTACGCCTATAAACGTAATGAGTCTATTTTTAATGACTGTCGTTGTACTCAATTGTCGATCTTTACCTTCAAATATCTCGGTAACGTGACACTTTGGGGTACCATGTTTCTGGATATTTTTTGTTCATCTGTATGTCCTCTATCCATACATACCACTATCATTGTGGGCCGCGATTTCAAAAAAAAAATCAAAATGGCCGCCAGGTTGATATGCCACATCGGTTCTATCCCCTTTAGACATTTTTTTAAGTGGTAAAAAATTCGACTCCCGAGAGGCAGTACAAAACGCTTTCGCTGACTTCATTGCCTCCCGTCCGGCAGACTTCTACAGTAAAGGGATAAACAAACTGCCATCAAAATGGCAAAATTGTATAGATCATTTGGGCCAGTACTTTGATTAGCTGAAATAAAAAAATTACCAAAATTTTTATATTTTAAAATTCTCATACAAATCTCCAATTTCATAGGTAAAGACCTAATATCAATGTACAATTGATTGACACATTAACAAGAATAGAAGGTTAAAATAAAAAACTGTTTGCCAAAACAACGTTGACGCCCAAAAATGCAGTAAAAAGAACTTGAATAACCCTACTTTCGAAAGTCAATTAAACAAAGTCACATACTTCCGAAAGTATAGTTAATTTAGACTTTTTTTTTAAAGTCAGTTATGGCATAGTTATAGCAAAAAGTTTTTCAAAACTGTATGCGATGAGTAGTAATAGTAATCTCTGGTTAATTTACAAATAAGTTTAATAAGTTACGAGTATTTTAAACATATCTGTATCAGTCCCAGTAGATATTAATTTACGCTGTAATTAAATTTTCGATAATTGGAGGCTGTTTCCATAAATCCAATTAACAGGGCGTTTGACCTATTAAGACTTTTACAAAACAAACGGAATTTACAAATAGGGTTATTTGATTTATTTATGCCCACTTTATAAATCAAATGTGAGTTAGAAATAAATAGATTGACCCGTGAGTACCTAATACATTTTATTTTAGTAAGTTTTATTTATTTACTTTCACAATTTTTTTGTAGCACTTAATAATTTTGAACTATTCATTCACATTGTGAGATTTGATGCCAGTAGTAGGTATGAGACAAAACCTGTCTTACAAGTCCCCACTCCCCAAGCCCCACTTAGCAGAATCATAAATAAGCAGGCAGGTACTTAACTTGTTTTTACCAAAATAATATAGGCAAAAAAAAATGAAAGAAATTAAAGAACACAACAAAAGCAGCCAATAATACCTACTTGATAAATCAAATGAGAGTTAGAAACAAATAGATTGACCTAATTTCCTCTTAACGAGTGGGGTGCCACTCTTAATTTATTAAGTCAGCTTAGAACTTAAATTAAAATCAATGATCGGAACAGTCTGACCTATTTAAACCTACTTCTACAAAACAAAGCTAATTTTCGTAGTGTTGAATTTATCCCAACTCGTACTAGTTCCGATCCGTCGTTACATGGAAGGTGGTGGTAGGTTTAATCAGTTACATGGAATCCTGACCCGTGGACTCTCAGTTCGGCTAATAAACGGGTAATTATCGCAGTTATCATCGCGCTATGGTTTAGCCATAGATATTCGTGTGCAGTACAACGCCAGACCTGTGGCAAATCACGAATACGTATTCATATAGAAAGAGGTGTCATTTGAATGTGAATTAAGATCAACATATATCTTTAAATAAAAAATACCTAGGTTATTTTGACAGGCTACAATGCGACAATTTGAGAAGTCAGTTTTATAGTTTCTGTGCTTTATTCAACAGCATCTGTCGTAGAAAATCGACAGAAAGAGAGTCTACACTATATGCATGGTGTTCACTAGAATCACTTGTCAGATTTTTGTGGTTAAGATTAAAACCACTCAATATATCAGTAAGTAGTGTGCAACTCGAAGGGACCGTCAGCTTGTCTCAAGGGCTAGTTCAAGACTGTTCAACGACGTTACCGCCGGACCGCTTGCTACGTTTATTTGTATACTAGCTTTTGCCAGCGGCTTCGCCCGCGTGGATGTTGGAAAATATCAAAAATGACGATTATTCATACAAACTTTCATCCCCTATTTAACTACCTTAGGGGTTGAATTTCGAAAAATCCTTCCTTATTCCTTGTCTACACTATAAAGGGAACCTCTGTGCAAAATTTCAGCTTTCTAGGTCCTAGAGTTTGGGCTGGGCGTTGATGAGTCAGTCAGTCAGTCAGTCAGTCAGGACTTCTCTTTTTATTTATATAGATATCACATCCTTCCTAAGTTAGTACACGCTTATCTCCGAAACCACCGAACTGTTTTATTAAATAAACCCCTGAAATAACATAAAACAGGGTTCTAAATTCTTTTCTGTTTTTTCCAGGAACAATCACACAAGTCGTACCGTCCGCTGACGGTGCTGACCTTCCGATGGAACTACGCCATCCACGGTCTGCAGCCAGCAGGCTACCACCTCGTGAACTTGTTGCTGCATGCCCTCGTGTCGTTGCTATATTACAGGTATGCTGGATTTTGGGCTTAATTATTTTGTAATAGGGATATAATTTACAATGACAATACCTTCATTTGGCAACATAAATTATTGAAACTCGTTTTTTAATCGATAACTAGTCATGCAACAAAATGTGTGGGTTTGAGTGCGCAAGCACGTCCACTCTCTGCTCACTCAGTCTCAGGGTCTACAGACCCTGATACATAGATTTTTTTTAAATGGTCGTCATCATCATTAATTCAGCCCGAAATTACCCACTGTCGGGTATAGGCGTCCCTAAATGGTAATTTAAAAAAAATGGTGTTCCATACATTTTGTGTAGGTATGGTATATCGGTGTCTCTTCCATTGTATGTATTAGGCTACTGCGCAATACAATGGCGGTGCAACAGGGTGAGCCAACGCCATACAAAATAAAATAAAAAAGAACTTGAATAATAACCTAAATGAAAACAAACATACCAGTACCTACTCCTACATACATACATACATCACAGTATTTTCCGGATCCCCTTTTTATAATTTGTTCATATCTCATCATCCCTTTATGTCTTTTTACAAGACCCAAGGTAGGAAGCATGGGAGCGTTCCAACCGCAACGCATACAAAATTTGAATTTGCAATTAAAAATCCCATGCAACCTTAAATTAGTGTAACAACTAATTACGTACCGTTGAGATTTCCATGATTTTCATAACAACACCAACTTCCACTGTATTCCCCTTCAACTTTTTGTTCTATAGTGAGAGCAAATTCCAACTTTTGATTGTATAACGGAAAATCGGCAGTGCGGCCAAACTCAGTTCTCGTTAAAACTCCAATGACTTTACCGCCTAAATGGGATTGATTAAAGAACGCAGGAAGGCTTAATTGGATGAGAAGGCTTTTCAAATCTCTAGTGCTTGAGAGAATGAATTATTATTTCATATTTATTTGCCTTATGGGTGATGGAAAGAGTTTTAATTGAAGAAGACGCTGTATCATGTCCGGTTCTTATGTATACCGAGATTGTAAATGGTTTCAAAGGCCGAGGCTGAGTTGAAAATTCATTTTATGTTTGATAGTTAATCTTTTTATAGAAAGCTGTAAGTATTCAGACCATTTTGTTTTACCTTGACAATTGGAGCTACCTCAATGACACAGTGTAGTTGTAGAAATGTGAAATTATATTGCTCCACCTCAAATCCTCCGCTTTTAGCCCAAAAATGCAGCAGTAGTGACAATTGCGCTGCCACTGACGACGTGGATTAAGAAAAGTCATGCCAGGACCAAGAAGAAAAATGTTCTTTTCTTAGTCCTTCCACAAGCAATGAAAAATTATATTACTACGCATTTGGTATCAAAAATTCAAGCAATCAAAGACTCAAACTACGCTCATTCATATTTCAGTCATATTGTAAGTCGATCAATAAAAACATTTACAGAAAATACGTTCCTAAGTAGTTTTTAACAAGTGTTCACGATGACGTAACGTTGATTAATATGAAAGTCCAATCAGAGTTGACCGGTTGTTAACCCGTAATTGATAATTAAACAGCGAAACTTTTAATTGTTAGGACTCAATAATCCACTGTTTGAGCCGAAGTAGGCGTGGGTTATTTAATTATTCAGTACAATATACCCCTGATCGGGTGGTTTAGGGTTGTTTACGCCAACAAAGAGTGAATTTTAATTTATTTTTGCGCGGAAATTGAGTTAACGCGTCGCAGTGTGGGGGTTTGAAGAAATGAGTGGTGTGTCCCGGTTTTTATTTTGCAAGTCTGCTCGTTATTATACCTCACAAATTGCTCGTATTGCTGCATGACGTACGATGCTGATTGATACAGATGCTGGCTTTAAAATTTGTTTCATCCTTGTTGAAATATTAAAATTGCAAATATATTTTTTTCTTTTACACATTGGGATGTAAATTGTAAACATTGGAAGAAATTCGGTGAATTAATGAGAAGTATACATTACATAGATACTTTACATTTAGGTCGCTGTGACCTAAATCCCTTGTTGTAGCAACAGAGAACCGAAGAAACAAACGGCCTCCAATTAAGATCGCATGAAAGTTAACTGTAGCACTAAAATACATAATTAATTAATGTAAACGATGTCGGAATGTTCATTTGATTTGGTTGTTATTGCTTTTAAAATAGGAGTGTAATAGGTTGCCTGTGCCATTAATAAGTAGTTACGATTTGGGTCGGGCTGCAGCGGCCGCGGCGGGGCCACCAACTGCTCCACTTAAGCCAGTTTTAATGAGACACCCGTGCGCCCGATCCCCTTAGTTACTGCTAATTACGGATACTTGCTGTCCACCGCCAACTTAGCCCGGCTTATGCTCAATATCCAATTTGCCAGCATAATCCTATTAACGATTTTCGAGCTCTCATTATTATTCTAGTCCGACGGACTTGTTACAGCACATCCCTGCGGTTCCCATTCGTACATCTGTATTTACAACTTCCCTTTGATAACAAACCCATGTGAACCGTTACGATACGATAACAAACTCCAAGTGAAAGGAAAACTTCGAGTTCAAGTCCACAGCGGTTCCGTATTTTGAGAAGGTCCGCTTTTGTGTGAAACTATTCCTTACACGGGTACCTTTAGAAAATACAGGACCGCACATGAAAACCATAACTAAATATTGGCGTACACTAGAATTGCTCCATCCAAAATGTGCCGACATTCCGAAAATATTCGACCGTTCTTTACATTGCGTCTGGGCGGCAACTATCGTCGGTATTTCTACCCATTTGGGCTTAGTGCGGGTTGTGGGGACGGAGCGTTACTGCCTATTTCCCGGAACGGTGTCCTAGAGGTGTTAAAATTCACACGCAAATGACGCATTCAGAGCCGACAATAACGTGGTAACGAAGCTCGAACATCATTCTAATCCGCTGAAGTTCTGACTCGGCGAGAGGCGTTCGACTGCGTTCGATGCATACACACGTAAAGCCGCATACACGTAGCTAGTAGGCAATACAATGACGACAACAACTTGTTTACGCCACTCACAAGTTTTTAATGTGCTTAGTACCGCGCTCACTCCAATCATATTAGGGTATCAAGCGGACATTTTAGGTTGCCACATTATTTGCAACTCGAAAATGTTAACTTCGAAGTTATAATGGAATTACTTTTGAATTCATGGCTCGCTACCGTTTGCATGCGGAAACCCTAATTTGAAAGTAATGCATGTTGTAATATAAAACTTCTTGCGTTTACCTGCGTTACAGACCCTGTGGATGCAAGCCACGTAAACACGATGTATTACAGTACAAGCTTTGTATAAACAAAATGGCGGAAAGATATAAAAATTGCTTCCACTGGGAAACATGAGACCAGAGCAATTGCCTAGAAAAACAGTAGGTCGAGTTAATAACGTTAATATTAATTAACGAAATATTCCTGAAAGTTAGATATAACCGTTAAACTCTCGCCGGAATAATAATCAAAGCAACTTGAGCCAAAGTAAGGGAATAGGCAAACAAGAGAATTTGTTGCGTAAGACACGAAGGCTGTTTGGCCCATTCATAACGTAATGGAGGGGAGTAGCTGCGGAGAGAGCGAAACTTTTTACCGCGGAGTTAAATTAGTTTTTCATAGTACTCGTACATCTCCTGTCATATAGTTACTTACTGGGTATTGTCTTATCTTCGCATGCGAGTAATTAATTACATTTAGTAATTAATTTACTCGTAATGGGAGTGTATCGTTATTCAAGGATAATTAAGCCATTTATTAATTAAAACTCCCTGAGCGTGTAATAATGGTTTATATGTGGTGGTGTCTCTTCTACTGGTACTGTATCTCTGGTTCAATGAAAAACGGATCGTACGGGAGTGAGCACTGCGTATGGGAGCAAAAATGTAATCAAACAGATGGAAGGACAAAAAAGTTACCCTAACAGCGCCCCCTATTTGGAAAACCCGTAAAAACCTAAACGTTAGGTACGTTTCGGTGTTGTACACATTTGCATACGCATGTTTGCTTTTTCTCTGTTTTACTAACTCGAAAATGTTTGAGTGCAAAGAACGTATAGTTTAGTCTCTCCTTTAGGCTCTTTCAGATATAGTTCATGATTCTAAGAAATCAAGAGACTCCTTTTCCTATTATGGTTAATATACTCGAATGACTATGTCAAAGCATTTCCGAGAGATCCATAAAAGTCATAGTCGTTAAAACATGAAATAACCACAGTCGTACAAGTTTTTCTATCAAATATATCTTACCTCGGAAGTATGCAATATATATCTGAGCACGCCACGAAGATAATTCAGACATTTGAAGTAAGCACGTGACGTCACTACCGCCGTTAACCTGTAACCGCTCCCAGCCATACAACACACCCATAAATCGCCCGCGAAGATAAAACTAAGAACAAACAAAAGAGCGCAATAAATAGAAAAATATAAGAGCAGTAAAAGTTATATGACAAGGAACGAAACTGCTGTGACGATTTGCGATCCCTCGGGTTCCATTACTGCGACATACCCTTTATTGCTTCCGTATTTTTCTACATGCGGTATTGTGACACCGCCAATGAATACATTATGTCTATTTGATTGATTGCTATGTGGTTACACGGACATTTGGCGGGACCCACGCCTGTTACCAATTAGGCCAATATGTGAGTCGTCTGATCCGTGATTGTTGGGTCCCGGCGTCGATGACGAATGGCTCTTAATTATCGACGGTACTTCGTCATTTGCTTCGTCGTGTTTTGGTAATTTTGGGATACAAGGATGGGTATTGCTTTTCCGGGTGTTTACACAAAGTACCCGGTACTTTTGGTAATCTATTGCTTTGATTACACGTGCCGAGTAAAGTTGTTCATCTTCATGATCCACAACCTGACTTCACCTTCTGCTGGGTCTATACTTGGCACCAGCCTTCACGTTCTTCTACCAGTCTCATTTAGGATATTTTCGCGATGGCTACAATGTCGTCTACCCATGTCGCCGCCAGACGACCAACACTTCTTTTTCCAGTCCATAGAAGCCTCTCGGTCACAGCTTTACTCCACCTGGCATCACCGAGTCTTGCTAGGTGTCCTGCCCAACCGCCCATCCTTTGTTATTCAGTCCAAATCGAAGCAAATGCTGCCTTCTTGTTTTTATCGACATCGTCCCACTGACAATCTCTTTCAAACGCCAAAACATTATTGTAGCTACCTACACTGACAAAACACTGCCTGACAGAGTTATTTTGATAAACATTACCGTGCCTGCTTTTTCACAAAACATGACATCCATTCTATCTTCCTTTGACATTCTATTCTTAGCTTTTTCCTAACAAAGATAAGGTTGACTTTCAGCTCAACATATGTACGAAAATCTTAGATACATTTACCGTTATTTTTCTATATTTATGTCATATTTTTCCATCTGAGTTCGGGAGTAAGATAAATGAGGCGTTACTCCAACACTTCATTTGTCAAAGGCGTCTGAAGGGTGTGCGTGAAAGTGATGAACACCCACTTTTTTCCCAGTATCTGTCGTTAATTTGAATTTGTGTCTTACAAGCAACAGTGACAAATCACGTGCGCCATCATTTTTCTTAAAATTTTGAGTAATTTTGCGAAAGAGAATAATTTGATATTTTGGTGTGCTTGTTTATTTTTTGATATAGGTACTGCGGTACCAGGAGTCTACGTTTTCAAAGATTAAACACGCAGACTCGTAAATAAAATATTTATAGGTCAAAGCTTCATAAGATATACTAATTCCTAATGAAGTTTGCCTTCAGACTTCAAAAATCAAATAAACTAATTTATTCTAAATGCGAATTAGTGTCGGTCGATATCTGGGTATACACAAGAAAATCACTATGAATACCTTTAAACATTGATAATATTATTATGATACATAGTGTAGATATACTAAATATTAGAATATTCCTAAAATTTTAAAGGTACAAGCTTTTTCTCATGCAGGAAGGTAGTTACGAAAGTTGTTGCTAACTCCAAGTTGGCGATTTAGTCTGGTTTAGTCCAAGTTTCAGCACTATATTAATCTTTACCGAGAACCCGAAGCCATTTTGACAAACTTAGAAAGTACACACAACTCTAAAAAGTCGGGTCAGGAGCAGTGCTTAAAAACTGGTGTAGAAAACTTGAGTTCATGAAACATACTAATATCAAAATCTAGATTTCATACATTCACGGGCAGACAACGCTCACCATAAGGCACTGAGTTTAAAATCCAAGACATTTAGCACAGTTATAACATAAACATACATAATATTAATCCCCGAAGGCAGAGGTGTACCCTAATAGTACACCCGAAATTCGCCAGTTATGTAGGATAGTTCTAAATGTATTAGAAATAATATAGACCCAAATGTTTTCGTTTAACAAAAGCAAACTGCAAAGCAGACAGACTAACAGAAATATCTTCCCACGCATTCCAAGCCAAAAGCAACTTGCCAAAAGCTTTGGTAAGCCAAAAAAATAGTACAAATATTTTAGTAAAGCAGCTCTATTTCTGCCAAATTGAGATTTATATAGAAATTGTCTGTATATGAAAAGTATTAACTATTCGTTGCTCAGTGAATGTTGACATGAACTTCGTCGTACAAGCGCGGAGTTACTGTAGTTACTAAACTTTAACTGCCAGTTACCGATTAAGTACGCCCAAAAATGCGGGGCGGTGACAGGAAAATGTATAGATAGAGTTTATATTAGTGAACTGTAACGATCTAGTTGGTTGGCTAGAAAATAACATTGCCTGATTTGGATACGATGTATGAAGTTGTTACATTATATAAAGTGAGTAAAAAAAGTAAATAAGTGAGAGATAAAGGTGCCCATGGGTGGCATATAAACTCTAACACCAGATTAAATTACTAATACTGTTTCAGGGAGTCCCGTACGGTAAACAGAATTACACTTGAGCGATCTAATTGTATACAGAAAGCATGGTTCGCCGATGAACGAAGGATATACTGTGAAATAGGTTTTTTAACCTAAACTATTATTGAATTTTTCTACTAAACTCGCTATTGCAAATCACGAGGCTTACTTTTGCTTTTTCTTTGTTTACCTGTGTATATAGGCATAAGGTAAGAAAGAAAAATAATGTCTCTGAAATTTTCAAATATACCTACCAAATATAACAGTGCCTATACGAAATTGTAGACGTTAGCAAATATGTAATTTACTTACAATTGTAACCAAACTAACCATGAAAAAGCCAAAACACACGAATAGTTCTTTAAAAAGTACTATTACGTACCACCCCATTAACATTTCTTGGAATTGTCGTTCGTCACTTTCCAATACTAAGAATGAATTGTTAAAACAGAATTTAAATCTGAAATCTATTTTGAATTATTTCTTTGAAATACGTATTGTAAGGTTTTCTAAGAAAGCTAAAACATTTATTTATGCATTTGAAGTGTTGAAGGGAAACTAGCTCTTGGAGCAGGGAAACTCAACCTGAGGAATAAATCAATCGTAGAAACGTACAAACTGGAATGTTCGCCCCGGTTTCCACCAATGCGGAGAGGAGCGGAGATAAGAGGAGATGTGCAGAAATCGGTCAATGACATTAGATCACATCAGATCTTTCACCCTTCCGTGATTGGCTGAATTTGGCACATCTCTCCCCTCCGCTCGTCTGCGCTTTGGTGGATACTGGGTCTAACTAAATGTGGTTTTGTCCCACAAACTATGGGACACTTGATATCGTGTTCTACCTATCTTGATATTTGCACATTACAGGAGCATCAAATCGACGACTGAATCTGAATAGGGGATCGGACTGACTCAAAAATATATGATTCTGTTTAGTTCGTCAGTTAGATTATCGAATAACCCTCCTTTTGGGCTTCGCCGCAGTCGGGTAAAAATATTGGATACGTGTTTTTTGTTTTATCAAAGTAATAAAAATTGACGAAGTTAAAATGCGTCGTGACGTCATTTGTAGGTAAAAAATGTACTGATCATTGATGTTTTCGAGGAGTTCACGAGTTTTCGAAGCATTGTATCGTCTTCATTTTTTTGTTTATGTAAAAAAAGAAAAAATATGTGTTTAATATTTTTTGGAAATCTATCTGACGGACTTATTAGTTTTTTTTTGTCCGATCCCCTATTGTCTTCGATTTGCTAAGAAGAAGAAGACCGTCTAAATGTAATGCGAAAGAAATTCTGTACGTTTGTTTGCCTGTAATCTTACGCCTTAACGGCTGAACAGGTTTCAATGAAATTTTACTGAGTGATAGACTATGCCCTATAAAAGACTGGCATTGTGTAGACACATTTATCCCGTTAGTACAGTCGAACTAGCTAATAAGTAAACAGGCAAAAATCTTTATAATTCTAGTACACTGACAATATTGATTGCAATTTTGTTTTTTAAAAAGTTTGCCATTAAGCGACTGATGTCAATCGCTGTATCGTTTAACGTCAGTCTCTAAATGTCTCTGTGTAATATTTAAAGTAAATGCAAGGTCCCGTCGGGGCAGCGGGTTGTTCGCAAGAGATACCGCGGCCTCGGCACTAAGAGCTAAGGAACATGGGTGGTTTTAGTCAGTAATACTCTGACACTCCCTACCGCTCTGGCCAGAGCGAGTCATTAATTGATGATTTCCTCAACCTCCAAAAAAGAAAAAAAAAAGATAGCTGGCTGTATACTTAATACCTTGTTTGACTGTACGCTCCTTTGGGATTACTTTCGACATCCACGTGCGGGCGAAGCCTCTGGTAAATAAGACTAAGAACGAAAATAGCTGTCTATTTATACGTGTTCACAAAATATACGTATCTAGTTAGGAAAACCTACAAAAACCTTTTAGTATTTGTATTTAGATGGAAGTTAAAATAACCTCCTCCTGAACATGAGCTAGTTTAATTTTATTTTTGGGTCAGACGTCAGAGTCGCGTGGTGGGGAAAATTTTATGGTGGAATTAAATTAATATGTACTTTGTTTGGTTATCAATGCTGTTTTTTTATTATAAACAACAGTTTTACGAGAAATTTCTTTTCCTTTTTTAACGGAAAAACCGGTCGCCAGGTTTTTCCATTAAAATTTCTCGTACCTAGTCCGCTAGTAGAAGACCGCAGTTTGAATTAGTGAACTGTTAAACATATTTAATTTTAGTTAATAAAATACATATAATAATAACAATTCAGTAGGAAATTAGTTAGGCCAAGTTAATTTCCAATTACTATCCTGCCAAGAAAGGAAAGGTTGATTACTCCTGATAACGCATCAACCGTAGCCAATCACACGTGTTTTCCGTTTCACACGCAATGTATACCGTCCAATGATAGACATCCCCTTGCTTTACTCAACTGTAGGAATGGGTAGTTATGTTCACACACAACCCTTATGTTAATTATCGGAATAGTTGCAAGTTTGATGAACTGACTTGTGAGCACAGATATCGATATACCTAGATAAGGAAAGTAACACGACCCGTATGAAAACTTAGCGTAATTTTTTGAAATACCTACTATGGTGTCTAAAGCAATTTTTTGTTACTATACAAAAAAGTCACTAAACAAAATAGACTGCGTTTTTGTTCTTTAAATTTCTAGAATGAAGTTCTAGAGTTGTCTTCTTCAATCGATCTCTCATTACTGAGGATCGTGGTCACTTTAAACGGACAATCTGCCTTCATCGACTCCAATCCACAGTTGCCATCACCATCTGCTGAAAGTTGAGTTGTAATGTTCTTGTTTTAAACAAATTACCCAATAAACACGTTCCGCCTTATTACAAAACGTAGTTAAACCAGGGGCCCAATTCTGTTACTTAGAGATAAGCAACACGCCATTGACACTCTATCGACACACTACAGACATTATTATGCAATAGGGAAAAGAGGTGTCGTTGTTCGATGGCTTCACAATGGCAGTTCGATAGCCAAACACGATAGACACAACTGTCAGATTTCACTTGAAATATATTTACAGACTACCCTAGAGTCCTACTATGGCGTTTCAATGTCACTACAGTGGCAAGTCAATGACCATAAATATTTGTAGAATACCAAATGTCAATGAATAGTCTATTGAGACACAACCGACACACTATCGACACACTATTGATAAGTTAGCTATTTTACAGAATTGGGCCCCTGGTTTAACTTAGACTTGGTTTATCTCGCATGACGTTTCACTTCAATAATATTCAAAAGAAAGTGACAACATGCGAGATAAATTAAGTCTAAGTTAAACCAGGTTTAACTACCTTTTGTAATAAGGCGGGTTAAGTATAAAATGCTTAAACCGGGTACGTGAAGTAGGTGCTCTTATGATCTGTCTTATAATCTAGATATTCTATATCTGCGCTACAAGTCATACCTACATAATTATATCCCTATGAAGTTTAACTTGTGCCCATCGTGTGCACAGTGAACGGTACTTTAGGAACATGCTACTTTCCATCCATATTCGATGTATTCCTTTCTCTTTCTTTTTAAAGATACATATTAACGTAGAGTAGCGGTGGCCCAGAGATGGCGGCCGCGACTAGAGCAGCGGTGGACCAGATGTGGTGGCCCCGACTTACGAATAGGTCGTGGGTTTGAACCCAGGCAGACACATTACTTTGTGTAATTTATTTCATCACCACTGCTCTCAAAACGGTGAAGAAAACATCGTGAGGAAACCGGCATGTCTTAGAACCAAAAAATTCGAAGACATGTGATATCTGTCAATTCGCACTGGGCCCGCGTGGTAGATAATAGCCTATTCCCTCTCAAAGAGTGGAGGCCTGTGTCCCAGCAGTGGGAACATTAATAGGCTGTTAATGATGATGATAATATTAACGAAATGAACTCGCTCTCTCCATAAAAAAATAACTATAAACTTACGCTACCCTCGCCACATCTTTTGAAAAGTTGAATCACAACTCTCGACTAACACAAACGCATTCGCAGCAAAATCACACCCATTTCTGCACTTTATACCACGGTGCAGTTCATGTGAGACACGCGATGTGTCCAATAGACACCCATTACCTTCTGCGAATGGGTATCGTTAAGTAATCCACTCCCCTACTTGTAATTAACTATAGTTGAGCCGCGCTGATAACATCGTCGGTCGGTTGACAGCTTAATTCTAGAATTATATACTGTTTGGTTAAGTGTAATTGGGGTTTTTCGAATGAGGATTTTTTGCTAGGAGTATAAATGGCAAACTGTGGGTGTATTGAAGAGGCGTTAATTTATCAACGCAGTTTATTATAACATAACATTCATTTTGTTCTCAGGCAACTTTGACCCATAGACTAACATAAATACGTTAAAACTTGTGTTAGCAAATAGACCACACACACAGTCCACTGCCTTAGCACAGTTCATTACTAGTCATGACCCCTGAGCACTGCTGACATAGATGTTATTGTTGATGCTGTAGGCATGATGTTATTTTATTTGATTATTTCAATTTAATTGTGTTGCCTCATAAATGTTTTTGAGATTATCAAATACAATCTATATCTCGCCACCCGCAGAGCTACCCCAGACCCAACATAATACCGAACTAAACAATTTTATAATGGCAATTGAAAATTCCTCTCGACACTGCGATACAAAACCTTAGAAGTACGCATTAATCGCTACGACAGCGCTACGCAGTGCTACGAAGTGCTACGACAGTGCTACGAAAGTGCTACACAAGCTGTTTGTAGCTACGTCAGCGCCGCGACAGGCTTCAGACAGTACCCTACGTGGAGAGTTTTAGCGTAATCGATATTCCGAGTGATCAACATTTTATCGATAAAAATATCGGAATAATCGAGTCTTGTGGAAAAATTATACGAATAGTTTTCGATGGAAATAGAATGCCGTAGGTGAAGGGATGTTTATTTCTGATGACCGCGTCATAACGATATCGACTTTCATCTGCGTGAAATTATTATGAAAATACTACTAAACTGACTATAATATAATTTAATCATGATTCGAAAGACACGTGGCGCCATATATTATCGTAAGAACGATTTTATTGTTTTCCTCGGGAACAGTGCTTTTTTTGAGATGAAAAATTATAACAGAAAACGATATCCGTTTCTGTTCACCTGACAACAGATAAGCTAAGTTTCAGTGGTTTAGGCGTGAAAAGGTAACAAACAAACAAACTTACTTTCGAATTTATAATATTAGTTAGGATTAAAGGTTTACAGGAAGTCTAATTATCTCTGGGACGTTTAAGCCGATTACGACAATCCGACCGCCCATTGTATCGCCATTATTTTATAACGTTTATTATCTATTTTGAGTATAAACTTTTCTAATAAAGGTTTTTACAATAAAAAGTGAGAGCTGTTAAATTAGAGGGAGGTAGTATCCATATTTACGAACTTCGTTTAGGTAAATGAACTACCAAATTATTTCGATCTCTGGTTTTGAGTATTTTGTGAATTCTCATTACGCTAGCAAAGCTAGACTAATTTGTGGAAAAACAAGTTTTTGGAAGTTTCCAACCTTATTACGTCGGAATAATGATATTTAATGATATTTCATATGAAATTAAAATTACGGTATTTTTTATGAGTGCAGTATTAAATTTAATTGCATTTAAACATTTTATTTTTATCACATTCATGTATTAATTAATTTTCAAATGAATTATGTTTATTTCTATATTCGTTTTGAATATAGCAATTAACAGAATACATTCATTATACGATAAACAAAAGAACACATTCCGTAGTGAATAAATAGCTCTGCTAGATAATACCACATATTTAATACATCGGATCTACATTAATTTAGGCCTTTCAAATGTAAATTAACATATTTATAGCCCAAACATTCGAAGCTCAACGGGTAATAATTTATATCACGTTCATATAATAATTTCTAGAGTGAAGATATCCTCATATAAGCATGAATTAAGCCTCACATCAAAAATATGATTAAACTTATTTACGGTTCCACTACTTCCAAGCCAAGTTACTTATAAGTCGTTTAGTCTGACGTCTTCGAGTTTCATTAAAACTTTCGATATGAAACGAGGAACATAAAACAGATAGTCAAAATCACAAAACAAGCCACTATCGTCTTCACAAGCGTATCGATTGAGAGCTGCTAGAGGAGCTCATTAGGTGCGCGCTTCTCCAACAAACTACGCATAAATGTTTTTTCACCAACTTCGGCCAAGAGATTTCGTCAGATTCGCAAAAAGTCACTAACGAGTGCCTTAATTCCGGCAGAAGTTAGCCGTCGGGAGCACCTTCGTAGCGTTGCTCTCAATTAGCCGTTGTTCCACCTCTGCGGCAAAGTTGCGGTCGCACGCCACGACGCGGCGCCACTGGACAAACTTGCCCAATTATTATCATTCGACTTCCACAATTCACACGGCGAGGACGTACGTACAGAGCTATATATTTCACGAGACAGCGCAGACGGCGGTAAAAATTGTCGACTCAATTTTAAAGTGCTGTTGATAACTCAGTTGACGCTCCCTGGCGGTTTGTTGTTATTACCTGTTCCGTTTCTGTTATAACTTTCTCAATTTCGTTTCTCGATGCTACATTGTATTTTGTGTTTTATAAATACGTTTATTTGGGTTTAATTTACTGTTAATAGACTCCACTGACTGACTGCCTCATTGGTTTAGTGGTCGCAAGCGCGAAGCAAGTAGCTGAGTTCGATTTGCAGTTCAGGAAAAGTGTTATTGGGTTTTTCCATCAGACATTTCTCAGTATTAGCCACGGAGTGTGGATTTATGTCCAGTTGATGGCAATAGGCTCGCCCCCCATTGCATGAAACCTAAACATAACTAGCGAAATGTGGGTGTACTTCTCCAATGTATTAGGTACCTACACGGCTACTTAGGTGTACTGCCTAACAGGTATTACAGGCGTGATGTTTTGTTATATAATTGACTCCTATTTCCGCTGAAGGTCAACTAACCCAAATAAACGTTTGGAAGCTGTGTTCGCAGTAAAGATAATGACATGATCGTTCGATCCTTGTGATTAAATTATGGTGTGGTCGGGACGTCAATGTGATAGGTGGCCAATTTATGACGCCTAACTTACTCCGTTCGGCTCTGAGAGGGCATTACATCACCGGTCCCGGGTGATATTACTAAGTGACATTCGACATTAACTTGGCTTCGATCGGACATCACTTATGTCATAGATGGCTGATGGCTGTTCGGATCTTAAGATGAATTCGGTACTTTTATAAGCTGGAGTAGATAAAATAATGGATCAGGGGCAGTTTTGGTATTATTATTCACATTAAACATAGTGACAGGATTTTAGTTATGGTAGGATTATTCACATTAAACATAGTGACAGGATTTTAGTTTTGGTAGGATTATTCACATTAAACATAGTGACAGGATTTTAGTTTTGGTAGGATTATTCACATTAAACATAGTGACAGGATTTTAAAAGCCTACAAAGCAATTATCATAATACATCAATATCGAAACGATTGTGGAGTTCATGGCTGAATTATTCAGGCTATAGCTGCACTTGCCTAGGTTGGTACGTGGATAGGTGCCTCGAAAAGCAAGTTAATATCTGGTCCTCCGTCTGTTGGAGATCCTAGACATTCGTTGTAGGTGCTCAGTGTCCCGAAAACCTGACAATTGGTCTTACGAAATGGAATCGCATTACCTTGTAATGACTGCGTTGTGGAGGTCAGCTAAGCGGTCAAATTGACCCGATAGCATCCGGTTGAATTGGTAGCCGACCCCAACATAGAAAAAAGGCTAGGTAGATGTGAGTGTGAGTGAAACGATAAAGTAATTAAATCAAAAAAGTTGTTACTCAACAAATTTTTTTCAATAAAACCTTTTCACTGAAATAAAGCAAACAAACAAACCCAACGTTAAGCACCAACCAAAGTGATTTCTAATCAAACTTTACCCTCCGTTGTCATACTAATCCGCTCAAAACAACTCATTTAAGTTTTCCATATAGAAGAAGTAAACATAAAAATCCGTCTATTAAAAGTTTCGCGGTCTTGACGTGCGAGCGTGCGTGTAAAATAAAACCACAAAGTTTTCACGGCTCAGCGCTGCTTATCCAATAGAAATAAAGCGCTGGAAACGCTAGCAATTACGTTTTACAAACATTTTAAGGTGTTATTTGGAAGCGGGTGATGCTACAATTCAGATATTGAAAAGAAATTGAAGTGAAACATTGTTTAAATCTTTGTGCGGGAAACGGTTGGTTTTTGTAGTTTTAATTTTGGAATCTATGATTGCTTAAGGTATTTTAAAAATAACTCGAATAACAAAGCGACTATGCAAGAATCGAAGCATGCAGTTGACGGCCTGTAGTTTCTGCCTACCCCCGTGGGAAAAGGCGTGAGTTTATGTTTAATATTTTAAGCAATAAACAAATCTAAATTGATTGTCACCGGTTTACGAATGAATCGAGATAACACTACAGTACACAAAATAAATAAACATATATGCAAAAATATAAAATTAGTTAGAAAACTTACGAAATAACAAACAAACAAAACGCCGCAAACCACAAATCATTGTTGTTTTAATACAATTTCAATTCTCCGAACAATAAACCACAAATATTTTCCCATAATTTGGCTACAATCCACGCGAAATGTTAACCGACTATCAATTTGCAAGTGATACCACTGACACACCGCTCCTGATTGCTAATAACCTGAACGTTACCAAATATAGTACGGTACACAAAAACATTGTAATTCTAGAAGCGCGATGTCACAGAGTATAATATAGACACAGAGGAATAACTTCTTACAACAAGCGTAGACATACGCACAAACAAACACGCATCTTCGTGCAATCACGAACATTTAGCAAGTTTTTGAAGTGATTTACTCCTAGTGTAACAATTGTAATTGTCTGTTGTTACAAAATTAAATATAAGCTAATTAAAAAAAAAAATTAAAAACACGCTTTTATTTACAGGTACTCTATAGGTCTATATCTCTATAGGTATAGGTATATGTAGGTCCCACCATCTTTGGCTGTCCATCATTTTGGATTTAAAAACTTACCCAACTGTGAATTATCATCCCAACCAAACATTTTTGTAAATTATGAAGTAGACCAGTTTAAGATGAACTAATAAAAGCGTGCTAAAAAGAGGTCTTTCCTCCAAAGTTAAAATTGTTGTTTCACGAGAAAACCACCCGAACATAATGTATCCATCTATGTTCTGTTATTTATGTGTTCGTTCGCTCTCAAAACGGTGAAGGAAAACATCGTGAGGAAACCGACCTGTCCTAAAACTTAAAATTCAATGACATGAAGATTGATGTCCAACCCGCACAGAACTCACGTGGTGGTTTGTTTGGAAGTTATAGGCTGATGATGCTATGCGGATATACAGTGTGTAAGGGACAGCCCTCCGCAAATTAACTGAGTGCGTCCAACTCCTTATTCTGAATCATATTCCATTCATTTTATACGGAAAATTCAATTTTTAGTTATCATTTTTTCAGTTATCCTTGGAATAATCAACGAACTATTTCTTTCTCTGGACGTAGCATTCTATTTACGTAAATAATACGACTAAAATCAAAAACCAACATTGGATGTTTAAATCTATATCAATAAAAAGAGAAGTCCTGACTGACTGACTGACTGACTGACAGACTCATCAACGCCCTGCCCAAACCCTTGGACCTAGAAAGCTGAAATTTTGCACAGAGGTTCCCTTTATAATGTAGACAAGGAATAAGGAAGGATTTTTTGAAATTCAACCCCTAAGGGAGTTAAATAGGGGATGAAAATTTGTATGGAAAATCGACATTTTCACGCGGGCGAAGCCGCTGGCAAAAGCTAGTACTCTATAAATCAGTTGTTCACCTCCTGCCTAGCTACAGAGTTCAGCGAACTCGTCATCGCGCTTGCCTTCCTCTACGTGCTTAAGATACATTGTGTCTAAGGAAATGAACAAATATTTTTTTTTTATTCAGATAACGTTCCTGAAATAATGTACTTTAAACCGGTCGTCTTACTAAACATACTAAATTCACTCCATCAGTCTGCGGAGGGCTGGTCAAGGAACAGAGTGAGGGAGAGCATGTAAGGACACTATAAATGTGTGCTTGATTTCGCTCTTTATTACAAGACTAGCTTTTGCCAGCGGCTTCGCCCGCGTGAAATTGACGATTTTCCGTACAAACTTTCATCCCCTATTTAACTCCCTTAGGGGTTGAATTTCGAAAAATTCTTCCTTATTCCTTGTCTACGTTATAAAGGGAACCTTTGTGCAAAATTTCAGCTTTCTAGGTCCAATCGTTTGGGCTGGGCGTTGATGAGTCAGTCAGTCAGTCAATCAGTCAGTCAGTCAGGACTACTCTCTTTATTTATAGAAAAAAGAAAAAAGATAGATATAGATGGGTCTCTGCACCCATCTACTCTTTGCCGCCATATTCAGCCTGTTTATCCATCCAGTGACCTAGTTATTCTGTTACAGGGTGTGCGCAATGTTCCTGCCGGAGTTTGCGAGTTTTGTCGCAGCCATCTTGTTCGCCGTTCATCCTATTCATACTGAGGCGGTGAGTAGATATATTATGTTTTTTTATAGCTATAGTGAAGCTTGAAGTGTGTGAGTGTCTATCGTGAGTGATGTGTGGCTCTTTAGAACTATGTGACGTGGCTTTGGGGGAGATGTTTCTTTTATGTTTCTTTCACGTCTTTGGATTTCTGGATTACTGTGCCGTGAAAATTTACGTAGAATAGAGTAAAGCCTAGTTTAAAGAGACACTAGTCTGAACAGACGGTCCGCCTGTAGTTCACGAAGGGATAGGCAGAGGTGTACCTAATAATTCACCCACATTTTGCCAGTTATGTTTAAGTCCCATGTAATCAGGGACAGTTGCCATTAACCGGGAACAAATGCCGACTTCGTGGCTGCTACTGAGTAATTCTTGATGGCAATAACATTTTGCCGGATCCTGGAATCGAACCATGCTCAGCAGTCGCGCTTGAGACTACAAGACCATCGAAGCAGATATCAAAATAACCGAATAATATAATTATATATAAACTACAAGGCAAGAATTTTATAGGTCAGATTGAAAAGTACAGAACTGAGCAACCAAAACATCAAGCTACAATATTTTGTCATTTTTGTCAATAAATTTAAAACTTTACCTAAAGCATTAGATTCGATGTTAATTAGGACAATTTGACAGTTTAAGGTTGCTTGATATTCATTGAAAATTTTTAAGTTAATATATACTCTTGGAAACCTTGCGACGTCCCACTTATCACATCAGTTTGAAAAAAATATTTTCCCTACGAATAATTCACGCATCAAACGTCAGCCGCTTTATATACGGCATATAAAGGAACTGTCAGAATCGTCAGCACAACCCTAAAAGTAGTGAAGGATATTGTATCCTTCTCAAGATATTGAGGAAGGTAAAATTTGGGGCTGCCATGTATTATGGTCCGAGGTGAAGATTCTTGGAACGAAAATGAGATTTTCTAGTTGCACAGAAACGCTTCCACTTTATTCAATATTGCCACCACAAATACAGATTAATACAAAATCGTAGGTAAACGTCACAGATAATATAGATGCATCAAAATCAAAATCCAAGCATTTTTTAAATTATTCCAATACAGGCACTTTTCATCACTTACCTAGCCTTTCTTCCCAAATTTATTGGGGTCGGCTACACCTCTTTACCCTACTTGCATGTCAGGAAAACAAAGAAAGTGAAATACTGCTCTCTTATAAATTAATGAAATATATTACGTGTTTATAATAACAAAGAAAACTATAATCCAATTCTATAGAGCATGTAATTTTGACATAGTAAGCAGTTATTACTAAATATAAAAATCCAAATGTATATCTCGGTCGTTGACCTCATCAAGAATCCTATAATTTGGGTGCATGCTTGTTACCGCATGCATTGGGTGCATGCGGTAACAACGGTCTTCGTTTCTCTTCAACAAACTTAATAGGTATTTATTTATCGACACATTTTTCTCCAAGGATTGGTTAAAAAGGGGTTTAATTGAAGCTTGATTTTTGGGCATCAATTTTGAACACTGCATCCTATAGAAAAAAATTGCCTGAATGGCTGAAAAACCTTTCACGAAAGCATTTTCGTACAACTAAAATATGTATAGACGGAAAATATTGCATTCTGACCGCTATGAAATACTTTAAAACGTTGATCCAAACGAATATGTCGTATCGGATGGCATTCGGTTAATATTCATTCCAGATATTAAACGTTTTGTGTTCGAAATAACAACACGCTGTGTCTGACAGTATCCGTTGTGATTTTTTCGATTCCACCGCATATTTTGTTCGACATTTCGTTCGTTCCGTTGTTTTCATTTGAATTCTTCATTATGTTTTAAAGTGTTTCGTACATACGAGCGGTTTTTATTAGAATTTGGATTGTTGACTTTAATACGGATATGGTTGCGCTAGCAAAAGATAGGAATTGTTTTGTTTGAAATAATGTAAGGAACATGGTTATACTCTTAGCAAAGCGGGAGTAGGATGGCCTAGGTACTAAAGTTCCTCAGTAAAAGATCCTGTTAAGCCTCTGATCTCGGATATCAAGTACCTGTGTGGTAGGTTGGTTGTTGTAACATGCAAAAGCTTTTATAGTGCTCTAAAAACGAGCAAAATTGATGCTTTTGCCTGAAATTAGTTCACAAACTAAAATGGAAATTCGAAAGAGTAAAAACCGTTCGTATATTGGACCATTCGTTTGATGGTTTCAAATGAACATAAAAGTGCATAGAAACCTGTGAAAAAAGCTAGTAACTAATAACATGATATAAAAATGCGAGCTGATTTTTCTGATTCGAATTTGCCCTGAGTACTATTTGTATTTTTTTGTTGATGTTTATCATATACTGCCTCTATTAGTGCTACTGCAAATATTAGTATGTAATACTTTTTTGTAAATAATAGGTACTGTCAGTGGGACGACATGCATAAATTCAAAAAAGGAAAAAACAGCGTACTTCATTTGTTTTTTTATTGCAAAAACGTTGCCGTTCACATTTACTTTTCTATTTAAAAACCTCTAAAACATTCAGCCAGTACATAACACAACATTAGCAAGCAGTCGGTACCTACATAGGTAGGTAGGTATTCGTGCATTTTATGTGGGGGATGCAAGAGCTAGGCCACTTCGCGTACGTTTTACGATGCCAATTTCTTTCGGTGACAAGCTCTCTTGTATTTCTGTCTAGTGCCTTGCTGAAGGTACTGTGAATCGAAGAATGTTTTATTCAGGTATTGAAGTTTATAATAGTGTTGTAAAAGGGAACTTATTTATCTCTGGAAAGCTTGAATTTGTAGGTAGAGTAATAAGGTGTTATACTATTTGTAGGTACCAGACTTTTATCCCTCTCGACCAAAACTGTATCAGTAACAAATGAAAATAGTTAAGTTACTGTGGTATGGCGTTCAAAGCTTATTCAAATCCGCTATGAATCATATTTTTTTCCATAACAGTAAAAAATGTATGCTAAAAGGGAAGAATCAAAACGTAGAATTCAATGATAAATAAGGAAAAATCTTTGAGTATTAGAAATGTCACAGAAAAAAATCGATTCTACAGGTAAGAAAAACGGTTTTACATCGAGTAATATTTAAAAGTAAAATAGAATCCAAATCACCAATCTTTTTATAAAATAAAATTGCGGAGTTTTCGCCCGTTAAGTTATATTATTCGCTCCCTTTGCTTCTTGCATCTGATCTCCGGACGAAATTAATTTTATGCTCGACATAAAAAAAAATACGATTTGATGGCAATCGTGTGTTGAGCAAGCGTTTTCAGAATGTTTTTCTGTTTATAGCTGGAGCATCGAACGATCTGATTATGTTTTCGTTGTTAACCGATTGGAAAAACGAAGCGAAGTTCTCAATTCGTTTCGTTGTATCCTCAAAAACGTGTTTCGATTTCGGCCCTCTGAGGTTTTCATGACATTGCACGTAAAGGATCATCAGATTACCATCTGGTAATCTATACTACTAATATAAAGAGGTAAAGTTTGTGTGTTTGTATATTTGTTAAATTGTAAGGGGTAATCTCGGGATCTACTGAACCGATTTTAAAAATTCTTTCACCAATAGGAAGCCACATTATTGCCGAGTGTCATAGGTTATATAAAAAACCGAAAAATAAAACGGCTTTTACGTGGTAGTCCGTTTTGCAAAGTAAATCGGAGAAAAAACGGTCGAATGAAAGCGTCAGCGGACGGCACACGATGGCTTCGGGAGCCTTCGGGTTTAATTCGGTTCGCGTTCGTGCTCGCTTCGGGAGAAGGGGGCGTGGCCTTTTACATCTGAGAGGTAGGTAACCGCGCGGCTCAGTCGCGTGGACGGCTCCTTACGCAGCGGACGTCCCCGAAATTGGATTTTTCGAAACGTAATTAGCACACTTTCGACATTGTTTAAATAAAAAGTTCTTATCAGAACTATATCTATCTTAATCTTTCAAAATTAAAAGTCTTTATTTTCTGTACATTTTTAAAAAATAATTTCTTTCAGAACTGTTTTCTGTTTATAGTTTTCATTTAATTTAGGTTATAGGGATTTAGTTTGTTTCATGTAGATATTTATAATTTTCTTTCTTGACACCCCGGGAGGCACTGGCAAAACGTTTCTTGCAAATTTGGTATTGGCAAAAGTAAGACAATCCGGGAGAAACTAGCCGTCTTCGGGGATTGCCGCTACTCTGTTAAATGATGGGAAAACAGCACACTCCACCTATAAGCTACCTCTGACAGTCTCACTAGAGCAACAGTCAGTTTGTTCCATACGTAAAATGGGCCACTCGGGAAACTTTTACAAGAAACATCTTTATTTATATGGGACGAATGTACCATGAGTCATAGAGCTCATGTTGAAGCAATAAACCGAACGCTCAAAGACCTCAGAAACTCTGATGCTGTAATGGGTGGCGTTACTTTTGTTTTCGCGGGCGATTTTCGGCAAACACTGCCGGTAGTAACAAAAGGAACACGCGCCGATGTCATCAGAAAACTTTCGAATTTTATATTAGCCCTCCTTTTGGCAGTTAGAAATTAAAACATAACACTCTGTACTAAACATACATACATAGACTGCCAAAATCATTACCCTTCCTTTTGGCTTCGCCGTAGTCGGGTAAAAAAGGATTATTAACATTATGCCCAACGAAGTGGGCACGGGTCAGCTAGTCTTCTTATATAAGTAGAAACAACAGAATTTGGTAAAATGGGAATTTATAGACTCATCTGACTCACAATGTGTGTCTGTGTTGTGCTGTCCAGAAGATGACCCACTTATTGAACTATTCCAAAAAATTGTAATTTTGGGGCCACCAGTAGGTAACTGGACCCAATTAAGAAAATTACCATCGACACGACAATAAGAAGAAGATCTAAGTAGAAGATATCTAGATCTTTTGTTTTTCAAATGTGTGTTCTAGAATACAGATGCACTGTTGTCTAAGACTTAGCGACTGGGCAAACATACAAGTTTGAGGTCTTAAGTCCTCCAAAAACGTCCAAAATTATTGTCAAAGCAGTTTACGATCTTGCAGTCCATTTTATGTTTCTTTCTAAAAATACAGTAGGAGTAGCTGTGGGTAATAACGACTACCGACGTCCGTTGGTTAGCTGGTTACTTTATGGCAACCCACTCGTCAACCCCGTATGTCAAATTTTACTCCCCTGCAGGTGTGAACTTGATGATCGTTAAACTCTCCGTTTACGTCAGTATTCCAATTAGAAATACTCGTTTTTTATTGTGTCGTATTTTATATGGCATACGATTTATATCCGCGTTGGGTTTCTGTGTTGAAAGGGATATGAACATGGGAGCATTTTGTTTGTACAGTTCAATTCGTCTCAATGCAAAATTAAAACTTTTTTCCTGAAAGTGTTTTACAATTTCCGAATAAATCCACGGATTTTGTAACTTTTATTTTTTAATAGCGAATGATTCATATTTTTACTTGGAAACAGTACAGTCGCTTTTTGCATCAATATATCTGCTGTAGAATTTCAATATCTATTCAATATCTGATTCCATCTGTATTAAAGTCCGTTATATTACAAAAAATCTTATTTTCATAGTAAAGATGCGAAGCTATTTCGTGAGGATCACAGAGTAGAGGAAATGTGTTTGTACTGAGCTCGCCATAATAGAGTTGTGAACGAGACTAGAGCGTCCCCGTACGTAAACCATTACCATGTTTGCTATTTTTATAGACTGTGGCACAGTCGCTTCTATTTTTGCAATCTTTACGGCGCCTTCTTATCAACTACTCGCTTTTTTCCTTGAAAACTCATGTTGTCTCAACTTCACTTTGACCTCTGAACGTCGTAAAACAGTAATGTGTACGTGTAAGTTCAACTATGCATAAGAACTAGCAGGTTATTAGGAACATGTCTTGGGAAAAGCTTTCGTCTTCTACCAACCATGGTTGGTTGGCTTACGGACCTTAAGGTTACGAACACACTGACAGATGGCTTGCTTATAGCTATATCATTATCATCATCATCAGCCTATAATGTTCCCACTGCAGGGACTCAGGCCTCCTCTCTAGGAGAGGGATGGGCTATAATCTACCACGCGGGCCCAGTGCGGATTGGTAGATGTCACATATCTTCGAATTTTTTTGGTTCTAAGATATGCCGGTTTCCTCACGATGTTTTCCTTCACCGTTTTGAGAACAGTGGTGATGAAATAAATTACACAAAGTAATATGCCTGACGGGGTTTGAACCCACGACTCACTGTTCGTAAGTCAGGGCCGCCACCACTGAGCCACCACTGCTCCCCTATAGCTATATGGCTGATAGTAATGTCGAGGATAAAAATGGTTTTGTGGACGAGTTATAAACTCTGCTTTTCACTTCGAATGCGAGGAAATAAAACAGTAGTATAACATATTTCTTTAATTAAAATTCAAAGTAAAATTTGTACGTTTTGAATACTGAAGGAAATTGTTTTTGTAACAATAATTTTCATTAATTAATTAAATAACTTACCGTACTTGAATTTAAATTTTAATATCTTTTAAGTCTTAAAAAACACATAAGGCAAATAAATTAAAGTAAATATTATAAAATAACAAATTCCATCTATGAACTTCTTATTGTGTTTGGCTGTATGGCTCATTTTCTTTGCCTTTTATGATACATTTATGAGTAGATACGTTAATGCCCTTGTGCACAAAATTCGATTTTGTGCAGCCTTTATCCTGCACAAATAAACACTTTCAGAGCATGAGAAGTGAAAATAGTATATTTCATTATAAGTGCGGAAAACCTGTCATTGCAAAGAGTTCCGACAAATGTCTACCCGAGCCGAGGCACAGCCGACGGCGAGGGTTGACAGTCGGAACAAGTTGCAATGACGGTTCCGCACGTGTACTGAACAACTATTTCGGTCCCGTCTTGTACTTATTGTACACTTGCGATATTCCTGAATTAGAGAACAATACCATTGCCACATTTGCAGACGACACAGCTATAATGGCCACAGGCGTCACTCAAGAAGAAGCAGTGAAAAAAGTTCAAACAGCCGTCAATATCATCTTTGACTGGACAAAAAAATGGCGTGTGAAACTTAATGAAACAAAATCTGTTCACATAGACTTCACAAACAAAATGCAAAATTATCATCCGATAAACATAAACGGTCATGTCATACCATACGAAAATACAGCCAAATACTTAGGCATGACATTAGACGCAAAGCTTCGCTGGAAAGCTCATGTTAAAAAGAAACGCGACGAGCTAGAGCTTCGCTACAAGTCGATGTACTGGCTGATAGGAAAACATTCTTCGCTGTCAGTACACAACAAAGTACTGTTGTACAAACAAGTCCTCATGCCTGTATGGACTTATGGTATTCAGCTTTGGGGCTGTACCAAACAAAGTAACATCAAAATTATGCAGCGTTTTCAAAACAAAGTACTCAGAGGTATCGTTAATGCGCCCTGGTGCATTCGAAATGACCACCTTCATCGGGACCTCAAAGTAAACCTCGTCATAGACATAATTAAAAAGAACGCCGAAGCTCATGAACGAAGGCTTCACCATCATGTGAACATCGAGGCTATCCAGCTCCTCGACAACACGGACATAGTGAGAAGGCTAAAAAGGACAAAACCTTTCGAGCTAATTTAGTGAAGTGTTAGTTTAATGTAGTGAAGTGAGTGCTACCCATAAAGAACACAAGAAAAAAGTGTCTTCCCCTTAATAGAGACAATAAGAAAAGTGTTAATGGACACATTCTTAGTCATAGTCTCCCTAGCAAATTAAGTCAAAATAGAATTACTCATTAGCTTTAGTATTAAGCTAGATTGTATTTTTAATGATGTAACCGTATTAGGACACATTATACAAAAAAAAAAAAAAAAAAAATTGCAAAGAGTTCCGACAAATGTCTACCCGAGCCGAGGCACAGCCGACGGCGAGGGTTGACAGTCGGAACAAGTTGCAATGACGGTTCCGCACGTGTACTGAACAACTATTTTTAACACAGTTGCGAAAAAATGAAGCAATTTAATAAAATAATAAAACCGTAATTAAACTCGCAAAGAACATTTTTGGAAAATGGCGCCAACCGTAAAAGAATATACGCAGAGATTTTTTTTGTTTTCTTCACCCATTCTGGGTAGGCAAAGGGAACTATGCCCATACAGCCAAGTCTTCAGTAGATTTTTTTTATTGATATGAAATGAAAATGAAATTTAATGAGATGAAATGGAATGAAACCTTTAACTCATTGAATCAAATAATTAAATCTGATATTGAAACAAATTAGTAGCTTCTTTAGAAATATTTGCATGAATCATAAAAACTTCTATGATTTTTTTTTAGTAAAAACATTTTTTATTGGACATTTTGACAGTTGGGAAAGAGAACGCACGAGTTCGGAAATGGTAAAGAAAAAGCATGAGTACGTAATAGCCCACATCCCGAACGCTATACGTCCCTGCAATACGCCACTTTTTGACCAACTGTATTCAAAAATATTTTCCTTGACAGGTGACGGGTGTGGTGGGACGAGCAGAGATGTTATCTTCACTATTCTTCCTCGGCGCACTACTTTGTTACGCGCGCGCTTCGCAGAGAAGAAGATATACAGGTATACTTTTAGCTTTATAAAAGAAAATATTATGTCAATTGTTAAAAGGAAGGTGGAAAGAATGGAATCTGGTGAACGAACGAATACTTTCAAGCCCATAAGTAAAGAAAAAAAAAGCGTTTATTTGTCTCGCACTATTATTAATATGGGGCGAGCCTGACTGCAACCAAAAAATATATTGGAATAACCCAATAAAATTTGACCCGGCCTGGGAATCGAACCCCAGTAGTCACGCTTGCGACCATTTGACAACGTAGCAGTCAAACTGTTATAACCGAAGTAATATTTGATGCCTGAAAAGGGCCACTAAGCGTTTTGGTTAATTCATTTAGGCCTTAAATATATGCTCTTTAAGACAAAGCCTTAAGAGCATACATTTATTATTTAGATAACACGAAAACGTGGCTTACATAAAACGTTACTAAACCACACTTACTGAGGAGGAAAATTCAAGACATTCGAAGCGTCTTTTAATGTTACTGAGAATTGTGTTTCTGGGTGAATGTGCCGAATTCTCGATATACAGATATCCTTATTTACCTCTCATACTTTTATGTATATTTCTCGTCAATATTAGGTACTTGTGTTATATTATTATCTATGTTAGTAGCTAAGGCTGTGAGCAGATTGGAAAATGGGTCATTGCTTGTTTGAAAAAACGTCAACGTGACAGCGTAATTATCGCAACGATATTGTTGAATTGTCCAAATGTCCAATGACATTCGTCATTGGGATTGTGTCTCGCACTCGCGTGATTTAAATTATCTTATATTTGGAAAATGAACTTAGCTGGTTGTATTTATGTTTTGATTTATTTTACTATTTTTTTTAATGATTAGAACTCTGTTAAGAAATACTTGTTAGGGTCGCGATTATATTTTATTCAACATACCTACAAACCGTCACTGACTTGTAAATTGCAAAAAAACTTTAATTGAAGTTCGTGGGTTACACTGGCGCTTTCACCTTTACGGTACAGAAATGATTTTGTTGATGAACGGAAAGGGAGAGGAAGGTCAAAGAAAAGATGGATGGATTGTAAGAGGAATCCTTATCCTTACATAGTATAAAACAAAGTCGCTATTTTTGTCTGTTTGTTTGTCTGTATGCTTATATCTTTAAAACTACGCAACGGATTTTGATGCGGTTTTTTTTAATAGAGATTTATAGAGTGATTCAAGAGGAAGGTTTTAGTATATAATTTGAACGACATCCACGCGGGTGAAGCCGCGGGCATCAGCTAGTGATAATATAAAATAGGAGTCTGAAACGTATTACCAACAGTCGATTGGTCCATGAACCATTGGTCAACATTATCTTTAAACCATTAACTTTTAGATCCAAAGAACTTTTCACCCACGAACGTTTCGCCAACAGAACCCTACGTCAGTGAATGCTTAACCAACAGAATGTTTTGACCAATAACTATTCAATAGTAAATTATGTAACCATCAGTTTCCAGTCTTTGCAGAATGAATGAGAAAAGTTTGATCAAATTTCTTTTACTTACTTCTTACGTTTTTGTTCTGGGCACATGTTTGTTTGTGTTATTGAGTTTTAGTTTTAAATAATGTATTATGAAGAAGTTTTAATTGTATCAATAGTACCTACCTATACTCAATAGTTTACAAAACAAAAATTTTGCATTTTATTTTTCATCCTGTTTATACAAATTTATTCTGCAATAATAGTACATTGTTACCTTAGGGGTGAAAGGAACTTATTTAGTCCCCGAGTCGGGGTTTGGCGCCTGAGCGCAGCGAGGGCGCTAATAGTTCGAGGGACTAAATAAGTCTTTAACCCGAGGTAAACACTGTGCTTTTCATTACGAATACAAGGAAAGTTGATGGGAATAGGCTTGCGCCCAATTACCTAAATCGAAAGAATGAAGAAAGAAAAGGTAATTGGTTTCACAAAGGACAAAAAAAAATTAAAAAAGTAAACATAAGAGAAACACTTCAAATCGGTTAAATCTAATCGGTGGATGGCAATAGGCTTGCTCCTAATTACATCGGTTGATGGCAAAAGGATTGCTCCTAATTACATCAGTTGATGGCAAAAGGATTGCTCCTAATTAGATTGGTTGATGGCAATAGTCTTGGTCCTAATTACTCAAATCGGTGGATGGCAATAGGTTGCTCTTAATTAAATCGGTTGATGGCAATAGGCTTGCTCCTAATTAAATTGTTTCATGGCAATAGGCTTGCCCCCAATTACATCAGTTGATGGTAATAGACTTGCTCCTAATTAAATTGATTGATGGCAATAGGCTTGCTCCCAATTACCTAAACCGGTTGATGGCAATAGGCTTGCTCCTAACTACATTGGTTGATGACAATAAGTTTGCCCCTAATTACATCGGTTGATGGTAATAGGCTTGCCCCCAATTATATCAGTTGATGGCAATAGGCTTGCTCCTAATTACATTGGTTGATGGCAATAGGCTTCCTCCTAATTACCCAAATCGGTGGAAGACAATAGGCTTGCTCCTAATTATATCGGTTGATGGCAATAGGCTTGCTCCTAATTAGCTTGGTTGATGGCAATAGGCTTGCACTTAATTACATCGTTTGATGGCAATAGGCTTGCTCCTAATTAGATTGGTTGATGGCAATAGGCTTGCCCCTAATTACATCAGTTGATGGCAATAGGCTAGCTCCTAATTACATCGGTGGATGACAATAGGCTTGCTCTTAATTACATCGGTTGATGGCAATAGGCTTGCCCCCAATTACATCAATTGATGGCAATAGGCTTGCTCCTAATTACATTGTTTGATGGTAATAGGCTTGGTCCCAATTACATCAGTTGATGGCAATAGGCTTGCTCCTAATTACATTTGTTGATGGTAATAGGCTTGCTCCTAATCACATCGGTTGGTGGCAATAGGCTTGCTCCTAATTACATTGGTTGATGGCAATAGGTTTGCTCCCAATTACAACAAATAATTTGACAGCTGTCAGTAGAAAGCGATTCTCCCTAGGGCTGAAAAGTAGTACTTTCAACCCGCTCCGCAGGCATGTTCTGACCTACTTTCAGAGTATGAGTAATGAAAAAGACTTTCCTTTTCTTAGCTAATTCAATATTATGTGAGTGAAACTTATAAAATTAGTCATAAGTTACACCAGTTACGTTTTAATCCTATTTTGTTTAGCTGTATGTAAGGCTTCCATAAAACCGAAATAAATAAAGTCACGACGAATGTACCTAATAAAACGTTGATATTTCCAGACTGGCGCTACGTCGTAGCATGCACCGCGTGTGTTGGCGTAGCAATGCTGTGCAAGGAGCAAGGCATCACCGTCACTGGCGTATGTGTCGTCTACGAACTTTTCGTAGCACAAAAGGTGAGCCACAATTTTCACGTCTTCATTGTAACAAGCTACGCCGTAGTCGATACGATACAAGAGAAAGGTACTTCGACATTCTACGAATTCGTCGATAGCTTAGTCGTGACACCGAACGCTCGGCGAGGTATTCGTATATTATAAACATCTCATCGAAACATACCTAAGTGTGGCAGCGGGTACCAGATGTTGTGCTCATATTTCAGACCATCAAACTGAACCACTTTCTCCATGGGACCGCTATCAAAATAATCCACCACGCAGGCCTAGTGCGGGTTGATAACAGCACATTATCATGAATTTCAAAAAAATACACTGCCAATACATATCTACGAATAATAGACAAGCAAGCATGTCAATCAAATGCACTTTCCGACAATTTGTAAAATGTTCCCTGATTCATTATTCCGCACTTTAAAAATCAAGCTTTCCAATCTATACATGAAAATGGAAGCCATTATGACGGGCTAGGAATTATTTTTCCTCCATTTTTCCCCGCCTTTACCACAGAATTTAACCTGCACGTAGCAGCGGTCGTTCCGTTTGACGTGTTTAATTTTAATACAAAATCGAACGGTACAACACTAGTGCTCGAACCTGACAGCCCCCCGTTTTATATTATTTTTTTACCTCTATGATTTTGCTCCGTGTAATTTCGTTTTTTACTACAAATAATTTAGAATAGAGAAAAGTAGGGAAAGACTGACGGGGTTATGGAAATGAATTGGGTACTACATTCTATAGCCATAACGGTTGTCGAAAATACCAAATGTAACGAAATGTCACGTTTACTGAACATCAAACCGTTCTTTGAAAGTCATTACAGCTGATAGAATGTTAGGTAATTTGATCCTGATTCTCAGTTTTGCCTTGCCGTACACAGTATTATAGCAGTATTATAAGTATGAAAAGTCCGTACATTTTAAGTTTGCGTTTTTTTTTTGGTGTTGTTTGTGAACGATTGGCTGTTGCACTGCGTGTCTATTTCCGCACGCAACAAACATTTGTATGACCTACAGGTAGTTCAGCCGGGTCTAACCGTTTGTGTGTATGTGAGTTTTAAACTCACATTTGTAAACGCACCCTCGAAGCAGAAGCAATGTCTAAATGTAATAAGCAACGTTTGCAAAAAAAAAGCACTACAGCAACTAAACCAACTTCTTGATATCTTCCAGCGTCGAAGTTCAGGCGGCATCAGTCGCTGGTCGTGGGTGGACGCGTGGGGCAAGGGTGGTGGCTGGGGCTGTGCGTGCGGCGAGGCTGCGCGCCGCGTTGCCACTGTGTGCTGCGCCACACTCGCGCTGTTGGCTGCTAGACTGCACGTCATGGGCGCGCAGTTGCCGGTCTTCACGAGGTTTGACAACCCTGCGGGAGCTGCTCATCCACCTGCCAGGTAATTATAATGTTGTTGATGATGATATAATATTATTTTGTGATCTTCCAACATCTATTTAGAGGGTATACAAAACTACAGCTGCTGACCCTGCATTTAATGTGGTCACCAACTGAGTAAGACCAAATGTATGATCAAAGAAGAATAAGTTTTGTTATTTCATCAAAGGTTTGGGGATAAAAGAACATAGAAAACTTTCGTACAATGTTTCCAGAAAAAATTAAGCTGAAACAATATTGTGCAACTTACTTATGTTTAAGTATGAATCCTGGGCGTAGTTAATACTCTAGAACTGAAATCTTTTTTTAGAATTAGATTGAGACGAACACAAATACCAACAGAAGAATGAAATGAAAGAGTAAGGAGTAAATCATAGCGTGACGGTTGACAGAGGAGATTGGAAGAAAAAAGCGTGTTGCACCGACCCCAAATAATATAGGACATGGGCAGGAAGTAGGACACAAAGACAACGCTGAGAAATTATATAGAAGAAGGAGTAAATGATAATAGGGATGTGTCCTGGGTAAAAAAAATACGATTCCGTTTAGTCCGTCAGTTAGATTATCGAAAAATATTGGATACGTGTTTTTTGTTTTATCAAATTAATAAAAATTGGCGAAGTTATAACGCGTCAAAGATCAGGAGTGGGGGCTTTTGACGGCACTACGTGGTAAAAAATGTAGTGCGATGTGACGTCACACGAGTTTTCGAAGCACTGTATCGTCTTCATTTTTGGTTTACGTGCAAAAAGAAAAAATACGTGTCGAATATTTTTTGGTAATCTACATAATTGAAGGACTAATTTTTTTTTTTTTTTTTGTCTACTACCCTATTATAATGGTTGATCACAAGAAAGGGCAGGAAGATGATAATAAACACAAAGACCAACATTCCTGCTTTAAATGCAACAAAACTTATATCAAATTGAAAATTTACGTAGACAGCACGCTACTCTTCATTTACCTTCGTGTAAGCATGAACATGTCCTCATATATTCTTCTTTTGTGACCGGACGAGGTAGTCTGCGTCTTTATCGTCCAGTAATAAGGGATAATTGGCTTTGACAAGCACACTAGCTGCGAAACGGCCGGTCGCAAGCTAAGCCACATTAATTTTATGAGCGTTCTCATCAAGCCATTGTTCGAACGGTGGACTCCTGGCTTATGGTGAAATTCACTTAGATAAACAAATGCTTGGCTTTGTAGCGTTTAATGTTAGAAGGTGGATGTTTGCTAGGACTGATGTTGCTGACTTTTTGCTGTCAGTAATGTGTCTTGTCAAGATGGTCTTAAACCTTCAACACAATGGCAACATACATTAGGTTCAATATTTTATACTGTCCAAATGGGCATGGCTATATTGGCCATAGAATTGACGACAGTTCCAGACGAGGGCCTCCAATTAATGCTGAAATTCAAGGTCAGGACGTCCTCAGGTGAGATGAAGCGGTGATCATGGTGTGTTGGCTTGTATCAACTGGTTGATAAGAACAGCAGAGAATTAAAAAAGATCCTGATGAATACACCCAACAGTACTTACAGCTGACAGGGACTGCCTCACGGCTGTCTAGTGGTCGCAACTGCTGACAGACCACTAGACCAACGAGACAGTCCCCAAATAGTGTTCACAACAATAATTTCCTCAACCTTATTTTTCTACAAAACTTACATTTCTATCATCTTCGTTACAGGCACATCACATTCGCGTACCTACCAGCTCTGAACGCCTGGCTCCTCACACTGCCCGAGGCTCTCTGCTGTGATTGGACCATGGGCACGGTAGCTCTGCTCAAGAGCTGGCGAGACCCTCGAAACCTGGCCACGTTGGCGCTGTTCATCATCATCGTGGCTGCGACCATACATGCACTGAGGACGCGGTCGTCTGCTCTTTCTATGGTAAGTGCAGTCGATACTAGAATTTGTCAGAAATAGAGTACTTAAAGCTAGAGTCCGTCAGCCTCTTTTGCCGTATACGCAGTCGAAACTAACGCGCGCCGTCCGTATGTTCTTGTTTTTAAAAACTTTTGTTATTTATATTTTTTTACAAGCTTTTATTTAACGTGCAAACTCCAATTTTGAGTTTCGTATGTTCGTTTGTTTGGGTCAAATCTTGCAATTGAATTTTAAACCAGACGAGCAGAGCAGAGAGGAGATGTGCCAAATTCGACCAATCACAGGAAGGGCGAAAGACCAGATGTAAATTTTAACTAATGTGATTGGCCGATTTCCGCACATCTCCTCTCGTCTCCGCTCCTCTCCGCTTTGGTGGATTACGGGCCTTATTCAGAACCGATTGAGCTGTTTTGCATACACTTTTATAAAAGCCACATTGCCTGACAATGTCAATCAAGCTCTTAGAGAACCATCCCATGTGCTCACGTCCGTTTCAATTCAATCGTCTGCACCACAAACAATAAAAACAACAGATTCTTCTTTTGTTTTATTTTTTTTAAATTTAGTGATACGGTCTGGCTAAATATACTTTAGGTTTGTTTGTTATGCTTTATTTTTTCAACCACATTGTGTTGATTGATGAAGTACATTCGCTTCCGTTTCAAGCTTTCGAACAAAAACAAACAGTATATTCTCAGTGTTTTGTTTTTATTATGAGACGAGGGTAACTGTGCTATTCCGGACACAGTACTTTCGTAAAGTGATAAAAACTAACCGTTTCTCTTTACATTTCTTCAGGGTTTAGCGTTACTCGTCTTACCATTTCTACCAGCATCCAACTTATTCTTCCCTGTCGGCTTCGTGGTTGCTGAACGAGTGCTCTACATGCCTTCAATGGGCTGGTGCCTGCTAGTGGCCCATGGCTGGCGAATGCTGGCCAAGAGACGGGCAAAACTTGCAGCCAGTGCCCTCATTTTTCTTCTACTAGCATTCAGTGCTAAAACTTACATGAGGAACTGGGATTGGAAGACTGAATATTCTATATTTGCTTCAGGACTGAAGGTAACATTGATTTTGATGAGTAACATCTGTTTGAGACTTTTTGGACAGGTTATTAAAGTGAAATATTGGTTTCAGGTAAATCGTAACAATGCCAAATTGTACAATAACGTAGGACATGCCTTAGAAGCGGAAGGAAAGTATGCTGAAGCGTTAGAATTCTTCAACACAGCCGTCAATGTCCAACCAGACGATGTTGGAGCCCACATCAATGTCGGCAGGACTTACAACCACCTAGGAAGATACCAAGAAGCCGAGGACGCTTACGTCAGAGCCAAATCTCTTCTTCCAAAAGCTAAACCTGGTGAATCATACCAAGCAAGGATAGCGCCTAACCACTTGAACGTGTTCTTGAATCTTGCTAATTTGATTTCTAAGAATGCGACTAGATTAGAAGAAGCTGACATGTTATACAGACAAGCTATTAGCATGAGAGCTGATTACACTCAGGCCTACATAAACAGAGGAGATATTTTAATCAAATTAAATAGGACGAAGGAAGCCCAAGAAGTTTATGAAAGGGCTTTGCTGTATGACAGTGGGAATCCTGACATTTATTACAACGTAAGTGTTAAATTATTCTTACATAACAATCATTTTCCTGATTATTTTACTGACCAGTCTCAAGATAAAAAAAAACAGTTTAAATAACGAACTGTCTATTCGCATTCCAGCTAGGAGTGGTCCTTCTAGAGCAGGGCAAGCCTTCCCAAGCGCTGGCCTACCTGGACAAGGCGTTGGAACTAGAACCGGAACATGAACAAGCCCTGCTGAACTCCGCCATACTCCTGCAAGAACTCGGAGCTGCTGACCTGAGGCATCTCGCCAGGCAGCGCCTCCTCAAACTACTTGATAAAGATGGTAAGTTTGACAAATATTGGCCTTGGTGACTTCAGCTAGAAAATTCGTTCAAATTAGAATTTAAGACTTTTAATTTTGCAATAAGGTCAGTCAAGTTGGAAGATTATAATATATTCCAACTAGATTGGAACAAGTTCTATCGAACTGGAACATGGATCTGTGACATAAAACCTTCTTATCACTAATGGTAGTAGTAGGTGAGACAATCTCGTCGTATTGAATATAATGTGTTTTTTTTTCTTGAAATAACAGAAATCTAAAATTAATGCGCCAGAACTGTCTCTGATATATTATATCTTCCTCTAAAAGTTGACAACTTTATGGTGATGATCCAGACTCTCCTGCTTGCATTGTCCTTTGCTAAGTCAGAAGATATGGCCAAGCAGAACTGCCAACCGGCAGCATAGACGTACACTTATAAAGCTTGATATAAATTCTCACAACTAGGGTTCGAACTCAGGCAGGCGCATTACTTTGTGTAATTTATTTCATCACCACTTAACGTACCTAACTGGTCTCAAAACGGTGAAGGAAAACATCGTGAGGAAACTCCTAGAACCAAAAAATTGGAGACATGCGACATCTACCAACCCGCACTGGGCCCGCATTGTGGATTATAGACCATACTTTCTCATAGAGAGGAGGCCTGCGTCCCAGCAGTGGGAACATTACAGGCTGATGATGATGATGTTTTATCCCAAGAATTTGCTAAATGATTCCAATTCATATTTCAGCAACAAACGAGCGTGTCCACTTCAACCTCGGCATGGTGTGCATGGACGAGGGTGACGCCGAATGCGCTGAGCGGTGGTTCAGGGCAGCGGTCCACCTCAAGCCTGACTTCCGATCAGCACTCTTCAACCTGGCGCTACTCCTGGCTGACAGGAGGAGGCCATTGGAAGCCGCGCCGTTTTTGAAGCAGCTGGTTAGACATCATCCGGACCATGTGAAGGCGTTGGTGCTTCTTGGAGACATTTACATCAATTCTGTTAAGGATTTGGATGCGGCTGAAAGTGTGAGTATTAATCTTTAAATAAATTGTTACGAAGACGAGATCTTTAATCGGTTACTCAGAATTAATTTATTAGTAAGTTTTTTCTTTACAATTAAATTGGCCCACTCGTGACTTCAATATTGTTCTGAGGACAGAGATGAGGTCGACGATTTAAGTACAGAACGAGCTAACCCAAAAGAAGCCTATTAACTCGCGACTTTAGTCGCATGAATTTTAGATGAGTCACTTCGGATTGTGATCCCTTCAGTATTTTTGTCTATGTACGAGTATATGTCTCGCTTTTGCACCATTCTATTGACTTCTTGAGTAAGTAGACCCGGGGCTCTACACCGTGTATTCTCGTTAGATTACAAAATGTCCTAATAAAATGACTCAATATTCCAGTGTTACCGGCGCATTCTGGAGCTGGAGGCGGACAACGTGCAAGCGCTGCACAACCTGTGCGTGGTGGCCGTGGAGCGCGGCAAGCTCGCCGCGGCCGAGGAGTGTCTGGCGCGCGCCGCCGCGCTGGCGCCGCACGAGCACTACATCCAGCGCCACCTCGCCGTCGTGCGAGCGAGACGGCTAGCTGCCGCCACCCCCACCTCCAACAAAGCTCCCCCCAACCCTGCCTCCACCGCAACAGCCACCACAGAAGTGCGAGCGAGATGGAACTACATCCCTCAACAACCCCCCGACCCACACGAAACCGACGACTCATAGCCTATAGAATATTAAACGAAAAGGACGTGAAATACGGAACATGTAAATAACATTTTGCTTAGGAATATCTTCTTCGAACACCAAACTAAACGAACGGCCAGTCGCGGTTTTATCTGCCTATCGATTATTTTTATAATTTCTTCGAACAATCAGGGTATTACCTTCTATCAGACTCGGACATAATGTATTGTATTTCACTTTACTGTCGCTTGATTTAGATTGTTTCCCTTTGAAGATATCTAACGTATGATACCTACTATAGATTTTGTAACGGTACTGAGCGAAATGATTACGCCAAACGATATAATAAAATTATTGATCTCGTAGATAAAAAAACTTGATTTGCATAATAACGGCGTTTCGTGATATTAGTTAAAGACATCATTAATTATAATTGTGTATGCCATATATAAATAGGTATTATGTAGTATATGTTTCAACGAGCTTTTGTCATTAGCCCGGTATACGGAATGTATGAACAATTACAATATGTGTGTATTTAAAAAATAAATGGAAATAGCAAATAGAATGTATAAAAACTGTTTCCAGTAAATTAATTATCTAAGTTTCTCTAGTCACAATGCTCGTTTTGATAAAAAAAATCTCTTTGGTTATTTACTACTAGTTAGAATATGAAATACATTGCATTGTACATGAAATTAAAGTTGAATGACCCCGTGCTTCGATTAGGCGTGGGAGTAGCACTAGTTTGGCGCCCCGCATTGCTGCGAACCCATTTCTCCACCATCACGTTACCTATTATCTAGCTGAACAAACATTTGTATAAAGAATCAGTCATTAACTGTTGAAATTATCGCAAACCTACTCACCGTCCAAGAAAGTCTTTGGAGAGTCACCAGTGAACACTGTGGGGAAGCATAAGGCCATCAACACTTTTTGGAAAAAATATTCTAATTAAAATCAGTTTGCCCTCAGAATTCTTCTGAGTCTTTAATATTATTCTTTGTTCGGGATTCGTACTTCTACAAGCACACTGCTGTTGTTTTTTTTTACTTTTTCTTGTTAATTTAGGTATTATTTTTGTTCTAAGATGATAGGAGATGACAATATAACTAAGCGACTACTTAAGAAAATGAGTGAGGTACATTTAACTTTAATTTTTCCTCCCATGTACCTACACTGAGTGCCTAAGTATGTACCTATAGAAATTTATGATTTTCTTAGAAAATATTATTGTAATGTAATTGTAATTCTTTGAGGATTACGTTTTTAGTTCGACAAATATTACAGCAGTGTGTAATCTATGTAAGTCGCTGTATTTTGTATTTAATAATCCAATTCGTTAGCTGGATATATACAACCTTTCTAAAAATAAATATTATTTTCTTATTCATTAAAGATATTACGTAAAAAACATGAAAGTGATCGACCGTTATTAGAATTAGATGTGAAAAATGTAATGTTGTTAATGTTTTAAGATAAAAAGTAACTTTTGTAAAAACTGAATTTTTTACAATGTCTTGAAACATTTCTTGAGGGAACTCTGTTATGAGTTAATGAATTCGTAAGGACCCCGAATATTGTAACTATTTGTCGTCAAAACGTTTATTTTTATAAAATAAAATGTTTCAAATGAGTTATGCTTTATTTTATTACTTAGGTACCTGCATCCTTTTTTAGAATCAACCATTCCTAAACTTTTCACTAGATAAATAGCTTTATTTACCATGCTGGAAAATGGGATAAAAGTAACTCTTTCCTTCTTGTCGGAGTCTTCCATTTCACCTTGACCATGACATTCATCATCAGCCTGTAATGTTCCCACTGCTGGGACAGGTCTCCTGGAATGGGATGGAATGGGGGGAATGGGCTATGATCAACCACGCGAGCCCAGAACGGATTGGTAGATGTCACATAATGTCTTCGAATTTTTGGTTCTAGGACATGTCGGTTTCCTCACGATGTTTTCCTTCACCGTTTTGAGAGCAGTAGCGATGAAATAAATTACACAAAATATAATGCGCTTGCCTGGGTTCGAACCCACGACCACCCAGTCGGGCCGCCACCACTGGGCCACCGCTGCACTCTCTTGACCAAGAAATTAGCCTTGACTTTTGCCTAATTTAGAGAACAATTCCGGCCCCGGGACACCGGGATTCCGCAATATACGGGGCTAACCTAGCTCGTAAATTTTATGGGATAGGATAGCTACCGCGCGAGATATGCCGAATGAGGAAAGACTAAATAACGATTGATCCTACTAGTTAAATGTGGAAGTAGAAAGATTGTTTTCCGCTGCTGGCTAATTATTTTAGTAGGTTTGAATTTTTTGTAGTAGATGAAGCTACTTGAATGGAGTATATACTGCTTAGATGGCGAGTACCTAACTGACAGAGAAGTACCTTCCTATCGAAGAAGAATATAATAATAATTATACTGATCCGACCTATAATATGAGGTAGGTAATTTACCTATCTACTGCCTTTCAAGGTTCACTAATTCCGTTCAATTTGGTAGGTAGGTACTACGATTAGTGCTATTACGATTTGTCTAGTTGGAAGTCTTACAGCACCATGAAGGATTCCGCAAATATTTTGCAGAATTGCCAGTCCCGAACATACCAAGACTGCAATAATAATTATAATGCGTAGGTAACTACGTTCTCAAGTTGAATTCCTACAAATCCTACATACTTAGGTAGGTAAGGTACAGTTAATTCGACGACGCGCGACGCTTTCAAAATAGAAAACAATATCCATCTCAATACCTATCTCAAAAAGACGTCTAAGACAAAAATAATATACCTAATCTTCATCTTATAGTTATCACACAACGCCTCTAATCCCCGAAGGGTTAAGCTGTTATAGCTGAGGTATCCATTAGCTAGTATTAGGTACATCCACATTTCGCCAGTTATGTTTAAGTGCCATGTAGGCCGAACCTATTGCCATCAAGCGGGCACAAACCCAAACTGGCTGTCTGTCGTGGCTGCTACTGCGAAATACCAACGACGCAGAAAAAATCGCAATATCGAACGCGCAGAACACGGCGACCGGTACGTTCCACCATTTTGTTTATTGGTCGCGGTATGGTCGATTCAAGGTCATTCATCAATCCAATAAAGTCAAGTCCATTATGTCATACAAGGGAGGAGGACGTTTTCGATTTCGACATACCTACCTATTTTCAAAAAACTTAAAGTAGGTAACATAATATTTTAAAGCTTTTTACAAGTTGTTAGCCGACTGCACGCAGCAGCAGCAGACGACAACTACTGGTTTCTACGTATTTCTGTGAAATTGAATAATAATAACACTAGGCAACACTCAAAATTTCCCGGGGAAAATTCTTAACGTATTTCAATTAATCATGCATCTAATACCAGAAAAATAATAATTTACTTCAGTCACGTATAGAAAAAGAGATTTCTATATTTTTAATTAATTATTGGATAAATTGAGGAGAGTAGGTTGAATTTTTTTTCGTAGTTATATTATGTAATGTTGTCATGACTGAATGTACCTATTCTCCATTCAGTCCTTTCACTATGCCTCGCTTTTGTGTTAATTTTGAAGATTTTTTTTTTTATTTGGGGTCACGGATTTTTTTCAGCAGATCACTGTTGGTTTTTGATAAAAAAATACTCCAACCTCTTCTTCAGCAGGCAGACCAAAAGAACAGGAACTAGTTTATTTTTAAGTATAAATAATGTTCTTTCTCAATTTTTTTTAATTAAAAATAAAGGGGTTTGAACTTTTTTGTATGGGAGCTGGCATATCGACCCACCGCCATTTTGATTTTTTTTCGAAATCGCGGCCCACAATGAAAGTGGTATGTATGGATAGAGGACATATAGACGAACAAAAAATGTCAAGCAACACGGTACCCAAAGTGTCACGTTACCGAGATATTTGAAGGTAAAGATGGACAAATCAGTACAATGACCACATAAAAATTAGACCTTTTACGTGTCTATAGGAGACTATAGGCGTTGATTATTATTATTACTGGTTATTGAAAGAGAGTAGGTACATTATATGAGTATTTCTCAAAATAAGTGTACATCTGTTGAAAAAAAAGTGTGCCTCGAAATAGTAACAAAGTTTCAATGTTTTTATTTAACCATACATACAAAAAATAACATATTTGTGAAGAAAAACTATTAAACTTTAAAGTTGTGAAGAATAAATGGTAAAACCATAGTATTCAATCAATTTTAGAAAGCTTTTTTAAAAAGATGTTTTTTGCGTTTCATACAAAAATTAAATTGCCACCCTACGACTTCATACATGTAACACTTCATAAAATTCGATATGTCGCGTTAATATTGTGCATTTTTTGTATTACAGACCTTGATTAAATGTAGTTTCTTAATTAAAGTGATTTTCTATGGGGTTTCATAGTAAAATATAAAAAAAAATGCGAAAAACAAAATGAGTCGTGCCCATTTACTTTTTAGTAACTTACTCTTTAGTTACGTTTTATTTCTACTTCCACGTAATTTCTGAACGCATCCGTTACCTTTTAACACGGACAACACTAGCATCATTCTGATTGGCTGTAGGTCTGACGTCTCCGCCATAACTTTTAGTGTGAAAATCAGTTTTGAACGTGTTGTCCAAGGGAGATTACTTTTTCGTAATAAGAAATACTTTTTCACTTTTTCACATTAAGATAAGTCTTGATTTATATATGTTATTGTAATACGTGTCGTACGAACATTTAAGCGTATTATATTATTTGCAGTTTCAGGTTTTATCAAACCATCGACATAATATGATCTTAATTTGTAAAATTTTCGTTGCTTTTTCGTAACGTTTTTTATGAATTTCGTTACGTTATGAAAAAGTATAGTGTAAATCTGAGTGTATACAGTTCTTAAAACTTTGCCAATATTAAAACCTTAGTGAACATTCACTGGCAAATAGTTCTTTACGAATTTTAAAGTCTCATATGCTTTATTTAATAGGTTGGTTTATAGCCTTATGTTTACTATTTAGTAACATCTAGAACTATTTCATAACAATATTTCGTAACAACTTTTTCGTTACGTACACTTTTTTTGAGAAATACTCATATACTACTAGGAGCACGAGAAAACTATTTTTTGACATTACATAGCGTTTCAATGAGATGCAAAGCGATTTCAATGTGCGTATAACAATAATCAACCTGGGAACTATTATTTGGATATAATTTAACGCCCAAACACGTAAAAAGGCTATTTAAAAAAATATTTAATGAATGTCGTTGTACTCGTTTGTCGATCTTTAACTTCAAATATCTCGGTAACGTGACACTTTGGGTACCATGTTACTGGACATTTTTTGTTCGTCTATATGTCCTCTATCAATACATACCACTATCACCGTGGGCCGCGATTTCGAAAAAAAATCAAAATGGCGGACAGGTTGATATGCCACATTGGTTCTATCCCCTTTCTCTTAAAAGCTATACCTACGTGACTGAGATGTTTTATTAACTGTTCCAAGTGAAGTTCTCTTTAGTATGGCCATTTCGATTCACACAATCAGATCTCTGGGAAAAAAATAAAGTATTTTTTTGTTGCCTAGTGTAATTTATTATTTTGTATGAAGCGACGACATGTCGTCTGCTGCTGCTGCGTGCAGTCGGCTACCAACTTGTACCTTTATGTTTTAATTATACCTATAGGCCATTAATTTTGGACAAACGTTAAATGAGAATCATCCATCACTCACACAGTCATCATCAATCTAACACAAATATTTCCAGGAGTTGTCATATAGAAGAGGATTAAAATTTCGGTTTTTGTGATATGTTTAAAGGTATTTGAGAAAAACTCAGAAAGGACGCAGGCCTAATTGCACGGCACGCCAGTATTAATGATCTCATCCGTCGTGCTCTTGCCACCGCCGAAGTGCCAGCTGTCTTCGAATCCAATGTGTTGGCATGCGTCGATGGAAAGAGACCAGATAGTATGACCATAATGCCATGGGAGTTGGGTAGGTCTTTGATGATGGCAACGTGCGTCGACACCCTCGCACCATCTCATCTTCCCAGCACAGTGGGCTGCGCTGGGGCGGCTGCTGCAGGTGCTAAAACCTCAAACGGCGCAAATACTATAACCTAATTGGTAGTTCTTTTGACCTTATCCATCACCATTCCATCAGGCGTGATATAGGTCAATAGCAGACCCATTTAGCAATACGATTAAAATATTCACATAAAACTTCTCTCAGCCTCCCTCTTGTCCAAGATAATAATAATATTTTGTAGCGTCCAAACTAACCGCCTGTGTATGCAACACATCACTGTGCTATATAACACAAATTACTGACGTTGCTCATAAAGCTGCTAAGCTGAAGTGGGACTGGTCTGCCGCATGCTCAATGAGTTATGGGTCGAAATAGACACTTTCTGACACAGACAGAAGGCGTCGCGGCAGACATCGTAAAAAATGGCGAGACGATCTGGACAAGACTAACGACCAGTTGTCCACATTGGTCTTAGAAACAACTGGATGTCATGGGGCCTTTGTCCAGCTGTGGGATCTCACTATCGTGGGATACTGTTGTATAGTCATGTTTTATCAGTCAATTTCAGGGTTCGTTAGTTCAAAAGCAGTTTCGAAAGGGTTAAATAAAATCAAAGAACAATGTTTGTGTAAAAGATTCACTATATTGTTTTGTACAAAGAGCATCATCAATTTCAAAACAATATCGCCCCCATTACACCAAGAACGGCTTAAATTATTTTCTCATTTTCCACTAAACTTTTAATACGACACGGTTCTAATTTCGTGGAATTGCTTAATCATGTAAGACAGAATCACAAAACAAACATTTTAAAATAAAAACAGTCAAATGATATTTAACAAGTACATTAAGCAAAAAGTAGGATATTCTAGCTTTTATTCTATAGACGGTAATGGAACCTAGATGTCCTACGACTTTAAGTACTATCACGGTTTGCAGTCCTTTTATGTACACATAATACATACTTCTTCACGATGTAAAATGGTAAAACAATCGAACGACTATCGGGCGACTAAACAATCTCATTTTAACACAAGAATTCACAATTCTTTACAGTTTACAATATTATTTCATGGTGAATGTCATAATTAGTATTTTTTAAATTCAAAACAAAGTCTTATTAATTAAACGAAAATATTAATAACATAAAATAATCTAAGGTCAATAAAGGAATATAATTTATTAACTATACATTTTCTCATCACGATTAACAAAATCTCACTCACTCGCGTTTCAAACTTACACCTAAATTTTCTAACTTGAAATACTATCCACTTAATTTTAATTTTCTTTCGATGGACTTTTTTAACCTATATTTTGTTCCGTACATATTTTAACTATTGCTGTTACGATGATTCAAATTATAAGGCCCCTTCCAACCCGACCTTTCAGATGGTTCACAGGTTGTTCCGCGAAACATCACTTCCCATTCTGCCGTGCGACACGGTTCCAACGAATCCACTACAAGATCGCACCTACAATTAGAATATTCGACAACAAAAACAATGTCGAAACAGAAAACTAAAGATAGTCTAACAACAACAAATTATTATACTTAAAATTTCAAAGTTCTCACTCAAAAAACAATCCATCTGCTTTCGAAAACTTTCCCTAAAAAGAAACATACAAAACGTCCGCATGGGAAAAATAATAAAAAGGTAAATAAAGTGAAGCATTCGTCTTATCGAATATCTGTACAAATGACCAGTCGTTGTATAAAAATATCCGAGTATATAAAATTGTAGGCAAAAAGTTAGGGGTCGACTGTAGCTATAAGGTTAACATTTAAATGAGTGCACAAGGAACAGTTGGTAGAGTCAGCCTAATAATTGCTTTACCACTATAATTAAATATTGGAAGACACAAGGTTTACTTGTAGACAGTATTATTGCTTCAACCTTGGAACCTTGAATCAATCAGCTAGAATTTGGTTGGTAATGTAATTACAAGGTGGACTGTAGGTCCCGACTGTTTCCATGGCGTGCACTTGCCAGGATCACATCGGTGTTGGTCTGTGGTTTCACTTGTACTCCTCTTCAGCATCGAAGTCGCCATCTTCGTCCACCTCAGCGACCACTGCTTGCTGCTGCTGCGTTAGCGCTAACGGGCCCTTCTTGTATGCCGTCATTTCCTATAATGAGATGTTATGTAAATTAAAATTTTATTGCAAACCGTACTTTTCTAGTGACAGTTGACAGATAGTTGACGATTGACGTTCCTATTCGTATTTGAAACGCAGATTGATGTGACCATGCGCTATAATATAAAATAACACCACGCCTGTAATCCCCTAATTCCCAGGGTTAGGCAAAGGTGTGCCTAAGTTCACCCACATTTCGCCAGTTATGACGCAAATTGTGACCCTTTGGAGAAAACAGGTGTTGTTGATTGGAAATCACTGGCTTCGGTGAAGGAACATATAGTGGGGTAAACCAGGATGCCTGAGTGATATTTCTCGACGGCCATGTAACTTTATAAGCGAAGTCAGAGGATGGGCCGCTGACTAAGTTTCATATGGGCGACATCAAAACTCTGACACCATGTAAGGTACTAACCAATCGATAAAGAAAGACAAAAGATCGATCTGATATGAGTAATAATCTCTCTTAATTAAATTTTCTTTGCCATACAGTACTATTATTTATTCTGTGGTCATGCCTATAATTTTATTCAACATGGTAAATGCCGTGTTTTTCGCATTTATTAGCACCCAAGAAAAACCAACTTCCTACGCTATTATACTAAAAAAAAACATAAATAACATGAAATCCAATAAAGGTCACAACGCGTCTCTTTATTAAAGAAATCTTGCATTCCGGACGAAGATTTTTTCATTCCCGTTCGCCACCTATCACATAAAGGCATGATTCGCACCTGCCTCCCAATGTGCTATAAGGAACCTTCGCCTTTTGTTATATTAGATACATCATGATATATTATGGGACAGGTGATACTGACTGACAAAGAATGCGTAATTTTGAATCTGTGCGAATGTTTGACGTCATCACATTTTAGGATAGGATACGTATTCGTTTTGAAATGTTGAGAAAGGACTTATTAGTTTATTTTATTTGTGTATGTGTTTATCTTTTAGGATAGGTACATTATAAACGGGAACAAGGAGTTACCTTTTTGGTAATTATTATTTTGTTCCCTATCATAATGTCCTATTTAATCCAAAAGGAGATGGCTAAATTCAGTTAGGACGACTGAACCAAGCATGTATAAACATGGCACCTAGCAAAATGCAACGCTGAATAGCTGAATATTAGTATTTCATATAAAAAACACTTTCGGAAGTTGATCATATGTTGAAAATCCTGAAAATGAAATCGTTTGGCTCCTACGTCAATACGTATAAAAACTGCAAACAAATGTCATTGCTATGAACTTTTACTTAGGCATTTGGATGTATCTGCATTGATATTGATATAATTGTATTAAAGACTAAACGAGCCACCCCGATTTCGCATGGTGGTACTTAAGTACACAAAGGGGTAATTGCACCTAAAAATGTAATACAACGGGCTTTTTTGCAATCCGCGCAAAAATTACTCCCACCCGCGTGTTTACTCTTGTAAAACCTAACGTACTCATCCAAATGAGTAAAATAAAGACGGTTTTCACAGACAATGGTCATAGGTAGTGTTCTGTCTGTGTCGAGTAGCGAGAGGTCCGTAGGTAGGCGAGCGAGGGTCATTGAAAATCCAAAATAAAAAATCCAAACGAACATGCAAACAGCAAAGCGTTCAAACGACATCTGACATATGACGTTTGATTTTTATAGAGATGGGATTGAAATTCAAGTGTAACAGAATCGATACAATAATAATCTAAAGTTTTTAACATAAAAAATATTGAAAATAAAACAGCAAAAACGTGAATGACTTTATTCTTTTCTGTTATTCTTGCCTAAAAATAAAGCCGGAGCGGATAGCGTGTTCTGGTCTCTCGCCCATCCCAGATACCAGATCACTGTCATTACATGACAACAGCCCAGAGTTCTGTTCCCCACATTACAGCTGCAGTAATATGACAGTATGTCATCCAGGGGATTATTTGTAGTTTGGCTTTTATATAAAATATACACGTAGTATATTTTTTGACTTAAAAGTTGAGGTCTTCATCCCCCTAAATGGAAGTCACATTTGTTCGATGTTTCTTAATTAGTTCTAGAATAATTCTAACTGTAGATGACTTACCTCAATAACCTACATAATAGTTAACTCACGATGGTTAACAATTAAGGTAAGTCATCTAGGGCTCTTTGGGGAGTGACTAGAGAGTAGGTAGCCACGGCGCCCCCACCTTCCGTCTTACGCAGGTTCTCACCGGACACCAATGTTTCGGGAGGTACTTGTACCAAATCAGACGGGAGGAACGCGCCCGGATGCTTTCACTGCGAGGATCGACCGGAGGACACGGTGGAGCACACTGTGGAGGTGTGCCCTGCTTGGGCGGAGCCCCGCCGTGTTCTCGTAGCGGCGATCGGCGGCGGCGACCTCTCACGTCCGGTCCTGGTGCAAGCCATGGTCCGGGGCGAGGAGGAATGGGACGCCATCGCCTCCTTCTGCGAAGCAGTTATGCTAGCGAAGGAGGTGGCGGAACGTGAGAGGGAGAGAACTTCTCGTCCCAGCCGCCGCGGCGCCGCGGGAGAAGCTTCGGGCGTCGGGGGCCACGTAATGGCTTCCGGCCACCGTAGACGCGGGCCTGTGGACGGTGAGTAATGGGCTAGCTCGCCGTCCGGCCGTCTTATGACGGCAGCATCGACCGTGTCGACGCCGGCGCGTTCGTGTTCCACGCGCGCCTCAAAGAGATGTCAGCAAGGAGGGGCCCGCAAGGGCCGACGCCCGTCGGGGCTGCGGATTATCGAAAGAGATAACGCGGCCTCGGCACAAGGGCGAAGAAGGAACATGGGTGGTTTTTCGTCAGTAGAAGTTTGACACTCCCTTCCGCTCTGCCCAAGAGCGGGAGGAGTTATTTGATGATTTCCCAGGCGCAAAAAAAAAGGTGAGTCATCTACATTTAGGATAGTAAGTAGAGCAGCAGGCAACGAAGTGATGATATGCCGCCGCAGTCTTTGCGTGGTTATACCTACCGCAGTTCATGTATAGCATGATGAATATACTGCAAGTCAAGTCCGCGTTGAGAAGCAAAAGGGTCAAAGCGAGGGTGGAAATCCAAAATATAGAAGCACAACGAACAAATAAACGGCAAAGCGTTAAAACGACGTCTGACATATGACGTGTGCTTTTTTTAGAGATGAAATAAAATAATCGAAACAATTAAAAGAACTACTTTTTGCCGATCACTATTCATCAGTTCATATTTTTCGCAAAATATGTAGCACGATTAAATGAATAACCATAATTCGAAGCTATCCCTTGTTTTATTTGATTTTGATTTAATTAAGTTGAATTGGGTAGAATCGACAGTCACTTTCAAACAACCCCGTTTTCAAAACACAAGGAACTAAACAAGACACTGAATTGCACGCCATAGATTCCCACCAAAAACTCTGATTACCACTTCTTAGTTTCAGAAAATAAATCGTTTTGATAACTATTATTAAGTATCGATATAAGTACTGCTTCGAATTAACATTCTGAAAAGCGATGTGGACCATCCTTAGCTTGCAGTTGCTATAGCAACTAGCAGCTGTATTACGAGTATTTCACCATTTTATGTCAATGAAAAAAAAGATTTAATTTTTGCTTTTTCTTTAGTTCACGCAACTTCTAGGAAATTATTAAACACTAAATAATTAATGTTTGATTGTTTAAATACTACGAGTCAGTGTGGGAATCCTATACTTGCTGGAGGCAGTCATTTAGACATCTCCTTTGAATGGTAGAGTACGCCTTGCGTCTTTAAGTCCACCTATGTACCACTTTTGTCCATAAAGTTTAAATTAATAAAAGGACTAAGGAGGATGAACGATAGAGGTTTGTATAATTGTATTATGTTATGAACATGATGTATGAACCAAATTATTAAAAAACAACTCTATGCTCCTTTGGTACCCGAACAATAATGCCTTGTTCTCTTTATAATATTCTTGTACTAATCAAGATCATCTGATCTGTTTAACGAGGCGAATATGGCCAGAGATTGCACAAGATAGAAAGATTAGGGCGGGAAAATGACTTTGCCCAGCAGTTGGACACTCGGCAGGGTAACAATAAATGAGTTACAGTTAATAGACAACTTAAATGAGACAATAGTAGTGTATGCGACTGTGCATAATGAAGGGCATTATCGGCTCGTTTCTTAATAGCATCACACGAGTGTTGTAATGCCTTATTATGTATAGTTGCATACACTAATAATTAGTGTATGCAAATTTGGGTAGATAACCCAAATATCATAAGGGCTCTATGATGGGTTCAGGAACCATAGGGAAATGACCTGCATTGTTACCAGTGTAATGCAATAAAAAATGTAGATGTTCAGATGTCTTTTTGATGGTCTTAATGTAGATACTAGAATAGCACACTCACTTGAATTTGACACATGTTCCAAATTTAAACTCATAACCTACTGTTTTCAGTAGGTTATGAGTTCATAACAGTTCCGTCTATTTCTGCTAGTTGGTAATGTTGGTTGGTATGTTGGTGTTCCTATGGTTTTTGAACGCATTAGAGAGGGTTTATGATATTTGGGTAGATAAAATATTATATAGAACGCCCTTCTTCAATCAATTGGGATGGTAATTTAGCTTGTTCTAAAGATTCGGTGGTCATGTTATTGTAATCTCTTTTTTGTATGTTGTCGCACACTAAAGGTAGTATGTTGTCGCACACTAAAGGTACAAAGGCGGACTTAATGGCATAGGTATTCAGTACCAGTCAACTGGGGGTAACATGACAGGTACATTCTGAGCTAGTCTTTATCATTCATTCAGGTTACCAAGCTGTTAATGATTACGCAAGTCCCAGATATCATCATCTGTTTAGCCTTTAGCAACTATGTTGGAGTCGACTTCCAGTCTGACCGGTTGCAGCTGTAAACCAGTATTTTACATGGTGCGAATACTACCTACCTGACCTCCACGACCCAGTTCGCACTGGGTAATATACGATACCCTTTGGTTAGACTGGAGCTGCAAAACGAAACAAAAAAACTGCGACATCCACTTCTTCTTAGCGTGTCGATGGCAAATGACATTGGGAACTTTTGGCCCCGCTTTTCGAAAAGTAGCGGACACAAACAAAACCTATCACAGATGATAGATACTGGTATCCACTTTATTGCCGTGCATTTCATTTTTCTGTTACATATGGGAATATTCAGAAAATAAGGTTTCATCACTTTGATACTTTTACTTGTACACTTCACATTACCACCGTTTTTTTTTTTGGGTCTGTGAAATCATCAAAATAATGACTTCTCCCGCTCTGGCCAGGCAGTATGTATGGAGTATCAGACTTCTACTGACTAAAAACCACCCTGTTCTTTCTTAGCCCTTGTGCCGAGGCCAAGCCTGACGGGCGTCGGCCCTTGCGGGCCCAAGGCTAAAAAATAGCTATGATAATGCGCGCTACGGCAGATTATCTACCCCGCCGGCGAACATCGCGCGTTTACTGAACGGCGCTGCTCAAGCTAGTTATTCTGCGATGCAAAATAACATAAAATGTAAAAAAAAAAAAAAACAAATCATTTAAGACAAAAATATTTCCAACTTAGACTCGTTCTACCTCAGAATTCCCATGTGTCACAACATAGCGCTTTAAGTAAACATACCTACAGGTCTAAAACTTTCAAATAAATTCCGTTTCATCTCTGTCCGCCGTGGGGATTTTTCCCATAGTAAAGTTCCCAATGTCCTTTCAGTTAAATCGTTTTGGCCCAATATTCAGCTATGTGAACTCCACTCGCTGATACAGTCATAAGGTCGTCAAGTGTACAGGTGTCACGACATGCAGCACAAGATGGAAGGTGGGACATTATCTGCGGAGATACGCCGCATACACACTTGAGGTCTGAGCCGTCAATGAACCCCCATCTGAAGAGATTGTCTTTGCCTCGGCCAACCTAGGTTCGGAGTCTATTTAGGGATTTCCAAGTCGGCCACGGCAAAGCATGTCCAGGTGGAAGGCTTTCAGACGGCTCGATGAAGCCGTCAGGGGGCTTAAGCAGCTCCTGCCAGAGCTCACATCTTGCAGAGGAGGCATTTCTATTAGGTGGACTAGCTGGTTCAACGTACCCAAAAAAAAAACCACTCACCCGATCATATCGTGCCTTATCTTGCTCCGACAGACTCTCATACTTGGACTTGGTCTCAGGTTCGGCGGCAGCCCAGCGCCTGCCCAGTTCCTTGGCGATGTCACCCATGGTATACTCTGGGTTATTCGCCTTCACCTTCGAACGCTCGTCGTTGCAGAACCAGAAGAACGCTGATCTGTAAATGTAGGGAGGCTTTTAGTTGTGGTTACTGATATTATAGCCTCTTTTTTAAAAAATAGTGAAAATATCAGCTCCATTGCGGAAACTTAACGGCTAACTTAAAACAAAATAATTTCAGGGGAAAGTTCTGAAAAAATTGTTATTTTTGGCTCAGTAATTCGTAGTAATATGTCACCATTTTCTCCTGTACTTGGTTGATGAGTTTAATATTACATACAAAAAAGGCTGCTACCTAGACCAGCCTTTCTTGTATGTAATATTAAACTGACCGAAAGGTATATTGAGAGTTATGGCTTTAGAATTCAGACCCCAATAACTACGGAACTACGGAATCTGACTGCACAACAAAGATAAAAGACTGAGCTAGCCGAAATATTAGGAGTTTACGGTTTCAGAGTTCAGACCCAACCAACGATGGTGCTTTAGAAGGAGTAAGGCTGGCAGTGCGCTCTTAAGCATCTAACTGAAAAAAGTGCACACAAAAAGAAAATAAAATAACACTCACTAAAAACCTTTAAATCAACATTGAGCCACATAATAACCACAACAGATTATAGAAAAACTCATGACCATAACTCACAGCGATCGCTTGGGCGCGTTCGGATCCTTCATCTGCTGCCGCTTACGTCCGCGAACCTTCATGTCTTTGGGAGGCACGTAGTTCTGCATCTCCAGGTCGAACCGTCTCTTGTCCTGTTCCGCCATCTCGTGGAACCGCTGCTTCTCTTTCTCTGACATTGTCTGTGAGGGAAATGGTGTGGTTGAACTGATTGTTTTTTTTAATTGCAGGACTTGACTCCGATCACTTCGATGGAATGTGATGGAGTCTATGATGAAACAAGCGTGCCCAGAAGAAGCCTGTTTACTCTTGCTGTGAAGGCAAACGGGTTAAATGTGGTAGGGAATACAGATTCTGGCAGAGAGTTCTACACTTTATTTATAATGCACACAGGTGCATTATAAATGTGGATGATTTGGGATTCATTGTGTGATAAAGTATAAAATTATTTCAAACTAACATACTTCGAACTTATTTCGACTGATCGCTAGTTAGTTTTAAGATTGAGTTCTATGATTAAGCATCGCTCTATAATTGAGCTGTAAATAAACTAAGGTAAGTTTACGTACACAACTCTGACCACGCTGAAGCGAGTATTGCGGAGGACGCGAAACTGGATGTGAGCGTCAATTGTTTTCATGATAACGAAGTCACTTGATTATTCGCGATATTTCGAGCCTTCCTATAAATCCGTTGGCACAAATGGAAAAAGTGAATGTCGTCATATATACCGCGTGGGATTCGCTGCAGTTTGGTCAAAGCTTTATATAAAGCAGGTAAAAAAGGCTTATTAGGCTATTGGACCTATTCGCAAAATTACCTGTTTATGAACGTATTCTGTTATGTTTATTACTTATTATTCGTCAAATAACCTATTGTTCATGAAACTATCTATACCAGCCATACTCAACGTGCGGCCCGCGGGCCACATGCGGCCCGTTTGTCATTTTTATGTGGGCTGAGCACCCGAGTACACGTCCCACGGCATAGCCCAGTATTTCAATTTTTACAGTAATATTACAATTAATAAGGGTTAAAAATAATGTATTAATTAATTCACTCATTTACTCTTATTTTCTCTCTTACCTATTGAGTACACACTTAGCACTATTAGGTACTACCTACCTATTCCACCTATGTGGCTGTGACTCACTCACTCTATCACTTTCGCATAATCGAATAATCCCCACTTTCTTACTAATATTGTTAGGCCCATTATAGAGACCCATTGACTTATATATTACTGCGTAAGGACTGGGCGGACCGCATGATAAAATGACGCCTCGAATTTGGTCCCAAATAGGTCTTGACTAAACCGAAGTTTAAAAGAAAATGAAAATGAAAAATTTAATTTTTTTTTTATTTTTTATTAACATTTTAATGAAAGCTTTATTTAATTTCTTTGTACCTCGATAATACCACGCCACGCCGCTCATACAAGGTTACGTTTACGAGCAGCCTGATTAGTTCTTATAGATGACGTTAGTGTTTCTCTGTATGGGGAACGCATCGAGCAAAATGTTCGGACGACCGTATCTTTAGTTTTTATATCAATGTAGAGCCCTTATGATATTTGGGTAGATAAAGTAGTGTATGCAACTATACATAATTAGGCATTACAACACTCGTGTGATGTTATTAAGAAACTCGCCTTCGGCACTTGTGTTGTAATGCCCTTCATTATGCACAGTCGCATAAACTACTATTAAGAATCGGTCCAATATCTACTAAGCCAAAAACTACTTCCCGAATTGAATCGGATTTTGTTAACAATTTCAATTGTTTTTTTGCACGTTCCATATTGTTTTGTCAAATAAAAGTAGCCTGTGTTAGACCATATATCACCCGTTTCCGAGATTAGCCGGAACAAACAAACAAACAAAAAATTTAAAAATGTGTTTTTGTTAAAGTACCGTTCTAAAACAAAAGCTGTTAATGTGATATCACAAAAAAGACACTTCAATTTAATTTATTTGTTTATAGAGATGACGTTATTTTATTTATTTAAAGGCTAAGCCAACAGAGAAAGGGACTTTATTCTCAGAGGCTACTTTATGTTTCCATTAATCTTAGTTTTGAACATAATTGTACAGTAATACATAAAATACCAAACCTCACGATTGCTACAATGCGTTGTTAAATGTACACATGTGTGAGTGATTTCAGTTACTTATGTATATTTGGCACTCAATATACTAATATTGTGCCAATTCTTTGTGTCCAATGTGACTGATGATCAAAATCATACAAATGGGAAAATTATGAACTTACTTATTTAGCATGTTTATTTTTATCATTTTTAATGGTTAATGTCTTTGTTTTGACTGGAATATATCAAATGTCGTCGCCGAGGGAGGCCTCGAAAACGCTGGCGTGACGACCTAGAAGCGTTTGTGACATATTGGATGGAGAAAACCGCACAGAGGGAAGAGTGGAAGGCTATGGAGAAGGCTTTTGCCCAGCAGTGGCAAAACCTGGCTAAGAAAGATAAAACGTTGTTATAGATATTCTGGCTTAGTAGCACACACCCATAACATTAGGGAATGTTTCATCCAGTTTACAACTAATTGAAAACTATACATTTTGTAAGAATTCTGTCACTATTTCTCGTTTTGTCGCAAGGTTGATTTTATGGATTAATAAAATTTTACTAGACATTTTCGCCACATTTAAAAATACTAACACCTGTATGATAAAAGAAACAAATTTAACTAGCAGATTAAATTGCTTAAATTTCTTTTTGTGTATGTGTGTTTAATGTGTGACACCCACAATACAATAGAGTAAGATCCCAGGGCCGCCAGACGTCACGTATTTTCTGACGAAGGAAATGTGGACGATTGAGTATTGTTAGTATGTACTAAGAACGCACAACTACCAGCTCTTGCTTAGACGGCCAATTTTCAGGTATCAGGCTATCAAGGTACATAAAAACATTACTAACCTCACGTATTTTCTGAAAGCTGATTTTTACGTATATTGTAGGCAATATCCTTAACAATAAGTCGCCAATACTCCCAGACACTTTCTAGCGGCCGTATTGCTTAACAGACGCTTTAAAGTTCCCAAAAAGTGGAGACTTAAACGTATTGTGGTTGTTTACCCGAGAACGCATGGCATCGCTCGTGTGGTTGAAATACAGACCTCCACTGGACTCATTCGGTGGGCATTCGACAGGATCTGCCCATTGCCTGTGTCTTGAGAATTTTGTTGAAAACGTTGCTTTCAACGCCCGGGTGCATGTTGGAGCGCCTGCCCAATATAGCATGGCAATAACCCGATCAATTAGCTTTAAGTATTAAATCATAAGGGGTTCCGTATTCTTTAAAGCGTCTGTTAAGCAATACGACCGACGGAAAGTGTCTGGGAGTATTGGCGACTTATTTTTAAGGATATTGCCTAAAATATACGTAAAAATCAGCTTGGAGAATATACGTGAAGTAAGTAATGTTTTATGTACCTTGAGTACATGATACCTGAAAATTGGCCTTCTTAGCACGCTAGCAGGTAGGCATGCGTTCTTACGGTACGTTCACACGGAGCCACGTTTTGCCGAATGTTATTTTCATTGGATCTGGAAAAACCGAATGTTGTATTCACACAGCACATCTTGCATGGCCGTATCCGACGGCCATGTATCGGATTCTCGTGTGAACAAAAAAAAAATCGCATGAACGCATGTATTGAATGCGCTATACCACTGCATCGGATCTGCATTTTGCAGTATGGTCGGATCGGTTTGTAGTCGCAAAATCGGATGAAAACTTCAGCAAGATTCGGTTTTTCTGCCGTGTCTTGAAATTGAATGCATGTGTGAACTCATTCATAGAAATACTAATGCCACTAAACCGAATCATGCAAAAAACCGATTCGGTAGAGAAACTCTCGACGCCGTGTGAACGAGCCGTTAGTTCGTAGTAGTTCTACCCAATCGTCCGCATTTCCTTCGTCAGAAAATACGTGACGACTGGCGGCCCTAGGATCTTGGACTACAAGAGAAATTAATGGTGCAGGGAAAAAAATACATCCAGTAGATCATGCCTATTGCCTATATAAGGTCTCATTAAAATAGGTGGACAAATAACACAGCGTTCAGTAGGTCTAACCAAACATATCTAAACAAAAAAAAACATTAAATAAAATGTTTTTTTTTTACTTAAAATAATAAATTGCCGGCACTCTAGAACAAACTCATCCTTTATGAGTACGTACTTAAATGCGATTTTCTTATTTTTTTTTTTTACCATCGTCCTTATTTTGGTGGTCTGAATGATTTCTGAAATTTTGTCCACCTATTTTAATGGGACCTTATATACCATAAAACAAACTTGTAATTGGCCTTCTTCTACATATTAATTTGACTACTTAAATGTGTTAGCTGTAAGTTTTCTTAAAATTAATAAAATAAAATAAAACTTACATTCCACCTCTCAGCGCACTTCTTGGAGAACGCAGCAAACACAACATTCTCATCGGGATGCTTCTTCTTGTGTTCCTCACGGCAGGTCTGCACGAAGAACGCATAAGCAGTCATGCGTCCCCTCGGCTTATTGTACGCCCTTGCCCTAGGCATCTTCTGTTTTGCGTGTGTTGTGTGTTGAGCCTGGGCTATTAAAGCCTGCTGCTGCGCTTGGTGCTGCAACTCCTGGACATTAAAGTTTCATTCTATGGTTTCAAACTTACGCTAACTACTTTAAATTATAGGCTATTTACTTAAACAGTTGAGTTCAAGAATGCTCTTTAGTCTGCTAGCGTAAATCAGAATTATGTCATTGACTGCTGCTAATAATAAATGCAATCAATAGCACCACCTTAATAAATTGAACAAGATACAATTAATTAGCTTGGCTGGCTTTCCCAATGGAACAAAAATACAGGAAAAAAATGGTTATCAAAGTAAGTATTACCTGTAATGTAGCAGATTGCCGTTGTAAGGCAGCTTGAATTTGTTGTTGCTGCACAGCTTGTAACTGTTCATGCAGAGTCTGTTGCTGTTGCTGCAGAGTTTGTGCAACTTGCTGTTGCAAAGCTGCCTGAGCTTGCACAATAGCTTGAGCTTGTGCTGGGCTCACTTGCAGAGTCTGTTGAAGACTCTGTTGTAGAGCCTGTTGCTGCTGCTGCTGTTGCTGTTGTTGCTGCTGCTGTTGTTGTTGCTGTTGCTGCTGCTGTTGTTGCTGATGCTGCTGTTGATGTTGTTGCAACATTTGCTGCAAAGTCTCCTGCTGACTTTGCTGCTGTTGCTGCAAAGTCTGTTGCAGTGTACGGTTATGCTGTTGCAACGCTTGTTGCAAGTTCTGTTGCTGCAACTGCTGTTGCAGCTGATTCTGCTGCTGTTGTATTGCCTGGCTTTGCTCCTGTTGCTGCTGCTGCAGAGTCTGGTGGTTCTGTTGTATACCATTAGCTTGCTGATTGTTTTGTTCCGAATCGGGACTTGACTGACTTTGTGGCTGCAACAATAGACAATATTTATTTATTTGTGCAAAGCTACAGTTCTTGCCAAACTTGATGGCTGTTCGCCTATGACCGGCTCTATTTTATTTTTTTCAACCCACGCTGTGATGACCTAGCGCTAATTATTTATCAGATAGAGGACATGAAAAACACATCCCTGTTCAATTTCAGACCAGCAATATGAACATATTACTTTCACCTTTATAATGTACGTTAATTATTTTAATGAAACATCTACCCAGTATTTCACGAGTTAATAGCTGTTATAAATTACAGTTACAAAACAACCAGATTGGCCGAGGTTGCATTGCATTGCAAGGAGAGGCTTAAGAAATTGGCCAGATAAACCCACATACTTAATAGCAATACCATATCCAGACTGCATTGTAAGATTTTAGCCCAGCAACAAGATAAGTAGAAAAAAAATATATCTCTATTGTTTAGAAACGTTTTTAAGTCGGAAACCAGCTTGTAGAACAGGTAGGAAAAATTTATAAAAAAATAAAAAGATAATTAGTGTAATTCTTTGCAGTGTAGAATTTCTATGACTGACTTCCCCCACCCAAATACAATGTAACATTGATCACACAGTGTATCAAAAAAAAATTATATGAATACCATTTTTATATGAAACAGATGTTGTCTCGAATCTGTGGCAACCTTCGACGAGTTCCAAACTCCTACTAGCACTACCTGTACCACTTTCCTACCGTCGATTATCGTATTTTTACGAAATTTACAATAAATTATCTATGTAACTTAGTTAAGTAACGAGATTAATGCAATTATTCCACAGTACTGAATTGAAGAAACTTTCAACTAAAAGAACTTTTGCATCTACATTGTCTACACCGAAATGAAAAAAAAAAACAAAAATTTGATTTATTTTCCTGAAAAGCTGAAAACAAATTCAGCCGACACTTGACATTATCTTGACACATTGACCTATTTAAACATATACAGAGTGACAGACTGACAGTGACAATTTGACAAACACATAATAAAAAAAAATACTTTCTGTGCTGGCCGTGCTGGCTGTTATTTGAAAATGAAATCTATTTGTTCCAATACCAATACTTCACATCATTGTTTGTAACTTGCAACTTTTGGAAAATTCCTAATTAAATTATTAGTTATGATTTTTTTATTGTGGGAACATTTCAAACCTGCCTTCTTCAAAGGATTAGAATTTTGTGGATAAGATAATTAAGTATCAAATAACAGGGGGTGAGATCTTTATGGAAATGCATTATTCATCAAATAAACATTTTAACCACCTCAATATGTCGAAAATAATAAATCTGATTTAAAACAATCCTATCATCCTAGCAATAGCAACCCACCTAAGTCTCATCTTTAAATTCGACTGAAAGACTTGTATATCTATAGTCATGAATAAAAAAATATTTAAAAAAAAAATCAGGCTGTTCAAGGAATTCCTTTTTCAAAAAAAAGAAAAACATTAACAGACCGAATGGTTTTAGGAAAAAAGAATGAATGAACTATTTATAAGATTTATGTTGTAGTAGGGTAACTGTTTGTAGGTTGACCACTCATCGTTTAATTTTCAAAAAGCAAAACAGGAGTCTGTTAAGATTTGTGAATTATAAACTAATGCTACAACTATCCTTGTATCAGTTTATTTACATGATAGAAAGGTAAGTAAAGAATTTAAAATGTAATGTTTTCTTTTTACTTTTAACCTTAAAATTGAAACTAATTATGTACTTAGTTATAAATTATCTAAGTTGTTATTCATTTAGTTGTACAAGAAAAATTATTGGTCAATTTCGTTTGCTCCATCAGCCTCAATTAGTAATTACGCTTAGATGTCTGCTGAAAATTGGTTTTAAATGAGAACAAACTTTTAAATTAAATTCAACAACAATAGCTATACGTACTGATGTTTTATTTTGATTATGCACGTACCGGCCTAGCAAAAGATATTTTTGTTTTTTAATAAATCATGTACCTATCAATTGAATAAAAATTCGACACTTCACTGGTGGACTAAGAAACAAAAAAGACCTAGATTTAACCCTTTGTAGCTACATGCTACAGATCGGTTTTGCTTTGTTATGTATATTTTTCATTTTGCCAATAAAACCTTTTCGTACCGTAGGAGAAGATGTTTGTTGCGATTCTACCGATCCAGATGCATACCACCATGGTTGTTGAGGAGATTCTTCTCTCGCGTTAGAATTTGACATTATGCGGTAATCATAACTCGGAGTGGAGGTATCACCACCGTTGTTCGAAAATCCACCGGTCATTTTGTATGTATACAGTTGATGAGTAGAGGCGGCAGTGCTTCTTGCTATCTCCTCATGTAATTGTTGTTGATGCTGTAGTTCACCTGCGCCACCCGGCCACCACGAGGCATCGTCGCGCGCACCCCAAGCGTCCCCCGTCGCGCCCCGATCCCCCATGTTACAATCGTAGCTTGCGGTCAACCAGTTATTTTATGCCTCTTTGGTCACTTTAAAATGTTTCCTGCGTTCCAATAGCTGTTGAAATCATGTCCTTTCTCTAATATTGCAAATACTGGATCGTTAAGCTTTAAGTATTGATAGAATTATATTTTCACTAAAACACTGTCACTTTTCATGTAAATCGGGTTTTATCACAAAGACTCAATATGATTATGTATGCCACATTATTTTTTAATCAAATTTATTCCATGGAAATCAAAAACGCACAAGGTCTCGCGTGTTGTTTAGTGAAAAAGCTACCGGCTGTAAGTTCCACTCCACACGCGTACGTTTTGTCTTCGTTTGTACTTAAGTCAATAAAGTTGGCAACGTCGCAGAGTCAGACGCCAAACAAGTGCACACGAGCGCCCTCAACGCGCAGCGGCCATTTTAGAAACGTTCGAACATATAATACGAAAAGAGACGAGTGTGCACGAACTGGCAACAAGCTCGTCCAGCAACCGGTCAATAAGACGATTAGCGCAGCCTCGGCTATCCATGTTCATACTGAAATTCTTTTGTTTATAATTCAAGTAAATTTACATAGGTACCTTTAATGAGAATATTTTACATCTTACTGAATTAAGGTTTCATTTCATGTCTCTACAAAATACTCAATTAATAATAATGCTTTTATATGAATAGAATTTGTATTTATAAACCGCATAGAATTAATTATTTTCTTTATAGTATAGCGTGAGGACTAGTAAAGTTGCTCTATGAAATGAATAAAATTGGGTTACGTATTTAGCATACGATATAGAACATTCTACAGTAGGTACTCGTAAGCTTCTAAGCTTTCAAGGCCACGGTTGTACTCATGCAAAAAATCGGGCATTTTTTATGGAAACCGGCGTAACTATGCTAAATCAATAGGCATTTTGTAATTTTACCACCGTTGTAAGTTTACTGGAAGACATTGTAGCAATAATGAAAGCATTCCTCGTATTTATTCTGTAACAATAATGTGTAAGTGTTCAACCATCTTATATTGAAATTTCAACCCGGTTCTATTTCATTTAAAATATACGGTATACTTACGAAAATAAAGTTTTGTGTTTGATACGTGGTATTATACTTTACAGCTGGTTTATAGAAAAACTGATTTCATTCCATTGCCTGTTATAATATGTCTTTGTCAAGTCGGTGTTTAAACTTTGTCGTCCTTAAATCTCTTTAACTACCAATAATTTAATGTGTGTTTGGACAGAATGTTTGTCTTCTGTCTTCTTGGTAAGCAAGCACTGCTCAGGCAGTTAGCTGCAAATAGTATTTAGCTGGTTTGGTCAGCTTGTTATGGCCACCGACATTGGTTCGGTGAATTAGTAGTAGGTACTTGTTAAGTTGTTAGTTATACCGTATCCATCACAGGATATCGTCACCTGTAATTTGGGAAGGATTTCAAGATTCTGATAGAGGTCCAATGGTCTATAATAAAAGTATTTAATCACGGAATATTTTATTGGTTAAAAGACTTAGTAGCAGAACAGTTCACATACACAAAGCTACATAATACACCACTTATGGGTTTTAACGTACATACAATAAGTGGTGTGTTAATCTCAGATTGTAATCCGAGATTACCAAATTATTTTAAACTCGTTCTATAGTTATTCTTGGTGTTGACTTGAGTACGTCGTCCCTAGTAGTGAACAATGCTACTCTGTTTCTTCCTTTACTACTCTGCTGCACTGCATTACACCTACCATACATTTTACCGCCTGTACAGGGCATCTCTGGAATCTATCTCTCATTCATATACGATGGATCGGGGTGGATTCTCATTCTGCTATTGGTGACATCAACTTTAAGTTTTCGAGTAGCATGTACGGTACATATCAATAATATGTTTTCTCATGAGTTATTCAAAGTTAAATCAACATAATTATCAGAGTTGTTACCTACTTCACAGTTTGCTATGTAGTCAAAATTTGATTTATACTTGCTTTTGTGATGCTAGTGAGCGGCACTTTGACAAGAACAAAAAACCACTCATGTGATTCATCATCCCAATCATTCATTAAATTAAGACCAACTACGATCTCATCATCATCTTGTTCATTGCCGATCTGAATGTTGCCAAAAATACCATTCAAGCAATACTAAGTTCAAGGGGGACGTCACTTTGTGTATCAAGTGCCCTCGCTATCATACTATATATGATTCCAAGAAAAACTGGACCGATACTTTTTAAACGACAGGTTTTATCATTTCTACGATCAGCCTCTTGAACTAGGCATTTTGTATGTTGTGTTGAAGTTTTCTTTCTGAAAACTTGATACATATGGCAACATACTATTAACTACGGGCTAGGGTAGTCTTATTTATTTACATACTAACATGTATCAGTAAAGTGTATGTGCCCAATTGCGTTGCGACAAGCATATAAAATTGTGCGTAAAAATATGTTAGTAGGTACGTAAAAATAATCATTTTATATGGACCTATCTACCTATACAGATGACAAAAAAAACATGGCGAAGTGAAGAAAGATAACGAAGAAAGGTGACCACGTTCTCACGTGGTATTTATGCTGGGAAGAGAAGATAGTTACCTATTAAACTTACATTTCAGTGATGCTTCTTTGCTAAAAATCTTGAGTTAGGAGAAATAATTATAGTGTAAGTAAAACGACTTACGATAATTAATTTTTCAATTTTAAACCTGCTTTTCCCCTAGGAAAATTACAAAGAAAAGTATGATTTTGCCGTTGACTGAATTTATTCTCATGACAAATAAAAGGCGATCTGCCATTGCCGTGTGTAAACTCTGGTCCAATTATCTAGAAATCCATAATAGGAATAGGTTTACCTTAACCATATGGCATTTATTTATTCGTGTAGCGGAAGCCGCGAAATGCGCAAGCCGTACTTACCTAGGCACTGGAAAGGGGAAAGTTGTTGCAAGATTTTGAATACCTACCTACTCAGATGATTTGTTGACAATCTAAAAAAGTTCATATTTACCTGAGTTACGTTTTTACCGTGTAATATATATGTGGCTTCAAATATATTTTATTATGCATTTTTAGAATAACAAAGCCCAAGAATGATTTTATGCTAGGCATACGTAAGCCGGTATACGAGTACTTCATTTAAGACTACGTCAATGCGTCTTTCCCATCAGGGGTCATTAGTCTTTAAAAGTTATAATGCCCCCACCCCTTTCAGAATATGCCTGGTTTTACGCCGGTTACGTGCCGCAGCTGTTTCAAAACATACCAAACACAACCGAACAAACCTATATTCTATTCCATGCCACTGTTGCAATTTATCTTGATCAGTCTGTAAGTTTATCACAGTCCAATATTGTATGACAAAAAAATTACCTAAATAAAATATTAGTACGTCCAACGAGAGAACATTCAAGAATGTTATGGTATTTTATAGAACAAGACTATATAATATACCTACTTATAATTATTATATGATTTTATTTACTTAGTCAAATAAGTAGGTACCTAACTGGTTCATTCATAAAAAAGCATTACCTACTTTCAGCAAACAGTTCAAATCTAAATATTTATATAGATTTAATTTAGTAACGCTACCTACACACCATAAAATAGAACCTTGTGGATTATTTTTATGTAATAATTCACGATTTATGAATTAACGCTGAATCAGTTTTAATTGAACTAGATAGCTACGTATACCTAAACAATTTCGTAAAAGCCGGACTACATTCATACGCATTCACTTCATATTTGTACAATATACAAATCTTTCCATTGATGGCTGTATCATAAGAACATTAATAACTACCTATAACATACTTGCCTACCTACTATGACATTGTTATGTATACATATGTATAGGTATGGTTGTACACATAGTATCTGTCACCTTACTTCGGCACTCGGCAGCCATTTGCTTACAAAATTAGAATGTAAAACTATAAATATAATTTCGAGGAGAACACTGAGACTTTAAACCACAGAAATAATTTACTTAGCACAACTTTTTCGTTTAATAGGATATTAAATGGTTATATTATGTAATAATGAAACTTACCGAGTATTGTGTTTATTATAAACGAGCACACGATTTCAGCGCTTATTACGTAGGGAACTTTGCTGCGTTCGTCGTAATGAATACATGAACAGACGATGTCAGTGACAAAACAATCCGATTGGCTTAAATTAAATGCCCCGCCATTTTTCAGCCAATAACGGAGCCAGCCTTAGCTTTATTTTTTGTTTATACTACAATACATAGATACGTTGTCATATTGTATGCATGCACACATTCACCAAAAGAACTGTTTTCGTTTCGCGGTTCTAATCGTGTTACGCTAAAGTGGGTGCTATTCACCATTTCAATAATGTCCTATTTCATTGGCGCACCGTAACTTGAACGAGTGAATGAGTGAGTGAATGAAATGACGAACTAGTAATAATAAAATTGTAATGGCGATGTCATCGGTCGGTGCGGGATACGACGAGTACGAGTCAAGTCATTTTTATTCAGTGGCTGCAGTTGGGTTTCTTAGAAGCACCGTGGACTCAATAAATTCTTATTAATTAAAGTTCTGGTTTTAGAAGTCATCTAATATAGGAATCGAATACTTAGGCAAATGTAACGATTGTACAGTTGCGAAGTAGCAATGGACAATTTGTTGCTTAGGTGCAGTGAATAAAGAAATAGTATCTTCGTAGAGTGATCGGTGTGCAATACAAAAACGGCCGGGTATTTGTTGTGATGATTTTAATTGATTTATTTAACGCTAATGTTCTGTGTTGTTATAAATCATAACCTCAATTGTGTGTCATTGTGAATACGTCGAACTGTTTTCCATCGCCTGGTGCGAAGTGTAATAGAAGAGTTCATTTTATTCGTTATATATGATTCAACGGGAGTATCAAATGAACAACGGGTTTAGTACAGGAGAAGAAGATTCTAGAGGTAATTCTGACCAAATATGTTGCCTTATGGATGACGGCGAGAGCTGCAGGCGACCCGCAGGCAACGCCTCATACAGCAAGCGCATACAAAAGACTGTCGCCCAAAGAAGGCTGAAACTTAACATTGACCCTCAAGTATGTCACACATTTTTATTTATTTTTAATTTTCATCAATAACAATCTTGAACACAATCGTAATTATTATGTTGGCTAACTGAATTCCATATGTTATTTTCAGGCCAGGCATACTTACATTTGTGATTATCATAAAACTATGATACAGTGTGCAAGGACGAAGCAGAGGAGGCCCAAGGACTCTGAGGATGACAGCAATGAGGCAGAGATGGACTCTCCTGAAGTAGACTGGTTCCAATTACAAGTGAACACACTGAGGAGATACAAAAGACATTATAAGGTGCCAACAAGGCCAGGATTGAATAAAGCTCAACTAGCTGATGTAAGTATTGCATTACTAATCAAAATTCCCCTATTTAGTATTTTAATATGTTAATTTAATTAATTCCTAGAAAAACCTTGTTTATCCTGTTTATTCAAAGCAATTATTAAAATGTTTTTATTTTTTTCCAGGCTATCCAAAAACATTTCAAATCATTACCTGTGAATGAAAAAGAAATTATGACTTATTTTATTTATATGGTGAAGACTAATGGGAACAAGTTAGACCAGAAAAATGGGATGAACTCTGACTCAGTGTAGTATAATATTATGACTGTAATTTATAGCTGAAGTGTGTAGGTATAACATAGTATAATTAGATTTATAAATAGTTTTGATTTTTATTTTCTTCATAAATTTTCAATCTGCATTCTACAGTAAAAGCATAGAAATATAGATTGAGAATCAGTTGCAAAGATAATTGAAGTATATTACTTCATGCCAAATTGTAAACTTGCTAAATTCTTTAATGATTTTGAATGAGTGAATGTTTAATAAAAAATGTATTATTTCATTAATTCACACCACTGTACCCACTAGCAACCACATGAATTACTCTATTTATTTTCTTGTTAGTGTAGTTAGATAATATTTTTCTGTATTGTATGTAAATCCTTACAGTGTCAAATGTTATGATTGTTTATTGACGTGGGACATGCAATGGCTAATATAATACTGTTAAAAGAGATTATAATAACAGGAAGTTTTAAAATGTAAATTTATTACATTTTATTTAACAAGTACATGTGTATTATTTCAGTCATCCTCTGAATCCGATGATATTTCTATCCATGTTGAAACTCCTTGCTTTGTTTGTATTTCTGCAGTTTGGGGATTTGATGCCACAACTGTAAACAAATGATTTGTCTATGATTTTTCATTTTTACACAAAAAGAAACTAATTAAAATACCAGAAAAGATTTTATCAAACCACAAAAATGAGCTTGCCCTCAAACTAAGGCTAAGGCCTTCAACATATAAGATTTAAGAGTTATAGTGTCCCAATCTTAAAAGATTAATTCTTCAGGATGGAATGAGACCACCCACCTGAGATATCTCACCAAGCTCAAAAGCCTAAACAGATACACTCGTATTAGACAGCAGTGGCTTATTATTATTTCCCACAAATTGCCATGGAGCAGGAAAGAGAAAATATCTAATTAAGATAGCGAAAAACTCTAGTTGAAAGCCCCATACAATCATGTTTGTGAATAATAAAGATAAATGAAAAGAGAAATTTATACCGACCATCATATTTACTAGGTTCAGGATCAGAATCTGCATCCGCATCCATGATATCATCGTCTACTTCATCATCAATATTGTAATGTTTGAGTTTGATATTCAAATCCTTTTTACTCAAACATTGCAGGTGATCTTGTGTTATTACATCTGAGAAGTTAATCTTTACTCTCTTTTGTCTGAAAATAACACAAATCAATTAATAACTCCAAAACAAGAATAAGTAGAGAAGTTCCTTAAATGAGAGAGAATAGAGAGTATTTCTCAGACTGCCTCGTTGGTTTAGTAGACGCGATCGATACTGCTGGGCCTAAGGTCCTGGTTTCGAGTCCTAGATCGGGCAGTGTTATTTATTTATTTATGCACACACAAAATACAAAAAAGGATAAAAACATAACAAATAGAAGAGCAGAGTGTTATTAGGTTTTCAGGATTTTTTTAGTAGCAGCCATGGAGTCTGGACACTTATATTGTGGTTTGGATTTGTGTAATGGCAATAGGCTCGCCCCCCTAGTATATGGGTCTAAAACATAACTGGCGAAATGTGGGTAACTGGGTATACTAATGGAATGGGTAATTGGGGTACACATGTCATGTTCATACCAAATGTCATTGACTTTATTCGACTTTGTATTTAATTACCATTATGAATGTGGCACACCACGGTTTATTCATGATAAGAATACTATTTGGGTGAGGCTCACAAAAAATGTACTTTAGCCATATTTTTCATGAGCGGAATTTTGAGTAAAGATAAAATATTTCGGAAGTTTTGAATAAATAAATCGATTTGTTTCCTGTGTTGGATATTATTCACTTGTTCATATCGAGTCATTTAAATTGTTAATTTATTTGAATTTAACCAAAAATAAACCCGTACAACAAACTGCTTACATCTTGTTTCATAGAAAATTAAAACGTGCCCACGCCAAATAGAATATTATTATTTTTTATTTCATCGTGTATATACTGTTTAAAGTAACATCTTAGTAATATATGAAATATATGGGAATAAAACTACTATCCCAATAGTAGATTTAATTGATTATGCAAAAAATTATAAAAATATGACTTCAAAAACAAATGTGCCTATAATATTTCACGTGTGTTACAAGCAATGTGTTACGTAGTAGTTTTTTTATAATAGGCAGTAGAAACACTTGTGATGTTTTTTTTGTGATGGCATCATTACTACTTTCATTATGAAATGTCATTGTCCTGTCAGACATCTTGGTTTTTAGGGAAAAGGCAGTACTCGCGTGTGTGTTATTTTCGTACTTAGATTTTAGCGACTTTTCGGAAGCAATTTTGCATGATATGTAATAAAATTGTACTTTTTATGGGCAAGGACATTAAGAGGGACATGTATATTATTGAATAATGTAGTTTTTCACTACTTTGCATTGCATTTAGATAAGCTACATGACTTTTAGGTTACATTATTCACGTGTGTTTGTTCACGTGTGCTGCGTGTGTTACGAATTTGTGTTATGTAACACACGTGAAAAGTGTAAAGCTTAGGGCACATTGCAATATTTTCATCAACAGCGTGAGATACTGTACACTACTGGACAAATTCCATTATAATAAATAATCTTGTTTCGTGTGAATTAATCTTAACAATATTTCCAGTGTGTTACCTATTTCCAGTGTGTTATCGTGCGTTACACGTTCACGTGTGTGATGGTACATTTTCTGTGAGCCTCACCCATTTACAACTGTGTATTTACTATTTTGTGGTTAAGTTAACATACAAAAACTCACGCCTTATTCCCATCGGGATAGGCTGAAACAATAGAATCCCAAGTAATAGAAGTTTTAACAGCATCGCACGGGTCACAACCCACTATTGAACAAAGACCACCTCCATGAGACCTCCATGAATTTTTTGATTTGGTGCAAGGCTCCAGATTGAGAGCAGTACCTAGTGTGTCGCCTAGTGGTAATGCCCCGACTCACGTCTATAGGTCGTGTGTTCGACACCAGACAAGCACTTTACTTTCCTCAAACCAACATGTCCTAGATAGAATTAATAAATCAAATACATGTGACAACCACAGCCTAGCACTAAGGGTCCATGTAAAGACCTGGCCCCACAGAGGGAATGGTAGACGCTGATAATGTTATGCCTATGCTCAAGGTTGAACAACAATTTCATAATTTCTCATAAACAACCCTGTCCTAGATAGAGATTAAAAAAAAGAATACTACATGACGTGACAACCACAGACCCAAACTAAGGCTCTTTACAAAGACCTAGCCCTGCAGAGGGAACAACAGAGACTGATTATGTTATGCCTAAGCCTAAAATTGAACAATAATTGAAATAATTCCATAATCACGCACCTGAGAGTATCATCACTGACAATAGCCTTCTTAACTTGTGCAACAATTTCTTTGCATTTGTCACTCGCACCATGTAAAACTTTGCGAAGTACAATGAAATTGGAGGCAGCCCCACTTAAGTTCATTACACATATTTCGTTGTACTGGTTGAACCCCACAATTACGAGGCCTCCACAGGGGGTTGTACCGTCTTCTACGCTGCTGGTGCATACTGATTCTTCTAGGAAGTTGGGATCTGCTAGTGGTATGCTGAAATGTTTGAAATAAATTATTGGAATTAATATAAATGCGAATGCGGTTCTGCTTTCGATTCCCAAGTCGGGCAAAGTGTTATTGGTTTTTTTTTCAACAAGAATTTATCACTATTAGCTGCAGAGTTTGCATTTATGCCTGGTAGATGGCAATAGGCATGCTCCCTCTATAACATGAATGGGACTTAAATCTTACTGAAGAACTGTGGGATATTGTCAGGTACGCCTCTCCCTAACTCTTCATGGATTGCAAGTCTTGATGTATTGTTATCCAAATAACAGTAGGTTATCATAACACATGCGTGATTTGCATGAGCAAAGGAAATGGTTGAACCCAAACTCTATGGTTGAACCAAACCTTTCAGCATGATCCAGTTAAAATGAGACTAAACCCTGACATGGGCTTGTCATGGATTACTACATAGCATTGTTATAAACAAATAGAGGGGCTGATTATAGTATGTTGAATGTAAATAATTTGGACACCACAGACAAACATGAAAAATGACTCATATTTTCTGTTTCAAAAGTGATCAACACAAAATATTTTCATTTTTGTCAGGCCGCATTTAATAATATTGGAGTTGAACCAGGTATCATTAATTTATACACAAGTTTTTTATAAATAATCAGCTTGTAATAAAGCTTTTAACAATACTTGTATTGTATAATAATGGGCTGGAGTCCGCATCCATAGCATGGATTTTGCATACAAGAACTTATACTTACTCGCCATCAAAAATAGCTATTGTACTGCACACAGGATAGTGAAACAGTACAGTAGGTATAGGATCCTTTTCAGTAATGTCATGTATTATGACACTGTCCCCACTACGGGTGACATCAGGCCTCTTAAAGTGCGCCAAGGCTGTTACAGTTGCTATGCTTGCACTCTCTATGAGGTTGCCATCATGGTTCAGGATCTTGATGTCTACTCTTAAGGACCAGACCTGTAAAATGTAAGAACAGATGTTATATTGATGATTGGAAGATGTCATCGTCATGTGTGAACAGATAAAGAACCAAGGTTTTTTTTTCTGCCACAGAAAGTAAAAATGGGACAAACTGAGCCATAAATAGGAGTCATATTTTTGTTTAGTTGGGCTTATATTTCAGCACTGAGGACTGGGCCCTTTGCCTGTGCCTGTAATGTTTGGATCTTACCAATGAAAGACACTTTTAAGTAAGATTGTTGTGATTAGTTTGAAAATATATACTTAAACTAAGCAATATCGCATTGCCTTACCAGTTAGTGAAAAGGATCAAAAGTGTCCTTGTCTTTATTGAGATGCATAATTCAGTTTAAAATAATATTCTAATCTAGCTAATTTACAAAACATATGCTTTATACTTTTTGTGAAGTGGCATTGATAAATATTTATATTTTTTTAGTTTCAATGCTCGAATGGGGTCAATAACATAAAAATGTTGCCATAAAATAATGCAAGTTGTTTTGCAAACCTTTTGCAATCCGTATCAGTATAAATCCTTACCTTTTCTTCAACAACAATGCACAAGGACTCAAGGTCAATGCACTTGGAATCCTTGTAAGCTTTTTCAAGCATCCTGTTCAAGTGTACCGCAAGATCTGTCTGTCTGTTAGCTTCAATGTGTGGGGCAGCCATTGGATTCATTTCCACATTGATGTAGAGTAAACCTTCATTTGGTCTGATCTGTTTGGGCTGTACCACCTCACATGATACTTGTGCTAGAACTCTGCAAATTTATTAAAATATTTAAAATATTATTGAAGTACTGAAGGAAATAAATGATACCATGACACGAGGAAATTCATGAATATCTATATTAAAAGTTCATTTAGATAGTTTTAATTGTAGTGGATGGAAACTCAAGATATTTTGAAAGTTTTAAACAAAGAAAAGTAAGTTTACTAGTGGGTAGAAAACTTTAGTATTTTACATACTTAGTTTCTCCCAAGGAGACAATACAGCTGCCATATTCGGATCCAAAAGATATGTTCAGTGTTCTGCTTTCATCATAAGTTCTTCCGTCTAAACGCTGTAATCAAAGCATAAGTTTAAAAACTTGTAAACTGTAAATAAATAATGTTTGTAATCATACTGAAAGCGTCTTACATGTCCCTCTGACACTATTTTATTTACAAAGTTCTTTTCGCAGTTCGACAGATATACATCCCTCATGCTTTCAAGTTATTTTATACCATTTACTTTATTTATTTTAGAAATAAAATAATAAAGGTTATGTTTTGATCACGTTTTGACTTTGACAATTTATGACAGCGAAATTGACTTCGTTCGAGAGTTCATCTATATTTCTGCCCTTGTCAACTATTACTGAACGTGTTTGATGTTTTGGAGATTACAATGTTTCTTACTTCTGTAGGTATTCTTTCATTCGGGGTTTTATGTTTTGAAGCGTCTCATGAAATGACTTTCTTTATTTTAGCTCAATATTCTAATAAAAATATGATACAAAGTGGCTAGTACTAGTTTTTCAATTATGGCAACTTTTTACAAGCGGGGAAATTCAAAATACAATTCCAGACTTCCTCTCTGGCCCACTCCCACAGGAAAAAATAACATAGCCAATTGGAGGAATTATAATTATTGTAAAACAATAATTATTCTTAAATAATAAGATAAGGAACCCTATTTTATTTTAGGTACTGATATGGGAGGCGGATGGATTGTCTCGGAATTAAGGGATAGTGGGATACATAAAAGTGTTCCTGTCGAATCACTTCCTGGTATCGCCGTATCGTGATTTCTAGAATTGAAGAGCTTTTTACTAATCTAGGTAAATTGTTTCCATTTAAATATTGCCAAACAAAGCATACCTGTACATCTACTAAAAATTCTGTTTCAGGGAAATATCAGGTATTCTGTTAGTCAAATAGTAAACATTATTACCTACATAAGTTTTCAAACACAGTTAGAAAATGCAACAAAGAGTAGGCAAATATTTTCAAATTACGCTTACATTTATTATAAAATTATGATAATAGCGACATTATTGATGACACAATTTAGTGCACGTTCACACTAAACAACTTTTTATATTTTCAGTAAGACCTGAGGTTTTTCAAAAGCTGCTGTAGGATAATTATCTAGCTTCTAATTTTACGTTAGGTCCTATACTCCCGGAATCTTTTGGTAAAGAAGCTTCAGAGAATCATACCTACATTACGTAGTACTATTATGTATTCTCTGCCTACATCTACGATCTTAAAAATTAATACCTACCTACGTCATAATGTTAGCTTATGAAATTCATGAACTAAAGATAGGTACTGTTGCTGTTAGCTACCTAAGTGCTGCATGAGTTCAGAGTATCTTTGAGTCTGTTCATCAGGAATTTATCATTAGTAGCCCGGAGTACCTACTGCCTTGGCCTTTGGTCTCGTAGAAGATTCCCTATCCCTAAGCTCCAGTTTAATTTATCTCTGGGATTTCGTCGAGTTTCATTGTCTCGGCTCCTTTCTGGTGGTCGCTACTGTTGATTTCGGCAGTCAGGAGTTACAGTGGTTTGGGAATAGTGTGGCAGAGGCTAATCCCAATAAAACAAATGTTCCTGCTATTACATAATATATGGGACTTGGCGGAACATGACCGGTTCTTCTTTAAGTAAATTTCTTCCAAACCGTTCCAGGATTACAGACATCATGTTAAGCTAGGTCGCCGGGTATCGTTTAATGACGCACACTAGGTCGCACAGTATGACAATTTACCGAGTAACTCCTCGTGCCGTCACCCATTAACGAGCTATGATTATTTACCTCTACATTATTGCCTCATGGAATAGTGTGGATGTGCTTCAATATTTTTTTGGTTTTTTACTAGGTTTTATCGTAAGCTCACAAAGAGGAAAGTTTTGAGTATGAGTGTGGAGGGAGACTAGGTGAGGAAGACCAAAGAACATCGTTTCTTGGGACTATGTAAAAGGATGATTTAGGGCAAGAAAGGTGTCTAATGAGATGACGAGTACCTACCTAATAGAGAAATCATCATCATCAGCCATAAGATGTCCACTGCTGGACAAAGGCCTCACCCATAGAACGCCATAACGAACGGCAGCCTGCCGTTTGCATCCACCGGTTGCCCGCGACTCTCACGATGTCGTCAGTCCACCTGGTGGGAGGAATAGAGAAATACGGAAGAAGAAAACATACTGCGACGACCCCAAATGAATTGGGATAAGGACAAAAGAATGATGACGTTATAAGCTCACAACGCAGCACAGTAATCTAGCTGTAACAGGACCTGCCTGCGGCTGCAAACGTGAATGCAATCCAAAGCAGCACTGTGACTGATATATACTAGTAGCGTCCTCTGTTGTCATGTAGCGGAGGCAAAGGTTGAGTTGTCTTTCTGTTTGTGGTATGTATCACTAGAGGGCGCCCGGTATCACTGAATAGCTTACGCAATAATATCGATTGTTCTCGCTTCTCGACACTGGAGGCGCTGTTTTATGAATGGCTATTGTGATATTATGAATGGAATCTCGTAGTACTCGCCTCTCGACACTACGAGGCAGCACTACAGCATACACTGTTCGAACATTCTAGAAGTTTCTGGAACCGGATGTTGATTGTAAACGCGAGTTCTTCCGCCCACATTGCATTGGTGGCGTTCTGTTCGCTTCCAGACACGATAGAGTGCACTAGTCTTGTAAGCAACTTGTAAGTTTTAACCGCGTTTAAGATAGAAATATTGAACTGTAGCCATACTAGCCTGAAATCAATCAGTAAATACGAGTAATAGTTTGTAATAAATATGTTTATGTCATTGGTTTATGTAATAGTTTAATCTGTGGATATACCGATAATAAATCTTGGTAGTGATCGTGTGTTTTTCATTGCTAGATTTGTCCTCTGTCCTCAACATTGGTCCTTTCGAGTCGGATTCAGGCAGGTATAGCTTTGGTTCAATATTACGCGAAAGTGGTAGTGTGGTGTATGCAATACCGTCGACATGGTGAAAACACGCGGTAGGCATGAATCCGTCACAGCGGCCACGGAAGGGGACGAGTCCGTCTCCACGGAATTGGCGGCAGCGGTGGGACCGACAGACCCGCCCAACTATTCCGTCACAGAGTCGGACCAGACCCAACCTCACAGCCCTGGGGCGACGACACCTCCACATGGACAGCAACGAGGCGAGACGAAAACCGACAGGAAGGCGTTGGCGCGAGCGAGATTGGAACTCGCTGCCGCTAGGTTAGCGCTCTTGGAAGCAGAATCAGCAGACGAAGAATTATTGGAGGGAAGCTCGACTGCGACATCGAAACGTCAGACGGACGCCGCGGACACACTTAGTGAACACCGCGACCACATCCGCTTGCCGCAGTCACAACCCAGGACGCCAAGTGACGCGCCACCATCCTTGCCGCAACGTGGCGACGAGGGGAGCCTGCTGCAAGGACTGACTCAGGCATTGTTAGAGGTAGCGCGGGGCAAACCCGCTGCCAGCAGGTATGAATTTGATTTACCTATTTATAGTGGCCATCCCGGCGAATGGCTGCATTTTAAAGCAGCGTTTAATGAGTCTGCGTCAGCTCATACAGAGGCAGGGAATTTAGCCCGTCTCAGAAAATCCTTGAGAGGGACAGCACTAGAGGCAGTTAAATGCCTATTCCTAGGATCCTCAGCCATTCAAATTATGCAAAGGTTAGAATCTCGATTTGGACGACCTAACGCATTAATAACTTACGAATTAAATAATTTACGTCAGTTACCTAAATTATCAGATAACCCTACAGATATATGTGTGTTTGCATCAAAGGTTACAAACGCCATTGCCGCGGTGCAAGCTCTGGAAAGAACAGAATATTTATATAGCCCGGAGATGATTTCCGCAATTTCAGAAAAGTTGTCAGTAACGCTAAGGAGCCGGTGGTACGATTATAAGATGGCTGCCGGTGACGTAGAGCCGGGCCTAGTAGTGTTGGGACGATTTCTCGATAGAGAGGCCGATCTCAATGCACGTCACGCTTCAGCAGAGGTGGAACATAAACGAGATCGCCCACGACCGGCTCACAAGACGTTTAAAATAGAGACAGATAAAACACCGTGTGTAATATGCAACGGTAGTTGTAGTAGCGTGGCTATCTGTTCTAACTTTAAGAAAATGTTGATAACTGATAGATGGGAAACTGCACGTAAAAATAAATTATGTTTCAGGTGCCTGAACCGACGGACGTGGAAGCATAGATGCAAAAGCAAGCAGTGTGAAGAGCAAGACTGCAAGCATTATCATCACAGGCTACTGCACAGTGACAGTAGACAGGGAACGTGCACCGCAAACGACCCAGAACAGCGTCCTCGTGTCACAGCGACCGGCCACGCAGCGTCGAGGGACGACTCAGCGCTATGCGGTGACATCGCGCTGCGCGCCGTCATCAATAACACGAGCACGCCGCGCAAGTACAGCCAAGTTTTGCTGAAAGTAGTGCCAGTGACACTATCGGGACCAAACGGTAAAGTAGACACATTTGCTTTGTTAGACGATGGATCGACAATCACTCTACTTACTACTGACGTCGCGCAGCAGATAGGCGTAAAAGGTCCAAATGAGCCATTTTACATCGAGGCCGTAGCAGGCGCACGCATTGATGCTACGAACTCGCAACGAGTCAAGGTAAATATACGAGGAAAATACACAACCGAATGCATTGACATCGAAGCCAGAACCATCGACAGACTTGAATTATCAGGCCAGTCGATACGTGCAAATGACTTAACAGGCTTCGAGCACCTGACACCTATAGTCGAGCAGCTAGCATATGATGCTGGCGTACCAACTGTCTTGATAGGCCAGGACAATTGGGCACTCCTGCTTGCCTCTGAAGCGCGAGTAGGTACAAAGGATCAACCGGTAGCGTCACGTACACCACTTGGCTGGATTTTACATGGTAAAACCTGCAGCCTGACAAAAGTACATGTATTACCACAGATCGGAGAACGCTGCAGTCATGTAAGTATAGACGAATCTATTGAAAAGCTTATACAAGAACATTTTAGCCTGGAATCATTAGGAGTGCAGCCACGTCGCCCGCAAGCAGACCCAGAGGTGAGAGCTTTAAAAATACTGGAGGAAACTACGCGCGCATTGCCTGAAGGCGGTTACGAGACGGGCTTATTATGGAAGAATGAAGATAGGTGTTTTCCAGACAACTACGCCTCCGCGCTCAGTCGGCTACAAAGCACAGAATCCCGTTTACGCAAAGACGAAACTCTGAAACAAAAATATTCAGAGCAGATGAAGGCGCTGACATCAAAGGGGTATGCAGAACTAGCACCGCCAACGCCATCTAGCGGGAACAAGTGGTACTTACCACATTTTCCAGTAATTAATCCATCTAAACAGGGTAAGGTCAGAATTGTGTATGACGCAGCGGCACGCACGCATGGAGTGTGCCTCAATGATTATCTTCTAACAGGCCCTGATCTCCTACAATCACTTCTTGGCGTGTTAATGCGATTCAGGCAAAAACCTGTCGCGGTTTCAGCAGACATAAAAGATATGTTTCTGCGCATAACGGTGAGAGAGAAAGACAGAGACGCACTCCGTTTTCTATGGCGCGATGATACGACTTTAACGCCCATCGAATATAGAATGAAAGCGGTATTGTTTGGTGCGACCTCTTCACCGAGCACTGCGATTTATGTTAAAAATCATAACGCACATGTTCATGAGGCTGACTACCCCGAGGCAGTGAACTCTATAGTACGGAATCATTATATGGACGATTTTTTACAGAGCTTCGACAACGCAGAAGAAGCGAACCGAGTGTCTAAAGCAGTCGACGCGGTACATCGGCGAGGTAACTTCGAGATGCAGAAGTGGGCGTCCAACGAGCCGGCCGCTGTCGCTGATCTCGCGACCGAGCCTGTGGGGGAGGACACTGCGCTCCACAAGGAGGAGAAAATTCTCGGCCTTATCTGGCGACATCAGACTGACACTTTAGGATTCAACTTCAGGAAAGTAGACCCTTCTTATTTGAGCAAGCAGGTTACAAAACGTCAGTTATTAAAAACGACAATGTCTTTATATGACCCGCTGGGACTAGCCGCGCCGTTTACGACACAAGCAAAGTGCATATTGCAAGACGCTTGGCGTTTAAAAATCGGTTGGGACGAGCGCCTACCTAAAAGTCTAGAACGTAAATGGCACGACTGGTTGATTGCTCTACAGATGCTGCAAGGCGTTCGTATTCCACGTTGTCACCTGGGTTATAATGACTCGATTAGTCTAGAATTGCACGTATTCGTGGACGCGAGCGAACGAGCCTATGCCGCGGCAGCATATTGGCGTTCAGTGAACGGCATAGGGCGCATAAATGTGTCGCTCGCGGCAGCGAAAGGGCGCGTTGCGCCCCTTAAGGTCACATCTATACCTAGACTTGAATTACAGGCTGCTGTGCTCGGCGGGCGACTGGCACGCTGCGTGGAGGAAGAGCACGATCGTCGCGCCGACCGTCGAGTCTTCTGGTCCGACTCGCGCACTGTGCTAGCGTGGCTGCGCGCCGGCGCACGCGCTTTCAAACCGTTCGTTGCGCACCGAGTAGCGGAATTGGAAGAAAACACCGAACGGAGTGAATGGCGCTGGGTCCCCACCGCTCACAATGTCGCCGACGACTCGACTCGCGATATAACGACTCACTTCACTGCAAGCCACCGCTGGTACATCGGCCCCTCATTTCTCTATGACAACGAAAACGACTGGCCGCAGGAAACAGAGTCACACTCTTACATCGACACGAGTGAGGAGCGTGTCATCGCTGCTGCTGCCCACGAACAAGCAACCTTAACAGAGGCGCTACCTGACGTCACACGTTTCTCTTCCTGGCTGCGACTCATCCGGGCCACGGCCCGCGTTCTTCAATTCATCGACCGACTTCGAGCTCACACCACAACAGCTACCCGAAAACGCAGTAAAGACGTTAGTGAAAACGACCCGAACTGGACGGTGAAGCAACGGGAGGGTACGAGAAAGCGAACCGGAGTGCAGAGCCGCGACCTCAGCGTAACACCGACGGTCTACATACCCCTTGGCGCACAGTACACACGTCGGGCCGAGCTCCTGTGGACACGTGCTACGCAGGAAGAAAGTTTCGCAAATGAATTGCGTCATCTCACCGGCGGGAGAACGGTGTTAGCTGACAGTCGTTTGAAGCGGTTAACTCTGACAGTCGACGAACTCAAGATAATGAGAATACGCTCACGCATCGCAGCTGCAGCTGAAATATCACGAGAAACACAGTCACCAGCAGTACTAGACGGCGATCACCGTTACAGCCGCTTGTACATAGACTGGATCCATCGAAAGTTACACCACAGCGGCGTGGAAAGCGTCGTAAACGAGATACGACAACGCTATTGGATTCTGCGTTTAAGGCCGTCCGTCCGTACAGTAATCAGGCTCTGCCAACCCTGCAGACTACGTCGAGCTGTGCCGCCAGAGCCACTGACTGGCGACTTACCACCCTGTCGATTAGCACACCATCAGCGTCCGTTCACACACACAGGACTGGACTACTTCGGGCCACTCTCCGTCACAGTAGCGAGACATCACGAGAAGCGCTATGTGGCATTGTTCACATGCCTAACTACGCGCGCTGTCCATTTAGAAGTTGCCGCCTCACTATCAACGGATGCCGCTATACTTGCGTTGAGGCGTATGATGGCACGTCGTGGATGTCCCGAAGTCATTTGGAGTGATAACGGCACTAATTTCCACGGGGCAGATGCTGAGCTTCGTAGGGCCGCCCAAGAACAACTTCAACACGAAGCAGAGGTCCGTCACATCGACTGGCGCTACATTCCACCAGGAGCGCCGTTCATGGGTGGAGCTTGGGAAAGGTTGGTACGCACGGTAAAGGCCGCATTGAATGCTACACTTATCGATCGGCATCCGTATGAAGACGTGCTTCACACACTTCTGACAGAGGTAGAACACACGGTCAATTCCCGACCCTTGACACATGTATCGGTTAACCCAGACGACGAAGAAGCTTTGACGCCTAACCACTTTCTGCTCGGCGCGCCCTCTAAAGTCCCGTTGCCGGGGATTTTCACAAGGCCAGATGAACTACGCCATTCACATTGGAGAGCGTCACAACGACTAGCAGACCTGTTTTGGCAACGATGGGTACGAGAAGTACTGCCTACGCTGCAACACCGGCGGGAGCCACATGGACGCGGCGACACGGTCAAAGTGGGCGATTTGGTTGTCATAGTAGACTCAAACATGCCGAGAAACATATGGCCAAAGGGGAGAGTTGAACGCATGTACCCAGGTGCAGATGGTGTCGTAAGAGTTGTCGACGTCAAAACTAAGAGCGGTGTGATGCGTCGTCCTGTCAAACGTCTCGTCGTTATACCAGTAGAAACTTAGTTGTCATCATGCACTGTATTGTATTATTGCACTGTATTGTATTATCCATGATTGTATTTTATACACTGGTTTAGAGTAGAACGAGTTCTCATATTATTTGTTTCTTTTCTTGGCGTCACTCCAGGATTCTGCTAACAGGAGGAGTTGTTTTTATTTTAATTTTGATCTAATATATAGCAGAGCAAGGATGCTGGAGTGACTACCCTTAACTTTATAATATGTACTAAATGTTGTCTTATATATTTCTTATATTGTAAGATGTAAGTCATTGAATTGTTAATTGCATTCAATTATTATTATTGTGAAGTTTATACCAGTCACTAGTGGTATAAATTATGTACATATATTGTTGTATGTACACGGCGGGAGAAATGTGACTGATATATACTAGTAGCGTCCTCTGTTGTCATGTAGCGGAGGCAAAGGTTGAGTTGTCTTTCTGTTTGTGGTATGTATCACTAGAGGGCGCCCGGTATCACTGAATAGCTTACGCAATAATATCGATTGTTCTCGCTTCTCGACACTGGAGGCGCTGTTTTATGAATGGCTATTGTGATATTATGAATGGAATCTCGTAGTACTCGCCTCTCGACACTACGAGGCAGCACTACAGCATACACTGTTCGAACATTCTAGAAGTTTCTGGAACCGGATGTTGATTGTAAACGCGAGTTCTTCCGCCCACATTGCATTGGTGGCGTTCTGTTCGCTTCCAGACACGATAGAGTGCACTAGTCTTGTAAGCAACTTGTAAGTTTTAACCGCGTTTAGATAGAAATATTGAACTGTAGCCATACTAGCCTGAAATCAATCAGTAAATACGAGTAATAGTTTGTAATAAATATGTTTATGTCATTGGTTTATGTAATAGTTTAATCTGTGGATATACCGATAATAAATCTTGGTAGTGATCGTGTGTTTTTCATTGCTAGATTTGTCCTCTGTCCTCAACAAGCACTATAATGTTCCCTCTGCTAGCCCTAGCACAATATTAAGAACTCCTTTCGGTGAGAGAGAGCTGATAATCTGGATATCATGTCTTCGAATTTTGGGTTCAAGGAGATGTCGGTTTTCCCAAATGTTTTCCTTCATCGTTTCGAACATTTAAATAGCTTGTTATCTGAAAATATATAGATCGAACCTGATAATATGAACTCGATCATTTTGAAATGCCGTGGGAACCAGCGCTTATGTATTGGACTTTAGACATCTTTATCTCCTGTTTTAAATTGGGTTATTAACTCCCGAGTTGAATACAATTGACATTCATTTTGTAATGAATTGTCGATGCAAATCATAAACCTGTTGCGTAGTATTAATTTCTGTCCTGTCATGGTTACTTCTTTATTTCATCCTGAAGTACGAGGATGAGATATCAGTTCCCTGTGATTCCTCCCCTTCGATCTTATTGATCGAAGTTCCTCCCAAATCAAGAACACAAAACCTCCAAGTTGATCAGCCCTATCATTGTAATTAATTATGCCCTACCCCAACCACCGATCCACGAACATGAGAAAGTTCCAGCTGCATGCTAGCAAAAGCGAAAACTTGCCTGACATTGCGAAATCGTCCACCACTAAGAATTCTATTGATTTATTTGTTACGGTGAATGTCAATGTTAATCTAACGTGCATTACCGTAGCGTGGGGGGACAGTGAGTGGTGGCGAAAGGCCATGTCAGTGGCGCATCCTCACAGTCGTCCGTCCGTGACCAGTCGCAGTCGCCATTCGACCACAGACCACCAAATGTGTCCTACGGCGGAAATCGTCAGGCTCATTATGCCATGGCCGGCATAGAACTAATCATATCGTCGATATGCAACGCCACGTTTTGCGAAGTCCCTTACAATGATACATATACAGGTGACATGTTCCATTTTTGAAGGCACCCATTAACTTTGTTTTTTTTAGAACTAGGCAGTTTCTAAGATTAAATTATTTCTATTTTTTATAATAATTTGTTATTAGGGCCAGAGTCATTGATAGCGAAGGACAACAATTTTATTAGTTTGGCGAAGGAAGTCAATGGGAAGAATCTCAAAGTAACGACGTATAATGTAAGTTTGAGTGACACATTTTTTAAGGATTGTCAAACAGATAGGTCTGCAGAGGTTGCTGAAAGATTCTTATTCATTTCTCTTCTGCTATGTGCTGGAAGGCATCATCTAAGGGTCAGGTACGGGAATAGAGGTCTCCGTGCATACCTACCTGTATAGTGTATACCCAATTAAAGGCATAGGCAGATAATGTAATTATTTTGCGGAATGGCAAAGCCTAAGTTGAATCGAGAGTTTTTGACTTATAGGTAGGATGGGTTTCGACTAACTTGAATTATGTTTTCAGAACACTCCTCTAAGTTGGACAGAATTTAAAAATGGCACGGTGGTCGGCGGAGGCGTGGCGTTTATCGTCATGGATATTTTACGAAAAAAATTTAACTTTACCTATGAAGTGGTTGAGCCCAAAAGAAACTATGAGTTGGGCACCAAGGTGTCTGATGACTCTGTAATAGGACTTCTGAATTCCAGCGTAAGTTTTTGTCAACATTTTAGTTTTTTGCATCTCGAGCTTTGGCCGAGATCCTAGATCAGACGAATATTTACGTGCTTTATAGTTTCATACAAATCTTCTTGCGATGACCATTGTGCCATAAGAATGTATTTTAGTGTTCAGTAATTAACGGAATTTCTCATCTATTGAGAACCTACATAGTCTATTTGCCAATACCCTGAATAAACTACTGCGAAAATCTACAACTTTTTGGAACATTTTCCAAGCAGAGAGTGGACTTGGCCGCAGCCTTTCTACCAACGTTGATAGCTTACCGGGAGAAGGTGTCATTCTCTATAGACCTTGATGAAGGCGTGTGGGTGATGATGCTGAAGAGACCCAAGGAATCCGCTGCCGGGTCTGGTCTACTAGCGCCTTTCAACGATCTTGTTTGGTATGTTAATTTAATTGTGTTAGATTTTTTGGGAGTCTTTTTCGGAGCATTTTTTGCATATCCATTAGGTACCTAAGTACCTAAAACGGCGCCTGATTTTTCCTTAAGGCTCGTTTACGGAGACGCGGGTCGTCGCGCGGCGCGTGCAAAAGGCTCGTTGCGTGCTTTTTTATTTATTCACTGAGAGGCGGGTCCACCGCAGCGAACGCTGCATTATAAACTAACGAGCAAAAATTGCTTCTCGTAAAATCTACGTTTGATATCGTTAACGTTTTCATACATGGCCATGTGTTTCAATTAAAAAACTTTTTTACAAAAAATAAAACCGACTTCGACAAAAATAAAACACAAAAAAGTGAAAAATAAAAATCAGCTTCTGAAGTCGGTGACTTTTGTTTGTTTGATTTCAATATGTTTTTGCCACCGACTTCAGAAGCTGATTTTTATTTTTCACTTTTTTGTGTTTTATTTTTGTCGAAGTCGGTTTTATTTTTTGTAAAAAAGTTTTTATTTTTCACTTTTTAGTGGTTCACATGTGCTTACCCCTTCACAACGTACCGGCGTGATGTTATGTTATGAACTGGTGTAAACAATAGACAGACATGAGATTTCAGCAATCCCAGTCCATTTGCTATCATTTATTGAGGAGTTCCGTTGTCTATCTCCGAAGTTCTTCATCAGATGTTCACCAAAGAGTTTTTATAACCTTTGTAGTGAGTTCAGGCGTGATATTATGTTGTGTGATGGCGTAAACAATGTTTAGATATGCTATAGCAACAATCGCGGTTAATCTGCTGTTATTTATTGAAGAGTTCCCCCGATTTCTACAAGATCCCATCATCAGATATAGAAATGGTGACAATGGGACCACACGGGAAGCACCAGCTTTCAAATGAAAATAGAATCATGAAAATCAGTTCACCCAGTCGCAAGTTATGAGCGAACAAACATAAAAAAAAAAAAAAAAAAAATACAGTCGAATTGATAACCTCCTCCTTTTTTTGAAGTCGGTTAAAAACGCACAACGCGCCGCGCGACGCCCCGCGTGTCCGTAAATGAGGCATGGGCATTAGGCTGTAGGTAATCACTCAGCCGTCTGCCTCCGATAGTCTGCCTAACACTTTATAATGGAACATCACACTCACACATTAATCACTGGGGGAGATCACGATATCTTGAGTTCATGACCCACGATAATCATGATTTTCTAGTGCAATCTTCTGGAACTTGCAACCAGACTGTTTCACTAAGTACATAATTATGTAACTAACTATTTACTAAAGAAGAAAATATTATGACCAATTAAATTGGATCTATTCTAAACATCTATGATAGGGAAATATTCTAGTATAATCAATCCCAAACTGTTTTTATTAAGGATCTAGATATCTCCAAATACTTCTCTTTTATTAACCGACTTCCAAAAAAAGGAGGAGGTTATCAATTCGACTGTATTTTTTTTTTTTTTTTTTTTTTTTTTTATGTTTGTTCACTCATAACTTGCGACTGGGTGAACTGATTTTCATGATTCTTTTTTCATTTGAAAGCTGGTGCTTCCCGTGTGGTCCCATTTTCACCATTTCAATATCTGATGATGGGATCTTGTAGAAATCGGGGGAACTCTTCAATAAATAACAGCAGATTAACAGCGATTGTTGCTATAGCATATCTAAGCATTGTTTACGCCATCACACAACATAATATCACGCCTGTACTCACTACAAAGGTTATAAAAACTATTTTGTGAAGATCTGATGAAGAACTTCGGAGATAGGCAACGGAACTCCTCAATAAATGATAGCAAATGGACTGGGATTGCTGAAATCTCATATTGTCTGTCTATTGTTTATACCAGTTCCTAAGATAACATCACGCCAGTACGTTGTGAAGGGGTAAGCACATGTGAAACACTAAAAAGTGATAAATAAAAACTTTTTTACAAAAAATAAAACCGACTTCGACAAAAAAAACACTCAAAAGTGAAAAATAAACTTGAGAAGAAAAATCAGTTTCTGAAGTCGGTGACAAAAAAATGAAATCAAAGAAACAAAAGTCACCGACTTCAGAAACTGATTTTTCTTCTCAAGTTTATTTTTCACTTTTGAGTGTTTTTTTTGTCGAAGTCGGTTTTTTAACCCAATATTTTCCTAGGTACCTGGTCCTGGCTGCAGTACTAACATTCGGACCCTGCATCACATTCTTCACGCGAGTTCGAAGCAAGCTGATCACGGACGATGAAGGAGTTCTGCCGATAAAACCTAGCTTTTGGTTCGTCTACAGCGCTTTCCTTAAGCAAGGCACCAATTTGGCACCTGAGGCTAGTAAGTACCAAATTTTGTAGGTTCCTACTTAGTTAAAACTCATTGGTAAGGCTATTTATGTTTTAATGCTCGTTTTCACACACACAAAGCAACACCTAAGCCTCAAAAACCCTGCTTTTGGACTTCAACGCAGTCGGGTAAAAAAGCTCATTGTTGGATTCCTACTCTCAACGCTGAACAGAGCTTTAAAATTCCAGCTGTCAGCAGTGCACTTTTACTGAAGCATTAAAGTGTCGCCTATTGTTAGTGAAACGGGCATAAGGGTAGCTACAAGTATTAGTCAGTTCGGTCATGCATGTCATTATCATTTCAGCCGAAAGACGACCACTGCTGGACATAAAGCCTCCCCAAGGGTCACATCAGCGGTCATGCATGTTGTAGCTGTGCTATAATTTTTGGGGGTAGTAAAATAGTAGCGACTTAGTTTACTCGTACCATAAAAAAATAGTTCGGGAGGTTCTGTGCCATGCTACTCAAAACTGTCAAATTTTCCCAATGATCCTTGAATCTATTGCTTTAGCAATAAAGGTGAAAATCTAACAAAATCTTTCAAATTGTAGTAGCTTAATGTGCTGGTGCCTAGGCCAGGTACCTATCTATAATTAGTGATTGTGTAAACAAGCAAAAATATTGATCGAAATCACGACGCAGTACCTAAAATATTATGTTTGGTTTGCCATCAAAATTATGAATATAGATACGAGCATTACAAACTAGTTTCATAACCGCGGTCAATTCCTACCCTAGATCGTATCACCACTAATGGTTTACGTAATCTATCACTTTTTGTCACACCCTTCCAACTTTCTATGTATGACACGAAAAGTAATCACAAAAGAAAATGGTGTTAATGATCATTGTCAAAATATTTGTCAGGTCATCCATGATTACTGTTATTATGTGGGCTTGATTAATGACGGGGTTTGGAAAGACTTTCTTTTGTAATTAGGGGTGTTAAGCGTTGAGATTTCTAGATAGATATTTTTAAGTAGTAGGTACCTACATTTATTTTAACAAACACAAAATGTGAATCACTAATGCCTGTTTTCACTTATCTACCTACACAAAATTAATGTGGTCTAGACTCTAGACGACTCCAATTAAATACGTTCCTGAAAAGCTCACCGATTTTCAACGCCTGACTCGATGGGGAGAGTTTTATGGATGTTGTAATAATTCACTTCAAAAGATCCGAAATGGACACCTCAGTATGGAAAAAGCAGGCACATCATCGGCCCGAGTGGAGACATCGTACACATACCTATGCATCGGCAGTTCGGCAGTACAACACATTGGAAGAGAGAAGGTCGCAGTTAGATTTAAAGCGTGATGACCTTAAAGCTAGGCCAACTACCTATATATCGTAAATGGTGTTCTGACATATCCGCTGTACCACAGATTACCTGTGGCTGTACCGTGATTGGAGTTTTTCGAAAAGTTTTTCTCAAAGTTGGATATAGGTACCTAGGTACTGTCTGCCTCTTAGCAGCACACGAAAGAGCTGCAGGCCAAAGCTCTCCACAACCACCCTAGAAAGCCATCGAATGCAGTAGTGGCCGAAATCGGCTACGATCATAGATGGACAATAATATCAGTTTACCTACACATATCAACAATGGCATTGGCTTTAGGCGCTATGACTTATTTCACCTCGGGTTTGATTCCCGTGCGTAACTAATGTTTCTTTGACATATAGAGACCGAAATTAGTAGATAGGCATCTAATAAATTAAATCTAAGAGCTCGAAACGTATCTTTTTAGGGTTCCGTACCCAAAGGGTAAAAACGGGACTCTATTACCAAGACTTTGCTATCTGTCCGTCTGTCTGGCACCACACTGTACTTTATCTCAAAAACCGCGATAGCTAGACTAGACAGTTGATATTTTCACAAATTATGGATTTCTGTTACCGCTATAACAACAAATTAATAAAATTAAAATAAATATTAAGGCAGACAACAGACATGATTCTTGCCGTTTTTACAGATAGGTACGGTACAGGTAGGTACGGAAACCTTCATGAGCGAGTCCGACTCGCACTTGGCCGGTTTTTTTTTAATGCAAGATATTAACACGGAGTCTGGGCTACTAATACTTTTATGAATAAAAAAGTTGTTTTAGTCTTTAAAAAAAAATGTTCCTACCTAAATAATTTTAGTTAAAAGTTTTACCCTAAAACACTATCACTATGCTTAGTATTTCCCCATAGCTGCATGGTTTCAGTTTAAATCACGAATCTAATGTATCTACACTTTCTAGACACAACCCGCGTTCTCTTCGTGACCTGGTGGCTGTTCATGATCCTACTCTCAGCCTTCTACACGGCCAACCTGACCGCCTTCCTCACGCTGTCCAAGTTTACCCTGGCTATCGAGTATCCTCGGGACTTGTACCAGAAGAACTACCGCTGGGTCGCGTCTGCTGGCAGCTCTGTTGAACATGTTGTTAAGACTGTAAGTTTGTTATTTGTGTCATATTACGGTGCTTTATTTCTAACGGCATCCGCATACCTAAGGGTGTAAAATAGTCGACCGTAAATAAGAGCGGTCTTACGACATTCTGAAAAATGGCTTCGTATAGTAAATGAAATAAGTACCTGCTTCCTTGGTCCAGTGGTCATCTGGTCATAAGTCGACTGCTTATAGATTAGGTCCTGGGCCTGCAGTCTCTACACTAACATCCGTCTTTATAGTCAAACTTGAACTTAAGTAATTACTTATGCAAATATTTTTATGCAATGGGCTTCGATCAATAATAGGCAATGGGCAAGAATTTAAACGAAGTTAGAACTGTCAATGAAAGCAAAACTAAGAATTCTAACGTTTGATAGTTCTAACATTAAGGAATTACTATAGGTACCTACAGAGAAAAAATCGTATCTTAAACAATGACATTTACTCAAGTAATAGTAATGACTTGTTTATAAATACGGGTGTAAATATCGTTAAAAATCTGTCGCAAAGTCGTATCGATGTCAAATTTCGTTATTAGATTTTCAGCTTTATTTCAACGGCATATGTTTGAAAATCTATTAAAGAAAGTTTACGATTTTACGACTTAGCGACATTCGTAGCGGCGTTATTAGTGTGTAGAGACTGCAGCCCCTAGATTCGATTCCCGGATCGAGCAAAGTGTAGGTAATTTGATTTTTCCATTAGGAAAATCTTAGTATAGCAGCAACGAAGTCTGGATTTACATATAGGAACATGAAGCTGTTAGAGAGGGTAGGTAGACTAAGCTATGTCACACGTTTTACTCCGAGCTCTTTACAATATTTCTAAGGTTTTGGGTGTAGGTACGTTTACCTAGCTATATTTATTTTTATGGTAGACTTCTTTTACATCCAACATATTTATTCTACAGGAAGGCGAAGAACTATATTATCTGAGCGCGATGATCAGTAACAGCAGAGCACGATTCTTATCAGTGACTAGCGACAAAGATTTCCTCGAAGCCGTGAAGAAAGGCGCGGTATTAGTCAAGGAACAGACCGTGGTAGACCATCTCATGTACAATGACTACACATCGAAGAAAGATGTGGAGGAATCTGACAAGTGCACTTATGTTGTTGCTCCTCACGAATTTATGAAGAAACAGAGAGCGTTTGCGTATCCTGTTGGCAGCAAGTTGAAAGGCTTATTTGATCCTGTGTAAGTATTATACCTATAGATATCGGTTAAATTCAGCTTAGTAATGGTCGAGTCAACCAACAGACTGTCTCATTGGTCCAGTGGTCGCAAGTGCTACTGCTGAGCGTGGGGTCCTGGGTTCGATTCCCGGTAGGGCAAAAAGTGCTATTGGGTTTTTCATTAGAGATTTCCCAGTAGGTAGTAGCCCGGAGTTTGAAAGTAGGTGGTATGATACCCCCGTGCCTTGGAAAGTACGGTAAGCCGTTGAACCTGCGCCTGACCTGTCTCCGGTCGTGTCAGGTTGTTGTCCCATCGGACTATGAGAGAAAAGGAACAGAGAGTGCACCTGTGCCTGCGCACACACTTGTGCACTATAGTGTCTATAGTATCTCCCGCGCCGATGGCTAATCTCCACTAAGATTGGCGGCCATCACCGAAAATGGTCAGTAGGACTATTATTTTAAAAAAAGGTGTTTAGTTAGGTACCTTCCAATAGTTACCTTTCTTCCCTCTTACAGACTAACCCAGATATTCCAAGCCGGTATACTGGAGTTCCTGAAGCGAGCTGACCTGCCGAGTACCAAGATCTGCCCGCTAGACTTGCAGTCCAAAGATCGTAAGCTCAGGAACAGTGATCTCATCATGACGTATCTGGTGATGGTCTCCGGATCTGCTATTGCTGTCGCCGTTTTTGCTGCTGAGGTATGACTTGGTTACTTTATTTTGTATGTGATATTTTATGTGGCTCTGGTTGGCTGGACAAAACTTCAAAACTGCTTACATTTAACTAGGTCAATAGGACACTTTATGAGGATTATAACTCATCTAACTATGTTAATGTTACCCTTTGTGTTAATTATTTTGAGAATCGTCTCTGTGGCACAAATACTAGGTCCTCGTTCTTTGGTATAGACCAAACTACTAGTGCAATTTACTATTTCCAGATGTTCATAAAACGTTACGTCACCGGCAAATTGAACAAGGACCAGAAAGCAAAGAGAAAGAAGTCTAAACCGAGCAAGAAATCGACACGCAAGGATGACAGCCGTCCTCCACCTTACGATTCTCTGTTCGGAAAGAATTCTCGCTTCAACATAGAAACAACACGTACGAAAATAATAAATGGCAGAGAATATTACGTATTTGAGACGGCAAATGGAGAAAAGAAACTCATTCCTGCTAGAGCTCCCTCGTCGTTCCTTTACAATAGATCTGATAAGTAACCAAGAACGGGACGATAAATTGATCGATTATGAGAATGATTAATTTTTTGTTTCATTTTAAGGACACGTGGAAAATACCTCTCTTCTCTTAGCATAAGTATTCCATAGATAAAAAGCGTCCACACTAAACTTATACCTATGAGCTATGTTAATCAAGTGCATGAGGTTCAAAATGTATGAACTAAAACTACTTTCAGCTGTTAAAAGACTTCTGTTTCATAGTAAGTATTCTTACAGTCAGTAACCGACTGCCTCGTTGGTCTAGTGGTCGCAAGCGCGACTGCTGTGCACGAGGTCCTGGGTTCGATTCCCGGGTCGGACAAAAAGTGCTATTTTTGGAAGTTGGTGGTATAATACCCCCGTGCCTCGGAAAGCACGTTAAGCAGTTGGTCCTGCGCCTGATCTCTCTCCGGTCGTGTCGGATTGCCGTCCCATCGGACTATGAGAGAAAAGGAACAGAGAGTGCACCTGTGCCTGCGCAAACACTTGTGCACTATAATATCTCCCGCGCAGATGGCTAATCTCCGCTGAGATTGGCCGCCGTGGCCGAAAAACGGTCAGGAGGACTATTACTATTAACAGACTATAAGTTTTGTGTGAACGCAGCCTTATAGCGTAATTAGTAATTTGATGTTCTATGTAGAGACAGAAAACTACCAAACTATTAACAAGAAAACTAATTATTCTTATATAATTATAATATAAGTAAAGTCAAGTACAATTAATATAAGTAGGTATATTCTCGGTTTCAGTTACACGAGACCTAAATGATTTCCTAAACAAAATAACTTTATAAAACGTATGCTCGGCTCAGTATCTAAAATTGTAATTCCAACAACGCAATACTATTTAGGCATTTATTTATGTTTCGCTCAATGTTCGTGAGAACGGGCTTAGTTTAAGCGTGTGTTTAATAGTCATAGATCTATGGTAACACTTAAGTATTATAACACTAGCACAATAAAAATCACAATAATTAACTTTAAAATGGGGCAGAACTTGTAGTAAGTATATTCATTAAAGAAATTCAAACAACCTGTTGTTTTAATACATATTTTTATTTGATTGCGAAACGCAATCCACAACTTACCAAGACTTCCATGTATCAACGATTCCATTAAAACAAAAAACAATAGTAGTTTATGCGACTGTGCATAATGAAGGGCATTACAACACAAGTGTGGGTTTAAGAAACTGGCCGAAGGCGAGTTTCTTAATAGCATCACACGAGTGTTGTAATGCCTAATTATGTATAGTTGCATACACTAATTTATCCATAAGGGCTCTATGATGGGTTCAGGAACCATAGGGAAATGACCAGCATTGTTACCAGTGTAATGCAATAAAAAATGTAGATGTTCAGATGTCTTTTTGATGGTCTTAATGTAGATAATAGAATAGCACACTCACTTGAATTTGACACCTGTTCCAATTTTAAACTCATAACCTACTGTTTTCAGTAGGTTATGAGTTCATAACAGTTCCGTTTATTTCTGCTGGTTGGTAATGCTGGTCATTACCTATGGTTTTTGAACGCATTATAGAGGGTTTATGATATTTGGGTAGATAAAACATTTTAGTCATGTCTGTACGTATAAATAAAATTGTTTTACAAAATGTTGCACAAAAATGATTAAAAAAACAATTATAATTTCATTACTGTAATGAGATGAGATAGAATATAAACGCAATCCCCAAAAAGGTTGAATATTCTTTAAAAGGTTTGTACGCTCGACAAAGTTTGCTGACCATTCACATTTTCAATCTTATAAAAAAGCATATAAGGGTCAACCGTTATGTGGTTTGTTATAAGGTTGAAAATTGGCAAAACGGAAACATGTCATAGTCGAATGTAGAAAAAATGTTAGATCATTTTTGATTTTTCATATTGAGCAGTGACCGGCTGCGTCACTTCATCCATCCATACAAGTTCATCATACATCAAATTATTTTAATTTCATTATCTGATTATTACATAACATAACAACACACCTGTGATCCCCAAAGGGTTAGGCAGAGGTGTACCTAGTAGGTACTGCACCTAATAGTACACCCTCATATTGCCAGCTAAGTATAAGTCCCATGTAATAGGGGGCGAGCCTATTGTCATTAACGGGGCTCAAAACATTTTACATAGAAACTTAATCTTATACGATAAAATACTAATCCAAAATAATTATTTTAAAACATTGTGATTGAATTGATTTAAAGGAAATATCACAAGAAATCGTGGTAGTAATAGGGAAGGGACGTCGACGCGCAATGATACAATGCTTTTATGAACTTTACCTACAACTGACTATGTAATATAATCTTAGAAGTTTTTGACCCACTTCCTGGTTTCCAATTAAGCTGAAAATTGCATACATGTTGAATTTGGATGACAATGCATGGTAAGTGACGTCATTCTAAATCCAAAAAGGCGGACTCCCAAAGATGGTGAACTAATTATTGTTTATGAATTCCCATGATATGGGACATATGGGAATGGAACGGTTTTTATTCTTTCATGAATGTTACTGGTTTTGTCTACATAATAAACATAATCCATTCTATTCTATGGGTATATTGATACCCATAGAATAGAATGGATTAAAATGGATTGAATGGATTTTAACATAATCCATTCTATTCTATGGGTATATTTATACCCATATATATATTTATACCCATAGAATAGAATGGATTATGTATTCTATGGGTATCAATCGTAAGGTTTTTCTGAAAGGGTTCAGAATGACACAATATTAACTTTTTAAATATTTTTTGTATTGAACACGTGGTATCCGTTTGCAACGATGACCCTTCCACCCTGTTTAATTTACATAACATAAAATCACGCCAGTAATCCCTGTAGGGAAAGGCAGGGGTGTACTTAGTAGAACCCACACATTTCGCCAGTTATGTTTAACCTTTTGACCGCCACGGTCAAGTAAGACGACAAGCCAAAAAGTACTTTTTTGCTTGTTCGGCTTGTCGTCTATACGTGACTGTGGCGCTCAAAAGGTTTAAGTTCAATCTAATAGGGGGCAAACACAGACTCCGTGGCTGCTCAGTAGTCCTGTATAATTCAAACAAAGTCAAAATTAACACAAAATTAACAAATATTGCTTTTATTTTAAAGTAAATGAATGAAAACTCTAAACTCTAAGCATGATCCCACGCTATTCTCTTATCTCCTTTTAAAACGATTTACTCTAAAAAAGTTCAGCAATATGAAACAGTAAAAAATAGGGGGAATACAAAATTTTGGGGCGCAAGTGCAATAACTATTTTTTGCTAAATTGTGATTATCTAACTAACTAAGTTATTATTGCAAAGATACCCGAAAAATGTTCTTAATGTCGTCATCTATGAAATGCTAGCCTAAATCGGCCGTTACTACTTATAACTACAAAATGACATCACATTTTTAAGTATTAAGAAACCCTTTCCTAAATTAAAAGGGCGTTAGATATTTTGTAAATCTATAAAAAAGAAAATTCATTAGGTAGGTCTTAAAATGTTTTACTTTAGGTAGATACGGCGACACTCATAACTAGTATAACTTAACTTGTGGGGTTATCAAGACGTCTTAAAGCAGGATTTTTTTAAAATCTTATTCCAGTTGGCGAAAGCGACAGAGCTACGAGTATACATTGTGTCTAGCGCCAACCCTTTACCACACTGGAATAAGATTAAACAATTCTTCTTCAACAAGTGGTAGGCCACCTGGGGGTCTAAATCGGCCACTTTAGCAGATCATAATAAGAATTGCGTCAAAAAGCGTAAATGACCTTTCATAATAGTAACAGCGTCTGGGACCATTAAGGAAAATAGATCATAGGTAAGTAATAATAGGAAAACAATATGAATTGCGTTAAATTCGTAAAATGGTCACAGACGCAGTTATTATTTTGAAAGGTCAATTCATATTCTGATCTGCTAAGTGGCCATTTTAGACCCCCTGACCTCGCTTTGTATGAGCTTTTCGTAAAATTAAAGATCGGCTAAATTTGGGTTTGCATGGATTGCTTGGTCGCCGTGCGAGCTAAAGGAGGATCAACTTTAGGTTTCACCTTATCATTGTCAGAATCGAATAGTGAAAAACAGATTAATGAGACTATTAGATGTGATATTTGGGACTATTTAGTGCAATTTTCAAAACATTTGTTTATTATCATTAATACTGAAAACGATGTAAGTAATTATATATATAATACCATGTTTATGTTTAGGTACTATTTGTTTTGAGTAGGTACTCGATAATTATTTAGGAGCTGTTACAAGCACCAAGATCCTGGATAAAAGAATTATCCGGTTTATCATTTTATCCGTAATCATGGATTACAAATAGTTAACATGGTAAATATTCCGTTTTTAATGTAAATGAAAAATCTCAGTTCATAAACTTTTTTTTTCTGAAGCAACGTCTCAGTTTACAAGACTGACTGTCATTAGAAATAGTGAAAATGTAATTTTATTGATGTAACTACTTTACTTAACTTTTGATATCAGCAAGAAATACTTAACATAATTATCAATTACATATATATATTTAGACATATATCCATAACAGATAAGATTGGCAGACAATGCGTTGCGTCATTCACGTGGAAGATCTTTATCAGTTCATTGGCCTCGTTTCCCTCCTAAGTTTCCTATGATTTATAACTGTGTTTGTTATTGTCATATAAAAATAATGCCACTAAAAAGAATATTTCAAGATAAAAAAAATATATACATAAATAATAATATGCATATTGTACTTACTTCATGAACAATTCAAAATTTTATAAAAAGCCCTTCAGTGCATTAGTTTATAGACGTGCACTTTAAGAATTAAACTGTTGGTTATAAAATAATGGGAAGATAAATCATTTTTACACCGTAGCATTATTTCAGTGAGTTGGTATGGTTATTATTGTGACAGCATAGAGCTCTTTTATTTTCTTGATTTATATATTCGTTATATTAGGTACTAACTGTGGTAATTCCTACGATGAATAATATAACTAATTTATTGTTGCCTTGAAGACATAAATTATTCAAACAATAGAAATTATTACCTTATATAACTCACGTTGTTAATTATTAAGAGGGAATAGCGGCTGCGATTCTCCATACTGAAGTATTCCCCGTTTTTTTCCTTAATAATGCCTCTAGAGAAATAATTTTCGTAAAAATCTGTGTCTACTGTAGATGCGTTCCTGACATTTTGTTTTTTCAGCTACTAAAGATGATTAGAGGACTGCCGATTCAAAAAGTTTTTAACATAAAAGAAATTAATAGGAACACATACTCGGTCTTAATTAAAATTTAATGGCAGTAATTTTTTTTCGAGGGTTATAGGGGAATACCAAAACGTCGATTTCGTCATTTTTTTGTGATATAATTGGGCTGAGCTTCGGCTATCCCTAGCTATCGACAGCAGTATTTTCTTCAAATCCCACCTCGCAGGCCCTGTTCCCTCTTAAACAACATTGTTTTGGTATAAACAACTCACATCCACATATTAGTTGTGAAATACCTTATAGAAATACAATAGGTATTCAATTACACTTGTCTTAATGCTACTTAAATTGAAAGGGTAATATTTAATTTTTTATTATTCACGTGCTTAAATGTTGTTTGATCACATATTCGCAATTTGAAAAAAAAAACCTAATTAATAAAATTATGGTCTAACTATCGCATAGCCTATGCTACTATTTAATAAAGACCATGTTGTATCTTTGACCCAGAAAGTTCTAACAGGCATAATTTTTTAAACATCTAAAATTTTCAATTTAGTAAAAAACATTATGAATAATTTTATTTAGGCATCTGTAACAATTTAGATAAGCTAAGTACTTAATTTTATAATGTGAAACGACATAACACTAATGAATGAAGGTACACCTAGAGGCAATGTAGTGAGATTTATCGAATTTTAGTAACAACAGTTGCTAATGAAATGGGTGGTTTAGATGACACGTTAGTAATAATTGGTGGTGCTCCTAATGGGTGTAAAAATACCCTTTACGAAGCCGAAAGACACTTACTAAAGATTTTTTCCGTCATTGCGATACTTTCTTTTTGTTCTAGACGATACCTTGGGAACCTTGTAGGTACGGAGATATGGCGTTCCAAGTGTCACCATTTTCACTTTTTATTAAAATATTTATTTTGAATGTTGTGACTTCACTTTAAAATGACTCCATGACCCCCTTAATATTCAGCAAAATATTTAGAGTGCGTTACTTTGAGCACCGAATAAATAATAGTACTAATGTACTTCGAGTCTCTGGGGTTGGTGGGATCTACCTCCTAGTGGTCTACCCCGGGCAACGGAATCGCTGACTTTTGTTAGCGGTTACGGCTGAATGATCCCAACACTGGTAGAAGGGCCTGCAAAGGTCCGCCTGGCTAGTTACCACCATCCCGCCGAAGTCCGGCGCCAAACAGTTCGCTGTGTTCCGTTGGTGCGCGGGAGAGCCAGTGCTACTGGGAAGGCTCGCTCCATCGTAGACCTCATCCTTGCTCAGGCAAGCCTCGAGGTCAAGAGCTGACCCATCTTAAATAAAAAAATAAAAAAAAGAGTCCTACCTACCGTAAAACGTGATTGTCCATCCCAAAAACAAGGGGTTATTTCTTAGCAATCCGTTTCCGTCGAGTTATTTAGTTTGATGTACAAAATGCTTGGCTGACGGCTTCGTGAAGGGTTCGTTTACACCTTGTATGCATCACGTATCAAATAAGTGCGGTCATATTTCAGGGGGTGGACACAAAACATCAAACAAGATACAATAATGAGTTGTTCCATACATTTGGCTCGAGTAGGTATTGAAATTTAGTATAGGACAGCCGATTACGTTTTTCGCGATTAAGATGTTGGTCCCATAGAGAAAGTTTTTCTAGATGTTCCGTACCACACTCTTTGACGACACCTCTTTGATACACGCTGTTGTTCTAAATGTTATTATAATAACAATGGAACTAATTTCACAGCTAATGTATAAAGTGAAAGTGACGGGGTTAGTCCATGACAGCTCGGTCGGGCCCGGCCGGGTGTCAGACCGCAAGTCGGCCGTCCACCATAGGCGACGGGAGCAGGGAACTAAAAAAAACACTAATATTAAACTCCCTTACTTGAATGCGTCTGCCATTTTATTTTTCTACCTTAACATTAATGTTATAAAACTTATTTGCTAACTATTTCTTAGCTTCTATTCAGCTGCGTTTTGTCTACAATATTGTACCGACAGACGTGGTTGTTTGTTAGTGCATTTATTTTAATAATTGACAATTGTAAGGCTGATTTTTTAGCTAAAGCTAAAAGCTAAAGTTATTAGATTTCACGAGCATTTATTATGGTGATACAATACTGTATAAAAATTGTACTTTTTTACTTAAAAAATATTTAGACATCTGTCGGCAAGAAAAGATTTCAGCGAAGAAAATGAAAAAGTCCAATCTTATGGTTGCTAGATAATACTTCAAAATTCCAATTGAGCCTCAAAGTGTACGTAAAATATGAACTCAAAACTAATAACCGAAGTAGTCTCTTAGTAGTGGTACTCTTTGGGCTTTATAGGAAGACTGTCAATATTCTCTCGCTGTTTCTTAACATTTAAAAACACAGCAGGTTTGAAAATATTTGACGATATTTTAACAAATAAACGAATTAAAACAGCTTTCATAAATTCATGGCCCAAAATTATAAAAAAAACCCGATTAGTTTAATAAATTAAAAAAACTTGTAAAACATTTTCAACATCACTGTGTCTATTTGCAACTAACTACAACAACATTAGATAATTTACTACAATCCTTAATCACATACAGCCGTTAGAAACAACGTGATATCACCGATAACATATCGAGAGATCGATAAAATCGTTTAGGTCCATCGCTACTAAGTTCTTCTACTCTACTAACCCGCACTCTAACGCTTCAAGGTTCCACGTCGTGGCTTGCCGGCCGGGTGCGCCGGCGCCGTTCGTGGAACACATAGACTCGGTTCTAGATCCCATGGTCCGCTGTCTGCAGAGGTACGGAGTTACTGCTGGAGACGGAGTGTTTTGCTCTTGGAAATCCTGAAATTTCAATAAAAAGGTCGCATTATATGAGGTTTTATGTCAAAATGTGGAGGCTGGTGTCAAAAAAACGAAAATTAAAATCCCCAAAAAGTTTTTACCCTTCCATAGTCCCATCAGTGGAGTTAATTCGACAAGGTCCCAGAAATGTGCATCCGCAAATGGAGTTCAGAACAGTTTCAAATTGGCACAGAAAATCTATAGTGCTCACGTGTAACTAATCTATTTTCAAATACTAGACGTATCTGATAAGTGATAGCAATCAGCTCAAAAGATAACAAACAATAGTTCTAAAGCAACAAGATTTTATAAATCTTGTTGCTTTCGATTATGTACTCCAATATAAGTTTATATTTTCAAGCGTATACATGATACTTGGCTACAAGTACTGGATAAATAGTGATAACTTTGCTAATTATGTTTAATTACTCTGTGAGTATGTATACAACGTGTTACAAATGTATGTTTTTTTCTATCTGTCAACTTACAGAAAAATGTGTGTGTGGGTCTACCTACTGTTACATTTACACAATGAATACCAGTATGTTGTCTGGTAAAATAAAACACATGCCATACGTCTACATCAATTGAATGTCACAAATATTCTACCTACTGGGTGCGTTCGACATAAAGTAAACGTTTACCTTTTATGTTGTTTCTGAGTAAATTGCATCATTCATAGTTGATATAGGTCGTAGCAATTATGTGTCCTTCGGAAAATTTGCAAAGATATTGATCAGACGGCATAGCGGTCGCAACGCTCTTCAAACGATTAATAAGTACCTATGGCTATAGCCAATTATCCTACCTACCTACTACAGACTATAGAAGACATTCCACTTTTTTGACTGTCCCTAGGATCATCGAAAGTGAAAACTGCTTAGGTACTTTACAGGACAGCGATTTGGAGTTTATTTCATGGATAACTTTGCCATTAATAGTACATTACTGCAGCGGCCAGCAACAGAGGCATTGATGGACGAACGTGTAAATGTGGGCCGAGGCGAAGCCGAGGCACACATACGTAAGTCCATCAATGCCTAGTTGTGGCCAAGGCTTGTATAGTACTTTTCTCAAATAATGCGAGGAAATTAAATACAATTTACTTTTCAAAATCACATACAACAATAATTTTTCACGCGTTGAAGAGTTCAGCCAATTCGAAATTTAAATAAAACCTTTAATAAGTCACCTCCTTGGTTGCTATGGTTCAGAGTAAAAGATCGTTCCATTTTTAAATAACACGACAGATATGAGTTTAGTATGTAATTTATTTGGCCGCTAAACACGACAGATATGGATTTTCATACAACTTTTGCCGGCCGCTGGTCGCATGTATCTGGCCAGTACAGCAATTTCGATTTATCTCGAAGAAGGTTGTCAAAATAATGCTCAAATTTCCAAGCATGTTTGAGAAAAGACTATATTGGGTGTGTAATTGAGTTCCTTTCAAGATTTCAAAATATTTGTTTATACAGTTACTACTGTATAAAAACATATTTCGAAATGTAAATGTATAAAGTGTTGTGTAGTGTGTGTGTTGAGTAGTAGTGTAGTCAATAATTACAAGGTTACCAATGATATTCTAGTAAACAGATATGTTATAAGCGCGCAATCGTGAAGACTCGAAAACGACCCAATTGGGTCGTATTGTCTTTAGTCTGAATCATGCATGGCGACGAGTGACACGCTACTACGAATTACGGTACAAATTGTAATAATGCCATCTTGCGTGTTCAGAAAGTGTACCAATTACGATACCAAAGTTAATAAAAAACACGGGATCTCATACCACATGTAAAATACACAATATACTTCGATTTATTAATATTTTTCATTTATTTTCCTAATATTCTGATACATGGAGGTTAGAAAAAAAGAAAGAGATGGGAAATACATTTTGTCGTGAGAACGACAAGGACGCGTGCACTCCAAACATAGAATAAAAATACAGATGCGAATATTGAAAAAGGTGAGATATCTGTGCGGGACGTTCGAGTGGGCATTAAAGTCATCGTTACCCGTTACCCCAGAGTTCTGCTTTCCTTTATTCTAACCTAGTATTATTTAATCATTATAGTTTACTTTATGACAACAGCGAGTTTAAACTATACATAATTATATTGTCTTTTCTTCGTTAAGGTTTCCAAGTATTTCCAACCAATGAGGTCCGGCTACAAGAATCATAATTGAATCCCGAAATAAAAAAACTCTTTAAGAGGCAGAAAAGAAATAACTTGAGTCTTTTCGAGGGTGGATGATTGTTTTTATTACAAAATAAATATTTTGTTTCTTTTACATTGCGTTTTATTTCTCACCTTACCTAGCCTCCTACCCTACCCATAAAGGTAACGTTTTAGTTGTTATAGGTACAAACCTCGTGTACAAATTTATTACACTCGGTTTGTACCTTGTCTCGTTAAATTTGTTAGTCTATGATCCCAACATGCGGTGATTGGTCGTCAGACATTCGTCAGAATAATGTTTGTTTACATTCAAGCGCAATTGACAACACTATCTGTCTCTTTTTTTCTTATTGGTTTTATCGAGCTATCTCTTTTGTATCATTTTGACATGTAGTGGAATGTAGATGAATGAAAAGTGTGTATGTGTGCTACCGCTGCTGCACGGAACACTTTTTTCGGTGGTTTTGTAGGTGTATAACATATCTGTTTAGGTATTTGAATATCATTGCAAGGTTACCCATAAAAAAAACTTCAAATTGCTGTCCTGTAAGGTAAGCACTTTTCACTTTCGATAGTGTGCCTAAGGACGACCGTTGTCTTCTATTCTTGTAGCTTTAATGAGCGATTTTAGTAATCTAGAATTTTATCTTGCAACATTTGTACTAACTACATAATACTTAATAAAGGAAGATAGAGAGTGTAGGGAATAGGTAAATTAATCAGGAATTAGGATTGTATGTTAGCCATTTCACCTTATTCATATTTGTGCTCATACCATCCAACTGTGCTAAGAATAATAGGCCCAATAATTTATAAATAAGATTATTTCTGCCACCAAGTCATGCAAGTGTATTGTTTATATATAATTATTTCTTCGATGTTGCCCTTTGTACACGTTGAGTAAAGTATCGGAGAACGGCTAGCTAGGTCTACTCTCATCTAAGAAAATCAAAGTCCAGTAAATTGTAAACATTTTACTATTTTTATAAATCTTTTACAACAAATGAACACAGCCTCGTTAACAAACATTTGGCATTAATACAAAAATAACTTATGATTTAATGAACCTGTAATAATAATAATACAACTATATGATTCAACAAATAACTTCCATACAAATATATCTTCTATACATATAAAATATAATTATTCTAACGATTTCTACATCAGTTTTCATTGAAAATCTTGATCTTTTTTGACACGGAGAGGGTCGGGTCGTTCATTTTCAACGAAACCATCTCCTTGAACAAGATTTTATCGAACCCTTATCGTTTCTAAACTGAAAAACTGTAATTGAAATACAAAATAATACTGGTAAGTTACTGACAAATAAAACAAAATTAAAAATAATAATGATGTTTTTGCCTAATTTCATTTTTAGATAAAAATAAAAGAATTTGGTTTAAAAAATAAAAAGCAAATAGTATAGCGTACATCAATTTATTTAATGTCCATGAGTTGTTTGTGAAATTAAGACAAAACATATCCGACGCTTCCATTGATGATAAGGTAGACGTGATGCACGAAGCGTATTTATGTTGGTAAAACATATACGTTTATTTACTAGCATTATATGCTTTAGAGATTGTGCTTGGCCAGGCTTTATACAAACATTATCAGCAACTTTTTAATAAAGGTTATAAAAACATAACCTTTTTTTACACTCTACTCAATTTTCGTGAACAGTAGCTTCTCTCTCTGTTTCCATAAATACTAGTACAACTATTCTTTGGTCCTAAAGATAATTTATTCAAAATCGATCTTTACACTTTATACACAATTTACATATGTACAATGGGTTACTTCAACAATTATCCCAAAACCAATTTAGATTGTGTGTTTTATTATAACATAATTTATAAATAAAATACTATTTTTGAATTAGGGGTAACTTGGGACCACTTTTCAAATGTTAGACCATTGACGATATGTTTTCATTGCATACATATTAATTTAGTTGCCCAAATAGACCTTATTAGAAAAAGTGGTTTATTCTTATACCAGGAAAGGGAAATAGAAAGTAGGAAAATTAGTAAAGACAGGAAGATTTGAATAAGATAAGCTTAGAATATTGCTTAGCAGAATTGGTTATAAGACGCTCCCTCACCGAAAGCATTCGCATGTAATGTAACATCTCAGAACCGAACATTACAGGACGCAACGTGTAACGATACAACTTGTAACAATCACTTGTTTCTATACAAAATGGAGTTTTACACAGATTGGTATAGACCTAGATGACGCAAGTATCACGATCCGTCTACTATAGTGCGCGCGGAACTAGTTGGCCGCTCCTTAGGTGGCGAAAGGGGTGAGGGGGCGGGTTGCCTACAGCTCGCAATGCACAGGAGACTATAATTAGACAGTGATGACCAATCTCGAGGTATCGTGAACAATAATTGTTCAATTTATTGAAAAGAATACTTAAATAAAAAACAAAAACTTGCATAAGGCGCGGCCAACTAGTTCCGCGTGCACTATACCTACTATGACGTCATCATCGTGTCTTACCCTTAACCCAATTCATTTAGCCTCGGCGTAGCATACCTTCTTCTTCTTACATACTTACATACTATTACTCGTCATCTCATCAGACACCTCCTTTCTTGGCATATCATTCTTTACAGAGTCCATCTATCGTTTCTTTAGTCTTATATATTCATACTCAAAACTTTCCCCACAACATTTTCCTCATTCCTCATCACGCATCTAGGTTTACCTATATCTGTGCATTGTTACATTACAGGCGAATACTCTCGACGAGGGAGCGCCTTCAGGACCCGAAGTGTTTGTACTGTTGGTAAGGCTCGGTGGCTAGCTACTATATAATGTCTTCTGGTAAAAGACGCACCTGTTGGTTGGGCCCGCAACACGTCGCGTTGTGACAGATGTCGTTCGGTGGACAGTGGAGGGCGCAGGGCGCTTCGGCTGAGGCTCCGCTTATTATCTGTAAGGAAATTGTGGATTGTTTTAATTCTGCAGGGTTCCGCTTAGACTTTAAAGTCAAAGTCTAGACGGAGGGTAATGCTGTTGGGCGTGGACGGTCTATAGTTTAGCTTAGCTTAAATGGCTTTAGTAAGCATGTCGAAAGATGACATGATGAGATTAAGCTGTTTAGGAGCAGAAGAATAAAATTATATACACGCGCATAGGAATTTTATATTTAAAGACTTCGATCAATAATGTACCAGATTCCCGATAAGCGCTTCAAAAACGGCCCGAAATATAAGACCACAAACGTATTTGTGGTCTTATTTCAAATCAGTATGGTCCAATCAAAGCCAACATTAAGACGTTAAAATACCGCAGTATGCGTTCAAAAACTGCGTAAATAACCACCGTAACACCAAGGTTTTGGAAGGAATATCTTTTTTTCGGTAATTTAATATCATTATGTGCTTTTTCATAATTTTTAAACATAATTAAACTGTAAATGTAATTAAATCAGCGAATATTATAATTGTTTGGCCAATGTTTGCTACAACGCACCAACTATTGTATCATGTTCTTGAACAGGGAACGCTAGTTCCGCAATAGAATAAGCACGACATTGTACACAAAATGCTTTTAACCGTATTGCTTAGAGTTTAAGTTTCATTTTAGAATGAATATTTTTGTACTGATGACTTTTTACTTTGGAGCGACATTTAAAATGTTTTGCTTCTAATCTTTCTCCGATGAAAGGGCTTAAATAAATATACTTTACAATGATAATTAAACGTTATGTTTACGTGTTAAGGTTTATAATCATCTGAAGTTGTTAATAATATTGAACTTTTTTCTAAGATGCTATGTAGATGTTTACGTGTGTGCAAACGTGGCCACTTGAGCGACTTAGTTTTGTTCATCTAGTACTATTATTGATCGAAGTTTAAAGAAGATTGGAAATATTGCTATACAAAATAAAAACATAGTCTTCTTTAACTAAGCCGTATTACTCATTAATTGATTGATGAGTGACTTGTTATTGTAGTATCTGATTTATATATTAAAATACTGCAAATATGTCTGATGGTTTATACCATTGAAAATATGATAAAAGTCGAATCAGCCCGGTCTTGGTGTTGCAATAATTCGAGATTTCCAAACAGTACCGAGGACGCATTGTTTAATATAATTTAAATCTAATCAGATTACAACCTAGTAGCACCTTCAGATAAGAGACAAACTTGCAGACACAATCAATATTTTCTCCTTATCATGATAATTTAACGAATAATCGTTGAAATATTACTATTTTACGACACGATTATCATTATTTGGCATAACGATATTAACGATTTTATTAGGCATATTATATGACGAAATTATGATTTTGAAGATAAAAACTGAAGATAATAATTTGCCGTTATTATTTTGATCGATATGGATTGTTTTATTGGGGTGTCGTTACACAATACTAACATTACTGTTATAAATATTACTGGTAAGTACCTCATTTCCACCAATAGGCAGCTCCACAAACTCTGGCTGTATGGTGGTCGAATGGATACCCTCATTGTGGAAGAACTCTTTCACCTTCTCTGCTATCTTCATGTACTCCGACAAATTTCTACACCTGTAAACAGAACGAAATATAGTTTTTAGGTCACTTCGTAAAAGTTGTATATTTTTCCATCTGTAATAATGTAGTACATTATACCTCAATGTCTGTCCTTAAGGTTTTGAGACATATTTTACTGCAAAATATTATCACCATCTTCTCGTCCTTGTACACACGGCTACACATCAAGCTATACAAAACCAGTATAATCTGATCATTCATTGTGCGAAAAGATCTAGTAAAGTGAGGCCAAGATTAACTGGTTTTGTATAGCTTGATGTGTAGCCGTGTGTACCATGTTACTTGGGGTCGGCGCAACACGTTTATTTCTTCCATTCTCCTCTGTCAACCGTCACGCTATAATTTACTCATTTTTCATTCATATCATTCTTCACACAATCAATTTATTTATTGTAAAATATATGGAACCCTAAATGCGTAACGTTATGGCAGTTAACTCGGGTTGCATTTTGGCCAAATTTTTGTATTTGTTTACCACAATATCTTCCAAGAGATGCTTCGTATAGACAACGACTACTTACTTCTAGAATAAATATATCGCACATTCCCGACTTCAGTCATATAATAAAGAAATTCTATTCCGTAGGTAAAGTGCAGGCACCTAATAATACATACATAGGTAAGGTAAGGTGGTCACTGGTAGGTAACAGACAACTGTAATTTTCCCGATGACCAAACTGTTTTTGTTTAAAAATGCATTGTTGTGGTCAGGCTATACAAGACAATATGAACAATAAATCAGAAATAGGTGATTCTAATACCTCTTCAACAATATATTATTCCTTTTAATACAGGAAAAAACTATAAAAAAGAGTCATCTAAACGATAATTTACTGCAACTTCGTGACCAATTCATTGTGTAAGGAATTGAGAGTATCGGTTTAAAAACATGTTATTTTCAAACCGATATTCATATTCTCACACAATGACGGTATAATTTAAACAAAGCGCATTTATCATTGGTTGTTATTTCAACACTCGTTAGTATTGCTCTCGCTTTGTAAAATATACAATGGGGATGTTTATTTTTACGAATGGCCGCTGTTTTGCGATTTGCAATGATTAGTTATTAAGTTTGATTTGAAACTTGTCCTCAATTTTGTTTCCTATTTCCTTATAAATCCTTTTCCTTAAAAACTTATTTAACTTAGGTTGCGGTTATTTTTACCTTATTTATGTTTCGGTATAGTTAGTCACTGCTTCCGCTAGAATAATTTACCTGTTACTATAAATCTAAATCTTGTACACATTTAATTGTTACAGTAAACTTATAAAAATACTTTCGCAACATAGCATGCACTTAAAGGTATTAAAATGTTATCTTTGAATGGACAACTGTAACTTGAAAAGATTCTTTCAAAAGAAATCGTTTGAAGACATTTTTCTCTGCATTTATTTTCTTTTGATATTTTTGTTCTGCCATATTTCACGTAAAAATTAAAAGACAGCTGCAAACTCAAGTCACAAAACAATGTGATGCATGAAATTATTTTTTTCTCTTTGGGGTCAATAATTTAATAAACCGCTGACACACACAAACATCACAAAATAAAGGCGCCGGCGCATTGGTTTGGTTCATTGACATTGATTCTGGGACAAAGACTAGTTTGGATTGGCTGATTGCCAAAAGCAATTTATTCGTGAAACGTTTTTCAAAAACAAACAAGCTGGAAAATTGTTTTTGTATGAAAAATAAACTTTTTCAACATACGGAGTTACATGCTTGAAAATGAATACGTTTACGGTCACCTTTAAAAATATATTAAAAAGTTTTTTTTTGTAGGTAAACCTAATCAATTCATTTTTACAATAACTTATCTTTTGGTATAATTTTGTTGAAAGTATTTTTTTATTCATGTTTTCTTAAAACATCTGCTTACGCACAATGATATTACTTCATAAAAAAAATAAACACTGCTGAAATTGGACGTATTAAAAAGACGATTATGTGTCAAGCTTTCCCTCTTTGTGAAGTTCCAAGAAAATAAATAATTGTTGCTTATTATGTTGTGTTACTTATTGTTTCTAGCACGTTTTATCCTATATCCAATATCTTTGTGTCGTTACATTAAAAAAATATATAATTTGATTAGCGAAGGAAAACACGGTTAGGAAACCTGTATGTCTGATATTTCTCGACGGCCTATAAAGTCAGACGCCCATAGGCGGCATAAAAACTCTAACACCAGCTTAGGCACTAACGCCACGACAAAGAAGAAATTACAAATGAAAGTGTTAATAGAAATAAAGTAACAAATGACACGTTTATACACGCTAGCATATATGAACGTTGACACAGTCTCTTCAGAACCTTATCAGGCTGCACTAAAAGGCTTTGCTTATCAACTCACGCCGTTATTGACGCGTGCAAGCGACACTACGAGCTGACGGAGGAAAAGTTTCGAATGCTCAGATAAATATAACATATATATAACGCAGATAGTATATACTATGACGTACTTGACCCAGTTGCAATGGACAGGTTCTGATTTGTACGCTAATTTGTACCAATGTTGTGTTTGAATGATATTTAGTTCGTAATTGTATGACAAACAGACGTGTTGATATCATTATATTGGTGTCGCTTTTGTGTGGGCTAAATGAGAATGAATCGATGATACATAACATCACGCCTGTAATCACCCAAGGGTTAGAAAGAGGTGTTCCTAATAGTACACCAACATTTGCCTATTGATGCAGCCTATTGGGGTGCGCCAAAGTTCACCTAAAATTTCAACTCCGATAATTGGAAATCCGAAAATGTTCTTCCTAACATTTTTCATCCTAACAATCGCAATTCCTAACTTCTCTGTCTCTAATGTTTTAATTCCGAAGCATTCGACTTCATAATGTCTGTAGCAATAAACATCTATTACACTATTATTTGTTTTCCTATATTTTCTCAACATAACCATCTTTTACACTATTATTCAAAGTCATATCTTTTTTTTTGTTTATATTACTTTTTATTCATAATAATCAGTATTATAAAAGGTCCCATTAAAATAGGTGGACAAAATTTTAGAAAAAAAAAATATAAGAATAAGAAATAAAATACCTACTTTTATAGGATGATTTTGTTCTAGAGTGCCGGCAATTTATTATTTTAAGTCAAAATAAAATCACTTTATAAATAGTGTTTTTTTTTTTGTTTAGATGTCTTTAGTTAGGTTTAATAAACGCTGTGTTAAAATTTGTCCACCTATTTTAATGGGACCTTATATACTATGCAAAGATATCCATAGGTTAGGTTAGGTTAGAACTGTGACCAACTACGCGCGAGCCGAGCGAGCGTAGCGAGCGGTGCCGCGGCAGCGGCCGGCGAGCGCTACCTCGAAATTGGTCGCGAAATTTTTCTAAGTATTTTTTTCATATTGCCCCCAAGACGACACTCTGACCTGAATTTCATTCATTTATTTTATTTCAAGACAAAAATCAGTGAAACGACCTTTAATCATTCTAAACAGTTGTATGAGTGAAAATATTATGGTAATTATAATAATAATAATAATAATAATAATAATAATATTCCACAACTATCACACAACGCCATCTAGTCCCAAGCTAAGCAGAGCTTGTGTTATGGGTACTAGACAACTGATAAACATACTTATATATTTCTAAATACATACATATTATAGATAAATTACACCCAGACACAGAACAAATGATCGTGCTCATCACACAAACATTTGTCCTGGGTGGGAATCGAACCCACGACCAATGACCACGACGAAATGTTTAGGAATAAAAGCGTTAGGATAAAAAACAGTAGGAGTTCCAATTTTCGGAAACATAAGTGTTATGAACATCGTCGGTAGGACTACAAATAGTATGAATGAAAACTTTAGGATGAAAAATTTTAGGAAGAGTGATCATTCGGATTACAAATCGTTAGGAAGAACAATTTCGGATAAAGAACTTTAGGTGAGCCAATATGGACCCAGCCTATTGCCATCATCCGGGTACAAATCCAGACTCCGTAGCTGCTACTGAGAAATTCCTGGTCGGTAAACCCAAAAACACTTTGCACGACCTGGGAATCGAACCCAGAACCTCGTGAGCAGCAGTCGCACTTGCGGCCACAAGACCAACGAGGCAGTCTGATGATAATGATATGATATTAATATTACGTGATGTTTGAATCGTAATGTAACAGATATATGACACTTCAGATAATCGCTTTTAAAAGCATACTCAGTTCAACATAGCCACTCCAAATTATGTTCTAAACATAACGTATCATCACACCTGTTTCCCTCGAGGGGTTATGCAGAGGTGATTTCAGGTGACCCACATTTCGCCAGTGTTTAAGAAATTCTTGATAGTTATGTCGCCCTATTTGCAACTGCTGTTAGTCTTAATGAAAGAGCTACACCTAGACTAAAGAAAATCAGTAAATCAAGCCCTTTTACTGAAACCAACTAAAAGAGGTTTTATAAACCCTTTGTGGCAATAAAAATAAAACTTCGTGCATATAATTTGAATAGCGTGCCGTCTAGCTCCTACGATAATTCCTAATTATCCTACAAAATAGGCTGTGTATGAAATCGTGCCAACATTTCTTTAAGAATTTTTAGTGGCACTCAAGTTAGCCTAGTTTTCATACGATTTTATTTTGTCACGTAAGTAGTAAATGTATTGCTGAAGTATGTATTTCTCGCACAGGAAAATATTTCTTAATTCCTTACACGATAAGAATATTGATACGTAGAAAATCATTTGGAAGCAAAATTATTTGGTTAGTTTCAGGAAAACTGGTTATAATTTCCTCCTATCGAATATGGCACTTCAGCACTTCATACCATATTCAATCAATCAATTTAATCAATTGTTTCATGGAAGTTTATAATTTGCCTAGAATTTTCTTAACTATATAGGGGTCGACTTCCAGCCTAACCGAATGCAGCTGAATACCAGCTTTACATGGAGCGACTACCTATCTGACCTCCACAATCCAGCGAGCATGGGGCAATACTCTTAACACCTTGGTCAAACTGGTTGTCAGACTTTCAGGCCACTGACTACCAGTAACGACAGGCAAAGATTTACAAATGACAGCCTCGAGCAACGGCTTATCACGCTTTCCGATGCACAGATAAAACTTGTATTGTTTATAACCTGGTGGTCAATGTAGTTACCCATCATCTACAGACCAATATAGGCATGCGTGGCTTAATTACTGGAGTGATGTTGTCAGCTTAAATTTACAACGAATGCCTGTTAGACTAATTGAATTTGGTCATCCATTCGGTTCGCTAAAAGCCTAAAAACCTTGTCTGACATCGATATTTCATTACCATCCATCATCCCTAAAACAAATGAATGACAGAACAAAGCCTGGTTTTATGTTACAATAGGTACGGTACCTACTATGCATCTCTGAATGTAAAGAATATTTGGTTAGAATGCTTATTTTTTAAACCAGCAAATAAATATTTATTTTTTCTGAAAACAGGCTGAATTTTTAAAGTCATGCTGGATTATGACTGAAAAACTTTCAAACGTTACAAAAACCTTTAAAATAAAAGGTTATTTTAATTTTCATTGTATCCAACAAATAATAAATAATGGCATACAATTTTTATTTGACGCCTCATCTAATGCTCGCTGCCGTTTGCGCAACTGCTGATCCTAACAAGGGAATTTAAACCAGGACATCTTGTGTCATGTCCTAGTTTTAATTCCTATATCGGGCTTAATGTTATTGGGTTATTCGATCAGAAATTTCTAAGTAACCGGAGGCTATATTTGTGTCTAGTTAATGGCACCATACTACATGGTACATAACAAAACTGTATCAACACATCTGACTCATCATTCGGGGGATACCGGCACGCTATAAAGTATGAAAGTTGCAAAAAGATGAAATATAAAATAATGTGATCAAAATGAATGATCAATCAACTGTTTATTCACAACATTTCTGGATTTTATGTGGTGCGTTGTTTACACTGCATGATTAATATGACTGTGTGAAAACAAAGACTTTCAGGAAATACCAAGAAGAACTTCTGACGAAGCAGATGATCCTATTTTTGGTTCATAATGCAGTGTGCCGTTGAAAGGCTTATATTCGCTTAATAACAAAACTTCCTCTTGGTAGATATAAATTGTCAGAAATCAAGGACATTTTCGCAACTGCATGAAAACAAAGGCAAACATTAATGTTAGATAGGAACCGTTTTGTAGTAGTCTTGTATGTCCCACCGCTGGCCAAAAACAATATGGAATAAAAATCAACATCATCATTCTCATGTCCTTATCCCTATTCGTTTCGGGTGTCTTCTTCTTCCATTTATAGGCAAAATATTCACATTCTTCATGGTTTGACGTGGTATTGTTTTATAATTTATCGCACCTTCTGTAGCACATATTTTTGCTGGTACCACTCTCATACAGCATTATACATCAATTCAAAAGCCTTTATCAATTTCTTGAGGAATTTAAACTAAATATTTTACAGACATGGTTTTCAATGTCATAGTTTTTGTTTGAGTTAAAGAGTTTGTTATTCGCTCCCAGCCTCCCATTTTTACAAATCGCCAGTTTGTCCCCTTTCTATTTAAATGATGTTTTTGCTGTTTAAAACTGTTGCAAGTATCTTGACCTCTTTAGTCTTACACGTGTTTGTCTTTCTTTTGAATTGCAGTACTTGTCTTTGGTTTTATCAAAATATACCGATTATCTTTATAATATGGTATAAGGATAAATTTTGGAAGTTTGGAAGTAGGAGGTAAGCCCCGATACTTCTCATCCGATTTCAAAAATTGTTTCACTGATGCAAAGCTACTCTATTACGAGTGCCATAGAATACATTTTTGCAGCTGGCAGAAGTTCGTTAATTGTCATATTTGGGACTATAAAGGCGCCAGGATATCAAACAACTTCAATTTGTCTACTTCCTTTAATATATTTTCAACTTTATCGCTGAAACATTTGGTTGAAGTTTACGGAATTGTTTACAGTTTTGAGTAGCTTGATGTGCTGGCGTCTATACATGGATGGATGGATGGTGAAATTGCTGCCAATCAACATTTTCTAAAACTACAAGATGCATCACTACTTTCATCACTACTTTACGCCAATGTGCATTATAATTGCAACAGAATCAGCACTATTAGTTCACCATGACTAATTTATGACTTCCTTGATAACATGTTTAAGCAAATAAAAGGAAAAACAGAGATTTATCCTCGGCTTATCATTTCGAGTTGTACGCAGTCGAATTGAGAGGATGTGTGACTAAGTTGGTAGATTTCAATGAACGAACATTGTGACTAATTGCTTGTAGCATTCGATTAGAAACTGTCATTGGTACGTATGACGATCAATACACGATTGTATTCTACGAGTGAAATCGACAGATGTTTTGTATGACAACAAAATAATACACATTTCTTAGCATTTAAATGAAAGTGAGTGAATAGAGTGAAAAAGTGAGTCGAAAACTGTCACACAGTTGGTTTTCCGGTTTTTAAGTCGAATCTACTATGACTATCATACTTTACAAAGACAAAGCCGTCTTTTGTTCATTCAATCTAATGTTACGGGGGACGGCATGATTTATTTTTAGCCAACTTCTAAAAAAGGAGGTGGTAATGAATTCCACCAGCACCTCTTTTCTCTTCTATTTTTATCTGGCAGCTGCCTCATCACACCATTCAGCCACCTTGTCTTAGTGACACACGCGTTTCACCCATCCTCACCTTTAATTCTCTAGTACCAAATGCCCAGACCTCTCTCTATAAGAGAGAGCGGCATTCATGGCGCCCATATAATCACGAAAATCCATCCTTTAGTTTATTTTACTCACCTAATATGTGCACTGGCGATGATCCTGTCCCCAGCCAGCTGCCACACATGGAACTCATGCACAGCTAGCACACCATCGACCTTCTCCAACAGTCGTCTCTGTATCGCGTCCACCTGAACAAATAAATATCGTCAGAAACGGCTTATCAATAACCAAACAAATTGTAGCAGCCGTGTTTATTCGCTGTAAAAATATTGTTTGGAAATACAACTGCCAAGACTCGTGACGGAAATATTATTTGAAAATAAACTGTCAAGATTTGTTTACATAATCGAAATTGTTTGACAGATGTTTTGAGTTGCAAGGGTTGAAATATTTTATATGCGATTGTTGTTAGAATTGGACTTCTACATCAAAGACATTAAAATTAAAATCCACAAATAACTAGTTACCAAAGCATTAGAAAAAACAAATGACAGACGGCAACGCCTATTGTACTATGAATTGATGAGTTTCCAAGAAAAAAATGACAATCACTATGTATATCCTGAGAATCAATAAAGGCTACACGTTCAATAACTGCGCTTGCGACCACAAGACCTATTCGATAGTAATGAGATCAATTTACTGTGGTATCGCTAAACTACGGAAATAGGAATTCCGCATTTCACTATGAACAATGTAATTGTAAACAATGATTATTTTAGCAATTTATTATTAAGTACAGGGTTACTTTACACCCGCAGGTTTGCAAGGTTTTACTATTGTAATTTATACCGTATCACCCAAAATTAAGCGGTAGATTAGAGCAACTCTTTTTTTTTGTTAATGTAATGTAAACGTTTCGTAAACTGTCCAAACAGAACATTAATCTTTTTAATTATCTTTCAATGTGTGGTAGCAAAAATTGGTCAAGGCTGTGTCAAGCAAATATTTTTGTACTCTTTCTCTCATTCCTGTAGTAAAGCACATAATCTTCCCGTGTTATTTGCTTAGCCAGTACCTAGTCGTCAAATATTATGATAACCTCAAACTAGAGTGGATCAAAGAGCTTTCTGTATTTCAGAGCTCTTAAATATTTTTTTATAGATATAATAGACTGATGCAGTCTTGATGACTAGCATCTCCGCGGACAAAAGAGAACTTACCTACAGTTAAATTGACACTAGTGTCAAGCATAATTATATTAGGTCTTTACCTATGAAATTGCCGATTTGTATGAGAATTGTAAACATTAAAAAAAAAAAAAAATATTTCAGCGAATCAAAGTACTGGCCCAAATGATCTATACAATTTTGCCATTTTGATGGCAGTTTGTTTATCCCTTTACTGTAGAAGTCTGCCGGACGGGAGGCGATGAAGTCAGCGAAAGCGTTTTGTACTGCCTCTCGGGTGTCGAATTTTTTACCACTTAAAAAAATGTCTAAATTTTGAAAAAAGTAGAAATCTGTTGGGGCAAGGTCCGGTGAGTACGGTGGGTGACGGAGAGCTTCCAGCTGTAACTCTTGTAGCTTTGCGATGGTCTTTCGTGAAGTGTGAGCTCGCGCGTTGTCGTGGAGAAGCAATGGGGAAGAACGATTGACTAGTTTGTAGTTGTTGTTGAATTGCGAGCTTCTCCATCATTGTTTGCAATTCTTTGCAATAGACATCTGCCGTCACTGTTGTGACATTCGGTAAGAAGCTGTGGTGTACAAGTCCGGCACTGGTCCACCAGACAGTCACCATCATCTTCCTATGAGTAATCTTTTTTGTAGCGCACTGATTAGGTGATGTACCCGGGTCCACCCACTGAGACGAACGCTTACGGTTGTCGTACAGGATCCACTTTTCATCGCAGGTAACAATTTGATAAGAATTTCATCGTTTCTATGCCGATTCAGTAGTGCTATCCATGCTTCGACGCGTAAATCTCGTTGTTGGTCGCTTAGTTCGCGTGGCACGCACTTATCTAGCTTTTTTATCTTTCCAATTTGACGCAAGTGCCTCAATGTTGTTTTGACACTAACTCCAAGGCCTGCAGTAAGCTCAGCCTTAGATTGAGTTGGATCCGCTTCCACTATCGCCTTCAATTCGTCGTTGTCGACAATGTTAAACCGGCCAACCGCGAGGCTCGTTCTTCGACTCAAAATTTCCAGATTGAAAACGATTGAACCATTAATGGACCGTGTTTATGCAAGCAGTGTTAAGTCCGTACACGTCGTTAATGTTTCGTGTTGTTTGCGCAGCGGTATTTCCACGTATGAACTGATATTCGAAAATTGTACGAATTTGTAGTTTATCCATGGCGCCAAAAACTACCAAAAAGTCACAAAAACAAAAAACTATCAAAAAACAAATGACTAAATTTGAAATTAAATTAACACTCGTCTTTCGAACAAAATTTACTTGAATTTCGAATTACCGCCAATCCACAGATAATTAAATCTGAAAATGCCGGTTGTAGAATCTGCAATTACATAGGTAAAGACCTATTATTAGCGTATGCCGTGGTGGGAAAGATTAACTAATCACCAAGTTGGTAGCGGGGCTTACTGCCAATCTTCTTCTTCTTCTTTTCGTATTGACGCTTCTAACTTTCATATTATTCGGTTTGGGCCAAGTCAGCTGTTACTGTTAGCCTGTGTCATTCCATTGCTGGGCAAAGGCCTCTTCAGCTTAGCGGCTTTTTGAGCAACGTCAGTGTTTCGGAGTTCGCAATTTAGTTTCCAAAAATGTAAACAAATATGAGTAAGTACTTGGAAAACAACTTGAATACTTACGTAAGATTCAATTTGCGCTAAACCGAGTTATTATGACTTTTTCTATAGTACAAGCCATAATCAACTGAAAATTATTACTCCTGCATAAAGTTGATATTTTTATACGTTGCAATAACATAAATTACAAACAAACATTTGAATAGACTATACAAATTACATTTTAGTATAGTAAATCGCAGATGCTTAGGTATACTTATAAAAATTATAGAAAAAATCTTACCTGAATATGTGTTGGAACAGTTTGAAGGAGAATTAAGGAAGACTCTCTGAGCAGCGGCCACACGGAGGCAAGTATCAAGATGACTAGCACTATACTGAGCGCGGGGTCGATATAGTACTTGTACTCCCAATCTGTCAGCCATACAACTAACGCAGATCCTACTACTATAAGGGAACCTAGAACAAAAGGAGAGAAATGTTGGTTATATTGAAATTTAAGGCTTAGCGTGAAGGTAATACAATTTCAAATTCAACTGTAGGTTTTCAGTATAGAATTTTGAGGCCTTGCGCAAACTTTCATGACGATTTAGTTGTGGTTATTAGTACAGTGTTATTAGTGGGACAGTAAGTATGTAGGTAAGCCCGTCGGGGCTGCGGGTTGATCGAAAGAGATACCGCGGCTTCGACACAAAGGGCTAAGAAGGAACATGGGTGGTTTTTAATCAGTAGAAGTCTGACACTCCCTACCGCTCTGCCCAGAGCGGGAGGAGTCATTTGATGATAGAATGAAGAAAAAGTTTAGAATTTTGAGCACTTGCGCGGGTAAAGTGCGCGTTCACTATTATTTGGGTTTATTTAACGAGCAATTGATTGATGGATAGATATCGAAGCATTAAATTATTGAAACTACACCCTTACACAAAAACGCTACATTTATCTTTACTTTGTAAACAAAACACTTAACGGTTTTATAAAATAGTAGGGTTATCGAAACGCCATGTGATGATGCCAGGTGCTTAACGGATGAGTTAATGCATGATTGTTCTTTCCCCCTTTGCTATACAAAAGTCTAGCCGTACGGTACGTAGGGTCCTACGCCTGATCTCTAGCACCGGCCACATAGCACGCACCATAGGACATTTGTGCACTTTAATTCACGGAACAAAGGTCATCAACGCGTCACTGTTACCATGATTCGAGACCGCATACATCATTAGAGTCTATGAAACAGCTGATATATCTGGGCTAAAATATTGTACTGAATTTATAGTCAATTGTCACAGCGATGTTGCCACACATGCACCCTGTATATCTCTCGATGTTCCTTACACCCTGTATACTGGATAGTCTTGCTGAAATCGGCCGCCAAAACGAAAATTCGGTCAAAAGCTATTCAGTTACAAAACAATCGATCATGAAGCACTTATCTATCTATCTGTCTAAAAAGTCGTTACTGTACCGTTTATCGTCAGAATTTCGTAATTTCTCACAGTGCTAATCAAATAATGTGCCTACCTACTATGTAACGATACCCTTGAAAGTAAAATAATTGATAAGTTGACCGATGATCAGCGTAACTGATCAGGATTACTACCGATAACGCACCTTTCGTGAAATTGGTACAAGGTTACTACTGTTTCGCGTTTGTTTTTCTATCAAAATAATGTCAATGACAGTCGATAAAGGATGAGCATGTTTTTCTTTCATCATGGGCCACGCCTTTGAATGTAGTGATTTTACTATCTGATCTAAGCGATAAGGTGGAAGCGCTAAGGTAGCTAGATCTGGTGGAAGCGCTAAGGTAGCCCGCAAAATTCGTTTTTTTTTACGGTTTTTGCAATTTATTAATTTATAGAATTAATGGCGAAGGAAAACATCGTGAGGAAACCGGCATATCCGCACTGGGCACGCGACATAGATTAGGTATAGCCTCCCTCTCAAAGAGGAGATGCCTGTGTCCCAGGCTGATGATGATGATGTAGAACCACTATGCAATTCATTTAAGTACATATAAACTCAATAACTAAGTTAGAAATATTCCAATGTCAATCATATAACAAAACAGAACGATCCTTAGAAAAGAATAAACTATCAAAAGCAAAGAACATAATGGAGCATAAATGGATGCGATTTCCTCAATTTTCTGCCTTTACTTACTTCGTGGAAAGTGAGGTAAGTAGTTGACATGCTCCAATTTTCTCTAAAGGCCACTCCCATTTATTATGCACTAGGCTCCTTTGACCGGGCGCAATTGAACGCGAAACCTTAGACTTCAAAAGGTCGAGTTTAATTTGCAAGACCCGATCAATAGCTTGAACAATAGCTGTTTATAATAACATAACAACGTGCCTTGTGAATAATACAATAGTTGAAGGAGTTTGATGTTTAATTTATAAGCTTGCTTTGAGTAGCTTACGGCACAGAATGTATTATGATGCTTTAGGTGGAAGCGCCAGGGTAGCCCGCGAATTAGAATTTTCTCACGCGTCTTGCAATTTGCTGGTCAGTGTCAAGTTGTACGTTGAATAACCGCTCCATGAAAAAGTTATTCAATGCGATTAAATTAACTTAAGAGTGTTGTATTAATGATTTGAATGATTTATGTATGACTCTGTAAAGCCTGTTACTGTTTGTAAAAAAATGCTAATCAAATTGTAATCAGTCATCATTTTAAATACCTAAGGTCCCGATAAAGTGGCAGACGCATTATTTAGGGATCCTTTAATTAAATGCAGACGCAAGTCGATAAACGTTGTTAGGCCATTGACTCTTTGGGTTAATTGGACAAATTGAATGTTTAATTATATCTGACATAATAAAATACCACGAAGTAATGGGTTAAACATTATATGGGACTTAAACATAACTGGTAAAATGTGGGTATACCTATAATTTCGACTGGCCTGTTGGTCTAGTGGTTAGTGACCCTAACTGCTATGCCGGAGGTCGTGGGTTCGATTCCCACCCAGGACAAATGTTTGTGTGATGAGCACGATCATTTGTGTCTGTGTCTGGGTGTAATTTATCTATAATATGTATGTATTTAGAAATATATAAGTATGTTTATCAGTTGTCTAGTACCCATAACACAAGCTCTGCTTAGCTTGGGACTAGATGACGTTGTGTGATAGTTGTGGAATATTATTATATTATATTATATATTATTATTATTAATTGGGTAGGTAGTACACCTCTGCCTTACCCTTAGGGGATTACAGGCATGATGTTATGTTATGTATTGGGTTTTCTACGAATTACTCATGGGCAAAAAATAATTGAGAATATCTTTTCAATGTTACAACGACACGTTTAAGCAAAAGAGGTTGGTCTCAAGTTCACACCTCAAAAAAACCCATTTACATATCAATGCTTTTACGAGAGATTAAAGTGCTTGTCTTTGGTTCATTGGTAAACTGTAGTGTGCATTACCATTGCTCTATTTAGTTAATTACCTACTAGCGGATTAAACTGAGGCATGTACACAAATGAATCATTCATCAATATAATTTAAGTACCCACTTATGTTACTTAATTAGGGTGAATTAATGAATTTTGTTAGTTTATTAACGCATTATAAAACTAACTACTAAATGAAGTAGCCGAATTACATCGATTAAAAAAAAAAACAATTAAATATTTTATGGATGCTGAAATATGATAAGTAGAATTGCCATGTTAAATTAATCAATAAAGTGTTTCCAGCACTTTTACGACTTCAATTCACTAATGAAAAAACAATGAATTTTCTTTCCATTTAAGTTGGAAAATGCTGCCAGTATTTTTATTCAAGTTTGTCACGGCTGAATCAGCAATTTCCTTATCGAAAGTATTTAGTCAATGTCAAGGTGAACTTGGCTGTGAATCAAGTGCACCAAGGTTTTTATGCTATTATAGCATGCGAGAACATGCGAGAACCTTCGTTGTTTGCGAATGGAGAGTAGGACAATACACGTGACAGTGTGTGACTAGAAGGGTCGAGTTACTTTTGGTGTTGATTTACGTTATGTGTAGGGAGAATATAAGGTGTAAACGGAAGGCTGCGGGTAGTCGCAAGAGATACCGCGGCCTCGGCACAAGGGTTAAGAAGGAACATGGGTGGTTTTTAGTCAGTAGAAGTCTGACACTCCCTTTCGCTCTGCCCAAGAGCGAGAGGAGTTAATCGATGATAACATAAGACCGAAAAAAAAAATGTGATAAATCAGCTTTTAGGGTTAAACTTCATGGGCGGCACTCAAACAAACATTGTGCTGAAGGATGCATTGAATAGTAAACGTGTAAAGATCTAAAAATATTATTAAATAAAAACTCCTGAAAAAGTTAGAAAATTAAGGGCAGATTAAAGAAACGATGGATGGATTTCATGAAAGATGATGGTTAAAACGGGTGACTGTCATGGCTGTAATGACAAGAAGATGACATGCTGCGCCTGTACCTGTTCTTATGTCATTTTATTTGGGAGTCATTGAAGTAAGGACAGGTGCAGGAGGATGAAAAGACAAATAATTTGATAATTTGTTGTTTGTTTTGTAAATTGTGATCGCTTACCCTCATATTTTGTTATTTTTTACTATGAACTTAAATTTCTGTACCTTCAGATTATGTTATTTTTTAGTATACCAGTAAGTGAATTATTAGTAATTCTTGTTAAGGAATATGTTCATAAACCATATGTTATTTTATATAGATAAACCTTGGTGTTTACCGTTCGGTCTCTTGGATGGCTTGAACGTCGTATCTAATGTAAACCTACTTATTGTTAATTTTAGTTAAGTTTCTCTTTTAAGTGAACTGTAAATGTTCTTTGAGAAATAAATGTCTTTAAACCGAAACAGTGACACTGGACAAGAAGACGGTCAAACAGATTTTTTTTAAACATTGCGTAGATCGAAAGAATTGATATACATCAATATACATCGAGGAAAGACAAATACGCCCCATGGACAGATCGCAGCCTCGTGGAGATTAGAATATATTTTCATTTGTTGTCATTCCGAATATTCTGAAAGTGAATTCGTTTATGAATAGACTATGCTATTATTATCGTCCCACACAATCCAGTCCCAGTTAAATAAAGGTTTGGATAAATATCAACTTTTATTTTTGGCAAACAAGGTTTGAAGAAGATTTTGGCACTGAATGGCAACCCGTTATGGCGGTATAGATAATAATTTATTGTGTAACAACGATGCAATATTTTTGCATGTATCTGGTTCATCGCCTACGATTTTTAACCGACTTCAAGAAAAGGAGGAGGTTATCAATTCGACTGTATTTTTTTTTTTTTTTTTTTATGTTTGTTCGCTCATAACTTGCGACTGGGTGAACTGATTTTCATGATTCTTTTTTCATTTGAAAGCTGGTGCTTCCCGTGTGGTCCCATTGTCACCATTTCAATATCTGATGATGGGATCTTGTAGAAATCGGGGGAACTCTTCAATAAATAACAGCAGATTAACCGCGATTGTTGCTATAGCATATCTAAGCATTGTTTACGCCATCACACAACATAATATCACGCCTGTACTCCTCTTTGGTGAAGATCTGATGAAGAACTTCGGAGATAGGCAACGGAACTCCTCAATTAATGATAGCAAATGGACTGGGATTGCTGAAATCTCATGACTGTCTATTGTTTACACCAGTTCATAACATAACATCACGCCGGTACGTTGTGAAGGGGTAAGCACATGTGAACCACTAAAAAGTGAAAAATAAAAACTTTTTTACAAAAAATAAAACCGACTTCGACAAAAATAAAACACAAAAAAGTGAAAAATAAAAAATCAGCTTCAGAAGTCGGTGGCAAAAACATGAAATCAAACAAACAAAAGTCACCGACTTCAGAAGCTGATTTTTTATTTTTCACTTTTTTGTGTTTTATTTTTGTCGAAGTCGGTTTTATTTTTTAAATAACATACTTTCCTAAATCTGCTTTTACGACTTGTGTGGGAAGAGAGAAATGTATCAACTTATTTTTATTACGAAGAAAAACTGAGAAGGTTTCCAGAAGTTTATACCGTTTAGGTATTAAATTGTGTTGTTTTTGTAGTGGAAATACCAACGCAATGAATAAACATAAATCTACGAGGTTGTGGTTTACTAGGTACGAACTTGAATGAATTCTTTGAATTTGAATTGATCACGTTCTGGGAATATAAACATTTATAGCAATAAATAATAATAGCCGCTCGGGTTAATCTTCAGGTTAAGCCACGTTTGCCTGAGTTTGTCCAAGACGGGTGACCACCCTTTACCCAAGAGAAAGTTTCCTGTGCACCTCGGAAAGCCGTTGGTTCCAGCTGCCAATTGCATATCGTTGCCAGTCGTTACAGGTAAGTCACGCCCAAATACTCGAACGTCACTCAATTTTAAGTTGCACTTAAATCTCGTGCTGTCTTTGTTACTTTAACGCAGAGTGACAGAGATATCAGCAGTTTTTTGGGTTACTTATAATTGAGTGACGTTCGAGTATTTGGGCGTCAGTCTGACAAACTCTTACCAATGGACATAGTATTACCTACTACTACCTGGGTTGTAGAGGTCAAATAAGCGGGCGCTCCATTTAAAATATTGAAATTCAGCTGCATCTGAATAGACTGGAAGCCGACCTCAACATAGATGGTATAAGGCTAGGATGGCATAAGAGTAACGTAAATAAAAAAAACTGGCCAAGTGCAAGTCGGACTTGCACATGAAGGGTTCCGTACCATGACTTTTTATAGGTTTTCCTGTAATCTATCTATACGTGTTGAACTAATTTCAGTATTTTTTTCAGAATTTTAGGCTCAGTAGTTTCGGAGTTAAGGGGGGATGGTCGGACAGACAGACAGCCACACGAGTGATCCTATAAGGGTTTAGTTTTTTCCTTTTGAGGTACGGAACCCTAAAAAGAGGTAAAATCCTTCACATTTAATTTCCTTATGATAAAGAAATTAAATGTGAAACAAAATTTTCAAATACGGAAATGTTACTAATTAGATGTGTCTCGTTACTGTCTCCTACCAAGTACCTAGTCCAATGAGGTAAGTCAATCAATAAATATGGTATGCGAGATGCACAGAACCGATCAATGCGGCTTTTCGACTTAAATGATGATTATGTGGAAATACGGGTTTGGCTGTCCAGGGAGTACCTGCCATTATTTTTAAACATCCTCTCTTATCTCTTTCGATTACCTTATTGATTGATTTAGCTAAATTATTTAAACTTTTCGCTCAAATAATTTAGCCAAATCAATCCCACATTAATGCATAATCACTTATTTGACCACCACGTGCAAATAAAACGAGCAATCACTTTTTCAGATCAATGGTGTGAATTTCACACGCGATATCGCAAACAGCCGATAGCGCCGCGCTAACCACTAGTTCAACTAAACGTTTCTAGGCTAAGGCAATGTTCGTTGACCTAAATGTTACACTGCTTTGATTAACTACCCCCCTACCCCAGGTATACGCGAGTTCCGTTCTATAATTAGATTTTGTTTGTGGAAAAAAGGGAATTGACTCGACATGTTATGTGGAGGGACGAATCGCATGGGACTTAAAGAGTTTATTTTTATTAATCTGTGATTACTTTATCAGTGATCAGCTCAACAGCTTTAATCAGATTGTATATTGTGCTCTTTGACTTTTGGAGAGTGCATTAAAAGAGTCATCATTCTCCTGCCCTTATCCCAATTCATTTGGGGTCGGCGCAACATGTCTTCTTCTTCCATACTTCCCTATTTCTCGTCATCTCAGCAGTCACCTCCTTTCTAGCCATATCATCCTTCACACAGTCCATCCATCGTTTCTTTGGCCTTCCTCTCCTTTTATAGCCATCTACATTCATACTCAACATTTTCCTCACAACATTTCCTTCATTCCTTCGCATCACATGTCCATACCACGACAATCGATTACCCATCAACTTTTCATTCACTGGCGCCACTTTCAGACTTCCTCTTATGTACTCATTCCTTATTTTATCCTTTCGCGTCACACCACACATCCCTCTTAGCATTCTCATCTCAGCCACATGCAATTGCCTTTCATTTATCCCTTTTGTGGCCCAACATTCTGATCCATACACGACAGCAGGTCTAACCATGGTCTTATAAATCTTCCCCTTGAGTTTAAGGGGAATGCGGACGTCGCATATTGTTCCCGTGACCTGCCGCCATTTCATCCATCCAGTGCTAATTCTGTGCTTCACACTACGATCTATTTCGCCATCGCTTTGCACGAGTGAACCGAGATACCGAAAGTCGGGGCAAATAGACTGTAGTGCATTAAAAGAGTGATGAAAATTAATGTTGATGGATGGAAAGGTAGGTCTTGTGCATTCGTTGTTGCGGTGTGCGTCGCTGCGTGCTTTCGTGCGCGCAGTGTTCGTTGTTGCGGGCATTCGGTGGCGTGTGGTTCGGCGTGGTGGCTTTCGGAATGACGTATTGCACTCGTAGTTTCGTTCTTCTTCCGTCCTTCTGACATTCAAAAGTGCCTGTAATGGCTTAATTGAAATAAACGATTTGAGTTTGAGTTTGAGTTTGGTAGAGGAAGACTAAAGCAACGATGGATGGATTGTGTGAGAAATGATACCTAAGAATGAAAAAAGGAGTAAAATGATAATGTGACGGTTGACCGAGAAGTATAAAACAAAAAAAAAAGTACTGGCCCCAAGAAACATGGGACAAGAATAGGACGATAATGCTGGGGACAAAATTGCCTCAAGGGATTATTACTCCAATAGGGATAAACACTATTGGGTATTATTACACTTCTACGGATTAGGGCTACCTTTGGCCACGGTTTGATCGGGAAAACATTAGGGTTTTCCCTTGGTTTTCCTCAAGTGTGATAACGGTTACCATAGAAACCATATCTTTTTATAGTTGATGTTTCTTTCAATGCCGACTGGATTACTCATGTAATAAATGACGATAAACCACGAAGGGGGTTTGCTTACGCAGTTGCCACATCTCGTTGATTAGAAGCAATTAAAATCCGCGTATAAGTTGTATGTAACTTTCTTTTTGATTTGTCGACAGAACGCAGAACAATTTCTGTTTACTACTTTGTATTTTACAATTAATGATTCTCGAAACTAATTACATGAAAGTTTAAATAGACAAGCTATATTACATTAATCTAAAATAGTACTATTAAATAATCAAGTATCGACGTTATCGTAACCAATTTGCTAAAGAGGTATGAAATTACGTGGGTGTAATATAAAAGAGAAAATGTAACAGCTAATGACGCAATTGTGTCGTCTACCTTTTTGTTCTACCCGCCCACTGCGGTATAGATGGCATTATTATAAGGTATTTCTTTTGAATTTAAATGCAGCTGGTAGCGATGACGCAATTGTATTTGTTTTTTTTTTGACGCATTTGCACGGATTTGTATTTTCAACGAGTAGAAGTCATAATAATGTAATAATTGAATATCGATCATGCGGCAGCTCATAAAAGTTTACGGGTGAACTTGGACATCCTTATATATAGTTCGGTTCAAATTTAATGGCGGCTCGAAAATTGTAAAGTAAAGCTGTGCATAACACAATTTTAGATATCGGAGGGGCACAGAGGACGCATCATTTCGACTGTATAATGCCCAGACATTGACTCGCAGCTAACTTCCGAACCGCCATAAAGTTTGAACCGAACTATACAATCAAATCAGGCCCTTTTAATTTGGTCATTCCAACGCAGTATAGTTAATCAAATCATCACACACCATAGGTATGGCAGCCACTTTACATTTGAATAATCCGTTGTTAATATTGCCATACACAAATAAAACATAACACTATGGCTGAGCATCAAAACAAACAAAAGAAAAGAATCACTTACCTAAAGCATCAGACAGGACATGCAGGAACACGCCTTTCATATTCATATGTCCAGGATCGTGTGCCGCTCTGCAAGGCGCCTGCTTCTTATTATTTGGTACTTTGTCGGGTTTAGGCGGGACCATTTCATCAGTCTCTTCAGTGTCAGTCGCATTATGACCTAGGGCCATGTCTGCATTGCTATTGACTATTTCCGTGAGATGTCTCACGTTGGCTGGCGGGGGAACCCCGCCGTGGGAATGACCGTGGCCGCCTCCGTGATCTACGAGAGAAAAGTTTTGTTTAGAAAAATAAAATTAACAAGGTTTCGGGATCGATATAGGGACTGACCTCACTTATGGATGGAGAATCAGCTTGAGACCGTCAGAACAACAGCGAAAAGTTAGACGCGGTGTCGAAACGAAACGAGGCGTTTGCCTTTTTACACGACTTCCCAAAAAAAAGAGTGTTATGTTTTTAAACGGTTTTATTTTGAGTTTGTAGTTTAATTTGATAAGCACCCTAGTACACTCTTTTTTTCAATTTCATGTGCTAATTTGAACCAGACCATGGTTCCCGCGTAGGCCTTCTTTCCACCTATTTTTTTTCTTGTCATTTAACATGGAAATGTTGAATGAAGGAACTGCATTATATAAGGAAAGGTAAAGGATCCTTCAAGACAAAAACAAATAGAAGACACTTGAAAAGTAGAGCAAGTTGTATCGGCGACAATCGGCGTTTGTGATAAGGAAAGGCGCCGTGTCTGTAGTTTTGAATTATTAGGTACCGTGGTCCAGTTAACTATAAGGAAAATAACAATATTTAACAACTAAGAGATCAAAAATTAGGGCTGTAACGCCCTTTCATAAGGTTCTATAAGCAAACCACTCCATACATATTTTTATGCGGACTGCAACTTTTGAGCCCTACTTTCGAACTAGACTCATTTCCACGCAGTGGCTTTCAGCAAGGTTTACTTTAGGCTTAGAAGCTTCGTGTAATCAAAACTTTCTTCAGCTCATATAGCTGTATGCATACTGCGAAACTGTTGTCTATCTTTAGGAACGTCGAGATTGGTCCAAGTAATGAGAAGTCTATACCTAGCAGTATAATGCGCAATCGACTGTACAATTAGTTATGTATGACCGCAGCTTCCACTTCGAGTTACTTCAATTTTCAATCTACTCAGATGACTAATAGGACAAAACAATTACCTATAAACCATTGCTTGTGTAGCTAACTGGCTGGCATAGTTACAAAATGAATCATATTCTAAATTATATAGGTACTACTAAAATATGTCATAATAAAAATTCGATATCTCGAACCGGAAAAGATCGGTTAACCGCTCTTCAGAGGAAGTAAAAAAAACCATAGATTTTGATTTTTGATTCAAATTCGAATTGGATGTTGTTTAAAAGCAAGTAATAAATATTTATGATAAAGGTCCCTGCCTGGACCGGTCGTAAAGAATGTGTGCATTGTGACGCAATAGCAAGGTCGACATACAGTTGTCAGTTAGGTTTTATTTACTGGTTTTTTTTAACTGAGAAGGTTGTTGCTATGTGGTCTTAATTCCTAGAAAATGTCTTAAATAACATCACGCATCTAAAGGTTAGGCAGAGGTGTACACCCAAATTTCGTCAATTATATTGAAGTCCCATGTAATAAGGGACGAGCCTTAGAAATCAACCAGGCACAAATTCAGGCTCCGCGGCTGCTACTGACAAAACTCCTAATGATAAAACTTTTGCCTGACCCGGGAATATTAACCAAGACCTCATGAGGCAGTCAAAAAAAATATTTATTTCATTCAAATATTGCCAATCAAACTGCCTTACAAGTTATTAAGGAAGATGATTGAAGAATTTCAAAGCACGCAACTGTATTGCGTGTAGTTCATTGGTTAAATAGTCGCATTGGTACGAAACAATAAAATTTGATACCCGGGACATAGCGGCACGCAGGATTGTAGGACGATGGCAGAATACGGAATCAATGTCTTTGTTTCCGTTAACTTTTAAGAAATTGGTGATTCATTCATTGGTCCAGTTCGGGAACAAAATGTTTGGAGTTTTGTGAACTTACGGAAGTATTTCTGATAGTTTACCGGTCTCTAATTTAAACTTATTTACGAAAATGTGCTAAGTGTTTAGTAATGTAATTATATATTATCTGTGTTATGACAACGTCATGTAAAAACTAAATTCCTTCTGTCTTCACGATTCACAGAGCGCACACGTCTCTTGTATTCTTATTATAAATATTAGTAAAACAGTGCATAGTGGTTTCTTTTCTATTTCTATCAAGATCCCAAACATTTTGGTCCTTCGAGCCTGCAGACGACGTTATACGGATCGCCATAAATTTTTCTTCGCGTCGTTTGGTGTGGAGGCGGAGAAAACAAAGCAAACGTCGCTCAGAGACGTAAGCACCACACAAACGCAGGAGTTTTGGCGTATCAGCAACGGATAGCGACTACAGTCGAAAATCTATATCTTATTCTTTCAAGATTTCGTGAAGATAGCATTGAGTCAAAAAATCTAACAAAGCGACATCTACATTCGCACATAGGCAACAGCCACAATTCAACCAGCGATATCTACATTCGCAAATAGGCAACAGCCACATACTTCGTACTTCGGCATCTCTAATTGGCCAATCAGCGAACACGCAAAACCGTCATCTACAGGACGTCCGTCAAACAGAACAATCCAGAACAAACAGAACTTCTACAACGTTCTTTTGGTTCTCTCGGCCCAACGTGGTCAGCAAACAAGCACGCGGTTGTTTTCTACGGCTACGACCAACCGCATCTAAAATATTCAACATATATATCTATGATTCAACGAGGATTCAACTCAATACACGCAACAGCGAAATAACACATGAAAATATTCTACAATGTCTCACAATGGAGAAGAAAATTTCGAGATCAATCTACAAACCCTCAAACAGAAGAGAAGCGCAATCAAAGGCAAGCTTACTAGGATAGAAAAATTCTTGCAGAACTTCGACGCAGATCGACACTCCTTGAATGAAATCAAAGTCCGACAAGGCGATTTAGAACACATGATTCAGCGGTTCGAGGAACTGCAGCTACGAATTGAATCAATCGACGACGCCGCGGACAGACAAGACATTCACGCAGAGGAGCGGGGCGCCTTCGAGGACAGATTCTATGGACTGAAGGCATGTATGATGGACGCCTTAACGGCAAGATCGCCTATACCCACGGCGGCGGCATCACCTTCAAGCCACACTGATCACTTGAACTGTACGCACTACGAACACGCCAAGCCACGTGTCAAGTTGCCTCAACTGGAACTCCCTAAGTTCGATGGGGACATCCGGCAATGGCCAGCGTTTAAAAACATCTTCTACGCGTCCGTGGACAGCACCGACCTGCCCGTGGTGAACAAGCTGCAGTATCTGAAGACGGCGCTGACGGGGGAGGCTGCGGGCCTCATTGCCTCACTGCTCATCACAGAGGAGAACTATCCCAGAGCGCTCGAAATCCTAGCAAAGAGGTATGAAAACCTAACCATAATTGTAAACTTTCACTTAAAAAGTATTACTAATTTTAGTACTATCACTCGAAATAACCTCAATGAGTACTTGGTTCTGCTACAACAAAGTTTAGATTCCCTAAGAGCCATCCAGCTCCCTGTGGAGCACTGGGATGCATTGTTGGTTTTTCTAATAACTCAAAAATTAGACAATTCACTACGAGCCGCTTGGGAAATCAGCCGCAAAGAAAATTCTATGGCTTCCCTGAGCGAACTGCTTGATTTCCTAAACCAACGCAGAACAGCCTTTGAGTTAATGTATGATGCTAAATCTAATAATGATAAAAATCTAAATGTTAAAGTCTCTCATGTAACATCTGCAACAATCAGTGAAGCGTGTATTCTATGCAATAGCGGTCATGCTTTGCATAAATGCCCTACATATCTTGAGCTTACAACTCAGAAACGCATTGAACTGATCAAATCTAAATCATTGTGTTATAACTGTTTACAGCCCTACAAATTCAGGCATAAGTGCTCCAAATTTCACTGCCTAAAATGCAAAGGTAAACATCACACATCCATACACGAAGACAGGCCTCAACCACAGGTTAATCTCATTACAACTACTCAACAGCCAACAGGCCAACAGGCAACAGGCAGCCAACAGGCAAACATTCCAACTCATAGTCAACAGACATACAATCCTTTACAATGCCAACAGGCGGAAGATTTTACTCAAGTACACATACAACAAGGTTCTCTACAGCCAACTAACACTCAATCTTCAAACACATCAGTCACTATACCTTCTACAGTACTAGTAACAAACACTAACAGATATCAAATGTTACTTTCCACAGCTCTGGTACGGGTTCAACATGCTTCAGGCCGGTGGATCACTGCCCGAGCACTTCTGGACACAGGAAGTGAAGTCAACGTTGCTGCCCACAGACTTGTTACTCAACTGGAACTACAGGTCAAGCAGCAATCATGCCTCATAATTGGTGTAGGCAATAGCCAAGAGCGTACTCAAGTAAGTGTAAACATGAATGTTGCATCTCGGTACAACACCTATCAAAGCAAACAAACTTTCTTGGTCATGGACAGTATTTCAGTGCCACTACCTCACACGCATGTACCACAAACATGGCATATACCAGACAAACAAGCTCAATCACTCGCTGACCCCACATTCTTCATGCCGGGTTCTATTGACTTACTGCTTAACGCTGAAGTGTTCTATGCTACACTGCAAACTGGGCGCATACAGCTTGGTTCTCGCCTACCATTTCTAATTGAAACACTATTTGGATGGGTTGTTTCTGGTTCCTACCTACCTGATACTCACCTAAATACACCAAAATGCGCCATGCATGCTTGCATGATTTCTACCCCTACATCAACAGATGACATACTACAATCCTTTTGGGAGCAAGAGGAGTTGCTGCCTAAAAAGCTACTCTCACCTGAGGACAAACACTGCGAAGAGTTATACATGTCTACAACTACAAGGGACAGCTCAGGCAGATACACGGTGGACCTACCACTACAGGTTGATAGAATAGAGGATCTAGGGAATTCTTTCAACACAGCTTATAGATGCTTATTAAAACTTGAATCTAAAATGCAAAGATATACAAATCTCTACACACAGTATAAAGCGTTCATTCATGAGTTCATACAGTTAGGACATGCTCACTACATTAAAGGCTACTCACCCACAGATACACATGCTTACTACATGCCACATCTAGCGGTCATAAGGCCTGACAAAAAACAACAATCTATACCACGCTTAGAACTGTGTGGATCACTCTTGCTAGCTCAATTAGCAAAAAGGTTCATTAACACTACATATAACAAAATTAACATTGAGAAAAATTATTTATTCACAGACTCGTCTATTGTACTATATTGGATCAAAGCTCCATACAAGCACAAACACGACACATATGTCACACACCGCCTTATGCAGGTCATTGACACCACCAGCGGTGATGATTGGTATTACATAAACACAAAACAAAATCCAGCTGATCTGATCACCCGGGGAGTCATGCCTAAAGATCTTCAATCTTGTACACTATGGTGGCAAGGCCCTTCATGGTTGACTCAAGATCAATCACAATGGCCATCTTCTATGACACAGACACCTAATGTAGACACAAATACGTCATACAATCAGACCCCAGAAGTCAAAGTAGTCAATTTCTGCACAGACTCAATCATCAATCATTCATTCTTCTTTGATACATTTACAAAACACTCCAATTTCTCTAAGCTTATCAGAATTGTCGCATACATACTTAGATTTGTACATAATATAAAAAACAAACAAAACAAACATACATCTCATTTAACAGTGACAGAACTAAAACATGCTCACAATTTTATAGTTCACACAACACAAAGTCATTCTTTCTCAAAGGAAACGCAAGAACTACAATCTTTAAAAAATATCACTAACTCGCAGACTTCACATAAACAAAAGTCGTACACATTCACATCCAGCCCACTAAGGAAACTAAATCCATTCTTAGATAGAGACGGCATATTAAGAGTTGGTGGTTGCATAAAACACTCAGACATTCCATACAATCAAGCACATCCTATCATACTTCCTGCCAAGAACCACATCACACAGATTTTGGTACAGCATTATCACCTCAAACTACTTCATTCAGGTGTTCAGAACACACTCTGTAACATAAGACTGAAATACTGGCCTATCAATGGTAGAGGTGAAGTAAAGAAATGCATATATTCCTGTGTTAGATGCACTAGGTATAGAGGCAAGGTTTGTGGGCAGCAGATGTCAGATCTTCCTGCTCCCAGAGTCACGTTGACCCGTGCATTTACCCATGTAGGGATTGATTTTAGTGGTGCTATTGCTATAAGAAGTTCAATGACCCGAAATTGTAAATACTCTAAAGGTTATATATGCCTATTTGTTTGCCTAGCCACTCGAGCTATTCATTTGGAATTAGTGTCGGATCTATCCGCACAATCTTTTATTTGTGCTCTTAAAAGATTTATTTCTAGGAGAGGAATACCTACTTGCTTATATACAGACAATGCAAGCAATTTTAAAGGTTCCAAAACTGATTTACATGAACTCTATAAAATGTTCAAAAATGAGACTAGCTACAGTGAAATTATTGATTTATGTACCGCGAATTACATAGAATACAAGTTTACCTGTCCTCTTGCAAGCCACATGGGAGGGATATATGAAGCAGGCATTAAAGCTGTGAAATCTCTCCTCAAGAGACACTTATTTAACACTAAATTAACTCATGAGTTGTTGTATACTATTCTGGTTCAAATTGAGGGAATACTTAATTCCAGACCATTGTATCCTATTACTGATTTACCTAATGACATAACTTGCCTCACACCTGCTCACTTCATTATAGGTACTGCTATAACAGACCTACCTGAACCTAATGTACTAGATGTTAGCGAATCTAGACTGAATGTATACCAAAAAATAATACAATTTAAACAAAGATTTTGGAAACAATTCTATTTTAGCTATTTATCTGAATTACAAACTAGAAATAAGTGGCTACAAGTGCAAAACAACTTAAGTATAGGAGACTTAGTTTTAATTAAAGATGAAGCTTGTCCACCCACTTCATGGGCTTTAGGTCGAATTACCTCTGTATACAGTAACAAGACGGACGGCTTATGTAGATCTGTAAAGATTCGAACTAGTAATGGAGAATTTACTAGACCTGTAAATAAAGTAATATTGCTACCAAGCAAAGATTGTGTCTAAATATCTAAGACCTAAATTTAACCTAGACTGAAATTTACCTAGCTATGTTTGTTTAGCTAATTTCTATGTTCTCAGAAATGCTAGACTCATTTGATTTACTTTCCTTACTTACCTTATTATTATATAACTGTTCTCTACTTATATTAAGACTCTAAACTACGTAAATAAAACTCAATGTTCTATTTAAATTCAAGAAATTTATTATTGTGAAAACTTAGATGTACTGCACCGAGGCTTTCCTTTCTTTGGAGGCCCGAGAATGTTTAGTAATGTAATTATATATTATCTGTGTTATGACAACGTCATGTAAAAACTAAATTCCTTCTGTCTTCACGATTCACAGAGCGCACACGTCTCTTGTATTCTTATTATAAATATTAGTAAAACAGTGCATAGTGGTTTCTTTTCTATTTCTATCAAGATCCCAAACACTAAGTATATAAGGTCCCATTAAAATAGGTGGACAAATTTTAACACAGCGTTCAGTAGGGCTAACCAAACAAATTTAAACAAAAATAGTACATTGTAATACAAGGGCCTAAAATGACCCATTATATACGAGGAAATAGGAACCGAGTTATAATGGGATTTTAGCGCCGTGTGTTACACTGTACTTTTCACTACGATTGCGAGAAAATAAAATAACCATGTTCAATATGAGTTTATTTTATTAAAAATTAAATTCAATTTAATAATACAATTCCAAAAATTTCGCGCCAATGCCTTTTTTTTATTTCTTCTGTAGCTCATGTAGCTGCAATGCAACGCACACATTCTACCAAAGAGTTCGGCATTCAGCGCGTTTAGTTCCATTTTAAAAAATAAAACATTTTTTTTACTTGAAACTAAATCACGCACCAGCTGGCTGAACAAGTTGTCGTACGAGATTTACTTTTAGCCCTAGGGAAATATATGCAATTTTACGCCCGCTCTGCCCCCCTATTGCGTATCTTTTTAACGTCAGTGGCTATCAGAAATGTCCATAGATTAACTGTAAATTGGTTATGGTTTGGTACATTTTTTTCTTAAAAACTCACCATTTGACAGTTATTTGATAGACATTATAAGTTATCCACTGTCATTAAAAGATACACAATAGCCCTGCTGAATGATTTCTGAAATTTTGTCCACCTATTTTAATGGGACCTTAAGTAGCTACTGGGCATGAGGTCCTGGGTTCAATTATACACGAGTCAGGTAAAGTGTTATTGGGTCATCAGGGATTTCCCAGAAGTCCCGAAGTCTGGATGGATATGTACCTGTTTGATGGCAATAGGCTCGTCCCGAGTTACATGGGACTTAAACATAACTGGCGAAATGTGGGTGTAACTCGTGTAAGTACTATTAGATACACTCTGTCTAACCCTTCGGGGATTACAGGCGTGATGTTATGTTTATAAATAGAGTATCATCCGTTTAATGGCGGAAAACATGTTAATATAATCTATGTTGAACGAATTGATGTTATAGTGGGTATTTCGCAATTTGCCATTGCGAATCGTGTCATTAGTTTTTAATGTGTTTTCAAAGACACGTTTTTAAATGTTCAGTTAATCGCACGTGGATTTAATTTTGACTTAGAGTTGGCCTCGAGTTGTACGGAGTAGGAGATTGTAGGAGATTTTGTGCATTTTTTTAGAACATGGTTTTCGTTTGCTCTCTCTCATCTCCAACTAATTCTTGTCGAGTATTAATTTTCGATTGCTACTATTAGATAATAGCAAATCATCCAAAGACGTAGATGAAAACCAATGTGAATATTTTTTCCAAGTTTCCTCTACCAAATGAAAGAAGTATCACGTAAATTGGACTGTCCTGCATCAGTGACGGGGAAAAATTGAAATAAATCTACTCAGAAATAAGTAGACAGCCAAATCCTTTAATCTTTAAATAGTGCAATAATCTACATATTAGAAAAACCGATGCCGATGAGCGATAGCAAGGTGTTATCAATGTATTAACTAAGCGATCAAAATATGACTACTTTAATTGGATTCCCGTCATAACATATTAATCATATTTAAACGTTTGGGTTGGCCACTTTATTTTTTAAGTATTAATAACAGTCGTTTGGGTCGACCTTTAGCTTATGCTGCTAGCTGGGTTGTGGAGGGCAGATAGGCAGTCGCTCCTTGAAAAAATCTGCTGCATCCAGCTAGACTGGAAGCCTATCCCAACTTAGTTGGGAAAAGGTGACGCAGACGATGATGAGACACGTTAAAAAACATAAGTACATGAAACCACATGAAACCCGCTCTGAATCAGTTAAGGGCTAAACCGGACTAAATAGTAGATTATTAACCAAGGGGATAAAGCAGTGTCTTCTGTCGCGGGTGACGATTTAAATCGCGAGCGTAACGAAGGACCCGAGGTTTACTCCCGAGCGTAGCGAGGGGATTTAAGACGAGTCCTGAGTGTAGCGAGGGATTTAAGTTCACCCAAGAATAAGACAGCTTTATCACCGAGGAAAATACTCTACTTTTCGTACCATTTGCGAAAAAATTAATACAATAACAACAATGACAATTAAAAGTAAAAGTTAACATTCGAAACATTGGTCCAATTATTGATAGAAATCACATTCTCCCCCTAGAGGATGAATGAACAGATTAAAAATTACTATTATTATGTTCGCTTTTTGTGGCATAGAATGTCACTTTTTTGAGCAAGTGGTACGAAAATATGCTTTTCGTACCACTCGTAATCATAATCATCATTTATTGCATTCATGTAGTTTTATCATGAACCCTGCTAGGGCACAGCAATATCTGTGGCAATATACATAATTTAAAGTGCTACAGTGCCACTTGCCACTTGCTCAAAAAAGTGACATTTTTAATCTGTTAAAAACAGGGAAAGAAAATTGTTCTGAATTTCATTCATCCTCTAGGGGGAGAATGTGATTTCTATCAATAATTGGACCAATGTTTCGAATGTTAACTTTTACTTTTAATTGTCATTATTTTTAATAAATGCTTATCTCATATTATTATTGTGTTATGTTTTTCGCAAATGGTACGAAAAGTAGAGTATTTTCCTCGGTGATAAAGCTGTCTTAGTCTTGGGTGAACTTAAATCCCTCGCTTCGCTTGTAATTTAAGTTTTTAACAACCTCGCTACGCTCGGGAGTAAACCTCGTGTCCTTCGTTACGCTCGCGATTTAAATCGTCACCCGCGACAGAAGACACCCTTGCTTGCAGCTTTATCCCCTTTGTTTATAATCTACTATTTCAACACAGTTTTATCCGCGTTTTTCACTTTTATTTCAAGTACAAGCTGTGGTACAAGGACATAAGGATCTTATTTTAAGGACAAAATAGACACATATAGGTATCTCAAAACACTTACCATGGAATAGAAACAGCCCCACAATATTGAGTATCAACCCAAGGGTCCCGACGGCTACCAGCAGCCTCGCATCGTGGATCATCTCGATTTCGATGAATCTCTTCACAGCCTCCACCGTGATGCTGAAACACAGTGCTACCAGGAACACTGCGTTGACCAGCGCACCCAGGACCTCGGCGCGGGCCCACCCGAATGTATTCTTTGACCATTTCTTTGGCGACATCTGGGTGAAAAAGAGAGTAGTTATTGCATGTTTTTGAAGATATAAAACAAGGAGGCCATGTTGAGATAGGAGCCTTTTGGCCTCGTACAGGACCTATATTTTAGTTTAAATATTTTTTTGTTAGCTTGGTTTATGAATTCTAGCTTTGTTTCCTTGATTTTATTTTTATTGTTTGTCCTGTAAGAGTCCTAAATACTTTATATTTGTTTTTATTCGCGGAGTCTAGCTTTTGATCCTCTTGGAGTTTGCATAAATATCCTACGGTAACTTACTATCAAGAGCTTCTTACGTATTAATGGTACGAATTATTTAAATGACTTTAGTGACTCATTAGATCCTTGAATTACTTGATACACAAGAGTTTACATTATTTCCTAATATGAATTTACGATGATATCATGAGCCTAATCGGTTCATTGAGTCAATATTATGAGTCTACACTGCTATGTGAGGAGGCATGCATTCGTGGGAAAAATATTGTTTTATAAGGAAAAACATAATTATTTCCTTTTTCTAAGTCAACACAAACGTCTCCGTTCTTCTTCTTCTTCTTAGCGTGTCGATGGCAATCTAAATTGTGTCGGCCCAGAATTGGGCTACTAGTTTGGCGCTTTCGGTAGCGTCCATCAGCTCCTGTATAGTCTGTGTCTCCGTTTATAAATATTTAAAGAAGGAAAAAGTCAATGATACTAATGTTTTGTTATTCGCGTGAAGGTAAAGTTTTAATCTTATCTGTCTTTGTGGGTTTAAATTGCAGTTTGAAAGACACTTTGTAATTAGCTAATTTGAAACATTAGAGACCGCGTTATTTTCAACTTTGAATTTTTTTTCTTTTCTTTCATTATTGTTTTTAGTGGCAAGAAATCCGACAAAGGTATTATAAAAAGAATATATTTGTTAATTGCTCATCTTTCATTTTCGTATGAACATACAAATAGGTATGTTTCTAAGTAAAGGACACATACAGGTGTATAATGAATGTGTCATTCACAAAATTATAGAATATTTATTTACCACGTTACGAGCTTTGATAAAATACGCGTTATTGATGAAAGTAGCTATAATGAGATTTAGCGGTAGTGCATCTGACGCGGATTCAATCAATGGAATTGAATTTGCATCAGATTTGATTGAATTTGCGTCAGATGCAGTTTTTTTTAAAAAAAGACTATTATTTAAGATTAATTTATACATAACACAACTGCAAACTGTTATCCCCGAAGGGTTAGGTAGAGATGTGGGTGTGTGTATTTTTCATTAATATAATAATTTATCATTTCAAGCGACAATGTTAGATATTTTATTTGTACAGAACATCAACATTATCAGTCTAAATTATGTTATTAGAACAAGGAAACTTACCTTAACTGATAAAAATGCGATTACAAGTGCAGCAACATCGCTTAACATGTGAAATGAGTCTGCTACAAGAGCCATTGAGTTGGTGATGTAACCAACGATCAGCTCCACGAAGAAGAAGCTGCCCGTCAGCCATAACATCGACAATAGTCGGCATTTCTTTCCTGAGAACCTCCCCATGGTTTCTGTTGGCAAGAGAGATTATGAACATTATATAGTTAATGCAATTTAATTAACTGATTATTAATTAATTTTTTTTTATCGTTTTTTTATGGAATATTTAAAATGTACAAAATTTGTTAAAAACTAAATAAAGGGAATAATAATTAATGAAATTAAATAATTAATAATAAATGAATTTAATTAATTAATGAGTAATGAAATCAATTCATAATTATTTAAATTAATTAATTAATAATTTCATTTATTTAATTAGTTCCGCTGGATGCGAGATGCACGGGACCAGTCAATGTGGCGACACTTAGGGGAGGCCTATGTCCAGCAGTGGACGTCTTTCGGCTGAAATGATGATGATGATGAATAGGGATAGGTGGAAAGATGGAAAGGAGGCCTTTGCCCTGCAGTGGGACACAAATGGCTAATAATAATAAAATAATTAAATGAAAATATGTAGTCACTAATACTACCAGACAGCGTTGAGGTCTGAATTCCACCAGGCATTTTTTTATTTTACTGGCTTTTTTTGATACACACCTACAACAAAAATAAATAAATTTTCTATTGATGGAGGAAAATATCTTGAGAAAATCGACATGTCATCTACTAACCAACTGGATTCATGTGGCTGATTATTTTCCAGTTCTTCTTACACATACAGGAGTCCTCCACCACATACTTTTATCATCCTCCTCTGCTTATTTGAATTTTTAAGGGGAAGGATGTTTGAGAAATGGAATCTGCAAACAGATATCTGATTGAATGTATGAGGAGACTCATTGTGAGGTGCAGTTTAATGTTGATCAACCACTGTATTCTATTGCACCTTGAGTATTTGGGATGACAGAGGGAGACAAAAGCTATGAGATTCGTTCTTGGGGGAGGATAACAGGGATCGATTGAATGATAATTTTCTCCAGCATGACACACAATAATTAAAAGACAGTAAAACATTAATTTTAGTTTTTTTTTTTTAATTTTAGCGTTGTAATATTACTTAGACTTCCTACATCTGTATTGTGCATGTTTTTTCAAATAAATAAATTAATAAAAGAGGAATCATCAACCATATTACCACCAGTAGAGTAAAATACTTATATCTTTTACTCTTTGTAATTAACAATAAATTATGATTTGTATCATAAATAGAAAGCCCATGTCTGAGTATTATAATTTAGTTTCTAGATAGAGATCTAATTTCAAAGCAATATAATTTCATAGAAATTGCTTTCAGTTTTGTTTAATGATTAAATTACTACTTTCTGCCTGTAACTTAGTCCATGTATTCCATGGTAGGTATTCTGTAGTAAAGAAGCTCTTCATCAGTGATAGAATATTTGAATTTGGAGGCATAGTTTTCGAGATTCCCTCTACATTCAAACTTACTTACCTTTTTATTTGTATATTGAGTTGCTATGATTGGTGACAAACATTTTTATTGAGCCATATTTGTTTGTGTTATTTTAATAAAAAGAGGTCAATCTCCCAGTTTTGTAACAATGCAATAGATTTTTTAAGTTGAAGACTTGCCTTTTGTATTTGATGACTACACTGGTTAGCACAAATAAACACAACTAATTAGTGCACTTCAATATTAATAATTTAATCTTCAGATTAAGTTCTGTATTGCTTTTTTAAGGCAATGCAACAAATCCATTCATTCTCACAAGACTACTTAGTAATACTGATTGATTCCAAATGTAAACTCATGTTTATATATTCTTTGATGAGGTATCACATAGTATCTCCCCAGAAATACTTGGAATACCACAACCTAAAGACCTTACACTAATGCTACCTAATTTATTCTAAACGGGCAATTGTTTATCAGAAATTATTTTTACAGCGAAACACGCGTGAGTCATGCATACTTCCAAGATTTGGGGTCAAGAACCAAGAACAAAAAATACACTTACTTGGTATCGAATTCCTGAGCTTCGGTCACGATGCTAATCTTCCATCAGGTGCTCTTAGCTCAATGGTACACTAAATATGCACACTCATTTCACAACATTAAGTTAACGTTTTAATACAATATTGATTCTACTCTAACCAGGCATAAACATAGACCACCGCGAATACTTGATAACGTAAACATCCAACACTACTGGGTTAATCGAAAACAAATATCTTCTACTGTTGACCGTTGATTTCTGTAGAAATAATCCAAATTAAATTCTAATGTGAAAGCAGATGGGTTAACCGTGGCGCAACAAATTTTGGTGCACTTATAATTTTGTTGTCAAGCCAATGAACAAAGGACACAGATAAACGTCTAGTGCGCCGTGGATTATGTTATTTCACTTTATTGTAACAAAATTTGTGACGAAACGCTAAGTTCGGTAAGCCCCAGCGAATTCCACACAATAATCTGTTTCATCTGTTTGATCCTGCGGCCTGCCTGCTGTCATTATGTCAACCCGTCTCAAATTCAATCGAATCGTAATCGACTAAATAATTGAATGCCTCAGATTATTTTTTAAAAAATCGCCTATATTGTAGGCGCTTTATACACTGGTCTGGAAATCTAAATGAGCGAGATATTCTATTTGAACCATTTCAAATAAATAATCTCACCAATGAAATTGTGGAAGTAACGAAGGTTTATTAAGTGACATGTAAAAAGAAGAAGAGCATTACATGCTGAGTTAAAGCGCCAGCACACAGTGCGTTGACCCGTGGCGGCCACGACCACTCGATTCTTTTGCAAAAAACCAAACGTTTTTCAATCTGTTGGTATCGTTGTTATTTATTTGTCAATTTTGTATACTTCAGAAAGCAGCAAGTGAGTTTGTTCCAGTCACTTGTTCGCTTTTGCGGACAATCTGGGGGCATCGATAAATTACGGTTGAGAACTACGTGTTCAAACTTCAATGCTTAGCAGCTAAGGGATGGAATTGAACTGGATCCTACTCAAGAAAAATACTAACTGATGACTAGGCAGCATGATCTCAGACTTTAGCCTATTCAGTCAGGAACTAATATAAAAAATGGGGTCAATGGTTTTTTGACAACAAACAGCAATGACTAGACCATTGAGATAGGATCCTATGGAGGCGCCGCGATGTTCTATATACACACTTGCTTATACAAATATGAGTGAAATAGGAGACAGAATGTAAAATATAGTTTTGGTTCGTTCTTTCTAATGCAGTAATCGTATTTGATGAAAGAGACAACAATATTTCAGTTGTTTCTCACAATGGCAACATTTGGATATGCGAGTCACAGAATAGTAGGTAGGGTGCCGTTTTCGACATATTGTGATACAAGATGGCGATGAGTTTCGTGGTAGTTGTGCTGTCAAATTGTTGTTTACTTTTTGTTAAATTGCGATTTGTGAGAAAATTACGACGAGATTATCTCTTAAACTGCGTGTATATGTTAGGAAACAGCAATTCAATATGCCTGCGTGTTGTATTGTGAAGTGTGGTGCAAGAAGGACTGAAAATCAACCTCAATTGACTTTGCATAGGTTAGTAGTCGTTTTCATGCAATAGTATCTAGGAGTAATACATTTTCGATGAAAAAATGCTAAGTGATCATTAATTTATTGCTAAAGTGTTAATAATTGGGTTTATTTCCGTCCCAGAGACCTTTTTGTTATTTCATCATTTGATTCGTTTGTTTACAAACATGGATAGTGTTGTACCGTTGCTTAATAGTTTCCGATACTAGTTCCTTCGCTGCGCTGAAACGATATCTGTTCGAGTGACCGTGCCAGGTCCGGTCAGGGCGCGGGACCGCCCTGAGGATTATCGAAAGAGATAACGCGGCCTTGGCACAAGAGCGAAGAAGGAACATGGGTGGTTTTTAGTCAGTAGAATAATAGGGTTTGACAAACCCTATTATTGCACTACAATTTTATTGGTGATCCATCTCTTATTTTACACATTATTATATTAACATTAATTTGATCATTCATATCTTTGAACACTTTTTGTTTATCTGAGAACGAAAATATTTCGTGGCGATAGATCTATTTACTATGTGATACAACTTGGTAACGAATACAAATTTTGGCGACAAGAAACAAAGTCCCCTTTTATTTTACTCCGCCTGTCAGTCAGTCAATCATAATAGAAACAATCTTCTTACTATTAGAAGATTTGTTCTTCACTAGGATCTTATTAGTTTGCGATTTAATTCGTAGTTGAGTTTTAGTTACATTCTAATTTAATGTTGGTTTGTTATATAATACGAGTAAATAACAAAGACTTAACCGCGACAACTGTTTGACCGCAATCTAAACGTATACAGGGTGTAAATTAACCCATAACACAGCCGTCAACCAAGCAAGGGTGGTACTTAGTTTGATGTACAGAAACATCAAACTAAGTACCCCCCTACGCAATTTTTTTGCTGGGAAACGATTTTTTATTGGGGTCAAATATCATATTTTACGGTAAAACTCAATGTAGCAACACATTGGGCTAGTGGATGCTACGAATAGTAAACGGGTGATGGAGGTAATTTAAGTAAAGTTATAACCTGAAAAACTAGTATTTACAAAAACAACTGTGAAATATTTGGAACTTTGACCAATATCTCCGTAACTAGGGGGTTCCTAGGTATGGTCTAGAACAAAAAAAAAATATCGCAGTGGTGGGGAGAACAAGTGTTCAGTAGTTTAGGCGCTATGCTGGAACATACAAACATAATACATACACTGCCAAAATCATTGCCCTTCCTTTTGGCTTTTCCGTAGTCGGGTAAAAAGTATTCTTTATTTATTGGATTCAGAAAAACCACTTTGAATAAATTTTATTCTCAGGTATCCGATACCTGAGAATTTTTTTTATTCAAAGTGGTTGTAGGTAAGTAAATTTACTCATATTTTTCTGTTACAACTTTACAACGGACTGTTCATTTTAATTCAACCGTGATATCTAATAATACTCGTAATACTAGTATCGATACTCGTTACAGTAGTACTATGTTTCATGATTGCCACAACCCTAGCATTGGCAGCCATTTTATGCTCCGTAGGTATGCACCTTTTTTCTGTAGGTATTTCGAGTCCATACTTTTTATTAGTCATTGGACTAGACTAGTATCTTAGCTCAATGACAAACAGCTGTTTATCTGTCAATCAATCTGTCAATGTTGATTGAAATTGTCAATGTCACAAAAGAAAAACGAAAATGTTACAATTTGTGATGTTTTAAGGATGTTTTCTTGACGAATTTGCCGCTACTGTGCCTATAAATAAATTTGAATTGGACAAAGGAACGATGAAGCAATGGCAATTTCCTTAGAATAGAAGAAACCAATTTTTTTTAAACCTAACCTTGTAAAATGGCCTTCCAGAGGTTTATTGGCAAAACCTGTGGTTTTTTGGGATTTGCTTTACAAACAGCCTGTATTACGCATTGCGCATTCGAATATGTTGGAGACTTCGTCATGGTATGTACAGTATTCTGGATTACTGTCTAGCAAACCGAATACAAAGACCTGCATCATATTACATCAATTTAACCCCTTTCTTGCAGTGCTCTGGTCCGTCAATGGAACCCACGCTTCAGACCAACAACGTACTGTTTACGGAACACATATCTCCTCGTGTACAACGCTTGCGGCGCGGAGACATTGTGATATCTAGGAGCCCTTCGAACCCTAAACAGAACATTTGTAAAAGGATAGTAGGCCTTCCCGGTGATCGCATCCGAGGTAACTTCCCACTAACTAGCCAAATAGTTCCTAGAGGCCATGTATGGTTAGAAGGTGACAATTCTGGTAATTCTGCAGATTCTAGGTTATATGGACCAGTACCTGAAGGCCTCATTAGAAGTAGAGTTGTTTGTCGTGTTTGGCCTTTAGATAAGATTACCTTACTTTCAAATTATTGAGCCTTTGATATTAGTAATGGCTAGGTTGATATTTTTTATTTACGCTAAGTGGCCCAGTGATGTAGATAGATGTCTAAAGTTGCTGCTTAACAAAGTAGGTATCACAATTGTTACCATTTTTTATAAGAATCTGAATGATAAATTATGTATTGTATTTCATTTTTTTGAATGTCGACAATGATAATTCAGTCAATATCAATTCAGGACCCGTACATAAATGTAGGTGGGGTCAATGACTGCTATTGCCTCCTTATTTCCCCCCCTATGCTAAATCCACACAGAACTGTGTAGTTGTTTTTTTGTTTGTTTGGTTTGATTTTGATCAAATGTATAGGAAAAATATAAAAAAAAAATGTTACTGTTGTAAAATAAATAAGTTTATTTAGTCATGAGTGTTTCTTATCCTAAGGGTTGACTTCCACTGTCTTCACTGATTGAGGCTCCATTGTTAGTTCAATGTATCTACTGGCGCTTATTAAAATCCGCACATTCATTGGTCTTAGTCGTCTGAAAAAGAAATGTTTGATTAATCATGATGAGCACTTGGATGACTGGTAGTTGTGCAACTTCAGTTTTAGTCACAGGTTTCATTCAGTGATGAGAAATCAAAGAAAAAAAAATTGTAGTACCTGTTTTGGAGAACCATAACAAGATTTCCATTAGTTTTTCTCACTACAACATTTTCTATGCTGGCAAGACTTCTTTGGTCTACTCGTACTCTCCGAGATCCTCTTGGTATGAATTTAGAGAAGTGGCCCAATGCATAGAATATTGGTTGCTTGATAAATTCGTCTTTATCACCATATACTAGAATAGGTGCATCTACGAAGTTGTCGACCCAGTTGGGGCCTCCATGGTCATTCAAACATAGGTTCCAGTCAATCCAACCAACAACGAAATGGTTCAAGTCCTGTCAACAATTACACAAGTAAATATATTGTCGAAAGGAGTCCTGTAGACTTTGAAACTAATTATCTTATTTTGGTACATACTTCTAAGATGCTCTTGATGTAATTGGCTGCTCGTCTCCATGATCCAAGAATAACTTTTTCTGAGTTCCATGGCATAGATCCTGAAAGTTAAATTATTTTTTGTCAGTACTAGGTAAGCATAGGGTATCAGCATGATAAGCCTAAGTATAGAGTATGTGGTGAACTGTTGGTCTCTCCCAAACAGTACCACAACACCGTCTTCCGCTTCCGAATCACAGCTAGTTTGTGTTCATATTGTTTTAAAGATCTTTGGTCCATCGATTTTAGTCTGTGAGTGTTTGGTATTTAGCTATGATCAACAGTGATCGGAATAGACTGACTATATTTGCCTAAACTTCGGAGAACAGAGAGAGAAAGTGGAGACTTACTTAAGACTATATTTTTTTTCCCAGGATTCGGAAAAAATCTTCAGTAAGTTAAAAATAGCCTTTACACATCAGTGTAACATTTTCCGACATTTTACGTGAAAATCCCGAAAAAAAACTATAGTCGTAAGGAAGTCTCCACTTTCTGTCTCTGTTCTCCTCCGAACCTATGGCAAATATAGTCAGCCTATTCCGATCACTGATGATCAAAGCAGATTTTTTTTTTAAATTATAAATTGGCTTGCTCTTGACTTCAATCTTGCCCTAAAGGCAGAGATGAGGTCGACGAAAATTATTATCTCTTTTCGGAATAGTACCTTCACAAGCTTCAGTTGCAAGAAGAATTTTTCCGGGATATCTTCTCTGTAAAGTACTTAATATTTGTGGTGGGAAGAAGTTCCCATACCAATGCACAGCTATTCCGTCCATGTAATCAATCGATTCTGGGGCAGCTAGTTCCATCTGTAAATTAAAGAATACCGTAAGTCATTTGGAATAAGGTATACTATTGAATGTCAGCCTTTTTGCGCTTTATTTGTTCCTTTGATACTGCTAATAATCTATCTAAAAGTTTTGCGTATTTTAATTAATCTTCTAGTACTTACATAATTATATTGGACAGAATAGGTAGATCGGAAAGGACAAAAGGATAGACCTTTGCCCAGCAGTGGGACACTCAAATAGGCTAACAAAAAGTACTTACTCCTGCTAGATAAACTGGTAGGAGATACCGCTGATCGTCTACTGCAATAATCAGCGTTTCGTTGAAACGGGAGTTCTTTATTGTGGGACCGAGGTTGTCGGCTAACCAGCGACCCTGTAATCACAAAATAATACAAATTAATTAAGTAAATACTGCGAGTTTTACCGTGGCTGGTCAAACGGCCCATAATAATCAATCTGTGGTCATCAGTTGCTGCCTAGCCTTTTCCCAACTTGTTTTATTCTTCGTGTCCCTATACTAGTTATGGGACAGCCTGTTGGCGCTGTACGTCTTTTTCTGTAATTGAAGTTGTGTATAAAGTTCGTACTCACCAACTGTGGAGGAAACCATCCTAGGGAGTTGAACTGCACGAATGGCACAATGCCGTTGATGGGTTCGTTCGTTGTAGTTATAGCCCAAATTTTCACGTTCGATTTATCGTATTCCTCGATGAAACTGAAAAGATTCAAAAATGTTAAAGAAAAATAACTATAGAGTTGCAGCAATGATTTTTTTATATCTAGGGAAGACGGCAACACTTCCCTCGTCTTTGCAAGTGCAACACCGTAAATCTAGGACTTAGAAAGGGAATATGTACAAGTTATGATAATAGATGACCACTTGAATACACTTGGGTAAGCTCTTTCCATCGTCGACCTCATCTCTGCCCTTAGGGCAAGATTGAAGTCAAGAGAAAGCCCATTTATAATAAATACAATTTTTTTGTGAGTAGGTAAAACTACACTGATTTCCTGTAATCGCCATAACATGACAAGCATTATGAATGAGGCCAACTCAGCCTACCGGAGTCCACTGCTGGATGTAAGTAGGCCTCCCCAAGCTGCGCAAAACCTCCCAAACATGAATGGGATCTTCTTCATTAGCGTGTGGTTAGTGCCTAACCTGGTGTCAGAGTAGGGTTAACATGTCTTCGAGCAAAATCTCTCAGGAATGTTGGTTTTCTGAATGGGATCATATTCATCAACGTACCTACCTACAGTAGTGCCTACTTTCAAAAGCACTGTCATTCTTATCGTTTTCAACTTACCGCCGTCAAATAGCAGTCGTCAAACCATGTCAAAGGCCCTTGAGGCCTGTGCTTGAGGCGGTTTAGAAACTCTGACACTAGGACGTGTGGGGTCGTTAGACCTTGCTGCCCACACGATAAGAAGAAGAACTTACCGAAGATGGTAATCGGCATACGCCTGGTAGTACTGAGGTCTTAGTTGTGCGAAGCCAGTAATTGCGTCATTTGTTTTCATCCATACCGGGGGAGACCAGGCACTGGCTGTGATCTTGATCTCGTCTGTTGCTACTCTTTGAGCTCTCTTGATCATTGGAAGCTAAAAATTTAACACCAAAGTATAATAATATTCCTTTGAATAGGAACGTGGTTTATTTGAATGTGAATTGTGACGTAGCAGGTTATAGAAACAATGTGTCTCCCGGTTCGTTCCATTTATTACCATCATGCCTAGATCTACTTACCTCAATAAAATGACGAGGGTAGAGAAATGATCTTCTTCTTAGCGTGTCGATGGCAATCTAAATTGTGTGGCGCTTTCGGTAGCGTCCATCACATATGGGATAATGAATGCAGAGGTACCTATTGAATGGCAAGTAGATAACTCATAAAACGTACCGGGGCTTTCATTGGTGGTCCATTTTCAACCGACTTCCAAAAATGAGGAGGTTCTCAATTAGCCCGTATGTTTTTTTTTCCAGTTCTAGTCTTAACTTACCTTCAAAAAGAAGTCATGTTCCGACAATGAGAAGTTCGATAGGGTAGCGTCGTGCAAAGGAGTCTCAGCATACGTGTAAGGGTACTCTGAGAAGTCGCAGCCAGCGATCGGTACTCGGATCAGGTTGTACTCCAGTCCTTCAGACCCGAAGTAAGAGCTGAAATTAGGAGAACAATATTTTATGGAGTTTGAAGGGCATAGGAATGAAGAACAAGTCTGATAGTATGTCTAGGACATAAGGAAAAGGAAGGATAGATCCTTAAGCATATGTTTGACTTGCTTGCCAAATAGGTACCTGCCAGGCATATGCCTAGAAAAAAGAAATAAGCCCTTGACGTGGATCCACACGTGATGTCGTTTTGTTGTGGATAACTGGATTACGCGGATCCACACTCCAGCATCATCATCATCATCATTTCAGCCGAAAGACGTCCCCTACTGGACATAGGCCTCCCCTAAGTGTTGCCACATTGACCGGTCCCGTGCGGCTCGCATCCAGCGGATCCCCGCAACCTTCACCAGGTCATCGGTCCACCTAGTGGGAGGCCTTCCAACGCAACGTCTTCCGGTTCGCGGTCGCCATTCCAGAACTTTTCGGCCCCATCGGCCATCCGTTCAGCGAGCAATGTGGCCTGCCCATTGCCACTTAAGTCTGGCACTCCAGCATACCAAAAGTTAACTATCAAAAGACTGGAACAACCCTTCTGCTGTGACAAATCATAACAAACAACGTACGCGGTTCAGGAATGTATTTATCTATTAATATTTAATTAATTAGCGGATATTCATAAGGCTTAGCTATCAACTTGAAGATTATTTTTTAGATAAAGAGGAAAACAAAAATACGTGTTACCATTCCTTTTAGATTTTCAAACCTGCGAATTTACTCATGTTTTCATTCATTCGATTGGTTTTGTGTTGATTTTAGATGAGGGATCTGCCTACATCATCTAAGGTACTCTAAGTTCTTTGAGAGCAGTTCCATGAAGATTAGTTTCCCATTGACAGGTTCAGTTGTATGAACCAGGGCAAAGAACTTGTTGTCACTGCTCTGGACACCGAGATTACATAATATAACATCACGCCTGTAATCCCCAAAGGGTTAGGCAGAGGTGTAACCATTTGTACACCCACATTTCGCCAGTTATATGTAATAGAGGGCGCGCCTGTTGCTCAGACTCAGCGACTGCTACTGAGAAATTCCTGATGGAAAAAACCCAATAAAACTTTGCCCGACCTGGGAATCGAAGCTCATGCTCGGCACCCTGATGAGCTCAGTGTCCACACCCGGTTCGTAACTTGTCCGTTGAACGAACCTTAAAAGTTTCATCATCATCATCATCATTTCAGCCGAAAGACGTCCACTGCTGGACATAGGCCTCCTCTAAGTATCGCCACATTGACCGGTCCCGTGCGTCTCGCATCCAACGGATCCCCGCAACCTTCACCAGGTCATCGGTCAAGAGTTCGGTCATCAAGTTAATGATCATCTTACGTTATCATCTTCTCTTGAGCAGCATCGGATAAGCTTCGCCAGTTTATGGCAGCAGCATCGGTGACGGATCCACCGAAGCCTTCGATAACTTGGTACCGGGTGCTTGGGTAGACTCGCAGGACAACGTTGGACAGTAGTCCTATGACTGTAATGTGAAAATGAACATGTTGTATTCTTTTTCTTCTTATCGTGTAGGCAGTAAGGTCTAACGACCCTGGTGTCAGAGTTTCTAAACCGCCTCAAGGGCCTAACCGCCTCAAGGGCCTCAGACATGATTTGACGACAGCCATTTGGGGGCCAGGACCACCGGCTTATACGTGCCTTCCGAAGCACGGAATCATCTTTTTATCAGGCAATCAGGTGATTTAAGCCTGCCTGATTGTCCTAGACAAACTGGAAACCACTTTACAAAGTATGCTTCCCGTGGGAATCGAACCCACGACCACCGGGTCTCAAGTCAAACGCCTAAACCACTCCACAATGGAGGCAATTGTTGAATTGAATTTGAGGAACTCGTGGCTAAATAATAAGGTTTGTAGGTGACCTGTGCCCTCCCATTATCTACGTGCCTCAGAAAGCACGAAGTCCCGGCTGTCATTCGTAGATCTTCGACAGTCGTTTTGCACAGGTAGTCAATTGCCTGAATGTCTGAAAACCAGCCTTACCAAGGCATCGTGTTACCCAGCACTAATTGAGTTGTAGAGGTCAGTTATGCATTATTAACTTAAAACGTTCACGTGCAAGACAACACAATATTTCGTTTTTGATATGGTTGAATTTACATAAATTATCAAAAATCCTCATTTTAATATTATACTTTTATCATTTAATCCTTTAAAGACGCGTGTTCTTCTTATCCACGTACGGTATCTATTAGGTAGGTACCTACCTATTTACCTCTACCAACTTAGGTTCATGTGAAATTGATTCAAATTTATTTTATAGAATACTTCAGTCGTATATAACAAGTCAAGAGTCTTTGATGGTCTACTCAAACTGGACCCGATTGCAACTGGACCCACAATAAAACTATAGACTGGGAAGAATAGATAACTTCTGATTTTGCACTACTGTTACAATCAACAAACTGCCTCCTTCATTGGTCTAGTCGCAAGCAATAATGCTGAGCAAGCGGTTCTGGGTTTGTTTCCCAGGATAATACATGTGTTAATGGGTTTCCGATCAGGCATTTCTCAATAGTAACCCGGAAACTGAATTTGAGCCCGGTTTAAGGCAATCGAATCGGCCCCGATTAAATGAATACCTACTGGTGTTTTGTTGCCTATAGTTACACCTATGTTCAACACCACGGGAAAACATAGGAACCCTGTTATAATAAACTTGCTTAAAAAGATTTTGAGCATGTAGTGTAGTTAGATACTTACTTCCAGGTATTCTATCTTCACCGTAATCATCGTCGTCTTCAGTAGTCGCCGGTGGGTCCAAACCTCCACCTTCGGGCAGGTCAGGGAGAGGTTCCGGTTCTGGCTCAGGTAGTAAGTCTCCTGGGTCATCCAGAGGTTCGTCAGGTGCTACAGTTTGGATAACGCCGGTTCTCTTTTGGAATCTTAGGCCAGCCTGTTAGAAAGTTATTGAAAGATAAGTTTAATTTGTCCTGTTAAGAATGTCTGTTTAGGGTTGTCCGTCAGTCACAGAGGGTTTTATCGAGATTTATGCAACGTAAGGTTTGGACTTTTTATATTGAGTTTTAACACTGATCGCTAGTCAAAAAAATTTTAATTTTGCTTTTTATTTTAAACTTTTTACTTTTATTTTTTTATCTAAGAACATGCACCAATCAAACCTAAACCCATAACTGAAAACTGAATCAAAATCGGACTTGTAGTTTTGGAGAAAAATGGCAACTTTGATTTGCACAAAAAATGTTTGCTGCAGCGCCCCCTGGTGAGTTGTCACCGTAACACCTATCTAAGAACATGCGCCAATCAAACCCGAACCCATAACTGAAAACTGCATCAAAATCGGACTAGTAGTTTTGGAGAAAAATGCCAACATGTATTTGCACAAACACACAAACAAACAACCTCTCACCCCAAACGCATATACCGTCTCCGTTCCGTCGTGGGTAAAAACACACAAAAGTATGTTCAGTCACGATTCGTAAATAGGTAGGACCTGTACCAAAGGCATAGTCATCATCATTATTTGGGGTCACCGCAGCATGTCTTCTTCCATACTTTTCTATTACTCGTCATCTCATCAGATACCTCCTTTCTTGCCACATCAGGATGAGACACAGCTAGGGTTACCAACTTTTTTTCTATCAAATATAGTATTTTCGAAGTTATTAACTTAATTAAAAAATAGTAGATGGCAAAAAAATGAAAAAGAAAATAGTATGTGGTGTAGTAAAGTACAAATATGTACTTTATTTTTTAAATGAATATTTTTTGCTACTCTGGCCGTAATAACTTATTTTTTACTAGCTTTTGCCAGCGGCTTCGCCCGCGTGAAAATGACGATTTTTCATACAAACTTTCATCCCCTATTTAACTCCCATAAGGGTTGAATTTCGAAAAATCCTTCCTTATTCCTTGTCTACATTACAAAGGGAACCTCTGTGCAAAAATTCAGCTTTCTAGGTCCAAGGGTTTTAGTTGGGCGTTGATGAGTCAGTCAGTCACTCAGTCAGGACTTCTCTTTTTATTTATATAGATTGCAATAAAAACATTCAATTCAGATTTGATTAAATTTAAAGTGGCCCTGTTGCACTCGTCTCTCCATTCCGTCTACATCAAAGAGGTCTACATAACAGAAAATATGCGTTCTGTGAACGCTGATTTCGCTTTACGCAAAACATAGTAGTTTCGCCTACTATATATATTTTTTAGAAATATAGTATTTGATCCCTTAAAATAGTAGGATACTATATAATAGTAGGGTTGGCAACCCTAGACACAGCCCATCCATCGTTTCTTTGGTCATCCTCTACTCTTAAACCCCTCCTAATTCATACTCAAAACTTTTCTCATAATTTCCCCGTTCCTCCGCATCACATACCTACCCATACCACGACAAACGATTACCACAGAACTTTACAGTCACCGACGCCACTTTCAGACTACCACAGACAGGCAGTGTATTAGACATAATTTTTTAAAGACGTCAATTAGATTTCGACGTTTTGATGAAGCTTTGCAAGATTAGAAACAAATACCTACTGAATAAATTAAAGGCCATACATCATGACAACATTTTATCTTTTATATGATTACTTGGGGGGGTATACTTATCTTGCGTCCAGCGTCACCTTTGTCAAATTAACTCAGTCTTTTAAGCCTGTTGTAGTTCGTCATTATCGTGCCTTAATCATAGTTTATTAGGTTTGGCGCAGCCTGGATGTCTTGTATTCTTCTCTATTTGTTTAATCTTCTATTCTTATCTAGCCGCCATCTCAGTTACCGTTGCGCCCTCATTCACATAGTCATCCGCAGTCATACGCAAAACTTTTCTCACGGCATCTGCCGTAGACCTGCACCCATATCTATTCGAATTCGACAGCTGGTCCTCCAATCATTCTCTATAACCGCCTAGCCCCTAGCTCAAGTCAACCGCTCTTCAGCCTTGAAGAATTCCTACCTTTGCTTTTACAAATCCTAGATTTTCACTATTTGAAAAAATATATAAATCTTACATGGTTGGAAGTGTAGACAATGTACGTTCCTCGTGCTGGGTTCTCTCGGGTGATAGTGTCGCAGTAGGTGGCGTTGCATACGCAGACCACTGATCTACCTTCAATGCCCATAGAACGAGCTGCACACGGCACGTCTTCTGCAATTAAATTATGATATTTTTGTTCAGTTGACAATTCCACCAATTTGCTGGAGTTTGGCGTATGCCGTACACTATCTATGTACAGACCTAGACGCCAGAACATCAAGCTAAAATCTGTCAATTTTTAAAAATAGATTTTCAACTTATTCGCTAAAGCATTAGGTTCAAGGTTGATTGAATTGAATTTAGCAGTTTTGGGTACCTTGATGTGGTGTTTGTACATACAGCCTGTTACTATCGATTGGAAGTGAGAGATATTTAGGTACTTTATGACATCCAGGAACCATTTCAAGTCATCCTAAGGGTGCTTTTCCACCAGAGATGTGCTATGCTACGTTGCTATGGATGCGTTTGTTATCCTCCAATCATATTCATTGGTGCACATAGCTTAGCACTCGTTGAAACGGACTCAGCTAAGCTATGTTTTATATATATGAAAAGATGCGTGCTATGTGTCGCTATGCTATCTTCCCTAATGTCGAAACATAGCATAGCATCAGTGGAAACGGTCACATAGTTTCACAGTTTAGCTATTACATCTTCGCAAATCGCTGGTGGAAAAGCACCCTTAGAAAAGGTAGTCTTAGGTTTTTTACTCTCGGTGACAGGGATGGAGTACCATCGAGATCCTCTTAGTGTGCTAGGGTACCTACTAATATAAGTAGATAGGTACGTCTACAAACGTGTGTACCTCTGTAATCACTTCACACGTAGTATTCAGACAGAAGTAGTCACAATTGAATTTAGATTTCACTTATAATTGAGGGTCCTAGGCTGTTGAGTCGTTAAGACGAATGATTAAGTAAATAGGAACAAATATAAATAAATTAATATAGACTGTAGCTTTACTTACCACTTCCTACTACCGCTACGAATGCACATAATAGCGCTACAGTGGCGATCAGCCCCACTTGCTTGAAGATCGCCATCTAAAAATGTTAGGTTTTAGTAGAACACAGCCAACATAGGTAGAGCCTAGACTGGACTAGAGGTACCACAGAGATCTTGAAAAAAATCTTAGAAATGCATGTTTTTCTGATTTGGGTAATCTAAATATATCTACCTACTTTTGGAAAGAGACGTTACCAGCTAGCATCGCTACAACGACTCCTATAACGTTTTTTGTAGATAGAGAAATACTTGGTTTAAGGATCATTGACGCCAGCGCAGTACATCAAGCAAAGACAATCTGTCTTCTGTATAGATTTTCAATTTTATCGCTGAAGTATTAGGTTTAAGGTTGATTGGGAAAATTTGATAGTTTCGGGAGCTTGATGTAGGTACCTACTGGCGATTGTATAATGAACTAGCAGTTGCCCGCGACTTCGTTCGCGTAGAAATTCTGACTCTCTTGTCTGGACTGCCTGTGGATGGTACTATGTCAAAACGAATGCCAAATGCCCTTCGAAGCGATTATATTCCCTTAAACCAGCCCTGTCGTAAAATCTATTCCTACCTGAAATGTCTTAACTATATTCTATCTCTCTGCCAATTTTCAGGTACAAAAAGCCAAGTATTTCATATGGACTTGCGTGAGCCCTTAGTCCAGGTCTTCCTTACAAATTTCTTAGCTTAGATCTCCTACTCCTAAACTCTAGACTTGTTAAATTTCAGGTTGTTAGTACAAAAAAAAACAGTACATTTTTACAAACATGTGAAAGCCCTCAGACCTCCTTATTCTGGCCATGTTGCTAAACTCGCTAAATCTTTTCTTAGTCAACGTCTACTAACTATAAAGTACCTTCCTGCCAAAATTGTAGCACAAAAAAAGGAAGGACTGTCATACAAACTCGCGTGAGCCCTTAGACCTCCCTAGTCCGGCCCTGTCGCAAAATCGATTATTAGCAAACTTCTACTCACCTACTACGTCCCTGCCAAAATTCAAGTTAGTAGCACACAAAATGATGGACTTTTAAACAAACTTGCGAGCGCCCTTAAACCTCTCTAATCCGGCCCTGCCACAAAACCTGTACTTAGCAGAGTTTTACTAACTATAAACTACGTGCCTGCCAAAAATCAAGTTTGTAGCACATAAAATTAAGGATTTTCTTACGAACTTGCAAGAACCCTTAGACCTCCCTAATCCGGCCCTGTCACAAAATCTGTTCTTACCAGACGTCTACTAACTATAAACTAAGTCCGTCTCAAAAATCAAGTTTGCAGCTCAAAAAATGAAGGACTTTCATACAAACTGGCGAGAGCCCTTAGACCTCCCTAATCCGGCCCTGTCTCAAAATCGGTTCTAAGACGTCTACTAACTTTAAACTACGTCCCTGCCAAAAATGAAGATTGTTGCACAAAAAATGAAAGACTTTCATACGAACTGGCGAGAGCCCTTAGACCTCCCTAATCCGGCCCTGTCACAAAATCGGTTCTAAGCAGACGTCTACTTGCTATAAACTACGTCTCTGCCAAAAATCAAGATTGTAGCACAAAAAATGAAGGACTTTCATACAAACTTGCGAGGGCCCTTAGACCACCCTAATCCGGCCCTGTCGCAAAACTAATTTATAGCGGATGCCTACTGACTATAAACTACGTCTCTGCCAAAAATCTAGATTGTGGCACAAAAAATGAAGGAGTTTCATACAAACTTGCGAGGGCCCTTAGACCACCCTAATCCGGCCCTGTCGCAAAATCCGTTCTTAGCGGACGTCTACTAACCATAAACTACCTCCCTACCAAAAATCATCCTTGTACGTCCAGCGGTTTTCAAGATTTCGTGATGAATCAGTGAGTGACCTTTCGCTTTTATAGATATAGATTGAGCACATAATAATTCTAGTTCTTCCGGTGGTTGATAAAAGACGAAAAACTGCGGATGGGTCTAGTCTAGAGAATGATTTTGCGCCTCGATGTTCCTTGCACCCTGTATATAAACACTATGGCATATCTCTTCCAATGCCATGATTCACCTACATTATTTTGATCCACCACATAGCCACGATTGTTTTGTTTATCATAAAATATTTCACATATTTTTCTGATACGTATTACACTTCGATCTGGCTCTTGAGAAATATCCTAAGCTCTTGTGAGATAAGCGGTAGAGATAAGTACATTTACTAAGAGGTTGGTTTATGTCGCTTCAGGGGGTCAACAATGACCGCATTAGCAGAATCATACTAGCTAGGATAATAAATGTAAATCTAGTTAGCATTCTTAAAACGGTCACAAATGCGCAGCCAAAAAAAACTTTTTTGCAAAAAAAACAACCGACTTCAAAAACACCAAAAAGAGAAAAATAAACATACCTAAGAAGAAAAATCTGCTTCTGAAGTCGGTGACTTTTGTTTGTTTGACTTCATGTTTTTGCCACCGACTTCAGAAGCTGATTTTTCTTCTTAGGTATGTTTATTTTTCTCTTTTTGGTGTTTTTGAAGTCGGTTGTTTTTTTTGCAAAAAAGTTATTTTATTTTTTCATTTTTAGTTGTAATAAGTACCTATATATATCTTATACAAATATTTACTATGCATTTAACATTCAACCAAGAAACCTAACCCTTAACCTTCAAGATTCAACCATTTTTGCTTTCAACTCTTAACCGTTGAGGAGTGGTACTACTCCTCAACGGTTAAGAGCATGAAGACAAGATGACTGCTAGATGCGAATACTTGAATAGCGTCAGAAAAAGCACGAAACACGTCATACGTGTCTATGTAATTCATATACTTATAACAACTAAAAAAATGTGTATTGTACACATCTGCATACCCCCTCAGAGCATACAGGCGTGATGTTACGTCATGATAATGTATATTCAATAAACATCCAAGCGATTCCAGCAATTACGACAGATTTGCCGTCTATTTTTGAAGAGTTCCATTGTATATCTCCGAAGATCAGCACCAGATCTTCACCAAATTAAAATGGGACCACCTCAGGAGTATACTCTTTCAAATAAAAAAAGAATTTTGAGAATCGGTCCACAAATGGGGGAGAAATCAGGTAACATACATAAAAAAAAAATACATACACACGAACATATAACCTCCTCCTTTTTCGAAGTCGGTTAATTATGAATTGTCGTCTTGTGTCCATTTTACTAATTGTAACGTAAGTAATTTTATTCGTTTAATTATCGTATTAGATAATTATGATTCTGCTAAAGCGTCATTTTAGACCCCTAGGCCCTCGATATCCTTTTTCTCCTTCATTACTTTTTGACTTAGGTAATCCACAATGTTTTGTCTTCTGAACTCAGACTGAGTTCGTTCGATCGTAACCACCCCAAATGTTAGTCTTTGCGTCAGGGCTAGCGATATCGCTGCTTACAGTCCAGTTACGGAGACCAGAAATTATTCATGCCCCTTTACCTCAATAAATTAAAAAAAAAGCCCTTTATTGAAAATTTACAGTTCCATCAAAAAAATAAAATCTAATATAAAATAATACTTACCTCCACTAATATCACTGACAACTGACTGAATTTTGTTGACCAGTCCTTGGAAATGATTTTATATCTTATCATAAATAATTTGTACATTATCTTGGGCTGATTAATAAATACCTCTAATTAAATACTTTAATATTCGGTCCAAAACGTAGGGTTCATCATAATCCCTTTGTAGTGAAAGTTCTCAATTTTGTTTCCAGCTGGCAAATAGTTTGTTTTCGTTTTTGAAATAATTTTGTTGTGGTACTCCGGTAACCCCAGGATTGTAGGGTTTTTCTATTTCTCAGTAGCAGCCACGCAGCCTGACTTTGTGCCCGGTTGATGGCAATGGGCTCGCTTCCTATTCCATGGGACTTAAACAATCTGGAGAAATGTGTGTGCTTAGGTACACACCTGTCTAAACCTGGAATTACAGGCGTGACGTTATATGTATATTTACATATTAAATGGTAGCCCAGTGTTTAGAATTGTATCAATAGTTACCCTGTAGTACACCTTCTAAAAATGATTTTCATAAACTAATGAATACGGAAATACTATAGTGTCTACTTCTGCCTATCCCGTCGGGGATTACGGGCATCATGTTATGCTCATTCAGTCGGAGGTCCAGTGGTCTTTTCTGTACAAATATAAGGAGTAAGGTAACAGGTGTGAATTTTAAGTCACATAAGGAACCCTAACAAATAATATTTATCTATCATGTTTTATCTATTGCTTGTTTAAAATATGTGTAAGTATGCGGATTGAACTGTATACAAGATAACTAATTTGAATGTTCTTGTGATTATCCTAATCCGGCTTTTCTCCATGGAGGTTGATTACATTATCAGGGCGTCCTACAGATAAAAAAGAGATTCTGAAATAATAATACACATGATTTTATGAAGACAATATAATTAAATTTTCATACAAATCTTTAACGTAGTATTATCTTTAAAATACTGTACACTGTCGGCTAGTATTGTAAAAAATCATTTGCTATGTCGATTGAAAAGAAATCAACAAAAAACTTAAGGAGTGTCAAAACTATAATAAAATAGAAGTTAATTGCAGCCGATTGCAAATGATTGTCTCCAACTCCGCCGACTAATTCTTTTATTTATATTTTCATATTGATATGGCTGATTGTCGATATGAAAGACTTGTATAAGTATAAGCAAAATCCGCTTACAAGTACTAACTGAAAGAAATGCGCTAAAATTATTTTATTTACACAACACGACCTAACGATATCTATACTGAATATTGCCATCGGCATCAAAACAATTCCATGTTTATTTAGTTTAGTAAACTATATCCGACTCCGATGCTGCTGCACTAGACTCGAATAATTTGAGTTAATCTCATTTGATTGAGTACATAATAACATTAAAAATATAAAATCACAACAGGGCAGATCTCTTTTACTAATAATTGAACACGCCGTCGTATTGCAAATAGAAGACACCAAAGATTTATAATTTTTATAAGAATTGTTAAAAAAAGTAATTTCGATAAAACAAATCTTATAACAGAGTATTGGACAAGGAAATCTACAATTGCAACAAAAATTAAGTTTTTTCTTAAGTACTAAATATGTGACAACTTCACGGATAAGTTCCTGAACGACTATCGCCATATAAAAAAAGAACCTTAAAGCTAGTCACTTTACAATTTATCTAATATAACTCTATCAAATAAATACAAAAATCTCTTATTTTTATTATCTAAGATAATATTTTCCTACCTCATGTCTTGAAACTAAACACTATTTAATGCACATAAACTTAACACTGTGTAAAATTAAATGAGCGCACCATAGCACGCACGGGAGGACCCTAAATATATTTGACTAAAAGAGAGATCAAATCATTGCCACGATAACATATTCATGCAAGTATGTCGAGTAGTGTGGACACTCATTTGTACTTTGAAACTGGAAGCAGAAGCGGCCATTGTTGATTTAAATTAGTTTCATGGAAATGGAAGGATGTACAGTGATTTATTGTAGAACTGGGAAATTTTAGGAAGGGTCTGGAGGGTAAAGCTGCCTCGGAACACACGAAGATAGCGTCCCACTACAAAGAAAACGTTTCTGATAGTCAGATATGTACATATTGTAGGTACACGATCATACAAGATTTGTCATTAATTTCATATGGTACAATTTTAGATCTGGCAGACCGTGTGAACACATGGACACTATTAACTTTACGTACATAACAATAGAATATGTACAATGTAGGTACTATACCATACCCTAAGTACCTAGTATTTAATGTGGCAAAGACTGCAATAGTAAGTCAAATCTGGCAAAACATATCGTACATAGAAACTAGATAAAATGCTATGTCTCAAAAAGACCTAAAAATAACAAGGCAAAATGAAAATAATAATTAAAGCATAATAAAATACTCGAAAGAAAAAAATAGATGCCAAAATATAAAATTATGAAGATAAGATTTCTATAATAAGGAGGGACAGACAGAGTTGGACTGGTTTAAAAAGACAACTAAACAGCAACGGTAAATTGTACCACGAGCACATAATTGAAAAAGAATAGGTGTCGTAATTCTATACATATATACTTATTAAACCTATTATTTCCATGGTATACTACACTAAAGTTTAACCTTTTCACTTGCGCATTATCTTACAATTTTCTCTTCAATGTTCTAATGCAGTGAAAAGACTAAATATGCTCAAGTAATTTATGTTAATGTAACATAATTATAGAGGCACTGTGTGTATTCAAATCTATATAAATTTATATATGATATTTTTTACACGCGAAGTATACCGAACGATATTTCGTATTTTAAGAATTATGTAAAATATTATTGTTACTCTCTTTATCTTAACCTGAACCTTATAGAAATCATTTTAGAATGAGAGTATTTAGAAAACCATAATGTGAGAATAAAACCTACATATAGGCAAGGGAGCCTATATTGACGACACCGATCGTACAGTTGCCAATTCAAGGGAACAGGACTACGATAGAATATTTAAAATTGAGCTATGTATAATAAACACTCAGTTACAAAAATACTTGTAGCGTAATTTTCAGATCACATTTTGCTATTTTAGGTTTAACAACAAATATTTTTATTTTTGAATCTAAAGAGAAAGGTGTTTACGAGTAGGAGTGAAATTAGGACAGCACTCGTGTGCGACCGCCAGGCGGCGCTTGCGGCGAGGCGGCCGGCGGGACTACGTACTATAGATACTAGTCTTGCTAGATTTATCACCTGGCACTCATACACGTTTACGACAAGTTCTACGTACATTACAAGAACTGAATCAACGTTCACTTTAAACGTGTGCGTGAGCCGGACGACGAACGCAGTCGTATCAGGTATCCACGTAGATAGTCGCGAGGCTTGCGTCAGGAATGGTTGTACGGGAGTAGTGCTTGTGCGAGCGTTCAGTCTTTGACGAGCCTGTAGATGTGATGCTGCGCTCCATGCTCACTGTTCGACACTTCAAACACAAACGCGGCACATAATAATGTCTCTTGCGTGTCTCGGTTTGACACCACCTGTGGGACAATAATGTTTAGGGTTTAGTATAATGCCTGTTATTACCCGACTTTTTATCTGGAGTCTGAAATTGTCTCTGGTTGGCAATAAACTCGCGCAATATTAAATGGGACTTTAACTTAACCACACTGGCGAAATGTCAGTGTACTTTAGAGTAAACTCCTGATTAATCCTGTGGGGACTACAGGCGTGTTGGCGGGCCAGAGTCATCACACCACAAAATGGGAAAGATAGACGTAGTCTCCGAGTCAGACATAGAATCCACTTGCCGGCTGACGAGACAATGGCCAGGAAAGGCAACACATAATGAATGAGCAAACTGAAGGCTATGGGGAAATATATATTACCAAGAAGGACGGAGAAGATTGTGCCCAGTCTATGGCAATACGCTCACGTCCTATTGCAGGGGGACTTAAACATACCTGACGAAATGTGGTTGTACTAATGAGTACACCTCTGCCTAACCCTTCGGGGATTACAGGCGTGATGTTATGTTACGAAGTTATGACTGAGAAGGTTCAAATAATGATAACCAGAAAGTCCTACTCATACAATGGGGGTAGAAATTTGTCCACGAAGAACAGAAAAACTATGCTCAATCATACAAAACTGTGGAAAGCAATGGCAGTAGAGATCTTTCCAAGAAAAACAGAAAAACTTTGCCCATTCATTTACTCCACAAGCTAACAAACTTATCAAACCGTGACTACCACTCAAGTATTCTGGTTGCGTAGCACATGCCCCACATGCTCACAGGTTGCAACACATAGCGCTATAACTATCACATCATTACAAGTAAACAACGCCGATTAAATGCACTCGCCGTTTAATTGCCGACGGGCGCATTTTTTTGCGGTTGTGTAGCAAAAACGTAATTAAAAGTAAAGGTGGGTTCCGTGTAGGGTAAAGTTTATTTATCGTCATTTATTGGCTTTGGACTGGGCTATTATTTATTTAATATGTGTAGCTAGAATACTTCCCCCTTTACACAAAGACTGAAAAACGGGGTCTAATTAGGACTACTATATCGATATATCCCTAAAGAAATGAAGCATGTGTAGGCCTCAGGGGGCCTTCAGGGGTCTTTTGGGATCAGCCATTCATTTCTAACCCCAGAATTTAATAGACGACGTGAGCATATACTCTCGTGGCGGTCAAAGGCATAGTGAAATATAGTGCACAAGTGTGTGCGTGAACCATGGATGGACTGAGAAAAAGTCCGTAGTGCAGTGCAACCACAAGTGCAACCCACTCCAGAAACAAAATCGGCACCCAAAAAAATTAAGAAACTTGATTAGTCCCAGAAAAACTATTTAAGTCTTGGAGTTGCAACGAAAATATCAGTGGTAGAAACAAGGACCACAAAAAAGTGGGTTTCGGTATAAAAGTTCCCGTTTTCATTTGTTCGGACGACGACCCTTAAAAATCACCTCAAACTTACCTGTAGTATAGTGAAGTTTTCTAACACGCTGTTCATCATATATTTTTCGGGCAGATGCTTCAACTTGTGTATGAAGTTGACCATATACTCGCACATCGGCGACCGATGTATGCGATACACGAACCGGCCGCCTTCAAAGCGCGCGTATTCCGTTTCCACCTTCTCCACGACTTGCTTGCCGAAGGAGCAGACCTTAGTACTACATGTTATGGTCATGTTTTCATTGCTTTCGTACCTGTAATAAAGGAGATTATTTTTTTGTGAGATATATTTTGTACTGTTAACGTAATTCCCCGTCATAGTCATCTTCTTGACCTTGTGCAATGTTACCGTGCTAAATTTTTTTCCCTTTTTAACCGACTTCTAAAAAAAGTAGGAGGTTCTCAATTTGGATGTTTATATATATATATATATTTTATGTTTGTTCGGGCATAACTCCGTCACTTGCTAACCGATTTGAAAAATTCTTTTTTTGTTGGAAAGGGTATATACTTCCCAAATGGTGCTATAATTTTTTTATCGAAATAGGACAAGCGGTTTTTGAAAAATTAACAAAACTAAGAAAAAAACTACATTGTCCACATTATGACTCATGAACATGTGAACTTACATGTAAACCACTAAAAAGTAAAAAATAAAAACTTTTTAACAAAAAATAAAACCGACTTCAAAACAAAACACAAAAAAGTGAAAAATAAACTTTAGAAGAAAAATCAGTTTCTGAAGTCGGTGGCAAAAAAATGAAATCAAACATACAAAAGTCACCGACTTCAGAAACTGATTTTTCTTCTAAAGTTTATTTTTCACTTTTTTGTTTTTTGTTTGTTTTTGAAGTCGGTTTTATTTTTTGTAAAAAAGTTTTTATTTTTCACTTTTTAGTGGTTCACATGTGCTTACCCCTTCACAACGTACCGGCGTGATGTTATGTTATGAACTGGTGTAAACAATAGACAAACATGAGATTTCAGCAATCCCAGTCCATTTGCTATCATTTCATCAGAATATGTTCACCAAATAGTTTTTATAACCTTTGTAGTGAGTACAGGCGTGATTTATGTTGTGTGATGGCGTAAACAATGCTTAGATATGCTATAGCAACAATCGCGGTTAATCTGCTGTTATTTATTGAAGAGTTCCCCCGATTTCTACAAGATCCCATCATCAGATATTGAAATGGTGACAATGGGACCACACGGGAAGCACCAGCTTTCAAATGAAAAAAGAATCATGAAAATCAGTTCACCCAGTCGCAAGTTATGAGCGAACAAACATAAAAAAAAAAAAAAAAAATACAGTCGAATTGATAACCTCCTCCTTTTTTAACCGACTTCCAAAAAAAGGAGGAGGTTATCAATTCGACTGTATTTTTTTTTTTTTTTTTTTTTTTTTTTTTTTTTTTTTTTTTTTTTATGTTTGTTCACTCATAACTTGCGACTGGGTGAACTGATTTTCATGATTCTTTTTTCATTTGAAAGCTGGTGCTTCCCGTGTGGTCCCATTGTCACCATTTCAATATCTGATGATGGGATCTTGTAGAAATCGGGGGAACTCTTCAATAAATAACAGCAGATTAACCGCGATTGTTGCTATAGCATATCTAAGCATTGTTTACGCCATCACACAACATAATATCACGCCTGTACTCACTACAAAGGTTATAAAAACTATTTTGTGAAGATCTGATGAAGAACTTCGGAGATAGGCAACGGAACTCCTCAATAAATGATAGCAAATGGACTGGGATTGCTGAAATCTCATATTGTCTGTCTATTGTTTACACCAGTTCCTAACATAACATCACGCCGGTACGTTGTGAAGGGGTAAGCACATGTGAAACACTAAAAAGTGAAAAATAAAAACTTTTTTACAAAAAATAAAACCGACTTCGACAAAAAAAACACTCAAAAGTGAAAAATAAACTTGAGAAGAAAAATCAGTTTCTGAAGTCGGTGACAAAAAAATGAAATCAAAGAAACAAAAGTCACCGACTTCAGTAACTGATTTTTCTTCTCAAGTTTATTTTTCACTTTTGAGTGTTTTTTTTGTCGAAGTCGGTTTTATTTTTTTTGAAGTCGGTTAAAAAATGGGCCTGCTCTTGACCTAATTCTTTTCCTGAGAACAGAGAAGAGGTGGACGATTGAACTACTTAACCCGAAAGAAGCCTATTGACTCGCGACTAAAAAGATAGGGGTCATATGAGCTTGAGAACTTTGACGCAGGCAGGGAAATCCACTTCGTGGCAGTCCGCTAAATAAAAGATTTAGCAAAGCGCTTCGTGCGAATGTGCAGAAGGTATGAGTCGTAACCTGCAGTACGGCTGGACTCCTGATGGAATGTGAAAGGAGATGGTCGAATGAGCAGGTGGAGTTCTCTGTCTCTCTTCCCTACTTTTGTGGAAGTGTCGACCTGTTTTGATATAGATTTGTCTCCCGTAGTCGGTTCTTCCTTAGATATAGGTACTTGCTCACTGTCTGAAAAAACCTTGTCTACCGATTCAATGTCTCCTTCAAAGTACTCTATATGAAAGAGCTTTAGCAAAATCCTGTCCATCGTTAATTACAGTGTAGTGAAAGATTTATAAAACGATAATATTACAACAATGATGACGAAGCTTATGTTGAATGAATCCGAGTGGTCTTTCAAGTCTTGGCATGATATCAATGTGGACATCAATCAATGCCTAACATTTCAATCCGTAGGTATTATTTGACGTTGTTTAGAATATCTACAATTTTATCGCATTAATGGCGTCACAGTCGTAAAAATAATATCATTTGGCATTATTTATTAAGTCTCTAAATTAATCTTTTGACGCGTGTAATAGCAGTTTTTTGCTTTTTATTGTGCCCGTGAACTTCCCCCAAGAATGTTAGTTATTTTAGTTACATATTATATCATTTTTACAGCACCACGCAGCCACTGGGTCTGGAATTGCGCTCGGTTTATGGCAATAGGCTCGCCCCCTATTACATGGGACTTTAACATAACTGGCGAAATCTAGGTACACCTCTGCCTCACCCTTCGAGGATTACAGGCGTGATGTTGTTTTATCTCATTTTCAAATGTTTCCTCCACACAAGTATTCCCACTAGTTAGTAGTTAGTCATTTATGTTTTATTTTTCTACCTCAAATATTGGATGTCTACCATTGGCAAATACCTCCATATGATCAGATTTCTGCCACCAGATGTCCATGTCCTTATGTGATCGAAATCATCACCATCACCATTTAATTTCACCGTGAAATCACCCACTGTTGGATATAGGTCTCCCTTTCCTCTGCCACACTTCTGTGTTATGTGCGTCCCTCATCCATCCGTTTCCCGCGCTCCTTACGATATTGTAAATCCAACGCGCTTTTGTCATCGAAATGATTTAATCAAAATATACTTACACACTAGTGACCCCGTAGAAAGCCCCTGGATCGTCCAGGTTATTTGTGTTCAGGTCCGCCCAGAATTTGACCAGGAAGAAGGCATTTCTGGGTCCCTTTTCATATAACTCTTTGAGGCCACCTTTTTTCTCAGGGAACTTATCGTTAATCTGTTGTACGTCTACCGACTGTGAATGAAAAAAAGAAGGATTAAGATAAAAAACTTGAACATTTCTTCCAGAAAGGTTAAATAGTGGACCTTAAGCCCATTGTTCTATGGATTAAATTAGAGCTTAAAACATTACTTTTGTCGGTATAACAAGCATTTGAAAGGCAATTAAGTAGCAGTTTTATCTCAAAGTCTTATTCTTTCTCAAAATATTAAGACAAGGTCTTTTGAAGAAAAGATAAGTAGGTTAATTCCTTACCTCTAATAAAGGATCTGCGTATGTAACTGTGCCGCCTATGTGTACGAATAGATGTTGCGCCGGCGCCGCACTGGGGTACTGGAAATGAAACAAAAGGTTACGGTTAATTAATATTCGTAGAAGTAACATCACGCCTGTACTCCGCGAAGGGATATGCAGAGGTGTACCTAATAGTAGACCCAGATTTTGACAGTACGTTTAAGTCCGTTATGATAGAGGGCGAGACTCGTTGGTCTAGCTAGGGGTTGCAAACGCGACTGATGAGCATACAGTCCTGGGTTCGATTCCCAGGTCGGGCAAGGTGTTTTTGGGTTTTTCCATCAGGACTTTCTTAGTAGCAACCACGGGTCGTAGAAATATTGTGTTTTAGCTCAGCTACCTTCATGCCTCCGTTTTAAAAGGGCGACCGTTCACACAGCTCGAAAACTAATAAAAAATGGTCCTAACTTTACTACTTAGATTTTCAAGTTTTTTTTTACACTATTAGTCCAGTCAAATTAGCCAAAATTAGGTAGGAATCTCGGAATTTGAGATACCAAGCTACAAACTCGTATAAAGTTGTATTTTGGCATCCTAAAAGTTGCCTCAAAATTCACATATGGTAGTGTCCGCATCTATTAAAAATCTAAGGTCAAAGGTCGCAAAAATCGATTTTTTTGCAAATATCTCGATTCCTATGGGTTTTTCGCTATTTGTGTTTATGATCAATATTGTAGAGAATTTTATTCCCTACAATTTGTGATTCAATAATTTTCTTTACGATGATAAAGAAGAGGACTTTGAAATACTATAGCAGTCGGAAGAGGACGATGAAGAAAAAGTCGATAATTCAAATTACTGGCTTTTGTCCGCGGCTTCACCCGCGTATATGTGTGGAAATAGCCCACGAGATGTACCAGAATGATAAATATACCAAATTTCATGGTTTAAACTACAAAAATGACGATTTCATAATACAAAATTCATCCCCTTTTAACTCCCTTAGGGGCTGAGTTTCGAAAAATCCTTCCTTACTCCTTGTCTACATTACAAAGAAAACCTCTGTAGAAAATTTCAGCTTTCTAGGTCCAAGGGTTTGGACTAGGCGTTGATGAGTCAGTCAGTCAGTTAGTCAGTCAGTAAGCTAGGAAATTCTGTTTTATTTTTTAAATTTTATTTTGCCATGGCAGTTGAATAGGCCTTTGGTGTAGGATGCAACTTGCGTCGTCACCCTTGCGCCATCCCATCTTCCTACCGGTTGACCTTAAATGATGCTCTAAGCACCGCGCTCTCCACCCGTATCTCGAAAACGATACAACGTATAAAAAAAATTTGAAACAAAAGTTGTAGGGAATTTAATTCTCTACAATATTGATCATAAATACAAATAGCGAAAAACCCATAGGAAACGAGATATTTGCAAAAAAAAACGATTTTTGTGACCTTTAACCTTAGATTTTTAATAGATGCGGACATCCTACCATAAGTAAATTTTGAGGCAACGTTTAAGATGTCAAAATACAACTTTATACAAGTTTGTAGCTGGGTATCTCAAATTCCGAGGTGGAACTCTAATTTCACTGGACTATATAATAATGTTGGTAGTATTTATTTAAACAAGTTATAAGTCAGTCAAAGCGAAACAGTTACAATTTATTATTTCATGCCACCAAAAGTTCAAGGTGCGTTACTTTCAATTTGTTAGTGAACGCTGACAGTCCTTTAGTTTTATTGTGGTATATATTTTATAAGAGACTTTGCTTTTATTTATTGTTTTAAAGGTTCAAGGTGAAATCTGTGTTCGAGTCATGAAACAGCGAAATAAGACGAGGATACCCATACGGATTAGAACTCGAAAATCGATTGTTGCTTCCCTCGAAATCGACCACTCTCATTTCTTGTAGATGTCATTAAGAACTAACACGGTGGCGATTCTCCATACAAAATATGTAATTCTCCTTTTTATGCCTCTAGGGTATTTTTTTTCAAGGTAATTTTTTTCAGCAACTAATAAGTAAAAAAAATATATGACCCTCCAAAATTTTATTGATGACAAAAATACCAACCGTTTATAATTTTATTTCTTCGAAATTGTATTGAAAAACGTCCATTGATGCATGTTGGCATTTGTTACTGCAGTTCTCGGCTTCATAACAACCTCACCTGGCGGCTCGGTTGTGAATTCTGCCTTGAATGTAATATCAAAATGTACTATTGCGACACATTTACAGGGCCTGTGATCTGCATCCGGGTTTTGCTAAGACCTCATTATTGATAGTAAGAATGGTAACCAATGCAGTAGCTACATGAGCATCGCTAAAGCTAGGAATTCCCCAAGACGGTATTACGTCAGCATCAGTCCGTTGACTCAGTAGACAACCACAGACTTTATGACGCCTTCCCGTATTTATTTATTTAGGGAAAACAAACAATATTGTACTACGTATCCCTCAAGCTGTGGGTTTTCTACGATTATGTACTTCTTTAGATTCGGCCAAACCAGTGCGGACTAAATATGTTCGCTTAGGACATTTTCAAACACTAAACTGTATTTACTGCTGTCAGTAAATAAGTATCTGTCAGTGTCCGTTGTTGGTTTGTAGTCCGTACCAGCTTGACTCTTTCCTCGAAACACCGAAATAGTGAATAGATCTCGTAATTTTATGTTTCTTAATGTTCTTTAATATCTTATTGGTGCCGTTCTTCGGAGTATGTAATGATCGTAGCAAGTGGCGCTCTGCGGTTTCTGCCTACCCCCATGGGAAAAGGGTGTGAACTACCACAAGCAGTCCCATATTTCTGATCGGGGGTTTCTATTGACGAAGTGAGAAAATTCAGGTAGGTAGGTACGTTAATTTGTGATTTTACAAATATCCCTTCAAACGCTTGCCGTTTTCGGATCGATTCAGTTTTATTTATTTATTGAAACTTTATGCGCAACAAAATCGTCCAAAGGCGGACTTAATGCAAGTTTTCCACCACAGGTCTTTCAATATTACTTACCGGGGTCTAGTAATTGACGAAGACAGAAAATTCGACAAACCAGTTTGGGGTCCTACAAGGAAGTCTACTAGTGCCCGCACTAAACGGATCTCCTAGTCTTCAAAACCTTACCGTTTCTGGATCCCGTGGGTGTTCGACGAAGGCGGAGAACTCGACGAGCCGCAGCTTGTGCGTGGCGATGGCGCGACCCTCCCACGGCGGCGGCGGCGCCACGTCCGTCCCGCTCGGTACTCCCACGCCTCCCACACCGGGGACACCTTTGTAGCCTGCGCCAGGGAACGGTTTTACGCTGGAACAAAGAAAGAGGTATGTTAGTTTCAGATAAAATTCTTGTAGCGGCACGATATCATTATTCTAGCATAGTAGCATGTCTTTTCCCCCATTCTTCTCTATTACTCGTTACTATTACTGAAATAGCAACAATATCTTCAAGGCAAAAATATTTGGATGAGACGCAGCGCCATGTTGTACGCAAACTCTTGGGTGTCTACACTATGTTTCATGTCGTATCTTGCCCTCAGCAAGTCGCAACCAATGATTCAAAAGGAAGAATATTTGAGTGTAGTCGTCTGGTGTTAAAGAGAAAGTGGTCATATCTTTTCTTCTTTCTTATGTGCCTAACCTGGTGTCAGAGTACTTATTGACCTTTGACTTGGTTTTACCTGCCAGAATATTTTGGATCTAAGTCACTTCAGTCAATTAGTAGGTACTTACAAGCTACAAGGGGATGAGAAAGTACATCTATTCTAATCTAAATTATGTACTAAGGACTCCTTCAAATTCAATACTTTATGTTAGCAAGTTACTTACTCTTGTGACGGTCCGGCTTGTAGACCCGGTTGCCAAAATTGCTGAAAAAATAAAATACATTGTTAAAATCTATAAAATCACAACGATTATTAAAGTAAGCTTTCATGTTATTATCTGCTCAAGTTGTTAAATTCTACACACATCACTTGAAGCATTATTTGTTTGTGAAAACATGGAGACATGGATGTAGTTTTATTTTTAATGTAGGTGCGCCCTGAACAAAGTGTCTGTCTATAAACATGATTCTTTCTATAAATATTATTGAGTATTTTCAATAAGTTTTAGTCCAATCCAGTTACCAGTCGATTATTTGTAATATGGTAGAAAACGAAACAAAAATGTGAGTAAAGCAATTACAGTATTCGATTGGTGTTATTGTCGCCTATACTTTACTTAATACGTGCATTTGGCAACATGCCTAAATAGTAGTGAAGCAACACAATTTAAAGGCGATTTAGTTTTATTTTTACTAGAAACACAAAGGCATGCCTTTTGCAAGGTGAGTACCGTATGGTGGTACGCTGGGTGCGGTAACCCGGCAACGATCTGTGCGCTAGATAGTGTGCTCATTGACTGCATGGCCTTTTCTTTCATCACCCCACCATCCTAAATGCCATTCATATGTATATTTTAATACTCTTTATTTTCTGTGACATGTTTTTATTGGCACCGTCGGTACGGAGCGGAAATATTCAGCTAATTGAATCAAAACTTCGACATCAAATGTCACTTCACTAGTACAAAAATGTTTCATTTAAAAACAATTCTAATTGATATTGATGTAATTACATAAATAGTGGTAGGTATGTTAAAATATACTAACCACTTTGAGTTTCGCCTGTATTTCCCGTAATTTTCGTCTAGCTAGCACCTGTATGTGGGATGAGACTTGTTTTCTCGTGCGCGTCTTTCCTGTTCTGAGTTTTATATACCTTGCTATCAGCTCGTTCCTTCCTGTAATGTAATAAAGGTCAAGTTAGTCAAAGCTATGGAGTAATGGACCCATATTACTAACGCATTTTTAGGAATAGACTGTCTTCAATCTTAAGCACTCTTGGCTCGTTATTGGATTTGGTAATCTTCTAGAAATGCAATCAAATGTCCAAAAGCACATTAAATCATTCAATCACAAATAAAATGGTCAAAAACCGAAACCGCATCGCATTATCCAAAATGAAAAGTTCTGAATCTAGAAAAAGTCCACCACCAGAATCCCAACTCAAACTCCATTTGAAACGATTTAATTCATCTAGTTGCGCCATGATTCAGTTCCAAACATTCAAACTTCGCCATGTAATATAATAATAACAGTGAAACATTTCAATTTAATTAATAAAGGGGTTAAAACATGTGCCAATTGCCCGCGGAATATTTAGCATAGCTGTTTCAGACAAACGCGTAGAATGCAATGCAGGCAGCGCTCTGTCGATCCTGTTATGAAACAATTTTCAAAATATTTTGAATAGCTATTTTCAATCATTGAAACTGCAGTGAATTGGAATGCGGGGTGGATCGTCCGTAGTCAGCGCAAATTGGGATTGTGAAATAATTTTCAGTTGGTTTACATTGAATAATGTTGTCGAAAGATATTTTTTTTTTTGTTTTGATACAAATTATAAGTTTATTTATGAAATATTTTATTTAAATGCTCACTTGAGTTTGGCATGAAAAAAAAATTGGACCTCCAATATCTTCGTGACTACTTATAATAGAAGGTTCCCAGATATGACTCGGAACGAAGAAATGGTCGCAATGACGAGGAGAATAAGTGCCTTAAACGGCTTCGTTAAAGGTATTTTTACACCGTTTATACAGTATGTTAGTTTAAACGAGGGACATATCCCGCAATAGGGCATGCTATTAAAAACATAACAAAAAAAAACACTGATAAACAACAGACAGAACCATACCAAATATTTCGCAAAATTCTAGCAACCCTTGCGCTTATCGTAGAATAATTCAATGAATTTTAGGCTCAGATAAAAGAATAGGCTTTTAGGTATACTTAATTCATTTTCCCTTCATATTTTAAAACTGGCGGTTAAAGAAACGTCTAATGAAACGATATCTGGAGAATTCTGTAGAGCGTGCGTGAAATTAAGGTTACCTATAGTTTTTTACATATTTGGAACGAGAATCGAATACTGAATACCTGCCCTCAATACCTAAGTCCCTCGTTTAACCTAACATACAGTATAGCCATATGAAAGTAACTAAACAAACCAGACGAAAAGTATCTAACACATTGTTGCTGAAATGAGCGAAGCGTTATCAGCATGTTCTATAACTCTCTATGATGTGTTAAAAAGTTACTGATAAAATAACGGTGATTCAGTCTTCTTTTCTTAAGAAGCATCGATTTAATAAACTGAACAATTCTACAAATCATTAAATAGCAATACTTACTAAAAAATATTAATAACCAAGGAAAATACATCTAGAAACATAGGGACATTACAACTCATAAAACGAGTAATCAAACCCAACTGCAACTCATTCGCAAAATTTTAATATACATCGTGTTTTAATTGATGGAAACGATAGAGGAAGAGCCGGCCAGAGCAAAGTAAATTGAAATCTCATTGAAATCGGGGAATGCGATGGCGACGCGAGCCGGCCGCTGTGCTGGTGCGAATTTAATTAACCCCTTGCTTGCTCGTTGAGGCCAATGCGTACGTATACGTACAAACTATCTGTACGGGTATTGATTAACACTACGAATTTGTCCATCATACAGGAGCAAAAAGAGGTTGGTTACTGTGCGCTTTTTGCGATTTTGAAATGTCTTCTTCTTCTTAGCGTGTTGATGACAATTTACATTGAGTCCGCCCTTTTGGTGACGAGTTTGGCACTTTCAGTAGCGTCCATAAGCTCCTGCTATGACCAAGTAACAGGAGACACAAACGATGGGACACGTGATATGGTGGCCTGCCTGTGGCCACCATATCACTTGTCCCATCGTTTGTGGAGTAACACCACATTTATACTCCAGGGTAGAGTCATCTATGGATCTTCACTAAAGACGCGTTCACAAGTGGAACGAAATTGCGCAATTCTTGGCAATTGTGAAGGATCATGATGTAGTTTCCCGTGTAAGTAAGCCTACCATAAGTCGAGCTTGTTACATTTTATTTTTGCGTGCGAATTTTAAACTCTCAATAAAAACTATTTACGATTTCCTGCGTCTGTTATTGCCTATAATAACCTTCATAATAATATTCTGCATTGCGCCTTAAATACCGCGCTACAACACGGCCTGCTACAAGATAAAAGCAATATCAGTTATTTTTATATTAAACTAGAATGAAAGCTCAGATCTTGAGAAGGAAACTCTTCAAGACTGTTAAGTCAAACATTCTTGAAATTACTTCGAAATTATGGCACCGTCGTAAACTTTTCACGGCGGGTGTTAAGCTAAAATTAGTAAGTGCGGCCACTCTAACAAATTGCTGTTAGCATGAATTAGTAAAGTGAATATACACGTCGTATGTTAACCGTTGTGAACGTAAGTTCCACTTGTGACATACGCGCCCGCGAATTGAGCATTAAGAGTGCTTTCACCCGAAACGTCGTGTGCATCCTTCTATAAATAGTGCGGTGCAGAGAAGGATCAAGTCGAAACGTTTCTATTCCACAGTGAATAGAATAACAAGAGATCATTATTTATTAGTTCGTTAGTTGGCTAATTTGGTCCATTGCCAGCGCGACGCGGCCACGCTCTCGCGCACTCCGCGAGGAAATTGTGCGTGCACGCTCCAGCTACACTATGAATATTAACTATTTTCTTTTTGAACAGGTATTTGTTGTTACTGTCGTTCAATTATAATTACTTTCTTGTTTATTTACAAGTTTCACAATTTTAGGTGTTTGTAATTAAATGTAAGTTAGGTGTGATGATTTTTTTCCCGATCCTCTTCTTACGGCTGGGGCGTTTTGAAAAGTAATTTATTCGCCAACTGGGGAGATATTGGAGATCCATCAGAAATACATTAACGTCGTACCTGAGGCATGACTTCGCGATTGTTTTTGCTTATAGAGCTTTTGCCCACAAAATATATTTCCATCAATAATATCAGTCTATTAGGAAGGCGAGGGTTTGTGCGTGCCCGTGCAAGCACTTTTGAGAATAAATTGATCTAAATGTTTAGTTCCATTGTTCAACTATACTTATATTCCTTCTACTCAAGTATTCAAAAAGTAACACGCATTTAAGACCCAATTATTAACTTTAATGACCAGTACCTATTAAATTAATAATATAACAAGGCCTATAATTTTATTTCAGAACCGCATATTTTAAGCCCATTTTCCGTGTGATTTAAGCTAATTATCAACCACTACCCCACCGATCGACACCATGATTCGGTTATAATTAGATATTATCTAAGACAATTTTATTAGGGTGCCGCCAACAATGTGTTAATAGGGAACAACTGAGTATTTGAATAATAACTTGGAAATAAGGCTTGGCAGAATGGAAACAATATTGTAGTAACAAGGACAGTTCGTCAAAAATGAAGACCTTTGAGTGACAAAGGCTCTGCGAAAGATATTGGACTTTGTAGAGTTACACGGGCGTCGTAGCAGAATTTCACGCTGACCCAAACAGGAGCTATGCGGAGCAAATCCTCACGGAAAGGGTTGAGTTGCGACAGGTCTAAGGAGGATTTCTTGGGAGACAATCGGGAGTTATGCCCGAAGCGGGCGGGGCGCTAAACAACGGGCGCGGGCGGCCCGCCCCTTCTTTATATTTTCTTACTGCGTTCGCCGCCTAGCGGCGCGGCCGGGCCCCTTACACGCTCGCTCGCTCACTAATTGCGCATTCTTCGCATAGTTTAGCCCTCCCGACGAACCCCTCGCCTGCCACCCCCGGACCACGTGAAGCCGTGCGCCGACGAAACTTTCATACTCCCAGGATATTGAGCGGTTTTGAATGTCTTAACTCACGAACGTGCCGCCAGCAGAGTTGAGCACTAGCTTTGTTGGCAAACTGTTCCAACTACACTCTTCAACAACACCGCGGGCCCCTCACCACGTGGTTGACATGCCACACAAGAAGCACTAATGTAATAACGAAGCTGATAGCTCAATACAGCCTACGACTTACAACTCGCACGAGACCTGGTATTGGGAATCTAATAACAGCAGGACGGTATCGACTATCGCCTGGCTAGGATAACTTTTATCGGCACTTGACTTCAGTTGTCATAACTTTCAGATAAACGCGTGTCTTGTGTTTATTCTGCTCTACGTCTTTATTTGATCAAGGAGCTGAAGATCCCCAGTTTATTAGACATTCAATAACAGAAAAGTGTTTCACCCGGTAAAGGTTATCTACTGGACGACTTGAGTGGCCATTTATAGTTTTTGCTCAAAGTGTATACGGTCTATATTGTCAAAGAGATAGAGAATCTACATCCACTCAACCAAAACAAAACATCCTAACGTAATATTCCAACCGCTGAAATACATAACAATTCCCCATTATTCTTTTAATAAACACACAATAATATCACCCTAAAAGAATGCGGGATTATTGCAGCACATGACGATCAAGCAAAACAGTGTCCCGTGGAACGTAACGCGCGCAAGGGAGGGGGAGGCAACGAAACGGACAAGGGTGACGCACTTTTACGTAGATTAAGCGGGAGGACACGTCCTCGAGTAATGTGGTCATATATTGTCCGGGCGACGCGACGCGTGTCCGCAATTATTATCCACACAGATAGCCATTATCAACATCTTTTGCACAGTAATAACAGTTAGACATAGTTGTTTACAAATAGAGTCTGCGTATTACACGTGACAACGCTTTCTCAATTGATTTCAGGACTTTTATTATAGTTATTTGCTTTGCTTTTATTTATGACATGATGACATATTGTGTTATTAAGTAGGAACAAAGTTCTAAATGCTTGACACAAAAAATAATGAACGTGAATTCCTACATCAAAGCATATCATAGGCCTAAAAGATGTTGGGCATTCCCCTAATTTCCCCTTCCGCAGTGTGAACCGTAAGATTTGAAGTAATTTAAACATCGCATTTCTTTACGCCTATTAAATCACTTAAGGTGGACACATCGCCTGTGGTAAATTTGTTTAGCAATTCCATTTGGCACCGCGACGAGGCTGAGCGGGCAGTCCTTTAATTAAAACCGGGACGTATAATGTTGGGCGCTTGACGCAAACTTAATGTGCGTCCGGCGGCGTTGTAATGGCACTGCCACCCTCTGATAATTGTCCTATGTCAATTCTGCTCCATAGCACCCGTAATATTACTTTTCGGAAAGCGTTATGGAACTATTCTCCCGGGGTTAAGCATGCAGGACTCAGAACTAACCCACTTCGCAAACTGTTTTATTCAAACTATTATTTCTTCATAGTACTTCGTTGGGAACTGCGAGACGACCCCTGACAAGTTGTCAACAGCCGGGATTAACAAAAGCCACACAGAAGAAGACGCCAACTATAAAATACAAGCAATACCGTTTCCTTCGGCAGTTAATTTACGGGACGCAAAGCGTTGCTTTTATGTAGCAATCGTCACGTTCGCGTTAACGAGCTTTCTAAGTTAACAATGTAACGTGAAAAAATTTGCTCCTGCCTCCCTTTCATGAACAGAGCTTTCATTTTAATAATCGTGGCTTATTGAGAACCAGTTGGGGGTTAATTTAGAAATATTTTTCTTGTGATGGAACATAAATGGGGCATAGCATTCATTGCTGACTAATTACCACTCGTGTATTTATACACGTGAACGTTGAAACAAAAGCCATGCGACGTATGGGTTCCTCGAATTGGCGACATGGTCCGATCAAGAGAGATAATAATTGTCGGTTCACGTCTTTCCGCGGAATCCTATTGCGCAAACCGCTTTGTCGGCCGACTTCAATAGGTACCACAGTGGCTTTTGTCTCGTGCCACTGCCATTGTTCATTTTCGGCGGAGTAGCCTTGATATCTCTTCATTATTTAAGTTAAGGGACATATAGGTAGGTCGATGTGTTAACGACAGCAATTTTAATACAATTATTACTATATGTGTGAGTTTTATATTTAGGCCTATTTTGACTTCTGCAGCACATAGCTCGTAAGTAACACATCTTACGAGCTATGTGCGAAAAACCGTCAATCCTACCACTGTTCACAGCAGAATCTTCTCCTTGATCAGCAGAAAAATTACCACCTTCATCCAGATAACCGTTTGGCACCCCCAAAGTGTACAATTTAGGAAAGACATAGCAAAAGCCAGTGCCTACAAAGACTTGTAGCATGTTTGGACTCACCGTACATCTTGCCCTCGTCGGAGAGAATAATTTTGCGTCTGCCACACGGTGGGTAGATAGCCAGAGCCTCTTGGAAGCTCTGTTCAATGTCCGGACTCCATACTCCCTCCGCATCGGCAGCGGACATGTCCTGCGAATGCGCTTTGTTATAAAAACATAACTTATTGAAAAATCGAAACAATGTAGAATTGATAAATTTTCCCACAGTACGTGAAATAAATGAAACAAACACGGTTCCACAGGACACGAATGTTTTGAAAACTAAAAGAAAAAACACGCAGCAAAAAAGGAAAGTATAAAAGGTCAGATCAATCCAAGACTTCAGTAAACCGAAGAGCTTGGAAGTCAGGAAGTCCCATAATTACGGCAATAACGTAATGAGCTAGATATCCACTAAGTTAGGGAACAATCGCGTTCCGTACAACCCCGATGGACTAATAGAGATGCTTGCAGTAATAGCGAATTCGCATACTGTAATAGTTGGCTGCTGGTGCAACTTTTGTGTTAGTGCGGGCAAACATGAATGTTTTGAACCAAAAGTTTCTGCACTATGTGTTTATCCCTAATTAGTACGAATGTTTTTGTTTTGATAGTTTCCATCTTAAACAACAGTTGATTTGATTACTTCTAATTTATTAGTAAGAAACATTTCCCTTCGGTGGCTCGGTCTCGGCGCGGCCGAGAACTTGTTCCCGAACGCACTGTCTTAGTAGCTTTAACTGTAGCGAAAGCTTGTTACGCCCCAATGAATCGAATCTTACGATACGTACGATCATTAATCTTACAAACTAAATACGTTTCGAAGATAAACTGTTTCTATGTTAGCCTAGTCCACTTCCAGAGAAAACGAAACAAATTCAAGAAGCCTTATTACAAGAAACTAAGTAGGAACACTGAACAGATGTACCTACTTATTATGAACATTTGTAAAGAGAGTTTGCTTACAGACTGTTACAACTCGAGGAGTGCGTCATTGTAATTAATAGACTCGCTTCTATTCTCAAAAGAAAATAAAAATAACGCGCTGCCCTCGACTTGGTCCAACAGGCCGGGATCGAAAACATCGTGAATCACTGTTCCTTGAAACTACTTGAAACGTAGCTGTTTCTGGATTTGTTAACTACTGAGAGTCAATATTTACTTGCAATTTCTCACAACCGCGCTTACTAATATTGTTTTGTTTTAGTTTGTTACAGTTTACAATTTATTTCGTTATCAATCAGCCGTTGTGATCTTTAAAAATCTATTAATGATCTGTTTCATGTGATTGATTGTGGAATAAATACTATTGATAATGAAAAGCAGACGAAAGTAGTAGGAATGACTGGAAATATTTTTTTTAGATCTAGCATTTCTTAGTCACGCATGGATGATTCAGCCGAAAGACTCCGTGCAAATATCTAAACACGAGATACATTTTATGTATCACTTTACACGAAGCTTTACACGATATGATAATGGCTTCTAAAGTTACCCTTGTGCGACCTGCAATCGCAAATGCGTGTGACTGTGAACTATACTTGTACTTTCTGTCCTATGCAAATTACAGATGTGTGTATTTATGTTTACACGAGCAAACACGCTTAAGTACCCTCTTCTAATCCGGACTTTACTATTACTTCTACAAACAACGCTCCCGCGGTTAATGACTTACAAAAGAGAACTAAGATTTACTAATACCCGTACAAATGTGAGTTCATTGTTTCGTTTATTGAAAGACTGGCAACGATACATGAAATAACGAGCAACCTTCAATCCAGAAGTCTTTTGAGTTGCAATTCTAACAACGATCGACGGAAATAAAGAAAGACTAGCCATGAGACAAGGAAATAAACATTACGTTACCGACACTGGAATGGAGAGAAAAACTAACATCAGAATAGATTCTGAGGAAATCCTTCTTCCACGAAATTGAAAAACGAAATCTTTTCATACAGAAGCCAGTGTCGGCTTCCAGTCTGACCGTAAATAGTTGAAAGACGCGGGAAACACCCACCCATACTAAGGTGAAGAACAGCGTAAATATGCACTAATATTTACGAGCAGTTAAAATCGGCACGTGTTCAGCGCCTCGGTTGGCGAGTGACCAGCAATGATCATTAAATTAATGGGATAGTAACGTCTGCATGGTCTGGAACGGTTTATGCTTCACACTGGTTAGAGGGTTATTCCAAAATTGGAAGAATTCATTAAGCTACTGCAAGGGAATTGATAGTAGGCCGGTCATGTCTCCTATAATAAAATGTACGTGTTAGTCATTTGGGTTTAGGCCTGGACATTGTTATGGATGTTCCAAAGTCTCGCTTCTTATCTGAGTCTTATCGGGCAGCTGACTAAGAGATACTTAAACCACATGCTTGATAGATAACGCTTGGGGAAGGCGCTATACACTTCGTACATTTAAAAGCAATACTTTCGAATGCTCCCTCACTTTGTAGATCAGTCAATATTTATCGCCTGAAATGAGTCACCTCATCATGTCATCGATCGGCTAAAACCAAGTTGTATATCCTTAACAAAGACCTTCTTCTATTACTTGTGTCGATGATTCTTTTATTTCCACCGATAGAGCTATCGGTGTCTTCCGACGGGCCGTTTTAACTCCGAGTTGGAAGTACAAAGAGTAGAACCAGGAGGTGGTACATCATTATGACTTAGTCCGATGGAGCACACAAGAGATATCCCACCAAAACTTTGAGAAGCAGACAGTCCTGGAATATTTACCATCTACCAACCCGCACTGGGCCTGGTCAATGTTTAGACACTTGGGGGAGCCCTACGTTCAGGAGTGAACGGCTTTCGGCTGAAATGATGCATGACGATGATCCCGCACTGTGCCAGCTAAACAGACCTGTGTCTCAGCAGTGGGGAAGTTTTAAGCTAATTATATTTACCTTCTCATCGTCACTGGCATCGCCGACGTCCAGGTGCTTAGCGTCGGCGCCGCCCGAGCCATTGGTGTCGGGCGCGCCGGCCGCCGTGCTCCACGGGGACGCAATGGTGCCGGCTGCGAGCGCGCCGCTCGCTGTAACACAAGAAAAAGACATGGTTAGAAAGAAATATAGAAAAAGATGTCTATATACTAGAGTGGAACAATTAAAAAACAGAAAAGTCAATAGCTGCATCCGTGACTGTGTCAAGGAAGCTTACAATCAGCATGGTAAAATCAGCTGTGCTGTAAGTCCCCGTAGTACACTACGGGGCAAAAATAAGTAGGGCACATAATATCGTCCCAGAGCGTCTTTATAAAAGCAGCAGTAGATGAGTAGACACAAGTCCGTGAAAATTGAATTGATATGGCAAAACGGATGCCCTGCTGGGTAGTACACCCAGCAGGGCACTTATGATTATAGCCTAATCATCCGTTTTGCCATATCAATTCAATTTACAATCTACGCCCACTTTGCTCAAGTCACACTATCTGTAATAGTCCAGTGAAATTAGAGTTTCACCTCGGAATTTGAGATACCCAGCTACAAACTTGTATAAAGTTGTATTTTGACATCCTAAACGTTGCCTCAAAACTTACATATGGTAGGATGTCCGCATCTATTAAAAATCTAAGGTTAAAGGTCACAAAAATCGTTTTTTTGCAAATATCTCGTTTCCTATGGGTTTTTCGCTATTTGTATTTATGATCAATATTGTAGAGAATTAAATTTCCTACAACTTTTGTTTCAATTTTTTTTTATACGTTGTATCGTTTTCGAGATACGGGGTGGAGAGCGCGGCGCTTAGAGCATCATTTAAGGTCAACCGGTAGGAAGATGGGATGGCGCAAGGGTGACGACGCAAGTTGCATCCTACACCAAAGGCCTATTCAACTGCCATGGCAAAATAAAATTAAAAAAAAAACAGAATTTCCTAGCTTGCTGACTGACTGACTCATCAACGCCTAGTCCAAACCCTTGGACCTAGAAAGCTGAAATTTTCTACAGAGGTTTTCTTTGTAATGTAGACAAGGAGTAAGGAAGGATTTTTCGAAACTCAGCCCCTAAGGGAGTTAAAAGGGGATGAATTTTGTATTATGAAATCGTCATTTATGTAGTTTAAACCATGAAATTTGGTATATTTATCATTCTGATACGTCTCGTGGGCTATTTCCACACATATACGCGGGTGAAGCCGCGGACAAAAGCCAGTAATTTGAATTATCGTCTTTTTCTTCATCGTCCTCTTCTGACTGCTATAGTATTTCAAAGTCCTCTTCTTTATCGCCGTAAAGAAAATTATTGAATCACAAATTGTAGGGAATTTAATTCTCTACAATATTAATCATAAACACAAATAGCGAAAATCCCATAGGAAACGAGATATTTGCAAAAAAAAACGATTTTTGTGACCTTTGACCTTAGATTTTTAATAGATGCGGACATCCTACCATATGTAAGTTTTGAGGCAACGTTTAGGATGTCAAAATACAACTTTATACAAGTTTGTAGCCGGGTATCTCAAATTCCGAGATTCCTACCTAATTTTGGCTAATTTGACTGGACTATAACTACTAACAGCAGGAACAGTAGTTGCATCCATAGTTAGGCCTAAGGTTGAGGTAGCGTAAGCCTATCTTTTATAACGATAACTTGGTAAGATAGTATCAAAACGTATGCACCTACTAAGCTAGGAACTAAAAAACTTACTCCAACTTTTAAACAAACAACAACATTAACTTTACACGCTAAACTGAAAAGAGTTTCAACACTTTCAAAACTTTGCAACGGCTTCAGTGTTCCTAAAAATAGATTCTTGAGAAGCATTTGGTCGCAAGTCGCAACAATTCAAAGTTTTCCGACAAGCGATAACCGATTACATAACAATCAGAATCATCGTAACATCTAATTCTAGATAACGTGTGTGACCGTGAAATGTATGACTCACCCATACACGTAATGAAAGAAAATTTACAATTCGTTCGATTGAACGTTTTAAGATAAGTAATCCTCCTCACTACATCTGCCTAGCCTTTTCCCATCTATGTTATGTTTGTCTACCACTCTTAAAGGTAAACAAGCCAACGGCACGAACTAGTTGGTGGGCGGGGCTAAAATGCATGCTATTTCATCCGACATCACGAGCGAAATGCATAGAGCGAAAGAGACACAACTAAAACGGGCGCGCGAAATTTTCTATGCAGACCTTTGGTATATTTGGTTTCATGAAAAATCTATTGAATGTATCTGTTCAAAATCAAATTATTTAAATTTTTTAATAACTAATCTATGTCCGTATGGTTTCACTTTTTTCTTTTTCATACTATATACGTTACTTATTTACGCCCAAAGATGATTTAAAATCAGTGCTAAAATATGAAAGTTTTGACGTTCATAACTTCCAAATCAATATTTTTTTTCCAATTCTGCTTCCATACAGACCTAGATAATGATAAGACCAGTAGATACAATTTTTAATTTTGAACCTACACCGTCAAACAGAGGAGTAATCACCTTCATAAGTTTGTATGGAAGAATGACTGGCTTGTTCAACCTTAACGGATGCAGTGAAGAACCAGTATTTTACATGAATCGACTGCCTATCTGACCATCACAGCGCAGTAACTGGGTACTACGATAGCCCTTAGTAAGACTGGATGACACACTTTCAGATTCTGACTACACGTAACGAGTATCCGATCAGATTATAATCTTTTACGGGGGATCAGACCGGAATAGAAAATAATTTATAATAAAACGGATCCCCTATTAGGGTATCAGTTTTTGGGGATCCGAACGGAATAACTCTTGTTAAAGATCTACGAATATGACAGCCAGGATAAACGGTTTCACTTGTTTTCCGTGGTTAGGAGGAAAGTCGGTATGTAGGTAATTATAGTCGCCCATCAATGGACCAACCCCGGCAAGCATGGCTTAACCTGGAAGGTGAGAAGGACCCATGCAGCAGTTTGCAGGAGACGTCAGAGTCTGACGTTCGTGACAATTTCTGTCTGACGATCAGACAGAAATTGTCTACAAGTCTACTGTTTGAACAGCAGCTATCGAAGATTTTATAAAATTTCCAATCAAGTTTCCTTGAAGCATTTTCCTTTTAACAATATGAAAATCATAATTACTAATAATGAATGGATGTCTGGTAGCATACACGTAGGAGTTGATACGAGTCTCTCAGTCTCAGCTCGAGTGCCTCTGACGTCAGTACGCTTGTTTGTTTACCGTGTCGGATGCTCGTCTTGTAAACTTCCAATCGTATTGTGGCCGATACCATAATACATCGGCAAAACTGCGGTTAGCCTCCGATACTATTTTTAAGGCATTACCAAAAGCTTTTGCGAATTGACGGCCAGTTTTGAAGACTGGTTGTTTCAAGCGAGTTTACATTTGAATTGATTTCACCACTTTTATTAATAGAACCATTTAAATTAACATAACTTAAAGGCGACATTGTTTTTTGCTAAACTAAACGATTGTAAAGTTTCTAAAGATTTATTCATATTTCGTTAAGAAATTAAACTGATAAATGAAGCCAAGGAATACCTCCCGAGTTCAAATTTTCATAATACCAAATAAAATCTTTGTTCCCTCAAGATCGGAGGCGAGCTCGTAGGCATTCCGGAAATTTTCATATTTACTGTTACAAATATGCAGGTACGAAACATTTACAATATAAATATAATATCAAAACGGAGAATTTCTTTATGAAGATCGGATCGAGAGTCGAGAGTAAAGTATGCGCCCGCCTGCCTTCTTCGCGACGAGCTGTCCTCCTCGTTACTTTATAAGTCCTATCTTTATCTACCTACATTCCGGCAATATTTATATCGAAGATTTTCCTTTACACTACATTTCAATCTCCTTATTCTATATACCACTTTTCTAGATAAAAAACAACTAGGTCGCTGATCCAATTAAATTATTCTCGCGAAATATCATTTCCTAATATGAATGACAGCGGTACCTACTGTACAAAAACTTGCAACTTAGTATATTGTACTGTCAATACGCCTTACATTGACGCAACGAATTCGCATTGTCTCCGTCTCATACATATTGAGAAATCGTCTTTATAAATGAGAAATTGACCTCTTTATAATCCAGAACGGTTTCTGCGAACAGTTTTATCAATCAAAAATAAGCGTGTACTAAGTATTTCTTCTTTATCTTTATGCTATCACGCGTACATTTCCATAATAGTACGTATTTATTTTATTATCTATTCCGTCTACTCACCTAAGTGGTATAGAGACAACTCCACAAGTTGTATCAAGGATCTTCAATTAGGACAATTATTATTCAGCAGTGACTAATTCGAGCAGAGCGCTCGCGGTTGGCTGACAAAGGGCGCATCGTGGACGTGCAATAATTAAAATAATAAAGCATGGCTGTTCATTGTGCTGATATGACAAGTGCCCGCAATAAGTGGGACCCTCGCTACGCCGCGGTGGGGTTCGACTCTTGATCATATTTAAACGGGAGTACGGGACCTATCTATTTCATGCGTGCGATTTATATATACTGTTGTGCAATATTAGCAGTAATGTTTGCGATTTTATTTATATGAACTCTGTCGGCTTAAACCTATTGTTATAGCATGAATAGGACTACCAACTACTAATAATAAAATAGGGAAGTAACAGCGGACCCTATTATTTAATACTTTATCGAAATAGGCATTATGACGAAACCAGCAAGTAACATAACTTCGATAAATTCATAATAACACTATGAATCAAGTACAGAACTAGGGTAAACTCTCCAGGAACATTTATAACATATCGGAGTGGGCGGCACAAAAGGCACACGCTGTATTTATAGACAATGCCCACAAAGTAGGTATGAGTACTTACGTACGCAATATTAGTCACTTGGAGGTAAAAGAGAACTGTTGGGACACTAGCCGACATAATAGTTACGCATACAGAAACCTTTGTGTAGCAGATGTTTATACATGGTTGTATCAACAGTTCTAGCTACTAAAGTGAATAATAAAACGGTTTTTAAGATCAAATATTTACCAGACTTTCAAATTTCCGCTGAAAGGCTACATTGGACGGAGACAGGCATTGATTGAATTTGAATGTCATTTAGTGACTTTTTCAATTCAGTTTTCAATTGGATTTACTTTCATAATTCCGTCTCGACTGTAAATGAAACTTTCAGATTTATATCTCGGGGTAATGTTTCAGTTAGCATAGTTATGCCCGAAACTATGAGCAGGGTGATTCTGTACCGTTATTTATGTACGTCAAAACAGGTCTTTATACGTATGTACATATGTGTTACACGCGATTCCTGAAACAGGAATGCATTTAACATCAACAATGGAATAATTCCGGCAATTTAATGCTGTTTGGCCCTTCCATATCGCGTGTGCCTTTTAAAATCTATAAAAGCAGTTTCGTGGTAGCACGTTTTTTCCAAACATTTTTCTATTATCCACTTATGCAATCGCAACATTTGCAACCATTCTAGACCTTGTTTCGCTAATGATTATTTATTTACAAAAAAATATAAAAAAATGGACAAATAAAACAGGAAAGTACCTACCTGAGTAAGTGACCTACATGAAAAATTAAAATTATAGTATGATTGTGCAATTAAAAAATTTACGACGTCAATAAAACAAAAATACAGTTAACTTAATGGGTCATACGTAAATTATATTGTCTAATTAAGTTTTAGTAGGCCTGTTGCGTGCTTTTCAATCGCTGGTACATTTTCATCAAATACTATTTATACTATTTCCGCATCGGCTTTGAATATACATACATACAAGGTTTAAACGAACCCTTCATGAAGCCGGCAACCAAGCATTCTGTACAATAAACAAAGTAATTCTACGCAAAAAATATTGCTGGGAACTTTCGGGGTGAAAAACCACGTTTTACACTATGGACTCAATATAATGCACTCAAAACATGTGCTGGTGGAGGCATTCAATAGTGCAGAAGTCGGGAAGGTAATTAATGTAAGGCATTGAATACTTGCATAAAAAAAAAACTTTTAAAAAGTTGGGACTTTCAGATCCAATATCTCCGTTCCTTAAAGGTCGCCTAGGACTAGATCTAAACAAAAAAATGCTCGCAATGACGAGGAGAACAAGTATCTTTCGGCTTTACTAAGGGTAGCTTTATATCTATTATCAGAAATCACTTATTGTGACGACACAGTACAAAATAGTACTTAATCAATTTAATTGTGCGTTCAACAAAACAAATGTCGAGTTTGTGGTTGAATCCTGTTAATGGTATTTCGTTTGACTAGGTACTCTGCTAGCAATCAGACACATCAAATTAACTTCATATAGGTACTTACGTAGATTTGAAATGTAGAGATATGTTTTCAGATTCCCCAGGGCTGCCAATTATAGGTGAATTTCCTGAAGCTAGTAAATCACGTCGCTTTTTAATTAGGTAGTTAAGAGCGGAGATCTATCCTGTAATAACGTTAATGATATCTAAATGTTACATCTAGATATCTATCACTATCATAATCGAATCAAAAGCTTTCAGCCTCGTACCGGAAGTACCACATATTTGCAGTTCCATAAATCCGTAGTTAACATCGTTTTATCTCTGTTCTGTATTCGAGCGCGCGGAAAATAATAAAAAACAAAATCATGAATCGTTATGGGAACAAAAACGTTTACAAAGGTGGTAGCCCTAGTTGTTGGGGTGTGTGATGTGGGGGTGGGCCGGTGGACCCCGGCCACCTGTGAGCGAACCGTCCGCGCAACGGCCGAGGGTTGCGCGCCAAAGTATGTTAATTAATTTTCGGTTGACCGTCCAGTGCTCTACGGGTTTGCTCAAATCGGCCCACCGTGCGGTTTTCGTATATTTTGTTTCAGGAAAGGTCAGTCATGTAATCCAACAATATTGTTAACACGGTCATTGGAGTTACGAGCCGTACCTATGTTGTATTTTGGTAATAAATTAAGAACTTGTCAATTAAAGGATTATGTTTATGTATGTTTATTTAATTAATTTTGTGATCAAGCGAAATATCCAGTTACGCATAAGCACAGTACATTATCACCGTTAACAACTCGTTGACAAAACACGCGTGTACTTAGTTCATACATAATATTCGATTTTACCGTCGTCTGACTCCAATTAATTATTCAAAACTCAAACCGCTAGGAAATGGGGCAATGGGTTTTTATTAATTCCTCTTCGGAATATTAAAGTGGGATGGGATGATTAATGATTCAAGCAAGATTATTATGTTTATTAAAATGTGCGCGTGCGGTGGTACAAATGTACAATCAAGTGGCATCACAAAGATGTTTACTGGTTCGCGTGAATGTTTACAAACGTGAGGTATAGTATAGTGTATGACACAAAGCGTAGTGCGTGGTGTGGTCCACGTGTCTTGCACTATGCACTGTCTATGCTCGTCACCTCAACTCGTCATTACACCGTGCAATAGGCCGCAGAATGCCACACAATGCTGTAACCCCCTCGCTGCCGAACCGTGTCTGCCGTCGGCACTCCGCAGCCACCGCGTCAGACGATCAGCAATAAGTATCGCACATCGACTCATACGGAAACGTCAAATGTTATGCAACCTAATAAAAATGTTTTGCTTCTACTTTTGCATGCGATTGCGATTTACGTAGATATTATATGCAGTGTTTTCAATTACCTACCTCTACAAAGCGAAGTTATGTATGTCACACATAATGACGAATAGGTACGCTCATTGATATTTGGAATAAGTGGACGATGCAAAGCACTTTGTCACAAGATAAAGGTGATAAAAACGATGAAGCGGCCAATCAAATGCCCAATATACTTTTTGGCAATCTGACCCTGGTAACAGATCGGGATAGCGTTTGGTTGGAGACAAAAAAAAGTAATGATTCACTAATAGTGATTCAACACCCAAGTCATGGAATTGGGAAGCTCGAAGCAACAATATCTCCACAAATATTTATTAAAAAAACTTCTGAGCTTCCGACTGTCAAAGAGAATCAAGAAATACACATGAAAATTAAATCTTTAACGTTCAAATTTGAAGTGATCGACGCCAATTTTTTTTAGGTTTCAAAGTAACCAAATCCGCGAAGATGATCAAGAGATCTCACCTCTGAGTCACGTAGCCGCTGCTCGCCTGCCAACATGGAATAATACTAATACAAAGCATAGATATTTATGTAGATTGCTACGCCAATTTAGACTTTGATACAATACGACAACAGATCGCAAGTGAGCGTAGTAGTAGAGGTGAATCATACTCGCTCCGCCAGCTGCGAATTAAGACTGCAAGATTGCAAGTTCTCAGCGAATGTCTTTAGTCGTCTTGCAACATTAGCCGTAAACACTAAACATTATCACATTTTATGTGTACGTGCGGCTAAGGCCTCGTGTTGTCGAAAAATCTGCATAAGTCGTCACAGAATCTTTTCACGCGAGGCGAAATTTTTGTTACCCTCACGAAATCGTTTTTCATGTCAACTCGCGGTTTCTACTCTATTATGTTTTTTATAAGCAGTTTGTCTACTACCTCCTCTATTGACATGTGTGCTACGAATTCGTTGTTTGCTAGTTTGTCAATGAAGATAAATATGCCACTTGGTACATCATCGTTTCCTGAGCACACTCTGTCGTAAAGTGATTCTATCGTAAGATCTACGGCACGAACTATTGGAAGTCGCAAATCTATTCGAATGAAAAGACTCGCCAATACTGACATGACTTTTGATGAACGAGGGTTCTAATTTTGGTTTTAATAGGAAGATGAAGGAAGATAGGATAATATGACCTAAAGCAAAATGGCCGGAAGGCGGATATTCAATCACAGTCCCTTCCACTGCTTCATTCTTATAAATGATACACTTTCTGACATTGCGTATCCGATAAAATCCTAAAACAGTTATTATTAAGTCCACCTATGTACCACTCTTGTGCATGAAGTTTAAATAAATAAATAATACTGTAAATAGCTATTTATACTTAAGTGTCACGTAAAATGCTAGAGAATCACGCAAAGGGCTTCGATACAAGTGTTTATTAAGAATCGCACACGTTAACATTTTCCTTTTATCTATAATTTATATTAAAGTTTATGTAATTTCATCATGGGAAAAGGAAAGAAGTAACTGTTTTAGTATTTACCCTTTTGAAATATCCACGAGGTTCTTTAGCCTTTGTTATGCACTTTATATAATCTAATGAGTAAATATAATTAGCGAAACGGGTTTGTTTACATAATGCACATGTGCAGCAATAAAATATGCATAAATTATGGGCAAAGTTCACAGTCTGCTGAATTAACATTATCCGCGAAGTAATTGGTATTATCACAGATTACTTAATAGTAGTAAAACAAACATTGTATTGCTGTTGTAAGAAACATTATAATATGGATGGATGTACAAGTGAAGTGGTCGAGAAATGGTTTGCAAATTTTGAAGCGGACAAAATAAATTAAATTTTGTTATGCACGCATTTGTTACACATGGCTTGTCGCCTACTCTATAAAATACTTTTGGTACCCTAGAAGAGGTATTCCCGTCTGAGCACCAATCAATATTTTAACGTGGTGCTCTAATGGGAACAATAAAAAATATTTAATTTTAATCCCATCTGAGCACCTACGATTTGGTAGCTGCTAGTGATGTGGAGTATAATGAAAGTAATCGATAATAATTTTAGTTCAGTTCCATAAACTACCAGGACAACAGAAACATTAGGAGGCATTGGAAATTGGAATCTTAATCAAAATACCTATGCCTTTCTAATACCATGCAGTTTTTTTTTGTTGGAGATGAGAAACAAGGACAATAAAGTCTCACAAAGTACTAGGAGCCCAGAAATATATAAGAGGTACAGAACCATTAGAGAACCTGATTTAACATTTTTTTAAATTAATGTTCTTCGTCATGTAAATGTTCTCTATATCAGTAAAGTCTCACAAAGTAGCAGGAGAACAAACAACAACAGAACTTTAAATAAAAAAAGAATTGTTAAATCAGGTTCTCTAATGGTTCTGTTATCTGTACCTCCTATACATTTCTGGGTTCCTGGTACTTTGTGAGACTTTACATATAGAAGTCATATACATACTACATGACAAACAACCACGAAATTATAGTATGCGATTGTGATTTTGAAATATGTTTACAAAATATCAAGTCGTAACTGTTTTATTTTCATGAAACACTTTTCTACTTGATTGTACATACAAACTTTGAAATTAGCTTGTACCTAGTGGTTCGAATCGCCCCATTCCTAAGGCCCAGATTCAGAGACCACACTTTGACTTTACTACACTTTTCTTTTGTAGGAAATTAGTTTAACACGAAGGACTACATTATTGAAACGCATAATAATGCAAAGTTTACTTTGAGGCCAAAGTCATGATTATCGACTACTTCGCCTTTACTAAGTAAAGAACAGCTTGAAGTAGATCTTTCCATCAAAGTAAAGTCAAAGTGTGGTCTCTGAATCTGGGCCTAAGAGCTATTGGTCGATTCACACCGCTCGACGCTCCAAGGACCGCCGCGGTGCGAAACAGCCTATTCCTAAGAGCTCTTCGGCGTTTCACACCGCGGTCCGAACCACTCATGGTGCGAAACGACGAAACACCCAATTACCTAATTATCGAAACAAGAATAGCCAAAAGAGCTTCTTTTACTGACATGAACACATCAACCATTTCGAACGACACGCGACATACCACGTTTGTAACAGAACGATTTAATCTACGCACAAAAAATAGGATCCTTCCCAAAAGTTGGAAGCGCCAGTTCCAGCGAAAAAATGTAGGCAAATGACTATCATGAAGCATACAATCTAATTGGTTTTGGGTCCTCTGAATTTGACCCTTCTTGAACATATCCAATAAAGCGAGCGGGATATTACTCAAATATGATATAGATGGCCTGGTAACAAAGAGATACTTATGAAATTAAGGCGATAAATCAGCGTGGTCTGAGCGAGGCGGGCCATGAATGAGCACAGGAACAACGACTTATATGTAAATAATGTCGTATGCCGACGCCCGACGGCCGCTCGCCTGAATATAAAGTAATATGTCACAGGACATTACATGCCAAGTGATCGAGTGCTAATAGTCTTAGGGACTTCCACGACATGTTTATAATTGATAAGCTGTAACTCTGCGACTAACAAGTCCCAAGATTGAACACTGTACTTATTCATCATAAGAAAGTTGTACACTTTCAAGCTGACCAAGTCTTTGGTTGTAAAAGGTGAATGGTACCTACTGAGACGATTGGTTTTGCAAAACGGACGTTCAAATTACTTTTCGTATGGCGTAAATGAGAGGCGTCAGCGCGTAACGTGGCTGCAACTGGCAGAGATAACAACTCACTGTAGTCTGTAAGCAACCACAGAAGCGTTAAGCGATAAATGTATGGTTGGAGTATGAAATAGCCATTAGGTCGTTTAGACTGCTTCTCTATTTGTTGTTGTACGTTCTCCGGGGCATTAGTTTTACCAGGACATTAATTGTAATGATGGGGTCATTATGCTGATTGTTATTTTGTAAAGATTTTCACTTCGTGTAGTATTTGTTTTGTGGTATGATTGATTATTGTTGACTTAACACCGTTCCGTATGGTGTCGGACGCAAAGAATAGCACCATCCCATATCTTCCCGTGGGTGTCGTAAGAGGCGACTAAGGGATGTACCAGAGAATGGGCAGCAGCGTTCTCTGTGCTTTTTGTATCGACCGTACTGCGATCGCCAACCCGCCTGCCAAGCGTGGCGATTATGGCAAACCCCCCCTAAGCAAAAATTACACTTAGGGGAGGCCTATGTCCAGCAGTGGACGTCTTTCGGCTGAAATGATGATGATGATGACTTAACACGAGTGAAGACGTTTTCTTGCTTTCCTTAGCGTGTCGATAGGAATCTAAATAGATTCAACCTTCAAATGGGCTACGAGTTATTCACCTTCAATGGCGTCTATCAGCAGTTCCTGTAACGTAGACTACCAGGGTAGTCTCCTGTCATTTGTGGAACAACACAACAGTTACAGTCCACCAAAGTCATTCTTCGTTAGTTCGAGCAATTTCTTATAACTATTGATCTATATCACAAACGCCACGCATTAATGAAAATTAGCTTATAAAAGAAAGGATTAAACACATTTTTTCCTACTGAGTTATTCTATTGTTCATTTGTTTTCCTAGTCAATGGTCAGTACACGGCGATCTGAAGTAATCGACATGATAGCTGAGCCACACTAGAACGGGTATGTAGGTCTACTGCGCGCGTACTTGCGAGCTATACAAATAGCTGATATTGAGTTGTAAACTGTTGCAGAAACACCGCATACAATACATAATATATCAAGGCGTATTTGCAAATGATTGAACCTTTAAAGTTCTGGCTTTGGTTCGAAGTCTCAAAGTCGAAGTTATAATAAAGCATCCGCAGAATGGCCTGGTAGAGCACTCGACAACCTCCTGGGTTAACCTGTGATATGAGACGATGTTCTGAAAAACAATCCTTCAAAGTTTTAAACAATATAATTCATTCAAATAATCATAAAAAAATCCCATTTCCTATAATCAATTTTGCTCAATAAATCGCCAATAAAGCCCCAGCAATGCATTACCTACTCCTCAATAATATGCATGTCTCTACATAAGGGAAAAATTCTAAAAACTCAACCCATTCAATATATTTTGATCTTTAATATTCCCTGTCCGTGCAGTGTTCAAACGTGACCTGAACTCTTTCCTATTGTGGTTCAATATCAACGTCGACGTCAAAAACAATGAATTCATGACCAACTTCCAGCAGAGTGCGTGAGTTTGGAACGCCCGCCATCTGAATATTGAGTAATATTTTAATGTTCATATTAAAGCTTCCAACTGCGTCTAGTTCACGACGTACAACAAACCCAGCTAGAAATGTATCTACATCTACAAATATTAGTCAGACATCAATGTTTGATCGTGTTTGTTTCATTATCCCGCAGTCTCGCGTATGTGTGGGTACCTAATGAAGGGAATCTGAGAGCTTTAGCGAGATCAAGGTGCGCGGATAATCGAATTAATTTGAACTGCACTGAAGCCAGCTATGTTGCCGACAGAGGGCTTAACTAAGTTTATGAGTATGCTAGGTACGCTCTTAGCGCAACAAGTTTGTTAGGAACATCTTGAGTGCTTTGAAATCGGTTAAGTCGTATAGAACCGTTGTGTTCGATAGTTTGGCTGGTTTGGCGCTCTTCATATGAAGTCAAGCGGCAAGAGATACTGTGTTTCTCTAATTCATGCTGTATAGGGTCGTAAAGTGATTATAGCCGGTGCAATTAGTACTAACGGTTGTGGTGGCCAGCCCAGCTGCGTTGTGATGGCGGGAGACAATTGCTGCCGACAATTCGCGAGGGTTCAATGACCACTCGGACGATGCAAGCAAGACGCGCTCAAACACGACGATTTTCTTCTAGAAAGTCTAGCGTTGTCGACGTGGAACATCTATGTTTTAGCAGATTCCTCGCACTTTATTGATAAGCGGAAAATTACATTTAACTTTAGTTTTTTTCCTGTGGCGATGAGAATAGGCAAGTAGTTCCAACGCGACATGACGTTCTTTGTTCATCAGTGATTCACATGTCCAAGCACTATTTCAACGATTCATTGCGGAGTTGAAGAAATAAAACTTAGTATAAAACTTCAATAACAGGAAATTGATTTATAGTGTAAATCACATGCGTATAATATGTGTTATAACCATAGACGGGCAGGCCAGCAGTGTGTCCGTTTACGATTCTCACAGTAATTATAGTTGCCATAGTAAATCAGCGCAATAATATTTCTCGACGGTATCAGGTATAATTGGATCGCAATGCGAGTAGCATCTATGCGGAAGAACGGGAGCAACATCTCTCGTTACATTCTGTGTCTTATTCTGAGAACACCATGGGAATACATCGGCGTACTTGAAACAACATAAATAGCAACCTGCACATGAAACTCATTGTTCAAAGCTTTCATATAAACTATCTTTCAAATTAATGTCCGCACAAATTTTCCTAATTATGGTCTGGGAATTAAGAAAATAGAAATAAAAATATTTGCTCAAGTCTTTTCACATACGTGGAGGCAGAGACGATTCTTATCATATGAATAAGTAACTGGAATAAGCAATTAGATTTTTTAATTAGCACTAAGTTCATCAAGCTGGATCGGCAGAAGAGAAGATAATCATGAGGAAACGTAGTCCCTGAACAAAAACAAAAGCCTGTCACAATAAACCTCCCAAAGGTAAGCACACCGAAAATATTTCCATTAAAATCGACGGAGCACATGAGGTTAAGTGAAAAACTTGGAACAAAGGCTGGCGTGGTCGGCTCACTATTTAGTATGCATTTGGAAAGGAGTTGAGGCGAGAGCAATAAGTTTGAGCCCGCGATTTGCATAGATTGTGGCGCGGCGGCGGCGCGCGGCGCGGGCGCGTGTTTGGTGATTTACTTGTGTTGTGTGGGCGACGCAAAGATAACACCTGCCCTGCTATTATGATGACACCTCGGCCAACTGAAGAACCGTACTAGCACGAATGTTTGAAAAACTGTGTGGATAATGCTGAAAACGGCTGAAACACAAATTAGTTTTGCCTGCATTGAAGTTTTTTGCAGTTTGTTTGGTGTCTCTTGAAAGTATTTTTTATTGTGGATTGATATATGTTAGATATCGGTATCGGTAACATATATACCACTTTCATGTCTACAGTCTAATTATTTTACATCCATAAAAAGATATCGCATGCTTCGGATTGATTGATTGCATTAATTGTATCGTCCAAATTGAATTTAATTGGTAAACAAATATTTCAGGAAATCGAAGACGACCCTCCCACCTACTAGGCTTGAAGAAGAAGACAGTCTAAAGCGTAAAAGTACAGAATTTCTTTTATAAACTCCCTAAGGAATAAATAAAAGTCAAACTAAGATCCTGAGCTAAGCTGCAGCTTTATTAATTTTCGTTTACGTAGATTGGAACGTTGCTGCACGCTCTAGCCATTTTCTTTTCCCTTTAGACATTTTAAACAAGCATGTGTTAAGAAAACAACAACACAAATTAGTCCATATTAGGGAAACCCGACACAAAAACTAGTTGCGTATATTAAGAAAAACAATAGTAACTCATAATCATAAGTGCTGCTGTCTTGTAGGCTCAGCTCGCCTGTATGGCGCGCCGAGAAGCCTGCTTGTGGTTAAATTACACTCATTTACCGCAGCAACAACGTCCGTGGCATGTGCAAAATGTTGCCAGCGACGATTAGCAGAATTCCTGCCTTGCAATAGAACATATAAATGCTAAAAAACAAGGCCCTTGCGACACACATATGTACTTAATGACTGGATAGGTTAGTCGTTTTGTTGATTTACCATATAAGTTCGTCATTCCCTTGTGTGATGCATCAACCACCTACCGAGATAATGTTCTGTCACTCTGTCAGTTTTATTTACCTGTATAGATGATTGAGTAAGAATCTTAATTAACTATAGCGAAGTATTAGAAATAATAGGCTGAGTCTGTTGTTAGTTGATTTAATGATTTGCCGTTGCCATGTTACACAATAAGTTCGCTAATGGAATTGATAGCAGTAATTAGAGAATGAGCGGCTGCGACAGCCTGCGGCACGATCCATGGAGTTTCGACACAGACAATCGCTGGCGCGTTTACTATGCGGGTTATTATAAAGTGCAATTGTTGCATTCAGCACTCGTGGCGCATTGACAATGGCTAATTTTATCTTTAACACCCGCGTGTTTTAGCGACGGCAAAGTTTCACTTATTTATTTTTAAATCACGGCTCATTGATTTATTCGTTAGTATCAACATCAAGCGGCCAGACGCTTTTAAAAATAAATTGTTTGAAGCCCTTGAAAGAATAATTAGCATGACTGCGTGAAAACGAACGGCTACAACTTTCCTTGTTCTTGTAAACAAGTGGTGTGAGCGATATAACGATAACCACAGTTAATTTAACAAATGGGTTACATGATTGAATGCTAGTTCAGTTATAAAGGTCGTGTAACAAACTTTAGGTTTTGTGGTCGACGTCGGTAGAGCACAATCAAGATGTCGTCACAACTTCACAAGTTTGGTGGGCATGGAGCCATATTCTATAGACGTCATAAACGTTATTAACACTGTATCACATTATTCTTACATAATACTTTCAGTGCAGTGTGTAATTAGAAACTAAAAAACCATGAATGAATTAGATAACCATCTCTCTTTTCATAATCACATTCAGAGTCATCAATCGCTGTTAACCTAATATATAATTAACCGTATTTGTAATAGCAGTAATTATTGACTATCACGTCATATAGATCAATACTTTGCCGAGACTTTAAAATCAACTCGTGCGCAGATTTCAAGGATCATTATGCGCCGGTCAGTTACCTAGAAGTCTACTGATAAAATTGAATAATTTGAAAAGGATTAATTTTAAAACAAAGCCACTGAACTCACAAATCTTAATTCTCTGTCGTAGCTGTTAGTTGGCGTCTATTGCAGTTCCCAGAAGTATGACTAAACAAATATTTTGAGAATTCCAATGTGCTCGAATGTTCTTCAATCGATTAAGAATTCTACAAGCTCAAGTATCCGACGGAACTTATTAATCTCAGCATTGATCACACACTCCTGTCCGAGGACTTTATGTGCCCATTTATCGTTCTTACTTATTTCTTATTTTATCATTCAAGTAGGATTTAATTCCAAATTCTTACAGATTTATGTGTCCACATTCGGAGGAAACTATTTTAATTAGGCTCTTTATTTCGTCTATAATATTTGATAATGACTCTTAGGCGAGGTTAAAAAACCTAGTTCTCTAAATAAAACGTTCTCGTAGTTTCTAAATAGCATTCAGAAGATTTTATTTTACGCATTTCCATTTTTATAGTCGTGCAAACACGAAGCGTCAATCCACACCCTTACGGTGTAACTGTAAAGGCGTCGCGCCGGTCATGGGCACTGTGCCAGCCACAACGGTGTTTCTTGCCGCTTCCGAATGAGTGTCGCTTGACCACTTGTCATTCAACGGCCGCCGATAATTGGGCTGTTTACCTAATGATCATTAAAAATCGAATAGAATCGCGTTATGCAATCGATTAGGAGCCAGACACAGAATCGAATTAGGAATAAGCTGTTGAGTAAGTCAGAATTGATTAATAACAGTTTTTGCGTCCGTTTTTATATCGATTGTAATAGTGATTTTCATTGCGCTATTTAAATAAGTTGTCGGAGAGTTGATACAGTGTTCTGGTGCACTAGACATTGTAAGTAGGGCGAATCGATCACGCTTCGATTGGAGTGTTGAGCTTTTGCTCCGACATAAAGCATCGTTAAGACTACTTGTTTGATCTTTAACCTCCGTCGTACAATACATGTAAATTTTGTAAATACAGAACATGGCTTCGTTTGTTACGTTCGATAATTACCCACAATATGTAAATTGTTAATGGCGGACTTTGAAGAGCTTAAAAGCCCATAATCAAGAATTTACATATTTAACACACAATTACGGCGCGTAATCTCATAATTTGTCTACGGTTTGTTGGGTTGATTATTGTGATGTTTTCGTATTAATAAAACGATAAGAACACAAACAAGTTATTATAAACAACAATACTAAAGTAGGATCTGAAACGGTTATTTAATACAATCATGTGCTCGCTACAACAATGAAACAGTAGCAGTACAAAACAAATTCGTGTCGATAAGGTTATTACTGGCTCATAAATATAGCAGTGACAAATAATGTTTAAGACACTTAAGCAGCTCGTATCAGCGCAGGAGACATGACGTAAGTACAAAGGGTGCAGGCGTCCAAGTTGTCAAACGAGAAGTTTTTATCGGGCGGCCTGTCGGCGTTGAATAGAAATGAGCCTTGAATAATGCATGTGTGGTGCGGCCGCGTCCCGCACCTCTCCAAACTGATTTGTTGCAACCGACCGCGACGTTGCAACAACACGATCACGCTCATACACAGGTGTTTACGTTTATAGCGAGCGATTGTACGATGTACGCCTCCATGTGTTCCAACTGCTACCGACTCGCTGACACCGCATTATGTGATATTAGCAGCGTTGTTATACGACTCTAAACCGACTGTGTGAACATTACTGCTGGATTCTAACAACTTGATAAAAGGGTATTAATAAGCATGACCTACGTTGCACTATACAGTGTGATGTAGTTTGGTTCTATGACTCACAAGTCCATTACATAAAACAATGTTTCGTCAACTTGAGCGCGTAATAATCCTTCGAAACTAAACTGTTAAGCAGCAAATAGAACCGCGGAAGAAAATTTTATAGCTAATCAAAAAACTCCATTAGTTGGTACTTAGTACAACAGCTTAGTGTTCAAGCGTAGGTTTGTAAGTGAGCTTGTGAAACACAGATACTTATTACTTAGCCGAGCGCCCCGCCCGTGGTTGGTTTCACTTCCTGTGCCTTAAACCCATTGATGCGGCATCAGATATAAATCTTTTTATGCAATATAGTAATACAAGTTAGAAAGAAATTCTGTACCAGTAATGTTGTTACATAGGAAGACTAATTGAGTGTTGTCACGGCACTTACGGCTACTGTCACCGTACGTTTCCGCAAAGCAAAATATTACTCATTGTTAATGCTTTAAGTTTAGTTGCTGAAAATTAAACGGGCGTATGTCGGAAACTTGGTACATAGAAGGAACGGTACATTAACTAGCTGCGTTTAAAGCAGGAATGAAGCGAGCCATTTGTGGCCGTGCTGAGGTTCTGGTTTGCTCCACCGATATGGCTATGTTATAAGTCGTAGCTCGCAGCTCAGGACACATTTTTGCGCAGTTACCTCCATTCTTAACTAGAAACTAACTGGCTCTTTGATTTACTGCGAATTTACATAAAAGATGCACATTGTACGAACTGTGGTGAAAATTCTGAGATGAATCTGCAGAAATGTCGAGAGCTATAATATTATCGGTACTAATATTATAATGAGGTACCTAAGGATTGTTTGTTAATTTATAAGTTTTTTAGTTTGTAGGTAATCTCAAGAACTAATGATCCAATTCTGAAAAAAAAAAAACAATGCTAGTAAGATACATTATTCATGGATGCATATTAGCCGAACTATCACAATTTTTGCGGACGAAGTCACGGGCGAAGATCTAGTCTTGGATATTAGAAAGCCATTACAGAATTAAAACACTAGAAAATTACATTAAAACAGCCTATTGAACAATTTATAAAGAAGTAATATTAAAACAAAAATGATAAGTCCATCCGCAACGGTATCGGAAATATCAGATTCAAGATTTTTATCAGCACAGACATAGAAAGTTTCAGTCGGTATAGTAAGGCGGTGTAGGCGCCTCATTAATTTATACCTAATAATTATTGAATGACTATGTATATTTCTAATATTTTTTAGTACTAGTAGTTTTTTTATACTTATTATATTATTATGTTAGTGGTAAGTATTATATTTTCAACTTTCTACGTTTCCAGATAGTGAACGAGCCAAACGCGTTGAATATGCACTCACTCATATTATAACACATCATAAAAGGTCTTCAACTTTATATTGACACTTAAACCATCAGTTACTGTTTTAACGCAAACATTAATAATGATTATAGTAACCCAATTAGTCAAATGGTCATTAAATTACAGTTCGGATTTAATTATGTATTCTAATAATCAAATCAAAGCACCCAAATAGTAAGTGACACAAATTGGCACCTGCAGGTTGATTTAATTAAATTAGAACTGCCTTTACCCCGGAAAGGTTAGGTGGGGGTGCAAATAAGAATACACCCCCCCATATTTGGCCAATTATCATCGAGCCTATTGTCATCAACCGGACACAAGTCCAGAGTTCGAAGCTGCTGCAGAGAACCTCCTGATGGAAACACCCAATAACACTTAAGACCCGGGAATCAAACCGAGGACCTATGCCTCAGTAGTCGCGCTTGCGAGCACTCGACCAATAGTGATTTGTTTACATTTTCATCAATTATTATATTATACTTTTGGAGCGAAATATGCTCGCTCCAAAAGTATAATATAATAATTGCTTTACAAGGTTTTGATTGAAGTAGATACTTACGTGAAATCAATCAATAGATCGTTTATTACTGTGGTCAATTTCTACTAGTTACGTATTGTTACAATAATTTCTGATCACCACATTAACTTTCGCCTGGACTACATAAATAATGCCTGACATTTATTTAAACCTTTATTTCTCAAATTCATGACGAAATGTATCTGGTTTCCGTTTTCAGACTACAACGCGACTACTTCAATAAAATCAAAATGAAGCGACGCGTATATATAAACGGGCGACCATATTGAAAGGAGTTTTCTTTTTTTGTCTATTCTGTAAATATTTTTAGAACGTTTCTCGGTTTTAAGTGCAGTTAGACAAGTTTATGGTCTTGGTTAGATTTTGTTTTTGAAGATCCCGCCAGAAATAGCCTTTAGGCGCGAAGTGGCGCACATATAGAGGCCAACGGTACTGCAAGCCTATATTTTTCACATTTTTTTACAATATTTCTGGGTGCGATTTAGAGGGATGTCTGAGCTTCTGCTGACATTCAGGCAATTCGATTATCATCATTCATCATCAATTCAGCAGAAAAATGTCCACTGTTGGACATAGGCCTTTTTCAGTGTCGCCACATTGACCGGTCCCGTGCGTCTCGCATTCAGCGGATCCCCGCATGGCCGCATCCTTCACCAGGTCATCTGTCCACCTAGTGGGAGGCCTTCCAACGCATCGTCTTCTTGTTCGCGGCTCGCGTTGATTGTATTATCTATCAGTAGCACTAAAATTAACATGATGGTGTCTGAATTAAACATCATTTGGTCTTTCTCCACTGATATTGCCGTCATCATCTGCGTAGCCTTTTCCCAACTTTTGGGGTCGGTTTCCTGTCTTACCAGATGAAACTGACTACTATTATTTTACGTGGAGCAACTGTCTGTCTGACCTCAGTTAGTACTGGGTAATGCTGTACCCCTGCTGATATTGCCAATCATTTGTAAAGCGTCTTATCTTTAGTAGTACGTATGGCAAATCTGCAACCTACTAGGCACTTCTTCCCAGTTAAATTACTAGAAAGTGGCGAATTGCGGGCGTTTGCCAGGACTCCCTCACATATTTTAGACGTTCAAATAACAAATGGTGATGATGAGCCTAATTCGAATAAATGACTTTTGATTTGACTCCTTCAGTTTAAAGCATTTTAGTGTTCCAGACTTCCAGAGGTCTACATACTATGTCATTTAAATCACTTCGATGAAAAGCTTAATATGACGATAAACATAAAGACGCTTCATAATTTATTAAAAAATTATGAATTTTGCCTGACAAAAGCTCTACTACGTTATTAATTGGAGCTGAAAGCTTCGTAAAAGCTAAAATTTATGCGCAATAATAAAAGAGTCGTAAAAACTTCGTAACAGTCAAGTGGATTACCTTCAGATATAAGAACGAGAAGCAAACATGTGACAGAGCTGAACGTTATAAATAATAGACATGATTCTAGTGAAGAAACTATTTTGTCATATCATTCGTATCAACATTGTGGTTAAATTCGAACGAAATTGTTAGTCACAAACTGCCAAAGCAAATATTATGATGAGAACCTATCTGTTTAAGACCACTTTTTTGTAGAAAACATTAAACATTCAGTAGGTAATCTTATTTAAATGTGAATCGTATTCATATTGCAATAAGAAGAGTACTTCTATAGACATTACCTTTAACATAGACAAAAGCTAAGCCGGTTGAAAAGTTTGACTGTAGTATCGTTAACAACAGAATATTAGTGACATCGATAATTCATGCATCCAATTATAACTTGAACGCAATTTATTAACTTAATGCAGTTTTAAGTTTAACAAAACATATCACACGCTACATTCAGTAACTGTTATAAAAGTGTCCATTTGAGCAACATTCATTGGGTATATAAAATAATAAAGTACAATATTTGCGTAGAGGTCTCACTCAAGTGAACGGATCTATTACAATGCCACGGTGAGAAAGCTCGGTCGTGTCGTGTGCGGCGGCGGCGCGGCGCCGGCGCGGCGTAGCACAATGCGCACGTTTGCGACATCGCAATCAGTAATCAGTATCGTCAGCGCTATGTGTATCGAACTATAAAAGGTCAGGTTAATAGCAACGAGCAATTCACTTGCCGTTTTCATTCCTTACATTTTTTTACTGTAATTATTTCTGCTATAATTAAAATGGACTTGTATTTGCCGACAATGTTAACGTTGTATCAATAGCAGTTAAATGATTCCTTATATCTACAAAATAAAAGTATACAACTGTTTTACGAGACATAATCCCTAACCAGTCATCATTAAAGGACCAAATAAAAGTATCAAACAAAAATAACGCCAGACGTCTGGTTATGTTCACTGTGGATGACGGCTAAAGATAAGAAAGAGTTAAAGAGATAAATGAGGCACAAACCGCTAGTCAAATTGAATAAATAGTTAAGAACACCTCTGTAAACAAAGCAGGTAGAGCCAAAGGAACTGTTTTAATATAAAAGACTGCCTCACGAGGAGGACCCACGCGGTGAAAGGTAAATAACACTCTGAGATATAACATAACAATGAAGTTTTAATGAAGCACTGTTTCAAATTCTATTCAGCACACTTTTCCGCTATTGTGTCTATTTCCAAACAGTTCAGCTATTCAGCTCCGAAACAATTAAACGAAAATGAAATCGTTATAAAAATAAATAAACATCTTCAATGTAATTTATAAATGTTAGTCAACAAAAAACGATAGTAGAAGTTTGTTCGAGGATCAAGGCGAAAGAAAAAGTCAAAGTTATCTAGTGTGAATAGATACTTGGTGAGCACAATAAGCTCTGCCCACGCGCCGATGAATCATGCTTATGCGCCCGCGCCATTGCCGCAACACACACAGCAAGAACAGCAAAAACATTACCTACTTTTGAATAAGTTTCCTTTCTCTTTCTACACCTCCGAGCGTGCACCGCGTTCGGCGCCACTCGTTGTATCAATAAACAAATGAATTATTATCAATACATATCTAACAGACTGACTTTGACCATGGTTTGAGTCAATGCTAACCAAACTAGCGTTAACATTACATAATATTTGTTGTTTTACCTTATGGCAGCTAAAGCATATGGTACGGAAATATTTGGGAAACCTTACTACATAAATAGAGACATAGATAGATCATAATAAGATCCCATAGATGTTAGTGAAAATTTCAGTAAGATTTTCTATGAAACAAAATCGCCTAGGAACCAGTTAGTCTAAAAGCAATCGTTAGGAACTGAATAAAGTAAAATAGTTGATACAATAACATTTCAAACTAATATAGAGTCAGTATCCGCTGAAGAAAGTTTTAAAATAAAGTCCATACCGGAGACGAGAATGGTTATAAGAGAACACGCCAAATGGCACATAAACGTTTAAAGTGCTGTAAATTATTCGCTTAATCTCGATCGCATGATGACAAATAAAACGTCCTTTCACCTGGGATATACGCTTTTGGATGCGATGTAAAGAAAGATACTTAAAATTTTGAAATATTAAATGCACTTCGGAAATCGTATCAATTATTTCAGCAGTTTGCTACTCTTGTTTATAAGCCATAAACGAATTTCCTGATCACATTACACATGGCGCACAATTTAATCCGTCTGTTTAAAATGTAAAATTTACATTTGTGTAATTAATTACGCCCATTGGTCTGAATCTGAATACAGAAATTGCTATTGAATTGCAACTACATTTTAAAACTCGTACACAGTGTCAATTTAACCAATGAATGTGCGTCGGTAATACCGAGACTGATTTCGAAATGTAAGAGTGGAACTCTACGATCAGAAGTTTTTTTGTAAGAAATCTATTTACTTATTACATTGGACATTAATTTATTGTCGCATTAACTGACCAGTCATAGCAGCCAAAGCGTGACGAAGTCGAAGTGGCCATGAAGTGCGTAGAGCGACTGGCCGGTGTGATACGTAGAAACGGTGACTCACAGACAGAGAACAGAAATATGCATTACTGTGTACCAGATAAGGACAACAGATTTCAGAAAACAGGTTTGTGATTTCGAGTTTCGATCCGATATTCTCTTGTCTGTGCCAAGTAGACTCCGGTTGAGTAAAGCTGCCGTTCACGAAACTCGGGGAAGTCGTACATTTCAGCTTTTTATTTTTATTCGGCTTGATATTGTTTAAAAATTAGGATTTACTTTAACTGGCCTTCGTCTACTTCTCGATTAATGGTTGTTATCGTAATTAGTCACAGACCGGTCTCGTAACTTTCCCAGCCTGCTTTAAAACGGCTTTTATTGTGAATTAGCAGATTTCGTTCTTTATCTTATCAAGTAAAGGTTACCTACTGAACACTTTCTTTATCAAGACATGGTCTGTGTCGTGGTGATGTCACCACTACTTCGGTGCTCTTATCTTAACGACGATAAAGCGTTAGTTAGGAATGTTCTACAGACGTAAGTTAGCTAATAAACGGCGTACCGACTAGGCATCCCGTCATCACCACAGTTATCTCATCTAATGAAAAGGTTATACGAAGCTTGTATTATGAACACAGTTCCGCGAAACTACAAAACACAAATAAAACTACACAAAAGATAGTAAGTATAGATGTTGTAGCGATATTGTATGTTAAGTCGTCGGCGGCGTATCAACACGTGTTTCGCGTGTGATTATCAATCGGTGCAGTGATCGCTGAAGAAAGTCTAGAGCTACACGATTACAGGAATTTTCCGACTCGGTGGAAATGATCGCGTCTCGGTGAATCATTACATGTTTTTGCTTCTACGTTGCCCACAGAGAAAACGCGCGCTTTTTACACGTTCATAAAATCAACCATCAAAGTTGACGTTTAAATTGATATTTTCAATTTTGCCGGCGTTCCTTGTGAATCGTTAGAACAAATCACAGTACAGTAAGTAGTGCCAAAAATGGGACAGTCATAGCCAATGTTATCCACTCGACTGTCAGTAATTTATTGAGTACAAGCTGGCGTTTAAAAACATCCAATAGTAAATCTTGATCACTTACATCAGTACATTTGTCCGTCAAAAAAGTACAACGGTGCCTTTAACGTTAATGGGTCTATTTTTAATGATAATAGGTTGCCGATAATTGTGTGGTAGTATTGACGTCACGGCTAGTTGGCAACGCAAGCGGTCTATAGGAAAACATGCAAATTTGTTGGCTGATTCCTTCCACTATCTTCCAACTTGTCTGTGTTACTATTGTTATTAGATTGCGATGTTACAGATTTATTATCTCAATTGTGTTGGCTCGGTGGTTCCATACAATTTGAGCATGTGCGGTTTGCATTTATTCTTTTTAAACTCTTCAAACATCAACCATATTATTTCTATATAATAGAAGCAAACACGGAAAACAAATCGATGATTTGCAAATTAACAGCATGTTAATAATGTTTACTTATAGGCTCGGAATTTCCATATAAGCAAATTTATCTAAGTCACATTTGTGTGTGACTAATAACGCACACAAAGATGGCATTACTTATCTTAACATCTTCAAATATTTACGTAAAAACTGAGTACTAATACCGTCATGATAAATGTGTTCTAATTTGTATACTTCGGAAATATTCTGAAGACACAGCGCTTCCTAATGTTGCAATAGAAGAAGTGAATGCAACAGATGCAGCGTGTGTGTCGGATCTTTAAGATCTGTGAGACGCGGCGGCTAGGTTTTAGTTGCATACAAATCGGAACAAGGTATAATTTGATCGTGGTCCAACAATCGTTAAGGCTACTGTTACCGGCCTGTGCGGCAACCGGTTTGTCCACTTCCAGTGCCGAAACGACGCCAATCATAGCCTTAACACCAGAGCCGCAGAGCCTTTTATTATTATACTAACTGACAACATCTCTGAACGATTAAATATTGCTTCCTCACTTTTCTTTATCGGCTCATAGATAAACCTAGTTTCAGTTACGTTTAAGGTTGCGTTCACACTAATAATATAAAATGTTACAAAATTCAACAGAGCTACAGCCAAAGTTTTGAGAAATGTTTCTTGTTGGTTGAGTTAGATAGAACATAGGGCAATAATTAAAAGGCAAGAGCTAGAAGAGGTGAAAAATGAGCAAGTCGGTAGTAAATGGTAAATGTCGACGGTGTAGCTCTGACGCAAGTTTTCAGTGTACTCGCTGTTCTATTGACACAGTTAAAATGACAGCTTTTATCAGAACGGATTTAAATTGATCCAATGACAATAGTGCAGTTGTTATAGGTTTCTCTCAATATTGTAATTTATTCTGCCGTTTAGTTTCTATTTCTTTGTTTGTTTTTTTTCAGCTTCGGATGAATGCAATTAAATTGGATTACGTATTTGTGTTGAGAAAGGAGATGAAGTATTAAGTAGTTTCAGGTATTTTTGATTGCCAACATCATCTCTACAATTTCTAGTATAATAGTACCAAGTGTCTTTTAGCGTTCAAAATTCATATTCATTTGTTCTACTTATTTGTACTTATAGCTTCCAGTGAAACATGGCTTCCATATTTTTTATTCCTAGGAAGTTTAATCTAGAAAACCTTTGAACAATATCGCTTTGTTTTATTTTCTTGGTCTGTATTGTATGTGTATTTTGAATTCCTTCTCAAGAAGCATTGTTTTCTTCCACATGTAAAGTGTTTATTAGTACAATTGTAATACGATTATACAATCATTGGCAGCAATCACTAAATCTCCTCGCAGATGCCGAAATTATCGCGTGCATCGGTGCCAATAGCTGCCTGATTGATGGCTGATCCGGCGGGCATTTATCCATTCGTGAAACTGAGTAGGCGGATTGACAGCAAAAATCAAGAAAAGGCTAATCAACATAACTCGAAAGCGCTTCCAAATCTCAACATCCTGTGGAGCCCCTCAAATTAGCCGAAAGCGTAGCAGCATCAGCCACTGGAAATTATCTTGTGGCGTGCTGGAAATTGGCGTGCAACTATACGTACCATTTTAGAAATGAGTAATTGCTGTCGAAATTTAGCGCTCGAGGGTGCGCACCTGCGGGCGCCGAGATTCATTCATGAGAGGAGCAAACTAAAGCGGCGAGAGGTCGAGAACAATCCGCGGGCGATAATAACAGTTGGCTTTTCTAAGAAACAGTGTGGCGCGGAGGCTTCGACGGAGGGTGTGTTGGCGTCTCGCTCGCACGGTTGGGGAGTGAGCGAGAGGGCGTGGGCGGGGCCGGCGTGTTATGTCACGTCGCGGGCGGTGAAGGCGTCGGGAGTGCTGTGCACGCTGCACGCTGCACTCTCTGCATCCGCTACACTTCCCGACTTTTCATTATTAACGCTTGTTAAGAGCGGAGGTCAGCGGCAGATAAATATTAAGTCAGGTGTCCCTTCATCACTACCATTCACATAATGTTCGGTGATTAATGTGATAATTGCAATCTGTTGTGCACTTAGTACGAGGAACTGATTGTGTCGTACAGGTACACAATGCTCACCTGATAAGATTCGGGCGGCTACTGATATCGGAAAAGATTAGTTAAGAGATCCAAAAAGAACCAGATTTTAAGTAGATACAGAAACAGTTATTGAATTATACATGTGTAATGTGTGCCAGCCAGTTGTTACCATAATTAATATCGATTACCACGAGTACCTTTACAAGAGAAAATAAGATGATATGTCTGACGTAAACAAGCATGTTGTATGTAATTTACATTCTGAATAGCTCAAAGAATTTGCATGAATGGATTGTTATTGAATTAGTTTCCATGTCATTTATTGACCCATTATGTGTTGCATAAATACAAGCATTACCAAACAGCGGTATTCCCATACAAATACACGTGATTTATATTCATAGTTTGATTACTACTTGGCGGTTCGGGGATGAATAAATAGTTTTATGAGAAAATTACCGGTGTGCACAAATGAAAACATTTTTATGCATAAATAAGGCGCGTTCGATAGAAACGGCACGATTCAGCTGCATATGGCACAATGCGACGGTTTTATTACACGAGCCAATGGTGAGGCGACGTTTATAAATCATACTTTTATGGTTATTCTTAGCGATAAACTCGACGTTTCTAGCGTTGATGCGAACATTTCGAACGCGTGTGCGCCTCTCAGGCAACCAGTGTTCCTATGCGCGCGCGTCATATGCCATGCGAATGGCGGTCTTTCCCTAAGCCGCCAGGAAAAATGGCAGAATACTGAGCTGCTGCATTGATAAAACTAACCCGGAAAAATAAATCATGTCTCTCTGTTGTGGCTAAACACTTAGTCATAACTCGATTCGTAATTATAAACAACAAAATTAACTATCAATTAGCATAATTACTAATTAATTTACGGTGATAATTTAATTAATTAAATTAATAACTTTATAATACGTCAATTGCAATGCAGAGAGCAAACGAAAGTAGGTTGGACGGGACTTTCTTCTGTTCACCGCAAAATATCGATGTTTACTGGGTTATAAAGATTAGAGGCTAATCTAATGGGCTAACTGATGAGATTACACTGCCAATTAACAAAATAAGAAAGAATATACAGGGTCAAACTAAATTAAGTGAGACTTCTGACGTGTTGGATAATGATATCTTAACGTACATCAACCCCATAGATGTCACTAGTCTTCGATTTTTTAGTTCTAGGACATGCTGTTTCCTCACGATGTTTTCCTTCACCGTTTTTGAGAGCTTAGCTTCAGCTTATTAGCTTGTAACTTTTCTACAAACCTGTAACTTTCTTTCACTTTGTACACTTTCTGGATTCCGATTAAGCTGAAATGTTGCATAGGTTAGGTAGGTACATGTGTAGTTTGGTTGACAATGTTTGGCTAGTTAAGTGGTTCAAATGATAGAGTTGAAAAAATATAAAACACGTTTTATTTTTTTTTTCGAGCCTGCTCTTTCGCACTCCTGGGCAAAAGGCGCTCCACTCCTTCTATTTCTCTCTAAACCGTGCGTCCTCCTTCCTTCCTTTTTATCTATTACATTTTATTGTTGCCATAAGACATCAATACCTAACAATTCTTGTAAGTTTCACTAGGACTAGATACTTCTATTGACGTTACCGTATATTGATTGACGTGTTGTTATTTACTACAACATAACTACGACAACTTCCTGTATATATACGCACGTCAGAAACTCAGGACTTCCCGCAGAACTGTGTACTGTAAGAACAAACTATTGTTTTTTATCCTTATACTATACTGTTATGGGAACCGGTACTTCATCTCTTATCAGTTCATTTATCACATCACGACAAGAAGACAGCATGCTGTTTAAAAAATGATCTTTCGTGTCTAAAATGATGTGGTTGAGTAGTAAAAGTTTTTTGAACATAAGAGGTAGTTTTTAGCTTGGAAGCTTAAACAAACAGAAAGCATCTATTTAATTAAACCCATTTAGTAAGCATTTGAATGATCAAGAAGTCTGTAAGTTAGATATATTTGTAGCTGCGATCTATTCAGAAGAAAATCAATCACTAAACAAAAGTCGTCCCTATTTATTCTTCTTTTTATATATATAAACAGCGGTCTATCAGATGGTCGACCAAAAAGGTTTCAATCCGTACCCGAAAAAAGACGTTTTTTACCCAAAAAAGTTAGTGATAGTGTGATATTTAAATTCAAATGTTTCTCTGAAGGAAGTGCTATCAATTTAAATGATTTAAAGAATATATTTTATCTTTTGGAAAGTATTGATCTAGAATATTTTTACAATATAAACAAAAGTGGACACATTTCTTTGTCTTTATCGCTTGATTGACCAAATACGGCATTTTATCCGTAACCGAATGAAACCAACGTGTTTTTTTTTTAAAGTTAGTGATGGTTCGCTGTTTAAAACTTTAAATACTATAAATGTTACTCTAAAAGTAGTGGTATAAATTTAAGACTTGAATATTTTAAGTTTTGAAAGCTTAAGTATTGTCGACATCGACACCAACAAAAGTCTAAATATTTCCTAAAAATGTCTTCAAAAAAAAAAACTAGGTCGATTGACCAAAAACGGCTTTTAATCCGTAACCAGCAAAAACAACGTTATTATCCAAAAAGCCATACTTTCAAGTAGAAACTAAAGCGCAAATCGGAATCGAGGGCCATTAATTTTAAATTAGCTAAATAAGCGTGTTGCCCCTAAACAGTTCGGCAGTGGAGAGTATTAGTGGTGTATAAATTGGCTAATCAATCGGTTCCCGACTCCCGACTCGCTACAAACAACCTGACTATAGCAATTAGAGGGGCCTATTTGTATTTCCATCCAGTGTACACAGACTACAAAGGGAAAATGGACAATATTTACATGGTATTGCTATTGGAGAGCATCCATTTCACCTCAAAGGCTTTCAGCGTTTTCATTTATTTTGTTAATCAAGCATTCAATTAAAATATCATATCGAATTGTGTGTTTCAACCGCGTTGAATTTTATATATATTAATGTTTTATTTTGTGTCGAAATGTATTTCACATTTCTTGAAGTAGACTCAGAATTTATTAGGTTGTTTTGTAGTAACTCTAAAAGTTAAGGTTGTTTTACTGATTTTTTAAATCACTTCACGTAAGAAAAACTTCAAAGAGTTTTCATTTGTTAATTGCTTCGGTTGAATTGGTAGGGCTTGAGCTGGAAATTGGAACCTTTGTCTGTTTGCCTGCAATTCCCGCCTATGACTAGTGCAATTATATCTTGTACTTCGTCTACGAAGGACTTATTATTTCTGTCGTAATATAAAATAACAGCTAACTACTCGTAACTATTTACGTACGGATAGGGAGTGTTTTAGTGAATAATAATACAAAAACCAAGCTAAACAAACCCCAAATTAATTGAGATAATAATATGGGAAGAAGAATTATGATGATGGTGCTATTGATAGAAAACTTTTGAATGAAAGTAATGCATTGGTGAAACACACTTTTTGAAACGAATGAAAAATAAATACAAATTTATATAGGTACAAGGTGTAACATAATACGAGTAATCGCAAGACCTCCCGTGTGATCTTCCTGTCCATGAAACTGAACAACTTTTTGATTTGATTTTGATTCTTAGAGTTATAGAAATACGCAACAAAATGGCCAACTATATGACCTGACGCGATCAACTGAGCAACAAGAACGGTAATTGGTAAAACTGAAAAAACTAAGTTAAGCATTGAATAAAGTCATACAAACAAAATGTTTAGTTTCATGGTCTGAGACACCACGCGAGACGTCATGCGCTTTATTATGTTACACCCTGTATATTTATTTGTCTAGCGCGTGTGTAAACCAAAGTTTCAGCACATTTTGAAATACTAAACTGACGTTTTGCGTACCGGTTCATATAGATTACTTTGCAAGTCATTATCAGATGATGAAAAGGTCTATATTACATAAATTCTTGTTTCTTAAAAGTCAACTGTGAAATTCGCACTTTGGCGCGAAACGATCATTCTGAAGAATTGTGGATTCTTTGACCGGAATAAGTACGTACATTATTGAATCTGAAATGAATATTTCTATAGCCTGTGTTGCCCTACTGCCGGACAAAGGACTTCCTTACATTTTTCATCTTTTCAAATACAATAAATCTGGGAGTAAGGAATGTTCTGATTTCCCAATCAAGGTTTGAGGAAAGACACCGAATGAATTTTTGATATACCTATGAAAAGAAGGTACTTTCCGCAGATCATAATTATGGCTTTTGTAACTTAAGTCTTGCACTTTTTTTCCACAAATAAAACTGAACGCGATCCGTTCACGTAAACTGCGTTCAAGAGCTGTTATCGACAAACAGCTGAAATGAGCTAAAGGCGTTTAGTATTTTTTTTTTTTTTTTTAAAACGTTGCCCCACACTAGGAATTTCTCCTGTATCGTGGGTGCGTTCACAAACATTTAAACTCACATACACAAATACCCAGACCCGAAACAACTATCTGTAGGTCTTACACATATTTGTTCCGTGCGGGGATCGAACCCGCGACACGCAGCGCGGCAGTCCATTGCCTGAGCCACTGCGCCAACCGTGTCGTCAATTAGAAATACACTGAGACTCTGAAGTTTGAAAAGTTACGCACAAAAATACAATGAATACTAATAATGCCTTAGTAGGTTTCACTATTTTGTTGCAATTTTCAAACAGACAAAACTGCAGGCAAAGCTAGTCATAGTGAGTTCATGAAGGAAACATCAGTTTTGAGTGATGTAATGGAGATGTATCTCATGGACCGGAAAGGGGTATACCTCGCCGGGATAGTGGTTGCGGAAGGCAGGGAACCGAATATTTTAGTGTGCCGCCACTTCAGGGGGTTTCCGGTAAACAGTGGATTAGGACTTACTGCTGAATTAATTATTGAATCAACAGAAGTAGGTACTTATCTACGTGTTATATGAAAGTACGGTAATAATCTGGCTCAAAAATATAAACTATAGTATTTTATTAGTACAGAATAGAGATCTATGAGATGTATTTCTATGCCTAAAGGAAGATTGGAAATAAAATATGACTGTTATTATCAAATACATAATTTTAAGATGAAGCACTATATTATGTAGGTATAAGTATAACACACTACCTTCGTATAGCTAAGGAAATATTCATAAAGGAACGGAAAACAACTATAATTGGTATTGAAAAAGAGGAAGATTGGTAAAAGGATGGACCATCGTAAAAATGACATGAAAAGTCATTGAAAGACGATGCAAATACAATAATTTAATTATCATTAGAATAGAATTAAAAATTAGTTCCTTCACCGTGAAGTGTTTCGCACTTGTGTTTTTGAAAGAACTTAGTAATTAATCTAGTTATATCTCCTAAATGGCATGTCCGTGGTTTACAGATGAGCCTACTATGTAATAAATGTCTACTTGTGTTAATAAAATCAAAGAGCGGCTAATTTGAGTGTCTAGCACCTAATATGATTTCCATAATATCACCATTATTCTCAGTGTGGTCACTTTAAGTCGTTTAATATGTATTTCTATAAGTACATGATAAAGATCGTGTTAACAAAATGTTGGTGCACAACTTTTAAAGTGAATCTTAAATTCATAATATAATGAAATTACTAACTTTTCATTATTCCTGTTAGAACCACAAGACCGAGAAGCAATCTTGAAAATAATCATTTAGTTGTCAATTTGAATTTGGATTTCATTGTGTTCAATCGAAAAACTGTTGAAACAAGTGACAGTCGATACCGTTTTGTATTAAACCATCCACATCAAAATTGTAATTTTAACAAATTAACAATTCGTTATCTCGTTTGATCATCGCTATTAACGTTGCTATTATCAGCGACGATTCTACGAAAATCATAAGCTGATAAGCGTGTGTACAATGTTACCGAGTTTCCTCGCATCAGAGGTGGTTCTCGCGAAATTACGAGTTGGAGTTATCTTTAATTCATTTATCGGTTTGGAGCGCAAAACCTATCTACATTCACGAAATACTAAATATGAACCGTCTCTACATTGCATCCTAAATTGTTTTCAAAATATTATCTTGTTAAAAAGATAATTTCATTGTTCCGCTTCTCCAAATCCCTTTAGAAAGTACATAATTGTTTCAACTTTAATGAAATGATTCGTTTACTTTAAAGTATTATAGTGTCGTAATTTTGAACTATCTTACCAAGATTCGCGTAGTACCCTGCTGGATGCATCGCGTCTATTGATCACCGCAAACTTTCCATTTGTCACTTACCTAAAACGAATACAACATAACGTAAAGTTTAATACAAAATAATAATCAATTTAGGTGTACAAAATCATAAACACAAAGTGTGTAGCACTGCTACGCAACACGGTACGTAGCTTGCTACACAATACTGTACGTAGCTTGCTACGCAACACTGTACGTAGCTTGCTACGCAACACTGTACGTAGCTTGCTACGCAACACGCTACGTAATCCGCTACGTCAAACGCTACGCAGCCCGCTACGCAAGACTGCTACGCTAATACCCCGAAGTAGTGTTGTAACTTTAAGTTACCGTAGAAATATGTAAATAGAATGTGTTTTTAACTACTGTTTTATATCTTTTGTTAATTACTACAGCGAAATATAATACGTGTAATATGTTGTGTGCTCAAAGAGCGTTAGAAATATAAAGAACCCAGTTACAATTTATGTGTTTTTATTTAGTCATGTCGCGAAAAATAAACTTAATGAACGTCATCCAACGTCACTTCTACATCTACACATTTAATGTGCATTTGGCAGGACGACCTGGCCAAACCAAAAACCGTTGGTCCACATTAGCCTTAGAAAAAATTGGAAGGTATGGAGAGAACTCTTTACCCAGTGGTGAGATGTCGTCGGCTAACAGTGTCAGTTGCCTCTATAATCAGGAGAGTATAGTTGTCTGCCTTTAAAATAAGCATTTCTAATAGTAGGAAATAATAAAACCGCAACCAAATGCTTTACATCTTTAAAGCTTAACCATCCAATACACACTCCATTGTATCATCACGTACAGCGAAATGATTTAATAATTACACTGATTAATTTACATACACGAATTATATAGACCGCAGAATTTACCTAATAACAACGGAACATGCGTGCAGTAAATAGGTACAGTCACGAACCAATGTCTCTAACAGATAGCCATCATGACAATTATTTTATAATCCATTTAACGCTTAAAGTGTATTAAAACAGGAATGGAGACAGTAGACTGCATGAAATGAAATGGATTATATGAACAGTGAATTCTATCGTGCGAATAAAATTCGCTTCCACGTGTATCTTCATTACACCACGATCGGTTTTCAGTTATCTTTTTAGCTTTGAACTCGAAATTTCACTTTGAAACAGCACCGAATAAAACTCGCATGCGTTACAGAGTAACCGTATTGGTTTTTGCCGTAGACAGTTTGGCTGCGAGTGTCCAATTCTCAGTTATTAACAATAATCAATAACCGCACATTACCTATCTACATCACAGCTACACACAACATAAGTGCGACATGAAATGGTAATCGACGCTCGATTCCACCTGTATGACATTATTCTCCAACATTATTTGTGTCCAATGTGCATGGAATATTCGGCATAGGGGCCAAAATTCATGTTGCAAGGGCTGCATATTCGGGCCGAGGCATGCGGAGGCGAGCACACGTGGCTGCCACGGCTGCCTGCCTCGGAATCTGACCAAATGCCCATCGGAGCTCGATTGTTAGCTAAATAGCGATGGCTTATTTATGAGCTGTACTGTTTGTGGTCCACGCTACAACTACGTGTTACTGGGAGTGGAAGGAATTTTCAGGATTCAGTGAATTTATCAAGTGATAAACCAGTGAGTGGAATAACAAACACAAAGGAGTATTAAATTAAAATGTATCCGAGTAGATATTGTATGAGTGGAGAATGTAGAGATATCTGACGGCGATCCCGCACATTGGTTTTCACATAGTAATTCGACGTCTTGTGCTTTCGACCGAATGTAGTACAATGAGATAAGAAGTATTATAATTTGTCTATTCCCAACGAAACGATTTACGCTGTTTAAGTATAGATAATCCTCATAAATAGCAATTTGCGTCGTGACAAACGATCTGCGTTGCGTCGCTTAGTTTGGAAATCGCGTATAATGCCGCTATTGTTAATTATACAAGTCACCGCGTCGCTAAACATACGATTTATTGTCAGCTAACTGGAACGGCAATACATCTAGCGTGAGATCTGCGCGGTACAGCGTCACGCCTTCGCCCAATACACTAAAACATTGAAAAATTAAGACTAATTATGATCGTCTAGCCGCAACACGGAACATGTCATATCCTTTCAAGAGATTAACTTTCCAAAACACGACATTTACTCACTTAACGTTTAGTGATTACTAAACCGATCTTGAAATATTAATGAAGCAAGTAGGCGGACGAGATATATTCTTAATCATCGTCGCATTACAATAAACTTCGTTTACGATTTGAAAAATCGACATGTTGGGCTCTCAACAACGCAGTAATGTCTGTCGAAGTGCGATCGAACGGAAAGATAACACCAATCGGGCTACAGATCTGACGGCTACGCTTTTTGGTCGAGAAAAACTACCGGCAGCGACCTTACCGCTTTACTTACTTAACTTATGCTTTTAACAGAAACTTATCGCGATATCAAATCTGGAGCGGCGATTAAGAAACAATAGGACATTAATAAAAACTTGTACTAGAGCGAGGCATGAAACGTTACGATTCCATGAATTTCGTGGAATACCTTTTCGGTTATTAACATTTTACAGAAAGTCGTCGTGGATGACGTAAAGGCAATTAAATGTTAGCTAAGTGTTGTTTGCTTAGCTTAAAAGAAGTGAAATAGTGTTGGTTACAGGTGTCAGAGCTGTGGAGTTGCTGAGGCTGTATATCTCTCAGTAAGCACCGGACAGAGGCAAATAAAACAATGGAACAATGAAATACGCGCGACTGAAGCGCGCCTCTGCTAATGAACTGCCGCGCCGCGCGCCGGCTCAAACGCTCTTGGTATTAGACCAACATTAGTTTATGTTGCAATCACTCATTAATTTACTCTCATTATACTTTTGTTGCATTGTGAAAAGCAAAAATTCGGCTAAAAGGTATTAAATTGAGGTAGAGTTATTTAAAACTATTTGGACACCACTCACACCACCTCTTTCTTTAAGTGAAAAATATCTGATTGACGGCGTTTAAGAATGCTTCATGCTTGAGTAATAGAATAAGACAATATTTCAACTCTCCTTGTATGGTCACACTGCACAACGACCATGTCTTTATGGGGTTTTTGATTGAAAACACCATACTTAACAAGAAGTATAGTGTCCTTTTCAATCCGGCGTAGTTACAGACAATAAAGTTTGAACGTGCAATAAATAAGTTGATTGTTTCGTGTTGTCGCGAGCCGCGAGTCTCAAGAGCGTTCGGTCAGCGCGCGGTGCTAGATGAAAAAGCATCAGTCGAGGTCCAGCGCGGTATGCGCGGAATGGAGGGAGCATCCGGGCGGCTGCGATTGTTACCAGTTATCACTGAATGTTTTCCACCGGGCATTTTGTGCCGCTACAAAAAACCACATAAAGGGCGGGCGCGGCTCGTTTGAGACGCCGCCCCTGTGGGAAAATCGTCGCCAGAAAACTGCGACGCAAATAAATTATAAACTCTCTCGTGTGGAACGCGATGTCGCATATGTGGGTAGCTTTATGCGAAACGCATAAAGCGTGCTTTGTTAAAACTGCAACTATGTGCGGGAAAATAAAAACATTGCCGCAAGAACGAGATGAAGTAGCGTTTTGTGATACAAATCGTCGGCGCAATCGGCCTTTGTAAATGTCGCGTGATCTCACGGCGGCGAGGAATCATTAGCGAAAACGGAGCATCCCGGAATAGACTGACAGCGGGACGATTGCAGCGCCCGTGATGGATTACGGGAGCCGACCGGGTTATTACCGCCCGCCGCTTAATATCCACACTCGGCGGGAACCTCGAGATATCCAAATTATAAAAAAATAATCTCCACGTATCAGAGGTGAAGTCCGGTCATGCACCATGTATTTTAGCATACACGCGCCGTATACCTAGTATTTAAATCAAAACAACAGGTTTTATATCAACAGAGTGGAAAATTTATTTTATAACCTTTATAATAAATAAGAATAATTGAAATTCTCCGTAAATACCACGAAATTAATTAGCCGATGAGTGTATAAAGTTAAATCACAAGAAGCTGGCGACACGGCTAAGTACGAGTGCAGGAGAGCGAGGTACGAGTAGTGCGGGGCTGGGGGCCGCGGCCACGTCGCTCGCATTGAAAACTTGCAGAAAATGCATTTGCGATAAGAAAAAATTCAGTCCGTCGAGCACATATAAGTGCTGCATGGCGGCGGTGACATTCCATGGGGAATACTCGGCATATCGAGACTTAAAGTAACCATTTACCGATTGCAGATACGCGATGGCCGACCGAGTAATCTGGTCAGATCGCTTCACTCGCATACTTGTTGCTACACATAATTTTTAACCTAAATAAGTAAGAAATATTTGTCTGCATGGTGTATTTAATGAGGTTGAGAGAAACTGCTAGTTTCATGACAATTTACAATTTCCTTTAATTGGCTGACAAAAACTACTCTTATGAAAACAATTTGCTGTATATAGCTCTTATAAGAAAATAGTGCAAGTCCAACTAATGAGACTTCGAAAATTCAAAGTTTTCTATGAGTCAGCTACAAAACAAAGTTTCTCCGTTTATTGTCGACGGAACATCTTTACTTAGTCCATCATTATAGGAACAAAGTTACTGTTAACGGTTAGTCTCGTCGTGGAATAACAAAAAAGCGGTCCTGTAGTATCGCCGATGTTTCCATCCTGTTCTCGCGCAGGACTTCCATTTAGGAATGAGCAGGATGATAGTGAGTTTTAATATACGGCCTCTAATGTGAGTTGGTTTTAATTTATCGTGCGACAGCCGCGCTGGTCGCGGAGCCGGCAGGAACGGCGCTTCATCAATCTTCTCAGAGAGCGGTGGCCTAAACACTCAACTCTACGTTGAATACAAATCATAGACAGTACACTCCACTAGTAAAATCACTGATTTACTCAATTCCCAATTGTAAATGGACATATACTAATGGCTGATGAAATATTTTGAATAGATACATTCAAATATTTGCGGGCCCGACTTTAATTACAGTGATAAATTGGCGTATTAATTAGTGATATATTTGGTTGGTTAAAATCAAATTGTTTCGTTGTATAATTCAACTTTATAAAGGTAAAGTGCGGTAGAGTGTAAAATAAACGGAAGATAAATGTAGTTTGAATTACAAAATGTGGTGTTTCGGACCACACGCTGGTTATATACTCGTGGAAGGCGGTGGCACGCGGAAAATCAATATACAATCAAGTCCCTATGTACCACACCTGTCCACTGCATCATTTACGTTTATTGATTTAAAATATCAAGCCTAGGTATGATTTTTAGATGATATTAATTTCAATTGGCATAAGTCCCCCTATACCAATTGATCTTCTTACGGAAGACATTGAGGAACTTTAAGAAAGGGCTCCATTATTGGATTCTTTACTATAATAACTCAATAAAAAAGACTAACAAATATAGATATTAGTATTTATAGTCCCAAAAGAAACAAACAGTCAAAAAAACTCCAAACTTTTAAGCTTTGATCATACATATAACATTTGATTACCGTAATAACTAATGAACCCATTTCGATGTAGATTCGTATTTTTTAAAGCTGTTTCAAGATCACCCGTAAAAAAGCGATGAATAAAATTGACACGCTACAGTGCGTAGGGGTGAACGGTGAACCACAGAGTGAAAACATCCGGGCGGCTGTGTTCACAAAGCGGCGCGGGCCAACCCTAGTATTTGAGTGAACTAAATAAAAATATTCTATGAATTCACGTACTACATGATTAATTACTACAAATCAATTGAATTTAAGCCAGTGAACTGTGTCTAGTAAGTATAAATGTATGTGGTATTTAAGTAAAAGGGGGTTATTAAATTATTAATGTATTCAAGGTTGATTTAAACCTTTATTTAAACCTTACTGTTACTTTACCCATTGGGAGCTCATTATGTATGCCATCACCACTGTGATAGACGATTTTCAGGTAAAAAGCATTGGAATATTTACATCTATTGCCCAAGGATTCAAAGTCAAATACAGTAAGATACTAAAACAAGCAAGTTTCTCTAATTAGATTGATAAATGAGAATGTTTCCTTCAGATCGGCAGCCGATGTTGCGTCGGGGACTCTCAGTAGTCCGTCGCAAACGCTAATGAAGCAACACAAAAACTTCTAATTGTTCGGTTCGACATCTGCCCCGATCCGATATTTCCATTAGACCGGCGCAATTTGCAAACGAACATTTTTCACAAAAAAGTTTTTTGGATAGAATGCTACAGTGGAGAGGAGTAACGAACGCTGAAATTTAGCTCGGTCGCCTATTTTTATGCTACAAGCACTAGCGAATATGATTCTTCCTAGTTCCTCACAAACAAGGCACGATTTTAAATATCGAAACGGAAAGATTCAACTTCAAATTCTATGAAATACAGAAATACATTGAATAGCGAAAATATTTCATAAAATACTTATCTGTTGTGTCTGCCAGTTTAATCGATGTTCTAATAATAAATTCGTAGTCAACTTCTGAGAATATAACGAGGAAACACAATACATAATAATGAGCTCGAACAGTGAAAGATGAATCCCCAGTAAGTGTTGTAGCCGTAGCGTCCATCGCTACAAAATAAATAGTCGTCGGGTATTTTGCACACTTTGTTGTAATAGACTTTGCAGCAAATTCAATCGGCAACTACGTTAAAACTACAAATTTGTACAAGACAAAAGGTCGGTTCTTTCACAAGCCGACAGACAATCAAAGCGAACACGGGCCCAATTGCGAAATAAAACGTACAAATAACAAGTTTAATTAAATCGCCAAGACCGACCCGGGAGCGCTCCGGGAACAATTCCAACTATAACGATAGTTTAACAAGTGAACTCAAAGTGAGCTTCATATCGAATTCTACCTGCAATATGTAGTGCACTCGATCGAGAGAATTATTTGTTCACTGTGGTGTGATTTCGTTTCGGAACAATCTAAAGTTGAATAATGTTTTCACGTGAGCGAAAGCATAGGAATTTTCATTTAGGTAGCCGAATGAAATAAAAATTCAATTTTATTGTTGAAACTTTCATCAGGTTAAATAAAAATAATTTAGTTACACGGGCACAGTAAATTTTACGGATTTTTCATTCGTTCTGTGCCAAATATTATTTAATAGTCATACATGCCGACGATTTTAGGGTTCACAACGCTTTCACTCCTGGGAAAGGGTTCTTTAATCAAAAAGCAAGGCTTTAGAAAAGTGACGAAACTATCCTTATCAAATCCATTTAAAATAACAACTGTAAAACATTCACTGATAGTGGACAAGGCTGTGTATCTATCAATGAAATCAAGACAAGAGCAATCTCGGTTCTCATCGATAAAGAAACGGTAGAGGACCGGAAGCTGTTTGCCCGGAGGCAGTATCGGCTGTATTATGATGTGGTGTGTGTGTCATATTATGTTGGTAGACATCTATTGAACTGGCCAGTCCCTATTGGCTATTTGAATGCTTTAGAAAATGGAACTGCGACTGAAACTGTGTTGTATATTGACTTTTAGATTCAGGGTATTTTATTTAGATACCGGGTACTCTAGTTTGGAGTTCTGACTGATATAGGTAATTGGACTTTGTGGAAGAAATTAAATCGTTATTAGGTATTATCATTTCGAGGGACTGGAACTTTTGATATATTGGTGTTATAATATCGGTAACTAATTCTTATTTATCAATTTGCGGTCTTTGCTGCAAAATTGTAGAAAAAGCCACATTAAAACCAAAGATTGCACCTCTGTAGTTTAGTGTTTTATGGGCTCGCACGAAAGTTACTCGTTACTTCGACAAGGTATTTATGGAGTTAATAATTACACCTTATAGCTTAATAAAAAGCGTAAAAGAAACACATAAAATACTCCATAATGATGAGGATATAAATAGGCATGAAATAAATAAAACTGTTTCAAAAGGTCCCGTCCCGCTTCGATTGCACGATCATACTAAACTTTGTAACTGAATCTAACTATCGAGTTTTTTTGTTTTAATTTTCGCTATGCCGTAAAGCGCACTACACACCATTTGAGATCTTTCTCAAGGGAATTAAATCCATTTGAAACTGGTTTATCTGGTTGCGCATTAACAACAATCGATCCGTCTCGTTGGCTCTAATAAATGTGTACCGCAAGTGATCATTCCGCTTGCTAAAAATCTTTCTCATTTGCAAACCAACAGCCACGCTAAAATATATTTTATTACAGCACCTCCGTTATACGTGACATTTATTACATTAATAACCTATGTTTTCATCTTACATTTTCTAACAACGTGACAACGCGGGAAAAGTACCAACATGTGCGTCGTACCTCGTTAATATTGTTATATTAATTACGCACGTAAACATTTCTGGAAAGTGTTATACAAAAGTACAAGTGACACCGATTTCACACAGCCATAATCCTCATTTGTCACTTCTTTGGAGAGCGAAATTAAGATATATAAGAGGCAAGGAGTGGGTCCTTTCGCTTCAATCCTCTTGTCGTTGGAGAATGTCGGATGGAGCGTGTCAATGAAACTGAATTTGGACTCTATTACTTCGATGATACAGTTTGTTCCGTCAGGACTGAGTTGGTAGTTTCACGCGAGAGTAATCCACAAATAGGAGTCCGAGAATAGAGCGAGGCTACTGGACACTCGTCGCAATCATATCTCCAGGCGGTTGCTGTGAAAATTTTTAACGTTTACATCTCTCCATGACTCAATCGAATGTGTCATTTAAAAGGCAGAAGTTACGATAGAAAAAAAAATATCTATTTCACAGAAAAAGTTTGGAGATCCGGAGTGCTGCCCCCACTTGGGAGCTACTCATTGCTTTTTTCTAAAAGTTTATAATACGCATCGTCATTATTTTGTTGCTGAATATTGCAGGAAGCGTGCTTAACTACTGCTAAAGCCGCTTTTCCGTAGATGCAGATTTTCAGATTCAGAGAAATTCAGATCATAGCTTCGAAGCCGACGGGATTCAACAGAAAATTTAAGGATATGGTATCCGACGGAAAGTCGAACGAGTTATTTTTAGCATTGCTAAAACAACCTGAATTCACTCCCTTCGAAATTTACAACTTCCTCACATAAAGAATCAATTTATGATGATAAAAAGGCGCACCTGTACGCCCTTGGCGTGTCACACGATATTGAATGAAATGTTTCGTGGTCGGCAAGATTGTTATGGGATTAAAGGAGTGAACCTTCCGCAGGTCAATATGGGCAGGTAGCTGTTACCGTTCGTGGGAGCTCCGCGCCATTCAGTAGGGATCGAACAAGAGGATCGAATTTGACGATAAATTATTGTAATATTTGTTTATAAATAAATAATGATGGTGATAATGCCAACTAGCCGATGTCGGCCGCAGCGACTGCGTTCAATGGCTTTCTAGGAAGGTTTTCGTGAGCTTTGGTGTGCTGCTTGTTCATGTGCTCTCAAGTGGCAAGCATATCCAACTTTGGCGTTTTGGATTAATTATTAATAATAATATTTTGGTTGCTGTGTTTATTAAATGATTGATGGAAAATAGAATATATTTTGTGATAACATAGGATTTTCACGACTCTCTTCTAATTTTTCTAAATAACAAGATTTAAGTGTGTGTCAGAAAAAAATGCTCATCAAATAATTTGGGGTTGATTTTTATTTATGGAGCTTGCTGCACACATTTCTAAAAAAAATTACTCCCGCGTAAAGTAATTTTTGAATAACAATTTAAGGATTACTCCGTAAGTTATGATTATAAATATTAGATGATTAATTAATATAATTCCCAACATTTTCACTTTTTGTTTCAACTCATACGTTTGCAGTACCTACAATTTTCAAGTTAATAACCAAGTAAGTTTTCTGGATTTTCTTGGAATTAAAGGTTAAGTTGTTGCCATGCCAAAGTCTAATTAGGTAATTGATTTAAGAATTGATCTGATTGTTGGATATGCCTGCATAATTTTATTGGTTTAGTTATCTAATTGAAATGAATCCATGTAATAGTAATATCATAAAATTAAGTAAGCATATCGTTTGCACAATAAAATTTCATAATGCTCCATCCATTAATATTTGTATTGTGTTTGTTATAATTTAAAAACTTAGGTATTTTTTAATCAATTCATTACCTGAACAATGATTTAAGTTAAGTAATAATATTGAGACCATTCTTAACTAAAATATTGTGCTGTAGCTATTGGGTTGCTTTCAGTTACTTTTAAGTTTGATTGCCGTCGGAACTCGGTCCTGCACTGTGTCGTGTACTCCAGTATATCATCAGGGTTTAACGTGCATGACAAAGGAACGCAGTACTTCTATGTATTTGCGTTTTTACAAATCACATTTAGACATGACATACTTGGGTGTCACCTCCGTAGCATACTTCATTAATATTTAGTTCTTTCTTCTCTGAACATTGTTATACGATACGAGTTTGTGTAAGTGAATGGGCAGGGCTATACGATTACAGCATCCGGAGACCGCATCGACACAACACCAATTAGCTTTACATTAAGTAATGTAACATCACTATGCCGCAGGTTATTGTACTAACCCTTCTGAATAAAGAGGTGTACATTTGAACGTGTTTTATTTTATTGCTGGCCATGTGTGAAAGAATTGATGGTATTAAAAAGAAAAAAGTTTAATCAAGGAACATAATAACCGTCTGCGAAAGGGGCAAACGATTCCAAATTCAATTTCCCTAAGACGGAATACGTGATAAATCGTTCTGAATCGGCCATTAGATGCGACGCGGCGTGAGGGCCTGGAGCGTCAGCAGTTTACACGTCTTATTGGTTGTCGTGCAGCTCGCAAGTTGTCGGCTTCGCCCGCGTCGCGACGCGCAATAAAAACATCAACTGTATTGACCAAAATAACTCTTGGCACCCATTCGAGAGTCCGACAGATACTGTAAGTGAAGCGATCTCTAGAAACTACCTATATACTTACGCAGTACTTCGCAGTATCAGAAACTTCAGGATGCAGTAATTAATTAGGTGAAAAGGTTTTGAAATTTATTTCATCATTAGGTGTACCTATAGTTATTTTTATGCGAGTTAAGTTGCACCCGTAATTCAGTATCACTTTGGTAAAGAAAAGTTTGCGGCGGCTTTCAGGCATATGATCAGATAGGTGAAACCTTGAAGCCGAGTAATTAGATTGATTAGCTATTTTAGAACTTAATTATTCTAAGTACTAGTACAGCTAGACACCTATAATGTCGTAATGGCATTGGCAAAAAGTGTTAAAGTGCATTATTTCATTTTACCGGGAAAACTTTTAAGTAAGTCAGAATTAACTTACTTATAAAGAAAGAAAATATTTAAGAAGTATTTTATGTAAAGTTCTGTTTCTGCCGAATAAGTTCTGTTGAATGAGGGACCTATAATTATATATTAGCTATTATTAGCTTTATTTTTATAATAGCTATTATTTTATTTTTATAACAGCTATTGTTTTAAGTTAATTACTTATTAGAATCAGAAATTGGGAAACAATATGTCGATAATTTTACAGGTAGGAGGTAAGTTTTAATTAACTATCAAAAAGAGGAAAAATGTACGAGTTATTTAATATTAATTACTTACCTGGCTTATTCACGAAAGGACAAAGGAATTTATTTTTATTAGTAAGTATTAAAATGGAAATGAATGAATGAATGTGTTTTTAAACTTCGAAAGTCGTAAAAATGGTTTCGCCGCATACGTGTATTAAATTCTTCCATCACTGAAAAAAAAACCGTTTTCAGCAATAAATGCTTCTTAGATATAAATCTGAATATTATAATGATATTAATTAAGTTTCTTCAATGCAGTAGGGAGATTGTGGCTGTGCAACATTTGAAAAAGCCGGCGGCCCGTAGTTAATTAGAAAATATATAATTATGTATTAATATTATATTATATATTATTTCCAGAGGTGCAATTTTTTTGTTAGGCACGGATTAGGTAGGTACTTGCTATTCAAATAAATTATTTAATTTCTTGGGAAAATACTTAAACAATTTTTAACCATTATTTAATCAAGTTATTTAAGTATCAAATAAATGGAGATAAGTACTTATATAAGTTAATATTAATTTACGGTAATTATTTAGAATATTTCTAATTTGCCGCGGAAAATTACTTTTTCTAAAACAAGTCTTATTCATAAAAACTAAACAGTGTTTTTGAACAGGATATAAATGTTAGTAAAAAATGATTCATTTCAAATAAAACTCTCATACGCCCCATCAAAGGTAAATTATCGGGTAATCCAATGTTAAAATCCTTTCAAATGAACATTTAGACTAACAGAACACAATAAAAACTTTTAATTAAGCGTCCCAAGTAATTTGTTTTGTTTAATTAACCCTAAAATATTTAATATATGCAAGAACTTTACTCAGCTATGTTAAGTATGGACGAAAGTATGTTAGGAATTTTATTGTTTATTTACTATTTATTTCCAATAAATACTCACGCCTTGGGTAAAATTTCGAATAATAACAGTCCATGTCACTCGTATTTAATTTCACAGCATCGATATCAATTTCACTGTCAATTTGTTTACTATTCACTCGCGCGTTACATGAAAAACGTTTGACATTTCATAAAATAAGCTGACAAGTGACATCACTGCGCGAAGAATACGTCAAATCGCATGCAGCCACCAACGCGACTGAAGTGTATCGCAGGCGAACGATACCATACCGCGTCTTTCGAAAATTGCGCCATCCCAGTAAGCACACTCAAGCGAATTTAACAACACAAAAGCACCTTGAGCACACTTCATTCTGACAGCTTGCCTAAATGCAGCTGAATCCTAAAACTAGATAATGTTTACATCGCGAAATGCCGACACCCGAACGACCGGAAGTCGCAGCGAAGCAAACACGACAACTATGTAAAATATTGCAGGATCGCGATCGCATTGTTGACATTCCCTAATAAAAATCACTTCTATCTCGACTTGATTGTATGAAAATTGTATCAAAAATAATTTTTACTCACCTATTATGGAGGCCGAAGATGAGGTGAACGGACGAATTTTGATTAAATGTCAATTTAGGAGTAAATTTAAAGAATATACTCTTATTGGTATGCGAAGAATGGCACAAAGAATCCCGACAACGCACGCGACGAATGCGCACCTCGTTTGCGCATATGCTGACACAACTTCACGGACGTTACTCCCCTTGCCCCGCATTCACCCGGTTTTCTTTGTATGTGTGTGTGTCCAGAGTGGTCAAACGTGAAATTTTATACACGTATACACCAACACATATACATTTAGTACCTGCCCTAGCTCCCGAATGCCGCCATCTTAGATATGAAAGAGATGACGCTTGTTTCTATCTCTTGTTTTCATAACTCGTAGCGCCATCTAGCGAGAAATTTATTGTACTAAAAAATATTAATAGATGGCCCTGTTAGCAGTCTAAGATACCAGTCACCTTGTTTACTTTTAATAGATTTTTAGTTGTTTAAAATAAGTGATACTTGACAAGTGGTATCTGTGTAAAGAAATAATAAAGTAGTTGTCAAAGATATTTACAGAAATTGTTTCTTTAATTTATATCACTATAACTTCAATGTTGATATTATTAAAAGTTGTGTTGTTGGATATTAGCGGTGTTTCTGTTTTCTTTCTAGAAATTACTAATAGACAGTAAACTGTTGCACTAAGCTTTAGAGTGAGTTACTAATTAGTAGTTAGTTGTTGTTGACTGCTGTCATACTCTTTGACTGCTGTTGTAGTTTGTACTCGTATGCATGCTTTGTAGTAATGGTTGATGAGATTATTCTTATCCTTCAGGTACGTTGTCTTGATCTAACTGAAAGCGTTGTTACAGCAATTTCCTAGTTAAAGTATTGTAGTTGTTGTGTAATTAAATTCATTGTTGTCCTATCTAGGTACAATTAATTGAGCAATAAAACTACAAATTTTATGAGATATTTTATTGTTTAAAACAAATGTCTCCTCTCCGAATCTGACAATTGTATTATTCGTTTAGCGGATTTTAATAAAGTAGATACGGTAACTATTATTTATAAATGTAAGTAATGTTAACGTTCATTGAATAACAGCAAAAACATACTCAGTCATGATACTTTTAACTTAATAATACCTTCCTATTCAATTCTTAATTACCTTAATTTCTAAACAAATAAAAATTACTGGATAACTCAATGTAAATGTATCAAATTTTAGCGAAAGTCAATATTTTCTCCATTTAAGTAACTAAGTAATTGATTTATGTGCTTTATATTCGTAGACATAATTTTATATACGTTGTCAACTAGGATTAACACTAGAATAATACACAGTCCTAAATATAATATTAAAGCATTTAAAATGTACAATAAATTTCAATAAAATATAAAACGTAGGTCATCAACTTCTACAACCAACAAAAAGTTAAAATTTAACAACGATATATTAATATCTATAGGTAATTATATCTCAATAATCAATTCATTGTTCGTCATTTATTACACAATTCACTCTCTAATTTAGTTGAGTAGTTCCCTAAGTTTAACAACATTTTTATACTTTGGTAAACCAAATTGTCACAAGATTTTTATTTTGCTCAGTATGATTTTAATTAATACAGTGTTTTATTTGGATAGATACTTTTATTGCAAATGTAGCTACGTAAAATTTGAACTTAAATTATTTAGTATTACAGGTACCTACATATAATTTAAGATTCGCACTAACTTAATTGGGGCAGGCACTAGGCACCTAGTACTGTGTTACCAGTGTTGCTTGCAGCGGATTAAGGGCTAAACTATGTAACAACCGTGTTTCAAAAAATCTATAAATAAAGTTATAAATCTAGGAATAAGGTTTCTAATAGGTTCACACATATGCTATAATTGGACACCCCTCACTTATTCAACCAACAACCCTTAAGTTTACAATGATTATACTTGCAAGTGGATAAACGCCAAACAGATCTATTTTTACAACTAAAACTACGGTTTTATTATTTATTAAGTGCAATATTAAATTGAAGGAACCTGGTCTTAATCATTCAGAATTCAATCTTGTGTTTATGACTTTCCATCTTCTCATCTTTTATTTTTAAACGTTGGGTACGTACATAATTATAAATGAAGGGTTTCTGATAATAAATAATTATAATGATAACGAACTCTTAAATAAAAATAATTACTCGAGTAAGTAGTTCATTATTTTTAGTTAAGATATGTTTGGTTTGAATACATTTTAATAATAATAATAATTTTGGTCCTTTTCAGTTTTTAAAACAATATTGTAGGTACAAGGCAGTATTTTAGGTAGGTAGGTACCTAATTAGTAGGTACGTTTACGGAAAAGGCGGACTAACCAAATTGTCTTAGCTGATAATGTGCTGGCTTTATCTATGATGTATTATTTATTTAACCTTGTAAAATCAAACAATTAATTTAATAATAATTGGTAATGTTTTACACTCTCAAATTTTAGGGACAATCGCTATCGAATCAAAACACACATTTCGATCGATGCTACCGCCCATGATTTAATTTCACAACGGTTTTTGAATAATCTGTTGAATTATCTTATCACACTTAGGTTCTGTGGAAGTGCTTCAAAGACTTTAGCTTTATCTACATTCTGTCGGTTTCCGATTTTGGATTTACAAGGCACCACTAATTTACACCACTTTATGCGTTAGTTACGGGGTTCACGTACAAACGAAATAAGAATTTTGGACACCACCAAACTTAAGACTACAGGCCCGAAGCCAGGAAGATCAGATATTTGGAAGACTACAAAACTTAAAATACTACACAGTCATTTAGTAGAGAGTCTAATGGCGCTTTAATTGGCTACGGCCTAGCTCCTAGTCAAAAAACCATTATGCAATATTTGTGGTACATTTCGTAAGCGCCAATAATTACTGTATCTACTGTAATGTTTGCTAAGACTGAAACTTCAGAAGACTGATGTTTTAAACCTGATTACTGTTGGTAGATTTCTAATGCAGCTTTTATACTAGATTTTGTACATCGATTTCTGCAGGATCATCTCTTTGGTCTTGAACGCAGGTACAATTTTATCAATAAATTTCAGTTGCGTTACCATTTTCAAGTTTGTTTGATCCTTTACTGGAAATGTCACCTGGAATTTTCTTCTGAACACGTTTGAGATTGTGTTCGCCAAGAGGGTATTACGAGCGGTATAAAATACATTCAGTACAGTTGTCAGGCTATGGATCAATGGTTTAGAACAATTTTCAGAAATTTCGTCCACAGATACACTAAGTACCCACTTATTATAAAATACATAAGGCAATTATTATCTATATTAATTTTATGTTTCTATTATGTAAGTATCTATCTAAATACATTTTTATTATCTTCCGGAATTAATAGGTAAAATCCCAAAATTAACTAGCAATCTATAGCTACTTGGTAAAGCTTGATCAAACTTGACCTAAAAATTGACGAGGAAGAACGACCACTATTTCGGTCAAAAAGTAGTTTTCTAATTTTAATCATTTTTGTTTGGATTCACTAAACAAGCTTTATTTCTTACCTTTCAAGATAAGAAATGATTAACGAATAGGTATGAAATACCGTAAAACGTGTTGGTTATGCATTGGCGGTAGTAATTAAAACGACAAATAAAAATTGCTTTTAAAACGCAGTGGAAACACGTTCCTAAACTGGATAAAATTACCGGAACTGCCAATATAAAATTTAGAATTCTGACAATCTTTATTTTTTGCTTATTGTATACCGTACCTATATTATACATTATGTATAACACTGTACATACATATATGTATATCATTGGAAATACATGTCAAAACAGCTATACATAAGTACATATTTTACAAACAGTAATCAATGTCTTCTTACCAATCCCTTTCTTGGTGTTCTAAATAAAGCATAAGGCTACCTAAGAGATCTACAGCGGGATTCATAATCCGATAGCGTATAAAAAATATGTTTTATTTGCTCACAAAAACTTTTAACGAAGATCGAAGACAGTAACAGTACTTTATCATTTGTATAGAAACACGCGAAATCCATAAAAACTGGTGAAGGCTCACGCGAGATGCATCACGCGTTGGTGTCACTTCGACGTTCATGAACATAAAGTTGAATTTGAGAGCAAATAAGTGATATTTTGTTCAAACATATAGGATGGTTTTACCAAGGGTTTTCCAGTATGTAATCCCGCCCTTTTTCGAGTACAACTTCTTTAGTCTTCTATTCAAATATCCATATTCCGTTACGTGTCGCTGACCGAATCCATTCACAATCAAATTATGTATGTACACGTTCAGTTCGCCTTACTGTGAGTAGGACACACCACTTGGACTTCGTGTAGAGGGAGGTCGCGGATCACAATGGCGTGGAATGCCATGTTTGCCATCGCCAAGATGTATTCGCACACTGAGAACCATGTGAATGCTGAAAATGCAATTTTTTTATTTAAAGTAAAGGTTGGCAAGGTTGGTTGTGTACCTAGACATGTTGTTCCAGTTTACAGGATGCAAAAACTGCCGTTGGAGTTTCTCCTTTCTTAGAAGTCAGCTATAACGAAAAGCTATTTTTAAGAACAAAAAGTGACAAATTGTATGAGCAGTACCTACATAATATATATTATCAATGCTAAAAGACGTTTAGGTACAGAGTTTTCCCATAGCACTGTTTTATCTGAGGTTGAGGGGTTGGCAGAGGATATTGTACCGGGTACAAATCGAAAACTGGGATCCTGTAAAGGATTTTCTCATACCCAATAAAATTTTGCCCAACCTAGGGTTCAAAGTTAATAACCCTGCTTCCGAGTTTACAAACAGTGGTGATGATTGTAGATCAGAAAACATTATCGCGAAAATCTGTTATCTGTCAATCATGCAAAACTGGGATAGCTAGCATCCTACATAACAGAGGGTGGTGTTGCAAATTGCTGGAAAGAAACAACCAAAATCTCTTCTTCCCCCATACTGGGAAATTGGAAAATACTACTTCATCAATAATTTGAACTACCTACTTAATAATATTCTGCGAAGTTGAATGGTATGACATTTATTTTGGTTTATGGAAAGGTCACAGACCAAATAAAAGAGAAACAAGCAATAAAAGGTCACAACATGATTATCACATCGATTGATAGGTTTACATACTTACCTCTGATACTAGACTGCCAGTTAAATCTACCAATTAAGATTTCAGGTTATAACGAGTTTATGCAATCTGGGAGCAAGAACCACTCTCTGTCTACAGTAAGACCTAGTTATCATAACTAAGAACTATTCTAAACAATAAATTGCAAACAATTACCTAAGGGTCGGCATAGCAGTCTATGTCGCAAGAAGAATATAATCACTCCCACGGAAGCAGCGATGGCGATATAGAACAGCGTCCACACCAGTTTGTTGGTCCTCACAGGTTCCACGATGTGACTTGCGATGCAGCCGACGCGTGCGCGACATAGCATGTGCAGCAAAGCCGCTACCATGAACACTATGAATATCTTCTCGTGAACGACTGGAACATGTAGAATTGGGAATTAATGTCGTGCGTTTAATATGGAAGAACGGCAGTGATGAGGTCGGGAGATGACGTCAGCGGAAAGTCCTAGTTTGACTGTTGTGAACCAATAGGTATGCGATGAAGAAAATGTTATACATATCTACAACAACTGATAGTAGAAACATGACTTAATTTGTAGAATTCGGTCTTACCATCGAAGAAGCAGCAATATAAATCTCCAAAAGAAATGTGAGAAAACACTTTAAATAAATTAAAGTTCATAAGTGATTAAAACGTTACGTAAAACTTGGCACTTACAATAGTTTTCCCTATTGGAGATATAAGTTACGCCTGTTAGCGCAAACAGCTCAACGTAATTAAGCCAATAGCATGCTGTCCCTAATTTGGTCGCTGCAGTCCGAGCCTGAAAACAACATCGTAAACTTAGTTAAAGTATTCAGATTTAATTGTAGAAGCACTAAAAGCCGAAACACTATTAGTGGATCATAGGAAGACCGGATATTTTTAAACTTCCATTCGACCTAGATAACTTATTTACGTTGTTAACCTTTGAAGTTCAAAGGTGAAAACGTAAATTGCTTAAATTAGATAAGGTTCGTAGCTTCCTTTTCTAGGTTTCATAGGCCAGCTTCTTCGATACTGTGTATGTAAATGAATGATGCATAATAATATTCTAGATAATTAATAAAACTTCGTCCTAAGTAGGTATCTATGCTGATTCCATTTGCTTCTATTCGTTAGTGTTGCCGCAGTATGTTGCTGTGATATAACAGAAAAGACATAATTATCATCATCGAAATCTACATTCGTCTTTGTAAGCTGGTGTTGCTCGAATAAGCTAATAGTGAATTCGTGATCCGGGTTAATGTGGACCATTGGCTGTTTGTTTTATCTAGCTCGCCCCGCCATTTTCTACGAGGTCTAGCAAAACCTTCCGGGTTCGTCAGAGTTCCACATAGTAGCTGCTTTGGCAGACAGGCTAAAAATATACAATTCAAATCAATTTACCTTTTCCTCTGTAATATGCGAGGTGCGCTCCTGATGATAACGGTAGTATAAACAACCTATTAACAGCCTTGGTCCTAAGTGGAAAGCGATACATATCCTCCAAACGTACCTCTGTGGGCTTACCCCGGTAATCGCACTTATTGACGGCACTACATTGTAGACCTGGAAATTAAAAGAAATGAGGAGTTATTATCCACCAATTTTTGCTAAGGGAATAGCTGATGAAAGGTTTGGCTGGCTGTCAAGAGATGACTCTTCTGGTTCCGTAAAAAGTAAAGGTAAATCACAGGAGAGAAACTGACTTTATTACTTCCTTTGTATTTTTGACGTAAGTACCCTGGGTTTTCCACCAAAGGAAAAAGTAATAGACAATCTAACCAAAACATGCTACGTTATAATACCTACGTTTTCAGGCAGTTTCCCTTTATTCCAGCGGGGGGAAATCCTCATGGACCCTGATAGCAGTAGCTCTTCTTTTTTGGAGGTTGGGAAATCATCAAATGACTCTTCCTGCTCTATGTGGAGCGCAAGGGAGTGTCAGACTTCTACTAACTAAAAACCACCCATGTTTCTACTTAGCCCTTCTTGTCCGGGGCCGCGGTATCTCTTTCGAACAAACCGCAGCGCCGGCAGGCGTCGGCCCTTGCGGACCCCTGCAATGTTGCTGACATTTATTTGAGGCGTTACACTCCGCTCTCACCTTATCTGGGATTAGGACGGAAGGCTATAAGGACCCCTAAGAAGTTAACGCGATTTCGATCACTACCCTGAGAGATCCCCGCTCAGGCCAATCCTCTTCTAGTAACCTACTCGGTACACAATTTTCGTAAAAGTACCTATTTACCTACTGTCTGTGTTGGCTAAGTAAAGCTTGTAATCCCCAAAGGTTTAGGCAGAGGGTGAACTAATGGGTACACCTCTGTCTAAACCTTCGCCAGTTTTGTTTCATCATCATCAGCCTATAGGTAATGTTCTCACTGCACTCAGCCTCCTCTCTGGAGAAGGATGGGCTATAATCCACCACGCGGGCTCAGTGCACTTTGGTAGATGTCACATGTCTTCGAATTTGTTGGTTCTAAGGCTTGCCGGTTTCCTCACGACGGTTTCCTTTACCGTTTTGAGAGCAGTGATGCATGCCTAAGTTCGAACCCACGACTTACTGTTCGTAAGTCGGGGCTGCCAGTCTGCCACCACTGGGCCATCGTTATGTTTAAGTCCTATTTAACAGCGAGCGAGCCTATTACCATCAACCGGGCACAAATCCAGACTCCGTGACTGTTACTGAGAAATTCCCGATGGAAAACCCAAACACTTTGCCCGACACGGGAATCCAACCCAGGACCGTATGCACAGCAGTTGTGTTTGTGACCGTTAGACCGACAAGGCTGTTGGCTAAATGAGTACCGTCAATATAACAACCCTTCCGCTGCAATCAAAATAAATCGATCGACGGCTACGTAACCCTTTTCATTTACATATTACGACTATTTGTGAAGCGACCTATGATATAAATCAGACGAAGACAACTCACATACTAAGTAAGTACGTGGGGAAGTTCCTTTCTGTACTAGGTACTGAAGGGCACCCATGAATTTATGCACAAAAGTGCAAGAGAATGAAGTAGGTAGCTACTTACAGGCATATAGATACCTTTTCGAAGTATAATAATAATATATTCCTTAGCTTACAGTGACGGGTCGGCTTCCAATCGAACCGGATGCAGCTGAATAACAGTATTTTACACGGAGCATACCCGTATGATGTTGCAAAGCCTTGCGTAACACCTAAATGAATATTGTACGACAGCGGAGCGTTGACCATTGCTACTGTTCATCATCAGGTTCCTACCCTTGTCCCAATTTATTTGCGCAGCATGCAAATTTTCTTCTGCCATACTTCTCTCTCTGAAGTCATCCCTTTTCTAGCCCTGTGATCTTCCACATTATGGTCATCTATCGATTCTGCGATATTTCCTACTCTTATATCTTATACCCATCCACATTTACACTCAAAGCTTAACGATAACATTTGCCTCCATTTTCTGCATTCATTCAACTATTGCTACTGGCTACTGTTATGCAACTACGTAAGTATTTGTTTACGTAATTTGATTGATTAATGTAAACAGTCATACATAACTAGGTAATAAGCGGCTACACGTGCTTTCTAGCTAACCAAATCGTGAATTATTAAGCTTAGTTAGTAATTATAGGTTTTACTATACCAGCACAGCATTATGTAGGTACCTAGTTAGGTAAGCTAACGAGGAGCGGGGTTAAATACTTACCCTACAATGTGTTTCATGTATGTCATCTGCTTGAAACATAGACGCTGTCACATAACAAAATACTAGAGCAGCTATTGGAAGCCAGAGTGCAGCTAAACACATTTCCCTCAAAGCACATGTCCAGAGCAGTCCCTTCAAAAGGAAATTCAAAATTAATTCGCCGTTTGAACAAATAAAATTGTAGGTAATTTCAGCAGAGATAAAGACCTTATATTCCAATTTTTTAACACTCCTACTTATATCACACTTTTCGTTTGTGCGTTCGTCGCCACGCACATCCAAATTTGGCGGCGACTCTACTTGTGCGTCATTTACCATTTTATCTTTCACTCACTCAATACTTTAACACACTGCGATCACATAGTTTTTAATAATTCCCATGAGCCAAGCTGTGCACCTCAAGCAGCGCTGTAACAACCCCCCATTCTGACACATTCGTGAAACATCGACGTTTCATGTATTAAATATCACTTCAGTCAGATCGATGTCTGAAAGTCGCTATTGAAAATATTGGCGATGTAACGTTTTCTTGTGTTTATTCACAAATGCAATTGTAACTGTAAAAAGCACGATGTTACAATTTATGTGGATGAGTTAAGGCGTGGATTATATGAGGTTATTTGGACATGCGCATTAGGGCCTGGGGAGCGAAGCGAGGGTTTGTACGTACAATAGGTAGACGTACACCCTTTGAAAATGCCTTTTTTCTTTAATGCTAAGTAACTTTCGATAGGTATCTTTTTGTCTAGTTTGTTGTTTTGTGTAACAGTCCTTTGTAATAAATGTTTTGATCAAATGAATAGTGTCTACTGGCTATCTATTTCTAGACATTGGACTTGAACCTATTGAATTTTAATTAAGCTTTGCCAACTATCTAAAGATGCAGTACGTTTGCTTTGGTTTTAAAAACCCAAAGAAAACAAAAACCAGCTGTGTTAAAAAGAGATTTTTTTAAACTGAAAAGCGCAATTTTATTAATTTTTACTAAGAAACGTTATGATAATGTTATGAATATTTTGTATAGCAATCCCTGCCCTGTACCTATTTACAATAACAATTCAGATTTTACAATAACTTTCTCATTGTACTAAGTTTTTTCATTTTTTGGAAGAGATTTCTATTCTTATTTCGCTGAAATTAAATTAATCAATAAAATTAAAATTAAACAATTAAATAAAATTGGTTTTTGGACGTAACAGTTTACTTCAAGTATAGTGATGTGTACGAGATTACCTATTTTATTAATGTATCAATCTTTTCGAAATATAATGACTGTATTACGTATCATATTGGATTTCATTGCCTATGTTAGGGCAGCTCACTAGTGTTACTTATAGTAGTAACAACCTAGTAGTATTTACAGGGGCGTATTTTGAAATTTGGCGCCCCGGGCCAAAAAGTTTTGCCGCCCCAGACAAAGAAAAAAATGTTGAAAAAAATTGTGTTTTTTTTTCTAAAGCATTATCTGCTACAAACGAGATCAATGAGTCGTAGAGTTTTCGCGTTTTTGTCGCCGAGGGCCCACCCACCCTTATCTGGCCGCCCCTAATACGCCTATTTTCATCATTGGCTGGAAAACTAGCTAAAATTCAAAATAGGTACATTTTTTTAACCGACTTCCAAAAAAAGGAGGAGGTTATCAATTCGACTGTATTTTTTTTTTTTTTTTTTTTTTTTTTTTTTTATGTTTGTTCACTCATAACTTGCGACTGGGTGAACTGATTTTCATGATTCTTTTTTCATTTGAAAGCTGGTGCTTCCCGTGTGGTCCCATTTTCACCATTTCAATATCTGATGATGGGATCTTGTAGAAATCGGGGGAACTCTTCAATAAATAACAGCAGATTAACCGCGATTGTTGCTATAGCATATCTAAGCATTGTTTACGCCATCACACAACATAATATCACGCCTGTACTCACTACAAAGGTTATAAAAACTATTTTGTGAAGATCTGATGAAGAACTTCGGAGATAGGCAACGGAACTCCTCAATAAATGATAGCAAATGGACTGGGATTGCTGAAATCTCATATTGTCTGTCTATTGTTTATACTAGTTCCTAACATAACATCACGCCAGTACGTTGTGAAGGGGTAAGCACATGTGAAACACTAAAAAGTGAAAAATAAAAACTTTTTTACAAAAAATAAAACCGACTTCGACAAAAAAAACACTCAAAAGTGAAAAATAAACTTGAGAAGAAAAATCAGTTTCTGAAGTCGGTGACAAAAAAATGAAATCAAAGAAACAAAAGTCACCGACTTCAGAAACTGATTTTTCTTCTCAAGTTTATTTTTCACTTTTGAGTGTTTTTTTTGTCGAAGTCGGTTTTATTTTTTGTAAAAAAGTTTTTTATTATTTGGAAATGTTAAACTTTGGGTTTATTTTTGAAAGTCAAATCTATTTCACTTTTAAACATGTTTTTGATAGTGTGTTAGGGTTTGTCGTTCTAAAAATTAACAGAAATAGCGAACGAGCTCAACACTTTTGACACATCGGATAAATTACATTTTGTTTCAACAATTCCTAAAGATAGAGATTTTTTAAGAACTTATTTATGATCCAGAGCCGCAGGCAAATGCAAGAGCGAGCGGAGCGAGCTCAAAAATTTTTGCCCCCTGGCTCAGGAAAGTAAGTGATTTTCTTTTTATTATTCAAATAAATATATTTAACTCACTTTTACTTGTAATGCATTGAGGGACTGGGTAATGAAGAAAACTCGGCGGTAAGATTTTAGGACTCCGGATAGGTTAGATTTTTTTAATCGGTGGGCGGCAGATTAGAAGGATATAGTGCTTGTTTATTGGATTTCGAGGCGGCACACCGGAATATACGTAAGGCTAGTTCGACATCTTTGAGGAGTGGCTAGAGAGGAGCCACGGCGCCCTCACCTTCCGTCTGACGCAGGTCCTCACCGGACACGGATGTTTCGGGAGGTACCTGCACCGAATCAGGCGGGAGGAAACGCCCGGATGCTTCCACTGCGAGGATCGACCGGAGGACACGGTGGAGCACACTGTGGAGGTGTGCCCTGCTTGGGCGGAGCCCCGCCGTGTTCTCGTAGCGGCGATCGGCGGCGGCGACCTCTCGCGTCCGGCCCTGGTGCAAGCCATGGTCCGGGGCGAGGAGGAATGGGACGCCGTCGCCTCCTTCTGCGAAGCAGTGATGCTAGCGAAGGAGGTGGCGGAACGAGAGAGGGAGCGAACCTCTCAACGTCCCAGCCGCCGCGGAAGGCGCGGAAGGCGCTCCGGGCGTCGGGGGCCACGTGATGGCTTCCGGCCACCGTAGACGCGGGCCTGTGGACGGTGAGTAATGGGCTAGCTCGCCGTCCGGCCGTCGTCATGACGGCAACAGACCGTGTCGGCGGCGCGTTCGTGTTCCACGCGCGCCTCAAAGAGATGTCAGCAAGGAGGGGCCCGCAAGGGCCGACGCCCGTCGGGGCCGCGGATTTTAGTACTAGATGACGTGGCCTCGGCACAAGGGCAAAGAAGGAACATGGGTTCGGTTTTTAGTCAGTAGAAGTCTGACACTCCCCTTCGCTCTGGCGGCGAGGAAAGTACGCCTCTGCTTGGTTGTCCTTATTTTTACAACGTAGTCCCGGTGGGTGGTGACGATAGTAATTGCCAGATCTGATAACCATGGCCTGACGTTGCCGCCTGGTGTTTAAAAGTTAATTTTGAATTGAGATTCTGAAAATATAAAAAAGGAAATGCAAAACAAAATGCAATCCGCAGGGGCGGCCGGGCGGCTATGCCGCCCCTGGTGTTCTGGCGCCCCGGGCCATGGCCCGGATGGCCCTAGGGTAAATACGCCCCTGAGTATTTAGATCAGCATCCAACTTGAAATGGCCTTCAAATTCATTTTGAGTTTCGCGGGCTACCCTGGAACTTTTGCTAACTTATAGGCCTACTACACGCACACACTTCACCACAGTCCGGGTCTGCGCGTGCTTAGCTCACGAAAAAACTGAACGCTCCCGGGGCGCTACCACACGCTCAGTGAAGTACGCGCAGGCCTCATTTTTGTCAAAATCGTCGTCGTTTAAACAACGTTTCCCAGTGAAGAACTATTTCTTTAATCATTCGATTTAATTTTTCAAATTGCAGGCAGGGATTTATATAGACTTATTAAAAAGTCGCGATCCGTAGGTCTGCCATTTTTTAAATGACATTTTTGATGTACGACAAAACGTACCTCATCGACCGACGACTAGCCTCGACTGCGGTGTGAGCACTAAACGCCCAACCACACGCACAGAAAAGTACGCGCAGGCCGGGCTCGCAGGTAAAATTTCTAGCAAGTCGAATATCGTTCAAGCCGCGCTCAGGTCGCGCCGTGGGGTTTGCGCGGGGCTTGCGCGTGATTCAGTTTTCCCAACCACACGCACGGTGTTCCGTGTTCAAGCCAGTTTGCGCAAGTAAGCCCATGGGGAAGTGTGAGGGTGTGGTAGGCGCATTACACTTCATGCTTACATCGCACTGTGTTCTTGGCATAGGTAGAGTATAGTAATATAGATTGGTTCATGGACTACAGACAGCTACACTAACCTCTTGGTACGGAGTCTGCCCTATTATTAATACTCTTTGCACGGAGTATCCTTGAATGGGAAAGTACTTACGAGAGATGGTTGATGATTTGTTTCCTTGAATTGACACATTGATTTAAGTGGTTAGAAGCAGTATATTAACCCTTTTTAATTTTTTCCAAGATATCTACAAACTCCTATGTGACTAGTTTTGTTAGTAAATTTTTTAGAGTGTATGAAATAAATTATACAAAAACTTTCGACGGCAGACACAGCAAATTTTGAGTACTGACAGAAGTCATTACATCTTATTTTTAATCAGTGGCATTAATGCTATGAATTACAAAGAGTATTTACTAAGAATAATACTAATTTACTAATTTCTTCTGCGTGACACTAGCAACAGATAAGATACAATAATGTCAATCTCAAAAATGACATTTCGTCATTGCAATCAATATGTCAAATGTCATTTCTCGCCGCTCGAGGAGACGAGGAATCAATCGTTCGCTGTTTTACGATGTTATTATTTCCTGAACCCAGTGTTGATCGATTTTGTCAATGAAAAGTTACAGTTTTGTTATTAATAATATGTGTTTTTAGTGACAGGATTGTTTTGAAAAGAATAAAAATGGAGTTCATGAGACTTTGGTGGTTGTTCAGTTTTTGTACTATTCAGACGCAAGGATCGACACATTGGATGGTCACTGAAGGTGGTCTGATACAGCCGCGGGTATGAAATGTCTCCGTCATATTATTATGATCCTAAATTGCCCCACTGCAGTGCAAATGCCGTCCTTTCCTCTTTCCATTTATGTCTGTCTGACTGACTGTTTGGGCCAAATCTCTTTGATGAGACTTCAGCTCGTCACGGCATCTCCTTATTAACCTATGTGAATAAGAATGATAAGCTGAGCAAATATTATTTGGCCAACATGTACAAATAAATAAAATGAAATGTCAGTTTATAATATCGGACTATCAGCTTTATAGTGAATGCTCATAGGGATATACAATATTTATGACAAAACACATTTTTTGTCTGTCTGTCTGTTTACTATGTTTAATCCTTGAAATGGCTGGACCTATTTTAACAGAACTGTTACTGGCTAATAGCTGATTTTAGCAAGTCTAACATAGGCTATGATGTCCTAAAAAACAAAACCTTTTACATTGTTAACAAAATCCAATTCAAATACCATCATCATCTTCCTGCCGTTGACTTGGGGTCGGGGAACAATTTTTTCTTCAATTCTCCTCTGTCTGCAGTCACGCACAGCATCATTTACTTCTTTCTCCTCCATATCATTTCTCACACTATCCATCCATCTTTTCTTTGGTCTTCCTCTCCTTTTCCATTCACTATATTATCCAATAAGGAAGTCATATTTTTTGTAAGTAATAAGTAATTGAATGCGGACAAATGTCACGGGTCACAGCTACTTTTATAATAATTTCACACGCTCAAAGGTCACGGATATCTAACTAATGTTTATTTAGCTAGTTGCAACTGATGCCTTGCTAATTCAGTTCTCCTTTGCTTTGTTTTTTTTCAAACAACTAAAATATCATCGTCTTCATTCTCTTGTTTACTAACTCTTTTCAGCTGGAATCTCCTTTTGAAATGGCTCGACCTTACGACTTACTGGCATTCCTAAATCAAGATACCCGTTGGGAGAACATTCTCAATTTACACCATAACTTGTTTCTTAGACAACAGATAATAAGAGGCCTTTGGGCAGAGTTGGAACGAGACACAAACATTCACATGTTATTAACCGAAGATAAAAATTGTCTGAGAGCAGGCCAAATAAACACCATAGACTGGTATACCTCCTCTATTGAACAAGGGAAAACAAAGATTGGCACTGAACAGTTCACACTCAGTCATGGAAATTCTATAAATTTAGATATTCCTGATTGTAAAAAGATTTCTTCCTTGACATTTAGTATGTGTGCGTTTGAACATTTAGAGGTAGGTTTTGTTTTAGCTTGAAGTTCATTGAGGAAATGAAAAAGATAAATGGATTGATAAATGTAGAACAATTACAAGGAAATATTATATTTCCTTAATGAAATTGCTAGCAAATAAATTTCCTTCATGGTAATGTATTGTTCTGATCCAGATTGTTGATATAAATAATGTAAATTATATAAATTCCAGAGTATGAGGCAGAGAGAAAACCTGGTCGCAAATCCAGAACTCACTCTTTATGAGGATATGTTGCCAAAAAGCTCTGGTGTTACTGAAATGAATATTGATCAATTCGGTCACTGGTTGACTGGAACTCTTAGGGAGAATAGTTCGTCTTGGCTGCATTACAATATGGCTTCTCTCTACTGGAGGGTCAGAGGAAATGCTCCTAAAGCTGTGGAATGCAGCCGAAGGGCAGTGCACTATGCAATGAGGTAAAACCTATCATAATTATGGAGTCTGGTAGAAGTAACCATTATTATTGATTGATTAATGGGTTCGATTCCCACCCAGGACAAATGTTTTTTTGTGTGATGAGCACGATCATTTGTTCTGTGTCTGGGTGTAATTTATCTATAATATGGATGTATTTAGAAATATATAAGTATGTTTATCAGTTGTCTAGTACCCATAACACAAGCTCTGCTTAGCTTGGGACTAGATGGCGTTGTGTGATAGTTGTGGAATATTATTATTATTATTAATTAATATCGAGCATAATTGTTTAGCTAGAAGACGTAATTGGCTACACAACCTTACTAAGTAATTAAAAGTTTTCCTGTAGTTGGTAATAATGCCATAATTTTTTTCTTTTGTTATAAGTAAATTTAACTTACTTTTTGTTTCTATTTCAGGTTTAATAAAGACACAGCTCTTTTAAGCTTGGGGCTGGTACTCCACCGTGGTAAGGTCACAGAAGATGCCGTTGTAGTACTTGGAGCAGCGGTAGACCATAATCATCTTTGTTCTTTCAATCATTTTATACTTGCTAATGCATTAGCAGTTGTCGGTGACTACAACAGTTCGTTAAAACATTTTGATACATCCCTGGAGTTAAAACCTACATTCAAGCTGGCAGAAAAACATAGATACGGGATGTTGTGTCATAAGTATATTTCGGAAAAGATGCTAGTTGTTAAAGAGTGAGTATTAATTATAAAAGTGATCGTTTTTAAGTCATCTCTTATCATTTTCAGGCCTTATTGATGTGGTCTTTCTTTTTTATGGTAACCCCACTGGTTCCTTACTATTCTTAAAGTTGTTGGACAGTCTAGTTGGGTCAGTCTCTAATTAAATTAAAAATTATACTAGCAGACTTAGCGTAGTTCCCGTTCCCGTGGGAATATAGGGATCAAAAGTAACCTATGTCACCAGGGAATAGTGTAGTTTCCCAAGAGTGACAGAACTTTTCAAATCGGTCCAGTACTTTTTAAGTTTATTCATTACATACAAAAATACAAATCTTTCCTTTTTATATTATTAGTATAGAAGACACTGCATTCTAACTCTAACCTTCATATATTTAAATATTACAGCACTCTAAACAGACTCCGTGATGAACTGACACAGTACACCGACAGAGAGGCACACTGGCTCAAATCACAGGCTGCTTTCTTGAGGACGATGAAACATTTAGACGAATTTGGTAAGTTATACAATTTACATTGGTTATCATATAATTTATGCTGATTAGTTTATTAAGCATGAGGTCCTGGATTCGATTCTCCTAGGAAAAAAAGAAAAAAAAAAGTATTTTTGGGTTTTTCTATCTGGAATTTCTTAATAGCAGTCATGGAGTCTGAATTTGTACCCGCTTGATGGCAATAGGCTCGCCCCTTAACATAACTGACGAAATGTGGGTGTATTATTAGGTACACCTCAGCCTAACCCTACCGGGATTACATGCTTGATTTTATGCTGTTGTCTTATTATTTAGTAGTAGATATTATAAATAACACTACCAATTTGTAGATTACAGGGACCTAGACAAAAATTTCGACAAGATATCAGAACTAACAGGTTTAAACATAAAGGAAATAAAAAAAGAAGGAGAGAAATATTCGCTAGTACAATACTTCTTAGATGGACCTTCGTACAACGAGAATTGGTTAAATGAAAAGGGTGTCCATGCTTTAGAATCGGCATATAACTTACAAAGATTAATAAAGCATATAAGTAGACATGCCAACCTTGGAAAGGATATTTTGTTCACTTCGGTACCGCCGTTTAATTCCCAGCGGACTGATGGGCAAATGCTGAAGGAAATTGGACCGACACCTACTTTCCCGGATTTGTTTCCGGATTTAGCCAAAGGTATGTTTTGTACAGACTTTAAAAAGTGTCTTCCAAGGAGCGTGTATTCAACTTAAAGGTAGAGGTCATTCATATTGTGTATGATAGATGCTCGAAGAATTGCCAGACATAAGTGGCAGTAGTGGGCAAAGCATATCCAGAACAAAAAGATCTACAGTGGACACCGCAAACCGGGAGACGGGTTGTGCGGTCTCCCACTTGGTGGACCGATGACTTGGATGGTTGCAGGAATCCGTTGGATGCGAGACGCACGGGACCGGTCAATGTGGTGACACTTGGGGGAGGCCTATGTCCAGCAATGGATGTCTTTCGGCTGAAATGTTGATGATGACACTAGATCGATACGTAGTAGATGAATAATAATTAGAACTACATCGCTGTAACGCGCCGCGATTGCGCAGCGTCTTCACCGCGGTTACGTTTAACGATTGCGTACTACTTAGATCTACGTCAGTGCATGTTTACGTACAGGCGGGGCGTCGCGCGGCGCGTGCTGCGTTTTTAATTCAAACACATGGCGATGTATGAAAAAGTTAACGATTTCAAACGTCGATTTTACGAGACAAATTTTTCGCTCGTTAGTTTAAAATGCAGTGTTTGTTGCGGTGGACCCGTCTCTCAGTAAATTAATAAAAAAGTACGAGACGAGCCCGCGCAACGCCCCGCGTCTCCGTAAACGAGCCCTCAGATTCGAAGACGCCTGCAATCATGCTATTATAAGATTCACGTTTTCAGTTACCCCTAGTGTCACCAGTCGGATTTACAACCCTCGGCTAAGCGCGCCGCCTAGAGTTGAAATCCGAACAAAACAATAATATATTAGTATTTAAATAGATTTCAAGTGGTGTTAGTGAAAACGATCAGATTAGATACTATTTTTTTTTCTGTTTCATAGAATTTGCCTCAAAAACTTTCTATGAAGACTATAAAGAAGAGTTAGACAGATCTGATAAGAGAGATAAGGAGAGAAATGGACAGAAGTCAGATAAGGAAAATGAGACGCGCAAAGAGACAACAAAGGACAAAAAGATAGAGCCTGCAACACCGTCTACAACACCGGCACCAACACCACCTGAAAAAAAGAAAGAAGTTGAAAAAGAACCAAGTATACGCGAATATGATACAGGGGTGATTATGTAAGGAATAAAATTGATACATTTTTTGTATAGATATAATGATTTTAGGGTAGCCAAGGCGATACATCGTTGGGACCGCCACATCATGTCTTCTTCCGTACTTCTGTCGTAGTCGTCATTTCTGTGGCTGCCCCATTGCTTTCTAGCCACATAATCTATGACTCAGTCCATAAATTTTTCAGTTTGCTATTTCTATCTTTTAAAATGATCTTATTTATTCGCAATGTACTAAAGTCTTTATTCTTTAGATAAAAAGATACTATATTAAAGTAAAAACTCAAGTATGTTTTTACTTTTAGTTGCTTCATAAGTAGTTGCTGGTGTTGACTGTTTTTTAGGGTTCCGTAGTCAACTAGGAACCCATAAAGTTTCGCCATGTCTGTCTGTCCGTCCGTACGTCCTCGCTTAATCTCTGTGACCGTTAGCACTAGAAATCTGAAATTTGGTACCAATATGTGTATCAATCACGCCGACAAAGTGGTAAAATAAAAATTGGAAAAAAATGTTTTATTAGGGTGGGTATATGTAAAGTGAGAAGTGTTTTTTTTTAAATTCCAACCCTAACGTGTGATATATTGTTGGAAAGGTATTTAAAAATTAATAGGGGTTTACTAAAATCATTTTTTGATAATGTCAATAATTTCGGAAATAATCGCTCCAAAAGTAAAAAACAATGTATCCCCCCCTCTCTAACTTTTGAACCATAAGTTTAGAAAATATGAAAAAAATCTGAAAAGTAGAACTTTCTATGAAAATCATTTTGAAAGTGAAAAAAAAAAATTAAAAATATATATAAAAAAACATAATGGATACCCACCTTTAAACTCATAAGTGGGAACACTTATTGTGACGGACGGGAAACTACGGAACCCTACACTGAGCGTGGCCCGACACGCTCTTGGCCGGTTTTTTATATTTCAAGTTACTTTTCTGTTGTAAGATGATAATAATATAATCGATCATCACATTAATTGAAACTTTTGACTTTTTCAGATATCCGCCAACATTAAAAATAAGCAGGACTACAGAAGATTTTGATAAGGAGCCAGAATGGCCCACAAATAGACAATGCAAAGATAACTCAGGAATATTTCCAGAGAATTTAGAAGTTGTTTATCAAATATTTTTACCCTTTGAGAATAAAGGAATAAGGTATTTAATTTTTTACTTATTTTTTTACAAAGGATTGTCGTGTAAATATGAGTTTAAAGTCGATCTATAGTTTAAATATGTTAAATTAAAATATTGTTGAAGTTGATTCACTACCACTGCTCTCATAACAGCAAAGAAAAACTCCTGACTCAGGCCGCTCTGGCCGTGCGGTGTGTTGGCCTATTCACTCACAGGGACGAGACCTGTATACAGGGAGTAACAACATTACGTATAGACTGATTGCCTCTAATAATATGGTCAATAAACGTTTCGCTGGACCAACGGCTATGCGAATCAGTATTATTTATTTATCCTTAGTATTGTTACGAGCTGGGTATGGGATAAATAAAAACACTACCAATTAAACACACGAATTAACTTAATTACTCACAAAACAAAGACACAGAGAACGCTGCTGCCCATTCTCTGGTAAGTCCCTTAGTCGCCTCTTACGACACCCACGGGAAGATATGGGATGCTGCGATCGCCAACCCGCCTGCCAAGCGTGGCGATTATGGCAAACCCCCCCAAAAATGCCTGGGGGAGGCCTATGTCCAGCAGTGGACGTCTTTTGGCTGAAATGATGACTCACAAAACACTTATTCACTTCACTTCTTTTTTCTTCGCGGCTCGCTGACCTTGAATACAATGTAACTATACCTACTTCCATTTTGTAGGTACCTACTTACTAGAATTTACGCGAGTCTTTAGGTACTTCACATTTATTAGCGAGGTTTCTCTAAAACTGCCTCAGTGGTCGAGTGGTTTAGGCGTTTGCCTTGTGACCCGGTGGTCGTGGGTTCGATTCCCACGGGAAGCATACTCCAGTTTGGTTAGGACATTGCAGGCTTGAATCACCTGATTGTCTGATAAAAAGATGGTTCCGTGCTTCGGAAGGCACGTATAAGCCGGTGGTCCCGGCCGCCAAATGGCGGTCGTCAAACCATGTCAGAGGCCCTTGCGGCGGTTTAGAAACTCTGACACTAGGGTGTGTGGGGTCGTTAGACCTTACTGCCCACACGATAAGAAGAAGAATCGAAGATCTCAAAGATTCTAGATGACCGTCGTAACAGTATGTATGTACCATCTTCATGCCGTTGTCCCAAGTTATTGGGGGTCGTCGCAATTTTTTTGTCTTCCATTACCTCTGTCTGCCATTGACATTGACCTCTGTCTGCCGTCGCTCTAATTCACACCACTTTTTTTACAGACTGGGAACATTGTTGACTGAGAAAATAGGGGTGCCAGCTAATGTTGAACATGAGCTACCGTGGCACCCGCCAACCTGCCCCAATGATAAGGAGGCACTTACTTTTACACAGAAGAAATCGCAAAAGTAAGTTTGTAGAAGTATTAGATTTAGGAATGTGGCCTTCCTCTAACCTACATTTTTCAAACCATCAACAGGCGACGGAAAAGGCAATAATCTTAGTGACATCTTGATAAAAAAATTGTTTGTATATTTTTCACCAGCTGAAATCGTCCATATATTTAAATTATGACTGTAAGTTTTAGACAACTGTTCCAATCGGCTGTGAATTGACGTGTCAATTTGATGAACAATAGGGGATCGGACAAAAAAAAACTAATTAGTCCGTCAGATAGATTTCCAAAAATTATTGGACACGTATTTTTTCTTTTTTCACGTAAACTTAAAATGAAGACGATACAGTGCTTCGAAAACTCGTGTGACGTCATATGATAGTACATTTTGACGACACAAGTGACGTTTCAAGCCCCACTCCAAGATCTTTGACGCGTTTTATCTTCGTCATTTTTTATTGATTTGATATAACAAAAAACACGTATTCAATATTTTTCGATAATCTAACTTACGGACTAAACAGAATTATATTATTTTGACCCTGTCCGATCCCCTATTAATTTCTCTGACAGCTTGAATGGAAGTAACCGGAAGTTATGAGAGAGACCTTTGCCCAACTGTGGGATTACGGAGGCTCACAGTTCCACCAACCAGTTCTCTGATAACACCTTACTTATCATTAATATTATCTTATTATTATTAATTTTGTTAGTCAGAACTCCTCACCTGTTTTGTTTCCTCCTAAACTTCTAACGCTCGGTGATATCAGTTTCTGGGTGCAATCTATCTTGAACATGAGTTCTATTAATTTCTAGGCCTCAGATCTTCAGTGAGGTGATCGTCACAGAGCACCTTCGTCAGAAAATGTTGGAGTACGTGGCTAACGGCGACAAGGAGTTGGTGCGTAACATGCAGGACGCAGAGGTTGGTCAGCGGATTTACACTGCTATGCAGAAGGTAATGCATTTTTCATTACTCATACTCTGAAAGTAGGTCAGAACATGCCTGCGGAGCGGGTTGAAAGTACTACTTTTCAGCCCTAGGGAGAATCGCTTTCTACTGACAGCTGTCAAATTATTTGTTGTAATTGGGAGCAAACGTATTGCCATCAACCAATGTAATTAGGAGCAAGCCTTTTATTGCCACCAACCGATGTGATTAGGAGCAAGCCTATTACCATCAACAAATGTAATTAGGAGCAAGCCTATTGCCATCAACTGATGTAATTGGGACCAAGCCTATTGCCATCAAACAATGTAATTAGGAGCAAGCCTATTGCCATCAAATGATGTAATTGGGGGCAAGCCTATTGCCATCAACCGATGTAATTAGGAGCAAGCCTATTGCCATCGACCGATGTAATTAGGAGCTAGCCAATTGCCATCAACTGATGTAATTGGGGGCAAGCCTATTGCCATCAACCAATCTAATTAGGAGCAAGCCTGTTGCCATCAACCGATGTAATTAAGTGCAAGCCTATTGTCATCCACCGATTTGGGTAATTAGGAGCAAGCCTATTGCCATCAACCAATGTAATTAGGAGCAAGCCTATTGCCATCAACTGATGTAATTAGGATCAAGCCTATTGCCATCAACTAATCTAATAGCCTATTGCCATCAATTAATCTAATTAGGAGCAAGCCTATTGCCATCAACCGATGTAATTAAGAGCAAAGTCTATTTACCGATTTAGGTAATTGGGGGCAAGCCTATTCCCATCAACTTTCCTTGTATTCGTAATGAAAAGCACAGTGTTTACCTCGGGTTAAAGACTTATTTAGTCCCTCGAACTATTAGCGCCCTCGCTGCGCTCAGGCGCCAAACCCCGTCTCGGGGACTAAATAAGTTCCTTTCACCCCTAAGGTAACAATGTACTATTTTTCACATACGGTCTCAGCCTCGAACTTTGTGAAAATTGCAAGATATTTAGAATTGATATTTAAAATTGACATTAGTGCCTTTAAATCTTAGCAGTTTTTGTAGACTGCCTCGGTTGTTTAGTACTCGCTAGCTCGACTGCTGAGTAGAGATCTAGGATTTGATTCCCAGGTCGGGCAAAGTAGGTATTGTTGGGTTTTTCTATCAGGAATTTCTCTGTAGAACCTACGGAGTCTGAATTTGTGCCCAGTCAATGGCAATAGGCTCGCCTCGAAATATTAATCGCACAGATAACATTTTTTTTTTTTTTTTTTTAAAACGTTGCCCCACACTAGGAATTTCTCCTGTATCGTGGGTGCGTTCACAAACATTTAAACTCACATGCACAAATACCCAGACCCGGAACAACTATCTGTAGGTCATACTGATATTTATTCCGTGCGGCGACTATGTATGTTTAATTTTCCTTGTAGCAGTACCTTTGTGCTCTTCTATTTGTTATGTTTTTATCCTTTTTTGTATTTTGTGTGTGCATAAATGAATCTATATCTATAAAAGCGAAAAGTCACTCACTCACTGACTCATCACGAAATCTCAAAAACCGCTGGACGTACAAAGATGATTTTTGGCAGGGAGGTAGTTTATGGTTATTAGACGTCCGATAAGAACGGATTTTGCGACAGGGCCGGATTAGGGTGGTCTAAGGGCCCTCGCAAGTTTGTATGAAAGTCCTTAATTTTTTGTGGTACAATCTTGATTTTTGGTAGAGACTTAGTTTATAGTCAGTAGACGTCTGCTATGAACTAATTTTGCGACAGAGCCGGATTAGGGTGGTCTATGAGCTCTCGCAAGTTTGTATGAAAGTCCTTCATTTTTTGTGCTACAATCTTGATTTTTGGCAGAGACGTAGTTTATAGTCAGTAGACGTTTGTAATGAACTAATTTTGCGACAGAGCCGGATTAGGGTGGTCTATGAGCCCTCGCAAGTTTGTATGAAAGTCCTTCATTTTTTGTGCTACAATCTTGATTTTTGGCAGAGACGTAGTTTATAGTCAGTAGACGTTTGTAATTAACTAATTTTGCGACAGAGCCGGATTAGGGTGGTCTATGAGCCCTCGCAAGTTTGTATGAAAGTCCTTCATTTTTTGTGCTACAATCTTGATTTTTGGCAGAGACGTAGTTTATAGTCAATAAACGTAATATTATGTTAAATAGTGTACAGGTTACATCCGGAGTTATTTACTATACGGACCTTGTAGAAACTAGAACAAATTTCCGTGCGTTCAAGCATTTTTGTCATACCTATTATTGGAATCAAATATAACAGCTCACAACTTAGGACCCAGTAATATTAATGACAATAATATCCGTGGTGCTAGGCAACTGGGCTTATCTCAGTTGTATACGTCCCTGTGTGCCTATTGGCCTTGTTCTGTTCTGTCTCCTGCTGATATGGAGGGAAGTGGAAATTATGTTTTTTCCTACTCCTCCGCTATTCTTTTCTGATTAATTTCGTTGCGGGATCCAAGACAGTTAAATCGCTTCTCTGGGACTTCGTCGAGCTTCATTGTCTTGGCGTTTTTCTTGTGGTCGCCACTGTTGATTCTGGCTAACAGGAGTTACAGTGGTTTGGGAATAGTGTGGCGGGCTTGTCCCAAAAAAAAAAAAGTCAATAAACGTTTGTTATGAAATAATTTTGCGACTGGGCCGGATTAGGGTGGTCGGAGTGGCCGGAGTAGGGCCCTCGCAAGTTTTTTATGAAAGTCCTTCATTTTTTTGTGGTACAATCTTGATTTTTGGTAGAGACGTAGTTTATAGTCAGTAGAGGTCTTCTATGAACGGATTTTGCATCAGGGTCGGATTAGGGAGGTCTAAAGGCTCTCACAAGTTTATCCGGAAGTCCTTCATTTTTTATCCGACTACGGCGAAGCCAAAAGGAAGGGTAATGATTGTACAACAATCTTGAATTTTAGCGGGGACGTAGTTTATGGTGAGTAGAAGTTTGCTAAGAACAGATTTTGCGACTGGGTCGGATTAGGGAGGTCTAAAGGCTCTCGCGAGTTTGTATGTAAGTTTGATTTTTGTTTTTTTTTTTTTATTATTATTGATAGGTTCGCGTTTGACCACTATCTCACCTGATGGAAAGTGATGATGCGGTCGACGATGGAGCACGCTTACCTAGAAGTAACCTATTCACTCTTGACTTAAAGACCCCTAGGTTATAGCTATCAGGAAATACAGACTCTGGCAGGGAATTCCACTCCTTAGCTGTACGCACAATGAAAGTATTCCCAAACCGTTTAGTGCGTATGGGTGGGATGTCCACCATATAACGGTGGCGCATCGCCGTACGTCTTGTAGTCCTATGATGGAACGGGCTTGGCGGAATCAGATCGTGCAATTCCCTCGCACACTCTCCGAAATGTAACCGATAGAAAACCGAAAGGCTAGCTACTCGTCGCCGATGTTCAAGGCTCTGGAGCTTTGACTTGACAAGCGCGTCATTGCCGATGAGCCTCTTGGCTCGTTTCTCAATTGACTCTAGCGCATCAAGCTGGTATTTAGCGGATCCATCCCAGAGATGAGAGCAGTACTCCACACACGATCGGACTTGCGCTTGATATAAGTTGAGCAGCTGTTTCGGTGTGAAATACTGTCTCACCTTTGCTAGGATTCCCAGCTTCTTGGCAGCCAGTTTAGCCTTAGCCTCGATGAACGGACCGAAATTGAGGGTTGACGTAAACGTAACGCCAAGAAGCTCAATGTGATCGGTTAACGGCACGGTCACACCACGGAAAGTAGGAGACTGTTGGAAATCGCTCCTTTTTGCGGAGAAGAGACACGCCTGGGTTTTAGCAGCATTGAACTTGACCAGGTTGGCGTCGCCCCATTCGGAGACAGCCTTCAAGGACAAGTTCAACCGCTCCACCATGGCCTCGCGTAGAGACTGGATCTGAGACCCACTAGCCCGCGCGTTGGACGTGTACCTCTCAGCAACAGTGCTGTCGTCTGCATACCCAAAGGTGCCGGGCACTAGCAGACTATTAATATGCAGCAAGAATAAAGTTGCTGAGAGAACCGACCCCTGAGGCACCCCGGCATTGATAGCCAATTGGTCAGACGAGCAGCCATCAATGACCACTCGAATAGACCGATCCCTCAGGAAGTCTGCAATCCAAGCACAAAGTCCAGCAGGTAGACCGAAAGAAGGAAGCTTTGCAATAAGGCTTTCATGCCACACCCTGTCGAAAGCCTTTGAGATATCGAGGGAAACGGCAAGCGCTTCACCGTGTTTCTCAATGGCCTCACTCCAGATGTGAATGGCATACGCTAGAAGATCCCCAGTAGACCTGTTTTGGCGAAAGCCATACTGTCGGTCACTGAGGATATCATTGGCTTCTAGGTATGCCAGGAGCTTTCTATTCAGTACACGCTCCATAGTCTTACAGAGTACGGACGTGACCGAAATAGGCCTGTAGTTGGCCGGATCAGCACGACTGCCCTTTTTGGGCACGGGTTGCACGTTAGCCTGCTTCCAAGCTTTCGGTACTTTACCAGTCTCAAACGAGAGGCGAAACAGGCGCGTCAAGATCGGAGACAATTCAGGCGCACACGTCTTCAGTACAATTGCCGGTATTCCGTCAGGGCCACTAGCTTTGTTCACGTCAAGATTACGCAGCACCCTACAGACGTCCTTCTGATGGATGCGAATGTCCGACATACTCGTATCGCATCCAGCAGGAGAGGCCGAAGGGCTGGCGTCGCCGCTGTCAAGACGTGAAGATTCCGCAAAAAGAGTGGCAAATAAATTTGCCTTATCTTCAGCGGAGTGGGCCAGTGACCCGTCGGGTTTAAGCAGTGGTGGAAGTGAGGGACGACAGAAGTTCGATTCGACCGACTTAGCCAGGGACCAAAATGCTTTACTACCAGCAGGGTACGAAGCAAGTTTTGTCCCTATTCGGCTAACGTGGTCGAACCGAGCTTTCCGTAACACCTTCTTGCAGGACTTGGCAGCCCTATTAAAGGCTCTCTTCTTCTGACCTACGTTATTTGCCTTACAGATTCGAGCATCGGCCCATGCTAGGTACGCTTCATGCTTGAGCGTTTCAGCGCGATTACACTCGGCGCCAAACCATGGTCGAGCCTCGCCGGACATTGTTAAGTCAGAGAACGGAATGTAGTACTCCATCCCCTGCCTCAAAACATCTGTCACAGCATCTGCGCACTCCGAAGGATCATCTGAAGAGAAGCAAGAAAACTGCCAAGGATAACATGCGAAGAAAGATCGCATCTCATCCCAATCTGCTGACTTGTATCGCCAAACCCGCCGAGTGCCTTTAAGGCTGGGATCGGGCGGGGAGTAGACAGATACAGATTTCACCAGACAGTGGTCGGAACTACCTAAAGGTGAAGAAATCTCAACCGAGTAGCGGTCCGGATCTGTATTCAGCAGAAGGTCCAAGCAATTGGCTGTGTGCGATTCAACATCAGGCACCCTCGTTGCTCCCTGGACCAGCTGGGTGAGATTTAGCGCTAGCGCTAGCCTATGCGTCTCTCGTCCAGCATGATCTGTGCACTGGTATGGGAAGAGCCACTCCTGGTGGTGGGCATTAAAATCCCCCAGTAGCACAAACTGGGCAGAAGGGTACCTCTGCTGAGCCACATCCGCCGCCTCACTAAGGTACTGTGTAAGCCTGGTTGTCTCCTGATCACCGCTATGCGAGCGGTAGACACAGGCATAAATAATTTTATCTATGCCAGTGTCCACCAGAGCCCAAAGTGCAGAAAACCTTGAGTCTTCAAGGTTGCGGAGACGCCGATAACAGATGTCGTCCCGGGCGTACATGCATACACCCGCACGTGGTTTAAAATTGTGCTCCAGGGTAAACCCTGGGTATGAAAGGTACGACACGTCTGACGGACATCCGATCTGCGTATCCGACAAAAACAAAAGAGCTGGTTTTTCAGTCTCGAGGTGGTGATGGACTGCGACGAGATTGGAGTGCAGACCTCGGATGTTACTGAGGTGCACTTTAAGAGAGAGGGAGTGCAGCCGCTGTTTAACTTTGCTCTTTTTTCGTTTTGCCATTTTATAAGGAGTGAAGGAAGGAGAGGAGAAAGAAGTGAAATGAGGCTCCACGCTGCTAACCTTCAGACACGCACTGGAAGGATGGTATCGACTGGGGGACTAGCCTGGAGACTGCGGGGACGCCCGAGCCCCCCCGGAAAGTCCATCGGGCCCTCTCATCTGGTCGCCAACCAGCACGATGGTGCATTCCGGGATTTTTCGACAGTTGGTAGGGCAGCCTTTCGTGTGTGGCTAGCACACTACTTGGGCCCCCAACTACCTGCGGTCGGCCAGCGGTGCACCGTGCCTCGGATCCCGCTACCCTCCGCGACTAGCCTCCCGATACGCCCATACCAGCGAGAGCCAGATTGGTCTGCGTGCAGTGAAGCAACTATTTCGACCCAACTCCTCAATAGGCTACACCGGGCATCGTACCGGAACACGGCTAGGCCGTTTGGCGGCACGTCTTTGCCCGGTGGGTGGTCGCAAGCCTGCGGTCGAAACCTACCACCAGTTATGTCACCTGATTAGCACCACCCAGGGGCCACGTGTAGGGATTCACTAAAGGGTACTTTCCTACGGACGCGGGTGACTCGGCCCCCAAAACGGTCTCGGTGTACTACCGGTCTGAAACTTAGCAACTCTCGAGTTTATGAATAGGAGACATTAGCTAACAGTTTTTTTATGACGACATGGGCTAAGGGCCCCGCAAGTATATATGAAATCCTTGGCTTTTTGGAGATAGAATATAGTTAAGACATAATGTATGTGTGGGAACAGATTTTACGACAGGGCCAGTTTATGGGAATATAATTGCTTCGATTGACATTAGGCATTCGATTTGGCATAGTACATCTAGAGGCAGTCCCACACATACATACACGTCAAAATTTCCACGCGAACGAAGTCGCGGGCAACAGCTAGTAAATAAATATAATAATATGATCATATTATGTAGTATTGCTGATGCCGCTCAAATTCATATAAAATATGTAATACCAATTTTTCCATCAATTTCAGAAACTAGCACCAAAATGGCTCCTATATACACTATCATCCCTTTACTGGCGCGTTCGTGGCAACAATGTGAACGCCCTACATTGTATCCTGACGGCCAGTCGCACGGTAGAAGGACGGTTCAAGGACATCGTGTTGATTTCATTGGCTTCCATATATTTGGAGATGGGCTACTTTGACGAGGCTCTCGTGGCGGCTGAGGAGGCTTTCAAAATGAGTCTTTATGAGGTATGTGTGTAATTCTTGCTGTTATTGGGACTTTATTTCATTGCGAGTAAGAAGGAACGAAATATTTAATCTATGAGTTCATCTACTAACGTTTTCAGCTGCTTTCTTATCTAGTCAAGCTCTGATTTGCTTTGATTTTGACTTTATTTCTGTTGTCATATCTAATATCGTCATATTTGAAACTATAGTTATGTCATAACATTCAGTAAGTCGCTATAGTTATGTCATAACAGTCAGATTTATTGATACGAACTAGCTCTTTCTTATTTACTATCAGTACCTTTATTTAAGAGCAGCGGTGGCCCAGTGGTGTCGGCCCCGACTTACGAACGTAACGTGGGTTCGAACCCAGGCAGGCGCATTATTTTGTGTAATTTATTTCATCACCGCTGCTCTCAAAACGGTGAAGGAAAACATCGTGAGGAAACCGGCATGTCTTAGAACCAAAAAGTTCGAAGACATGTGACATCTGCCAATCTGCACTGGGCCCGCGTGGTGGATTATAGCCCATCCCTCTCCTAGAGAGGAGGCCTGAGTCCCTGCAGTGGGAACATTATAGGCTGATGATGATTATTTTTCAACACTGTATTATTTTTTGTCACCAGCCACCAACAAACTTCATCCTAGCCGAGTTAAACATGATAAAGAAGCACCGTAACACACACATGTTCCACCTGAAGCAAGTAGTGAGAGTGGAGCCCGGGTTCATGGGTGGACTGGCCCGGGCCATGCTGTATGGATGGGCCTGTCTCTTCAGGCAGGTTAACGTGATGCAGGATCTAGGTATACAGTGTGTGTTTTATTTTGTTGTTAATATTGCGAAATAGATTAAGAGCGTATGCTACCTCAGATTAGCAACCCTATTTATGGTGGTTCAAACTTCGCTTGAAATACTGTTAGAATAAAGTTCTAATCAGCTTGCACTACAAAGCGGTTGTTACGTCTTTCGCTGCGGCCGAATAGTGCGAAATTAGTGGTATTTTGCGATTTACAAAAAAACTATTGATTGGACTAAAAAAGTAAAACACTATCCGCCGTATTACAAAAGGTAGTTAAACCTGGTTTAACTTAGACTTGGTTTATCTCGCATGCTGTCACTTTCTTTTGAATATTATTGAAGTGAGACGTCATGCGAGATAAACCAAGTCTAAGTTAAACCAGGTTTAACTACCTTTTGTAATAAGGCGGTGAGATTTTAGTTTGTTGCTTGTAGAATTATTTGGCAAAAAAATCAGAACGATGACATGTATTTTAGGATAGTTTTTACTCGTTAAAAGAAATTTTTAGAGGTATCTTCGCGATTTTTTTCTATCGAGCAAAGTTAGTTGTAGTATTGGTCACCGCTCTTATTTTTAGATCTTTGTAAATAGTGACCTGAAAGTCTGGAAACCAGAGGTCGCCCCATCTATAAAATAAACATACTTTTAGTTAGATACATTTAGGGTTAGGTTCGGTTATACGGTAAGTCGACCCTAAAATATTTGGGAAAAGGTCAATTTGTCAACATACTTGAATATTTCAGACTTTAGTGATGGCGAAATATGCACGCAAGTGGAGCCAGGAATGAGTATGGTGTGTGAGAAGGACGGCACGAATTGCCATCTCACTAATATACAGTGCGGTGGTCACGAACGTGGTAAGTAAGTTATAACTGTTGATTTTAATAAAGATTTTCACTAACTAATACTAACACCAGTCTAACTGTGTTTTTCTTACTTTTAAGTTTTTAAACTGACATGGTCACTGACACTACTATTGATATCATAAACGGGATATTTACCATGTTTGATTATTGTTTCGAGTTCCCGATACTTCGGCGCTGTTAAAACAAAACATGGTAATCAAACATGGTAAATATCCCGTTTATGATATCAATAGTAGTTTCTTACTTTTGTTTATAACTGTACATATACAGCGTCAGTTTTCAATGACCAGCCAAAAGAACAATGGGAAAATTTGTATGGACCCCGTCCTCACCCTTGTAGCACTTTCTTCTATATATCAAATGAAAGAGCGTCAAAAATACATAATTTTATTGAATGGCAGTAAATGTGTGAATAATTGGGGAACTATATTCTTTTATTTTTTACTAGCGATCCAAACCGGCCTCGCACGGGTGAAATTTTCTACACATAAACGTGCCTCTTGAGTTACTCTATATTTTGCTGAAAACTGCATTAAAATCCGTTGCGTAGTTTCAACGATCTAAGCGTACAAACAGCGGGAACAACTTTGTTTTATTTATTTAATGCACAATGTACGTGTGTGTGTGTACGTGTGCGTATGTATGTGTGTGTGTATGTGTTTTATACTATGTAAATAATAAAGACAGACAATGCAGTCAGTTGTTGTTTCACTGTACTGTTTAGGGTGAGGACGTTTTGTCCGATTGTTCTCTGATATTAACATCTAGCTAGATCATCATCATCAAACCTAAGGTGCATTTTAAATAATATTGTCAAATAACATAAAATAATAGCATTCATTTGAAAATGTATGTGCTACTAGTGGGAATCATTATAATATAATTTCTATCAGTAATTAATCAGTGGGAGCCACGACTGGATCCGTGCCCGTTTGATGGCTGCTGGCTCGCCCCCCTATAACATGAGACTTACACATAACTGGCGAAATGGGGATTTACTATTAGGTAGTAGCACAGGGACTACCCTGTGCATGCACTATGGGTTAGGCATAGGTGTACCTACCTACTAAGGTACACCTATGCCTAACCCATAGTGCATGTTTACGTACAGGCGGGGCGTCGCACGGCGCGTGCTGCGTTTTTAATTCAAACACCTGTCATGGCGATGTATGAAAAAGTTAACGATTTCAAACATCGATTTTACGAGAAGTAATTTTTCGCTCGTCAGTTTAAAATGCAGCGTTTGTTGCGGTGAACCCGTCTCTCAATAAATTAATAAAAAAGCACGAAACGAGCCTTCTGCACGCGCCGCGCGACGCCCCGCGTGCCCGTAAACGAGCCCTAAGGGTATTATTAGGCGAGAGAAGAGAGAAAAATAAAGATTTCAACACGTTTTTATAAATATTTCGCCAGTAAAGTTTTTTCAGTAACCACTTGCTTTTTACCCGACTACGTCAAAGCCAAAGGAGGGTTATGATTTTGACTGGCTATGTATGTATGTATGTATGTATGTTTGTATGTATGTATGTGTGTATCTTCATCTGTTCCCTCATAGCTTCTAATCTACTTAACAGAACTCGACATATGAGGTATCGTTAGAACCGTCTAAATTTTTCGCTGAACATAGGCTACGTGACGTGTTACAAAATGCGATTTAGCGCCCTCTAGCGGACAAAAAGTAAGGCTTAAAAAATAAAAATGGAGATAAATACGCCGTGTTTGGTATCATTTGAAAGGGCCTCACTTGTGCATTTCCAAAACATTGTTCAAATTTAAAATCACGCCCTCTAGCGGACAAAAAGTCAAAAGTAAAAAAAAAAATTAACACCAAAATTGTTTAAATAAAAAAAGTAAAAAACTAAAACCCGACTACGACAACAAAAAAAACGACGCTGAAAAAGTATGAAACAAGATTTTCAGGATAGAACAAAAAGAAAAGCCGTAGTCACACGTTATAGGTACCAACCTAAACACTTTAATACCGTGTGACTACGGCTTTTCTTTTTGTTCTATCCTGAAAATCTTGTTTCATACTTTTTCAGCGTCGTTTTTTTTAAAACTAACACTCGCCTCTACCGTACATAACATATTCCTTCCTAATTGTCGCAGAAAGCAGCACTTTAGTCCGAATGCTTGAACTAAAAGACGATAATATCCAGGGCGCCCCGGTGGAAGATATGGACGACGGAGTTTTCGACCAGTTTACTCGGGAAATGCCGAAAAACCGATCCGATAAAGCAGCCCATTCGAAAAACTTTGAAGCTATGATGAAAACCGTTGGGAAGGAGTTGAAAGGATGCGGAGAAAGGGGCTGCGACAGTAAATTATACAGTTTGTGATAATTGTTTTATACAGTTATAGCCGCACCAATATGTATATACTTGGCAAAGTTTTGAAGAAATCACCTACTCTATTGATTTAGTTTTACGTTACGTGGTGAAAGTAATATTTTGGAACCCATTTTATAATAAAGTCGGTCGTATCTCAAAGTTGCAATCGGTCTTCCATGAGACATTCGCGTTTGTATTTATTTTGTCAAGTGTATACATATTTTCGCTCCTTTGCTTATCCCTTCGGGGAATACATCGTTTATCTTTACTTTGATTTTCAGTTTAATTACCAATTTAGATAATGATATTCTGTTCAGAGCTTTAGGTATTATGTGAGCTGTAAACATCAAATTACCGACAAATGGCAACAATTTCTTTCTGAAATACTTTTTTTGTGACTAGCTTTGTCTCAGTTTGTTTGAGGCCCAAAAACTTTAAAATAGACTTTTTGACAAAGGCTTCTTGTATATTTTAACTGATGCCAATCCTTTTCCCCTCTTTTAAGACAAGCTATACGACTCCTTATCGAGATCTAACATTCGTTGGAAATGTTCTACCACAAAACGGTGAACGACTCCTTATCGAGATCTAACATTCGTTGGAAATGTTCTACCACAAAACGGTGAAGCATGGGTTCGGTTTTTAGTCAGTAGAAGTCTGACACTCCCCTTCGCTCTGCCCAAGAGCGGGGGGGGGGGGGGGGTCATTTGATGATTTTCCACCCACAAAAAAAAAAAAGGGTGTTGAAAGGGGGGTACGAAAATATTACTTTTGGTCGCGATAACCGGCATCGGTAGCGATAACCGAAACCGCGGGCATCAGCTAGTTTCTAATAAATTTGTCTGTTGTCAAGGTATTCAACCGGAAGATCTATCGTTAACAGAAGAGGACTGCACTTATCAGCATTTAGAACTAGGATACTGGCTGCACATCATCAGTTTCAGGGAGCTACTTGCTGACGCTGATTTAAAGTAAGTGACCTAAAATCATCATTCTCTTGCTCTTATTCCCAATAAGGATGTTTACTGATATTTTTTTTTTTGTTTTTGTTTCTTCTTTATTGCAATCTATCAATCTTGCAGATATTCAGCAATATGTGGACGATATTATTTAATTAAAGGGCTTGCACGAAAGCCGTCCAGTGACTGCTTCGTTTTTTCTTGTGTCCTCAAAGAAGGTCTTGAGGAATCTTTCTTTTCAGTCTGCGAGCAACTGTTTGGGTGTTCATTAGATTGGTAGCCAGTATATTTGGATGATGAGTGATTCGCTTTTTGTAGGCTTTTATGTCATGTAAAATAAAATATGACCCTAATTAGTCCGTAACTCCGTACTACTCGGTCACATTAACTTGTCGCTTGGCGTTGTAATAATAATGACCAAAAACAATATAACAACAACAGAAAACTAGCCAAATTACCGACGCGCGTATCGGTAACAAAGATGCTAACCGTACTGACACTTTCCGGGCGAGCTAAGGGAATGCAAGGGGGAAGCGGGTGAGGCTGAGCATTCCAGAGATGCGTCAAGTTAATGTGACCGAGTAGTACAGTGCGATCAAATTATCTTGGCAGCTCTGAACATAGGCTTTGCGAAATTTTACGCATGTAAACTTGCGAATAAAACTGTTATTGCCAGATAAACCAATACTTAAACGATCAGAAAATATCTAATTTAAACAGTGAGAAATACAAATAAAATAAATATCATAACACTTTTATACATTCGTTGTAACAAAATGACCTGCACGAAGTTCGGAGCTGCCAAGATAATTTGATCGCACTGTATGTTAGATTATCGAAAAATCTTGGATACGTATTTTTTGTTTTATCAAATTAATAAAAATTGACGAAGATAAAACGCGTCGAAGATTTGAGTGGGGGTTTGTGACGTCACTCACCGCTACCTAAAAATGTCATACTAACGTCTTAGAATAACGTCACAACGAGTTTTCAAAGCACTAGGTATCTTAATTGTTTGTTTACGCGAAAAAAGAAAAAATACGTGTCCAATATTTTTTGGAAATCTATCTGACGGACTAATTAGTTTTTTTTGTTAACTACCCTATTCATTTGGGGTCGGCGCAGCATGTCTTTTTCTTCCATACTTCTCTATTTCCTCGTCATCTCACCAGTTCCCTCCTTCTTCGCCATATCATATTTTACACAGTCCATCCACCGTTTCAAAGTAGAAAGTGAACAAAGATTTTTCATAATGTAGTCCTTGGTCAACATTGGAAATTCTTTGGTCAACTGGACCCACTCAAACTGGACCCACAATTTCAGTCGAACAAATTACATTTTAAATTGTTTTTTTACATAGTTTTATTGTGGGTCCAGTTGCAAGCGGGTCCAGTTGACCAAAGACTCTCCAATGTAGGACTACATTATGACGGCAGTTGACATGACACACAAAAGAGATGCGTTTTTGCAGCATAAAAATCTTAATATTTAATAACCATACACTTTGTGTGCCACATTATTATCTGATTCATCCTTGCTGCATCTCTTCTACAAATAACTTGATTGCCAAATACCTTCGAGGTCTTTGTAGAACCCGGCTCTACAAGCATAGCCCTAGCTAGTCGCATCGTTTTACGTGTATGGGGTCTGTAGACATACTCTATTCATGTGATTTCAAGTTTAATTTCTAACTGTATGTATGCCAATAAGTTAGAAGTGACTGACAGATAAAACTATTTTTTCTTGGACATTCCTCATTTTAGCGCCGGTGCCCCATCCACATGGAATTACATATTTCAAAATCCTATTGTTTTTGGAAATGTTACTCCACCTCGAGCAAAGAATTTACACACAAATCCATATCCCCAGGTTACCATCAGAAATTATCTCACTGACACCATCAAATAAGAGGATTCCAGAGTGTCGTTTGCCTAGCGAACCTTCCAAAGATTTCTTTATGGAGCGGTTCATGAAGGTAGACACAGAAGGTTGGCAGCCTGTCCTCAGTATGATGCAGCAGTTCGCAGAGGTCTTCGACTACTATGACTATGTTGGATTGGGAGCTAAGATAGCTAAATATGTGGAGCTGGTGAGTTGCGGGTTTTAAATAAAACAATTTGTTTACACATGGTATATTTTATTAGATTTTTTTTACATTCGTTGTTGATGTTTTAGCCTAATTGTGTAAAATGTTCGATAAACATTGATTGATCGATAAACTTGAGCTTTTTAAATATTTTTGTTTTGAACGACGTGTTTTCTCCTGGATGAGTAATAATTAAATTTTCAATATAACGAGTACAATATCATTCTGGGCCTGTTTTCTACAAAGAGAGAGGAGTAGGTGTTTTGTAAACAACGATTAACCGCGTTCAAGAACCGCCAGCAGTTGTCACTGACATTTACAGTTCTTGAATACCTACCGTTTGTGCTGATCACGTTCGGTTGGATTAGTACATAATAATTAATTATTTATTAATTGATCATCATACAATCCAATAGGGGATCGGACTGGGTCAAAATAATATAATTCTGTTTAGTCCGTAAGTTAGATTATCGAAAAATATTGAATACGTGTTTTTTATTTTATCAAATCAATAAAAAATGACGAAGATAAAACGCGTCAAAGATCTTGGAGTGGGGCTTGAAACGTCACTTGTGTCGTCAAAATGTACTATCATATGACGACACACGAGTTTTCGAGGCACTGTATCGTCTTCATTTTAAGTTTACGTGAAAAAAGAAAAAATACGTGTCCAATAATTTTTGGAAACCTACCTGACGGACTAATTAGATTTTTTTTGTCCGATCCCCTATTGTTAGTAATATATACAGAAGACATGTAAAAAAAAGGAAATACTCGTAAGTTACGTTGCGTTGAGTTAAAGCTGAAGGATGTTCAACTAATTGTTGGTCTGCTCTAGATCTCGCTTTCACGTCACGTCCACGAAATTCGAATTTTCTTACGTTTTTTGCAATTTGCTGGTCAGCGTCAGGTTGTATGTTAAAAAATCGAATTTTTCGGGCTACCTTGAAGGTTTCACCTTAATGTTAATTCTACACAACATGTTATTGGAAAAGTAGGAATTTCTCCTGTATCGTGGGTGCGTTCACAAACATTTAAACTCACATACATTAATACCCAGACCCGAAACAACTATCCGTACGGTTTGATGTTGATGTTCGTTATTGTCCCCTCAGCACCCATCGTGCTGGGCAGGCGCGGCGCTGGCGGGGTGGTGGTGCGGCGCGGGGGGGCGGGGCGCGTGCGCGGCGCGCTGCCTGGCCGCGGCGCACGCGCGCACGCCGCCCGGCCGCGCACCGCACGCGTCGCGCGCGCTCACTGCACTTCTTCACATGTATGTAGCATTTCTGAAATGATGCAAATTATTCTAAATTACCCGCTGTTTAATGATCGTGAATAACAGAATTAATTTCTTATGCTTTTACTATTCATCATTTATTTGACTTTGGGCTCCAAAACTGACCAAAAAAATATATTTTTTAAATTATCATCATCCTGTCTTTACAGACAAAACAAGATCAAAGATGCTAAAGAAATCGCCTACCTCTCGTTCTACACAAAACCGAAAAGCCGAATAGAATCGTTCCTAGTAGCGGTGTCTCATACATACTTGGTAAGTAAAATACTATAATTTGTGATTAGCAGTCATCGTAAATTAATACTTACATACTATTTATGAAGACTGCTTTTCCAAAATCGCAGTGAGGTGCACAGCATTGTCCTTTGGTAGCATTTACTCGAGTTATTCTCTCTCCGCTCATTGCAAGCCGCTCTGTGTATCGCCTGATACAGCTACCTGGAATCAGTGTAAAAAAACGTATCTTATTTCTGGGTCCATATTGGCTCACCTAAAGTTCTTTATCCGAAATTGTTCTTCCTAACGATTTGTAATCCGAATGATCACTCTTCCTAAAATTTTTCATCCTAAAGTTTTCATTCATACTATTTGTAGTCCTACCGACGATGTTCATAACACTCATGTTTCCGAAAATTGGAATTCATAATAACATTAGTGTAAATATATTTAAACTCCTACTGTTTTTTATCCTAACGCTTTTATTCCTAAACATAATTACCATAATATTTTCACTCATACAACTGTTTAGAATGATTAAAGGTCGTTTCACTGATTTTTGTCTTGAAATAAAATAAATGAATGAAATTCAGGTCAGAGTGTCGTCTTGGAAAAAAATACTTAGAAAAATTTCGCGACCAATTTCGAGGTAGCGCTCGCCGGCCGCTGCCGCGGCACCGCTCGCTTCGCTCGCTCGTCTCGCGCGTAGTTGGTCACAGTTCTAACCTAACCTAACCTATGGATATCTTTGCATAGTATATAAGGTCCCATTAAAATAGGTGGACAAATTTTAACACAACGTGTAGTAAGCCTAACTAAAGACATCTAAACAAAAAAAAAACACTATTTAAAAAGTGATTTTATTTTGACTTAAAATAATAAATTGCCGGCACTCTAGAACAAACTCATCCTATAAAAGTAGGTATTTTATTTCGTATATATTTTTTTGCTATTGTCCTTATTTTAGCGGTCTGAATGATTTCTAAAATTTTGTCCACCTATTTTAATGGGACCTTTTATAATACTGATTATTATGAATAAAAAGTAATATATACAAAAAAAAAGATATGACTTTGAATAATAGTGTAAAAGATGGTTATGTTGAGAAAATATAGGAAAACAAATAATAGTGTAATAGATGTTTATTGCTACAGACATTATGAAGTCGAATGCTTCGGAATTAAAACATTAGAGACAGAGAAGTTAGGAATTGCGATTGTTAGGATGAAAAATGTTAGGAAGAACATTTTCGGATTTCCAATTATCGGAGTTGAAATTTTAGGTGAACTTTGGCGCACCCCTTATTTCTTTCAGTTTTACTGCACTATTGCCCTCATCGAAGACAATAAATATTTTGGATTTCATTTAGTTAGTAATTGTTTGACCAAAGAATCAGCATTGCGATCCAACGTGACAATTCTGCCAGAGCCACTTTTCCTTGACAGCAATGTGGACGAATTTTTGAAACCTTATAATTCTTTTCTCATTTTGACACTTCTGCATGTTTATATTATTGTATATTAGATCTAATTCTAACTTGTAAATAATGAAATGAATACATTCATTTAAAATAGAAGTTAGTAGTTGGTCGGCTTACTTGGGTCGAATGATAAGTCCTTTTTGCGAGGGCATATATTTATTCAACTACCGAATTCTGTAGACTGAAGTGGTCTTACATACGATTTTAATTTACAGTCTGAATACGAACCAGCAGTGTGGATGTACCGATACTCGCTAACCTTCGACGAGAAGTTCCTCCCAGCCAAGGCTTGCCTCCACGCTACCATGTGTCTGATGCTCTTTGGTGACCCGACCAAGGCTTTCATTTCAAAGAAAAACTGAATTCAACACGAAAACGATGATATTAAACCGAGCTTACCGATATTTGTGTAACGACTGAAGCTTCACCAAACGATCAATGGTCTTTGAACATTGTACTAGCGGTTTTAGGTTGAGATTCGAATGAACAATATGGGTTGAGGAAGAAAAAGTAGAAACCTTTTTTTAAACTTTCGTGATTTTGTAACTCCTGGGTAAAAATGTGATTTTATGTGATCTCGATGATGTCTGCTTGGCATAACTTCTAACTATACCGGTTAGCCTTCTTCTATACCTGGATTGACTAACCATTATGTTACTCTTAGAGATTATTTCTTAATTCTTAGGAAAACAAGAAACTCAAGCTGAAACCGCTAGTCAAGTTTAGACCTACATAACTTATTATTGTAATATGACAACAATTTTAACTTAATAATATAAGCAAGTAATCCCGATTGATGCTCCATAGTTCACTTCATGAGTACAGTATTACAGAATAAATATTGAGCATCACATAAAATACACACACAAATTGGAAATTTCAATGACATTTATTTGTTTGTGATAAAGTTGAAATTGCAAGTGCTTCCTAGGACCAAATAAGTTATGTCAATCGTTGATGTAAAGTACGATTGTTACCGATGTTTGCCGAAGCCCAATATTTATTCTGAAGCATTGTATACCTTATTTATGTCTCTTCACTTTGTAGACGCGATCTGATTGAACAAAAAATATATTAATACACTATATAAGCGTATGATAATCATATTAATTCTGTAAGAGAAACAGTTTACCCACTAGTGGTACAAGGATGAGTTGGCGCTCAAATTGACGTTTACAGAGTGGCGCTGTTGGTGACCATTTTGTGAAATGTATTGAAAAAACAAAATGGTTGCGTTATTTCCAAATATGGCCACACGCTAAAAGATCCTTGTACGACTTTAGATTTGAAAGTGTCGTAACAATAGTAATAAGTTAGAAGCAATGATTGTGAAATTATATTCAATATTTTTTCAATGTTTTCTTGCATTTTTCATTGGATAGTTTTATCATGCTTTGGTTGCATTACCGTTGACTCTACAACAGCAATACATACGCCAATGAGGCGAACAATATGTGGCTAAGGCAGCGAGGGCAACGGGAGTATGTGTGAATTTCGATTGTGGAAATTCGAATACCATAAGAGACATGAGGACGCCGCTGTTAGATTGGCAATTTTCGGCTCAGCACCGAAAGTTGCAAATCGCACACGCTCTCTATATCCCTTATGTTACTTAATATGTCCACTAGCGTTTTGTGATTTCTTTGATCTTTTATATATTTTTGTTAACGGATACTAGTGCATCAGCAAGAATATTGTTTCATATTGCGTACAAATAGTATTGGTATTTAATTTATATTTTGTTTAAAGTCGCCAAATAGAGACTGCATTTTTAAATAAAGTTTTTAATAATTGTAGATTCTATCATGCTTTAAAAACCATGTAATCATTAGCCTACTGCCCCATATAATAATCCAAGAATGAATCGTTAGTCGAAAACTGTGTTTTTGATATTAAGTTAAATAATTACCGCCTATAAGATCAAAATGTATCATTCCTTTGTTGCCGTGCTCATGTTTTTTACAAATGTTCTACGCTGTAGTTTTTAGTTTAAACCGCTTTTGGTTATTAAGTACTAGTCGTAATTTCAATTTTGCTTAATGAGTTTAAGTAAGAGACCGTTTGTACCTAAGTTCAGAAGTACAGTTAATTATTATAACGAGTTTTGTTAATTACATGTTACCGTGTATTTTCCATTTTTTTTGCTGTTACCTTTGTTTAGACACCTAAGACTGACGTGTTTTCAATTCCAATAAACTTTCTAAATTGCATTTATGTGTTTTATTTTGAAAATATTTTCTTCATTTTGAAGCTAGAGAAGAGGAGCAAGTTGCCCCTCTTGGCTATGAAGTCAGATTAGCTTGACTATAAACTAAGACTCGCCTGACTATGAAGTAAGCCTAGTTTGACTATGAACTAAGACTACCTTGACTATGAAGTAAGCCTAGTTTGACTATGAACTAAGACTACTTTGACTATAAGTAAGCCTAGTTTGACTATGAACTAAGACTACCTTGACTATTAAGTAAGCCTAGTTTGACTATGAACTAAGACTACCTTGACTATTAAGTAAGCCTAGTTTGACTATGAACTAAGACTACCTTGACTATGAAGTAAGACTAGCTTGACTGTGTTGGTATTAGCACAAATTGTGATTGCAAAACTGAAATATTAGTATCGAATGCACACGTTTTGCCAGTCCAGCCGTCTAGTAGGACTTCCCATCCTACAAGTCGTTAGATACAAAAAGGAAACGAAAATAAAAAAATAATTGAATAAAGCAAATCGAAAGTTTGATTCTCTGTGTAATGGCAAACATTTTTAAGAATTAAATATTAGCACAATTCAAAAACAGCACAAAAACATCAGGATTGCTAGCCACAAAACGCCATCATCTAGTAAACCATTTTGTCCGTGACTACGGCTGCGCCATCAACGCCAATCGCATATTTTCATAACACTTGTGTTCAGTGCGACCAACTTATGACTAAATGAAGGAATACTGTTGGATCCAGCACGTCTCAGCGTCATGAGTTGAAAATTCACCGCAATAATATCTATTTAGGTCTTCCATTGGGGGCGCAATATTGTAACTAGCGCTCGGGTCGACCTGATTCTAAAATATATATTACGATTTTGCTGACCGGTTGTGCCGAATACTGACACGGGCATGAGCGTAGTACGCTTTAGTTGTAGCTTAGCGTTTTAGGACCGAGCCTTCACTCCACTAACCAGGACCAAAGAGGTGGCGCACAGCGGTTCCTACGCGACTTCATGTAGAAAGTGTGGTCGCTGGACGCATTTGGTGATGGGGCTCGCCAGGAATGGCGGGCTGATACCAGTCGGGGGTGCTCGAATGTACTTGTATCTCTCGACTCCCCGAAACATAATAGTAGTTAGTCGGTTAGCGTCCGACGTAGCCGTCCGCTAGCCCCAGACTGAGCGAAAAATTAAACGTTTGTGAACACTGGTATAGGTACACCTCACGTAGCTCATGCACACCAAAATTGAAATTATTCTCACGTGTTTCTCTGGTTCTATTGGCGGCATAATATAGTTTACTAGATGGTGTCAAAAATACAATGGGATAAGGTGCATCCACAACGAAGTTACGTCTTGTTGAGCAACATTTTGTAACATGTTTACGTTTAGGTATTTATTTATTTAGACTTCATGTACAATTTGTGGTACCGGTGGATTTAATGCCACAAGGTTTATTTCATATCATAAGGCATTACGGTTCGCTGTTACCCACTACTTTGGAGTTTCAGAAAAAAATACTTCTATGTGGATGCATTATACACACACAAATTCAAATTTACAGTCACACAAATTCAAAGTTACAGTCACAAATAATCCTTGACCCGGCGCCGGCGCAGACTGATGAATGTGAAGATCCGACAACAACTATTAGAACACGCACAAGAGTATGTTCGGTTACTAGTCCTGTGCTATGCCCAATAGTTGTTTTGGGCTTCAGACTTTCGATGTGATGATGTAGTGGGATAAGCTGGAAAAAACTTTTATTCATAAAATAAAAAAAAAACTTAAGTACATATCTAAATGATATGTTGAAAGAAAACATTGAGGGAACCACAAAAATGTAGGCTAGTTTAAAATTCTCAAGAGGAGTTTGCCATGCCTTGTAGCAATAGCATAGCTGTAGGTCGGTCGGTATCATCATGCGGGAAAATACCTAGTGTTGTTAGCAAACCACCGTAAGAATAAATAACATAAAACTATGTTGTTTAACAATCTTAAAGAAGTCTTGCCACATGTCTTATATGTAGGTATTTAATTTAACAGCTTAATATTGCGATTCAAATTCAAGTCCCAGAAAGTGACGAGGGAGAAGAGTTTTTTAAATCGACTCAATCATAATTTTATTACCTACTTGGATTAAATTTCTAATCCAGTCCTAATAAAACAAATAATATTAAATTAAAAATGTACTGAAGGCTTATATGAAAGATTTTCAGGATAAATCACATTTGTTTACCAATAGCGTAGACCCCTCGTAGCACTGCGTGCTACGCCGTAGCATAGAGAGGCGCGATTGCATCCAACAATAAATTGCATGGCAAAAGCATGTTTGCAATGTTCAGGGTTATTATGCTGAATATTCTCTAAGTTTTCATTTCTTGCTTACATCTGTCCATAAGTTCAAAAGCATTAAAAACTAATAAACTATTATTTTCCCAAACTTGAAAATGAAGTGCTAACTAAAATAAATTATACATAGCTAAAATACACACATTGTTTATTTCAATTTAGTCTACTCACCAGAGTTCTTTCACAAATCAATTTTAATAGGTAACATTTGTGTGAAGGCGCGTATCCAGACGATTAAAAAAATACATGCTTTGTTGTTACCAGAGATAAGATTGAATTTGTGTTATGGATGTTAAGGGCTTTCTAAGTTTACTAGGACCGTAAATGCAAAAAAAAAAAACAAAAATATTAATAGACGCCGGGGGGGTCCAAACGCCTCATGCAGAGCTCTACGCGGGGTTAGTGCGGTCCATGACCTCTTACGGGGCCCCGGTGTGGCACCCACAACTTGAACGCGCCCCTAAAGGTGGTAGACGTAAAGCTAGTCCGGGGGTACCGCACGATCTCCGGCGAGGCGGCGAGCCTCCTTGCCTGATTGCCGCCATGGCATCTGAAGGCACTATACCGGAGGGAAACTCCGCTGCCGCGGCAAATCGCTGTTCAAAGGACGGAGCTCTGGGGCGATCTCATGGCGACATGGAGAGAGCGACTGCCGCAACCTCGTGTAGGGCACGCAACGATATCGGCAATAAGTCTCCTTGAGAAGTGCCTGAAGAGGCACCACGGCGCCCTCCCCTTCCGCCTAACACAAGTCATGGAAACATCCATTGCGAGGATTGGCCGGATGGGAGCAGGCTGTGCGGAGCCACCGCCGTCTCCTCGTAGCGGTGACCTCTCGCATCCGGTCCTGGTTCATTCCATGGTCGGGAGCGAAATGGGATTCAGGCACCGTCACCTCGTTCTTTAAAGCAGTCATGCCAGCAAAAAGGGTAGCGGAACGTGGGAGGAAGAGAATCTCTCATCACATCCGTCGTGGGATACGCCCCTGGCGTCCGGGCCACGTGATGGCTTCCGTCCGCCGTAGGGACGGGCATGTGGACGATGAGTAATGGGCTAGATCGCTGTTCGTCCGCCTTATGACGACAGACCGTGTCGACGGCACGTTTATGTTCCACGCGCGCCTCAAAGAGATCATTGCCGACTCGTAGTCACACCAGATTATCACACCAGTATGACAAACAGGAATTTTATTCTCGTTTGTCACACCACTATGTGTTATGTTGGAAGAGGTCCGCAAGGGCCGACGCCTGCCGAGGCTGCGAGACTGTTCGAAAGAGATACCGCGGACCCGAAACACAAAGGGCTATTAAGAAGAAACATGGGTGAGTTTTAGTCAGTAGAAGTCTGACACTCCCGCTCCGCCTAGAGCGGGAGGGGTCATTTGTTGATTTGTTTCTCATCCACAAAAAAGGTATTTTATTTTCTTACAAAATACCTTTTAAAACTTTTAAATACCTTTAAAACTTCCACGCGCACCCTTTTGTAACCTCGCGCGGAACATAAAGGCACGTGCCTAGTTTGCCTTAGGGATAATCCGCCTCTGATTGTTAAGTTATAAAAACTTACAATTCATTAATTTGTTAGATTTTTTTCCATAAAATAATCAAACTACCTACAAATTAGAACAAAAATATTTTAGGAATCCAAATAAAATACTTACTGAAACAAAAACTTCATGCAATAGGTCCGTACACGGTGTGCGGTGATTTTGAAAAATAGAGGCATTTCAATCCAGTCGAGGTTTAAAACTACTTTAAACCTAAGGTGCAGGTCACACATAAATGGCGTCGGGTGCGGACATGGCGCGGGCGGCTTCCTATCCATTCAAATTTTATACCAAGTGCATATAAATAAAGTGCAATTTAGGATACGCGGGTGCCGAAATGGCGCGTGTTATCCACGCCCGAGCCACGATATTTTGTGCATTTATGTGCCCGACGCCATTTATGTGTGGCCTGCGAATATAATTTATTACCTATTTTATACCTAATATAATTCAAGTCGAGGATTATTTATGAAATCAATGACCTATGTAGTAAAGGGTTGATTTTCTAAAGGGGGAAATTAATTGGGAAAATGACCTTTCATTCCAATTTACCAACATTGGTTTGTGTGGGTAGTCTCCGAAGCAAAAGTTCAAAATATATTCGATTTTAAGTATATATAGCAGTGGTGGCCCAGTGGTGGTGGCCCCGACTTACGAACAGTGAGTCGTGGGTTCGAACTTCGAATCCCGTCAGGCGCATTACTTTGTGTAATTTATTTCATCACCACTGCTCTCAAAACGGTGAAGGAAAACATCGTGAGGAAACCGAATGTTGAAGACATGTGACATTTACCAATCCGCACTGCGCCCACGTGGTAGATTATAGCCCATCCCTCTCCTAGAGAGGAGGCCTGAGTCCCAGCAGTGGGAACATTATAGGCTGATGATGATGAAGTATATATAAGTGCTAGGCTAGTTTTTAGACCCACCCTAGTGTAGACGCACTGCTAATAAACAAACAAATAATAGGTATAGACGATAGTGGGTGTGAGTAGATTCACACATAAATTATCGTGATTTTTAATTTATTATACAGAAACGTTATAAGAAATATCACTTACCTGAAGACAGCCGGTATTGAAACATGGTTTGCAGACTGAAGCGAGGCATGCAGTTTTTGGCTAACAAGCACTTACCGGTCAATCAAAAGTAAAGAAGGCAATGAAAAGTGACATGCGAACGAAATTGGACCAAAAAATTAAAGTATTTGGATAGAAAATAAAATTATAAAATCCTACCTTTTTTAACTTTCGTATACAATTAATAAGCTAAAACTAAATTCGAATAAATATGATTACCTATGTGAATATAACTAGCTCTTTTATTATAAATTTTAGCTGCCGTAAAATCTCATGATAACTATAAATAGGCGTTAGTTATAAAAAAAACAGCTATATAGCTACATACCTAAAATTCAGTAAGTTCGGTAACTATCCAAAATAAATGAAAACACAGATAATCTATACTAATATTATAAAGCTGAAGAGTTTGTTTGTTTGTTTGTTTGTTTGTTTGTTTGTTTGTTTGTTTGTTTGAACGCGGTAAACTCAGAAACTGCTGGTTGGAATTGAAAAATTCTTTTTGTGTTGGATAGTCCATTTATCGAGGAAGGCTATAGGCTATATAACATCACGCTACGGCTAATAGGAGCGGAGCATAAATGAAAAATGTTACAAAAACGGGAAAAGGTATTTCCTTTTTGAGAGCTTCCGCTGCGTGCGCTGCGAAAACGGTTTAAGTTACGCTAATATCATGTATGAAGGAATTGTTCCTCTTTAAAAGTTCTAAAAAAAAGTCCGCGACAGCATATATCTATCTTTTAAGATTGACTCACTGTAACCTTTTTTTACAGTTAAACTGTTAGGTTAAAAAGAATTATTTTTTGCGAAGCTTATTTAACCCATATGGTATTAATCTATATCTAAATAAATGTGTTTGTTAGAACGGAAATTTAATATAGAATATTTGTGTCCTTTACTCTATACAGTTTAAACAAATATCTTAGAAGATATCGCAATGTAAAAATATCCGCGCGGCAAAATATTTCGCGCGTCGCAATGTAGGTACGGGGAATTCTGGCTGGCCTCCGGGAAATTCAAATTCAAAATATTTACTGCATCATAATGTTTACAAGTATAGAGTGTTACAGTATATTTAACAGTAAGAGATACATAAAGTAATTCACACTTTAATATAATCTAGCTAATCTAAACCATCTGAACTAATAATAAGGAGGAAAGATAAGATTTTTTGTTTGTTACGATTTAGCTTATTTATGTCGGATAGTCGATATCGAGAAAGGTTATAAGCTATATTTATGTGACGCAGACGAAGTTGCGTGGGTCAGCTAGTAATTGTATAAAGTTGGTACTCAAATATCAGGTCAACTTATAAAACGTTATTTTTTTTAACATCGTAACTTCACGCCTATAATCCCCCATAGGTAGAGGTGTACCTACCTAATAATACGTCAGATATTTTTGAGTCCCGTGTAACAGAGGCCGAGGCTATTGCCATCAACCGGCCACAACCGGGTCCAAGCTCTGTGGCTGCTACTGAGACATTCCTGATGAAAAAACCTTTTAACACGTTGGTCGAATCAGGAATCGACCACTAGACCAGAGAAGCGTTTTATAAGTTGACTAAAAATAACATTATATATTTTTCTCAGAAGGTACACCTAGAGACAAAAAACAGAAAACAATCATGCAATGGGTTATTTTTGCAATTAAAATTAACGACAATTTACTGAACTAAAGTGAGTGTGAAGTTTTAAGAAATTCTGGCGATTCCTTCAAACACTATTGTTGAAACAATTTAAATCCTGATAAAAATCACTTACTGTGCTCGGACAAAAAAAAAACACCAAAACATATTACATGCAAGTAACTACGAAATATCTAAAGCTTAAACATTAACGTAGTATACTCCATAACAACACAAAAAACATAAAATTAACACAATTCAGATAAAAAATCGTTTGTTACAGCATTTTCACACTTTTTTCTCCCTTTAAATTAGAATCTCAGAGTTAATTCTTAAAATTATTATGAATACTTAGGGGTTTATTCATAAACGCTGCTAAAAATTAAATAATGATAAGTGACTACTTAACCATTCATTTTTGACGTTTAGGGCCTTATTCACGATGTATATAACCCTAAAATATATTTAAAAAAATCGGAATTGGGAAACGGAAATGGAACAGAATTTGTATGAAATTATCAGCCAAGAAGTAACGGGAACTTACTTAACGTCATTTCAACCAGCGGATATGAATAATCCCGTCGATTAACATACCGAGTCCTTAGATAAAATAAATTTAATTATAAAAAAAAGTTCTAAAGTGCTTGAAAAGCCCAATCCATTTGGAGCTCTATCAAAACAACAACTGTTAGATATTTCCTAAAATATTGTAAGTCCTAAAATTCTTAAAAAATAATATTCTTCGTAATTCCTGTTGCAGTTTCTTGTACTTCGTAGACAATGAATAGCCCGCAATAGCCGCTGTCACACGCACAAGAGTATAGATTTAACTAATCTTGTGCAGTGGCCAGCAGCTGCTTTGGGCTTCATTTTACCAACAAAAGCGAAGATCGAAGGGTCATCTGTGGATCTTCTAAGATGGACGACAGAACCACGGCGATACGTAATGCAAAGTAAAAAGCTAAAAATACATGTTAAAAAACAAATAAACAACAAACAAAAAAAAACAAAATCAAATATTTAAAACAAAAAGTCTGAAAGTAAAATAAAAATGCCTAATTTAAAATAAATCATAAACAAAAAAAAATCCAACAACACAAAATCAACAAAGTAGATTAATTTGTAGAATATTCCACGGTAAAAAAAACCTTGACTACAATAAACTTTGTGCGACAGTACGGCAGGACTGGTCGCAAAAAACTAAGGTGACTAAGATATCGGATGGCCGAGCGAAGCCCCACGCGTAGGAAACCATACTACCGGAGTACCGGCTTAACTTAATGCACGCATGTCGGAACATTCGATACTAATACCGTATTACCAGCCACAACGGTAAATTGGAATAAATTTTGTAAAAAAAACTCAGGTTTTGAACCCCTGTCGCTGCGATTTAAATTCTATGCACCATTATGGATACGATCACGTGAAAATGATACTTTGAAAACAAAACGGATTACCTGTTCAGTTTAGGTGTTTAAAGTTTGTTAGTAAGTTAATTCAGAATTTGTTTAGAAATTCGAAGATTAATAAATTTTGGTTTTGAATTAATTATTTTATCTATAGTTATTAAATAGTTATTTGTTAAATTGCATTTGATGAGACCGGAAACCAGTCCCAATATAGTAAGAACATTCTGAGGCGGTTGATGATTTTTTTAAATGTATATTATTTACAGTAAGTTAATTACAATTTACTTGTCGATTGATTTAAAATACCAGTCCATTTGATAGTTCCATTTGACTTCCAAAACAATACTCATCATCAGCCTATAATGTTCCCGCTAAAGGGACTCAGGCCTCCTCTCTAGGAGAGGGATGGGCTATAATACACCACGCGGGCCCAGTGCGGATTGGCAGATGTCACATGTCTTCGAATTTTTTGGTTCTAAGACATGCCGGTTTCCTCACGATGTTTTCCTTCACCGTTTTGAGAGCAGCTGTGATGAAATAAATTACACAAAGTAATGCGCCTGTCTGTGTTGGAACCCACGACCTACTGTTCGTAAGTCGGGGCCGACACCACTGGGCCACCGCTGCTCATAAAAACAATACTAAATACTATTTAATGATGAAAAGACATTCGGATACTACAAAATAAAAATTTTAACAATTCTTTATTTTTATTCTTTTTCTTTCTTTATTCTCTATTCTTTAATTCTTTTCTTTTATCCATTAAACATAAAAACATTTCAAAACAAATAATTATGCACTGTGCACATACTTTTAGAAATTAACAAACTTTGTTTCTCTCTTATTTGTTACTATTTGCGGGAGTTACCATATTTATTTATTATCAGAATAAACAATTCAAACCAACAAAAGAGAAAAAAACACATAAAACAAAACAAATAAAAATACTCACTGGCCATTTGAATTCACTAAAATGATTTTAGAATAAAACAAAAAGAAAGGAACATGATTTCTCACTACTCCATTTTACGAAAACTTTTTTGTAAAATAAAAACTATTTCATTGGAGAGACGTCTGTCGACGGGGCAGGTAAGGGTGCGAATGAACATGGCAGTAGACTACATTATAAGTTGGAGTACGGGGCTATATTATGTGCTACCACCACCCCTAGTTGACTTGGCGCATGTCAAAAGAGGTTGAACGTAAGTAGTTAATGCGTAGGTAGGAAGACCTAGGTGAACTTCATTAGAAATGTATGTGAAATAGAAGTAGTTACAACGTATAGGCTGTTTTGGAATTAGGTAAGTATTTTATTCTATTGAGTAGGATAATATTTTTTTATAAAAAATACCTAGTGGCACTAATTAATTAGGGACATAGTCCTATAATTTATTTATTTCTGTATCTCATTTTAAATTCATGAAATGTACTTATTTGCATAATAAAATAGCTGCAAATTCTGTTAAGAGTTTTACAGGGAGTCGTCCTCTGCAGTCCGCTGTTCGTTCAAGTGTTACTTTATGTAATAATCAACTTACGAAAACTGATGAAGCTAGAAAAGTGTTTTCTTAATTTAGACCTAAGCGAAGGGTTTTATGGTTTTTTTTCAAATTTCAGTAATTGGATGATGAGCTGATTGATATCTGCTGGGTTTGACTCTTATTCTTTGTTGGACATTTTAAAACGGTCGTTTGATTAACGCGATTCTGTTTTAGTTCTTACGAGCGCCAGCGAATTAGACAGGGAATGTCGGTTGTTCTTTTAATTTAGACCACAAGATTAGGCGGGCGCGCTGTCTCAAGGCTTTTGCGCTACGAACGATTGCATTTAATTTACCGGTTCACCTGTAAATTAATTGACATAATTTGATTTTAAATCTACATCATCACATTTTTCTTTTCAATTTTTGAGGCAGTATGCAATAAGATTAATGTTATGTATGATGTATATTCTCGCAATTAATCTGCTTAGATGTTTTTGATTCGGCTTTAACACTACGACTTTGATTAACTGTCCATGAAGGTAAAAAAAAGGTTTTTCTTGTCGTTGCGTACTTTTATCATTTGTGAAGCGCTTTCCATGGACCATGGTCACCACATTACTACATATAAAGTAAATAGTCATATTATTTTTCCAACAAATCCATCCAGCTCCAATACATAAAAGAAAAAAATTGTAATGTGACATTATCTGGTAAGTAGTGACAGGTCGACGGCGAGGTCGGTCGGAAGCCCTGCAAAGGAGGTCGGCGCCTCCCTCATTACAGGATTATGAAGTAACCGCCACAAAGATTTAAACCTGGAGGCCTATTCCAGACTGGTAGGTAAGCCATGAACTATGTTGTTTAAAGGTGCTTCCATACTGAAGTTACTTTTTGTGTAGCAACAACAAATTAATAGCAGTAGCCGCATTAGTTACATGGAAAGTGTTTTTCAGCACTAAATCATTGTGGTGTGGAGGCACCATAAAGTTTTAAATAAGAACATGATTCGGATGAGAGGGTCACCTTCTCGTAGATACCTAGGTATGTGGAATTCATAACAAAGTTTCATCAGAAAAATAATCTCAAATTATAATGGTAGCAGGTATTTTTTGGTATACTAACTCCTATATAAAAGACTAGCGGACGTCCCGCGTAGTTCTCGTTCTCGTAAAAATACAGGGATAAAAAGTAAAAACCTATGTCATCCGGGGATAGTGTAGCTTCTCAACAATGAAAGAATTTTTCAAATCGATCCAGCATTTTTTAAGTTTATTCGTTACATACAAAAATATAAATCTTTCCTCTATACAGGTAATATTAGTAAACGAGTAGATTGATTTAAAAATCTTCCAAAGGGCAATTTATTGCAAATATGAAACTACTATTAAAACTACACCTTCGTTTTTGCTTAACTTTGAAATAAAAGTGTTCACCACATTTTCACTGAGAAAATTCAGTTTTCCACAAATGGAAAGCCAGGTTGATTTCCGCCGGCGACTGTGGTAATATAATTGGCCGCGATTTTCTGTTTAATAAATAAATGTTGCGCGTTTGCAGTGAAGATTTTACATTTATTGAAATCACATTAACTTAATGACGGTATAACAACGATCTCGTACTTATTACTCCTTAAAATAATGTGCATGTGTATTATTTTTCGAACAACTTTATCAATGTTATAAATAACTAGGTAGATAGATAGCATATTCTTTTTTATATACACAAAGAAAATATTTGGCATAGCGTGACACAATGATCAGTCTTAACGCTAAAAACGAATCTTTTCAAGACAACTTCATACTTTCATACGAAAATGGCCACAAGCTTGGCATGGACATAAGAAGTTTATAGGGGCCACCCTATAGTCTACTACTGTTTGCCATGTTACAGTTTCTGAACAGTCTGCTAACCTTATGGGTTACCCGTAATGTTGGTCCCTAGGTACGCCATTGCTGGAAGTTCTTCTAACCTTTTCTACGATCCCTAATGGATAGACAGACGGACAGCATTTGATAGGACATGGCCACTTCCTGTAAGGACTTATCATGCCGGTTTCATAGTGTTGTTATCCGTCACCGTATTATACTAGGTAGGTAAAACATTAATTTGCATGATAATGAAATGTTGTTCAATGATTTGAAGAAAATTTATCTTGAAAGATTGGAAGACCATGCACGTGTCTTAATACTCGTGTAGAAATAAAGAGGGCTGCCTGACTTTCCACAAATATAGGTATGTCTGAAATTAATCTTAATTATGTCATAATAAGTTTATGAGTGAGTAGCGGCCCAGTGGTTGCGGCCCCGACTTACGAACAGTAAGTCGTAGGTTCGAACCCAAGCAGGCGCATGTAATTTATATTAATACCGCTGCCCTCACAACGGTGAAGTTAAACATCGTGAAGAAACCGGCACGTCTTAGAACCAAAAAATTCGAAGACATGTGACATCTTACCAACCCGCACTGAGCCCGCGTCGTGGATTTTAGCCCGTCCCTCTCATACAGAGGGGGTCTGATTCCTGCAGTAGGAACATCATAGGCTGACGATGAAGTTTATGAGAACATAATATCGATGAGGCAACTAGTTGATAAAGCAGCTGAAGGCCATGAAGTTTTTCAGTTGCCGAAATACCTCTGAAATGCTAAGTAACAAGTTGTTAAACAACATTATAGGACCACGAATGATTTCTTTTCCTTATTTCGTTTCGTATTTAAAATTGTTACTCATAGTATCGTGGTATTTTTAGAAGCCATACTGCATTAAGTAGGAGAGGTTCTGTTTCCTTTGTTCGGCAGCTTGCTAAGCTGTCAGTGTCGGCCAAAGCTGGTAGATGGCGCTAAGAGCGTCATTTGAACAGAGACTAAGAAAATGTATGCAATTTTTGTGGTGAGCATGGATGACCGCTGGTGAAAAATATATTAAAAAATAATACTTAGAGATGTCCTGAAAAATAATGTTTTTATTAATTGAATTGAAATTCATAAATCGCTATAAAAACATTATTTTTTAACCAACTTCCCAAAAAGGAGGAGGTTCTCAATTCGATTGGTATGTTTTTTAAAATATTATAGAAATCTGATAGATAGCGCCGTTTGAGTTTCTATGAGAGGATGAACGAAAAATGTTTTTTTCTGGTGCTTGTTCTGAGAGGTGATGCCTGAAAGGTGACTTTTTCTTATTATTTTTAAGTATTTTATTTAATATATTTATCATATCTGTGCAGTAGCTTGGATTTTTTCTGTAATATTGTACATGTTTTCCTCAAGTAAATAATGCTTACGAACTTTGTTAGATAAATTCTGTGACTAATTCACACTCATCAAAGTAAGTGTCTTCATATATTCGCATGCATTTAGAAAATGTAAATGTTATTTTGATATTACAAACAGACACTTCATCATCATCATCATCAGCCTATAATGTTCCCACTGCAGGGACTCAGGCCTCCTCTCTAGGAGAAGGATGGGCTATAATCCACCACGTGTACCCAGTGCGGGTTGGTAGATGTCACATGTCTTCGATTTTTTGGTTCTAAGACATGCCGGTTTCCTACGATGCTTTCCTTCACCGTTTTGAGACCAGTAGTGATGAAATAAATTACACAAAGTAATAATGCACCTGCCTGAGTTCGGACCCACGACTTATTGTCGGGGCCGCAACCACTGGGCCAACACAGGAGACACTTAATTAATTTTAATTTGTATAGACTAATTAACAATTAATGAAGCGATGATACCTATCAGCCGGTCAAATAGTAACAAATAAGGACAGGCGGCAAATTAGACACTTGAGCCGAAGCCCCGCTCAGGAAGTACCTTCCTGTCACCGGACACCCGGCAACCAGGCGTGAGGCGATGATACGAGTGTAGTTGGGGGCTCGGCAGAGCGGCAGGCGGTGCGATGTGGTGTGTTCTAGTTGCTAGTGTTGGGTTGCAGGGTATGTTGTGTTTTTTTGAGTTGTTCCGGTCTGATCCCCCAAACCGATCCACTGCCAATATTTTTCTTTTGTTTATTCCTTTCTGATCCCCTGTAATTTATCATTCCGTTCTGATCCCCTTTTTGACACAAGTACAAGTGAAGTACAGTCAACCGAAAAACAGTTGTTAATGAAAAAATAAACAGTTTTTATTTCTATAACTTACAATTGTACGATCATCCCACAAACTACCAGGAGAACAGAAGTAGGAAGGAGGTATGAAATCAAATCTATATTATTTCTTTCTAAAACCGTGCACTTTTTTTTTCTTTTTTTTCACTTTTTTAGATTCCAATTTCCAATACCTCCTTCCTACTTCTGTTCTCCTGGTAGTTTGTGGGACTTTACTATAAAAGCATAATATAGATTTGATTTGAAGATTCCAATTTCCAATACCTCCTTCCTACTTCTGTTCTCCTGGTAGTTTGTGGGACTTTACTATAAAGGCATAATATAGATTTGATTTAAAGATTCCAATACCTCCTTCCTACTTCTGTTCTCCTGCCGGCTTAGCATGACCACCGAAGAAACGGGTTTTGTCGACGGAAGAATCGACAAAATGACAGATTGTAGCAAGGTTTCATGTCAAATTGTTTGGAAAAATCTTTGTCTATTCTTGGTAGAATAGAGATAGAATCGCCATGCTACGGGGGCTGGTAGTTTGTGGGACTTTACTATAAAGGCATAATATAGATTTGATTTGAATATTCCAATTTCCAATACCTCCTTCCTACTTCTGTTCTCCTGGTAGTTTGTGGGACTTTACTACCTATTCTTTTTTTTTTAATCTAATAGAACGTGTACAAATATTTTGTTGCTGACTGTCCTAAAAATGTGTCAGGGTATCCGATTCTTTTACGGGGGATCAGACCGGAATAGAAAATAATTTATAATAAAACGGATCCCCTAGGGTATCAGTTTTAGGGGATCAGACCGGAATAACTCGTTTTTTTAATTTAATTATTTTGTATTTTTGTTTTTTTCTTAGTCGGCTAAAACTTATTGTTACTGGGCGAAAGTGGTATTTATTTGCATCTGATAAGAAGCCGACCTTAAGGATAGAAGATTTATTTTTACCCGACTACGGCAAAGCCAAAGGAGGGTTATGATTTTGTTACATCACACTACTTGGTCCCTGCTGCCATATATATAGATCTTTGGCAGTCGTTACAGGTAGTCAGTGACCTGAAATTCTGACATCCAGTAATACCTAGTATTAACTGGGTTGTGGGGATCAGATAGGCAGTCGCTCCATGTAAAATACTGGTATTCAGCTGCATCCGGTTAGACTGGAAGCCGACCCCAATATAGTTGGGAAAAGGCTAGGCAGATGATGATGACTACGCTCAAGAACAAGAGAAGGGATATCTATAAACATATAATAAAACAGTAAAAAATCTGTGTCTGTACATTGAATATATTGAAAAAAAAATAATTGAGGGGGGTTTAGAAACAGTAATAGTACGAATCCAAAAAAAAAATTCTGTCTGTTTGTCTGTGTGTCTGTTTGTTTGTATTTGTACACGCTAATCTTCGGAACTACTTGACGGATTTGAATGATTATTTTTTTGTTGTATAGGTATTAAGTCTGGGCAACAAATAGGCTATTTATCTTGGAAACTTGAACACCTGATGCAGAACCGCAACAGACCAGCTAAACTATAAGAGATACAAAAATATTACCATATCAAAAAATTGTTCCACGTGATGAGCATTTTTTTTTTATTATTATGTTTTAAATTTTTTTTTAAATTTTTTTTCTTTAATTTTTTTATTTTTTTTTTGCTGGCATAAGCAACAAGATCTGCGTACGAAGTCGCGGGCAGAAGCTAGTGTAAAAATAAATCTTATTACAATGATTGAAAACTTTGTTTTAAACGTGATAAAAATCTGCTCTCCTCTCCGAGCCGGTCGGTGTGAAAAATAGTTGATGAATACTGTTGAGGTTGAAGTTCAAATGTACCTACTGTTGTTCATAATATGGGTGGGTAGCTAAGGGTCGCGCGACTACTGTGCATGACGTCCTAGGTTCGATTCCCTGGTCGGGCAAAGTGTTATTGGGTTTTTCCATCAAGAATTTCTCAGTAGCAGCCACGGAGTCTGGATTTGTGCCTGGTTGATGGCAATAGGCTCGCCCCCTATTACATGGGACTTAAACATAAATGTGTGTGTACTAATTGGTACACCTCTGCCTACCCCCGGGGTTTTCAAGCGTGATGTGATTATTTTTAATGTTTGTGAAGTATTAATGAACAGGAGTGCGATTCACTAAGGCACAACATCTTTACAACCAAGAAATCATCGTTGAAACACGCTGTTTTCGGCTGTGTTTCAACGATGATTTCTTGGTTGTAAAGATGTTGTGCCTTAGTGAATCGCACTCCAGTACACTATTGTTTACCCCCCTTTTATAATAAATCCATCTAAAGGTTGTGTGGAAGATATTGCGAGAACAATATTGTAAAACCGTTGTGTTTCAATTTTGGTCTTCTTATCGTGTGGGCAGTAAGGTCTAACGACCTGACACACCCTAGTATCAGAGTTTCTAAACCACCTCAAGGGCCTCTGACATGGTTTGACGACCGCCTTTTGGCGGCCAGGACCACCGGCTTATACGTGCCTTCCGAAGCACGGAATTATCAGGCAATCAGGTGATTCAAGCCTGCAATGTCCTAGCCAAATAGGAAACAACTTTACAAAATATGCTTCTCGTGGGAATCGAACCCACAACAACCGGGCAAACGCCTAAACCACTCGACCATATTATATTTTGATCTAAGTTTATCTATCTATATCTATATAAATAAAAAGAGACAAGGAATAAGGAAGGATTTTTCGAAATTCAACCCCTAAGGGATTTAAATAGGGGATGAAAGTTTGTATGGAAAAACCGAAAGGCGCTTCTTCTCCTCGTCATTGCTATATTTTATTCAAAGTTTCCACGTAACTACGTTGTATGGAATGCATCTATCACCACAGTATTTTGAGTGCGTTACAAAGACTCCTACCATAAACTAAAATTTTTCATCCAAAAATAAACTCGTTTCCCAGCAATATTTTTTGTGTAGAGTTACTAATGATGTACAGAATGCTTTGGTTGACGGTTTCATTCAGGGTCCGTATACACCTAGTAAACTCTGTGTATGGGGTCTTTTAACCAGCGTTAAAAGACCCCTCTTACAAAGAAGAAGAGGGCAAGAAGTTTGAGAAGAGGGGTCAGGGAATGCTGGGTAATGAATTTATTACATTCTGTCAAAATACAAGTACAAGATTTTCAACATAGCAACAGGAACTTATCACTATCACTAATTATAAAACAGAGTCCTCTGCCGCGTCTGTCTGTCTGTTCGCGATAAACTCAAAAACTACTGCACCGATTTTCATGTTGTTCTTACCAATGGATAGAGTGGTTCTCGAAGGAGGTTTAATTTTTAAATAGGGGATGAACGTGTGTTGGGATATTATTCGACATCCACGTGGGCGAAGCCGTGGGCAAAAGCTAGTTTATTATATCTATGGACAGGAACGTGTTAGTTAAGACACGTGCCAATTAACTATTATATAACTTGACCTTAAAAGAATATTTGATAAAACAATTTCATATTATCACCATTTTTCCCGGATGTTAAGTTCCCATAAATAAGTAACACACCTCACTTACGGTTGATGGAATAAAAGTATTCCGAACAAAGACTCATTTGATGTGCTCATATTCTCTTGTCTATGAATAGAGCAGACACGTGTATACTAATGACATAATAATTGACTTTACACAGACAAACTAAAAATAAATAAATATTGACCCTCTATTTTTAATCTTTATTGCTCTTTTGATAAATAAATCAATAATCTGTAATGCTAGCGAGTTTTTTTAGTTTTCAGTTACTTTTATTTGAGAAAGTATTTTTATTTATTAAAAAAACAATTAACATAACATCATGCATTTAATCCCCGATCGGATTAGGCAGAAGAGTAACTAATAGAACACCCACGTTTCGCCAGTTATGATAAAGTCCCATGTGACAAGGGTCGAGCCTAAACCAGCAATAGGGGATCGGACAAAAAAAAACTAATTAGTCCGTCAGATAGATTTCCAAAAAATATTGACCACATATTTTTTTTTTCACGTAAACAAAAAAGTCTAGTCTAGTCGAGTCTGCACTCGGGGCCCTGGTATATTGTATAAAACAACATAACATCCCGCCAGTAATCCTTGAAGAGTTAGGCAGAGCTGTACCTAATCGTATACCCATGCACATCTTGCCAGTTGTGTTTAAGCCCCATGTTATAAAGCGTGAGCCTATTAGAGCACAAATCCCGTGACTGTTCTGAGAAACTCCAATCCAGAGAAACATAATAATACCTTGAAAGAAAGAATAGGGTATTTCACCCAAAAAATCTAATTAGTCCGTCAGATAGATTTCCAAAAAATAATGGACACGTATTTTTTATTTTTTCACGTAAACAAAAAATAAAGACGATACAGTGCTTCGAAAAGTCGTGTCAAGTCGTGTGACGTCACAAGGATAGTACTTTTTTACCCACAAAGTGACGTGAAAAACCCCCACTCATGATCTTTGACAGGTTTCATCTTCGTCAATTTTTATTAATTTGAGAAAACAAAAAACACGTATCCGATATTTTTCGATAATCTAACAGACGGACTAATTAGAATTTTTTGGTAAAATACCCTATTATTAGAAAAAAAACTGCGATCAACTGCGAAGCCTTACCCCAACTATGTTATAGTCCACTTCTACTCAAAATCTAACCGGATGCAGCTGTATATCCGTATTTCACATGGAGGAACTGCCTATTGAACACGATAACCGATGAACATGTAACTCTCACTACGAATCTGGGATTTCCATAAAACAACATAACATCACGGTAAGGTTATGTAATTGCTCTATTGCCATTAACCAGGCACAAATCCAGACTCCAACTCCACCACCAGACTACTAGACTAACGAAATTTTGGCAATCTTGGTATAATTTCTTGTAAAAATCCGAAACACTTCGAATGTCATGAACACCTCAGAAATGATAATTTTGTTGAAATCTTATTTGGATCAACGTAAATTACCTGTAGACTAGCAATCTTAGAGCAGCGGTGGCGCAGCGGTAGCGGCCCCGACTTACGAACAGTAAGTCGTAAGTACGAACCCCGGCAGGCGCACTAATATGTGTAAAGAATTTCATCACCACTGCTCTCAAGACGGTAAAGGAAAACATCGTGAGGAAACCGGCATGTCTTAGAACCAAAAAATTCGAAGACTAAGTCTTTTTTACTCCCGCTATAATAAAGTATAGCAAGTTAATCAAAATCTGCATGGTAATCCCCGTTGACCTCGAATCATGTTTGGTAAGATGCAAGGTAACTGTAGCCGTACATGAATAAATCCGAAAATATGTTCTACGCAGTTGGAGTATTGATCGTAACGTTTATGGGGAAGTATTATTTAAACTGCAAAATTAAATTTATTGTGCTATACGAATTATCTTTTCTTAAGAGATTATTATCTTGAATCCGATATGATTTCCGAACAAAGGACGAACCCTCAACAGATACCCCTCTAGATGGCTTTCAGTCTGGCTAGCAACAATGTTCTGAAGACTGTTGTCACTGCCCCGCAACCCAACGCTATTGCGACGGTTCTTCCACGTATTATCGCAAAAGAGAAATATCTTCATTATCATCATCCTATAATTTTCCCACTGCAGGGACTCAGGCCTCCGCTCTAGGAGAGGGATAGGCTATAATCCACCACGCGCCCAGTGCGGATTGAAAGATGTCACATGTCTTCGAATTTTTGGTTCTAAGGCATGCCGGTTTCCTCGCGATGTTTTCCTTCACCGTCCGCAAAAAAGAAATATGCTTTGTCTTAATACCAAGTCGGTTATAGGTACTAAGTTCGTTTCGCAAAGGTTATATGTCACAATACTGTGCTATAAATCTATTACAAGAAGGTATGGTACAGATGGCAGCACGTCAAACTACCCGAAACTGTTCAATTTTGCCAATTAGCCTTGATCTCTACACTTTCGAGATAAAGTTAAAAATCTTTTGAAGATAAATATCTGTTTAGAAACGCTTTAAATGATAGTAGACACTTTATTATAATAATTAAAGATTTTGCTCCATTTTAGATTTCCCGTACATACTTAATCACTGTTACGATCAACCAAAACTAAAACCTATGACATTGTCACAGTGACAAAATTCCAAAAGCACTATTACATTGGTAGGTGGTCGGAGCACGTTTAGCCACCTGCCGCACACCCCGCTATAAATAAATCGACCTTCAGCTTAAAAATAGACGCCGATCCCTCCCGACCGAGGTCGGGAAATTGGGTCACTGGAGCAACTGTCCCTCTCGCACAGTTCCCAGCCAGTACGAGTAACAAGGACAAAGATAGGATCTGCAGCGCCAGTGACGTCGCAAAGCCCGTTCATTGAATTTTACACGCTGAGACGTACAGCCTTGGTGCATCGCCTTTAGTTATTTCTAATTTTTCGCGGATTAATGGGGGTTAATTGTTATTTGATGCTGGAAATGGTGTTTTAATAATAATAAATGGTGTTAGAGTATGTTGTTTTTGTAGCTACTTTTATCAATATAACGCTGTTTCCAAAATTACCATAAATTATTCAATTTTCATATCTTATACCAAATATTATAAAATCGCATCTAGAGTCTTATTTAATAAAAAAGTGCTGTATGTTTAGCTCTAGAAGCAGTAGTGACGTCAAACGCGGGTGTGGCAGAGACCCATGACGTCACGAGAGACTCTGACGTCAAACCGAGCCCCTCTCGCCCCCTCCGCCCCTCTGACACAGGCCGGGCCCCCGCACACGAATTGCTTGTATAGCTTTATGGGCATTGTTTCCATGTGGCCTCTGCAGTTCATCTGCAGTTTGAACCCGGAAATATAATTATTTTAATTAAAATCATACTCTGAAAAAATCACGAGTCAATAACGAAACAATTGGGGAGCGAACTATCAAGAAAACTGAAAATATCCTTTATTTCATAAGTAACAACATAAGACAACGCCTGAAGCGTTACTAATCAGCTGTTTGCGATGCCCACATATTGGTCTCCCAATCCTAGCCACTATTTTATAAAAACCCAGCAATACTTTTAAATCTCCCTTCATTACCCTAGACAAGTTATTCAACAAAAAAACTGTTTTGTACAACAAGACTTAGAAACCAAAATACTTCCGTATGGGATAATCCAAAATACTATTCAAAACAATGGCCTCTATATCGCGCTTAGATTCGTGTTGATAAGAGGTTCAACCTTGAAACACAAATTATTAAGCCATGTTTTCTTCTAGAGTCACGAGGCATGAAAATATCGCAAAAGATACAAATGTAAATTTCTAAGAAAAGCTTCCAACTTTATATATATACATAGCTACCTATCCTCTCGACAGTCCTAACAGTTTGACCTAAAGCTGGCCTAGCGTAGTACGGAGTTTCATTAAACCGCGAGGCCAGCTGTTACTGGTTTTGTCACCACCATGGTCGTACCGCTCTACTTAAAAAGAAGCTAGCCCACCTGATTTTCGATAAGGTGCAATTTTAAATTATTCTAAACAGCAGTTACAGTAAATAGGGCAAAAACTCTAGAAGAAACTTCTAAATCTGTTTCAACCAGAAAAAGACCATCAGGTATATTAGTAGGACAATACCTCATTTCACAATCGTTTATACGATCAAATCGTATATACGATTAGAGCAGCGGTGGCCCAGTGGTATCGGCCCCGACTTACGAACAGTAGGGCGTGGGTCCGAACCCAGGTATGCGCATTACTTTATTTAATTTATTTCATCACCGCTGCTCTCAAAACGGTGAAGGAAAACATCGTGAGGAAACCGGCATGTCTTAGAACCAAAAAAATCGAAGACAAGTGACATCTACCAATCCGCACTGGGCACGCGTGGTGGATCATAGCCCATCCCTCTCCTAGAGAGGAGGCCTGAGTCCCTGCAGTGGGAACATTATAGGCTGATGATGATGATGATGATATACGATCAAATACAGCATGCACTGTTACTATGGTAGCTAATACCAGTAAGCCATTGGTTTAAAAACTGAATTCGCAACACATTGTAAAGTTAAAATAACACTTCTCAATCGAAAAACTCTCTTACTATCTCATGCCGAACGATAATGCAGTCAAAAGACCAGGTGAGAGTTGATGGCGATAAGCTCGTCCACTATCATAGGACTAAAACATAAATGGCAAGATATGGGTGTACTATTGGGTATACCTCTGTCTAACCCATCGCAGATTACAGTACCTATGTAACATTTAGTTGTCATCGTGTGTGCAGTGGTTGTGGGTGTGTTTAATAGTATAACAATGGAATTGAACATACAAAGTGCAACTTTTCATTTTCTGGCTTTAGTTACACATGGAGTCAGAATGCTAGGAAGCTACGAATGGACACTGAAATCATGAAAACTAACTTTTATATGGTCCTGGGAAGGGAAATCATTTGACTATTCTAATGTAATTTGAACTGCATTGCTTCTCCTAGGATTATTTTAGATGAGCTTATACCTTCATTTGCGTGCACGTTAATGATCAATCATTTAATTATTAAAATAATTAAATGATTGATCATTTAATTATTTCATTTCATAGCAAAAAAAAAACGTGAAAACTTACTTTTTCAACTACAATTCAATTTTTTGTATGCTAAATTAATTTGTTTACGAATAACAAGTAATTATGATATTAGAAGACAGCAAAAACCTGTCCTGGCCATGTATAAAATAATACTAAAATTGTTCGTAAATCATGCTTGAATACATACTCGTATAATACTGAAAATATGACAGGATTCTCTGAGACTTTTATAATCTCATTTCTTCCCATGTACGCTACTATGTTCTGACTACGCTAGACTTAATTAATTATTACCCTATAAACTGCACTATATACTTACTGTGTATTGAGAGATATAAGCCATCGCTGCAAGGACTCTTTTCAAAAAGTTTGGTGGGACATAACGAAATAATTCCAATCAAATAGATTTGCAATATCCAGTATCAAATGTTGAAGAGAAATTGAGAAGTGTTTCTGGTGCATAAGTACAAGATATGAGCTCTAACGTAGACCACCAAACAGGTGGCAAGTTAAGGCTTTGAAGAACGTCAGGTGGCAAGATCTAGAACAGGGGTTCCCAACCTTTTCAATACTGTTACCCCTGTGACCTATTACAAAAACCGATTTTACCCCGGCCAATAGGTACCGATCGAATGTTATCAATACAAATAAAACTAGCAAATACAAAATATTTGAATGAATCACACATTGCCAGTGGCCTGTGCAATTCGATACCCTAGTACACTGTAATATTTTTTTTACCCGACTGCGGCGAAGCCCAAAAGGAGGGTTATGTGTTTGACGTGTATGTATGTATGTATGTATGTATGTCCGTTTCTTTGTTCCCTCATAACTCATAAACGGATGAACTGATTTGGATGAAATATACGTCATTAGATTTGTCTTGATGGCGCGAGTGTTATAGGCTACATTAAAATTAAAAACAAAGAAAAATTGCGGATTTTGGGGGCCAAATCGCTGAGTTCAAAAAAAAATTTTTTTTCAATACTATCGAGTAGGGTATCAAATTATAGGGTTTTTAAAGGAGATTACAAAAATATAAAAAACACTTACTTATATGTTTAAAAGAAATTCAAAGTGGAAAATTCTATAAACAAGCACAAAAGTTAAATCATCTGCGAAGAATTTTAATTTTAATTTTACGCGACCAACGAAAAACAAACACAAAAGAACTAAAAAGCTGGAAATAAAAAAAGTAGTTAAAAAACTAAAAAACCCGACTGAAAAAGCTGAAAAGCAAAACACAAGCACATTTTAAATTAAACAAAACTTGGAAGCAGGCGGGGTTCATTTGAATATTAAATTATGAAAAGAAAAAATTAAAATAGAATGGACCCCGCCTGCTTCCAAGTTTTGTTTAATTTAAAATGTGCTTGTGTTTTGCTTTTCAGCTTTTTCAGTCGGGTTTTTTAGTTTTTTAACTACTTTTTTTATTTGTCAGTTTAATTGTAATAATTTTTGAATTGTCCACATTTCGTCAGCTTTTTACCGTTATTAGTATAAATGTGCACAAGGGGATCGCTGTGGAATTCCCTAAATTATTTTTAAAACCCTGAAAAATGTGAAGAACCAAGAGATTTCAAGAGCGAGCGAAGCGCGCTCGATTTTTTTTTGCATTCTGCCTAGGAATGATTATAATTTATTTTCTCTTGTGCAGAAATGGTGTTAATAATACAATTAAAAAAAAATGTATCAAATACCTAAGAACTGATTAAAAAATCGTTCATAAAATTGATAGTGTAGCGTGAGCTTTAGCCACCGGGGGGCCACACTAATTTGGGCGCCCTCTATTTTCTTTATTAGTAAAAAAGCTACTACAGAGTCCAGTTTTATCTTATTTGAAAATGTTACACTTCGCACATCGTCGGTTAAATTACATTTCGTTTCAACAATTCATAGAGATAGAGAAGTTTTTTTTTACGATTTATGCATGAAGCTTCAGATAAGAGAAATTTTTGCCCCTCGTCTCGGAAAGGTAATTTTTATAATTGATTTCTTTTTGACAGAAGCTATGAAGAGAGTATAATTTTGGATATACATATACGGACAGATAGAGCAATAGTACATGAAACTACTGTTAATTTTATTATTAGTATTTGATTGATTTTCAGGAATTGAATCTGATAATTGAATTAAATGTTTCCGAGATATTAAAATCGAGGACCAACGAATTTCGTTTCCATTTGCAAAAAAATTTGAAAACTACAATTAATTGATTTACGGATTAACTACTTGATTAAGCTGAAACACTTGTATTATTTTGAACTTTATTACTTTCGTATTTATTTCAGGATTTTAAATATTGTAAATTGGTCCAGCTAGTAAGTATTCAGTTGCACTAACTTGTAACTTTGAAAATTTTTACATTAAAAATGTATATTTTAAACATCATTCCTTTCGGATGAATTTCAGGATTGAAAATATTGGTAATTGGTATATCTCGTAGTTCTAGTACTCAATTACAAATATTAATGAATTGATCGGAATATCTGCATGGTTGAGTTCTTGTGTTAATTCGAATTATATAATTTAATACTTACTTACGTATGAATATATGTGCAAAAAATATTGTATTTTACAAATTCGGATTTCTGATACTCAGGGATTGGAATTTAAGTTCGTTTTCTGATACTTTTTATATTATAACAAATAATTTATATTTATAATTTGAAGTAATTAGTTTTTTTTTTATTTGAATCATATTATTTAGTCAATTTATTTCCGATTTTGTGTTTTTTTATGGTCTTAAGGTAAGAAATAACGTAGATGAAATAGATTTTAGTTGATTTGGAATAGACAATGGAAATGATACAGTTAGCTGGGTAACCTTTCGAGTAATTTCTCCTCGACGCAAGCAGCTGATTGCGCTGGGTGGGTATTAGAGGAAATCGTAAGACAAAGGTTTATGGGGTTAGTACGGGCTCTTACTGTACTAATCATAAGAATCAAATTACAATGCACTTTTTAGACATGACCATAAGAACGATATTCTGGTTTTTTAACGATTTTTTAATTTTCTATGCCACTATCGTCTTTTTTTTTGAAGTATTTTTAACGGTTTCCCCTCTGACAAAGACGATGCCTTTGTCCCAACAGTGGGATCGTTATACATTGATTATTAACAGTTTTCAGCTCTTACAAATATTGGTTCGTAGGTATGTGTTAGCGTTAGATATACGTAGGTGGGAGAAAGTAGTTTATGTATCTTTATGTGAAGGTACGCTCTTAGAAATAGGCCTTGAGTTATAAAGCTTTCAATTAACTCAGTATTTGATGAACAATGACAATTCCGTGCGTGAATTAATATTTTTATTAGAACTGAACCTTAAGGAACTGGATAAGAACATACTTTTCAGTAGAATTCTCCGTAAAATATGGTTTTATGTCTGGTTTTTTTGTTGTGTACAGCTTAGGGAAGTGAAATACGTTTAAATCTGATTTTATCACATTAATAGAACTCATTTTGTATTTTAACTCGAATAAAAAGAAAAACTTTAAGAAGGTTAGTCCTTCCTTTCTTGAACAAAATAAATATTTAGGCACGTTTCGTCTGCGAGGGAAGTTCCAAAGCGTGGGCGAGTCTACGGAGCTACGAGCCAGACAGCGCGTAGGCGGCGTAGCACCGTAGCACCGTAGCACCGTATCGTAGACTCTCGTAGACCTACACGTGCTCTTTATGTAAGCTACGGTTCCATAACTTAGCGCTTATTTCTCTCCTACCACTGCAACTTTTTCTAATTTCAATTACTTACCAAATCCAAGGCGATCCTTATCGAAAATCATGCCAATATAATCATTAATTCAAAAGTTTTGATAACATTAAAACTTAAAATAACTATTGAAACTTTTGAAAAACTTTTCATCAAACATAATTTTTGTTCCGTCCCGAGAGCGTGGGAGCCAGAGGGTATGGCTACCGCCTACGCGGCGGTCGTCGGTCGACTACTGCCTTCATCCCGCACGAAATTCCCTTCAGGAGTTAGGCTTGAATGGATCTGCGCCGTGATTGGTCGGGAGCGAGTGACGTCATAACGAAAATCACAATGATATGGCCTCGTGGAGGTGTGTGGGGGTGTGTGTATGTGTGTGTGAGCGAGGCCCATGAATGGGCGCCTTCTGCCGCGCCCGCGGCGCGCCTCTCCAGCCCTCTGACGTCACCAAATGCCAGCCTCCATTATGCAACCCAGCATCTGAAATAGAAGCGAGATGTTATTAATAACTTTCAATGCATTCGCGTACTTAGAACGTCTATGCTTTAGTTTTTGTACGGTTTGTGTTTACGGAGTTATCATGTGTTAGTGGGACACGATAGTTATGAGTTGAGATTGAGTGTTATAACATTTTTACATAGCTACTTTTTAAATACTAGGTCGTTGGGTGCTACACTTTTTTTAATTTTACTGAGGTCTCCATAATTTAATTAACATGAATAAATATAAAGCTACACTAAGTTAATAAACGGTAATAAGTACTAATAATTATGTCCGCTAAACAAACATAGTTATGTTATTATACAAAAGAAATAAGACGAGCACCTTTATCATCAGATTTTCGTTTATTTTTACTATGCAATAATTATTTTTTACCAAATCATATTTTTTTACACTATAATCATACCACAAAACGCATAATTTTATTCATTAATCGCCATAAAAATATAAACCTATAAAAAGAACAACATAATCCAAAAGCAGCATAATTTGACCTTCGAACTTTGCTTATACGGGCTGTTCTTAAAATAGGTTGGATGCGACAGGGTGCGTCCGGTGGGTCGTTGACCGATGCTGGAGGCTGGTCTCCCGCACCGCCCACACCCCTCGGCCCCGCTGTGACCGGGTCACGGTGCAACAAGTGGAGCTGGCAGTGTATCGACTGTACTCGTTTGACATTTAGGAGGAAACCGAAGCGGCTAGGCAACCTGAAATAGATTGGAGCTGTGATTAACGACAAATTATTGGGCCTTGGCTAGAGTTATATTTTGGGTTTAATAAGGTTTGGAGTCAATTAGCGAAGGCTTAATAAATAAACTATGCAAGTTGAATCACTAAAAAAAATATAATTCTTTTTAGTCCGTCTGTCTGTTAAATTATCGAAAAATATTGGCAACGTGTTTTTTGTTTTATCAAATTAACAAAAATTTACGAAAATAAAACGTGGCAAAGATCGTGAGTGGGGGCTGGTGACGTCACTTTCTAGTAAAATATGTACCAAACTATGACGTCGCGCGACTTTTCGTAGCACTGTATCGTCTTCATTTATTGTAGGGCAGGAGAATGATTATGTAATAAAAAAATACGTCTCCAATATTTTTTGGAAATTAATTATTTATTTACTAATTATCACTGTGCAAGTTTTTTTCATAGCATTTATTACCAGAAGAATTGGCAAGGAATGGGGTAGGCCTTTGCCCAACAGTGAGACTAGACTAATAAAAATCATTTTTTTTGCCTATTTTTTTACATTAGTTCAGGACAATGCACAGTGTCGTCGCAGATTAAGATGCAAAAAAATGTTTTTTGATGTAATAAGAATCGGATATATTTCAGAAATTGGTGTAATTATAATTAATTCACCACCTTTAACTTATTTACTTCATATCCATTATAGAACATATTTCGCATAATTCGATTTATGAACAATTTTTTTCACGTTTTATAAAGTATTTTCAGAGTAAAATTAGTTTTCAATTTATTTTCGGATATAAGTTCATAAAACGAGAAATAGAATTAAATTTTCCTATCGCTTCCGAGAGCTATAAGCTTCATTTTATTGCAAAGGTTTTCTACTGCAAATTATAATCTAATATCGCTTCTGATAATAAAATATATTATTTTTCTGTGAAATGCTAACAAAGAAGAATGGTATATATCTGGAACTAATTGGATTAAAACTGCGTTTCTTATAAATCTATTTCTAAAATAAAATATTGTCCGTAGAGCTCTATCAAAATTGGTATCTCTAATAAAATGGTATCTCTAATAAAATTGGTGTAGGCGGTTGTGAAGGCACAGTCTAATCTCTGCGCAACATGGTAAAATGAATAGTGAACACGGATGTTCACGCACGTGTTCATGTAGAACGTAGGATGTGGCCTGAGGTTCTATGCAATGCTAATTTTCTGTTGATTGTGCGGGAAGAGTTACGAGTTAATTACAAACTGGACTAGCTTCATAGCCACCTTATATTAGTAAAGATAAAATAAAACTAATACGTATCTGTGGAGTCCGTAAATAAAACTGATGTAGGCGGTTGTGAAGGTGTACTCCAACCTTTACATAATATCAGAACAGTGAACATACGAGTTATAACTGATCATAGTGGTGGGAGAAAGTCGGGTACGATTTTGCATGACGAACCGGCGCGGCGCGGCGGCGCGGGCGGCGGCCTAAGGTTTAATGCAATGCGAATTTTCGGATGAGTGTGTAGAAAGTGTTTTTGAATTACAAACTGGATTGGCCTCATAGAAATTAATTAATTAATTACTTCAGATAACATAAATAATTAAAATAAAAAAAAAAATATAAATAAATAAAATAAACACAAAACAGACATGTAAGTACCTACGGTCACACAAGCTAATAAGTGTACAGTCAGCAAACTTGCATTTACTTCTATGATTATAGAGATACATTTAGAGGCTGATGTCAAACGATACTGCAGCGTTTGATATCTTAACTTATCTAAAACAAAATTGCAATTAATATTATTAATTAGGACCGAGCTAACAACTCACTACTATTAATTACGAACAAGCAACTCTTCCCATTCGTATGGGAGGACTCGGCGTCCGCAAAATTTCTAGTATTAGTTTACCGGCTTTTATATCCTCAGTTCACGGCACGGAGAAATTAATCAGGAATATCCTGGCTTCCACACTGGTTGGTTTTGATGTGCCGTGTTTCTCCGAGGCTATAGTCGCTTGGAAAATCGCTTGCCCGAATACAGTAGAACCCGACCATCCTTTTTCCCAGAGACGGTGGGACGAGCCGCTCTGCAGGGTAGTTTAGAATAATCTACTGAACACGTCTGCTACTACTGCTGAGCGTGCGCGCCTGCTGGCTGTGGGTGAGTGTCACTGCCGTCGTCAAGCATTGGCACTCTATTTGACGACACAACTTTTCGCCTCGCTGCTGCTTTACGTCTTGTGTGTGGTGAAGCTGTCAGCAGCCTCGGACACCATGGCCTGTCCTGCAGTCGAAGTGCGGGTTGTTTTGCGCGACACGCAAACATAAACGACATCATCCGACGAGCTCTTGTTACCGTCGGCGTCCCTGCTGTCTTAGAGCCAAATGGCTTGGCACGCGACGATGGCAAGAGACCGGACGGCATGTCGTTGTTTCCTTGGAAGATGGGTAGGCCATCTTCCAAGCTCTTCGTGTTGTGCTGGCGCTGCCGCTGCGGCTGCGGAGAACCTCAAGCGGCGTAAATATAGTAACCTTTGTGGAAACTATATTTTCGAGCCGTTTGGGGTTGAAACTTTAGGGCCGTGGGGTCCTAGTGCACACAGCCTTTTTAAGGATATTTCAAAACGCCTTGTTTACGCTTCCTCCGACCCAAGGGCTGGCTTTTTCTTTGGCCAGAGGATAAGTGTTGCCATACAACGCGGCAACGCTGCCAGTCTCTTGGGTACTTTACCTACTGACAGCGTTGAGGAGGAGTTTTTCGATGCCCTTTTATAGTTAGTTTGTTTTTAGGTTAGTTTAGTTTATAATTATATTTAGTATAGTCTTACATTTATAAATACATATGAAATATTTTCAATGCATTAGAATTACAAAGATTTCTACCTGTATACTTATTAGCTTGTTCGACTGTACCTCTAGACTGCCCACGATTGAAAACAAAGTAACTATTAGACATGGTGACATTCAATCGGCGATAAAAGTGGTAGAAAATTCAAAGACTTTTCTACCATTATTTTTTTACTTAAGCTACCGAAAACACTGTAATAGTAGTTATTGTAACAGTGAAACATTTTGAAGGCGATTATCATTTGTGGGCCTAGACAAATGATAATCGCCTTCAAAATGTTCGCACATCGTTCGCGTAAGTGAAAGTGCGTCCTAAATGCGTTGGTGGCAAATAAAATATTGAAAGCAACCTATAATGGAGATGTTTGTACAATATTTTCAATATTATGAATGATAAATCTTCTAGATTATTTATAGAACTTCAAACGCGTACTTGTAAGGAACAAGATTGCGTCAAAGCGTGGGATGTTTTTCAATTTGATTACAGAAAAATAATATGATCGAATGATCTAGAAATATTATTTCAGGTTCTCATTGATGACGTCCTCTGTTGTCGTCATCAATGCTTTATTTATTTTTTAGATATTTCTGTCTTGTTAGTGCTCGAGGGTAAGAAATGGTCCCGTCGGGGCTGCGGGTTGTTCGAAAGAGATACCGCGGCCTCGACAAAAAGGGTCACTGCCTACCGCTCTGTCCAGAGCGGGAGGAGTCATTTGATGATTTCACGCCCTCGAGAAAAAAGTATAAGAAATGGTGGACGATGATTTAGAGACGTCAATAGCGCTTCGGTAGTGGCTTTGAATCGAAAAGGTTCATATATTCCGAACTTAGTCGTTGAAATATTGTCACGCGTGTATTTACCCGACTGCGGCGAAGCCCAAAAGGAGGGTTATGTGTTTGACGTGTATGTATGTATGTATGTATGTATGTATGTATGTCCGTTTCTTTGTTCCCTCATAACTCCTAAACGGATGAAGGGATTTGAATAAAATATACGTCGTTAGATTCGTCTTGATGGCGCGAGTGTTATAGGCTACATTAAAATTAAAAAACAACGAAAAATTGCTGATTTTGGGGGCCAAATCGTGGAGTTCAAAAATTTTTTTTTTTCAATACCATCGAGTAGGGTATCAAAATAAAGGGTTTTAAAAGGAGATTACAAAAATATATCACACTTATATGTTTAAAAAAAAATCAAAGTGACAAATCCTATAAACAAGCACAAAAGTTAAATCATCTGCGACAATGATATTATAAATAAAAAGAGGTAGATATCGCATTAGCACGCACAAATTGTTGACGACAAACTACGACAATTGGTGCAGTTTAGTAACTAGCTATCTCTTTTTATCTTAAACGTTCCGTATTATCTATCCCTGTCGTAGAACGCAACGATATCTGAACGCCATTCAGTATGAACATGGCGTATCTTTCTATATAATATCATTGATCATGATCTGCGAAGAATTTAACGCGACCAACGAAAGAACAAACAAAAGAACTAAAAACTGGCCAAGTGCGAGTCGGACTCGCACATGAAGGGTTCCGTACCAAAACGGTATGCTATAATAATTTATACAATTTCTTCTACGGGCCAATGAAACTTGACCTCTAGATTGTATAAGCGCTCATACGATTCAGGGACCAAATTATATTGGTTAACTGCTGTTTCCATCTGTTGTTTCCATCCAAGTTCAAAATGATTTTCCTAGAAAGTCCTTATAAAGTTCTACTTTTCAGATTTTTTTCATATTTTCTAAACTTATGGTTCAAAAGTTAGAGGGGGGGGGACGCATTGTCTTTTACTTTTGGAGCGATTATTTCCGAAATTATTGACATTATCAAAAAATTATTTTAGCAAACCCCTATTCATTTTTAAATACCTTTCCAACAATATATCACACGTTAGGGTTAAAATTAAAAAAAAATCACTTCCCACTTTACATATAGGGGGGCTATCCTAATAAAACATTTTTTTCCAATTTTTATTGTACCACTTTGTCGGCGTGATTGATACACATATTGGTACCAAATTTCAGCTTTCTAGTGCTAACGGTCACAGAGATTAAGCGAGGACGGACGGACGGACAGACAGACATGGCGAAACTATAAGGGTTCCTAGTTGACTACGGAACCCTAAAAAGTTAGAAATAAAAAAAGTAGTTAAAAAACCAAAAAACCCGACTGAAAAAAACTGAAAAGCGAAAAAAAGCACATTTTAAATTAAACAAAACTTGGAAGCAGGCGGGGTTCTATTTTTTTCATTTCATAATTTAATATTCAAATGAACCCCGCCTGCTTCCAAGTTTTTGTTTAATTTAAAATGTGCTTTTTTTCGCTTTTCAGTTTTTTTCAGTCGGGTTTTTTTTCTACCTTATATCAAGCTTGATACTAATACGATTTACGGAATATATTTTCAACTAGCTGATGCCCGCGACTTCGTTCACGTGGAAATTTTGATGAGTGACAGTCTCGTTGATTGAGTAACAGTGAAATTAGTGATAGCTTTGATTTCCACATCAGCTGTTCCAGATCTTCAAATATTATACGACAACAGAGAGTGCTTATCAGGCTGAACAACTCTTGCTAAGACGTCATTCCTATATATGTTATAGTGTAGCTGGGCTCTTGGACTTCCACATCAGCTGTTCCAGATCTTCAAATTTTATACGACAACAGAGAGTGCTTATCAGGCTGAACAATTGACTGGCCTGTTGGTCTAGTGGTTAGTGACCCTAACTGCTATGCCGGAGGTCGTGGGTTCGATTCCCACCCAGGACAAATGTTTGTGTGATGAGCACGATCATTTGTTCTGTGTCTGGGTGTAATTTATCTATAATATGTATGTATTTAGAAATATATAAGTATGTTTATCAGTTGTCTAGTACCCATAACACAAGCTCTGCTTAGCTTGGGACTAGATGGCGTTGTGTGATAGTTGTGGAATATTAAAAAAAAAAAAAAAAAAAAAAAAAAAAAAAATCTTGCTAAGACGTCATTCCTATATATGTTATAGTGTAGCTGGGCTCTTGGACTTCCACATCAGCTGTTCCAGATCTTCAAATTTTATACGACAACAGAGAGTGCTCATCAGGCTGAACAATTCTTGCTAAGACGTCATTCCTATATATGTTATAGTGTAGCTGGGCTCTTGGAGTTCCACATCAGGTGTTCCAGATCTTCGAATTTATTCTCTTTGCAGAAAATGCTCATCACGTGGAACAATTTTTGTTATGGTACCATTTTTGTATCTCTTATAGTTAAGCTGGTCTGTTGCGGTTCTGCATCAGGTATTCAAGTTTCCAAGATAAATTATAGCCTATATGTTAGCCAAAGTTAATATCTATACAACAAAAAAAAAACCATTCAAATCCGTTGAGTAGTTCCGAAGATTAGCGTGTACAAACAAACAGACAGACGCACAGACAAACAGACAGACTTTTTTTTTCGATTCGTGCTCTATTACTGTTTCTAAACCCCCTTCAATTATTATTTTTTTAATATATTCAATGTACAGACACAGTTTTTTTACTGTTTTATTATATGTAATAATAATAAAATAATTAACATTGTACAAGATCATGCATTTGTTCCTCGAAGAGTGAAGCAGAAGTGTTTTATTGGTACAGTTTTATAAATACTTTATTGCACACAATAATACAATATATAGTGTTTAGTGCTTATGTGCAACGGTGAGCTAGCCGAACCGGGTAACATACCGAAATTTCGCTATTTTTTAAAAATTATTTACATGTTTTTTCTGGAACACTTTCATCTAGACAAAACAGAATAAAATAATAAGGCATCAGTCAATTACAACTTATATTGAAAACATAAATATCATCAGATGTATTCGTTCAGATAACAATTATAAAGAAAAGAGAGTTGTCAACTTACTATCCATTGAATATCCATATGTTTGTGATGTGGTCATCATCGGTGGTGAGGCCACCGATGATGACACACCATACCACATCACACCTCATCTCTTTCCATTAGCAAACAAAAATCGAACCAAAATATTTAAACATAGGGTGTTTCATCATAGTCCAGGGTAAGCCCATTCACCGCCAAGGCAAGTGCGTGCGTCACACCCAGCAAGGACACATCCCAGCCTTGCAACTATGGGCCGTACTATTTGATCGCCCTGTATTTTACTTTGGTGATAGTGTTGGCTATTTTCGCTCTAAGTTGAAACGGTATGAGGTATACCTATCCATGTTAGGTTTGATGTGACTCATCGATTTTTTGGGTGAACAATGAATGGGGTCGGTGGTCCAAGGCCGTGGTACACACGGCTACACATCAAGCTATACAAAACCAGTTAATCTTGGCCTCACTATACTAGATCTTTTCGCACAATGAACGATCAGATTATACTGGTTTTGTATAGCTTGATGTGTAGCCGTGTGTACATTGTTGGTAATTATTGTTTGTGAATGAAGAATCATCTTTGATATTCGATATGTAAATAACTGCCCTACTTAAGCGTCTGTGTACCTAAGCGCATCAAAGATTCTGTGTATAGGGCGACATGTTGGCGCTATAGCCTTGAAACGTCCGACCTTATGAAATAAGTAACATTAATTGACCTTTGATGTATCTCAATTGGGATATGTTACTTAATAAAGAAGGACCAGTATTACAATGAATGCCCTCGAGTTAACTTTTTCCTAAGTAAATTTACCGAGGTGTTATTTTTGTTTTTATCTCACTTAGAAACCATAAAAGACATCTAACCAATTAATCCCCCGTAATTGTAGTTTTTCTCCCGAAATCTATTTATAGCCCAATATAGATCATTCATGCGTCAGCCGAACGCAGGTGGAACCTTGTTCGATTAACAAGTCCGAGCAAGAATGAACGGGAGCGCGTCACCCTGCGTGTTTCGATTCATGAATAGAGGCTTGCAACCCGGGATGACCCAGTTTTTGACTCCATGCCTTGGACCCGTAGTACCACAACGCTGTAACAGCCAACCTCCTTGCTATACAACTCTCACCACTATTTCCACACACCTTGTAATTGTTATCGCTTGTACAATAAATGGGAATATGTACTATATGGGTTTGAAGGTATGCTATGACGTCAGTGGGTTCGGGGGGGGACTGCAGCGGTGGAATTAGGTCAGTTTCATTCTGAAACAGGTTCGGCGACAACGGGGTGAGGCAAGGCCGAGGGGTGCGGCGGCAGTTCAATCGCGAATTAAGCCACTAAACTAATTATTATGGGAGTCCACTATGAGGAAGTAGGTATGCTAAAATTAGTTTCACGACTATTTATACATAGGGTCATAAAACACCTTTTATTACATAGAAGGCTGTGGAGAATCTACGTAAGGGGGTTACATTGTAACGTTCCCCAGGCTCTCGTAGCTTGCTTGTTTCATGGAAATCGAACATAATATAGCCTTCAGTTTCCTCAATGGTAGCGTTGTCGTTTAATCATTATAGGTTCCATGAAATAATATTTCGATGCAATATACATTTTACGTGTGAATTTATATTTAATGTGAAATAATTTTGGAATTTACAACATTATTAGCTGTAGGTCAGTTTGTAATATGGCTTTGTTCTTGGTACAGGGAAATAGCAAACAAAGGTATTGAATTACTATTAGAGATACGAAATTAGATTAGTACTCTGCTGTAAAGAGTTATAGCCGAGGAAGAGATTCTGCTTATTAACTGAAAAAAAAAAACGAACCAGCACCCACCATTGTCACTATATAAGGTCCCATTAAAATAGGTGGACAAATTTTAACACAGCGTTCAGTAGGTCTAACCAAACATATCTCAACAAAAAAAACATTAAATAAACCTATTTTTTTTTACTTAAAATAATAAATTGCCGGCACTCTAGAACAAACTCATCCTCTATGAGTAGGTACTTAAATGCGTTTATCTTATAATTTTTTTTACCATCGTCCTTATTTTGGTGGTCTGAATGATTTCTGAAATTTTGTCCACCTATTTTAATGGGACCTTATATTTCTTCTTTACCGTGTGGTTAGTGCCTAACCTTTTTTTTTGCAGGGGGTTAGGAAATCATTAAATAACCCCTCCCGCTCGTGGAGTGTCAGACTTCCACTGACTAAAAACCACCTATGATCCTTCTTAGCCCTTTGTGTCGAGGCCACGGTATCTCTTTTGAACAACCCGCAGCCCCGAAGGGTTAGTGCCTAACCTGGTGTCAGTGTTTTTACCCGACTGCGGCGAAGCCCAAAAGGAGGGTTATGTGTTTTTACTTGACTAATTCCCATGCCGTCGAGAGATGACTCTCTGGCATGCTGGTTGCCTTGCGATGCTTTCACTTTGCTGAGTAAATACCTTCCTCTTCCAAGTCCACAAAACGGTCAGCCACCATATTCGTTTTGATGTACTATGGCCAAATGGTACTTACTGGTAGACAACTTTTATAGTCAAGATTGTTTTGGCTAGTCAGAATTCCGGAAGGATTGTTTTGGCTAGTCAGAATTCCGGAAGGATTGTTTTGGCTAGTCAGAATTCCGGAAGTTTGACGACCAGTCTTACCAAGGGGTATAGTGTTACCCAGAGCTGTGGAGGGCTGTAGGCCCGTACTCTATGTTAGACTGAAAACCGACCGGAGCATAGTTGGATCATTCTCGCTAGTTCTACGTACTGCACAGTCCTACGATAGAACTAGTCGTTTTTTTTCCCACTAGTTCTACGATATAAGGGTGTTACAAAATCGTAAAACTAGTGGGACTCAAGTTTCTCATGGCTTAAGACTAAATAGATGTGATATGAAGTGAAATGTTTCTTCACTGAAATCTGCTGATTAATCCGTTTCACGTAACCTTGAGTGATTTCTTTTGTCACAGTCACACACACATGCTCTCAAAAAAGTGAAGAAAAACGTCGTGAGAAAACTGATATATCCTATAACCAAAAATAAAAAGACATGTGACATCTACCAGCAAGCACTAGGCTGGCTCGGTTGATTATAGCCCTCTCCCTCTCGTAGAGACATAGTAGGAACATCATCGTCTGCCTAATCTTTTCACAACTATGTTAGAGTTGGCCTCCAGTTTAACCGAATGCAGCAGAATACCTGAATTTCGTGCACCTATCTAAACCCTACAGTCCAGTTAGAACGTGATAATACGATACCTCTTTATAAGACTGGGTTGACTTTCAGGCCATCGACAAGCTGTAACGACTATCAAAGACACAAATGGCATGCAGTGTCAACATTATAATAAAGCTGTGCTTGCCTAGGTCGGTCTGTGGATGGGTGACCGCCCGACATACCGAGTTTCCTCCGTGCCTCGGAAAGCACGTTAAGCTGTTGGTCCCGGCTGCCATATATATAGATCTTTGGCAGTCGTTACAGGTAGTCAGTGACCTGAAATTCTGACATCCAGTTTTACCAAAGGGTATTACCTAGTATTAACTGAATTGTGGAGGTCAGATAGGCAGTCGCTCCATGTAAAATACTGGTATTCAGCTGCATCCGGTTAGACTGGAAGCCGACCCCAATATAGTTGGGAAAAGGCTAGGCAGATGATGAATTAACAAAATATCTCTTCTTAGTCGCAGATGAGGTACACGGAGAAATGTTTGATAGGTTCGTTGACTTCCCCGAGGATTGCATTTCTGCCAGTTGGAGACGGAGAATATGAAAATTATTTATTTATTTCAGATATTTTATAAGAAAACGAATCGTTTTAGACCGATTCGCAGAATAGTAATGCAAAAACCAATAAAACGTATGATAGATGCGAAGTGTAAGTAGGTATAAAGTGTAAGTAAGTATGTATTATGTGTGGTAAGTGTGAATTAGATGAGAACACTACAGCTCACTCAGTGAAATAAATAAAATACGTGGTTTAATTAGAATAGCGAAATACCACAACGTTGCGAGTACACTGGACGATGGTCGACTCAGTGGTTTTCTTGATCAGGTCAGCCCATCGAGTTGGTAATCGGCCGCGTGATCTCTTGCCCTCCATCCCTGAACCACCAGTCTTTCCATCGAGTCTTCATTAAAAAAAAAAACAAAAAAAAACGACGCTGAAAAAGTATGAAACAAGATTTTCAGGATAGAACAAAAAGAATTATGCCGTAGTCACACGGTATTAAAGTGTTTAGGTTGGTACCTATAACGTGTGACTACGGCTTTTCTTTTTGTTCTATCCTGAAAATCTTGTTTCATACTTTTTCAGCGTCGTTTTTTTTGTCGTAGTCGGGTTTTAGTTTTTAACTTTTTTTTATTTAAACAATTTTGGTGTTAAATATTTTATTTACTCATGACTTTTTGTCCGCTAGAGGGCGTGATTTTTAAATTTGAGCAATATTTTGGAAATGTACAAGTGAGGCCCTTTTAAATGATACCAAACACGGCGTGTTTATCTCCATTTTTATTTTTAAGCCTTACTTTTTGACCGCTAGAGGGCGCCAAATCGCTTTTTGTGACACGTCACGTAGCCTATGTTCAGCGGAAAATTAAGACGGTTCTAACGATACCTCTTAAGTCGAGTTCCGATAAGTAGATTAGAAGCTATGAGGGAACAGATGAAGATACACACATACATACATACATACAAACATACATACATACATACATATATACATACATACATACATACATAGCCAGTCAAAATCATAACCCTCCTTTGGCTTTGCCGTAGTCGGGTAAAAAATCATAACCCTCCTTTGGCTTTGCCGTAGTCGGGTAATAACTTTGACCTATTTCCGATACAATTTACCCTTTGACATTTACCTCCAATATAGGTTATCACCTAGGCTACTCAAAATAACACTTTTAATTCAGGTTATCGGAGGTTGCAGGTTGCAGCTCGACCCACGCTAATCGAATTTGCGTCATGGCCGACCTGACGAGGATGTTTCAATAATAGGATTTCCCCCCGACATGCGAGCCTTTATAAAACGTAACTATCCGATGGACAGTGATGATGTGATTATATCTTGGTAATGGTGAAATTTAATTAAAGCTTACACTCGTTGTTGAAATTTTATTTTATTATAATTGACAGCTTATAATTTCTAGTTTAATTCGCCCTTGTTAATACCCATACATCGGTGTACATAGCGTAAAAACTGAAGGCATAAATAATAAACCTTTATTCACAATTCTAAGGTAATATATTTATGTTAGGTGCCTGTACTAGGATAATCCTGTATCACAGGCTGTATGAGCTCAAACATTATGCATTATTTAGGAAAGTAAAACATGCATTAGTCATTATTTATTTCGATATGACCAGAGAAGAGCTACTAGTCCCTTTAGTTTACAACTGTCATTTTAAACAAGTTAGATTTTAAGGACATACACACAAAGATTTATCAGCAAATCGGGTTGTAATAATTTCGCCAAATATGTTTTAAGTCCCCTATAAAAAGGGGTGAGTCTATTGTCATCAACTGGGGACAGATTCAGACTCCGTGTGTGCTACTGAAAAATTGCTGATAGAAAAATCCAATATAAGTCTGCCCGACCCGGGAATCGAACCCGGGACCACATGCTCAGCAGTCGCGTTTTGCGACCACTAGATCAATAGAGAGCCTTTGGTTTGTACGTGTTTCATAATAGTAATACAGCGAAATATAAAAACCTATGCAGGTATTTTAATTATTCCTATGCGATCGACTGCATAATATGAAATCCTATTAAATCTAAGTGCTGTTTAGTTTACCTACAACTGTCGTATGGTAGGAGAGTTACAACACGTGCGGTGCCCCTGAAAAGACATAATTGTCCCACTTGCTTAGAAGCGGTTCTTTTATATAAGCCTAAGGTTTTTGGAAGGTGGGTAAGCATCAAACGACTCGTCCTGCTCTGGGCGGAGGGGTAGAGAGTGTCAGACTTCTACTGACTAAAAACCACCCATGTTCCTTCTAAGCCCTTTGTGTCCGAGGCCGTGTTATCTCTTTCGAACAACCTGCAGCCTCGAACAAGCCTAAGCTTGGCTTGCCTTTTTTAACCTATTACTCTTCATGATGTTCTGGTTTTGGAACAGCCTTCTTGTCTTATTGGCTTGTCGTATTGTTGGCTCCTAGGCACGCCACTGCACCTGCTTTAGTGCCCCAAATGTATGTTTACCTTTTTTTTTTGGCGTTGAGAAATCATCAAATGACTCCTCCCGCTCTGGGCAGAGCGGTAGGGAGTGTCAGACTTCTACTGACTAAAAACCACCCAGGTTCCTTCTTAGCCCGTTGTATCGAGGCCACGGTATCTCTTTCGAACAACCCGCAGCCCCGACGGGACCTGAACTCACAACTATTTGAAAGAAACTTCCATCACACCTTTAATCCCCGAAGGGTTAGGCAGAGATGTACCTAATAGTACACCCACATTTCGCCAGTTATATTTAAGTCATCGGGGCAGAGTCTGCCGCCATCAACCGGGCACAAATCCAGACTATCCGCCTTATTACAAAAGGTAGTTAAACCTGGTTTAACTTAGACTTGGTTTATCTCGCATGCTGTCACTTTCTTTTGAATAATGTTGAAGTGAGACGTCATGCGAGATAAACCAAGTCTAAGTTAAACCAGGTTTAACTACCTTTTGTAACTAGCGCCTTATTACAAAAGGTAGCTGTCACTTTCTTTTGAATATTATTGAAGTGAGACGTCATGCAAGATAAACCAAGTCTAAGTTATACCAGGTTTAACTATACCTTTTGTAATAAGGCGGTAGTTACAAAAGGTAGTTAAACCTGGTTTAACTTAGACTTGGTTTATCTCGCATGCTGTCACTTTCTTTTGAATATTATTGAAGTGAGACGTCATGCGAGATAAACAAAGTCTCAGTTAAACCAGGTTTAACTACCTTTTGTAATAAGGCGGTATGAGTCTAACAAAGATAAGAAAAGAAGAAGCTACCCCTGGGGGTAGCTTCTTCTTTTCTTATCTTTAGCTATACCATTGCTAGCACTGGTGCTAGCAATGGTATAGCTAAACTTGTACTTTTATTGGCACTACGATACTAGATAAATTGTAAGCAGATAGCTAGAGCATGCAAACTTTTTGTGGGGGCAATTATTCATTAAATCCGATTTTTTTTTTTTTAATATTTAATGGGCTTACTCTTGACCTCAATCTTGCCCTAAGGGCAGAGATGAGGTCGACGATGGAACGAGCTTACCCAGAAGAAGCCTATTTACTCGCGACTTAAATAGATTATCGTTATATGAACTCGGGAAGACCGACGCAGGCAGGGTGTTCCACTCCTTGGCCGTACGAATAATGAAAGATTTAGCAAAACGCTTCGTACGAATATAATATCACGCCTGTAATCGCCGAAGGGTTAGGCAGAGGTATAACTAATAATACACCTACATTTCAGCAGTTAAGTTTGAGTCCCAAGTAGTAGGGGGTGAGCCTATTGCCATCAACCGTCGCTGTCGTCGTGTGAGTTGTCGTCTCCGTGGCTGTTACTACAATCAAATCAATCAATTATTCACCCGTATAAAAAAATGCTATGACTAAAAAACCTTTTAACCAATCCATTATTCAAAAAAATCACCTGGACTTTGATACATTGCTCATAGAATCCTGGCTGTGACGTCAAAGTGCAATATCCCAAAATAGGTGACCCGGATAGAGAGTAGCGTTCCTCTGTGCACGCAGTATAGGAGCATGACGTCATAACCCCCCCTCCCGGTTCATGCAACCCTCCCACCCCCCTCTGGCCGACACCATAGCTCCTCTAGGAAGCCTGCTTCAAGCTACAATGTTGAAGCTCGAAGATCGAATGATGGAGATTGGATCTAGGAAGGCATATTATAGGCATATTAGGCGAAACCCTTCACAACTCAAGTACCTAAGTGCGACTGTGACATTAAGAACTAAAAATACGAAAATAACCGACTGCAACAAAGGATACTAATTATAGGGGTCATAGATGTGTTAAGTTTATAATAGGGGATCGGACTGGGTCAAAATAATATGATTCTGTTTAGTCCGTAAGTTAGATTATCGAAAAATATTGAATACGTGTTTTTTGTTTTATCAAATCAATAAAAATTACGAAGATAAAACGCGTCAAAGATCTTGGAGTGGGGCTTGAAACGTCACTTGTGTCGTCAAAATGTACTATCATAATTATGACGTCACACGAGTTTTCGAAGCACTGTATCGTCTTCATTTTAAGTTTACGTGAAAAAAGAAAAAATACGTGTCCAATAATTTTTGGAAATCTATCTGACGGACTAATTAGTTTTTTTTTGTCCGATCCCCTAGTGATGCGGACGAGTACGGAGCATTTACCCTGCCCAAAATTAATTGAGGCAGACAAAGAAAATACGAAGAAAGTGTGAACTTTCTAAGTCTAAAATACCACGTTAAGGATAAATCACTTGGGGAAATCTAGACCCAACTGAAATCAAGACTTTGACGGTTGTTTCGAGCCCAATGTTTGAACCTTTTTTCTGAATGAGAAGACGCCTTTCGACCAAATCGCCAATTCATTATGTGTATGTAAAATGTAAATAGTAAGACATACATAACATTATGCCTGTAATTCCCGGAGGGTTAGACAGAGATGTATTGAATAGTGCAAGCACATTTCGCCAGTTATGTTTAAATAGGGGATGGGCCTATTGACATCAACCGGGCACAAATTCAGGCTCCGTGGCAGCTACTGGGAAATTCTTTATGGAAAAACCAATTAGACTTTGCCCGACCCGGGAATAGAACCCAGGTCCTCATTCTCAGCAGTTGCGTTTGCAACCACTAGACTAACGAGGCAGTCACAGTAACAGAATTTGCGAAAAAATGTATTTCCTAATAATAAACCACAAGTCACTACTTGTGGTTTATTATTAGGAATAGGTTGAAAAGGTTACAGAGCCAATTAAAAAAACGAAGAAATAATGAAAGAAAGAAAGAAAGAAAAATGATTTATTGGTTTCCCACAGGACAAAAACAAATTGACAAAAAATTACAGGTAAACCAAGTAAACTTATATGTAACACTTAAAATTAGGACATACATTCATTAAATTTAAATTGTAGTCAATTTAAATTAATCCCGTGCGAAGCCAAAGGGCCACTATCTCAGCATGGTGCTGTAACATTTATGACAAATGTCACAGCGCTGGTATTCTGTTAGGGCCCAAAGGTGACGCCACGTTCACAGAAAAAAAAACAAAAAGAAATAATGGAAATAATATCTTCCAATATTATATAATATCGCTATTTGATTTTCCATTTCATCGAGTTTCAAGGACCAATAAATTAATGTTTGTTGAATATTTATAAAATTATAGTGCTTGACCTTTTGTTCGCTTAGTACCGATCCTGAGTAGGTACTTGCAATTTGATTTCAAGTATACGGAATCAAGCGTTTATTTAGGTAAACAAAGTATTGAATAAAAGTCATAGGTACCATAGTGGAAGAGCAATGACTATACGCGTTATGGGATACGGTTTCGATACCCTGCATGTGACAAATATTTCAAAAGCATTCAGCTAAAAAGTTATCATGATAATGTCAGTGTGGAAACCCTTCAACTTTACTTCCAAAGAAAGTTAGATTATCGAAAAATATTGAATACGTGTTTTTTGTTTTATCAAATCAATAAAAATTACGAAGATAAAACGCGTCAAAGATCTTGGAGTGGGGCTTGAAACGTCACTTGTGTCGTCAAAATGTACTATCATAATTATGACGTCACACGAGTTTTCGAAGCACTGTATCGTCTTCATTTTAAGTTTACGTGAAAAAAGAAAAAATACGTGTCCAATAATTTTTGGAAATCTATCTGACGGACTAATTAGTTTTTTAAAAGAATTTTTTTTTCTGTAGAACAAATATAGTCCGTGCCACGGTACATTTTTTAATTTGATTACTCGTAATAACAAGCTAGTTTTTCGTGAGTAGCTTCATTTTGATGAGACGCCCAACATTTCCTGAACAAAAACTCTCGATTGTGGTAGCTAGCAGAGATAGCAAAGATAAAATATTTCTGAGCGTAGGACCGGGATAACGTACCACACAATTTGTAGGATAATATGACTGTTAAATTATATAAACACAAACAAAGTAGGTAATAAAAAAAAATCAGCTGGTTCGTAATCATTTTTGATGACCCATATATTTTGTAGGACAAATATTTTTTTAAATAATTTAGACAATTATCTTGAGATTAAACGAAAAAAATAGCACTCCGGGAGTGCCGGCAGAAGTGAAAACTTCAATATTAACTTTCAAACTCGCGTCAGGGTCACGTGATGCTGATCGAAAAATCTTACGCTTTTTCGATCAGCATCACGTGACCCTGACGCGAGTTTGAAAGTTTTTACCCATACAAAAAAAAAGTGCTCAGCGCCGCTAAAGAAGTTTTCACTTCAAAAAAACCAGTTACTAATAAAGTTTTGAGGCTCATTAAATCGACATAATATTCTATCCTCACTACCTCTGCAAAGTAGCTACCACAATCGAGAGCTTTTGTTCAGGAATTGTTGGGCGTCTCATCAAAATGAAGCTACTCACGAAAAACTAGCTTGATAGTAATCAAATTAAAAAAAATACCGTGGCACCCGGACTAATAGCCTATTAAAACAAAGAAAATGTAATAGTCTTTAGTTTAACTACTTCTAAAATTAAATATTTTGTAGTATTTTCTTTCAAGTAAGCTTTTTATGTTAGTGCTGCCATCTATCGGCAATCGTGTCATTTAAACCACATTTCTACGGTCATACCGCACCGCCCGGAAATAATAACGCCCACTCACGGAAAGAAAACGCCACACATAACAATCCTGCACACACTGCATAATTAAAGTTATAGGTGGCGCTATTCATAATAGATTTCCATTTTAAATGAAATAATAACGAAAAATAATCTAACTAACTAATCTAATAACTTTTCTATTGTTTGTAATTTGAAAAATAAGAATAGAATACAAATCTTGAAAAAAATTTCATCAGTATTTCAAACAACGCCGTCTATCGAGCTTTTCCCGAAACGTCTAGTCCGGAAAAGCGCCCGAGAGTTGCGTTTCGTACACGGCTGATTCCATCGCTTTATTCTCTTGCTTTACACAGATAGCAACACGATGATTACTCGCTAGCTCATTTTCATAGATGGCCCTGCCAAAATGGCGGCCGTGGGCGCGAAAATATTTTCTCAAATTTTCCTTTAAACGGATCAGCGCGATTGGAACAAAGAGTATGGTAATTTACGAGTATTAGGTACCACTATCATCCCCGAATTAATTTCACGTTTGCATATGGGAATGAAACTGATTTTACGGATCGTTGCGTTGTTTATTGCAGTTGGTACATTCTCTGCGGGAAACGGCTGGTAATTTTGGTATTGTTTGGTCTTTTGAGGCGCATTAAATTATCGTCTTTAATGGGTCTGCTATGTGTTGTTTATCATGCGCAATAAATTCACTTTGGCCGTGTTGTTAATGCAATATTAAATTCCTGCTATTTATAATCTGCGTCTTTATATTATGTCTTTATATATTATTATTTTGTATTTAAAACTAGCTTTTGCCAGCGGCTTCGCCCGCGTGCATGTCGGAAAATATCAAAAATTACGATTTTTCATACAAACTTTCATTCCCTATTTATCTCCCTTAGGGGTTGAATTTCAAAAAATCCTTGTCTACATTATAAAGGGAGCCTCTGTGCAAAATTTCAGCTTTCTAGATCCAGGGTTTGGGCTGGGTGTTGATGAGTCAGTCAGTCAGTCAGGACTTCTCTTTTTATTTGTAGGTATAGATAGATGGCCAATACAGTTAAACGTAGATGCAATTTAACTTGGTCCTTATTTGTATTTATATTATCGAGGTATCGTATTACGCAGTAGTGACTGGGCTGTGCTGATGCATGCAATCGCTCCAATATAAAATACTGTTATTCAGTTGCACCCGGCGGACTGGAAGCCGACCCCAACATAGTTGGGAAAAGACGGATGAAGAGGCATTTATTTTAAAGGCGAATTGATAGCTATGACAAAAATCTAAATTTAAATTAGTACGTATCTAGGACTAGTTATTACATGGTCTTAAATTCTTAAAGCGTAGTTTGATTATTAACTAAGAGGTCTTCGATCGTCCTGCTATTAATATGCAATAAATTACCGGCCTGAAATTGAATTGGCTAAATTCTTAAATCATGAATACTTTGTAGACAGCCATTTCAAATTAATTTGAAATTAATAATTACGGAAAGTTAACGAGCTTTCGGAATTATTAAGATAAGCGTGGCTTTCGATAGAATTAATTAAATTTATTAATTCTGTTAAGTGAGCCGAATTTTGGTTTGTACGTGATATGATATCTCGACTCGTCATCTTTATCTCGTTATCTTTGCGTTTAACCACTACCTACGCTTTGTTGTAAAATTCTTTGTGGGTTCACTCAAAATAGACTCTATTAATAGCTTAAGTTAGGTTCAATTAATTTACATATGGATAGAATAATTGGAATAGAAATTCTTTAGTATGTTGGTACACCATACAAGTAACATTTATAAAATACTACATTACATACATACAACCATGTGTGGGTTAGAACTTATCTCTAAAACGGATTACATATTCGATTTTATTTTTGTTGTATTGCGACACTAGTCAATCCTTCAAATCCACCTATCTTACCTAATAGGACATAAAAGGCGAGCGTTTTACTGAAAACCCACTTTAATTGTCTCTATAACTTGTAAAGCTATATACAGACCTACTATTCTGTTTCATGTGCTATTCATAAATTAATTTACAAAAAATAAAAGCAACGAACAGAGATTTCGTCTTTTAAAACCCAGCTACGAACATGTCAGCCCCAAAGAACTCATTCTAGACAGACATGCCTTAAATCTCAAGTACTACACAAATATTGTGTAAAACCGTACAAGACGAGTTGCATCTTTATTTGCCGACATTCTGCCATGTACAGTCACTCACAAAGCAGTGAATTTGTAAAGCTGTGCCACGTGTACCAACATTCCTCGGAGTAAGCTGCAAGCCGCGAGTGGGGAACTAAATTAAATTTTTGTTATGTTGTTCTTTACAAAGAAGTTGGGTTATTTTGATGCAATATTTATGTTAGGAGGTTCAAGTTACGCTTCGAAGTAGGTAATTTGGTTTTGGTTGGTTCCGTTTGATGTTGGAACAATAGTTAGTTATTTTATTAACTTCCATGTTTGCTTAAGTTGGAACCTCAAAAAAACTCAGATTCTTTTAGAATTCTTCCGAGTAGGTACACTGAATTACAAGAGAAAATGGAAGCTACTCTACAGCTGTACAGACTGAATAAAGCATAACATATTATTAGCATGACCCAGACGAGACGTCTATTTCTAGACAAATATTGGTTTTGTTGCGACAATCGAACTCATTCAGCTACGAATGTTTATCGAGAGATATCTTCGTAAATAGTATTTCAAGCAGTGGGGCACATAATTCGAGTATGTCAGGGTTGCGGAATTTGTTCACCACGGCCCTTGAACTCAAAGGGCATTGGAGGAACACGGAAAGGTATAATAAAAAAAAGGACACATAATATACCTTACCTTGACCTTTAGCAACCCCCTACCTAGAGTCACCAACTATAAGCTAAGGTCCACAGGTATTGTAGAATCTGAATCATAAACTAGAATCGAGTAACGTTTACAAATCTGTCAGTTCAGAATCAAGATTAATGTTTGAATAGGTACGTACCGCTGTAAATCGATTTACAATACGGGCCTTTCGTACCCACTTTTCTGAACAATCCATCAAGAAATGCACAAGAGTTTTCCTGAATACAAAACATAAACAAAATACCGCTTGATTAGACAAACGTAAGAGTTCTCCATATGTGATTGTCGGTTCATCTCGCTCGGATAATGCCACCATCAATCTTCGAAAATCCATGTTTATATTATCCTTTCTCTTTCCTCATGAGGGGTCGTTATTGCGTCACTGGAATGCGTTCTGTTTTGTAAGTGTTTTTTATTTATCGGTTTAGGGAATTTTGTAAGCTTAATCGATGGCAAAAAGTTTAAATCCATTTAGCCCCAAATTCACACGGACACAGTTCGCCTAGTTGAGGCGAAGTGTGCTCAGTAGAGCAGTCATGAGCCCGGGCATCAATTGCATTGACAGAGTATTAGGTAATGTTTCGTGGAAGTAAAATGTAGCCAAGATAGCCGTATTTTCTATGCCTCGTATGGATACGATCTAGTGTCATCATTATATCAGCTGCTGGACATACTTGCCACACAAAAATGCATACAGATCATGATGTCGTCGTGATGAAAACATAATTTGTACCTTCAATAAAGTGTATGTCAGTTGCTGACGAACAATAAAAGCCTGCCAATAAAGCAAATACTCTGCTTACGTCTTTGATGTCTTTGACACAATCACAATGGTTACGCATCTCATAACTCCTTTACAAAAGGCATTACCGATAGTCGCTACTAAGAATAAAATATTGACGTTGTGATCCTAAAATATTATTGGAATTTACTTGTATTTGTTTACTTTAGATTTGTATGTATTTTTACTTTGTGTCCTATCGTACAAACATAGGTAAGTTTATGCGTGTATCGTTAGCCGGTATAGACGATGTCAAAAGCTACCCGAAACTGTCAAATTTTCCCAATCAACCTTGAACCAAAAACTTTAGCGATAAAGTTGAAATTCTATTAATGAAATTTGACAGATTGTAGTAGCTTGATGTGCTGGCACCTGTACTTTACAAGTCATGTAGTCGATGTTATTTGTATACAAAAATGCAATTTTTAAACATTTAGGGGTTGATTTAATAGTACATTGTTACATTAGGGGTGAAAGTAACTTATTTAGTCCCCGAGACGAGGTTTGGCGCCTGAGCGCAGCGAGGGCGCTAATAGTTCGAGGGACTAAATAAGTCTTTAACCCGAGGTAAACACTGTGCTTTTCATTACGAATACAAGGAAAGTTGATGGGAATAGGCTTGCGCCCAATTACCTAAATCGAAAGATAGAAGAAAGAAAAAGTACCGTATTTATTGGTTTCACACAGGACAAAACAAATTGACAAAAAAAATAAAAAAGTAAACATAATATGAGAAACACTTAAAATCGATTAAATCTAATCGGTGGATGGCATTAGGCTTGCTCCTAATTACATAGGTTGATGGCAATAGGATTGCTCCTAATTACATCGGTTGGGGGCAATAGGCTTGCCCCCAATTACATCATCAGTTGATGGCAATAGGCTTGCTCCTAATTATATTGGTTGATGTCAATAGGCTTACCCCCAATTACATCAGTTGATGGCAATAGGCTTGCTCCTAATTAAATTGGTTGATGGCAATAGGCTTGCTCCCAATTACCAACCTAAATCGGTGAATGGCAATAGGCTTGCTCCTAATTAGATTGGTTGATGGCAATAGGCTTGAACCTAATCACATCAGTTGGTGGCAATAGGCTTGCTCCTAATTACATCAGTTGATGTCGATGGGCTTGCTCCTAATTACATGTGTTGATGGCAATAGGCTTGCACCTAATCACATCAGCTGGTGGCAATAGGCTTGCTCCCAATTACATCAAATAATTTGACAGCTGTCAGTAGAAAGCGATTCTCCCTAGGGCTGAAAAGTAGTACTTTCAACCCGCTCCGCAGGCATGTTATGACCTACTTTCAGAGTATGAGTAATGAAAAATCTTTTGCAATCTAAGACCGTTCAGGCTGTGCATTGTTAGTAAATGGAAAAATAAGACCCATTATATAGTTCAGCGGGCATTTAAGTCGAAACAGATGTATAGAGAATATACAATCCTGAATTATTCTTGTAGCCAAACGTCACTTCTTGTTCCATTTTCTTCACTTTATCAAACATTTTGTAAAATCTTTTCCAATGCTCCGATATCACGAATACGGGATATTGCAAAATCAGATTAGGAGTGTGTTGGTTTTAGATTTTGGATGGCATCACTTTATATGCATAGGAAACCTTTCCTGTTACGAAAATATATCGTTTTCTCTTTACACGTGTCAAGTTTGATGGATATTAAAGCTGTAAATGATAAGCTATTTATAAAATTAAATAATCTTCATGATTTGTAAGCTTATTAAGGTAAATCAAGGTAAAGTTTATGAATATTTTAATAACATTATTTTATCGTTTTCAGTAATTACATAGGTATAATTACTTATTGGGGAAAGAGCATTTTATAGAACTACGCGAGTTTTTTGGGGTTGTCTTTGTAAAGTTCAGCTGAAATATTTAAGAGCCGGCGGCACGTGTAAGTTTTACACCATTTAAAATCAAGTCAGAATGATCTAAGAAGACAATATTTTGTAAAAATAATTTTATACAAATGCGCTGCGGATAATTTCTTCTGGCACGCAGATTAGCACTTTTGTTCGCGTCTTTACCCAATATCAGAGTTTTCATTTATTCCGGTGACTTGTCGTTTTTTGTTTATCCAATCATTGTCGACGTTTCCATTTGATCATGGTATATCTATTTCATTGAGGTCATACCCTCGGGGAATGTACTGTTTTTGCCCTTTATTATCTTTCTCACAACCTTTGTGTTTCCAACTTTTTGGTTCCTCTAGTTTTTTTTTTACCTTTGCCAAGTATTGTAAAAATATTTTTAGTGAAATTGCTGCCAGAATTTTAAGTTGAGATTTGTTTTAGGTGTGGAAATGGATAAAAGTCATTTATATGCGCATTTTGTGTAAAGTTCGATACACATAAAGAATTAAATAGTGTGTATTATACAAATTACTTTACAGGTACTCCATAGAAACTAAGGTATGCATGCATGTAGTCAAATAATTATGTATTTTTTTCTAAAAGTGTATTTTTGGAATCGAAATTAGCAAGGCTATTGCTTTTATACGGGTTTGTCCGTAAAATCGGCTGCAGTGTGCGCTAACAGAGGTTTCGACAACGTATCTGCCTGCACAGTATTGCTCAAAATGTTCGCGCACAATTTTGGTGGAATTGGACCATTATTTTGGTATTCTTGTAACCAGGAATTAAGTACATGTACAGATTCTATCATACAAAAACACAGTAAACAAACATTCTTTATTTAGACGGACAATACATTCAAAGAAATTATAAAGAGAAATAAGCCTTTCTTTCTTTACAAATATTTCCTAACCTTTACAAAAAGAATTCATTTGAGAGATTTAAATAACCCCGAACGTTTGAATAAGAGTAAGTAACGTATTGATCAAAGAAATGCTGCCATCGAATATAAAAGTGTGTTCGGAAACGAGTTCAGAATTAATAATGAACTGTTAAAATGTATGTACGTTTAAGATTCTTGAACGGTACCTACGAGTCTTTTTAATATAAAACCTACCTTACTTTGTACTTAAACATTCATGAGAAACAATGTAGACAGTAATTACTTAGGTACCGTTGTTCTGTATTTAGGTAAGGTATTTTATATAATGAAGGCCCGAAGATGTTAGCATCTCGGAGTCTGGATTTTTGTCTGTGTGTGTGGTTACACGTGGCAATATACTCACCTAATACATGGGTTTTACTACAGTACTGCCCTGATCCTTCGAGGAACACAGTGTGATTTTATGTTTGTTTGTTATCGAAAGTACAACCAGATGCAAACGTTAATTTGACAGCAAGTTTGGCGCAGTGGTGCATGGAGCGATCGGCTGCTGCCATATGTGTCGCGGGGGTCCATATTGGCTCACCTAAAGTTCTTTACCCGAAATTGTTCTTCCTAACGATTTGTAATCCGAATGATCACTCTTCCTAAAATTTTTCATCCTAAAGTTTAAATTCATACTATTTGTAGTGCTACCGACGATGTTCATAACACTCATGTTTCCGAAAATTGTAATTCATAATATCATAATTCTAAATATATTTAAACTCCTACTGTGTTTTATCCTAACGCTTTTATTCCTAAATATTTTTCACTCATACAACTATTTAGGATTATTAGGATATTTACCATGTTTGATTTTTGTAACAGCGCCGAAATATCGGGAACTCGAAACAAAAATCAAACATGGTAAATATCCCGTTTATGATATTAATAGTAGTGTCAGTGACCATGTCAGTTTAAAAACTTTTATTAAAGGTCGTTTCACTGATTTTTGTCTTAAATGAATTAAACTCAGGTCAGAGTGTCGTTTTGGGGGCACTATGAAAAAAAAAACAGAAATTTCGCGACCAATTTCGAGGTAGCGCTCGCCGGCCGCTGCCGCGGCACCGCTCGCTTCGCTCGCTCGGCTAGCGCGTTGTTGGTCACAGTTCTAACCTAACCTAACCTATGGATATCTTTGCATAGTATATATGGTCCCATTAAAATAGGTGGACAAATTTTAACACAGCGTTTAGTAAGCCTAACTAAAGACATCTAAACAAAAAAAAAACACTATATAAAGTGATTTTATTTTGACTTAAAATAATAAATTGCCGGCACTCTAGAACTCTATACCGAAGACATCCCGGATGTCAGCCTGTACGAGATTAGGATGGCTCTGAAACAGCTTAAAAGCAACAAGGCGCCGGGTGATGACGGAATTACGGCCGAACTGCAGAAGGCGGGTGGCAAACCGGTCCTTAAGGCCCTTCAGAAGTTGTTTGATTCCGTCATACTCGAGGGGAAAACGCCACAGGCTTGGTGCAGGGGTGTGGTGGTGCTCTTCTTCAAAAAGGGTGACAATGCCCGGTTGAAGAACTATAGGCCCATCTCACTTCTAAGCCATGTCTACAAGTTGTTTTCAAGAGTCATCACGAATCGTCTCGCACGCAGGTTCGACGATTTCCAGCCTCCCGAACAAGCCGGATTCCGAAAAGGCTTCAGTACCGTAGACCACATACATACGCTGCGGCAAGTTATACAGAAGACCGAAGAGTATAACCTGCCTCTCTGTTTAGCGTTTGTGGACTACGAGAAAGCCTTCGATTCGATCGAGACTTGGGCTGTACTGCAGTCTCTCCAACGGTGCCAAATCGACTACCGGTACATCGAGGTGTTGAAGTGTTTGTACAAAAACGCCACCATGTCAGTCCGACTTCAGGACCAGACCACGGAACCTATCCTTCTGCAGCGCGGTGTGAGACAGGGAGACGTCATATCTCCGAAACTGTTCACCGCTGCATTGGAGGATGTCTTCAAGGTTCTGGATTGGAAAGGACTTGGCATCAATGTAAACGGCGAGTACATCACTCACCTTCGGTTTGCCGACGATATAGTGGTCATGGCTGAGACCATGGAAGACCTCAGTAAAATGCTCGATGACCTCAGTAGAGCTTCCGAAAGAGTGGGTCTTAAAATGGACATGGACAAAACCAAGGTTATGTCGAATGTTCATGTAACACCCACTCCTATCAAGATCGGAGACTCTACGCTCGAAGTTGTGGACGATTATGTCTACCTGGGACAAACGGTCCAGTTGGGTAGATCCAACTTCGAGAAAGAGGTCAATCGTCGAATCCGACTCGGCTGGGCAGCGTTCGGGAAGCTGCGCAGTATCTTCTCGTCCAACATACCCCAGTGTCTCAAGACGAAAGTCTATGACCAGTGTGTGTTGCCAGTGATTACATAAGGGACCGAAACGTGGTCGCTCACAATGGGCCTTATCAGAAAGCTCAAAGTCACCCAAAGGGCAATGGAAAGGGCTATGCTCGGAGTTTCCTTGCGTGATCGAATCAGAAATGAGGACATCCGCATGAGAACCAAGGTTACCGACGTAGCCCGAAGAATCGCCAGACTTAAGTGGCAATGGGCAGGGCACATTGCTCGCAGAACGGATGGCCGATGGGGCCGAAAAGTTCTGGAATGGCGACCGCGAACCGGAAGACGTTGCGTTGGAAGGCCTCCCACTAGGTGGACCGATGACCTGGTCAAGGTTGCAGGAACCCGCTGGATGAGAGACGCACGGGACCGGTCAATGTGGCGACGCCTGGGGGAGGCCTATGTCCAGCAGTGGACGTCTTTTGGCTGAAATGATGATGATGATGACTCTAGAACAAACTCATCCTATAAAAGTAGGTATTTTAATGTCTTTTTCTTATATTTTTTTTTTACTATTGTCCTTATTGTAGCGGTCTGAATGATTTCTAAAATTTTGACCACCTATTTTAATGGGACCTTATATAATACTGATTATTATGAATAAAAAGTAATATAAACAAAAAAGATATGACTTTGAATAATAGTGTAAAAGATGGTTATGTTGAGAAAATATAGGAAAACAAATAATAGTGTAATAGATGTTTATTGCTACTGAAATTATGAAGTTGAATGCTTCGGAATTAAAACATTAGAGACAGAGTAGTTAGGAATTGCGATTGTTAGGATGAAAAATGTTAGGAAGAACATTTTCGGATTTCCAATTATCGGAGTTGAAATTTTAGGTGAACTTTGGCGCACCCGCCAATAGGTTATTGTTTCGGGTCTGGCTGTTTGTGAGTTTAAATGTTTTTAATCGCACAGAGGTTATTCCTAAAGTTAAAGACCCTTACAAAAAAAAGATGGCTAACTCGGAACATTTTGATGAGAATTACAAAATACATTGGTGTGTCTTTAGGGACCGCGTGAAGAGTTTCCCTTGTCAGGTGGGATGAAATGTAAACTACAGACACTCGAGATGTGACTGACAGTTTTACGACTCAGAATGCCGTCCGGACGACTGTATTTCGTTACTCCGAAGTTCGAAATACCGAAGTACGGTATACAGAAAGTTCGTGAGTCCGAATTACGTTAGTCAGAATGTACGCTATGACGAAGTACGGTATTCAGAATGTTCGTTACTCCGATGTACGTTACTCCGAAAGTTTGCTACTTCGAAGTACTGTACTCAGAATGTTCGTCACTCCGATGTACGTTACTCCGAAAGTTTGCTACAACGAAGTACTGTATTCAGAATGTACACTATCGCGAAGTACGGAACTCCGAAAGTTTGCTATGACCAATTACTCAATAATAATTGAGAATTACTGACTTGTAAAACCTATTTGCACAATAATCATCATTTATAATACTTGACTAATTCGAAATTCTCTATGAGGAATATTCTCAATTATTATTGAGTAATTGGTCATAGCAAACTTTCGGAGTTCCGTACTTCGCGATAATGTACATTCTGCATACAGTACTTCGTAGTAGCAAACTTTCGGAGTAACGTACATCGAAGTGACGAACATTCTGAGTACAGTACTTCGTAGTAGAAAACTTTCGGAGTAACGTACATCGGAGTAACGAACATTCTGAATACCGTACTTCGTCATAGCGTACATTCTGACTAACGTAATTCGGACTCACGAACTTTCTGTATACCGTACTTCGGTATTTCGAACTTCGGAGTAACGAAATACAGTCCCGTCCGGACATACTACCTATGTCTTAAAACTATTTGTTGTTGTGTCGGTTTAAACTGTGTTATACTGAGTAGGTTTTTTGTTTTCAGACAATATCCAAGGAAAGGCGCGCAGTGTAGACAAAGTATAGTATGACTACTTTAAGTTTGAAGGTGGCGCTGCTCATCAAGAAAAAATGCACCAATATGTCAAACTTGGTACATTTATTTTAGTCCTCTGTTTTTCCGCCTGCACTGATACGTTGAATTTGTAATATTCTATCAGGGTTACCGTCTTAATGCATTGGGTTTGACATTACCGATAACTTTATTATTTTAATCCTGTTGATACTAGTTTTAGGAACATAAAAAGCCACCGCTCTAGATAACTATAAAATTCAGGAGTTCCAATGTGAATTGCGAAAATAGTAAATTAGTTGAAAGAATTAAATTAGAACCAATCTACCAAGCAAAGAAGATCATTTCATTAGTATCCTCTCAGGCAAGCAGTCGTTTGCTACAATGGCTACTAGCTTTAAACTATTTTCCAAAGAAACCCAGTCCGTTTTAATTTAGATTCAATCTTTAATGGAACTTCACAATGAATCTCCTGCCGCTAGCTTTTGTCCTTTGAAGAATGGGTTCCAGCTTGCTTGCAGCTTTATCAGTGCAGTCACTGTTCACTGCTACATTGAAATAGTATCGTTTGCACTGTTTTAGACGAGAAGAAAGCAAGGAATAATGCAAGGTATTTCTGTTTTTATGGGAACTGATTGGAATATTGATTAAAATGTTTATTTTACTAGGTGATGAAGAAAGGCGACTAACAAAAAATATGAACAAGGCAGATGTGAATGGCAACCTATGCTGGACGAGGACGCGCTACAAAGACATACACGGTCAGTGTATGTCTTTGTAGCGCGGTGGGGTACACGTTCTTCAGAAAGACGATCGGCGAACCCTATAGTGTGCGATGGTTCTTTTAAAATGTGCGTGATGTATAGACGGATTTACAATGCAATGCAAGGCGGCACACCCAAATCTGCGTCAGTTTTTGTACACCTCTGCTCTGCCTTTTACATTTCAGTAGAGCAGTTCTAGTATGGCACAAAATTTACCTGAACATATCATAGCATCAGTATTACTTGTTTTTTGATAAACTCTGAAAAACAATTCCAACCACAGTTCGTACAGAAAGAGTTCCCGTGTTCACATAGTTCCGAGCTATTTTCGGCCGGTGACTATTTTCATGCTATAGTGCGAATGAACGAACTCACGTAGATATGTAAAGACTAAACATTCGGAATTTCTCTGTTGGGATATTATTATTAATAATTTATTACTTGCGTTTAAACGTATTATTTATGAGTAAATTTTTGCGTTGTTTTCAGTTTCAGGTAGCATTCTTGCAAGTTTTGCAAAATATTTGCGGTTCTTTCAAACATTATTTGCATAGCCTTTATCAACTCAGTTGGTGTTGATTTCTAGTCTAACCGGATGTTCCATAACCCGGTTAGTACTGGGTAATACGATATCCCCAGTTAAGACTGGTTGGCAGATTTTAGAGCCACTGCAGACTACCTGTAAGGAGTAACCGGGAGCAACGGCTTAACGTGGTTTCTGATGCACGGTTCTTGTAGACAATAATTGGCAATTCTCTTAGTATATTTGTCATAGTCTAGATCAGATCAATCAGGTCTGGAAAATATGTTACCCGGTTGGTAAAAACTAAAGATGGAAACACCTGTAGTAGTGTAGTCACGTTGTTTGGGTTGGTTTACTTACAGTATACCTGGATGCACCTGCATACCAGTGTTTCACATGACGCACTATCTGGCCTAGACAACACAATCATACTAAAACCTAAGTAGTAGTTAATATACTGAAACAAAAAATGATACGCGTTATCAGCACTTCAAAGTGTAATCCATACTTACCACCGCACTCAGAGAGCTTTAATGATTACTTAAGTCATCACTAAGTAAAGGTTTTGAATGAAAGTTTTGTCATACAAAAGTATGTCAAATCTTTACTAAGTGACGGCATAGGTAATCTATACTAATATTTATAAAGCTGAAGAGTTTATTTGTTTGTTTGAACGCGGTAAACTCAGGAACTACCGGTTGGAATTGAAAAATTCTTTTTGTGTTAGATAGTACATTTATCGAGAAAGGCTTTAGGCTATATAACATCACGCTATGGCTAATAGGAGCGGAGCATAAATGAAAAATGTTACTAGAACGGGAAAAGGTATTTCCTTTGTGAGAGCTTCCGCTGCGTGCGCTGCGAAAACGGTTAAAGTTACGTAAATATCATGTATGAAGGAATTGTTTCTCCTTAAAAGTTCTAAAAAAAAGTCCGCGACAGCATAATATGTCTATCTGTTAAGATTGTCTCACTGTAACCCTTTTTTACTATTAAAATGTAGGTTAAAATGAATTATTTTTTGCGAAGCTTATTTAACCCTTAAATTTATTTATTTATAGTATTAATCCATAAATTAAATAAATGTGTTTGTTAGAACGGAAATTTAATATAGAATATTTTTGCCCTTTACTTTAGACAGTTTAAATAAATATCAAAGATATCGCAATGTAAAAATATCCGCGCGGCAAAATAATTCGCGCGACGCAATGTAGGTACGGGGGATCTGGCTGGCCTACGGGAAATTCAAATTCAAAATATTTACTGCATCATAATGTTTACAAGTACAGGGTGTTATCGTATATGTATTTAACAGTAAGAGATGCCTATAGTAATTCACACTTTAATATAATCTAAGCTAATCTAAACCATCTAAACTATTATAATAAAGAAGAAAGATAAGATTTTTTGATTGTTACGATTTAGCCTAATGTCTGTTGGATAGTCGATTTATAGAGAAAGGTTATAAGCTATATTTATGTGACGCAGACGAAGTTACGTGGGTCAGCTAGTCATTACATATCTCTGAAGTACCGCAGTTAGACTGTATAGCCAAGTAGTTTACAAGATACAGTCTACATCCTTGTTGAATATAGTTTAATTAAATGCCGGAGTAACGGATTATTGTCTCAACCGGGATCTATTTGTTGAACGATATCAAACATTGGGTGATTGATAAAGGATTATAGTGAGCTAAATGTACTCAGATAGTTTCTTGAGCTGGTAGTAGAATCGCATGTGACTAAGAGAGTGATAATTATAAATGTAGATGGATTGAGAGGGAAAGGAAGACCAAAGAAGAGATGGATGAATTGTGTGAGGAATGAAATGAAAGAAAAGGTGGTAAATGATAGCGGGAGGAATATGGAAGAAAGAAAAACATTGTGTGGCGACCCCAAGTAACATGGGACAAGAGCAGGGAGATGGTTATGCCTGGTAGGGGTAATAAAATCATCAACAACTTATTTTCCTCTGAGTTTTAAGCAAAGAGCTTCTAAAAAAATAAAAATAGGACAGAAAAATAGTTCTAAATGTTTTTTTAAATAAAACGATCTATTCGCAATGGCTTGAAAAACTGGCAAAAAAAAAACAACAATGGTTCGGGCGAAGGCACTTTTTAAGTTCTCTCGTTTGTAAGTCCACTTTGAATAATTAGAGGATTTTCTTAAGAAATCTCTGTCGTTTTCAGCTGTAGATATGTATTAGTTATGGCAAATCTTCGTGAATTTCAACCACTGGTTTGGCCATGTTAAATTAGTTTGCAACTGGACAAAAACAAGATTGACAATTTTGTAAAAGTTTTTACTGGTGAGTGGTGCAATAGATGAATTGGGATAAGGGCAAGAGAATGGTGATGATAATGATGGTGCAATAGATCTAATTTTACATTACTGTGAACTTTATGGGTTGTTCTCAAAAGAGGCCCAAAGAGATACTATTAAACTTAGGGCTTCTTCTTCAATAAAACTGAGAAAATCTACTTAATTTGTTTTATTAAAACAATTGCACAGTAAGAACACGTAAAATCATAGAGGAGAGAAGCAGTGTTGCCAACGACACACAAAAATACCGATTAATGGGCAATGACACTGCGGCTTTTCAGAAAAGAACAAAATTTTCTTATAATAATTTTCTTATAAGTTAATAGATACCATGCATAACAGGTGCAAGCCATAAGTAGCCTTAGGTATTCAGGTTGGGAGACAGGCTTCGTCTGTCAGAGCGGAAGTGGGAAGTAATCCAACACGCGGGTCTAGTGTGGGTTCGTACATATCACAACATCACACCTGTAGTCCCCGAAGGGTTAGGCAGTGGTGTACCATTAGTACTCACCCCCACATTTTACCAGTTTTGTTATAGCACAAAAATTCAGACTCTATAGCTCCCGTCGGGGCTGCAATTGTTCGAAAGAGATACCGCGGCATCGACACAAAGGGCTAAGAAGGAACATAGGTGGTTTTTAGTCAGTAGAAGTCTGACACTACCTACCGCTCTAGCCAGAGCTAGAGGAGTCATTTGATGATATCCCACCATCCAATAAAAAAGACAAATGATGAGAAATTGATGATGGAAAAACCCAATAACACTTTAAGATAAGAATACGATAAAAAGACGAAGATTAGTTACCATTTGTTTTGTCTTGACGTCTTGGATCATCTCATCATCTGCCTAGCCTTTTCCCAACTATATTGGGGTCGGCTTCCAGTCTAACCGGATGAAGCTGAATACCAGTATTTTACATAAAGCGACTGCATATCTGACCCCCACAACCCAGTTAATACTAGGTAATACGATACCCTTTGGTAAGACTGGATGTCAGAATTTCAGGTCACTGACTACCTGTAACGACTGCCAAAGATCTATATATATGGCAGCCGGGACCAACAGCTTAACGTGCTTTCCGAGGCACGGAGGAAACTCGGTATGTCGGGTGGCCACCCATCCACAGACCGACCTAGGCAAGCACAGCTTTACCTAAAGATCGACCCGAGTGGCAGTTCTTATTAAGCCACGAGCTCCTCCGAGTCTTGACGTCTTGGATCTTTGTTTTACAAATTCTTCAAGCTTTATTCCCGAACCTCTTGAATTTAATACGAACTTACGTGTGAGCTGAACGGATGCAGCTCCTCAATCGTATTTATTTAGTGTCCGTTATTTATTGCACAAAGCCCGGATTCGGATGCGATTACGTATACAAACAGTTCGTGGAATAGAGCTACAAATTGATGATATATCTATGGATACTAGATACATATAATGCTTGTTTGTATTCCTAATTGTTTACAGAAATCTGAGCTAAATTGGCGGACTGGGCGGTATATTCTGCGTTTTACGTGCACATACATTCAAAGATCTAATTGGAATTAATAAAACAATGTACAGACGCCTGCACATTAAGTTACTATAATCTGTCTATACACAAAGATACCTTCAATTCTGAAGAGTTTGAAACTGCACCCGTATCTTTGTTACGGTTTTAAGACTGAGAGATAGTAGGAATCGTGCTATTCTGCACGTAGCCGTCTGTACGGAATCAATATTAGACTACGTTATTAGAAAAGGACGCAATTGACTTTTTCGTCTCTGGTTTCTTTATTATATCTTTCTCTACAAAAGTAGTCACATCGGAACAAACACACCGCGGTCGCAGACAGTGCGGGCCAGCTGTAGACATCGATGTTCCGATTATCTGTTGGAGTCCGGTATCAGGAGCTGAATATACACTTTGCTCGTACTGGTTTGAACGAACCATCAGTTTCCTTGGTTGGCATTAATCTTCTTCTTTATCGCGTGGTTAGTGCCTAACCTGGTGTCTGAGTGTTTATACCGCCCATGGGTCTTAGCTTTCGGTGCCACCGAGAAATATCTAACAAGCATGCTGGGTTTCTCACGATGTTTACCTTTACCGAAGCAAGTCAAAATTATATAATACGCACAAATGATTAATGGTGTTTATTTTGCAAATAGGTTTTTACAAAAACTTTTACAAAAAAACGAGATGGGGCCGGACAAGCATCAATTAAAGCAAGAATCACCTTAATCTAAGCTAACAGCACAAATCTCAAACATAATCGTATCGTGTGAACTAAGCTAGCACGTCCAGGAATAGCCGTGCAGTTAATCAGGCGTGACAGAAATAGTAGCCGCTGTAACTACAATACGTAAGCGTTGCCGTTTTATCATCGGACGTGCCGGTTGCCGGTTGGTTATGACGTCAATATCGGCAGCGGACGAACTTACAAAATTAAAAGAGATTATTAACAGTAGAAGGACATTGGAAAAGCAAGAGATAGTATATAATTTTATCTGTTCTTTCGAGATTATAGGCAAGCAGTCTTTTGTGCACAACGAAGGGCTAAAACGGACCACTTTCTACCGCTCTGCCCAGAGCAGGAGGAGTCTTTTGATGATTTCCCACAAAAAAAAAATGTAGCGCAGGTGAAGAGTATCTGGAAGTCTGGAATGATATGGGGAAGGCCTTTGTCCAGCACTGTGACATACAAGGTTATTAATAAAACACGGTTCCCAATGTAATTTAAAAAAAATACTTACAGTATCTGTGCGATATACATATAACGCAAAGAAGGAGACTGTCACTCAGTAATGGCAAAGTCGACGCTCAACAATGCCGAACAATAGGGGATCGGACTGGGTCAAAATAATATGATTCTGTTTAGTCCGTAAGTTAGATTATCGAAAAATATTGAATACGTGTTTTTTGTTTTATCAAATCAATAAAAAATGACGAAGATAAAACGCGTCAAAGATCTTGGAGTGGGGCTTGAAACGTCACTTGTGTCGTCAAAATGTACTATCATATGACGTCACACAAGTTTTCGAAGCACTGTATCGTCTTCATTTTAAGTTTACGTGATAAATAATTTTTGGAAATCTATCTGACGGCCTAATTAGTTTTTTTTTGTCCGATCCCCTTTTGCAACAGCCTCTAGGGTCGAGCTCCTAAACTGGTGGAACAACTGGGATTTATGCCACATAACTCTTTACAAAGAACCTGTAGTTGATAGAAACCAATATCTTCATAAAATGAAAAGCTGCCAGCGAAATTCTAATAAATATATTAAAATCCATTCTTTCTCAAAAATGAACCAACAATTTCATAGCTTAAGAAAAATTCGTGCTCAAAATAGAGGTTTAGAACGATCTTTCTTGTAGCTATAATGTCATCCTGCAGAAGATTCATAGCGTTAAATATGTAGGTCGCCATTGTTTCTAGCCCGCAGCCTGACTAATGTACCTAGGGGTTACACGAGCTAGGCATTATCGGCTGTTTTACTGTTCAAGTTCGGTAGTAAAGAATAAATAGGGTGTGGCTTGGGATTCATGTTTGATGAAGCTTTGGAAGTTTGATAGCACAAACAGGCTGTGACTTATGTAGCTACTTTGTAAGGGGATGTTTGTAAATTGTTTTGGATTTATCAGTAAGTTTTCGCCATCTTAACGTGATCGTAGTATCAGCCTCAAAGTGACCACCCATTACATACCGAGTTACGACTATCAAAGACACAAATGGCATGCAGTGTCAACATTATAATAAAGCTGTGCTTGCCTAGGTTGGTCTGTGGATGGGTGACCGCCCGACATACCGAGTTTCCTCCGTGCCTCGGAAAGCATGTTAAGCTGTTGGGTCCCGGCTGCCATTTACATATTTTTGGCAGTCATTAGGTACAGGTAGTCAGTGAAATGAAAGTCTGACATCCAATCTTACCAAATCCAATCTTACCAGTATTACCTATATTAATTGGGTTGTGGACATCAGATGGGTATTCAGCTGCATTGGTCAGACTGAAGTCGACCCCAACATAGTTGGGAAAAGGCTAGGCAGATGATGAATTGGAACATTGCATATATTTTTTTTCAAATTTGATTTGCTTTACCTCTTTCCACTATTAGTTTTTTGTTCATTCAGTCGTTTTTTTTCAGAGAGCAAATTGAAAGCCACATTTTTACATAACATTATTCAAAAGTGCTGACCACTTCTGATGCGGTTGTTCAGTAGTTATACTTAAATCTTTCTCCAATTTCTATTAGCATAACTAAGTCCTAAACTGAACACCTAAAACAGTTAACAACACAACTAGTTGCTAGTCTAAAACACACAAATTAACAAAGTTCGTGCCTTCAATTACTGCCTCGTGAAACCTAAGTCGCCAATTGGTGGATTGGCGGTTACGAAACTCAGGCACTACTCAGCTTTAGTTTAGAAACTCTAATGTAATAGAAATTCGAGTCAAAATAGTTTGACGGGTAAAGTGCAATAACATTTAATGACGTTGTAGACTTCTTTGATCGCTTTACTTTGGTCTAATAACACTAGGAATAAGAGTGACTTTACGTACAAACTTGAACGTTTAATTAAATAAAATAGAACTATTTGTTTTTTTTTTTTTGTTTTTTCTTTTTTCAAACAACAGGCAAACTCCCTGTAACGAACACTGAAATGGCAATGGACAGGACACATGTTAAGGGATAAACAAGAAAAATGGACGAAAATTATAACGGAGTGGTACCCAAGGGATGGTAAAAGAAGCAAAGGGCGAAAAACTAAAAGATGGGAGGACGATATAAAAAAGGTGGTTGGTCCAGAATGGACCCGAATAGCAAAAGATAGGGAGAAATGGAAATCTTTGGAGGAGGCCTATGTCAAAAGACAAGCTGTTTTTCTACCGAACGCCGATATAAGTTAATTGTAGTAAAGTAAGAAAAAGGTAATTACTTAATTGAAGTCAATGGTATGTAAGTTTAAACAGTAATAGAGGCTAATTTTATTTTATTTATTTATTTTATTTGTGTTTTAGATACTGGATGTTATTCCTGACGTGGATCGAATCGGCCCTGTGGTGTGACTAAAAGATGCATGAAGCGTGATTTTGCTTCATGCATCTTTTAGAGTAGATAAGTCCACTTGCGCGATCGAATCAGAAACGAATACATCCGCAAGAGAACCAAGGTGATTGACGTAGCCTGAAGCCTATAGTTCAGCAGTAGACGTCTTGTGGTATATATCTTAGATACATGTGTCAACTCTTTGCCAGTTATGTAAATCAAAAATTACGGTATATAAACGGTTTGAGTGTATGAGCGGTCATAAAAATTAGCTTAAATCTCTCTATACATAAATCCAAAACGAGCTCATTCTAAAATAAACTTTTAAATATGACGTCTAAAAGAAAATAAAAAGACTTTATGCTGAAAACAGCTGTTCCTTCTTGCTTAACAATTCCTCGAAGAAAAAGTTATGTCGTCTTTAAAAACGTATAAAAATGGCGTCAGCTTCAGTAAGATGTCTCCATTTACGAGAATTCCGATAAAGTTACTACATGGGCAGTTAACATCGGCCCCAAGACATTAACAAAGTCATTTAGAAACTTGAACCAACTTGAAACACGTACCATGAAAGGAAGAATCCTGAGAACTGAATGGCAATCACCCTTTCCTTTTCTTTTGTTTCGTAAATGAAAGAGATAGACAGCGATAGAGAGTTTCTATTTAGGTCAGTGCTCGTTTTTCGCGTAATATTTACGTAAAATGATACATTATTACCTCTTTCAAGTCAGTGGTTTGGGTGTGTTGTCTCGATAAGAATGTTAATGTTCGCTGAATAGGGGATCGGACTGACTCAAAAAGATATGATTCTGTTTAGTCCGTCAGTTAGTTTATCGAAAAATATTGGATACGTGTTTTTTGTTTTATCAAATCAATAATAATTGACGAAGATAAAGCGCGTCAAAGATCATGGAGTGGGGCTTGAAACGTCACTTGAAGGTACAAAATGTACTATCATATGACGTCACACGAGTTTTCGAAACACTGTATCGTTCTTATTTTTTGTTTACGTGAAAAAAGAAAAAATATGTGGTCAATATTTTTTGGAAATCTATCTCACGGACTAATTAGTTTTTTTTTGTCCGATCCCCTATTGTCGGCGTTGACCTCAGAATGAAAGAAAAACAAATAATATCGTAGTACCCTTTGGCTCTAGATTCTGCATAACATCACTTATAACCTTTTAACTGTTGGTTTTAGTTGCAGTTTTTAACAAATAAAATCAATATGGCTGCCTCTTTGGTTTGGTAGTCGCAAACGCGACTGCTGAGCATGAGGCACTGGGTCCGATTACCAGGTCGGGCAAGTGGTTATTGGGTTTTCTTAAGTAGTAGCCACGGAGTCTGGCTGTTCCCGGTTGATGGCAATAGACTCGCCTCCTTTTACATAGGTCTTAAACAGAATTGGCAATTAATAGGTACTCCTCTGCCTAACCCTTCGGGGATACCAGGCGACCAGGCGTGATATTATATGTAAAACAAATAATAATATGCTTTATGCGAAAAGTCATGTAAAAATGTTGATCTAAATAAATAGACACAACTTTTCCTGACGGCTTGAAACTTTGTAAATATTCTATTCTTATGGAACGTGTGTGAAAAGTTAGAAACTTGGATTCTGAGCAACAATGTGGTTTCTGTATTTGGCTGTATTGAAATTTCGCCCATCTGTTCCAAAGCTAGACGTTTCTAACATAGGATTTCTGATTTCAAGAGATTGCATCCGGGATTCGAAGTTTAACGTTATGTAACGTAAGTTGTTTGATCGCCTTGATTGCACTGAATTATTTTAACTAGCTTTTGCCCGCGGCTTCGCCTGCGTGAAAAATAAATTTTCCATACAAACTTTCATTCCCTATTTCACCCCTTTGGGGGTTGAATTTTGAAAAATTCTTTCTTAGTGGATGCCTACATCATAAGAGGAATACGTAATGCAAAATTTAAAGTTTGTAGCCCTAAGGGTTTGGCCTGTGCGTTGATACTCAGTAAACCAGCTTTACCTTTTATATATTTAGAAGATATAAAAGGTAACTCACCTCTTTAGATGTAGGTACTAGGCACGAACTATTAAGTACTCAATTTGTACCATTAAAAAGATATTTAAGATGATCGCACAGGATAGTGGTGATGCCATTATTCGTTGTGGACCACCATCCTAGACAAAATAATAATGCTGGAAAAACTTCAATATAGATACCATACAATTTGATTAGCTATATTGAATACTAAGAATTTTCAATAAGTTTTACATGAGTGTTTTTATTCGCTACATTATGTTTTTCAAAAGTGTCCCTGTAAATTCTATACATTAAAGCACAGACATTTAACTTTATCTTAAGTGTAAAAACTTGTACTATTGCATGCTATTATACCTATATTGGCCAAATATGCGTTACTAAAATATTTGGTATAAGAACTTCATGTACCTACCATATTTGATGCAATTAATGAATTAAATTGAATAAGTTTCTGCAGTAATACATCAAAAGTTTGTAAGTATGAATGGATGGATGGATGTTTGCGATCAAAAATAACTTTCACCGAAAACTACTGAATGGATTTGGACTAACAGATAGTATAGTTTGGGATCCCTTGGGACAATTACCGATCTCCACGCGGCTCTAAAAGCGGACATAAGCCTGGTCATTTACATAGATATACATATAATATATTTTAAAGGTAAGAAGGACACACGTGTCTCGTTTCACAAAACACACAATTATAAGGCAAACTTAGTTTGACCTAATTAGGAACTCGTTTCTAGTTGCTACGTTCTCATAATAAAAGTTTCCAGACCTCAAAATAATAAACTTTCAGTTGACGCAATATTATAACGTTTGTAATATAATTTCTTTTGTTTTTTTATACTTAGACTTGGGACTTTTAGTCCTTTTTCTTAATGATTATAGCGGTTTAACTCTGGTTTTAGTTGTTTTAGTGATGAAAAATATCCATTTGAAAACATAAATTATAATTAGGTTAGAAAGACGTCTTGCCTTATTAAAAGTACACCCACAATTTCTCAGTTACCTATATGCAAGCCTATCGAAATCAACTAGGGATAAATCCAAAATCCAACCCATTACTGAGAAATTCTTGGTGGATAAACCCAACTGTACTTTGCCCGAACCGGGAATAATGTAACAGCAAACAATTAAACAATGTTGTTAGTGTGTCTTTGTGGGTCAACACCAAAACTACATGAACCCTATAGGGATGTTAGAAAATGTCGGAAAATGTTGTTTTCCACAAAATTTGTTTTTCATGGGACATCAACCGCTACTGAATACAACTTTGTCGAGATGTTTATATGTATTAGGAACTAAATACACTGATGACAATAGTTGTTTACGTCAACCGCGGCCCGAGCCAATATTGGATATTTGGTCAGCAGTACATTGTTGGTCGATAATATATACTTTTTATTTTAATAGATGGTGGTGTTTACATCTGTGACGACGTTTCAAGGCTCTTTGTTAAGGTTTTCGTACCTCAAAAGGAAAAAAACGGAACCCTGATAGGATCACTCGTGTGTCTGTCTGTCCGACTATTCCCCCCCCCTTATCTCCGAAACTGCTGGGCCTAAAATTCTGAAAAAAATACAGAAATTAGTTCAACACGTATAGATTACAGGAAAACTTCATGTGCAAGTCAGACTTGTACTTGGCTAGTTTTTTTTCTTACATGGTAAGAAAAGTTCTCTGAAATGAATTCGACTAATCCTGTTAGTCGAAACTCAGATTCTCCACTTGTAAAAAGCTTATACTTAATGTGAGTCATGACTTAAAACTTTGTATAAAAAATATTGTGCGGTTAATGCCTACGTATAAGGGCATAAAAAAATAAAAGGCTTTTTTATTTTTATTTTATTTTATAAGGGCATAAAAACTCTGACATCTAGTTGGGCTGGTCTCAGAGATTTTGTGCCGCCCATGGGCCTCTAACTTGGCTTTACATGCCGTCGAGAAATATCTCTCAGGGATGAGGTTATGCCTGTCGGTGCTGCGGGTTGTTCGAAAGAGATAAAGAGGCCCCTGAAACAAAGGGCTAAGAAGGAACATGGGTGATTTTTAGGCAGTAGAAGTTTGACACTCTCTTCCGCTCCGCCCAACGCGGGTGTAGTCATTTGATGATTTAGTACCCACCCTCCAAAAAAAAGGCTTGGTTGAGGTTGAGGTATACTAATTATATATATATAATATTATATACTATTATTATATTATTGGTGGTGTGGGGGGAAGTAACTGTTAATCATACAATACGCAAATGAATCCGAAAATTCGAGTTGCGACTTAAAATTGTAAAGTTTTAAGTTAACTAAGTACTAAATTATTTACATATATTTTTGGTACATCTCTAAAAGACTTTCAGTCACTAATAATGAACTCAAAAGTTATTGTTTTGTTTGGAGCTGAAAGTATTCTTAACGGCCCCATTCCTGGTTTTGTTGTTGCTATTTATAAATACCAGGTCAATATAAATGATCCGGCTGTATGCGAACTCGTTGATGTATTGTATATTTCGCTCACTCTTTTTAATTTGAATAAACTGCAGGCATAAAAATGTAGATCAGAAAGAATTTCCAAAATCAAGTCAAACATACACAAATAGGTCTATTACCTAAAATCCTTTTGTTTCATTATAATTATGTTTTAGATTTCTAATGCTGTAATGAACAACAACAACAACAACAACAACAAACAACAACAACAATGTACAATGTGTATTGTACAGTTAAAATAAACATCGCTTTACTTTATTGGAACTCAACGATCTCACATTACTTGGCTAGTAGGGATTGAAAACTTTTCAAAATACAAAATGATTGCAGAACCTTTCAACTTATTTTTTACTGGTTGTTTTTACAGAATAGCACTGCGGGATCAAATCATCGGGACTTTTTCATTAGCAGTCCCAAATCCATACTCTGTGGCTGCTACAAAAAAATCCTGATGGGAAAAATCCATATGTTGAAACACGCAATGATAGTAGTATTTCCCCATAACTCACTGAAACTTAGTGTTTTTACAGAATAGCACTGTAAGATAAAATCATCTATGTAATGTAGTTCAGGATACTTTAGAATTATTTTTCTTCTTCTTTCTGACCTTGGCCCATTATTTTTTTTTATTATTTTTTATTATAAATGGGCTTGCTCTTGACTTCAATCTTGCCCTAAGGGCAGAGATGATGTCGACGATGGAACGAGCTTACCCAGTAGAAGCCTGTTTACTCGCGACTTAAACAGATTAGGGTTATATGAACTCGGAAAAACCGACGCAGGCAGGGAATTCCACTCCTTGGCTGTGCGCATAATAAAGGACCCATATATTTGGGGTCGGGCTTCTTTTTCTTTCATATCATTCCTCACACAATCCACCCATCTTATCTTTGGCCTTCTTTTCGCTCTCCATCCATCAACGTAAATGATACTTTAGGATTATATCATTTACTGCCGCACTTAGAGTCGTTTAATGATTACTTAAGCCATCACTGTAAAGATTTTTACACTTTTGTGAAGATTTTGTATGTCAAATCTTTACTAAGTGACGGCTTCAACATCATCAGCATCAGCCTATAATGTTCCCACTGCAGGGACTCAGGCCTCCTCTCTAGGAGAAGGATGGGCTATAATCTACCACGCCGGCCCAGTGCGGATTGGTAGATGTCACATGTCTTCGAATTTTTTGGTTCTAAGACATTGAGACACGGTTTCCTTACGATGTTTTCCTTCACCGTTTTGAGAGCAGTGGTGATGAAATAAATTACACAAAGTAATGCGCCTGACGGGGTTCGAACCCACGACTCACTGTTCGTAAGTCGGGGCCGCCACCACTGGGCCACCACTGCTCAGTGACGGCTTAAGTAATCATTAAACATCTCTGAGTACGGCAGTTAAAGTTGAAAATACCATTTCGGTTTAGGTACATAATTTCGGTGAAAGTTTTATATAAAACTATGTGACAATACCAACAGTTGTAACATTACCGGTGGTGAAACTGTAACGATGCTGCAATTAGAAATAGTTGGAACTCGTTTGTAACGGTAGTTCTGCGATCCTCGAACAAAGTTTAATTAAAATCTGTAATTAAATGTAGTGTTTATTGGTGTGTACTAAAAGTGGTGTAGTTTTTAATGATGAGTGCTCGGTATTCGAGCAGTAATCATTAAAAACTACGCTAATCTACATAAATAAAAAGAGAAGTCCTGACTGACTCATCAACGCCCAGCCCAAACCCTTGGACCTAGAAAGCTGAAATTTTGCACAGAGGTTCCCTTTATAATGTAGACAAGGAATAAGGAAAGATTTTTCGAAATTCAACCCCTAAGGGAGTTAAATAGGGGATGAAAGTTTGTATGGAAAATCGACATTTTCACGCGGCAAAAGCTAGTACCAAATAAATAGATAACTAGAAGCATATAAGAGTACTAGTCAAGTAGCCATGACGTTCAAAACTTTTCATGTTAATACGAAGACTTTCAACAGGATTGCCAGTTCGGGCAACGTGTTGTTGGGTTGTTCATAAGCAAATTCTCAGTAGCAGCCGCGAAGTTTGTGGTAGAACCCGGTTGATGACAGTAAGCTCGCCTTCCATTACATGGGACTTAAACATAACAGCCGATGTGATCCGCTTTGATCTAAAGAAACGTAGAATATTTTTTTGGTCCTAAAAGCTCTCTTAGCCTTAAATCGTGTGCAATAAAAGTCCGGTGTACTATTTAGGTGTTCCTAAATAGTACACCCGTACTATTTAGGAACACCTCTGCCTAAACCTACGGGGATTAAAGGTCTCGATTCATGGAGGATTGATTTAAATTTTTCATACAAAACTTCTTAATTGAAGATCAATTCACAGAATACCATTATTTTATTAGTTCACTGTGCACTTTCAATAATTACGGTAGATATCAGTTTGTTCAGGGCGGCCAACTTTGCAGTTTCCCAGCCAACCAACATCTAGTGTGAAAATCTAGAGCGATTTTAATTATCTACTGCGTTGTTCGTTTGCACTTCTTAGCTCTGGAACTATTGATTGGCTTTTATTGCACACGATTTAAGGCTAAAAGAGCTTTTAAGATCAAGAAAAATATTCTTCGTTGCTTAAGGTCAAAGCGGATCTTTTTATTTACATAGGCCTACTTTTGTTTAGTAACCTCATTGACTTGGAGCTTTCAGAGATTGAGAAAGCGAATTTGGTTTTGTTTATACAAGTCCATTTTCTCAGGCTTCTGACACCATGTTTACTGATGTTAGTAACTAACCATTCAACTATAGACTTGAATACTCTTAGGTAACAACTACCTATCAGGAAACACAGACTCCAAGGCGGTGAGGGTTGATGAGGGGAACGTTAGTTAAGTATACCTTTATCTACCTATAGCTAGGGACTAGGGTCATCACGTTGTCAACTTTGGCGCCACGTGGACTCTTCAGGTACCAAACGTTCATCGAGATGATTGACAATCAATTAACTCTCTATAATTAGACTACAATCGCAACAAATATAATTACGAGACTAATGACTTTGATCTTCCGCATATTCCGCAAACACATTTCATTTGCATATAAGTTGGAAGCTGCCGTTTTGCATATTCAGCATTTTTACTTTCAGTTTAGTGCATGAAACTACGAGAGTTCCAACAAATATTGTATGGAAATGTAGAAATTATCTGTTAGTTTCATTTAATTGCCCATTGTTTAAAGTATGCAAGCTAAATAATGTTCGTTCACGAAGTATTCCAATTGATCAATGAAATAAAGAGCAAAAAGCACTCGAGATGTAACGCAAGACTTCACCAGCGTATGTGGGTCGCAGAATAAAATTAAAGACGGTTTATGTAACGTAGAACAGAGCTTTCAATTCTTTACTTTATGGCTTTATCGGAAAACAGTATCTAGCTGTAGCCTTTCTATTTGATATTCTCTTTTGTTCTTTTTTATTGAACAAATCGAGTATATGAACATCGTAAAGCTTATTTTAATCATAATCTCTGTACTGCAATAAACTGATAATGAAAATTGTTTATGGGAACGCACATGGCATCAGTCGGTCAGCAATTTACGAAGCATCCGAGTAGTTCAAACTGGAGCTTACATCTGATGTTATTTCGGTGTTGGTGTCAAAACGACACTGCTCTAAAAATGTCTGGACTGAAGGCGTGCGATGGTGAGCGCGGGCGCTGCGGGGCAAGTCTGCAGGAGCCTGGGGCGGCGGGGGCGCGCGGTGGGCGCGGGGCTGCGCCTACGCACTGCCCGCCGCACCTTGCCGCCTCGCACCAGTCAGCAGCTGTGACTCGTGTTGGCTGAACCATCTATAGGGCCGGCCTCTTTTTCTTTGCTTTAGGTGAGTTTTAGTGAAAGTTTAAATATTTTTACTAACAAAACGGTAATCCGACGCAAGATTATTGAAGTGCATTTAACGTTCAGTGAAGTGATATATCGATGTCGCGGTAAAACGGATACTGCGCCGTGATGCATCGGTCCCGGGATCGAGTGTGTGGACTGACGAGCTTTCCGTGTATCAAAATGATGCTCCTATAAGTGACCTTCTGTAAATTTTAAAATTAATGTTCTAAGCTGTATGTATGTCGTCATTGATAAAGATCTCAAGTGTCCTAGTTGTGTCCTGGACCTATTTGACATAGACATTGGATCGGACTACAAATGGAGCCTTATCTAATTGTCCAATTCTCCATTTCCTGGCTCACGTGCTAATTGGAAATCCGTTGCGTACTTTCGCGTATCATACTTAAATCACCTAACCGATTGTATTAATATTTTCTGAGAGTTATTAAATTACAACATTACCGGGTGGAAAAAAAAAGTTTCGTGTGCGATTAAACAAAATTTAGCTTCATGGTAACCTTTAACTATATGCGAATCTTTTTTTCTATACGTTTTCCGGTTTGAGTTTGTACCTACGAGTTATTTTTTAAATAATTGGAATTGGTGCCATCGTGTTTGTTGGTCAATAAAATATCGTTTTACTTTTTAACATCCCCAACGTTGGTCTGCTTTGCATAACGGCCGAAACCCGAGTAAGCGTAGCTGAGCGTTCGCGCCACCAAATTAGGATGCGGTGTATGCGAGCCAACCTATTTCAGTCGCCCGCGCACCACCCGAACTTAGCCGAGTGTGCCCGAGCACGCCCGAACCTAATTGTGGAATTTTCATTACGTTGGCAACCGTTATTACACGGATTCTTTTACGATCCTCATCGTAACTATTTTCATGATCTAATTTTAGCTTTTTTTCGGATGATTTTTTAAACTGAACTCTGCAAGCAATTTAATAACTGAAAAGAATGTAGGTAACTAGGTATACGTCTGCAATACTCGAAAAAAGCACTAAGACTCATTTTAATATGTACTAAAATATGGAAAAACTTGGGTAGGTAACCGGATTTCAAGTATCAAATGTCGGTATTCACACGTCGACGTTTTGGCTTTCTTCCAAAAAGTTTCAAATAACGATCTTGTTTCTCATGTCTATGGCCAAATACGCTTTATTTATCGTCGTTAATAATATTTTGTTTTGCCGATGACAGATTTACATTAAATTGACTACCTTGACATCTGATGAGCTACTTGTAAATGTCAAAGATGATGTGCAATTTGTTATTTGCAAAGGTCACTGAAGTAATTATTTCAAGATTTTTCAGTATTCTGAGTATACGACACTGATTGCTGTTGATTGATTGATTATGATAATCAATAATAAACATCGATTAGTTATTATTTTATTTTTCACAAAACATTATACAGCCTCTAGTAACTGAGTTGATGACGAATGATTAGACTAATTAGTTCGTTTTTAGAAACTAGGACTCTAAACAGTTTTTTTAATTTTCAGGACTCCTAGACCAACAAAAACAACACAATGGCGGACGCCGATGAAGTAAGGTAAGCCAATGGACGCTAAACCGGACGAAATCTTCGACTTCTTTTATTTCAATCTTAGACTTCAATGAACTCTCTCTTCGTTGATGACATGGTTCTTCTTTATCACAGGCTTCTTTTATTTTTTTTACTGACCTTCGAGAAATACCTCTCAGACATGTTGGTTTGCTTACAATGTTTTACTTCACTGAAGCAAGTGATTATATACACTGACAATGATGACATAGTTCAATTCCGGACATGAAACATCTTGGTTAAAATCCATTCTTTCTTTATTTCTTTAATTATTTCAAAATGTAGGTCATCTAAGCGATTAAGATGAGCTTCTGAAGATTTAAGATGGGAGATCTTAAAAAGAAAAAATAGTATTTTTCATAGGATTATAAATCTAACATGTTTCTTGTATCTTTCTTCTGTTTCATTATCACTTTCCGTGTATCCTGGGGCTGTTCTTCCGTGATGAAACATTGTCTTCACCTTGGATTCACCATGTAGTACTGATTGCTATGTCTCCTCGAGACTCAGGTAATTGTTTTTGCTTGTTTAACCAAAGCATTTTGACACACAGACACACAACATACACAAGAAATTATTTCATTGTGACTATCAGTGATAATATTATGATGATCATGATTCACAAAACAGAATTTACATAATTATTTGAAAAAAAAATTGGCTCTTATACGTTGATAAAGAAACATTGGCAAAACTAGAAATAAAAAAAAATGCAAAAGAATAGTAATTATTCCAAACATATTAAACATTTTTAACTATGAATGAGAAGACAGATTTTATTACTATTTAATTTTACAGTATTTGTTGCAGCAATTTCTTTATTTTTTTATACAGTTGTAAGTTGATAGAGACCAGTAAGAATTAGTGTCGACTTTCCGTAACTAATGATGATGACGCAAAAATATAATATTTTAAATAAACGTAACAAAAAGCTTATAGGCATATTTTATTAATAACGCACAGAGTTAGTTTCAGCACCAAAAACACTACTTTATATTTTTCTAGTTATAATTTTCACACTTAGCTTTTATTTACACTTACGAGATTTTAAAAAGCAACAAAAAATGAACACATCTGAAAGAGATATAACCTGCTTATATAATTTAAACAATGAAATAAATAAACAACGCTTATATACTTTATACTCATACTATGCAAAAGACACCCTTACCCTACCTTTGATTTAAATTAATAGACCTATCTTTTGTTGCTCCTCCACAAAAAGAAACATAATTGGAAAATATTTGTTGGCAAAAAAAAAACAGCTAGGACTGGTGTTTAATATGCAATAAGGCATATTACATTACACCTAATCAAAACTTATTCAGAATGTAGCAGAGGAGCAATAAACATGTCAACTTTCCCTAAGAGCTTGTAATCAAATATGTGATAACGGCAAAGCAATATAATACCTTTTTATATGAAACTTAATGAGCCTGAATAATGTCCAAGTAACTTACCTACATACGAGCCCGCACTACCCCACAACTCATACTGCACACTGTGATTGCATTTGCACTGAAATAACAGACCAACTTTCATTCTATTACCATACACCGGAGAGCAAAACTATGGGAATGTTTTCTTAGAAATTCCTGAGACGTAAAGTTAAGAAAAATACAGAATGTATATTTTGCTCCCAGTGCTTCGTTTTAGAATGATTGATAAATTATCAGCACAATAGTATAGATAAATCTAAACCTAGCCTAAAAGGCTAGGTTTAGATTATTGACAAGTCATTGAAAAGGACATTAGGTACACAAACATCCAAATGTGAAATAAGTGAAAAGAAGATTACTTACTTTGACCTGCACATTGACACACTTAGTTGGAACAAGCATTTAGCTCAGGTTAGCCAGAAAGTCACATACTCACTGCGGTCTCTCTATAGATTCAAACATTTTCTACCATGTAGCACTGAAATAACTTTGATCCAATCACTGGTGATACCCAGCAAAATGGCTTTCAAAAAAAATGTGCGAAAGCACTTTTTGAAATCGGACTGAATTACTCATTATGTATGGTAGTCTTGGTAATTATTGTTTGGTTTCTCGTTTTTTGAACTATCTGTTTGTATTATAATATGTACGTACCATTTATGTTGGTGTATTAATTTATGTTTACAAAATAGTATTCTCTTAATTTATGTATTTTTGTACACCACCACAGTGCTGTCCTATTTGTCCCTTATGTTGACTGGTAGAGAATGCCTTGTGGCATTAAGTCCGCCTATGTACCTAACTCGTTTGTGCATTAAGTTTAAATAAATAAATATCCCATTTTCACATATTTCTGCCAAACTCAGATAATGTAAGATTTTAAACTGATATCGTCACTAATAAGAGCTAATATGAGTTCAGATGATGTAATTTTGAACAATACAATAAAAAAGTTTGCTAAATTAAATAGAAGATAGTTATTCCTGTCCTGAACTGTACGTTAGATTGTGCTGGTAATTGTGCTAAAAGTAAACACCTTAACAATTTATAAATTCAGCTGATTGCTGTATACTGAGATTTATTTATTTCTTTTCCAGAAAAAACGTCTCGAGGAGGTAAAGTAACAACGAGCAACAATCCTTTAATGGATGATTTACACTTTAATACGTATAATTTATTAATTTATATATATAATTTATTCATTTATATTTATACATATACAACACACACTGAGATATACACAGAAACACTTTACTTTTAGGGCCAAAAACATTGACATACAATTAGTTTACATACACACACATTCAGAAACACACCTCACAGACACACACAATATACAAAAAGTCAAGCACTTATACACTCGTACAATGCTGATTCCTATACACAACATATTCAAAAAAAATATTTATATACGCGAACAACCTAACAGATACACGCACAAACACTAATTCACTAGTTAGGTTACTAATAAAATCACTCTCTACCAATGTACACTGTCTCCAGGCGAAGAAGGCCAAACAGGCCGAGATTGACCGCAAGCGCGCTGAGGTGCGCAAGCGCATGGAGGAGGCCTCCAAAGCCAAGAAGGCGAAGAAGGGTTTCATGACACCTGAGAGGAAGAAGAAGCTCAGGGTAAGTAGAAATAACATTCTAAATAGATCAATTTAGTAGATTGTGGGAATGGTATACTTAGACTTTTGCTCGGTCCGCCAACAGTTGTTGCTGCGTAAGAAAGCCGCTGAGGAACTGAAGAAGGAGCAGGAACGCAAAGCGGCGGAGAGGAGGCGCATCATCGAAGAGAGGTGCGGCAAAGCCAAGAACATTGAAGACGCAAACGAAGGTAATTATCTGTTCAACCCTCGCTAAACAGCAATGATACCCCTAATTCTTATATTGTACATCCCTCACATGACATTTTATAGCCAACAAGTGGACATTTGTAAAGACCCCATACAATACCCCATCATACACTTCACAACACGTGAAACCCATGCTCGTGTTTCTCTCACATAGGGCTCCTCCATAAGCTACATATATTGTACATGTGTTATGTCGAATTATAGATACGATTAAGAGAGTTTGCAAAGAATACCACGAACGCATCGGACAACTTGAAGATGAAAAGTTCGATCTGGAATACATCGTTAAAAGAAAAGATATGGAGGTAGAGAGATGAGCTGCTGACAACGAACAGCTCTCTTGTGTCGACTCACAAAACTTACAAAGACTTTACTTTCAAATATTAAACAAAAATAACGTAACTTGTGATATGTCAAGTGGCGTGTTGTTCTTCCTTCGTCAGCTGGTCTAACAAGACTTTAATAGTGTGTCCGGCCGACAATCTCAGGCCTCTCTGTCTAATGCGTTTCTCACTTCTTCTAAACTTCATTGATATCGTTGATTTGATTTGCGTATACTTACTATCTTCTGTTTCCGTCCTTATACTTTCTTTCCACTCACCCTGGCTAACTGATGGTCGATGGCGCGCGGTGTCGCGAGGTTCGGGCGTTCGGTACGAGTTCGTACATTACACGCGAGTAACTCTTGGTTGATGTTGTAGCGGCTCTCACGAGCATCATTACCGGTTACCATCAGCGTATCGCCAAGCTTGAAGAGGAGAAGTACGATCACGAGGTGGAGGTGGCCCGCAGAGCGTTCGAGGTCTGACCTGGTTTTGGAGCTACGCAATTTTAATATTACGCTCTCGTTTGAGTAGTTCATGCCGATAATGTGACTAGTTTAAAATATTGTTTTGTTTTCGCAGCAATATTATAATTGTCGTTTACGGAGCTAAAAATAAATGATACCTTTCAACCTTAACCGTGTGGATAACAAAGTAAATTAAAAAACGCTGAAATAACAACGACCCGTTGTAGCAAATTCCAAAGCTGCAATAGATTATGTAGATACTCTCATCGAGTTTTGAGTCAATAACAACATTGATTATGTTTCAGTAATAGTCCATTTGATACCCACCTCAGTACTGATCATGTAGCTTTGCTTACGCTTTGTTCCACCAGTCGAGGGTCCCCATGTCGAGTCCACTACACAGCATCAACACAGAACCGTGAGACAGACTTCGAAGCGCCGAAAATTATTCAAAACTTAAAATGTGATTGTTTTTCTTTAGCGGAACTCCAGACCATTTGTCAAATGTACTGGCACAGAATATACAACCTTGAGGGGGATAAATATGAACTAGAACGAGCGATCGAAATTAAGAAAATGGAGGTAAACTGCATAAATTAGGAATTGGGAATGCATATGACATGATATGAGTTGATTCTGATTTAGTTGTTACGACATGACATGATAGTTGTACGGCTCACCGCACACATGCACACGATGCCGCGATGCTCCGCGCCGCCAGGTCACTCACACCGATGCCCATGCTCATTCTGCTGGCTCAATAATATGTCTTTCCTTTTTCTATAGCAATGCTCAAGAGAATAATACAGGAGTATTATGACCGCTTGTATGTGTGTGAGGGCCAGAAGTGGGATTTGGAACATGAAGTCAGGAAAAGAGATTATGAGGTATTGACCAATACTTTATAACCATTGTGAATACCACAGTCATCGATTCTGTAACAAACGTGCGCGTGTGACAGTTCGTGTACATTGATAACGCTTTGTAAGTTTTCGGTTGTTTGTTGTTGAGTTGTAAATAACGGTGGAAGGTCGGTTCGTTAGTGGTGTATTGTAGAGCGCGTGGTGATGTGTCGTAGTGGGAGGGTCGCGGGTTCGAAGCGCGTCTCGGCAGGCGTGCGGTGCAAAATCGATCTCCGCCGGTCGCGTCATCTGACATGGAGCTTACACCATTAACTACACTAACTACAGTAACCGCCACCGGCGTAACAGTAACAACACTGCACTCACTACTAGCGGCAGGCCCGAGCCGCCGCTGCATGCTCGCGTAACTGTCTCATCTATATGTTATGTATTATGTTTGTATCTATGTTATCAATAGCGCGGTCACGTCTCCTGTCAAACTATATTGTTCATGTCTCGTCTATACGTATATGTATATATTCGATTGATGTGTCGTGTCGGTCATCTCTCGATGTGCTTCTCATGCTCACCCTTACCGAGTCATCTCGTCACCGAACCGCTTACCAGCTAAAGCTTTGCCTGTTGCATGACGACTATATTATAATATGTATAATACTATGTAACAACTATCCCTTAAGATACCTTATTAAATCATATCTTAAATAGTATGGCACTTTAATAATAATTTAAAAAGTGTTCAAGTACATAATCAAGCATAATGATATAATAGCTGCATCCGCCAGTGTGTCGCTTCATGTGTGATGGCGAGCTTAGAGGCCAAACTGAATTTTCTCTTTTTATGATAACAATTAGATATACCGTTGAGGTGTAATTGGAACGCTGGACTGGTTCCTCCATTGGCACACGCAAGTGCATAGTGTAAGTGAAACTTCTTGTTCCAAATCTCCAACTTTTCACGTATGTGCCGTAATATTCCGCGCGACTTGTTTGCGTGTTCGGTTGCTGATATACCCCACAAACCTTTTGCAATACCTGTATACACCGAGTGTTTAAATTGAAAGTGCCATGCTCTGGTCGATGTTGCCCGCCCCCTCCCTGTCCGACGGCGTAGCGGCCGCTCAGACGTCTGCATCACTTATCCGGACACGGAGTGGTGTATACTATGCTCACTTGCGAGTCCAAAGACACACAGTACCCACATCTGTATCTACATACATACCCACATTTGCAAGTCTGGATCGATTTTGCACCGTCACTCCATGATACACATTTTCTGCAACGTGGTACTCATACATTGATCGCCGATGTATACAGAATTGATTCCATCGCAACATTACATTTGAAATTAACTCGCATTCCGACAAGCGCTCAATATGTTACAACTTCGATCACTGACTAGACTATTATAGCGTTAGAAGCAGTTGACTCTCAGCCGACGCGCGACGCACGTTCGTTCGCAGCCGAAGCCGTACAATATTGTTAGCGCTCGTGTTATATATGTTGCACATGTATAATATCCTGCACATCTCTATGTACATTTGTGAATAAATCTAGATTGTTGAGGCACAGGAGCTGCAGGCGGCCAGCTACCAATCACGAGGCACGATAAGTAGATTTCTTGCACGAATATGACAGATGTACCTTTACTTATATAGTCCACGTATTGAATTGTGTAATGTTTAGGTAAAGAGTACAAGTTTAAGATATGTAGGAGGTCACAACCTTGATCCGGGATAGAAAAAAAATCCTACAGACCACAGAAATTAAAACAAGACTTCAGCGCGCAAATAACACTGCCTAATCTATGCTCAGTTCTATATCTTGTTCTGTGCTTTTCTAGTATTAATATTTCGAATTCTTTTTTCATATAATCTTGGTTATGGGTTTGATTTTGTGGTTATTCTGAGTTTTTTTAGTTTGGGAGCTTTCCATGTGGCATAATTCTCAATGTGCATTGCATGAAGTTTCTTCAGCTGTAAATTCAATCAAACGTTGCACAAGTTTGGACCTTCTGTTTTCTATGTTTTACTTTGTTCTTATTCTATTTCTTTTTATAAATTTTGTGTTGCAATACTTTTGTTTTGTTCTTGTAACAAACTTGTGAAATGATTTCATCAAGTTTTCATTGGCGGTTTGTAAAATTGATACCTTTTTATTTACTAGTCTATCCGTATTTTATTTACATTTATCTTATTATCTATTTATAATATTTAATTTTATATATCTACATTCATTTAATTATTGTTAATTGTCTACTTTCATAATTTTAATTTCATTTCAAAGACAACTAACTTATTTGATTCAAATCCTTTCCTAGTTTACCTGGAATGAAAAAAAACATAATTTAAGTTTCGTAGACACAATAACATTTCCTTATATTTTCTATACATCTGCTTATATTTTTATTAACTAGACGTGTTATTTTGATCAATGATTTCTAAGACAAGTTTTATTTAAACAGATCTCGGACCTGAACTCTCAAGTCAACGACCTCAGAGGCAAATTGTGAGTACCCTTATCCTATAAAAGGAAAAGCTAAATTATGATAATCTCAAGTAGTTTCGGGTTTCCTTTCCGTTTCGTTTACAACAGTGCTCAATAATAACGAGCTAAGATAAAATCTGAAATATTTTGGATCCCGTAATTTCTGTTTCGTGCAAGATTAAGAGTTATTCACGATTTTGGACAACTAGAAAGTTGGCTACGATCCGATTTCGACGAAACGATCTAGAATTTTCAGTTTAAAAGCACGCTTGTATAAAAAAAAAAGCTTGTATAAAGCTTACGGGCTTACGATAGGCCACTTTGACTCTTCAAGAGCTCTAAGTGAATCTGCATTTCATGAAAGAGGTCTGAAGCCAGCAAGTTGGTAGCTTTGGATATATTTGTGAATAAAATTACTGGCAAATGGTACTCAAAGTCCGGTTAAGAGCTATGTTTCTACCGCGACTGGACTCCCTTTGTTACGGTCGCATTGTATCGCGCAGCAGTATTAAATATGAACGGAACACATACCGCAGAATACAAAGGATTTTGTATTTTGTAAGCCGAAATCTTACTTCCTCGGTCCATATAAACATTGGCTGAAAATGTGAATAGAAAAAGATTAGAGATTGAAATTCCAGCAAGGACTTTTCGCTACTTAAATAGCGTGTACTAGAATAAGATGAGTATTCTCTGGTCAATGTCTTTTGAATCCATCCAAGATATCTGACTACTGACATTTAATAACTAAAGACTAGGACAAAAGACAGTCGATTTCAAAGCATTAAAGCATTATATTTCTGTACAGGATTGTAGTTTATGTCAGTCATAACATTTTGACTTATTCATCACCGTTATGGTTGATAAAATGTCACTTTGTCCAGACCAACTGGTTCTACCCTATTTCTATGAAATGTTAACGTAATATCCTTACCTCCAGCGTCAAACCCACACTAAAGAAGGTGTCCAAATACGAGAACAAATTCGCCAAGCTCCAGAAGAAGGCCGCTGAATTCAACTTCCGTAACCAGCTGAAGGTCGTCAAAAAGAAGGAGTTCACCCTAGAAGAGGAAGACAAAGAGGTAAGATACTCGATACAATTTAAATTCATGTATTTCTAGACGATAATATTGATGGTAGTTCGAAAACAGACTCTAATATTGATATAGAAGCAATATTTTTGAATGTTGTAGTTAGAGTAGTTAAGTATGACGATAATGCTGATGTTAATAAGTAAGGTCTTGAGTCTAATAAGGCTGTAGATGGAGATAAACATGCAGGAAAACTGCAAGTAGAAGAGCAGAACGAAAGAACAAACTTTACTTCAACAGTAAAACTTAATGTTTTACAAACTTATTACAATATTACACCATTCCCAGCAACACCAGAAACAATACCAACGATTTAACAATACTGTTAAATATTAAAATTTTCTATCTAACCTTCTTCAACTCGTAGTTTATAATTGGCTTCATCTTTTTCTTTTAGATACTTCGGATCTTTGAACTAAAATTCTTTTACTCTTCTGTAATAATTTTCTTTATTTCATTAACCTCATAATTTATAATTGCTTCTACTACATTCAGTTCATGGGTTCGACTCCCGACGCCTACAGTATGTTCTTAACTATTAATTTAATGTATTTTCTAAGTGATAATATTTAACAATAAGCATCATCCCTGATCATCTTCTACAGGCCAAGAAAGCGGAGAAAGCTGATTGGGCTATTGGAAAGAAGTAGACCAAACATTAAAACTAACAGTCAATTTCTTACAATCATTCTCTGCTGTTATACAATGATGAACTTAATTTTTAATTACCCATTAATTTAATATAAATAAACCGTTCTTTTCTACGATAACTCTTTTGAATTCCATAAAACATCCAAACCTGAAAAAACAAGGTGAGAAAGGCTTTGGATGACGCGTTAAATACAGCTTCAACTCTATGTAGATGTGACTTGCAATCTTGTTATTAACATTTTAATTTAACTCCTCCCTAGCCAAAGGCTTACGCTGCAAGTTTTAACTTTAAAAATGAGTTTATTTCAGCATTCAGGTATTCCCCTGCAAAGCTTCGCCACTCCTCCGTAATAGGAACTTGAATTACATTACCAAAAGCTTTATCTTCTATTTCTTTTAGTGACTAACTTTCTGATATAAATCTGCAAATAGGTCTTTTAATAATATTGTGTTATTTGTGTACAAGATCTTCAAATACTTATTTATCTACAGCTACACTTACACTCATGACATGGTTAGACAACCGCATCGCTCTCACATTTTTACTATCACACATATTTGTTTAACTATATCCACACCATCTTTATGTAAAGCTCTGTAATCTTTGAAAATTGTAGTAATTTTTCGTATCCCTAATAACCTCAGTAATTTGACGATATTTTTATCGGAGACATAGAAAAGAGAACCAATAAATAGAGTTACTAGAACTTGGTCCCTGTTGAGGTTGTCAAAGTAGAATAGAAAAGGAAATAATATGGTTACAATATCATGATGCGATGTTTCACAGGGTGGCGCTGCGGCCAAGGTAAAAGTAAAGAGAGAACGCGTACAGACACGTTTTTAATTTAGACGTTGCTCATACACGCGGCATGAAATACTTTCAGCACAGCTATGAGATGTACCGTCATTAGAGTGGCCACTATTACCTAGTTTATTTTTTCACTGAAGCTGAAGATCTTTGCCAACTCAGACACATTTACAATTGGCATCTATTCGTTTTGTATATTTCTTCTGTCCACCTGTGTTCGAGGGTGTTAATTAAAATTTATTTCTCGTTATTTCTTCTTCTGATGTACTGTTTTCTAAGGAAAAATAACGAGGATAGCTGCGATTATGCTGCATTTTGGCCCCTTAGCAGATTTATTGTATAAAGCTTTTGTGTGATACCAACATGCGCTACACAGTGCACACACAACCCACACTATTGTATTATAAAACGTTTATTTCTAGGTAGCTACACACAACGCTTCGGTTTTTATAGCAAAGTTTTCTTAGATGTGTTATATACCTACTTCAAGGCTTTGAAGTGTGTGCTTTACACGATTATTACCTACATTTCGCGAACCTATTATTACACCGGACCATACGCCTTTCAACGAGTCGTGACAATAATGTTACGCTCGTAAATTCGGCGTATGATGCGGTGGGTCTGCTGAACAAAGAGCACCATTGATGGCTTATGCCGAGAAGAACAGTGTGAATTTTATTTGAAACATTTCAATGTTTATAACATAATTTCAAATACATTATAAATAAAACTTGCACCACATGTTTACTTGGTATTTTGACAACAGCATCTGTATATATTTTTATGAGACCTGCTTCATCAAAATTAAGCAGTTTGTTGAACGCGGGCGTATCTGGGAATATAGCCGCGATGCGCTATCGGCTTCGAAAGAAACCTATAAAAATATGAATGTATATTAATGAGGTCTTTTTGTCTCCACAGAAAAAACCAGACTGGTCCAAGGGCAAGCCAGGAGATCAGAAGGTAAAAGAGGAAGAGGTTGAGGCATGAACTGTTTAATCACCCCCACCTACTGTAAGACCTTTAATTTATGTCAATTGACAATTGTTATTAACTATCAATACATGTGATATACCTACCCTCTAAGGTCAGTCCGCGCAGTCCGGATGCCATCCTGTAGGTATCTAGTACCAAAATTCCTCCATTAAAATCTGTGTACTTGTCGATTGATTACATCCATTTCGAACATGTCAAGTAATTTTTTTATAATTATTTATTTATTAAATAATGTTTTTTTGTAAGATAATACGTTTAATAAATTAATTTTCTGTACTGTATTACACTTAGTGGATGTCATTTGTGCCCCGTTCCTCCTGTTTCCCTGTGTATCCTTATTTAATTTTGTCGTTGTAAACCTCACCGGTAGAAGAATTAGAACCTCATTTCTTCCAGATAGCAGTTGAGTGTTATTAGACAAAAAGTTGAAACGAAGGTTTAAGTGGTCGGTTTTTTTTGAGTGTTGGGCTGCGAAAAAATCCCAGTAATAAGTGCAAAAAATGTAAGTCTTAAAATTCAATGTTTTAGAAATAATTGAAGAAAATTGTCAAAAACTTAGAAATACATTTCGTTGACAACAATGAACCATAAACGGACTAAATTGGCGTTCAAGTAGAGGTCACACTAAGCTGTTACGCTACTATATAAATTCGTCGAATTTCAAGTTATCCTTGCATTCTAAAAGAAAACTAAAAAAAAGGCGCGTGCGGCAAAATATATTTTTGCCTTCTTCACCACGCCTTTTTCAAAAAAGTCCCATGAAAATCGGACCACAATAAACTTCCTTCCACCTTTTGAGTGTTTTTTTCGATTATTGCACTCGGCTATAGAGTGTTTCAGTAGAATGAACATGTTCTATCGACTTCAATTATAAAGTACTGTCATTTTATTGTCACTTTAGCTCTAAAGTGACCTTTATCAAAGTTGTAATAAGGTTTATAACAGACGTACGATATCTATAAGAGAATTGAGCGGTCCGTGCTCCGGACACCGTGCCTTCCAAGCGGACATCTTAAGAATCCAATATAACTGGTCTCTTGGAAAGCTGCACTCCTATTAAATGAGTATTTCAATGACCCTTTAGTTCCTTTTGAAGGACCTCGATAGCCTCTAGAAATAAGTCGAGATTTGCAGTAATAGATGTGGAAACTGTTCCTTTTTTATATAGGAACTTGCATTTCGACGAAATTGAGATATTTTCAAACAAGCAAATTAAACTTTTAAAATTGATTGCTTAGAACCTCTTATCGAATGAATTTGATTCTTGTATAGGGTCCACGGTAAGTTTAACTCGTATAATACAAATTAAAGCTAGCAATAACCCAAAGAAGTTATAAAAGTATGAAAAAAAAGGGTGTCGTCTGTTCCTAGGTAGTCAGTGCCACAAAAGCCTGACAACCAGTCTTACCAAAGAGTATCCTATTACCCTGTGTAACCACTAACTGAAGCGTGGAGGTCAGATAAGCAGTCGCTCCATGTAAAAATACTGGTATTCAGCTGCATCCGGTTAGACTGGAAGTCGAACCCAGCCTACTTGGGAAAAGGCTAGGCAGGTACTTTTAGCTCTATGTATAAACCCAGATACTAAATCCAAATCTACACAATGAAGAGTATAATACGAACCCCGTTAAAGGTGTTACCAGCATAAAATATGAAGTGTATTGTTTTTTTATGTTTTATATGGCCACACTTGATCCGTTCATATCCTTTTCTGATCCTTTTTATCCCTAGAGTCCTTTCAATGTTATTGTTTGAAAAAAAGGTAGAACATTTTATGTTGTTTGGATTGTAATGTCTATGTAGATTAGATTATCTATGTATAATATTACTATATGTGAATGTTTTTGTATCCTGTGTTGGTGGACATTGAACCCTGTATACGATGAAAGTAAGTAGATGGAGGAGGATTTGGGAAAAGAATCGGTAAGTAAAAGAATCACAGACTTATCTCTAAATTCATAAATATACTTAAGAAGCACAATGTAAAACTAAAAACCTAGTAGTTGTTCTGCTCTGTTGAGGTTTCCTGAAAACTCTACAAAGAATGGGAAAGCAGACGAAGAAAAAAAACCAAAGGCTAAACTAAAATACAACAGCCGGTTGTGATGGCCCAAACGCTAAGGCCCTGCCTCAAATTCATGTTACTGTTTCTAATGTTAGAACTTTGTCAGTTGTCACAGGTAGTCAGTGGCCGAGAAGCCTGACAACCACTCGTCTTAGTACGACTGGTTGTCAGGCTTCTGGGTATCGTACCCAGTACTAACTGTTGTGGAGGTCTGATAGACAGTCGCTTTATGTAAAATAATGATAGTCACCTGCATCCGGTTAGACTGGAATCAACAGAGTTGGGAAGAGGCTAGGCAAATGATGTTTTTGATATCAATAAGCGACACCATTAACAGACTATCGATAACTGAATAAAAATGCGCTTTCAATTTCTCAAAGCCATTTAAATATTAACGACCGATAGACGGGACAAGACGAAGAAAATTGTAAAACAATACTTGTTATTACTCAGTAACAAGTTGGTCTGTCCGTTGTCATAGGCCCGCTCGTATCAGGTAGCATTCGTGTGTTAAAATCGAAAATGCTCGGAATCAAAAATTTTGTACGAAAATATTCCAAATATCCGCTCTATGAATCTTTTGAATCTCTTTGCTCAAAGCTCGGCTTTTATAGCAGTGTGATGGTATTCGGGTATTCGTTTAGATGTAGCATGGTGAAAAGTGGAAATTATTTTGCCGTAATCCTTTGCGAAACGCACTATCTTAAAGTGTTTTCGACTCGAATAGTGTAGATGCAATTTCGCAAGGCGTATGCACCCAATTTAAAAGCGGTATAGTTTCTCCGACGTTCTTCAGATAGAAAAAAAAAATAATTTCTTCCGCCAAATCTTGAAATCTTTGTAAATATACTTTCAAGTAATCCAGTCCCAGGATAACAAAAGAAAAGGGAAAACAAAAGATCAGGCAAAGATTGGGTATCTTAAAATAGAGGTCCCATGTGCCAAGGAACCTTTAACTCGCGGGGTTAGAAACAAAAAGCCCGCAGTTCGGTTACCTTGTCTAAGTTTGATTGCACCCTTACATGTATAAGCATCTATAGTAAGGATCTACAAACGTTACTAAGGGAAGATGTTGTCAATAAACGGATGTGTAACGGAGTTCAAGAGCTGTCAGAGTCATATTGTTATTTTCTCTTTCTTTGACGTGTGGTTAGTGCCTTATTATTTTTTTTAAGGTGGGAATTATCATATTTGATAATTACTCCTCCCACTCTGGGCAGAGTGGTAGGCAGTGTCAGCCTTTTACTGACTGAAACCATCCATGTCCCTTCTTAACCATTTGTGTCGAGACCGCGATATCACTCAAACACTGTTTTAAGCTTTCACGGTTCATAACTATATTTAAAATGTCACTTACGGGATATCTTCCGTGATTTTTCGCGATATCACTTACGTACAACTCGCAGCCCCGACGGGAACAACCAGCAGCCCCGACGGGTGTGGTTAGTGTCTCATCTGGTGTCAGAGTTTTTATGCCGCCCATGACTTAGCTTTAAATGCCGTCGAGAAATATCTCCATGGCATGCCGGTTTCTTCACGATGTTTTCCGTCGTTTGTCGTCGTTTGTTTGTTTGTGTGATGTGCTGATCAAAGTTTGCTCGTCATACAAACTTTGGTTAACCGATATTTCTGTCAGTACAAGTAAGTGAAGTGCAAGATGGAAACGGGAACATATCAAAGCCAAAGTTCGCGAGCATTCATGTTTATAGATCGCGGTCTAAGAGCCAAGAAGAGTTAAGATCTGAAAGTTAGATTAAGCTGTCAGTTCCGATTTGGTAATGTGTGCTTACCTGGGTAAGTAATATCCGTATTATTTGAAGTTATGTGTGAGCTCGCAGCGGTGTACCTACCTACGTGAAATTGGATCAGCAGGCTTAGACATGTCACTATCGTATTCAAAGCGTTCCATCATCCTACAAGTTGAATTGGTACAATTATAAGCTTTTTGGTAGTTTCTGCATTCTTGGTCGTAATCACGACATTTCAGTATGATGTACTGGGTTCAATTCTCGGGTCGGAGAAGTATTCGAACAACAGTAAGATGACCAATAGAAATGGATCTGAAAAACATGCTTTGAGATATTAGAAGAATTCCGCTTTTCCATTACCAAAAAAGTTTCCTATCCCAAGAACAAGGTAGGTACTGAACCAAGACTGTGATCAAAATGAACCCTGCATCATTCCGAAATCAACACAATATCATTTTATTATTATGGTAGGCATAAATACCGATAAAAATATAATAGATAGTATTCTCGACAGTTATGCCATCAACGACAAAATGCAAATAAAAGGGTAGATGGCTATGACTCCCTCAAGACGATAAAATATTTAAGGATATGAATTGGTTTTGAAAGAACAACTTTGTAAAGAGTAAGTAAAGGTGAGGAGGGAATTATGAAAAAGTTTATGCGTATTACTACAAAAATCTAGGATCAAGCGGAAAACTAAGTAACCGTCCTTTCAAAGATAAGGATTATGAATCTAGACCGTACTTAATCCTAGGAAGTGTCAGTATGCCTTGACTTTTCTGAACGAGAAATATGATTTTATTCAATAGCTTAGATACTCAACTCCAAGCCCAAAATACTAAGTTTTAAAATAAGAAAAACAGCTCTAGATGAATATTCTAAACACGTAGTCTTTCATTAGGTATTAGCGCATTGTAGTGTATCAAACGCTTGTTCAACATCACAATCAAAGACTTCGAAAGTAAGTCCACATCCGACTTCACATGCAGATGTTACTTACTTATTTCGGGTCCCTTCGGCAAGTTCCGAGTTGTCCCGAGTTCCCGACGCAGGAGTCTCTATAAACATCTCCAAAACTTTTGTACGTCTTATAAAGCCTTCGTCTTTGAGTTGACTTATTTAATAAGCTTTGTAATTTGCGTTGTTTCTTCCTTGTTTGTTATTATTGTAACGTTTGTGGTTACAAGTTGAAAGACAAATTTTGAGTTATTTTAGGAATAAACCTTATTTCTGGTATTTTATTTTGTTCAGTTGATGTAAAATATTAAGGTGCTATATCAAAAACAAACACAAACGCGCCTGATATTAATGCAGTATATTGACGTCTGTTGTCGTAGTCACTTAGAAATCAAGAGCATGTTTGAGTGTGGCGCCCGTGACTGAAAAGTCGTGTGGTAATTGGTTGTCTTGTATTGTGGGCATGTGATACGGAAGAGTGAGAAAAATACTATGAGGAATGTTTTGACTAAGAATTTGTATGGGAACGAGAGTAGAGAAAGACCAAATAAACAATGAATTGACTATGTGAAGGATGTTATGGTGAGAAAGCAATTTTCTAATGAAATAAGAAGACATGCTGCGTCTACCCCAGGGCCTGCAGTCTCTACACTAAATATCGTTAAAAATCTGTTTAAACGTTAGTATAAATTTCGTTAATAGATTTTCAGCTTTATTTAAACGGCATATGGTTGAAAATCTATTAAAGAAATTTGACATCGATACGACTTTGCGACAGATTTTTAACAATATTTAGTGTAGAGACTGCCGGCCCTGATGTTAGAACCCCCTCGTTTTCGTCATGCAAATGCCACAGCGATTGACTTTACGGCTACAGTTTGCATTCACCTTCAGAATTGTACCTTAAATGGAGAAAACATGAGTCTCAAGGTTAACGAATAAATTATACTGGTGGTACAATTTTCCTTTTATCTATTTTGGACCGTCTTTAAGGCGAGGTTACCCCGATAAACGTCGTCAACAATAGCGTTTTACTCGTACATGGAACGGATTTAAATTTTGAAAAAAAAATGTATTACATAGTTGACTCTTCGATCACGAATTCACGATATGTCGGGTATGCGATACACGATTACTTACACTTCACTGCATCCAATTAAATCGCAAAGACATGTCCAAATGATGGCTAAATAATCGTTTTACTCGAGTTATATTAGGCTTTGAAAAATAAAACTTATATCATAATAAAGGTCGTAAAAAATGTGTATTATCTCGGGTCACATAATGTATAATTTCTTTATAATTTTTCTCCAAGAGAGAAAAAACAGTCAAAATTTTGGCATTATATCGCTCGCGCGGCAGGGCGGGGGGGGGGGGGGGTGAGGTCGTGCATACATAAAAACAAAGTAGTGCAACCTCGCCTTAAGGTACTTAAATAGGTACACCGTACTTAATAATGTTAATCAATTTAGTGTCCACTAAATGACCTGGATCTCAGTATTACACAGAGTTGATTTCAATAAGAGCAAAATGAGCTTAACGAACATATAAATTGCCTTCATAAAATTATAGTTACAACTGTCTCTCATAAAATTAATAATTTTAGTATTCATTTTGGACGTCATTAACTTAATTGAGATTCATAAACACTGGACTTAAATGACAGGGCCGGATGAAAAATTAACACTATACAATGTGTTTTTAGTTTTACATTGTGATTTATTTTTACAACGACGTTAACACGAATTCATTGCTTGGGACTAGTACAAAAATGCTTTTGGCTATTATTTATTTTATTATTTTTGTCATTCACTACCGCTAAATAAAAATGTATTGATTTTTTCATTAGCTCAACTTAATTTCTTCCGGTATATTACGTAATACGTATTTCCAAATTCAGCTTTGTGCATAGGTATTCATTTGCTTTGAACATTACACGCTTACTCCCTAGGGTGTCATATTAAGCAGACTAATAATGGTAGCATTACAGATTCAGAATCATTTTGGAATTTCGCTTTGTACAGATAATATAGCTCATAGCATTATGTCCAATCATTTTCATCATAAATACTCGTAAACTTTTTTTCACACCCAGGGATTAATTTTATGCCGAGACCACAATTAGATGCCATTTTCAAGAGCATCATAATAGTATAAAAACAAATCAAAATATGGCCATCGTGAGGGAACGATCATTCCCTAGATTCCTAGAACTAAAAATCTTGTAGACATTTGCATGTCTTCGAAATCTTGTGCAAGTGCTGCCACGTGGTCAATTATGACACAATCCATGATCATAGCCAGGAGGCCTGTATCCCAGCAGTGGGAACTTTATAGGCTGATTATACAAAGGTCAACATATTCCGCATGTGATGCATGTTATATGCGACACAACTTGAACAAGCTGTTTGATTGTACAGTACCACAATTTGTGTAGTGCACATACCAATAACTATAAATTGTGGTCTCGGTGGCAAGTCCTCTGCTGTAACTGTAAGCTAATTAGTCATTACTATTGGCAAGCCACTTAATCAAGACATTGTTTCTGGCTGAGCGCTTGATTATTAATTACATGACCGCTTCTTAATTGCATGTGAATTTAAGTTCCGTATTTGCGTTAAACAACAGTTGCAAAACAATGTTGCAGTGGCAGAAACATAGAAACAAAAAGCACTTATTGTAAGGCATAAAAATACTCCCGTCGGGGCTGTGGATTATCGAAAGGTTAACGCGGCTCCGACACAAGGGCGAAGAAGGAACATGGGTTTGGTTTTTTAAGTCTGACACTCCCCTTCGCAACATGTTTCCATAACACCACAACATGTTATGAAACAATGTTTTGCAACTTTTGTTCTTCTCGAATACGGGGCTTTGTATGACCCAAGGTGTTATGATTCTCGTATATTTACAGGAGGGTGAAGCTGCACCACCTGCAGACGGTGCCCCGCCAGCGGAAGGGGCTGCCCCACCGGCCGAAGGAGCACCCGCGGCACCTCCTGCGGAAGGAGCACCCGCGGCACCTCCTGCGGAAGGAGCACCTGCGGCACCTCCCGCGGAGGGTGCTCCTGCGCCGGCGCCCCCGGCAGATGGCGCTGCACCTGATGCACCTCCAGCTGAAGGTAATTATTACAGTTTCTTTTGACACGAAGTTTTGATTTGCTTCTGTAATCGTCTATTGTGTAGATGGCTGTAAGCATTGTAATTAGTCATAGTTAGGGATTGACTACAGTAGTGACATAAAATCGGCTTTCGAATCATGTGTACCATGTGTAGCATGGCAACATTTGGCGCGGGACACATTAAAATTTAGCGCGGAACTTTTGTTTAGCAACGTTGTTTGTCTACGCACGACTGACCATCAGCTATATATGTCGCCAGAGGAACTCACGACTGACGCGCGCCAAATGTTGCCTAGTGGATACAAGGCTTTAACATGGCCCGTCGGGGCTGCGGGTCCCGTCGGGGCTGCGGGTCCCGTCGGGGCTGCGGGTCCCGTCGGGGCTGCGGGTCCCGTCGGGGCTGCGGGTCCCGTCGGGGCTGCGGGTCCCGTCGGGGCTGCGGGTCCCGTCGGGGCTGCGGGTCCCGTCGGGGCTGCGGGTCCCGTCGGGGCTGCGGGTCCCGTCGGGGCTGCGGGTTGTTCAAAGATAACGCGGCCTCGACATAAAGGACCAAGAAGGAACATGGGTAGTTTTTAGTCAGTAGAAGTCTTACACTCCCTTTCGCTCTACCCAAGAGCGGGATGATGTATTTGATGATTTTCCACAAACCAAAAAACAAAAAAAGGCTTTAACGTGGCGTTTTGTCGAGCCGCCCGTCGCCGTCGTCGTCCAAACTATAACGATGCGTTTGATGTATTTTACGCTTGTACGACAGAACTTAAAGCTCTTTTTTTTCGGCTGAAGCCGTATCTTTATCGTTATGTGTGGTCACACTATAAATGACATGAACACACTTAAGCCACAGCTTAAGATAGATAATTCCTAAGTATACATATTAATTATGATTTCTTAGTAGTAAGCACTTACTGTTCTTCGAATTTCAACTGAAGTCGTTTACAACAGTCCAAGAAAAGCAATTATTTATGTTAAAGTAACATTTCATTGCGGGCTGGGCAGTATTCCAGGCGTTGTCAGCATGAGTGTCTGATGCCGTTGGCCAGTCTCCAAATTACAGCCGTGTTGGAATTAATGTGCACGCTCCCACACTTGTAGATAAGAAGACACATATTAGCAAACTGTTGTTTATGAACTGTTGTTGTCTACTTCCGTGAATAGGAGAATCTCTTCCGTTGGTTGTTGATGAAGCACTTTACATCGCGTCTGTAAACTTGGAAGATTAGTAAAAAACATTTTGTTAGTAATTTTTAAGTTACATGTAGTAATGAGTGAAGTTATTGACATCAACCGAACATAACATGCATACATACACTCACATACTACATACATAAATAAACTCACGCCATTTACCATAGGGCAGGCAGAGACCACAGAACGCCACCGTCTTCATCATATAAATCGCAATGTTCCAGGAGCACCTGCGCCCGCGCCGCCTGCGGAGGGTGCGCCCGCTCCCGCTCCACCTGCAGAAGGTACGTAACTTGTTAAACAAGAAATACCATCCAAGTTATCGGTTTCTGTTATTTTCCTTATCAAAAATGACAATAGACATACAGACGGATTCACCTATTTATGCTATTACTAAATGTTTGCAGGCGCAAACAATACGACAATTGTCTTGCATCACGCAACCCTATTAATCAGAAAAGAATAGCAGAGGTGTGGGAAAATCATAATTTCCACACACTTACGATTGTGGAGTATTTAAATTCATATAATTATGTTTTTTTTGCAGGCGCCCCTGCTGCGCCCGCGCCGGCACCCGCTGCCGACGCTGCACCGGCCCCACCACCAGCCGCTGAACCAGGTAACATCATTTTATTGGGACAAACCCGCCAGACTATTTTCTGATCCCAAAAACTCCTCCAAGTCTGGATAAACAGTGGTAACCACCTGAAAAGTGCCGAAACAATGAAGCTTGACGAAATACGACAATTGTCTTGCATCACGCAACCCTATTAATCAGAAAAGAATAGCAGAGGTGTGGGAAAATCATAATTTCCACACACTTACGATTGTGGAGTATTTAAATTCATATAATTATGTTTTTTTTCAGCGCCCGCCCCAGCGCCTCCACCGGCAGCGGAGGCTCCAGCCGCACCCCCACCAGTCGAAGGTAACTATTGGAATAATAAAAAAAATATGGAGAAAATACAAATAAAGTTTGATTTGGAGACCCCGCTAGATGTGTCCAAAATGAAGACGCAACTCTACATTTTTTTATTTAAACCTTGGTTTAGACCCCATCATTTAGACTTGGTTTATCTCGCGACGGCATGCGAGATAAACCAAGTCTAAGTTAAACCAGGTTTAAATACTTTTTGTAATAAGGCGGATTGTGGTTGGCCAAGGTTTCCGGTACTACACAATATAGTGAGGCCAAAATAACCATGTTGTGGAGCCCTGCCACAGCCAGAATGTGATGCGGTTTGTTATACATTGTTCTTGGATAAAAATAGATTAGTATATAGGATAGAGGAGATAGGATTAGAGGTCATGGGGGAGGCCTTTGCAGCCAGCAGTGAGATGGCTGAGGCTAACTGTAACAGAAATTTTGTGTTACAATTAATAATTAGAAAATCTGTTTCTTTTTCAGCGTCCGCCTAAGAAGTGCATTGATGGAGATTACAAAGGAGTCAAAATACATGATAATATACTACTTCCAATTAATGTGAAATGTCTGTAATATTCATATCATCTATAGCGTCATCCCGGCTTAATGCCTGGGCCCGCTTCAATGAAACATCATTCATAATAATTTAAAAAAAAACATCATTATTGTAATTGGTATTTATTAATAATTGCCATATTTATATCTACAACACTGTCTTTGTTATTTTTATACTGTTTCGTCACTATTGTGTAGATAAGTTTTGTATGATATAATAAAATAAACAGATACATGAATAACAGTAAAGTTATTTTATTTGAGGACCAACTGTTTCTATCAAGGATGTTTACCTGTCAAAGTTACTACAATTGTATGGCACAAAAGTAGACCAAGAAACTGCTAACTATATTGAAAATCACATTATTAGTCGCTTTGTGAAGTTTCAAGTCTTTATGAACTGTATTAAATTAAACGAACCCGAATTGGGATCGTATATCTTATACTTTGATCAAATACAATGTCGGAATAATATTGTTTGTTCTATATGCTTGGACATAGCACAGTGGTGATACCGATGACGGAAGATGAAGAAAAAGGCATCAACTCTTATCACTCTGGCCAACGTTAAAGCTAGGCCTTCGGTCACGGCAAATGTTAACTACTTTCCTTGAAAAGGCTGTGAGCACTCAGATCCCACAGTTCTAGTCTCAACCCAAAACGGCTCGAAAATATACTGACTAATAAGGTCACTATATTTTCAGCCCACAGTCACAGAGGCAGCTAGGAAGATGGGATTGATTCATGAATTGATATTGCTACTTCAGTCATAAGCATACAAATAATATCGTACTGTATTCCTTGGAGTGTTAGGTAATACTGCACACTCACATAAATCGCAAACAATCGACTGCATCAAAAAACACAAATTATCCCCATATACACAATTAACGTACCCATTACATTTCTAGTTTCACCATGAAAGCCTAACAAAATTAGTCGGTACAAAATAAGCCGGAGTCATAGAACGGACATGTGTTACAAGGGCCTAGTGGACCGTAATATCTCAACCCTTATTACTGGGATGCAGGGCTGGGCAATTTGGACAACTCTTTGAGGTAAACTGCCCAGCGCTCCTACAATGTAATGTCGGGCTATTCCACCGAATTGCCTATTGAAGGGACTCTGTTCCCAGATTGCTGCGTATTCTTTGTAATTGATATGTTGGGTTCACTTGTTTGATTAAAGATGTTTATTTGAGTTGTTCCGGTCTGATCCCCCAAACCGATCCACTGCCAATATTTTTCTTTTGTTTATTCCTTTCTGATCCCCTGTAATTTATCATTCCGTTCTGATCCCCTTTTTGACACAAGTACAAGTGAAGTACAGTCAACCGAAAAACAGTTGTTAATGAAAAAATAATCAGTTTTTATTTCTATAACTTACAATTGTACGATCATCCCACAAACTACCAGGAGAACAGAAGTCGGAAGGAGGTATCTTTAAATCAAATCTGTATTATTTCTTTCTAAAACCATGCACTTTTTTTGTTGGAGATAGGAAACCAGGACAGTAAAGTCCCACAAACTACCAGGAGAACAGTAGTAGGATGGTGGTATAGGAATCTTTAAATCAAATCTATATTGTTTCTTTCTAAAACCATGCACTTTTTTTTGTTGGAGATAGGAAACCAGGACAGTAAAGTTCCACAAATTTAAAAAAGTGAAAAAAAAAAACTTAACTTAACAAACAGACTTTACTATAAAGGCATAAGATACATAGATTTGATTTGAAGATTCCAATTTCCAATACCTCCTTCCTACTTCTGTTCTCCTGGTGGTTTGTGGGACTTTACTGTAAAGGCATTAGATTTGATTTGAAGATTCCAATTTCCAATAATAATAATAATAATAATCGTTTATTTATAAGAAGGGGCAGATTTACAATAAAATAATAACAGTTAAAATAGAGCACAGTTGCTTTTTTGCCTGAACTAGGTTGAACCTGTGTTTCAGGCTACAAGGTGTATAACTTAAAACAAATAAATTAACATTTTTACTTAGTGTATAGTTAAATACTATAATTACAACTTATATACGTATAAACTATAGATAGAAACAGTGTGTAAGCAGTTTATTTGCAGACAACAAGTAGATCCTCTGTCTGTGCATAAGATAAAGGTTGTAAAAAGGTAATTACGGATTTTTTACAGCTAAAATAGTTTAACTTATACATACTTAGTTTTCTATTTAATCTATTGTACAAAAATGGGCCTAAAAATATAAAGAATTTTTCCGCAAAGGCATGTTTGGATTTAACATTAGAAATGCATACTATATCATTCCGTCTCTTGTTAGTATTGTCAGCATTGTACGTTAGCATGGTGTGCTGTTTTAATACTAGGTGCATAATGAAAAGCTGGCGCACAGTCAGCACGTTGCAGGATTTATATAACTCAGTTGTGGGAAAGAAAAAGGGATGAAAGTTTGCTACCTTTAAAATTGCTCTTTGAGCTCTTTCAAGAGGGAGTAGGATCGTTTTAGACGAGCCACCCCATGAAGTGATACAGTAATTAATAACACATTGACATAGGGCGAAATAAACTTGTGTGATTAATTTGGGGTCTGCAAAAGTTCGTATTTTTTTAAATACATATATTAATTTGCGCACTCTTTTAACCAGACAGTCAATATGATACCTAAAGGATAGAGTGTCGTCTATTATAACCCCGAGGTATTTAATGGTACAGGTTTTGAGGATAGAAGGGCAACTGCACACATTTACTGACTGGTTGCCACATTGATGGGCACATATATGGAAGTTGGCGGTGTTAAGTTGGGACTTGCGAATGGAAAAGTGTATATATTTTGTCTTGTCAGCATTTAATGTTAGTAAATTGCTTTGAAGCCAATTAGTTACAGTATTAAAACCGAGTTGAGCGATTTCATATAGTTCACTACTGTTTTTAGCAGAAAATATTAGCGCCGTGTCATCTGCATATGATATGATTTTGCCGTGCTTTATATTTAGATTACACAAGTCGTTAATATAAACCAGGAATAAGGTAGGGCCCAATATACTCCCCTGGGGAACACCGAATCCAGTATTTTTCTGCTCATCGCTCGTAAAGTCGTCAATCTTAACACATTGATAACGATCGTCTAAGTAGTCGGCAAGTAATGTCAGCGTCGTTCCCCTTATACCTATGGCCTCTAATTTTCTTAGAAGCACTGAAACAGAGACAGTGTCAAAAGCTTTCGCTAGATCAAGGAAGACTCCCAGAACCTGGTTTCCTTTGTCTAGCTCTTCTGAGACGTAATCGGTCAGACTATGCACCGCATTTGCAGTTGATAATTTGGCTCTGAACCCAAATTGCGCAGGTGACAAGAAGTTATTTTTTTCTAGGTAATTAACAAGTCTATTGTTTATTATTTTCTCGAGTATTTTCGAGATTGAGGGGAGTAATGATATTGGCCTATAGTTAGTAACCAAGTCCTTGTCTCCAGATTTGAACAACGGCCTTTTTTAGGCATTTAGGGAAAATTCCTTCGCAAAGACAGATTCGAAATATATGTGTTAAGGGAGGTACCAATATATGCTTAAAGAGTTTAAGGATCTTGTTGCTTATATTATCCCATCCAACTGCACAGTCGTCTTTAAGACCAGATATGATTCGGGATACTTCGTCTTCGTCAGTATCCAGCATCGCAAATGATTTCAGGCTGTTACATTTTTGGAAAGTTGGTTGGGCACAATATTTCGAAATTTGTTCGGCCAAAGTTTTCCCAACATTAACAAAAAAGTTATTCACTTTATTGGCGGATATGTGTGGTGAAGGATTAGTAAGCAATAATCTCGAATTTGATTCACGTTGTTTAGCCATGTAGGTGACGTTTTTAATATGTTTCCAAATTTGCTTGCTATTGTTACCTGCTTTAACTAACTCATTTTTATCGTAATTATTTTTAAGCTTCTTCAACAGATTGTTACAAAAATTCCTGTATCTTTTATAGGTGGTTAAAATGATTGAATTATCAGGGTATTTCTTAATTTTCTGATCAATACCTCCTTCCTACTTCTGTTGTCCTGGTAGTTTGTGGGACTTTACTATAAAGGCATAATATAGATTTGATTTGAAGATTCCAATTTCCAATACCTCCTTCCTACTTCTGTTCTAATGGTAGTTTGTGGGACTTTACTACCTATTCTTTTTTTTTTAATCTAATAGAACCTGTACAAATATTTTGTTGCTGACTGTCCTAAAAATGTGTCAGGGTATCCGATTCTTTTACAGGGGATCAGACCGGAATAGAAAATAATTTATAATAAAACGGATCCCCTAGGGTATCAGTATTAGGGGATCAGACCGGAATAACTCGTTTATTTTATTGGTTTCCTCTTCTGTATCTAATATTACATAAAATTGATATCTTATCTTACTTACAGTTACTTACTACTTATCATGTGAAAGTTTGAATGGATGGATGTTTCTTACTCAATCACGCCAGAAGAGTTGAACGGATAGAATCTGGATGAAATTTGGTACAGGGATATAATTATAAGTTACTAGCTGATGCCCGCGGCTTCGCCCGCGTGGATACTGTAAAAACAATCCTTGATGCGGATTATTATCATTCTAAAATTTCAACTCGATCGGTGCAGAACTTTTTGAGTTTTTGAATCGTACACAAACCAACATAACATTTTTATAAATATATAGATAGTCAGGAATGACATATAAGCTTCTTTATTTTTTCTCACACATTCACATCAAAATTTCGTTGCGAACGAAGTTGCCGAGGAACAAACAACTAGATAAACAAATCGTACACCAAATTACTTTTGTTACATTAACTTAGATCGCTATAATGAGCCATGAAACGCTCAAATCGCATGCGAAAGGGTCCAAATGAGCGCGTGCTCTCCATTGATAGCTCAATTTGGCTTGTTATGATTATGAATCCTTCCCAAATGTCATCTCCAAATATGATTAAATCCTCATTACGTATTCAAAGCAAAGACTTCATTAAACGGATCAACGTAATGGGTCGGGTCACAAGTTCCTGTGTTAACAATGTGTTAACATAAGTATTTAGGAAAAGGAGCATTAAAAGGGTTCTGTGAAATCACCCGAGTACAACGGCCTTAATAATGATCTCTCATTCGCTTTATCTCTAACCTTATGTAGGAAATGAATGGCCACATTAAGTTTAATTAAAATGGGCTTACTGTTGCATTGTAATGCCCGTAATTTTTGGTTTGGTAAACAAAAAGTTTGGGCGTTTTTATTACTTTTGTTGATAAGATACCTGTGCTAAGTTAAAATAAATTCATTACTTTTATTGCACTCTCAAAAGCCAACCGCTTTTGTGAGTTCAAAGTCGTAACGTAACACGAGGGGGAAATCCAGAAATTTTGGAGGGCATGACAATGTAACAAATCATGCAAAAACATACATATGTACGTTATGTGTACGCGTGCGTGACGTGATGTGTTCTCAGCAGAATCAGAACCAAATAAGCATTCAATTGTTATTTATACTGAGATACTCGTGTTAGGTTTTATTTGATATAATAAAATTGTTATTCTTGCATGTTGATTTTATTACATATTCATATATGTTTACGTTTATTCGCTCGAGCCTCGTATTTCTTGCAAACATTGCAAGCTCGTCTGGAATAAGCAGGTGCTTCTATTTTTAACCGACTTCCAAAAAAAGGAGGAGGTTATCAATTCGACTGTATTTTTTTTTTTTTTTTTTTTTTTTTTTTATGTTTGTTCGCTCATAACTTGCGACTGGGTGAACTGATTTTCATGATTCTTTTTTCATTTGAAAGCTGGTGCTTCCCGTGTGGTCCCATTGTCACCATTTCAATATCTGATGATGGGATCTTGTGGAAATCGGGGGAACTCTTCAATAAATAACAGCAGATTAACCGCGATTGTTGCTATAGCATATCTAAGCATTGTTTACGCCATCACACAACATAATATCACGCCTGTACTCACTACAAAGGTTATTTTGTGAAGATCTGATGAAGAACTTCGGAGATAGGCAACGGAACTCCTCAATAAATGATAGCAAATGGACTGGGATTGCTGAAATCTCATATTGTCTGTCTATTGTTTACACTAGTTCCTAACATAACATCACGCCGGTACGTTGTGAAGGGGTAAGCACATGTGAAACACTAAAAAGTGAAAAATAAAAACTTTTTTACAAAAAATAAAACCGACTTCGACAAAAAAAACACTCAAGAGTGAAAAATAAACTTGAGAAGAAAAATCAGTTTCTGAAGTCGGTGACAAAAAAATGAAATCAAAGAAACAAAAGTCACCGACTTCAGAAACTGATTTTTCTTCTCAAGTTTATTTTTCACTCTTGAGTGTTTTTTTTGTCGAAGTCGGTTTTATTTTTTGTAAAAAAGTTTTTTTAGGAACACCCCTTCAGAGCCTATGCTTTTAGTATCTAAATTTACCTTGTATTTTTTTCCCAGAAGAATATTTATACTGTTTATTTATACTAATATTTTATAGAGGTAATATTTATTTGTTCGTTTGTAAGTTTGTATGTACGGGGTAATCTTCAGAACTAATGATCCCATTTAAAAAAATATTTCAATGGCAGAAAACAAAATTATATTTATATCAAGAACGTTAGCCGATAAAACACAATTTTTGCTAATGAAGTCACATACGAAGTTCCAGTCAAATAGTTATTTCATAGAAACATTAAGTGGGTCTTCAGTGGGGAGATAAGTAATTAAAACCTAAGATTATCACTTAATGATTTCTTCGTGATGGCGTAACAAATTGTAATTATAACTGTTTTATTCCGTAATCACAGGTGATAAAAGGAATCTGCCAACGAGATCTCTTAACTTTGTAAAGACGGCTTTTTACTTCGAAAGTTATGTTCTCTGTAAAAAATTCTTTGTTTTCAATCTTTAAATGCATTTGTTTCACATTCTACGGAACTCTAGTTATACATTCGGGAGTCATTACTTCAGATGTTTGAAAAATTCACTGATCAAATGAATTTTAAAATAAAAACTATTTCTTGTCTGAACTGAACTTAAAGACCTCTATATGAGTAGAGGTCTACTCATGACTCACTATGCATGCGTTAAGTCCTACGCGTGCTCAAAATTTCAATTTTGAGATTACAATCTTTTAATATTATCATTAAATTGACAATACTGTGAGTGTTTTACCCTTTTGGTCTAGTTTATTACAGGTATCTCTTGAATTAGTAGTTTACTTACGTCCTCAATTACTCAGGATAGTCAATTTAATCCCTAATAGTACAGATGCTTCCTGTCGTCTGAATTTCAATTGAATGGTTCTACTTAGGAGCGATATCAATTACATTAAGCCTCCAACCAAACCCAAGTAGCTTATAAAACGTTCAAAATCTACTTCAATTAAATGAAACTCGGTTTCACATAGCTGTCTTACATAATCATCAATAATCGTCAGTCATTATGTTCAATACATGCCTTAGACAATGCAATACGGCCTCAAACATCCTTAGTTTACTTTCCTTAGGAACCACATTGGTGCCCAGGATTACCTACTGATTCTCCTTCCCCTCGCATTCTTTGTAAGAAGGATTAACCATAAGAATGAGTCAAGATTTCAACCCACGAGAGACAAGACCTAAAACGATATTTTTATCAACTAGATAACCACTTTACGCCGTCCATAATCAGGGGTACACACTCAAATGTAGGGACCCATACAGCATATAAAGATGTCTCCGTCTGACGTAGGGACGTAGGAACGTGCCCCGATTTTTATGCTAATCATGTCCCCCTGAATTGAGAGTCTGGTATTCCAGATTTTTAATAAAAACCCTAAAATTTTGGGTCAACGGATGTAATTCACATATATTATGTAGAAAAGTTAGGTCTGAATTGAGTAGATAGGTTCCGAAACGGCAGATTTTTGTGGTTTCCGAACTTTATGAAAAAAGTTACTTGTTTATGTGAAAATTATGTAGCCTTTTAAGCATTCATGTAAAGTTTGACGAATTTGTTTTAAAAGTATTTACAATCTCGATGGTTTAATTAGAGAAATACCTATAGGTCCGTGAAAGGGCAAAGTAGGGCATAGAGTGATTCACACCCTTTACCGCAAATTGGGATATCCAGTGTCGTGGGTGTGTTTCTAATTGGGCTCGGTATACCAAATATCGTCAAAGTATGCCATTTAATAAATAATTTTACATCATATTATGTATCACTTGTCACAGGTTTACTTGACTGTGAAAGCATTTCAATCAAATGTTCTCACCTGTAGGTAATCAAGTACCTACACAATAATAATATATTCGTGATATTTACAGAGTAATAATACTGTTCTCGATTGTACCTTCAAGTTTTTAGTCTAGCTAGCGTACAGTCGCACACAAAAGGGGGGTTAAGGGTTGTTACCCGTGGGACCTGAAGCTTGTTTGTAAAAGTGGCTTGCCAATGTATTATTAATGAACTGCTGAAAACAACACCTGCTCGATACTTTTTTTATTTTATTATCTGTGATACTGCTGACAAGGGTTGCTTCCACAAATTATTTAAATGTACTAGGAGATAAGATAAATTGTATAAGGATCACACCTCTTATTGTAACATAATGTACCTTGTAACAAATCTACTAATTTAGAAGAAATAAAAAGTTGTAGACTTGAACATTATAATAGGGAGGAGTAAAAAATACAAAACAAGTTATAAAAATATACCTAACCTAGCACACTCTCAGAAGGGAGGAGGGAGGTTTTATAAGAAGGATGTCAGCTTTAGTTTGTCCACAAGAGTAGATCCTCTGTCACGGCAGTACAGGTCACTCGGGAAGAAGAATTGGAGGTCCTCTTGGCGTCCGCGTAGCGTCTCGCTCGACACCGGTCACTCGGGTAGAAGTTTTGGTGGTCCTCTTGGCGGCAGCGTAACGTCTCGCTCGGCACCGTTCCGTTCACTCAATGAACCAGCAGCACAGACTCAGTGAAGACTTAGAGTATAATAAGAAGATGTTTCCTCGACCAGCAGGGCTATTGCGTATCTTATAATGACAGTGGATAACTTAAAATATCTATCAAATAACTGTGAAATGGTGAGTTTTTAAGAAAAAAATGTACCAAACCATAACCAATTTACAGTTAATCTATGGACATTTCTGATAGCCACTGACGTTAAAAAGATACGCAATAGGGGGGCAGGTCCAGAATAAAAGTCCACGCGTGTGAAATCATTTCAGCTTTTATAGATCCACAGCTTGTCATTTTCAGTTAATTTTTCAGAATTTCAAATAGTGACTTCATAATTGTCTTAGAAATGCAACTTGCCAGTATTCAGAACAGCCAGTAATATTCAAACCAAAAGCTTTTCGTAGAATTCTGAGAGCGTGTTAGTTAATTATATGTAAGTTATATAATACAATATCTGAGCTATGTAAGTTATAAAATACAATATTTGAGCTAACATATTGATAAAAAGAATTTAAATTACATAAATCAAAAGTAACCTTCATAGACTAAGCTAGTAAGAAACTATGACAGAAAATTAAAAGAAAAAGTATTGACAGTTTGACAGTCTGACTTAAATTGTCATAACAATGAAAAATATGAAAATTATTTATTTATTTCAGATATATTATAAGAAAACGAATCGTTTTAGACCGATTCGCAGAATATTAATGTAAAAACCAATAAAACGTATGATGGATGCGAAGTGTAAGTATAATATGATGTAAAATGTGTGGTAAGTGTGTATTAGATAAGAACACTACAGCTCACTCAGTGAAATAAATAAAATACGTGGTTTAGAATAACGAAATACCACAACCTACAATCTATCACATACTTTACGAAGTGTTTCACAAATCTCATTGTGCTACACAAGGTGTGACGGATCCTACACAAAGCAATCAACCAAGCATTCTGTACATCAAACTAAGTAACTCAACACAGAAATTATTGCTGGGAAATGACGTGAATATTCACATTTTACGGTTAAACTCAATTTAACGCAGTAAACACACCGTGGTGACACACAATCTTAAAATATTGTTTTTTTATTTATGAGAATGTTGGAGCTTTGCCTTCTAATATTTCTGTAACTAGAAGATTCCCATATATGGTCGATGATGATCTCTTTTAGATTTACCGTTATTTATTTTTTTCGGTATTTATTTATTTTATTTTCAGAAACACGTAAATGGAATTAGGCACATTAAATGCCTTAGGAGTTTTCTACCAGTCAACCAAGTTTGTTTTGTTGTTTTAATTTATTTCTCCTGTGCGCTACTACTACCTACTTTGTTGTTACCGAAGGGGCTCTTACGGACATACTTCTTCCGGTCTACTAAGTAATTCTGATAATATAAAAGTAGATGTCTGCACTTTTCGAAAGAAAAGAAAAGCTAGAAACAAGACAGGACTCCAAACTATGTATTATAAATCCCACGCCCACTTCGCTTAGCTTTCCTAGTTACCATAAACTACAGTGAACCTACCTTGAACTTGCTGATCTTGCGCCAATTTCTAGAACACGATAGGACAGTGCCATATATCCCGTCGTTGATGTAAATCATAATTGTTACTTTATCGTTCCTTTTTAATTGAAATACGAGAATGTCTTCAATAACAAATAACTCAAAAGTATCACTTTCTCTTATTTTTAATACAATTTGAGGAAATCTTTACATGTTTGAGTTCTTTGAATGTCAGTAATAGGGGATCGGACTGACTCAAAAAAATAGAATTCTGTTTAGTCCGTCAGTTAGATTATCGAAAAATATTGGATACGTGTTTTTTGTTTTATCAAATCAATAAAAATTTACGAAGATAAAGCGCGTCAAAGATCATGGAGTGGGGCTTGAAACGTCAGTTGAAGGTACAAAATGTGCTATCATATGACTTCACACGAGTTTTCGAAGCACTGTATCGTCTTCATTTTTTGTTTACGTGAAAAAAGAAAAAATATGTGGTCAATATTTTTTGGAAATCTATCTGACGGACTAAAAAATAGGTAAAAAAACTTTTTAAGTTAAACGGTTTTATGTTAAACATACATTGCAATGTTTAAGATAAATGTACTAAAAAACAAAAAATAATAAAATAGATACAGTCGTGGGAATTATAAACAGACTAAAATATAAAACCGTGGGGCACGTCAAACATTTTAATCAACGATAGACAATTGACGTGCCCCACGGTTTTATATTTTAGTCTAGTCTATGCATATGTTTATAATTCCCACGACTGTATCTATTTTATTATTTTTTGTTTTTTAGTACATTTATCTTAAACATTGCAATGTATGTTTAACATAAAACCGTTTAACTTAAAAAATTTTTTTACCTATTTTTATTTTCTAGTTTTTAGTATTTATTTCGCATTCTGTTTAATTCATTTAGTGCTTCATAATTGCAAGGATTAATAAAACCTAAGTTATCCGCCATTTTGTAGAGGCCGCCATCTTGGATTTTAATTTTATTTAGTACATTGTATTATACTGGTTGAGCACTTTCATTTGATACCCATATTGATGGGATCGATAAAACCTACGTTATCCGCCATTTTGTAGCGGCCGCCATCTTGTATTTCAATTTTTTATAGTATATTGTATTCTGCTTGTTGAGCCCTTTCATTTGATACCCATATTGATGGGATTGATAAAACCTACGTTATCCGCCATTTTGTAGCGGCCGCCATCTTGGATTTCAATTTTTTATAGTATATTGTATTCTGCTTGTTGAGCCCTTTCATTTGATACCCATATTGATGGGATTGATAAAACCTACGTTATCCGCCATTTTGTAGCGGCCGCCATCTTGGATTTCAATTTTTTATAGTATATTGTATTCTGCTTGTTGAGCCCTTTCATTTGATACCCATATTGATTTGATTAATAAAACATAAATTATCCGCCATTTTGTAGCGGCGGCCATCTTGAATTTATAATGATAATGAATAAACATAATTGTATTGTCACCAAAATCCAAAGTGTATACAAAATTTCAGATTAATCGGTTGACAGGAAGAGGGTGAAATTTGAATTACTAAATTTGATCCAAGAAAGAATAAAACAAACGGGGTGAGCTAAATAAAACCGTTTAATAATTAGTTTTTATCTACCCAAATATCATAAACCCTCTATAATGCGTTCAAAAACCATAGGCAATGACCAGCATTACCAACCAGCAGAAATAAACAGAACTGTAATGAGCTCATAACCTACTGAAAACAGTAGGTTATGAAGTTTAAATTTGGAACAGGTGTCAAATTCAAGTGAGTGTGCTATTATTTAATGCGCGCGGAACTAGTTGGCCGCGCCTTAGGTGGCGACAGGAGTGAGGGGGCGGGTTGCCTACAGCTCGCAATGCACAGGAGACTTTAATTAGACAGCGATGACCAATCTCGAGATATTGTGAACAATAATTGTTCAATTTATTGAAAAGAATACTTAAATAAAAAACAAAAACATGCCATAGGCGCGGCCAACTAGTTCCGCGCGCACTATAGTATCTACATTATGACCATCAAAAAGACATCTGAACATCTACATTTTTTATTGCATTACACTGGCATAGGGAAATGACTAGCATTGTTAATGCTAGTCATTTCCCTATGGTTCCTGAACCCATCATAGAGCCCTTATGATATTTGGGTAGATAAATTAGTGTATGCAACTGTACATAATTAGGCATTACAACACTCGTGTGATGCTATTAAGAAACTCGCCTTCGGCTCGTTTCTTAAACCCACACTTGTGTTGTAATGCCCTTCATTATGCACAGTCGCATAAACTACTATTTTTTGTCCGATCTCCTATTGGTGTCTAAAATTTTTATTTTCAAGGAATACATTCCTTTTAATACATTCCTTGAAAAGTTTCTGGACTGGTTTCGATATGAATCCACAACGTGTTTTTGCTTTTCTGGCAATGTGATAATTTCTTATGAACATTTATTATTTTGATGATATTATTATGTGACAGTTCAGACTCATTCAGACTCACGATATTCATATTTTGTAAGTAAATAAAAACATAAATTGTATGAAAGATATCAGCCTAGCCTTTTCCCAAGTATTTAGCGGTCGGCTTTCAGTCTAACCGGATGCATCTGAATATTTAAACTAGTATTTTATATGGAGCCACTGTCCATATGACCTCCTCACTCAAATTCTGGGTAACATTATAATTTATTTTGGAAAGATTCTTGTAAAACTTGTGATCAATAGTGAACTACTTTAGGAATCATTTTCATCTTCCTGACCTTGTCCAATTCTACGTGGGGTGGCGCAAAACGTATTTTTCTTCCATTCTGTCCTGTCAGATATACATAATTATCATTCCTCACATAATCCACCAATTTTTACTTAGGCCTTCCTCTCCCTCTCCATTCTCCATTAATGGACCTACTACACGCACGCACTTCCCCACAGTTTTGCCTGCGGGATTACACGGTGCACACAGTACATCGCGCGTGTGGTTTGTAATGGTAATACAGTTTTACCAACCATACGCGCGATGTACTGTGAAGTGTGAACGAAAACTGTGGGGAAGTGCGTGCGTGTAGTAGGCCCATAAGACTCATATTCATCATTCTTTTACTCACTACTTGAACAATATGTAATGTAATAATAATAATAAAGCTGGCAACTCTCGTTGACACATAACGTCGTCTGAAAAAAGCCCAATTTTATTTGATAATATTTATTCCAAAAAACCCATATTTATTGCAGTTTCTACAGAATCAATTAAAACTCCTCATATTGTATCCTATAAATAAATTAAAACTACCAAAGTCCAAAATGAAGAAATAGAAATCCTACTAATATTATAAATGCGAAAGTTTGTGAGGATGGATGGATGGATGGATGGATGGATGGATGGATGGATGTATGGATGTTTGTTGCTCTTTCACGCGAGAACGGCTGATCGGATCTGGATGAAATTTGGCACAGAGGTAGATTATAGTCTGGAATAACACATGGGCTATAAATTATCCCCATAATAACTTAAGGGGGTGAGCAGTATTGCAATATCTATAATCCTCAACTGTTTTACAGCTTGATACTGGAAATACGAAATAACGCAAGGGACATCGAGCGTGCTGTGCAATTTTTCACTTTAAGCACCTGGTGCGAGCGTTGCAAATCCAAGAGAAAGCTGAAGTCCCTTACGTCATTTCAAATTTCCGGTATCGTACACAATCGAAATGTCAACTGTCATACTATATTTAAACAGAAGGTCTATTTCAAACTGTTTGTCACTGGTGTACGTAGCCTAACGGTACAGAAACTTACCTGTAAACAAAGGTACGCAAGTTCAAATCACAATCAGTATTCACTTTTTGTGATTTCTTATAAGATTTCCAAAAATGTTGAAACGTGTTCGCGAGTTCGATCCCCAATCGGTTTTCACTTTTTGTAAGTTCCACGTATTTGTTTTCATTTCGATGCTATATGATTTTCAAATCAATTCAGAGTAAATTTATATAATCTACTTTTAATTGTAAATACAATATTATAAATCTGTAGACGTGGAGTTTCTGTATATTGAACATAATTATTTAGAAAAAATAATGTTTTCTTTTGTTGTGTCTGTGTGTCTTGGGTGTATAGTTTATTATAGTATTATCACGTGTACATTTTAAAACTAATAAGATTAGGGTTTTAGTTTTTGTTTCATTGGAATTGGTGCTCTCTATCAAAAGATATACGAATTTAAGGTATTTAAGAAAACTTATCATCATTTAGAAACATACATGCAACGACATCTATTGCATCAAAACGGTACTAATTAATAAGTGTGTTCACAAGATAACTTTTAAATCGTATTTTTCAAACAGTTACGATAACAAAATGTACCCTTGATTAGTTTAAATGACGCTGCTTTGAAAATCTACATAGGGTTTTTTTTTGGAGGGTGGGAAATCATCATTTGACTCCTCCCGCTCTGGGCAGAGCGGTAGGGAATGTTAGACTTCTACTGACTAAAAACCACCCATGTTCCTTTTTTGCCTTTTGTGCTGTGGCCGCGATATTTCTTTCGAACAACCCGTAGCCCCGACAAGCGGCGGCCCTTGCGGGCCTCAACCATATTGCTGACATCTCTTTGAGGCGCGCGTGGAACCGAACGCGCCGTCGACACGGCCTGTCGTCGTCTTACGACGGGTGGACGGCGAGCTAGCCCACTACTTACCGTCCACAGGCCCGCACCTACGGTGGCCGGAAGCCATCACGTGACCCCCGACGCCCAGAGCGTCTCCTATTGCGGCTGGGACGATAGGTTCTCTCTCTCACCACGCCACCTCCTTCGCTAGCATCACTGCTTCGCCGAAGGAGGCGACGGCGTCCCATTCCCTCTCGCCCCGCAACATGGCTTGAACCAGGGCCAGACGCGAGAGGTCGCCGCCGCCGATCGTCGCTAAGAGAACACGACAGGGCTCAACCCAAGTGGGGCTCCGCCCAAGCAAGGCAGACCTCCACGGTGTGCTCCACCGTGTCCTCCAGCTGATCCTTGCAATAGTAGCATTTGGGCGTTTCCTTCCGCCTGATTCGGTGCAGGTGCCTCCCGAATCCCGAAACAACCGTGTCCGGTGAGGACCTGCGCCAGACGAAAGGTGAGGGCGCCGTGGCGCCTCTCAAGCCACTCCTCAAAGAGGAGACTTACCACCACTGTGCCCTGCACGGGGTTGCGACAGTCGCTCTCTCCATGTCGCCATGAAATCACACCAGTGAGGTCTGTCCGCCATGCGGCAATATACGGCGGCAGCGGAGTTATCCCCCAGTGTAGTGCCTCCGCGCACCATTCATGCAGGAAACTACATAGCCTAAACCCTATAGTGTGTGTTTGCTTCCCATGCATTATATTTTGGCAGTTTAACTTCGTCTTCGACAGATGGCATTGTTCATTTGACACCATTTTCAGAATTGCGGTGTTAATATTTGTCGTGAATAGTCAACAAATACAAATTGACAGGTACACAGTAAGAAAAACAGCTGTAAAAACTTTAAAATAAAAACCTAATTAAAATTAGATAAGACCCGCGACGTAAATATATTTGTTCAGTGTGGAAATCGAATACAGGACATGCAGCGCCACAGTCAAACGCCGAGGCACTGCGCCAACCGTACCGTCTTATCGGCTGTGGCTGCCTTGGGCATTGCCGCAACTTTGCTTAACAATGGCCAGATTGCACTTTCCGTTTACAAATTGCCGTCGAATCTTACCCCAACTTGCAACATCACCAAAAATCTGCGAACAGATGTCTTTGCAAATAAACTGCTTTAAACAGGAGAGAGTCGCCTGGAATTAGATGTAGATGCGAAAATTCCACTTTCCGAAGAGTTTTCCCATCCAGTGCCAACAGAAGATACCGAAAGAGTTAGGCAGTGGTGTACCTAATCGTAAACCCACATTTTGCCAGTAATGTTCAAGCGCCATGGAATATGGGGCGTTTGATGTCTATAGATATAATATTGCCATCGACCTGGCAAGAAAACCACGCTCCGTGGCCTCTACTGCGAAAACACTTTGCAATCAAACCTCGGACCTCATCCTCAGTAGTTGCACTTGAGACCACTCGATCAACGAGACAGTCACACATCAAAATTTCCACGTGAACGAAGTCGCGGGTATCAGCTAGTAGAAGATATAATGAAGTTGACAATGATGACAGACATCAAAAAAATTCTTAGACTCAATATTTACGACGAATTATGAAAAAAAGATGATTACGAGAGCAGCTGCAGCTAGACGACGCGCACGCCCACCATCCCCGGACTCGTCGCTCAGCTCCGCCTCGCCACCGCCGGACCTCGGATCACCTGCGTCACCGGCGGCGGCAGTAGCGTCGAGCTCGAGCGACGAGTATTTCTCTCCGCCGATGACATCACGAACACCGTCACCATCTCCAGAGCGTCGGCAGGGGAGAGGCCGGCCGCCGAACAGCTTGGGACCTAGGGGCCAACCGGCCCCGAGCCGGGTCCCCGCTACCGGTGGTTGTGTGCAGCGCATGAAATGGACTCGAACAATAAATGAGAACGTCATGCGCGCATACTACGGGTCTACAGAGGGGGGAACTAACCTCACTGCGTACCGTGCTAGGATGCTGTCTCTATTCCAGGACCTTGAACCAACCGTCAACGTGTCAAGCCAACGACTATCGGATCAGGTGCGCGTCATCCAGCGCAATCACATGTTGGACGACGCCGCACTTGATAGGCTGCGCTCAGAGGTACTAAGCAACCGTATCATCTTGACTCAGGCACAGACTGCGGTACCAGCGTCAATTATTGACGCGACCACATCGCGGCCCAATACTGTACGGTAAGTAGCCAGTACAACGACCGATTGAGAAGCGCACTGGAGGATGCGCTTCGCGAGTATCGGTCTACTCCTACCGAACTTAGGCCCCGATTGCCACGGTTACCCATGCATAGGCGTAATAGGGCGTTGGTGTGTGCCCTGGACTCGCAACTCAAGAATATATTCGAGAGTAGCGAGGACCTCGTTGATACACACTCGATCTTGTACTGTGGGGCTGTTGCGGCATGTCGACTAGCTAATGTTAAATTCCCAAATTGTGACTTAGCTAGTCGACCAAAACCAGCCGTACCGGCCTGGCAGCGCAGGATCGAGCGTCGTGTCGACGGGGCCAGGGTGCTCATTGGCAAACTATACTGCTTCAGGGAGGGCAATACACGACCACGTGTGATGCGCTTTGTGAAGCGGGCATTCTCGGGAACTGAAATCAGTCCCCAAGATTACATGTCCCGTGTCACGGAGCGCATCGACTTCCTGAAGCAGAAGGTTTATGCATGGGCCAACCGTATTCGGCGGTATAAGCGGCGGGTTGATCGTTACTCGCAGAATCGCATGTTCCAGAGCGATGAGAGGTGGGGTATACCGAACTTGGGAGCGACCCGAGCAAAATATGACGGACGTGTGTCGCCCAGATGATGCTGCTACGAGTTCATTCTGGCGCAGCATCTGGTCGGTACCCGTCTGTCATACTGAGGCTGACTGGTTGCGTGATGTCGAGCGAGTGTGTGAACCTATTCCAGAAATGGAAACTATCTTAATAACAGCACTAGATATAGCCAGTGCAGTTCGTCCGTTACCGAACTGGAAATCACCAGGTCCGGACGGACTGCACAATTTCTGGCTCAAATGGCTCAGCAGTTCACACACTTGCCTGGCATCCCAATTCCAGTCGGCCTTAGAGTCTGCGTCGCTTCCGCAGTTTTTAACCACAGGCGTTACCCACCTGCTCCATAAGTCAGGTAGCCCCGCGGAACCCAAGAATTATAGACCGATCACATGTTTGCCGACGGTCTATAAACTTCTTACATCCATCTTGAGAGCGAAAATTAATAAACACATTGTGAAAAATTCAATTATGTCTGCCTCTCAAAATGGATGTAGGAACGGGTCCCGCGGTACTAAGGAGCTACTCCTCATCGACATGGCCATTAGCCAACAGGTTCGTCGAGCCCGCAAGGATCTGTCGACATGTTGGATAGATTATAAGAAGGCCTATGACTCAGTGCCACATACGTGGCTCATGAGGGTGCTGGAGTTGTACAAAATAGACGCAACTCTACGCACCTTCCTTGAGTCGTGTATGGGGCAATGGAGGACGGTCCTTCGATATCCAGGATGTCGACGGATTCAGGGGAACGATGAACCTGTATGGATTAAATGGGGAATCTTCCAGGGCGACAGCCTGAGCCCGCTTTGGTTCTGTCTGGCCCTGAATCCTTTGAGCACATTGCTAGAGGATTCAGGTCTAGGCTACCGGATGAGGAGAGATGGTCAGGTCACATCTCACCTTCTTTACATGGATGATCTGAAACTCTTTGCCCCCAACAGATTGCGCCTGATGGAGCTACTGAAACTAACTGAATGTTTTAGTAGCGCCATCAGGATGGAATTTGGTGTGGACAAATGTGCAGTCATGCATGTAAAGAAAGGGGGGATTATGGAATCCGAGGGAATTCAGCTCTCGGATTCCATACACCTCAGATCCCTTTCCTCATCTGAAAGCTATAAATATTTGGGTATGTCGGAAGCGTTAGGCATTAATGTAGCTGACATGAAGCAATCGGTGGGGGAGCGTTTCTTCGGACGCCTAAAGAAGGTTTTAAATAGCCTTCTTTCAGGTGGGAACAAGGTGCGCGCCTTCAACGGTTGGGTCATGCCAGTTTTAATGTACTCTTTCGGCATACTCAAGTGGACTCAGACTGAACTCGACGCCTTGGATAGGAGAGTCCGTACATTGCTGACCGCAAATCGGATGCATCACCCACGATCATCGGTAATGAGACTGTACATCCCGCGGAAGTGCGGGGGTCGAGGCTTTTTAAACGCAAAGACCCTCCACAACCGCGAGGTGTGCAGTCTCAGAGAATATTTTTTAAAAGCCGATGCGGGTATGCACCGAGATGTGGTCGCAGTGGACAAGGGACTCACCCCGCTGTCCATGGCTTACGAGAACTGGCGCAAACCTGTGGTACTTACTGCTGATGACCGCAAGGAAATATGGCAAAGCAAGGAGCTTCACGGGCGCTTCTACCGGGCTCTTCATGGGCCCGATGTAGATTTTCTAGCGTCTGTGTCCTGGCTACGTTTCGGCGACCTCTTTGGGGAAACTGAAGGTTTTGTCTGTGCAATTATGGACGAAGTTATGTTGACGAACAACTACCGGAAATATATTATGAAGGATGGGACGGTTGACGTGTGTCGGGCATGCCATCGTCCGGGAGAGTCCATCAGACATATTATTTCTGGTTGTTCTCGTCTGGCTAACGGCGAGTACTTGCACAGGCACAATCAAGTAGCCAGGATTATTCACCAGCAACTTGCCTTGAAATATAAACTTGTGGAGTCAGAGGTACCGTACTACAAGTATGTGCCCGATCCAGTTCTCGAAAAAGACCATGTAACGTTGTACTGGGATCAGTCTATCATCACTGACAGGACTATTGTTGCCAATAAGCCTGATATAGTGGTGATAGACCGATCAGTGGGCCGCGCAATGATAATCGATGTTACCATTCCGCATGACGAGAACCTCGTGAAAGCTGAAAAAGAGAAGCAAATAAAATATCTGGATTTAGCACACGAGGTTGTCGATATGTGGCATGTGAGCTCGGCTATCATTGTGCCGATAGTCGTAACGGCCAATGGCCTTATAGCCAAAAGCATGGACCAACATCTATCAAAGCTTTCGCTCGGCGGTTGGATCAAGGGCCTGATTCAGAAGGCAGTACTTCTTGATACGGCTCGTATTGTGAGGAGGTTCCTGTCTCTGGAGCCCTAACCACCGGTGGCTTGGACCCTGCTCCCGTCACCGGTGGACGACTATTTTTTATATTTTTAAATGTTTTTTGTTTGATCTGCTCGTGGTGGTAAATGAAAGATAGTGGACTGTAAAAAGGCTCGGTATATTGCCAATTAAAATTACAATCGTAACTGCCCGGACAAACATATAATAAATTAAAAATAAACGTTTTAGAGAGTCGTCCGTCTTGGGAGGGTCCGAAGAAGCGAGTGTCCGGCAGTCGCGCAGCGCCCCGCACCTCAGCTCGGTTGCCACGCGCGCGCGCATGTTGGTCACGCCGCCTGCGTGTGCCGTCTGCGTGTTACTGTTGGGTTCGATTCCCAACATGCTGCCCGGGTTGAAGGGAAGACTTCAAAAATCTGGAAGGGGGCAAATGTTATTGGAAGTTCTATTTATGTTGCCCCGGTTTGTCTTTGCCTCTGTAACTCTTGCTAGTGCTCTTGAAGTGGTGGATGATGTGTTCAATTTCTTGAACCGTTCCAGGCGGATAACATTGCGTTCAGAGACCTGTGGATGAGGTATGACATTAAGTGGCCGTCCAAATAAGAAAGGAGAAGGTGTCAGAGCGGGAAAGTCATGAGGTTCTGAGGAAAGAGGAGTTATAGGATGGAAGTTTAGCACAGCTTCAACTTGAGTGAGGCATGTAGCCATTTCCTCGTAGGTGAGATGAGTGGATTGTAATAACCTTTTAAGATGGTGGTGGTTGTACAAGAAACTTTGATAGCTCATTGTAAGTTCCGACAAAGTTAGTGCCGTTATCGGACCTAATACTTTGCGGTTTCCCCCGACGTGACACAGAAAAGAACGGCTAAATAAGCTTCACTAGATAGTGTCGCAACGAGCTCGATGTGACAGGCCTTTGTTGAGTTACAGATGAAGATTGCCAAAAATGATTTCATAAGCAACCTCTGCCTATTTCCTGTCTGCTATCATCACTGGCCATGCGTAATTAACACTACAGGTGTAAGAAAGGAAGAACTAGAAATGGGGATAAGGAACTATATATAAGTTAACTAAGATCTACTGTTAGTTAAACTACATATAGGATCTATATTAGAAAGACTACTATTTACTACTACAGAATAAGAAACTAATTCTGGTAGATCGTGTCTCTCGTTATGATTGGGCATTTTTGGCCGTTCACGTTTATGTTTCTTTAAGAAAGTGGTCCCAGACCACCACAAGGATGAACCACTGATGGAATCAGCCTTCAGCCCACGAGAAACAAGGTCCGCCGGATTGTCTTTCGACGGTACGTAGCCCCACACGTGACCTTCTGAACTAAGTGACATGAACGGACACTTTGCCTTTGAAAAGTAATCGCCTAAGACTGAAGAATCTTTCTTCAGTGGCATCGTTACGACAAAGCGTCCATCGTCTTTACGATAGGTATATTTATTAAAATTCTGCTCACAGGCACGCTCAGGAGATAAAGAATGCTTGGCTGCAATGGTATTTAATTCACGAAAACGAGATAAGTCTGGGTCGGCGTCCACGTTTATAAAATGACAAACGGGAGAAGAAGAGTGTGACTTATGACGGGCAACGTACCCTGACACTAACCAACCCAGTTTCGTTTCATATAACTTAGGCTGATTTTTACCTAAGTCTATGGAATTATTACATAAGATGGACCAAAATACTTCGGCCCCAAGTAAGATGTCTATAGCTGCCGGTATATTAAATGATGGGTCAGCTAGACTTATTCCCAATGGAATAGGAATGTTATCAATGTTTATAAATGAAGACGGTAAAGCTCTAGTGATCTGAGGTAAAATATGGCAGTCTACAGTAAGACTACAATCGTCATCATAGTGAGACATAATAGTAAGGCTGCAAGACTGTGTACAATTAGAAGTATTATTATTTATACCTGTCACGGTGGCGCTCGCACTACGTCGCGACAAACCCAGCTTACCGCAAAGTGACTCATCAACGAAGTTGCCCGTACTACCGTTGTCGAGGAGGACTCGGGCATTGTGCACGTCGCCCTTGCTGTCAACCACCCTCACGATCGCTGTGGAAAGCAAAACATACGGAGGAGTAGTAAACTGCTGAACATTAGCGGCAAAGTTATTTACGGGAATAACTGGTTCAGACAAAGTTGTCTCTGCCTCATGTAGATGAAGCAGAGTGCTGTGCCTTTTCTTGCAGTACTTGCAAGGTACAAGATTACACCTTGATTCGGTGTGCCCTGGTCGCAGACAATTAAGGCAGACCTTTGTCTCTTTGGCCTTTTGTATACGAGAATCAACAGACAAAGCTCTAAAGGCATCACAATTGAATAAATAGTGGGTCTGATTGCACATTGGACACGTAAATTTTCTTTTGTTATTATTATTAACATTTTTATCTTTATTGTTGCTTTCATAAGTTTTTTGATCTGATTTTGTAGCTGTAAGTAAATTTGAATTATGTTGGGAAGTGTCTGCCTGTTGTACTTTATTGATGTTTCCTTTGTGTTCTTGCAAAGTTTCTAATAAGTCAGCTCTGTTGCTGAGAAACTTTAAAAAAAAATCTAATGAGGGTGGATTATCAATTGTGTTTCGATGTTCTTCCCATTCCCTACGTGTGACACTGTCAAGTTTTTCGGACATCATGTGAATTATGAGGGTATCTCGTAAGTTAAATTCAGTGTCCTGACCTAACGTTGTCAAAGCACGGATATTTTTATTCGTGACATCAATAAGGTTACGAATAGAAGTACATGATTCACTTTGCATAAATTCAACGCTAAATAACGCCCGAACATGATTATTAACGAGCAATCTTTTGTTGTCGTATCTGTTACACAATAAATTCCAAGCGGACTCGTAATTCTGAGCTTTAAAATCTAAATTGTCTATAACTAGCAACGCACTGCCTTTAAGAGAAGCTCGCAGGTAGTGCAGTTTATTAATGTTATCCATGTCCTTTCGCGAATGAATGAGTGAAATGTAAGTGTCTCTAAACTCAAGCCAGTGTTGATAGTGTCCGTGAAAAACGGGTAGATTAATTTTTGGCAACCTAACATAATTGGATTTAAAGCCACCTGCCTGCACATCCTCGTCACCCGTTACGTAACCATCCAGTTGACTGCTAGACCGGGGAGGACGAGCACCGAGTAGTCCCCGCGCCGTCGCCACCAGCTTATAATAATGGTTTTCAAACTGCTCGCGCTCCTTGCTTTCGTCATCGGGATTCTCCAACGACATCTCGATGTCAGTCTGTAATTTGTCGAAATCCACATATAAGCTATCAAATTTATTGAACCTAGTTTCCAAGTCTAAAAGCTGTAAACTACTAAGTTCATCGCAACTTTCTAACATGTGAAGGTAATTTCCAAAAATAGTGAGTTTTGATTTCATACAGCTGCGTTTTTTAACGAGTTTCTCAACTTTTTCGTCAGCCATAACTATAAATTAACAAGCGCTAACTCACAAGAAAAGTAATGAGAAATAAGAAACCGGTTTATCAAATGCGAAGCTACAAACAACGTAGCTAGCTAATGCGTCAGTGCGAACAAAAGAACACCTGACGCGCTCGCGCAGGTGTCGCCGAGCGATCAGCTGTTATAGGTGAGAAGCGAAGTAAACAGATAACGGGTTTTATTTAAGAAGGTTATGCAGTAGCTTTGTAAGCAGAATAATTGAGTTTTGAGAAATGCAAGGCTATGAATAAGAATGATTATTGCTAAACGACATAAAGTGAAAGTATTTGAAAGCACTCACTCAAGTTATTGCTATTTTAAACATGAAATATGAGAAAGATTAGGAAAAGATATAAGGGACAAATTGGAACGAACTCACTCAGTGTTTTACCCATCCATAGGATAACCGATGATCGTTGCAAATTCTTCTTTGTCCTTGACGATGACTCAACTTTCGACGGGTCCAAAGTCCGTTGTACGGTTGACCTCTTGACGACTTCTTCTCTGGGCGTGTGCGGCAGCCGTGCGTAGTTCTTGATTAGGAAATTGATGACTCCTGCAGGAATGTCGCCGCTGAAGACCGCAACCGAAGAGCTTCGAGGTTGAAGTTTTTTCTTTTCCAATACCGTTACTTTTTGTAAACTAACCGGCTAGATCCTAGAAGGACCAATGTTCGATCTGCTCGTGGTGGTAAATGAAAGATAGTGGACTGTAAAAAGGCTCGGTATATTGCCAATTAAAATTACAATCGTAACTGCCCGGACAAACATATAATAAATTAAAAATAAACGTTTTAGAGAGTCGTCCGTCTTGGGAGGGTCCGAAGAAGCGAGTGTCCGGCAGTCGCGCAGCGCCCCGCACCTCAGCTCGGTTGCCACGCGCGCGCGCATGTTGGTCACGCCGCCTGCGTGTGCCGTCTGCGTGTTACTGTTGGGTTCGATTCCCAACATTTTTGATATCTTTTTTAACAAATATTTAAAAATGTAAATTAGTATGTAAGAAAAATAAATAAAGAGAATAATAATAATAATATTCCACAACTATCACACAACGCCATCTAGTCCCAAGCTAAGCAGAGCTTGTGTTGCGCTTGTGTACAAGTAAATCACGAATTTTGCGAACTATAGTACGCAAAGTTCAGGATTAGTATCAAATATCTAAAACTTCGCGCTTCGCTTCGCGAGCAGTGGTGGCTCAGTGGTAGTGGCCCCGACTTACGAACAGTGAGTCGTGGGTTCGAACCCAGTCAGGCGCATTACTTTGTGTAATTTATTTCATCACCACTGCTCTCAAAACGGTGAAGGAAAACATCGTGAGGAAACTGTCAAATGTCTTAGAACCAAAAATTCGAAGACATGTGACATCTACCAATACGCACTGGGCCCGCGTGGTAGATCATAGCCCATCCCTCTCCCAGAGAGGAGGCCTGAGTCCCTGCAGTGGGAACATTATAGGCTGATGATGATCAAAAACTTCATACTGAATTAAGAGGCAATGGCATGAAAATATTCATTTAAATCAAAACACCGCCTTCATGACGGAAGTCAAAATGGCCATGTTGACTGTCGACAGCGGTCTTATATCTATAGACGTTCACTGAGCACTTAGGTAGACGAATGGACCACTTAACATACGCATTCGTTTCCTGAAGGGTTACAAGGGCACAACATGTGCCCGCCATCATAAAAATATAGCTATATTTAGACATAACTTCCCCAAAACCTTTTCCCATATAAACATATCATCATCCCAAGCGATGTTTCATTTTTAGTGGTCATATTTATAGCGAAAACAACGTAAAATTAAGTAGAAATAGGTTTGTAAACATGGATGGTTTTGGCAAGGCTTGTGATCTGAACGGCGTATATGGAATATAATTTAGAAAACTACATTTGAATGAGAAAAGATATGGGCTGTCTAAAAAATAAGATGAACGGACATTTCAACAACTTAACAAGACTAGTGCAGCGACCCTGTTTGACGGTAGAAAAACAGGAAGGATCTGGGTTAAATAGTCCTCAATCTTTCCAAAAATGGGGAGGGCCTCTGACCCAACTTTTGATCGAGTTGGGATGTAAATCGCGGGGATAACTCTGATAACAAGATGCAGGATATTGTACGATAATTATAATCTTGTAGTTCGTGTGTGGCGGTAAAGAAGGCACCACAAAAACAAGTACTTTCCTGGACGAAGGAATACGTATAAAAACCACTCTATGTCCCATTATATATCATAACTATTCTAAAATAAAGGAAACGCTCCGAGTCTGAAGGTTTTATGAAAAAACTTGCATTGCACATAAAACAAATGAGAAAAAAAAGTAATAACCTGGTCTATTGTACTAGCTAAGACTTATGCGCTATTGTGCAGCTTTATAACAGCGTGTTATTGTTAGAGGCGCTTATTAGCTTCCTAGCTTTGTATCGCTGCCTCGGGGGATTACTTACACCCCCGGGGGTGAAGTTGAGCTTGGCTTAGAAAATAAACTCGCGATGTAGGTGTAGTAGAAAGAAACACTTTTCAAATGCGGACGTGGTGTAGTTTTAGAGAATGTGTTAGAACTTCAGTAACTGAAGATATGTATGGTTTTTGTTTTTATGTGAAATTATTTCGTTTTACACGAGCATCATTGAAACTGCAAAACGTAAAAAGTCTGTCTCATAGAGAGGAGGTTTGTGTCCAGGAAATAAGAATATTATGGGCTAAATAATTCCCACTAGTTCTGTCGTAGAAAGATAATTGTTCAGTAGGACTAGTGGAAATGATCCGATTATCTAGATAATTTCTAAGTAAAAGACTACTTGTTGAAAATCTCCACCCACCTGTACATGAGTTGATTTAGCTTATCTAGAAGTTTTCATAACAGACACCGGACCGGGATCGGCCCAAGCTTATAAATGCTCAGGTATTCGCCCCGATCAGCCTTCTTTGCCTGGCCTTTGATCAGCAGTGGGATACCATGTAGGCCAGTATTTTTTTTAAAAATAATCTGCGTTTTGTCTCTGCAATAGCTATCATAAAGTTAACTTTATTTAGGCCAAACACACCTAGAGCAAGGTCGGGAACTCGAAACAAAAATCAAACATGGTAAATATCCCATTTATGATATTAATAGTAAGGTCCTAATGTCAAGTAATTTCTGATATTTTAGGTCAAATAAAGATTATATTCTACCCACTTTCAGTTTTCATTGTAGGACTTAAGCTAGTGAATAATTTCGGGCACGTATGAGTATATATTTCTGCTATTTCTGTATTATTTAATAAAATCACGTTCATTGGATATTCATTACATTTGACATTTTCAGTTCACTTGAAATATTATTATGTAAGCAGGTAACTGGGAATAATGTTGACCTAAAATAAGAAATAGACTGTGGTTACTTTATTGGTTGAATTTACTTTTTACCATTTTCTTCTTTCATCAGCCACTAGTGGACGCTGTAAATTCTTATTACTAGCTGTTGCGCGACTACTACGCATTAGATCCTGGGTTCGATTTCAGAGTCGATCGTTATTGGGTTGATCCATCAAGAACTAGGTGTCTAGGTTTATGCCCGGTTAATGGCAATAGGTTCACCCCCGACTACATGAGAATTGCCGACCGAACTGGCAAAATGTGGGTGTGAAAATGAGGTACACCTAACTCTTCGGGGATTCCAGGTGTATTAATATCTTGTGTGAGAACTAGTGGTGTGCTATAAATCATTATCATGTTATAGACTATTGAATATATTTTTAAAACATGTTATTTTATACGTTATCATTATAACGAGGACATTATAATGATACCACGTAGGCAGCGTCGGTATAACAAACGTTATTCGTTATGAATCAATAACATGTTATGTTTTGGTGTTATTCGTTATATTAACCACCACTAGTGAGAACTGACGGTCTGATCGTGCAAGTTTCAGATTCTTGAAACACGTGAACAGTAAACGTATGGCCGTGTATAAAGCATTGCCTGGCACTCTAGGGTTTCTCCCTGGTATTTGATTGTTGATCCTCGATATTAATTATTACCTATAGGTAATTCATCTAAACCACGTACAACATGTTTATCATATTTCAATATTACAGGCTCTAATTTTAATAACATCTCTCCTTTTCAACGTTCGGTTAATTTGACACCAAGTCTTATGTTACTTCTGTTGAAAAATAAGTCCATTACATTTCTCGCGACTTCGGAGCCACGAGCAAACTTCAGGCAACGCTAACGTATCTTACTGAGAACTATGAATAGATATAAGTTTTGATTAAAGCTCACATTAAGTAGAACTGACTTTTAGAGCTTGCACGAGATGACTTTGAACGTAAAAGGACTGTGAGAAAACTGAATCTACAATATCAAAGTTATACTGCGGTACTCAGAGATATTTAATGATTACTTAAGTTGTCACTTGACATATAAAATCTTTACTAAACTGTCAAAACTTTAACTAAGTAATGGCTTAAGTAATCATTAAACGTCGTGAGTGCGGCAGATAGTTTGTTAGATACAGGCATAGTCTGAAAAAGTTAAATTTAAGAGTTAGAGGGTAATTAAATTCACTCCTTAGCATTTAGTACTAAATTGAGTCTCTCTTAATATTATAAAAGTGTACGTATATAAATACGCACAATTATTAAACTGGTAAAGACAAATTGGGACGATAAATAGACGCTTTTTACAGAATTTTAGAATAAATGCCGAATGTAGGCCTTCGTCACTCACTGTTAATATGGAATACTTAGTAGTTTTCTTGACCTTTCTACCTGAAAGTGTCTTAAGAATATACAGTATGTTATTTTAAACGAGGGACATATTGACACCCGCAATAGGGCATGCTTACATGATACTAATAAAAATATGAACAAAAAAAAAACACTGATAAATAACAGACAGAACCATAACAAATACTTTAGAAAAGTCTCGACACACTTGTGTTTATCACAGGAAATGTACGCAGATCAATGAATTTTAGGTATAATCCATTTTCCCTTCATATTTTAAGACTGGCGTAGGACAACGACGAAACGTCTAATAAAGTGAGATCTGGAGAGCGTGCGAGGGCCATGACAATTACGTCACAAATTAAGGTTATAGTTTTTTTACATACTTGGGACGAGAATCGAATACTGAATACCCGCCTTCAATATGTCCCTCGTTTAACCTAACACCCTGTATTAAGGATTGAGTTCCAAAATTTGTTTTTTTTTTCGATATTAGCAACACGTAGTGGGTATTAGCACGGTAATGTATCGGGCATCGCCGACGAGGGAGGCCTGGAAAACGTTGGCTTGATGACCTGTAGATGTTTGAGAGTGATTGGTCAGATAAACCGCACGGAGAGAAGAATGAAAGGCTATGGACTTGTTCTTTGCCCAGCCCTGGGATAACAGAGGCACAGCAAAATAAACACGATAATGACAGCAATATCCGATTCAATCGATCTTAAATGATTGTATGTAAACGGCTACGATATTTCGATTTTGGTTAATTCTGATGATAAATGGCCAGTCTTACTAAAAAATATCGTATTACCTAGTACGAACTGGGTTCTGGAGGTCAGATAGGCAGTCGCTCCATGTAAAGTGCACACTCAAGTGCATCCGGTCAGACTGGAAGCCGACATCAACATGGTTCAGAAAAGGCTAAGTAGATAATGAATATAAGTTTTTAAACTGACATGGTCACTGACACTACTATTAATACTATTAACGGGATATTTACCATGTTTTCTTATTGTTTCGAGTTCCCGATATTTTGGCGCTGTTACAAGCACCATGATCACGGATAAACTGAAGTCGATGGGTCGGTGTGTAGGATCGGGAACTCGAAACAATAAGAAAACATGCTAAATATCCGTAAAAAAGTATTAATAGATGTTAAAAGTATTAATAGATGATGAATGACGATAAATGGCCTCCTACCGAATATCTTCATTACACTAATAGCAGTTTAAACTATGAACCATCAACCATGTGTAAATGAGCGGCAGTCGTGTTGTGTCGCAGACTAATAGTGTAATAGACTAACCCTGTCACTTCCCTCGGGTGCCGTAAGGGACGACTAATTGCTTATTTTACGGGCAGACGGTATTTACGGGTCGTTATCGTAATAACTACAGATTATTGTGATATTGATTGGAGGGTAGGATAGTAGTAGTTTGTGTGGGTCTTGTGTAGATAAAAGTAACGAAAAATATTTGTCTTTCTTTAAGGTGGTCCAAGTTTTTATGCCGCTCATGCCTCTGTCTTGGCTTTAACATGCCGTCAAGAAATATTCCTCAGGCATGCTTGTTTCCTTTGTTTTCTAAGAATACGCACATGAATCCGAAAATTAAGAGGAAATGTGGGCTCTGTCTCTCTCCGTCTATCCGTCTGTCTCTCTCCACTATCGCTGTCTCTCTCCGCCCCCCTGCCCTCAAATCCGTGCGATAAGGACAACTGAAGATCCGACTCAAAAGCTTAAGTAATAAGTTATAATTCGAGGTTTGGCTCTCTCCTATTTCCTCCTCCAATATTAACCAATTTAAAAGATATTTTTGACAATGAATAAGGAGGAATATACTACGCCGCTATGTTTTTCTTTTTTCGTTAATTATTGTCAAATTTGTACACTAGGACTCTGTTAACAGCGATCTAATCAAGCAATTTTGAGTATTTTTTGAGGGTTCTAGTGCTTATAAAAATAATTTATCACCAAAAAGGAAAACATAGGGGCATTCTATTTCTATTCTATTTATCTTCGGGGACGCCGGCAGACACCAGACGGGCGATCAGTCCTTTCGTTGTGGATTATTTCGCCCAGTTCCCCATTTTGGTGGATCCCCTTCATGGGTTACTGGTGGTCGGCATCGCGAATCTTCCTGTTGCCTTGCAGAAGCTCACCAGTTGTTCGGTGGAGATTTCTGCGAGCTTCTCTTCATTAATCTCATCTGTTCCTAGGATTTCCCATCTGAGTGGCTCATACATTGTGCATTCCGCCACAAGGTGGAAACTTGTTTCTTCTGCTTCTCCACATGCTGGGCATATGGGATCTTCCTTTACTTTCATAATCGTCAGGTGTCTATTGAGTCCACAGTGTCCTGTTGCGATGCCTACTACTAGTCTTATGTTTCCCCTGCTCATTCTGAGTAGCTTGTGGGATTTCTTTTCATCATATGACTTTAAGAAGATTTTCGATTGTCGACAACCTTCTGTTGCATTCCATCTTTTATTTGACTCTCCTGTGGTTATTCTATGGATGATTCCTTTTGTTATATTATGTGGGATCGGTAGCCTGGGCTCTGGTCCCACAAAGGTTTCATCCGCTCCTTTTCTGGCTAATTCATCTGCTATCTCATTCCCTTCGTGTCCTTGATGACCAGGGACCCATGCGACTGTTACTTCTGCTTTTTCCGCTAGTTGGTTGAGTGCTTCCTTACACTCTTTAACCAGCGCAGATGTGACTTCCACTTTGTTCAGTGCTTTGAGTGCTGCTTGACTATCACTATATATAACTATTTTGGAAAGATCACCTGCAAGGGCGTTTCCAATTATTCTGGTACATTCCATAATGGCATGTATTTCTGTCTGGAACACACTAGCGCCTGTTCCTAGTGAGAATGATCTATTTATCTCCAGTCTTGGTATGTGTATCCCAGAGCCGGATAGCTTAGTTGACTCTTTCCTTGATCCGTCTGTATAGCAGACCGCCATAGAGGGATCACTCTCAATTGTCCATTCTTCTCTTGTGCCTATATGTATTCTATACTTTTTGTCGAAGATCTTCTCTTTTTTGATTAAGTCATTGTTGGCCATAATCATTGATAGATTGTCTTCGTACAGGTTTGCTATCTCCGAGTGACCTTTGTCCATAAAATTGCCTTTCCAGAGGTTCAAGCTTTTCAGTTTGAACCACTGCTCCAAGGCTCTTTTCTTTACTTGTAGACTAAGCGGTATCATTCCTAGTATGACATCCAGGGCCGCTGAGGGAGTCGTCCTCATTGCCCCAGAGATCATTAACCCGGCCATTCTTTGAACTTTTGCTAGCTCTGTGCTGTTAGTCTTGATTTGTGTTCTGTGCCACCATACTATTGCTCCGTGTATAACTCTGGGTATGATGATGGCATTATATATCCAGGCTACTATGGCCGGTTTCATTCCCCAGGTTCTACCTATAGCTCTTCTGCATTGTATTAATGCAATTTTTGCTTTCTCACATGTTTCTTTTATATGCGTCTTGTATGACATGGTTTTGTCTAAGATCACTCCTAGGTATTTTATTTCCTTAGTTACTTCTATCCGTTCACCGTCTATGTGTATTGGTGATAACTCCTTGTATTTCTTTCTTTTTGTAAAAAGGACTAGCTTTGTTTTAGTGGGGTTGAGGTTCAGTCCCCTTTCCCTACACCATTCGAGGGTAGCCCTAATTCCTTTCTTCATTACGTCACTTATGGTGCTAAGTACTTTTCCAGTAATTAATAGCACTCCATCGTCCGAGTATGCTTGTAAATATATGTGCATCTCGTTTAGCTTCTTAAGCAAATCGTCAAGTAGCAAACACCATAGGAGCGGCGAGATGCAGCCTCCCTGGGGAAAGCCTCTCATCGCTCTCACTGTGATGGTATTGTTACCTAATTCGGCCTGAATTGCTCTGTGTCTTAGTACGTTTTCTATCCATCTTGACATGTAGCTTGCTATGCCTTCCCTTTGTAAAGCGGCCTTGATCGCTGTGGAGTTGGCTTTGTCAAAAGCTCCCTCCACGTCGAAAAAGCAGCCCAATGCAAATTCTTTGTTTTCTAACGCTCTTTCGATTCTTACCGCTATGTTATGGAGAGCTGTCTCCGTGGACTTGCCCTCCATATATGCATGTTGATTTCTCTGTAGCGGTGTGTCACTTTTTTCCACTTTGTTTCTAATGTGTCTGTCTATTATTTTCTCTAGGGTTTTCAGCACAAAAGATGAGAGACTGATGCACCTAAAAGATTTTGCTTCCTGGTACGTCGTCCTCCCAGGCTTGGGGATGAAGACTACTCTAACTTTTCTCCAATTTTCAGGTATATAGCCTGTGGCCACACTACTTCTGAATAGAGCTAGTAGATCTTTGTTAATATACTTGTATGCCTGCTGTAATATCTTCGGGAGTACACCGTCCGGGCCAGGTGCTTTGTATGGTTGGAAGGATGATATACTCCAATCTATTTGGTCTTCTGTAATGATTTCCTCGACCTCAGCTTGTGTCACTTCGCCTCGGTTTTCGGTCATCATTGTTTCCTCTTGATAAGTTTCACATCCAGGGAAGTGACTTCTCATCATTTCGTTCAGTATCTTTTTTGGGTCGGATATGATCTCTTCCCCTATCTTTAGGCTTCCTAGTTTGCATGCTTTGTCTTTCGACAGCACCTTGACTATTCGCGCGGTATCAGTGTGTCTACTGATATTTTCACAGTAGGCGTTCCACCCTGATCTGCTTTCTTTCCTGCACATTTGTCCTAGTTTGTTCCTTAATTCTCTATATTTGTCCCAGTTCTCATCGCCCCCTTTTCTGAGGGCAGTTCTAAGAGCTCGACGCGTGCTTTTTCTGACCTTCCTTAGTGTTTTGTTCCACCATGATTGGCCTTTACCTAGTTTTAGTTCCTTAAGAGGGCATGCGCAGTGGTAGGCTTCTGTTAATGCCTCCTCTAGACGCTTGGCTTCCTTTTCGAGTTCCTCTGCTGTGTCGTAGCTTTGTTTTTGGCTAGGAGACCATGTCTTTATTTTTGAGTCAAAAATCTCCCAGGAGGCTTTCTTTGCATTTCTGATCATTACTTTCTCCATCTCACAGTCCAGACTGAAGATGATCCTACGGTGATCCGAGTACGAATCCTCCTCATCAACTCTCCAGTCTTTTATGTGTTTGCTTATGCTGCTGGATGCCATCGTAATATCCAGCACCTCAGCTCTTGACCTGGTTATAAAAGTGGGTATGTTACCTACATTTATTATTTCTAAATTACTGCTTATAATAAAGTCTAGTAGCAAGTCACCTTTTTTGTTGCAGTCTGTGCTACCCCAAGCCACATGATGTGAGTTGGCGTCGCACCCCACAATAATCGGAATATTCTTACCTCCATACTTATTTATCGCCCGTTCCAGTTCTGGTGTTGGCGGCTTGTAGTTGGTCTCACTTGGAATGTATGCTGACATTATGGCTGCTCTGCATTTCCCTCCACTTGGTGGGGAAAAGTCAAATTCCGCCACAATGAGGTCTCTGTAACATTCCACTTCGATTAGTCCTAATGTTTTAGCTCTGCTACTGGCAAAAATGCATGTTCTGGGATTCGACTCACCTCCCTTAAGGTAGATGATGTCTCCTCCCATACACCCCATGCCGACCACTCTTCCTTTATGGATGTATGGTTCTTGTAGCAGAGCTATATCTATGTTATTCGCAGCCATGTATCGGCAGAGTTCTGCCGTAGCCTCGCGGCAATGGTGCAAATTCAACTGAAGTACCCTGAGGTGTTGTGTGTTTTTGTTTTTTGTGTTCATAAGTGTGTGTTGCCTGAAGTGTGTGTGTCTGTTTGTAGAGTTATTTGTTTGTCTTTAAGTGGTTGTGTCTGTTTCTTTGTGTTGTGTGTTTGTGTGTGTGTTAGTCCGACTCGCTCTCCGAATGGTCAGACCGCCTCGCCGCCTTGGTTCGAGTCCTATAGCTCTCCCCTATGGTGGTCGTTTGCGGTACTGGCCTCGGCTCGCGAGTGAACTTGTCCTGAGTGTTGGACGCCTCACCGATGTCCCTCTGGTCGGGCCCTAGAGATTTCGCTAAGAGCTCTTCGTCTTTGCGAGAACTTCCTGAGCCCGTACTTTCGGTCTGTGCGGCGTCCGTCTGAGTGGCCTTGTCTGTGTGTGTTGGTCGGTTTGGTACACTTTGTGGCTTCTGCTTTAGTAACCTGGCTTGGACCTGAGTGGCTTGAAAATTGAGCCAGACGTACCCAGGTTCGTCGCTGATTACATCCTGCGGAACCCCCAGCACGAGGCGCATACCCAGGGGCTGCATTTCCTTGTGAAGGAGGGTCCACTCGGATATCCTCAGTTCCGTCCTGTAGTCATTCTGGCACTTAATCAGCCTAAGGGGGTCCTGCGGCATCTTTCTGCTAGTGGGAACCCAGATGGCTACCCTACATCTGCTCAAAACTGTACACCTTATAGGGACGTCGTTATATGTTCCGAAGTCACAGCCCAATATCCAGTCCCTTGCCTCCACCGTCATTGGTGTCACAAGGAAGAATCCTTCCGACACCAACCCCGAGGTCGCAAAGGACAGACACCTGCCCGAGACTACTCCATACGCCGACGCCTCTATAAGGTCCGCCATTTTGTCCTTGATTAGGGTCGCCGCAGCGTCGTCCAGCTTGACACCATCCTCTCTGTGTACGGTAACAGCGAGCTCGTTTTGCTCCCTAGCGGAGCTTCGCGAGAACTCTGTCCGACTCTGACCAAGATTCGGTCGTTTTGCGGTTGGACGCTGTGACGGCCCTTCACTTGGATCTGTGCTTTGTCTCTTTACCTTTGACGCTCGCGGCCTCGTCCCGTCTCCACCCGCTCCGGACGCCTTAGCGGCCGTGGCCGACGGAGGTTGTGACGCTAGTTCGGTGCGCTTTTTGGTTTTCATCCTTCTCCACTTACTTTTGGAGTACCTACCTTCCTCCGCACCAGTCTCAGCTGGCGCAGATGGAGGCTGGCTCCCCGCAGCTCCCGGGCTAATACTAGTTAGCTCAGGCGTGGATGGACTTCTGTCCTCTAAACTAAGGTTTCCTAATGTTAAACCCGTGGACGGGTTGTGCGAGATATTGTCCCCCCCAGAATACGTGGGACAGCCCGGGCCGTGAAGCGGCGCGGGGAAGGATTCTCCGACGTTGTCGGTACCTTCCTGGGGTAATTGCTTTTTCCTATTCGCACTTGCCATATGTGTCTGTAACCCTAGACTGGGGGATCTTTGTGGGAGCTTTGGACCGAAAGGAGAAAGGGAAATAGGAGGGAGGGACTGGGCGTAGGATCATGGGAATAGGGTGTGGGACTACCCTAGGCCTGGTATCTGGCTTTCGGGAAGACAGTCGCCTGGGAGTTTTTGTTGCGTCTATTTCTTATGGAACTAGACCAAAAACAGGGTGGCAACCTCGTGAAGGTGAATCTCCCAGACTTGCCTTGAGGATCTACACGACCGTGGCGCTCCCCCTCAAGACCCCGCCACCCTACCGCCTCTGAGGGAGGCAGTAGGGTAGGCCTGTGTTTATGTTACCAGGCCATGCGTACGCAGAGCATGTCGTTATAAAGTCGCAAAAGCATAAACCCAGACCCTCCCCAACATAGGGGCATAGAAATAGTTAATATTTATTATTCTGTAAAAAATCATTGCTCTGGACTCATTAACCAAAAAGAAAACAGGCGAGAGCGTTTGTATGGAGAAAAGACCACCTGCATTTCCTCCGTCTTGGGTTCGGACTTGGGACCTTTGACTTGGCAGTCCATCGCCATCGGTCACACCACAAGGCTATCACTGATTAGTATTTGTAAAAGTTGGTGAAGATTTTCATAAAGGTAAGCTTTCGTTGTAAACGCACAGCACGAAACAGATGGCTCTAGAAGTTTATAAAACAATCGTTGTTTAAATGGGGATAGCGAGCACTAAGCGTTTGTGAAAATTCGACCCCTAAACCTAAACTTTTCGTCAGGTACATTTCCTAATGCCCTAAAATTAGCTGTCGTGAAGCCACTGTACAAAAAGCACGATAAAAAGGACGTCAAAAACTATCGCCCGATTACTCTGATTCCTATTTTGTCAAAGGTTTTCGAGAAATGTATGCTTAAGAGACTTGTAGACTTCTGTAGCAAATTTAATATTATAGCAAAGGAACAGTTTGGATTCCAAAAGCAAAAGTCAACAACACAAGCAATATTTACTCTGGTGGGCAATATCCTGAGTAACTAAAACAATAATAAATTAACAACAGGTCTTTTTTTCGACTTATCACAAGCTTTTGACTTCGTAGCACATGACGTATTATTGAAAAAGTTGGAAATACTGGGAATAAGAGGAGTTGCACTGCAGTGGATTTCGTCTTATTTAAGTGATCGAAAACAATACGTTGTTATAGATAAAGTTAATGAAAACGTACTCACTTCCTCCTGTTCTGTATCTAGGGTAAATAAATGTGGCGTCCCTCAAGGAAGTGTATTAGGTCCCATATTATTCTTGCTATATATAAATGACATACCACTGGTGACTCATCATAAAACTATATTATTCGCAGATGACATTTCAATTATCGTATCATCTGACAAAAAATCACCTTCTGATCATGAAATAGACATTAATAATACTATTGACAAAATTTTACAATGGCTACAGACTAATAAATTAAAAATTAACTTAGAGAAATCGAATTTTATTCAATTTAATAAGTCGAAACATGCCAAATACAATTTTAAACTTAATATTGACAGACTAAAAGAAGTAACGCAAACCAAATTCCTAGGTGTGCTCATAGACCAAGACTTAAATTGGAAAGGACATTTAGATGATTTATGCAATAGGATTAATAAATTTACTTACGCCCTCAGACAAGTAAAGAACGTAACAACCGTTAAAACGGCAATTACTACATACCATGCATATATTGAATCTATTTTAAGTTACGGGCTTATCTTATGGGGGAACAGTACGGATAAAGACAGAGCATTCATTGCACAAAAAAGGTGCATCAGGGCCATTTGCGGACTTCGTTCTGATGAATCTTGTAAGCCATTTTTTAAAAAGCTTGGTCTGTTACCACTTCCTGCACTTTACATATACGCAATCTGTAACTTTGTCTACAGTAATAAGGGATTGTTCAGAAAAGCTTGTGAAATAATCTCTCGTCCAACAAAAGATCCACACAGACTTGTAACGAAGGATAATCCTAAATCAGCCAAGTATGCTAAAAGCTGCCTTGTGATGTGTGTACGCATTTTCAACAAAATTTCGAAAGAACTGAAATGTATAAATAATTATAATTCATTTAAAAATAAGCTGTATAAGTGGCTGATTGGACATAATTTCTATGACATTAAAGATTTCTTTGACATTTTATAACATTATATCCATCTAATAATTTGAATGATTTAATTGATATTTACTGTTGTTTTGACATGATTATTATTTTGCATGCAATTGATATTCTGTATAGCTAAACATGTGGACATTGTATAAGACTGTAACACCATTATACCATGTTTAAAGCAAATAAAGACTTATCTTTATCTCTTTATCTTTAAAGACGTTAAAGCCTTTAACCGATGGGATAGCCCATCAGCCTGTTAAAATCCCGCCACACTATTTAAAAACCACTGCAACGCCTGACAGCCAAAATCAACAGTGGCGACCACCAGAAAAGCGCCAAGTGAAAAAGCTCGAAGAGGTCCCAGAAAAAAAAAATTTAACTGTCTTGGATCCCACAATGAAATTAATCTGATGGAGAAAAACATAATTTCCTCTTTACATCAGCAGCCTGTTTGTGTTGTTTATTGGAAGGTATTCTTAAAACTAACGTCTTTTAAATTCTTCAACTCATGAAAAGTATCAAGCCAGTATATTCGTCGGCAATGAATATATTCTCCTGGAAAATGCAACAACACTATTTTCACACAAACAACAGTATGCAAATATCTTGATGCGCTGTCCCCTGGCGCTAGTGGCTCATGTACAGTTGTACAGGGGACAATGAGACAGGTAGATAGTTGTTATCAGTGGCCGTATTCAGGCGACTCGTCTGCTTTTATAACTGAGTCACATTTTCCAGCAAAACTTCATAGCTGGCAAATATAAAAGGATTTTGTTTCGAGATTTGTCTAACATTTCTTTGCAATATTTAACAGAACGTCACGCATGTAATCCCTAAATAGTTAGGCACAGGTGTAAGTATCTACACTAATATTATAAAGAGGAAAGATTTGTACCTATTTTTGTATGTTTGTAATGAATAGGCTCAAAAAGTACTGGGCCGATTTCAAAAATTCTTTCACCCTTGGAAAGCTACATTCACCCTGAGTAACATAGGCTACTTTTTATCCCTGTATTCCCACGGGAACGGGATCTACGCAGGTGAAACCGCGGGACGTCCGCTAGTCTAATATATAATAATATTTTACTAATCAAGTCCCATAAAATAGGCGGAAATCTTATTGCCATCAGTTGGGCACAAATCCGGACTCTATGCTACAGAGAAGTTCATCACCCACATTGGTTTTTCCACCACCTCAGCAGTCGCACTTGCTGCCACTCGGTTATCTAGGTAGTCAGTTATAAAAATATCTATCTTGACTTATCACTATGTAAACCAAAAATCTGAGCTGAAGTACTAAGGGAAATCTAATCTTTATAAGTGTTTCTTACATTTCCAGTTTCATAAAAGCTGTAGACGCTTTTACTCGTAGTTATAATATTTTTTTGAGTGGAGACCTCTCTATATTTATCCTCAAAATACTCTGATTATTGTATAAAATAAAATATAAAAAGTAGCAAAGAAATAAGTACAAAAATGCCTAAAAATAAGACATAAATATTAAACTAATACTGGTCCTGTGTGATGTCAAAAGTCACAACATTTAAGACAAATCTCACAGCGCTGGTATTATAGAAGCCAACTAGAAACATATAAATTACTGGGATAGGTACTAATTTGTGTTATTATAATTTTCAATTCTTCATGGACACGAATTTTAACTTCAAATCTTTGCAAACGTTCGACAAACTGCTTGCACTCTCAGCATCATATACTTATAACAATGTATTTCTCGACACGCCTCGTCTAAATCGAATATATAGCAGCAACCCTACTGACATCCGTTTTCTATTATGTCCTCGCCACATCCCGAGGTTTGTGCTCGTGCACCTAAGCCGAAGTGACAATATTGACGGAAAGCTTAAAGAAAATTCAGTTTTACTTTTTACGAAGACATAATTTTTCTTGTTTAAGATACTTCCGATAAGATCTACCAACTAACTGATGATCTTAGCGTGTCGATGGCAAATCGTCACTAAATAAATTAGATAAAGGCCCAATATTCTATGCTATGTGGACTCCGCTCGTTGATGCAGTCTCTAGATCGTCAAGTTTGCAGGTGTCAGGGCATACAGCGCCCCGTCGTGGCTGTGGTTTGTCGAAAGGTTAACGCGGCTCCGACACAAGGGCGAAGAAGGAACATGGGTTTGGTTTTTAGTCAGTAGAAGTCTGACACTCCCCTTCGCTCTGCTCAAGAGCGGGGGGGGGGGTTATTCGATGATTTTCCACACACCAAATAAATAAATAAAAAAGGGCATGCAGCGCAAGATGAAAAGTGGGCTGAAAACTGAAACTGATGATGATAATGAGACATTAAATGCAGCGACTGCATTCAGTTACTTTTTAGTTGAAACCTCTAACCAAAGGATCGAAGCTATTTTTAGCTGCGAGTTCACAGGCATTCTTGGCACGTTTGGGAACTACTTTATGTACTTAAATAAAAACATATTCTTGTATCCTTTTCCCAGACAGTTAAGCTCTGAGAAATCCGTAGGTAGTCTTGGCAAGAGGCTCAAACTGGCAGAAATGTTTTGTCATGACATTATTTATTTAAACATCATGTTACATAGGTGAATTTAATGCCACAAGGCATTGTCTACGAGTCAACATTTTTCTACTACAAGAGCTTCCAAAATAATCAGCAACAACATAGCGTACAAAAACAACAAATCCTAATAAATAAAACTATATTTTTTGTACCTAAATGTCCAGAAAGAAATATAATATAAGTCTAGATCGTTATGACGTAAAGACACTCGTTAGGACAACGTAAATATTTTTATATAAACGCTAGCCGTTTGCAAGCCCCAAGCTTTTACCAGCAACACTTTATTAGCTTACATAATATAAAGGAGGAAATTGAAAGAACACAGTACACGAGCTACTGTAATAACGAGCAACTTGAGAACCCTAACATCCATGCTTTATTTATTGCTTTTAAAATAACGCCTTTCTGTATACAGCTGTTATTGGGTTTCATGGATTCTACGTTGCAAGGCGATTGCAAGAGTATCGATAGCTGTTAAGTTTCGTTCGATAGTTTTTTTTTTATATATTTACACTTCACATCTCCGCTTAGTTTTAATGGAAACGGTAAAGTTGAGAGGTGAGGAGTTGTCTCATATTTGTTGAGGCCATCCATAGTAATAGCAACGCACAGCGAAGACGTGAAAAGACGTAAGCGGCGTGAGATGAGCGGTGTGCTTTAAGCGGTGTGCGGTTGCTTGAGCTTTCAACAACTCTTCTCAGTTTTGCACACCTACTCACAGGTTCGGTGAATACACACTTGCTCCTAAGCATCTCTTCTCTTCTCCCCTTCGCATGATATCTAACCATATATTTATTAAAATTTATTGATTACATTTAAAAACAACTCTCGCTGCACCCACTTCGCAAAATTCACCCTTATTCACACATTACTCACATACATCTCATACAAGTCAGACACTTTACACAAGACAAATACTCACTCACTCACTCACCGTCCCACCACATGATTCAATATATTCTGCAAGATTATAGATAGGTATTTCTCTTATTGTTATTACTTCTTTTTATGTTTCCTTTTACGCATGTTTTTTTATTTATTTTTTTATTTTTTAACTTTTACTGTGTTTTTAAATTTTTGTTATGCATATTGTTTAAATCACACCTACTCTTACACAGTATCTCTGTACAAGCTAATTCTAGCCAAAAGGGCCCTGGTGACCTGTAACACAGGTTTTTTTCTAAAAACCTACATCAGGCACCAGTCTCTTACAAAGTTGGAATACAGCTTACCCATCTTTCTTGTACACATTAATATTAAGATCAACTTTGTGAAGAGAAAATAAATAAATGAAAAAAAAAAAAAAAAAAAAATATATCAGCGTTAGTTAAAAAAAACAGCTCTTAAGTTCCAAGTTTCCAACGTGTCGCTTGATATTTTGAATTGTCCGAAGTTATATTACGACTTCTAGTTGTTCAAAGGCAAGAGTATCAATAACCTTTAAGTACAATTTACACAAAGAGACAGTAGAGTCGGGTCTGGCGTAGACGTTTGTCCATTTCTAGTCCCTTATAAGATATTTGAGATGTCCTCTACAAATAGGTGGCGTGCCGACGCCGACGTCGAGACGTGTGAACGTGTCTGACAGATAGCCACGTCAACGTTGTCATGGTTGAGTGAATTGTGGTCGTAACACGCTTGGTATACAGTGGTTGCCCATTAACTTTATTATGTAGTACAGTGACAAGCAACCCGTTCGTTCTTTGCAGTTGCTACGAGTTGATAAAACATTATGATTTGTGTATTATATTTAAATTTTAAACACTTAACTGCGTAGTTTAGTAGAATACTTGTTCGTACTGACTGCCTTGTTGTTCTAGTGGTCGGTTTAGATTCCCGAGTCAGGCAAAGTGTTATTAGGTTTTTCCATTAGGAATAGCTCAGTATAAGCTACGGAGTCTGAATTTGTGCCCGGGTGATGGCAATAGGCTCGCACCTTATTACATTGGACTTAAACATAACTGGCAATATCTGGGTATACTTATAATTTATTTATTTATTTAAACTTCATGCACAAGAGTGGTACATCGGCGGACTTAATGGCGGAATTTATGTACACCGCTTCCTCACCTTTCCGGGATTGCAGTCGAGAAGGTATGTGGTGTTTTAACATTTAACTGCTAGGTCTAGTCTAGTAGAGCTGTGCAGACAGTCACGAGTTGTGATTTTAATGTGGTATACTGCAGTGGTTTAGAATATAAGTATAAAATATATTCATCCCACACTTATTCTATCTCTGAAATTCATTAAGTATTCAGAACTTCACGGTAAATAGAATGAATAATATTATCCAAAGAAAACTCATACAACTTTCTCTTCAATCTTTACAGTTTTTTTGAACTTTTGTCATTCAAGATTCTGGGGGCCAATTCTCAATTTTCGACATTTATCTCGAGTTCGAGTTCGTAAGTCTATCTCTATGTCTATCAAAAATATCTCTATCTCTACCAAAAAATTTCGAATTGAGCAGAATTCCGTATTCTCAGTCAAAATAGAAATAAATGTCACGAAAATGTCGATTCGAGTGAAGCTAATGTTACCATTATGAAGAATCGCGCGTTCCGTTTTAGGTAGCTATGAGTGAATGAATGATTTTGTTTTAAAACGCTGACTAAACCTAACTATTTAAGTATAAAAGAAAGAAAGAAAAAGTATTTATTGGTTTCACAAACAAACAAGTAAACATAATTATGAGAAATATGAGAAACACTTAAAATTAGGACATAATTTATATATTAAATTTGAATAAGTCCCGTGCAAAGCCAAAGTAAAACGAAACGTTTAGTGTAAAAATAATCAGTTTGACAGCTGACGACTGTCTGTCAGTGACTAATAAAATTATGAAGCAAACAATTATTTACCTTCGTTTTCAGGTCTATTTTAGTGGTATCCTGAATTACAGGAGCCAATAGATCTAAGTATTAGAACCCTTATTAAATCTTTATTTAGTCTGAAGTTTTTAATGACTTCTGTTTCGCTCAAGTCGTAAATATCGACGGCGGGATAGCTGTTGTCGCCGTGTATTGGCCAGTTGCTCGCCACTTTCTAACAACTCCAAGATAAAAATGCTAATAAACTCGTCCATCTTTCAGTGGTTTCAAGTCCAATCGTAGGTACACAAATTATTCGCGCAGACAGACTCTTGTCGTTGACTCTTGTTTTCTTGAATCGACGACCTCGTCGTTTCAAGAAAACACAATGCACAAGTCAAAGAGTATAAATCGAATTTCCAGTATGAGATGCCAAGCCGTATTTTATTTAAAAAACTAAAGAAAAGAAAACAGTGTACAATCCAAAACTCAACAAATTCACTCAGAAATGACGTATCTATATAATCGACATGACATCTCTACTGCTCAGAAGCACTCGACATGAACTCTAACGTTAGCCTTCGAAAAATGTCGAATTCGACATCCCCAGAATAGCAACTTTTAAATTTTTTCGAAAAAATGACGTCATTAGAAATTTTTCTCGAGTTCGACACCATCTCTAAAACCGAGAATTGGCCCCCAGAAGGCGATGTCTTCAAAACTTCTATCATTTCTCGTTTGATTTTTTGCATTGAAAAGTTTCATAATTTTTTACATTAACCTCAGTTAAGTTTCAGTCACAAAGTTTCGTTTTTAGTATTAATAACCTTAATTGTTTCAAGCTTTCACAGTATATGACTAAACTTGTACTACTTTACGTAGACGGATACCTATACTAAGATATTAAGTGGCTTACGGGATATCTTCCGTGATAATTCATTATTCAGACAGATTGATGAGATAATTATCTGTTTGATTGATTCAGTCGTCGCCCAATCATGGCGCTCTTGTAACAGCGTCGAAATATCGGAAGCTCATAATAATGAATAATTATCAAAGACGATATCCCGTAAGTCATAGTATTAAGTATAACAACTTTTTTTTTTTTGTGTGTGTGGAAAATCATCAAATGACTCCTCCCGTTCTTGGGCAGAGCGGTAGGGAGTGTCAGACTTCTACTGACTAAAAACCACCCATGTTCCTTCTTTAACCTTTGTGTCGAGGCCGCGAAAGAGATATTTCGAACAACCTGCAGCCCCGACGGGTAAGTTTAACATCTATATTGTTGTTTCTTTAGCATGAGATTCCGGGGGTTGATTTCCAGGTCGCACTAAGTGATATTTGGTTTTTCTATCGGGAATTTTTAAGTTGCAGCCTCGGAGTCTGGATTTATGCTCGACCCTATTACATAGGACTTAGACAAACCGGTGACATGTGTGTCCCATCGCGTATTACAGGCGTGATATTATGATGTGTAATTATGTTGTTCAGTACTAACTGGGTTGTGGGGGTTAGATATATAGGCAGTCGCTCCATGTAAAATATAGCTCCCGGCACGTAACTTGGCAAGGTTTCGAAATTCGAATTCAAAGTTCGCGCATCGTACACTTTGTGCCACAAAAAGTGGTCACTTTTATTGCTTGTCATGGTTATTGACATAATTTATTTTTAATAATGAAGTTAAAGAAAGGTGAAGACTTTGTGACATTTATTAGGTGTTATAAATAAAAATATGCAATTGAAAGTAAAACAAAATTTAAAACAAAAAAACTAAAGAAGAATGGGTATTTTTGTATAGACCCCGTCCCTTTCCTTGTAACACTTTCTCCTATATATCAAATGAAAGAGCGTTAAAAATACATCATTTTATTGTATGACAGTAAATGTGTGAATAATGGGGGAAAAAAGTTATTCACCGATAAAGAAAGAATTTTTTTTTTTTTTTTTTCGTAGATCCTGCTTGAGTGTGGTGTCTATTGATAGGTCTTTTAAAATGACACTGAGGTTACTAAAACCATTTCTTCTCAAAGTCAATCGTTTGAAAGATAGACACTTCCAAAGTGCAAAAATGTGCCCCCACCCCCTCTAACTTTTAAACTAACTAGGTGAAAAATCTAATAAAAATATATGCTGTAGATCGCAATGAAAACTCACAACCGAAATTAGTTTGAACGAGATATAGTCAGCAGTTTTTGAGATATAGCTCATTTAAAAAACCGCAAATATAACTTTGTGATTCAAACAAACACCATGAAAAACAAACTTATCACAAAATATGTATTTATGTTGCCGCTTTAACAACAAATAATACAAATTAAAGGGGACTTCCCTACTACGATGATGCAGAACCTTTCATGTGCGAGTCCGATTCACACTTGGCAAGTTTTTTTTACCCAATTCATTTTTTTTTTCAATTATTCACACGGTTACTGAACCGTGTGAATAATTGAAGAATTGAATTGAGGAAATGGAAATGTCTAAATTAAAGTCCAAGAATGACTGACTAAGAAATCAGAATCGACGGATCCGTGTTGCTGAGAGGCCGCATTTTATCGTGGCACATATAAAAAAAAACTTATATTTTGTTCAATCCTAACACAGAGTGTAGTTAGCTTGGGGCAGTTTTCAGCAATTGACAGAGTGATTCAAGAGGAAGGTTTATATGTAGCACATTGCACCCGTGCGTAGCCGGAGCGGGTCGTTAACTAGTAAAAAAATAAAGAATAAATTCAATTCTTTATCGGTGAATAACTTTTTTCCCCAATTATTCACACAGTAACCTTGTAAATAATTGGAAAAAAATGAATTGGATTAAAACTTTGCCTAGTCGGACTCGTACATGAAAGGTTCCGTACCATAGGGCACGCCACGATAGCGGCGGTAAGTCCGCTCATTGAGGAGTGGCTGAAGAGGCACCACGGGCGCCCTCTTCAGCGGACACGGTTGTTTCGGGAGGTACCTGCACCGAATCAGGCGGGTGGAAACACCTGAATGCTACTATTGCGAGGATCAGCCGGAGGATACGGTTGAGCACAACGTGGAGGTCTGCCCCGCTTGGGCGGAGCCCCGCCGTGATCGGCGATTGGCGGCGGTGACCTCTCGCGTCCAAGCTCTGGTGCAAGCCATGGTCCGGGGCGAGAGGGAATGGGAAGCCGTCGCCTACTTCTGCGAAGCAGTGATACTAGCGAAGGAGGTGGTAGAACGTGAGAGGAAGAGAACCTCTCGTCGCAGCCGCCGCGGGAGACGCTCCGGGCGTCGGGGGCCACGTGATGGCTTCCAACAACCATAGACGCGGACCTGAGGACGGTGAGTAATGGGCTAGCTCGCCGCCGCGCCGTCCGTCTTAGGAGGACGACAGGCGTGTCGACGTCGAGTTCGTGTTCCACGCGCGCCTCAAAGAGATGTCAGCAATATGGAAGGGGCCCGCAAGGGTCGACGCCCGTCGGGGCTGCGGGTTGTTCGAAAGAGATAGAGCAGCCTCGACATAAAGGGCTAAGAAGGAACATGGGTGGTTTTTGGTCAGTACAAGTCTGACTAAAATCTGGGTTTTAAAAAAAAAATATTTTTTTCCCCTTTAATTTGTATTATTTGTTGTTAAAGCGGCAACAGATATACACACTTTGTGATAAGTTTGTTTTTCATAGTGTTTGTATGAATGACAAAGTTATATTTTCGGTTTTTTGAATGTTCTCTATCTCAAAAACTGCTAACTATATCTCGTTCAAACTAATTTTAGTTGTAAGTTTTAATTGCGATCTAGAGCATATATTTTTATTAGATTTTTCACTCCCTTATTTTAAAAGTTAGAGGGGTTGGGGGACACCTTTTAGCACTTTGGAAGTGTCTATCTTTCAAACGATTGACTTTGAGAAAAAATGGTTTTAGAAACCTCAGTTTCATTTTAAAATACCTATCAATAGACAGGGGACTCAAGTACGTTCGATGAATAACTTTTTTCTCCCATTATTCACACATTTACTGTTTTACAATAAAATGATGTACCTTTAACGCTCTTTCATTTGATATATAGTAGAAAGTGTTACAAAGGTAGGGACGTTTTGCCCCTTCTTCTTTAAAACAAAAAAACTAAATTTAAAACAATAACAAAAACAACAAAAACTAAATTAAAAAAAATAACACTCGTTACAAAAACTAAATTTAAAACAACTAACACCAACTAAATTTAAAACACAACGACAACTCAAATTCGTAACAAAAAGAAATAACAAAAACAACACAACTTTCGTGCACCGCAAGTGTAATCGGGAGCGAACGGAACGTATGTATTTGAATGCACCAATCGCAGGTGCGGATGACGCTACCTCATACCCCGCGCCCCGCTTGACCGCCAAAGAGACCTAAAAAATGACTTTTGCGCAACTAACGACTCTTGCCAAGTTACGTGTCGGGGACTATACTAGTATTCAGCTGCATCTGGTTAGACTGGAAGCCGACGCCGACATACTTGGCAAAAGGCTAGGCAGATGAAGTTGTTCAATAAAATCTTCATCTACGTACCTACAGTAAGATTCAAAAGAAATTACTTGCTGCAGTTTTTCTTTTAAAAAAATCTTTCCATTAACCCGTGGATTAATTAATTATCCTTCTTTCTGAAGAAAAAAAAGGATTTTTCTTTTGAATAGCCGCCTTTGCCAGTGAAGCTTGATGAAAGACGCTTTTATTGAATGGGTGAAGGCGATGGCGAGTGGGCCACTTGTGATTTGCACTTTGAAAAATGTAATTTTATACAACACTCTTTTGAAATAGAAGAAATAGGTAGAACCATAGGAATATAATTATAAACAGGGTAGATCCCTCTTTTAGGTCACCGTCTCTATAGTTATATAATTAACACTAATTTTATAAAGAGGTAGGTTATATAAACTCAAAAACTAATACTCTGATTTAAAAAATCTTTCAGTGTAGTGAAAGATTGTACTGATATTACAACGATACTACGGTAGCGGTGCGGTAGTGATACAGTTTATAAGTGTGCTTCATTATCCCTGAGTATTATAAGCGACATTGATTACAAATAAAAAAAAAATGTCGACCCGTACAAGGCCGGAACAGGGCGCTGTAATATAATAAAGGTGAAGTGTGTTTACACGCGCTAATGTCTAGAGCTATCTACCTAGGATTTGAAAAAGTCTTTTATTTTTTCTGTTTTTTTTTTAACTAGAAAGAAAGAAGAAAGAAAACATATTTATTCAGCACATGCCATGCGCATTTATCGCATTGGGGGTAATGTAGTGTAAAAACCCTGTAATGGTAGATGTAAGTTGATAAATAAATAAAGAAAAGTGCACACAACAAAAAATAATTAGATAAAGAAACTAAAAAAATAACAGAAAAATAAAACAGTTTAAAAAAAGAGTGTGTGCATCTCACGGCTGCGCCAAATAGGACCCTGTTCAGCATACTACCGAGCAGCTAGCGCCCGATGCTAGTTTTCAACTGGCCCTTAGACACTATTTGAAAGCACAGCTATTGTAATAGGCTATTTAAAATCATGCTACGATCCTCAGGCATCGAGCAATAAGAAAAAGTAGTCAGACACGGATGAAACCGCGGGACAAAGCTGTTATTATATGTTATAAAAGAACAATCTTAATGCAGATGGCGAGATGAGCTGGACTCCTCAAAGGATTGGCCTATAATTGCACTAGATCGCGAAAAGTGGAGGAGGGAAGGGAGGCCTTTGCCCTGCAGTGGGCAATACAGGCCTACAATAAGACAAAAATAATACAGTAACATTTAAAATATTCTTCAGGTATTTTCAGTAGAAACCTCGAGAAATCCGCCTTTCAGTGATGATTAAAATTTCCTTGAAGAACAGCTTGAGGGATGCAGTTTCATAACAGTATTAATTATAAAGTAGAAATGCCTGCAGCCACACTCGGTGAGAGGTAAGCTTAAATTGTGACTAGTTTCATTATGGAAGCACTGTGCAAATTATACGGTAAAGATAAATTTATTTACAACATTTAAAAACTACTATTTACAGAACTAAGATAATAATAAAATATATACAAGTATCAAAAAGGGGAGTAATTACAGGGCGTCAAAAAATTCGTCCACACCGCTGTCAACAGGAAAAGTGCCCAGAAGGCTGGCAGCATTGCCACGTTGGATGGCAATGCTGATTCTTTGCCCAAAAAATATTCCAGCCCTCCGGTCACGTGAAGAGTCGACCAAACGCTTGGCTATTTCCTGATAAATTAAGTGGGCACTCGGACCCCGTGGCCCCAGTGTTTCAACCCCAAACGGCTCAAACACATAACTACCAATTAAGTTATTGTATTTGCGCCGTTTGAGGTTTTCAGCACCGGCAGCAGCCGCCCCAGCACAGCTCACCGTGCTAGGAAGATGGGATGGCGCAAGGGTGTCGACACAAGTTGCATCCCACACCAAAGGCCTACCCAACTTCCAAGGCATTATGGTCATACCATCTGGTCTCTTCCCATCGACGCGTGCCAACCAAAAGATAAATTAAATTAGTTTTGAATCTTACTTACAAAGTAAATTATGAAATTAATTAGGAATTTATAATATTAAAGTAAAGCTTTTACGACATTCTATAATATAATTTGACTAATTTTAGTTACAATAAAGTCATATCGTATAATTATTCATTTGACCGAATAATTAATTGGTAGATTTTTATTTAGCATATTTATCTATTTGAAATAATGTCATTTGACCGAATTTTCAAATGCACTAATTTTATTTAAACTAATGTTTCACTAGACTAATAATTAATAGTCGATTTCTGTATGCAGGGTTTACAGGAACCTAACTAACCGAACCTCGGGGTGCCCCTGACGTCGACCGTCTAAGGTTAGCGTTTCCGTCAGCAGGTCGACGAATATTTGCACAAAGAAGTGCAAATATTTACAATGTTTTTGCTTCTTCTTCTTCCTACCGCGGCCTTTTTTTTTGGGGGGGGATGGGAAATCATCAAATAACCCTTCCCGCTCTGGGCAGAGCGAAAGGGAGTGTCAGACTTCTACTGACTAAAAACCACCCATGTTCCTTTTTAGCCCTTTGTGTCGAGGCCGCGGTATCTCTTTCGAAGAACCCGCAGCCCTGACGGCGACCCGCGGCCTCAGAACAAAAAGGGTTAAGGAGAAACATTGGTGGTTTTTAGTCAGTTGAAGTCTGACACTCCCTTCCAATGCGTTCAGAGTGGCCCAGAGCGGCCCAGAGTGGTGAATGGGAAATTCTCAATATTTTTTTTTGGTTATTGGGAAATCCTCAAATGGGGATTTCCTCCTATTTGAGGATTTCCCACCAACCAAAAAAAGGGCTTTTAACAGGCTTTTGGTGCGTTGTAAAGTTTCGGCCTACCTACCCTCATGTGAATAAGGTATATGAGCTACCTCCCCAAGGCATACACGTCACAACGGTTTTAAAATAAGCTAAATAAAGTTCTCCAAGTAGACAGGATCAAGATGAATGTTCATAAAGTTGAAAGACCTATTTCAGAAAATGTCTTCTTATATTCGCATCGTTATCCATTATAATACTTGAGCTAGAATTTAGAATTTTGTCCCTAGTGGACGAAATTTCTTTAAGCGTGGGTTAAAGTCACGCCTGCGATCCCTGAAAGGGCTAGGCAGAGGTACCTTGTACGAGTAGTACACCAATATGTCCCCTGTTGTGTTTAAGTGCCATATAATTCATCCTGTTATACTTTGGATTTGGACCGGGCCTATTGCCATCAATCGGGTACAAATCCAAAGTCCGAGGCTACTAAGATTTCTGATGGAAAGACCCAATAACACTTCATCATCATCATCATCATCATCATCATCCACAGCCTGATTTCACCCACTGCTGGGTACAGGCCTCCCTTTTCTTGTGCCATTCTCCACGGTCCTGTGCCAGCCTCATCCAGGTTTTTCCCCCGATGGTAACTATGTCGTCAGCCCATCTTGCCGCGGGACGACCCACACTTCTTTTTCCAGTTCTTGGACGCCATTCAGTGATAGCCTTAGTCCACCTGTCATCACAGCGCCTTGCTAGGTGTCCTGCCCAACTCCATTTGAGTTCCGTAACGCGATTTCCACACTTTAACTTTAAGCTCAGCAGTTTAAGCTTGAAAATTCCCCGAACTCTCTAAAATGTAAATCCAGTGCTGGTTCAAGAGTGTTCGGGGAATTTTCTTTATGCCCTTATTTTAATCAGATGCGTCATTGAAATGTCATTGACCCTTCCTCTTTTTTTAAATGCTTCAATAACACAGTATTTTGTGACAGATTTTTAACCGCAGAAAATAAAGCAGGCCACTGTAACTGATGTAAAACGTTGGCAAGCATTTTAAAAGGTATTTCATGCGTTTCTTTTAGTCTGTCAAACGAGTGGTAAGTTGAAAACATGCTTTGAAACGCATGTTTATAAATTTTTATACATGTATTTCTTTGAATAGTAGTTTACGGTAATTATATGCCATATTTAATTCATTGTATTCATTATTTTGTATAGTTTTACACTACACTGTATAGTCTGTATAGTGCCTGAAGCTTTGATATCATTGTATACCTGTTACAACTAAAATGAAGATATTTTGAGTCCATACGGCTAAAAGGACCATTTTTTAAGAATTTCGAATGTAAGCTACATTTAACAATAACAAAAAACATAACAAGCCAAGTTCCTCACTAAATCTCTTTCGCACCTTAGTTTCACTATAAGGTAAAATGCATGACAATATACTGTTACACGATACACACCATTGGTTGTTCCGCCATTTTCCTTATCGCACCTGCAGGCGACCCCGCGAAGGGTTATCTCATAAACATAACCGTGTTTCGTGGGGTTTGGGGTTCCGTAGCACAATGAAGCATATTTATAGTAATGCCACAGTATTTCAACTAGATACAAATTCTCGATTTCGGTTCACTTGAAAAGTGGTTACGCAAATTCTAAGCATGCTTTCCGGTTAGGTTAAACGTGAGAAAGTAGGGGCTGTCGCATCGTGTGGGTACGAATTATGTATATAGTGCAACACTGTGCAACATAACAAAACGATTAGTTGACTATCTCAAAAACCGCGTAAAACTTGCATCACATAACATCAAGTAACGACACGGTTGGCGCAGCGGCTGAGCGATTGGAGTGCTGCGCTGCGTGATCGGGTTCGATCCCCGCACGGAACAAATATTTGTATGACCTACAGATAATATTGTTACGAGTCTGGATGTTTGGTTGTGTATGTGAGTTTAAATGTTTCAAATTTTTATGAACGCACCCACGATACAGCAGAAATTCCCAGTGTCCAACGTTTAAAAAAAAAAGTATGTAATACGAAGCGTTACGCTGAGTCATTTTGCCAGTTATGATGTTTAAGTCCCATGGCAATGTACTCTTAATAGAAATAAAGCCTATTAACAGAAAACTAACGCAGACACCGTAGGATATTCTCAGTAAGCAGTACTGAGAATATCCTACGGTGTCTGCGTTAGTTTTCGGTTACCACAGACACACCGGGTAACGCAGACACCGTAGGATATTCTCAGTAACCAGTACTGAGAATATCCTACGGTGTCTGCGTTAGTTTTCGGTTACCACAGACACACCGGGTAACGCAGACACCGTAGGATATTCTCAGTAAGCAGTACTGAGAATATCCTGAACAACCGGAAAACCCCAATAACAATTTGTGCGACCTGGGACTACCCTCGTATAATTTCACAAAAAGGGTCTACTTACCTGAAAAGGAAAAAGGAACCTTTATTGGATCACATTATTGTCAGTCTCTCTGTCAATACCCTTATTTCAGGAACGTGTAAAGGTATCAAGTTGATTTTTTTATCAAATATCAACGTCAACGGGTTTTCGGAAGTGCAGCTGTGAAAAACTTCTGTCAACATGATCAAAAGATAATGACCGTTTGTGTCCGTTATTTTGCGACTTCAAAAGGGGATCAAAACGGATAGGCTACTTTCGGTTGACCTCCTAGAATCGTGAAGTTTCATAAAAGCCATATATTTAAGCAATGTTTTATAGCACATGTATAAAATCTGAAAACCATAAACATGTAGTTTAACAACAAAATACCTTTAAGTTCCTACGGAACCCTCGGTACACGAGTCCAAGTCGCACTTGGCCGGTTTTTTCTTCATACAGTGCTTGTAGCTTCGTATAGCTGTAGGGGAGCAAACGCGATGTGAATGTATGAAAATAAGAGGCGGTGAGAACTGTGGTATCTTATCTTACAAATGCACTTCGGTAGCAGTGTGAGAATGAGATTGTTTTGTTATCTTTTTTTTTAATAATAACCCCTCCCGCTCTTGGGCAGGGCGAAAGGGAGTGTCAGACTTCTACTGACTAAAAACCACCCATGTTCCGTCTTAGCCCGTTATGTCGAGGCCGCGGTATCTCTTGCGAACAACCCGTAGCCCCGACGGGTTGTTTTTTTTATCTTGGTTGATGTTAGTAATTCTATGATTTTGTTTTTTGAACAAGTTCTTTAAATATTCATAAGAAGTCAATCATGATCTGCCTAGCTTTTCCACAACTATGTTGAAGTCGGCTTCTAGTCTAACCGAAAGCAGCTGAATATCAGTATCTATTCCACATGGTGTGACCACAACCCAATTAGAGTTATACTCGTAGGTGACCTGTAACAACTGTCAAAGATCTTCTATATAATGACAGCCGGAAACAATGATAAAAGGTCGTATAAGCTTTTCTCGCGAAACTATTAGCTCGTCCACGTTCAAGAAAACCATTTCTTTATTCAGTATGAAAATAAAATGTTGGTCCTCGTTGAAATGAATAATGAGGACAACAAAAACAAAATGTAGGATATAGTAACAATAGATGTTACTACGGCAAAGTAATATTTTATGATTTTACAATTGTTTCAATCCTTATTGGTTTCGCGACTTACATAACAAAGTCCCTGCTTAGTTGACTGGCTCAGTATAAATCTGTGAAATGTGAATATTCATTTATTTAATACCTGAGGGGGGAGCCTCGACATAGACTCGAGTTTAGCTGCACTTTATGAAGTCGCTTTGATAGAAAACACTACTATCTCTTATTCATTTATTACTTTGCTGCAGTGAAAGAAACCTGTTTAATGAAATGCTTGTGAAAAACATAGGAATTTTAACAAGTTATCATGAACCAAAGAAACTCACGCAGATCCATACATACTCTGAAACACGTAACACTCTTTTATTTCGAGCACGTAACGTAACATCACGCCTGTAATCCCCGAATTGTTAGGCAGAGGGGTAACTTGTATAATAGTACACCCACATTTTATCAAGCGAGCCTATTGACATCAACGGGCACAATATCCAAACTCTGTGGCTCATCATCATCATCATCAACAGCTTATTAATGTGCCCACTGCTGGGACACAGGCCTCCTCTCTTTTTGAGCTACTGAGAAATTCCTGAGAATAAAAGCTATGGGGAAAACCAAATAAAACTTTTTCCAACCCGGAAATTGAGCAACATGAGATGCTGAGTTTGATTCATTTCTGTTCAGCAGTCGCAATTGTGACCACTAGACCAACGAGTGTCGGATTTCCAAGCAGTCGTGTAACGAGATTTCTAATGTCAAAACTAAGAAAGACTGTGTCTGGAATAGACAAAAACAAATCAGCATTTTAGAGACGGTTTTACAAGCAGTTCCGACCAAGCTATGTTCACTAGCGGGGCTTATTACGTATCCAACACAGGAGCTATGTATAAAATACTGACAAATATTCGCCCGCATCTGGAAGCCGACCGCATCTTACTAGGGTCACAGATAATATAATACTAGCGAGGGTAAAGGTGCAGATGGCACATGACTTAAGACCCCAATACCCATCTCATCTTTGAAGACACCTTTAGGGGTCTCAGAAACTGATTCCCTTTGATATAATAAACTTTGATTGTAGTACAATTTGAAGACATTCATACGGATATTATATTAGATGATTTTTTTGAACGTGGGGCTATAGTGGATAGTAGTACTATGGGTAAGAAGAACTTTTACAAAGAGGTCAACCAAAAATACTTAAAAATATCATTTGCTTCATCATATATTTATGGTCGCTTAACTGGAATAAATGCGGTGAACAACTGTCTTTTCATTTCATATTTCACAGTAATAAATAATTAATCTAATGGTAAAGGTTGCTCATATTTATGAGTACTTCACTGTTTTTATACGTTACTCGTGTATCACCAATGTCTGTTATACTTGTTCACATGTAAACCACTGAGCTAACTGTTTAGGAATTTTACAGTTGGTGCTTGGAAGCTGACAAAAACTACTTTTCATCCTGAAAGTCAGACCAAGTCGCATTTTGTAAAAATTTGGCAAAACTACAAATAAATAGTATTTATTTATCTGTTTGAAAAATGTTCAAAAGTTTAGAAAATCCATTACAGTGTCACTTGTTGCGTAGTTTGGTGTTGTTCCAAATAGGTCATGGAGAAAACACCAAAATGTTTCCACTCTTATTTTAAAAGCTTATAAGAATAGAAATTTATATTTATTAGCGCTGGATTTTGTAAAGTTTATTAATTTGCTTGATCTATATGGAGAACAAAGAAAATGCGTGTTGTGTCCAGAACACTATAAATGTACCTATGTGTTAGTATGTTGCAGTTTTCTCAAGTAGATATCTTGAACAAAGCATAAATAGTAAAACTTATTAGAGCTATATTAAAACTGTACTTAATTGTAAAATTGTTTTTGGAATGGAACACGTAGCACATAGCACAGCAGCTAATGTTAAAATTAATTTTGCTAGTTACAAATTTTTTATTCTATGAGTCTTATGCATCGTAATTTTTAGGTGCAGTTTGAGTATTTTTGCTATTCCACATAGTTTCAGATTTGTTTATCAAATCCCATTGACTTTACGTATATTGACCACAAACAAAAACATAAAAGAAATATTTGTCGTCGTGAATTCGTTCAAGAATGCTATAGAAGCAAGTATTAAATTTTTCCCGGTGTTTTCAATTTTCCAATATTTTTCATTAATGTTTTACAAAATTAATAAATCTGTCTTGTCGTTCAAATGGGTAAGTACCTAGTTGTTTCTAGGCGTACGACAACCTTATACAATATTTAGCGGTTTTTTGTTTCGTGTTTTTCACTTACTTTGCGCCTAGCCCCCGCCCTACTGTCTGAATTTCTTCAGTACATAGAGTGCGACGCGTCGTGGTAAATGTAGCGTGCTTGACTTTAGATAGTCGCGCGTAAATCATTCGCGCCGAGTTCAAGTCGGGACTGCTTAGATAATGCTCCTGGGAACGAAATGGGATGAGATGTTTGTTTGTATTTTATGTATAGTGAATTTTTAACGTCTTCATTGTCAGCTTAATACAAACACTGCCTGTTTATAGTTGATCACTTAAAATCATCTTTCTTGATTTATAGGCCACTTTAATTGAAGATAAAACTAAGAAAACTAAAGATATCTAGTAATGTGCAAAAAATATAACGGAAAATATTTAAAACTACACGATAAGAAAGCAAGGTTTATTTTAATTTTACCTATTGCCATTCTACCGTACCTATTTGGGACAACTACTTACGTTATTTATAGTTTCTACCTTCGAATTTTGTTTGGATACGTGGACGTGGAATCGTCGTAACAGGTAGTCAGTGACCCGAAAGTCTGACAACCAGTCTTACCAAAGGGTTCTAATATTACCCAATACTAATTAGGTTGTGTAGGTAAGAGAGGAAGTCGCTGCATCTAAAATACTAGTATTCGGTAAGACTGGAAGCCGACCCCAGTCCCCAATAAAGTTAGAAAAAGGCGATGATGTCGTGGACGTAGAATATTAACTTGGACTTCATTTCTTGGCTAATGCAAGTTACCAACGTTACCGTCATACTTTATTTGCTGTAAATACATAATCATTATTTCCCTCTCTTACATACCAAATAGCTGTTGAAACATTATGCCGATCATTTATTAACAATAGCAATGAACCGACTGCTTGCTTGTCAATTACTTGCACCAACAAATGTTAAACTATTTTGCTTGAAAATAGAGGTAAACTGAGCTTCCTTTTGTAGGAAATTTCCCAGAAGTGGAGTCCAAGTTGAATTGGTTTTGATAAACTAACTACATTTACTAATTACATTTTCGTGGAATTGAACAGTGGTGTGTGTCTATTCTTCATAAAGACTCTGGAATTTCCAAGAATGTTTGGAAAATGTTTTCCTATCAAATTTTATCCAAACAGAGTTAAAGGAAATTCCAATTATAAGTTGGAACTATTCCGTGAGTACCTACAGACCTAGTTTGTTGAAATAACCTTAACGTTGAAGCAATTCTCTCTAGTTATATTATCTTGGGTTAACTTCATGAACGCTACTACGAAAAAGGGATCCCAAAACGTAATGTAATTGATTTTATTAAAATAAAATTTTCTCTTTCCTTTTTCTGCTTTCTTATCAGGATTTTTTGTTAACAATCTAAATACGTTAATGAAATGGGGATTTCAGGAAACAAAAAAAAAACAGAATTCACTGGTATCACGATAGCGGACCCATTGCAATATTCCCTAATAATCCGGAATTGGGGAAAAATCGAGAACAAATAAAAGGAAATGAGAGCAAACGGGATATTTGCATAATGCATATAACTATATTTTTTACTATCTTCCTGTAGTATTTGCTGTAACAGACTGTTTTCCAGGGCAAATATTACATGAGGAAAATAGTGTTACCTACTGTTTATTTAATGCGTCATTATTTACTTAGGTCTATACGGGTCGGAGCAGCTTGTCTTCTTCTTCCTTACTTGTTTATAACTCGCCATCTCGACAGACACACATTTAATAAGACCTTGCAGTTTGAACACGTACAGCTAACACAATACTTTCGGACTGAATAAAATTGATTTAACTTTATTATTATTATTTTGAATCTAATTTATAAACCAGTACGACAATCAATTTAATTTAACTGGTTTCAGTGATGAATTAATCAATTTAAGGACATTTAATACGTCTGAAGGCGCTCTCCCCGCGAGAAACAGGATCTTTTAATTAGAATATTGCATTAATTTATTGGTATCGGAGGCTGGAATCTTGTTGCGCGGAAATAAATATGTATGTTGGTTTTGTAGGTAAATGAGAAACTTATTTAAAACAATATAACATTGACGTAATATTCGTCTCATCACAGGTTCGGTCGAACCGCTACGGACATGTACCAGACGCAGCTCCTGGACAGGAGACTCGGACAGATCATCATCTGCCTTGCCTTTTTCCCAACCATGTTGGGGTCCGCTTCCAGTCTTACCGGATGCAGCTGAATAGGTATTGTGCTGTACGGCTTTGCGAGTGCTTTCCGAGGCACGGAGGAAACTCGGTAGGTTAAACCCGTGGTCAGGGTCACCCCATCCACGAAGCAACCTAGACACTAGGCGCTAGTCGCGGTTTAACCTGTGGATTTAGCCACGAGCTCCTCGGATAGATAATGTACTGAATTTGACGACATTTTGAAGTAAGTAGAAAGAGCAATTCTCTAATGTGTACTTATTTTGGTCGGTTCGTTCGGCACACTTACGTTTATCCTTTTGCGGGTTTCTCTTAGTTTTGAATGTAATTTAGGTACATACTGTATATTTAATGTATGTTTTTATTTCTCAGCAGCATCCAGGGAGTACAGATTTGTGCCCGGTTGATAGCAATAAGTTCGCGCCCTATAATTACATGGAATTTACACATAACTTGCGATATGTAGGTATATTAGGTACACCCCCGCCTAACCCTTTTTTTTTGGGGGACTTTGAAATCAGCAAATGACTCCTCCCGCTCTGGGCAGAGCGGAAGGGAGTTCCTACTGACTAAAACCACCCATGTTCCTTCTTAGCTCTTTGTGTCGAGGCCGCGATATCTATTTCGAACAACCCGCAGCCCCGACGGGTTAGGGGGAAACTGGCCTCTGGTCCGCGGCCCAGATTAATACACGGAGTGGGAACAGTAGTGGAAAACTCGGCCGAATGCGTGGGCCAGAATACCATGGGAAAAAAATATCATAGTTAAATCAACTAGTTTGGATTTAATTTCATTAAATTGAAAAAAGGTGCGAAATAAAACGTAAGTACCTATCAAAGTCTTACAAACTACCAGGAGAACAGAAGTAGGAAGGAGGTATTGGAATCTTTAAATCAAATCTAAATTATTATTCCTTTCTATTATCATACACATACAGTATGCAATGGTGACACTAATTATTCACTGTTCTGGCCTTGTGGTAGTTTGTGGGACTTTACTATCCTAGTTTCCTATCTGCAACAAAAGAAAGGAATAATTTAGATTTGATTTTAAGATTCCAATACCTCCTTCCTACTTCTGATCTCCTGGTAATTTGTGGGACTTTACTACCTATCCTTAATTTTTCATCTCCAAAAAAAATGTTTTCAATACATATTTTGATACAAGTACGTTTTATTTCGCACCTTTTTTCAATTTAATGAAATTAAATCCCAATGGGTCGATTTAACTACGATAATTTTTTCCCATGGTATTCTGGCCCACGCATTCGGCCGAGTTTTCCACTACTGTTCCCACTCCGTGTAATCTGGGCCGCGGACCAGAGGCCAGTTTCCCCCTAACCCGCCCCGGGGACGGGGTCCCTGCCTAACCCTTCGGAAATGATAGGCGTGATGTGATGTGATTTATTTACGCTTCAAAAAAATAGAGCAACTAAATATTTCAGCCTAAAAGGCACTTTAATCTTTAGTATAAAACAGTTACCAGTTGTTAAAACGCTGGCTTTTAGAGCCGGCCTAGGCTGAAACTTGCTAATGAAAAAGTTTTCAGAATTTAACAACATTCCCTCGTTCATAGCGCTTCAGAGTACTTTACAGAACATCAGTGAATGTTTTGAATGGCCTTAATTAGGGAGGTATAAATAATATTGTGGATTTTCTAGTTTTATATAAAAACCTTGGTATAATTTAGAGCTGTCTTTTCATTGCACGTTTGTTATTACCTACACTAGTTTTTAATTGCACGATGATAGCAAATGACTGTGAATGAATGTGAAAAAATAATTAATTTACTTTATTTATTTAATTACTTTTAGTAAATCATCCTCTGCCTAGATTTGGCCAAGTATGTTCGGGGTGGCCTAACCGAATACAGCTGAATACCAATACTTTACATGGAGCGACGGCCTATTTGATCTCCACAACCCAGTTAGTACTGGGTAATACGATACCCCTTAGTAAGACTGGTTGCCAAACTTTGGGCCACTGACTACTCGTAACGATCGTCAAAGATCCACAAATGGCAGCTGGTAAGTAGTAACTGCAAAGTAAATTGACAAAATAAAAACTTCAAATCAACTGAAAGATTAATTCACGTGTGAAATTAGTGACGAATTTACCAAACGGCGACACTGAATTTTCAATTCTATGTCCTAAGAATAAAGTTAGTTTTATAAGGTGGTCGATGTCAAAGCGTTGACGTGCATTGCGAATATGCGGCAGGCGCCAGCCACTGTTCCGCATTCTATTTGCAGTTGCATGCGTCTATCAAATATTTCCACGTATCGAACTAAAATATCATTTAGTACACTTATGTGCAGCTGTTATGCAAGATTTATCTTCGAGTATTTATTATAATTGAGTATTATGAATAGGAAGTAGTAGCTGGCCTGAATGTCTGACAACCAGTCTTATCCAAAAGGTACCTATATTATCAAGTGTTTTGTTGTTTTTTTTTTCCACTAATTTTCTTGTATAAGTTTTTTTTTTTTAACGTAATTCATTATTTTTGGTTTCATTTTGTTAATAATCACCGTGTACGACCCCTTTGAATGTTAAAACGAAAATGTACAACTCTGATCCCCAAGATACTGACTACGTCTAGTTTGGGGATCACCGTTCCAATTTGAATGTTTATGTACTTGGTAATTAATAAATAATTTGAATTTGAATAATTTGAATTATCAAGTGCTAACTGGGCTGATCATGTAAAATACTGGTATTAATAATAATAATAATAATAATGTTTATTCAGAATAAATAGGTACATTTTTTACAGGTATAGTGCTTAGTCTAAACTAGAAGTACACAAAAGTAATTGCATTTGAGGCCGAACTAGGCAGAGCCTGTATTTCAGCCCTCAAAATATTATTCAGCTGAATCTGGTTAGACTCGAAGCCGGCCCTTACATAGTTGGGAAAAGGCTAGGCACTACTATTAATACTATTAACGGGAACTCGAAACAATAAGAAAACGTGGTAAATATCCCGTTAATAGTATTAATAGTAGTATCAGTGACCATGTCATGTAAACTAGTTGTTGTTTAAAATGAGAGAAAGACTTGCCTCCTTTCTAACCATCTCGTGGTTACAAAGGAGACGACCGATAAAGACTGATTGATTAGTCGTGAAAGAAGACATGCCATAGCGACGTCAATAAATTGGGAAAATTGCAGAAAGATGAGAGATGATGCGGGGGAAATTAAGAATTGAATTGAACTTATGACTTTATCAGACCAGTTTATTTTAATAAATTTTGTTTTAAACACGTTTTTCCTACGAAAATACGACTTGAAATATGATTATCTGAATTCCGGCCAGGTAGCGGAGTTCAAAACTTTTTCTAATTGCCTGAAATTGCTCCTCGATTCAATTACGATGCCACTTTCAGCATTTAAATTAGAAAACAAAGACAAGGAACCGGCGTGAACAAACAGAACGTTCTCTCTCACTCCATTAGATTATTATAAAGTAGAAGGAAAGGTACGATGACACTGCAAAAATGTTGAGCAAATTTCAAATAAATTCCTTGTACACATTGGCTTCTGTCAGCTTTTCAAACTGTCAATTTCATGTTATGCTAGAACAGAATAATATAAATATGGTATCCATCGTCGTCATGGTAAAAAACACGGTATAAACATGTTGACAATTTCTAGAACGGAACAATAATGAAGTGCAAGTCAAAATGTGACTTCCTTCAAATCTGGGCATTGAGTGGTGTATTACGGCCCACCCACAGAGAGGAGTTATAGGTCCCAGCAATGGGAATGTTCTTAGTAAAAGGTGCTATCATTAAAACAGAAAATGACGAAAGATTTTTACATGGGCTAAATTTGGGTCAGAGCCCATTCGTCCCCTAAGATTCGCACCCTGTGCCCACTCGTCCCCTGGAACTTTTGAGGGGCCCATTCGTCCCCTGAAGAATATATATTTTTATTCATTCTTCTAATATAAGTACATGTATATGTCCTGGTACAGTCGCGCAGAAAAGGCTAAAATAAAAAAATATAGTAATTCGGTAGATATCATGTTTATTTCAAATAAGATTAACACATACAAAATCACTGTCCTAGAAACTAACAAAATACAACTCTTTTACAAAAATCAGCCTTGATTGACCATCATATAAATCAACATTAAATATAAAATATGCAAAAAAAATAGAACACATATCAACAGTAAATAATCACTTCTTATTTTTTTGTTTTTTTGCCAACTACATACATGCAAAATCATAATAACTTAAATCTAGAAAATTATAACATTACAAAAAAAATACTAAAATCACAGTAATTATTGAAGACTAGATAAATCAACATATATTTTTTTAGTATATTAACCAACTACATGCAAAATCCCTAATGTACCTACATAAAAATTGGCCAAAATCACCGTATTTTTTGTATATTTACTTTAGTGATTGACCGTATTTATTTATTAGTGAGACAATTTTACATCGTAAGCCTATCGACAGATTATATTATTATCATGACGAATTATCATTCATCATAGCTCTTTTTTCGGCTTCGGCCGTCTACGAAACCGGAGTTTCGTAACTGGTTTCGATGAAGGAATGATTTGTCCTTGTACGTAACTGGTTTCGATGGAGGACATATTTGTCGTTGTACGAAACCACGGTTACGTACAAGGAATTTTTGCAAAAATATGAAATTTTACTAGTTACGAACAAGGAATAATAATTCTTTTATCGAAACTATTGATTTATGTGATAATTGGTCCAGGATCTCATAGCCGCAAATATCAGGCTAGTTGCAGTAGTCCGGTTGTTAGTCCGGTTGAATTATAACATCGAACTACTGACACTCTTTAGTGGCAACAGTTCGGTTTCTTTTTTTTTTTGTTTGAGAAATTAAGAATAGGTAGTAATTTCCCAAAAACTACCAGGAGAACAGAAGTAGGAAGGAGGTTTTGTATTACAAAAAAAGATACCGCGGCCTCGACACAGGGCTAAGAAGGAACATGGGTGGCTTTTAGTCAGTAGAAGTCTGACACTTCCTACCGCTCTGCCCAGACTGGGAGGAAGCATTTGGTGATTTCCCCACTAATTTACCATTCTGGCCTCCTAGTAGTTTGTGGAACTTTACTATCCTGGTTTCCTATCTCCAACAAAAAAAATGCATGGTATAAGAAAGGCATAGTATAGATTTGATTTAAAGATTTTAATACCTCCTGTCTACTTTTGTTCTCCTGGTAGTTTGTGGGACTTTACTATTACTATCCTTGTTTCTCATTTTCAACAAAAAATTAACGGCCTGGTATTAGAAAGGCATAAAGATTTGAATTCAAGATTCCAATTTCCAATACCTCCTGCCTACTTCTGTTCTCCTGGTAATATGTGGGACTTTACTACCTATTCTTATTATCTAAAACAAAAAAAAAAAAGAATCCGTACTGTTGCGACTAAAGAGTGTCAGTAGTTCGGTGCTATATTTCAACTTACCTTGTTTCAATAATAATTACAAGATGAAGGTCAGTTCAGTAGACAGCAAACGCGTCTACTGAACTACTTCAATCACCAAAATAATACCTCAATCGAAACTAGTTACGTACAAGGACAAATCATTCCTTCATCGAAACCTTAATAGTAAATTCTTCGTACGTAACCATGATACATAACCGTGGTTTCGTACAAAGACAAATATGTCCTCCATCGAAACCAGTTACGTACAAGGACAAATCATTCCTTCATCGAAACCAGTTACGAAACTACGGTTTCGTAGACGGCCGAAGCCCTTTTTTCAATGATCTGTTATGATTTATTAAATTAATTCCGTTAATAAATTGTTCACAAGTGTACTGTGTTAACCGTTTCTTATGTAAAATATAGCTAATTTTATCTCAGGGGACCAATAGGCACCTGAATAGGTGCCGAATCTTTAACTTATATTGTATATATATTAGAGGGGACGAATGGGTACCTTATAAATAATATTTTTTATTAAAATATTAATTGGTCCCCTACCAGGAGACCAATGGGCACCTATATAGGGGCCGAATCTACAACTTTTATGCTGGGGGACGAATTTTAGGGGACGAATGGGCTCTGACCCCTAAATTTTAGATAGTATCTATTTATTGATGATTGATTGATTTCGATTTTTCAAAACAATGATTTTTTTAACAATTTGGTATTTTAATGTATTTTACTTTTGGAATGTTATTACTAGACTTTTATTTATAATTGACATTTTATTGATTTTTCTATGATTTTTCAATAATATTTTAATGTTTTTTAATGTTAGTGGTACTATTTGAATGAGCTTACTATGATGTTTATTGATATTCTATGATATTTTAATGATTTATGTGCCATTACATTTTTTTAATTCATTAAATTACAAGGTTTCTCATTAAATATAACAGCCAGTACAAATAAATTCAAACCACGTTTCTGTGTTTATTAACTGAATATGAAGCTAGACGTTAATTATTTTAGTTCAAAGCAGTTCAACATGGGATTATTATAATAGTCCGTGTAGTACACAGTTTGTCGACGACTGGTCCCGTGGGGAGTCGTGAATATTCGCATTGTTGTAATACTAGAACTCGCTGCAGGTATTAACTAGTGGTCGCACGATTTTGGCTAATATAGCTACAAACAAACATACAAACATGGTAAATATCTTGTTGTCTGCGTTAATTATATAATACACTAGCTGATGCCCGCGGTTTCACCCGCGTGGATGTTGGTTAAATAATATACTAAAACCTTCCTGGAGATCCACTCTATCCATTGGTGAAAACAACATGAAAATCGGTGTAGCAGTTTTTTGGGTTAATCGCGTACAGACAGGCAGACAGACTAGCGTAGGACTTTGTTTTATAAAATGTAGTTAGATACTTACCGTAATGCCTGTTATCTCTGAAGGGTTAGAGAGAGGTGTACTTAGTAGTGCTTCCAAATTTTGCCAGTTCTGTTAATTTTTTTTTGTTCGTTTTTTAATATTGTGTATTTCCTGTCCTGTTGCGTGTACATCACAGAAGCTGATGGACGCCACTGGAAGTGCCGAAGTCGTCGTTAATTATAGATTTTTGGCTTACTCTATTCAAATTGCCATGGATACGCTGTAAAGAAGATTGAATAAAAAAAATATCAGTTCACGTTCTTAATTTATGTAGTTTTTTCCATCAAAGGAGAAAATGCAAGGTATAATAATGTCCCGTCGAGGCTGCGGGTTGTTCGATAGAGATACCGAGGCCTCGGCACAAATGGCTAAGAAGGAACATGGGTGGTTTTTAGTCAGTATAAGTCTGACACCTCTACCGCTCTGCCCACTGCTCTGCTCTGAGCGGGAGGAGTCATTTAATGATTTCCCAACCTCCAAAAAAAAGGTATTGTACCCTAATTATTTTAGTGCAAAGGAGCTTAACATGAGATTATTATAATAGTCGGTGTAGACTCAGTTTGTCGGCGACAGGTACCGCGGGGTGTCGTGAATAATCACGTGCTTGTAACATGAGAACCCGCTGGAGGAAGTAACTTCAGATAGCACAATTTTGGCTTAGATATTACCTGGATTTCAGATGCTTTATTTTAGGTCCCTTCTGTATTTCAATGACGAGTATATATTGGTTATTTTTGTCTTTTAGAATGTATGGCACGAAATAAAAACAACAACTTTTATAAGTGTGTTCATGTAGGTACTTGACTTCTCAGTACATTACTTTTTATCTATCAATGGGAAAAACTCAAGATTCATGCCTTTCATGGGACAAACCTGCCTCAGTATTTCCAAACTCCTGCAACTCCTGAAAGCCAAAAACCCTCGTAAGCTACAAATCCTTCTTATGTGTTAAATATTTCATGCATGACTGTAGCCAGTTCTTCATCCCCTATAGAAGATTAGAAAATTCTTCGATCAGACGGGCGCTGTGTCTGGTGAGCTACAGCCCAAGACTTGCGGTCAAGTTTTTCCATATCCTCCTAAGTCGTGGATAACTTTAATAGCGCGATTTAGAATTAATGATGTGCGATGTTAGTCCTTCATTTGTGGCATAGATGGCGCTTTAGTACTTTAGAATGTAGCTACATTTCTATTACGTTCACAATCCATTAGGTTAGGTACCCATCATCTCCCGTCAGGGCTGCGGGTTGTTCTTCACAAGAGAAACCGCGGCCTCGACATAAAGGACTAAGATGGAACATGGGTGGTGTTTAGTCAGTAGAAGTCTGACACTCGCTTTCGCTCTGCTCAAGAGCGGGAGGGGTTATTCGAGGATTTACCACCAGCCCAAAAAAAGGTACCCATCATCTAAATATAAAGAGCTTGTTGAAAATAAATGAAGACAAACGCAATAACAGCTGTGTCAAAAACAGTTCTTTAGTTTACCTTGCGTTTATTCAATTGTGATAATTGTTTAAAGAGTATTCAAAGTTTCGAAACGAAAAAACCCTTTGATATGTAAAACGTGAGAGTTCAACCGCAGACATAACAAAACATTTATTTGCAAACGTTTCATCGTTTTCGTATTTGGTAGCCGTTCCTCCAATGCTAATTTTAACCTTTTTAAATATTTAATTACTGTAGAGTGTAGCTTGTAGACTTCGTGTATAGAATAAGGTGATAAATCATTCTGCACACTTTTGAATGTATTAATTTAACAAAGAATACTCGTCCTCTACATAATTATAATATATTGTATCACAATTTTTTATTTACATATTCATCACGCATATATACTTAGGAAGAGCTAGTGGCTAAATAATATCAGCAACTCGGCTTGATCTGCAGATTAAGCCGTTCTTGCCTATGTTAATAATAATAATAATATAATAATAATATTCCACAACTAACGCACAACGCCATCTAGTCCCAAGCTAAGCAGAGCTTGTGTTATGGGTACTAGACAACTGATAAACATACTTATATATTTCTAAATACATACATATTATAGATAAATTACACCCAGACACAGAACAAATGATCGTGCTCATCACACAAACATTTGTCCTGGGTGGGAATCGAACCCACGACCTCCGGCATAGCAGTTAGGGTCACTAACCACTAGACCAACAGGCCAGTCAAGTTGATCCGAGGATGGGTAACTAGTCATTATATACCGAGTATTTTCTGTGCCTGGGAAAACAAGTTAAGCCGTTGGTCCCGGCTGTCAATTGTAGATCCTTTTTCCTTACTAGTTATATTCCAAGGCTTATAGAATCACTAATATCAAGATCCGGTAATACTTTGTTTAGTAATGGATCAGCCTTACCCACATACAACTAATGTGAATAAGACGTCGATTGTAATGTAATTCGATAAATTTAAATAGTTTTGTGATAAAATATTTTGTAAATGTTATTTCTATAAATGAATAAATTATACTACATCAATAAAAATAAAAATTTCTGTATATCTCAGCTGTTTCTTTTTGACTTTCCAAATACATATATGAAATATCAAATATCCCTCCATATTTTAAAAGAGACCAAAAAAACTTGTAAAATATTATGCAACAAAAAAATAACTTATATCGTACAAACAAATTGTTCCTCGGATATTGTAAGAGATAACTAAAGGGAATGGCTTGTTGCGGTGTTGCCTGGCAACAACCCTCGTTATTTATGAACCGTTGTGGTTTTTAAACCAGCACGGAGATGATGATGCACAGGATGCAGGGGTTCCAGTAGCTTTCATTAAGTAGTTGTTTGTAATATAGCTTCGTATATTGTTGGCAAGGCAAGTTTTTAATTTTGCAATCTCGGGGGATTAAGGGGAGATGGGCGAAGGTTGTTGTGTTATATTTTTGCGTGTATGACCAGGTGTATTAAAGTGGACGAGGCGAAAGGATTATGTAAGAAACATAACATGTGGCTTTCTATAATAATATTATGTTTGCTAGCCTATGGGAAAAACCTAGGCGTGATTGTATGACTGGCCTGGTGGTCTAGTGGTTAGTGACCCTAACTGCTATGCCGGAGGTCGTGGGTTCGATTCCCACCCAGGACAAATGTTTGTGTGATGAGCACGATCATTTGTTCTGTGTCTGGGTGTAATTTATCTATAATATGTATGTATTTAGAAATATATAAGTATGTTTATCAGTTGTCTAGTACCCATAACACAAGCTCTGCTTAGCTTGGGACTAGATGGCGTTGTGTGATAGTTGTGGAATATTATTATTATTCCCTTTATTCATATATTAACAAATTTTATACATTTTTAAATATTTCCGATAAAAACAATAAAAAAAAACATTTAAAAATATAAAAAACTGTAGCCCACCGGTATCGGGAACAGGGTCCAAGCTACCGGCGGTCAGGGCTCCAGAGAAAGGAACCTCCTAACAATGCGAGCCGTGTCCAGGAGTACCGCTCTCTGCATCAAGCCCTTGATCCAGCTGCCTAACGAGAGCCTCCTCAGGTGTTGGTCGAGGCTCTTGGCAATTAAGCCATTGGCTGTAACGACTATCGGCACAATGATCGCTGAGTCCACATCCCACATGTCGACAACCTCGCGCGCCAAGTCAAGATACTTGATTTGTTTATCTTTCTCGGCTTTCACGAGGTTTTCGTCATGCGGGACGGTTATGTCAACAATCATTGCGCGCCGCTCTGATCGATCCATCACCACTATATCAGGTTTATTAGCCATAATAGTCCTGTCAGTGATGATGGATTGATCCCAGTACAGTGTGATACTGCCATTATCGAGAACTGGGTCGGGCACATACCTGTAGTACGGCACTTCCGATTCCACAAGGTTGTATTTCAGAGCAAGTTGCTGATGGATAATCCTGGCCACAAGGTTGTGTCTATGCAAGTATTCTCCGTTAGCCAGACGAGAACACCCGGAGATAATGTGACGGATTGATTCGCCCGGACGGTGGCATGCCCGACATATGTCAACCGTACCGTCCTTCACAATAAATCTCCGGTAGTTATTCGTCATCATAACTTCGTCCATAATTGCACAGACAAAACCTTCGGTTTCTCCAAAGAGTTCCCCGGAACGTAGCCAGGCTACGGACGCTAGGAAATCTACATCGGGCCCGTGTAGGGCCCGGAAAAAGCGTCCGTGGAGCTCCTTGCTCTGCCATACCTCCATGCGGTCTTTAGTGTCAAGCACTACAGGTTTGCGCCAGTTCTCTTTAGCCAAGGAGAGCGGGGTGAGGCCCTTGTCCACCGCGACAACATCTCGATGCATCCCCACGTCGGCTTCCAGGAAATATTCCCTGAGACTGCATATCTCACGGTTGTGGAAAGTCTTAGCATTTAAAAAGCCTCGACCTCCACACTTCCGTGGGATATACAGTCTCATAACCGAAGAACGTGGGTGATGCATTCGATATGTCGTCAACAATGTACGGACCCGCCTATCCAGGGCGTCTAGCTCTGTTTGAGTCCATTTGAGTATGCCGAAAGAGTACATCAAAACCGGCATGACCCAACCGTTGAAGGCACGCACCTTATTTCCGCCTGATAAAAGACTGTTACATACTTTTCTCAGGCGGCCAAAGAAGCGCTCCCTCAACGATTGCTTCATGTCGGCAACGTTAATGCCCAGCGCTTCCGACATACCCAAATACTTGTAGGTTTCGGTTGCTGAGAGGGATCTAAGATTTAAGGAATCTGTGAGCTGGTTTCCCACAGACTCCACAATCCCAATTATTATTATTATGTGAACACAATTAAAATCAATCAAAGTGACTAGTTGTATTAGTTCGTAGGTTGGGGGTTATGTTGTATTTTTTATGCTACCTATTCCATAAAAGTTCGCTGTCATGTTAATTTCAGGTTTCATAGTTACCTACTTGACTAAAATTCCAGTGCACGTAAAACAACTTCTAGCTTTCACTTGAGATAGAGACTACTGTGATAAAAAGTATTCTAATCAAGAACGTGAGTGGCGAATGGTTTTTTTTATCAGAAACCGTTCATCTTAGTAAAAATATCAGACAGGCACATAGAAAGAGTTAGGTACTTTCGAATGTATAAATTAGGCTGTAATAAATCTCTAAATTAACTCTGTTGTAATAGAAATCATGAAACATTTGAAAGCTTCACCGCGTTCAAGCGAAATTCATTCTGAAGTTGTGAATAACACAAAATGAGGAAATTCCGGAATTTCGTCACTCAGTTCTGTGATTATGAATTTCAGAATGTGCCACAAAAGATCTTTTGTCATCCTCAATTTAGTTTAAAGCCCGTATTTTAGGGATATCTTAATTATAAGTGGTTAATTTAATCAAAACTGAATTCAAAATATTTTACCTTATATTTTATTAGTATATTCGTCATTATTCGTCAACACAAAGAAAGTAATTGTTCCTCTGCTAGCCCTTTTTGAAAGCTGAATTTTAGAACTAACATTTACATTTATTCAGAATAGTTCACTATCTAAACGTTATTAAACTCCGTCCAAAAACAAAAGTTGAAAGCTATTCTAACTTTTTGCAAAATTAATTCAGTTATTTGAATAACGGAATATTTAGGTAGACCGTAGGAGAAGCATCGAGTTAATTTATCTAGGTAAGGGTAATCTATTCTATCATTCTGTTCGTATAATTATACAGCCCCTATCCCTGCTGAGGACACCTTTGATCCTTGAATATTGCTTCGTCAGACTAAAATCGTCTAAGGACGGTTGAAAACGAACAATCTGTAGGGAATCGATTGATTTATCTAATCTACATATAAATAGTGATATAATCATTGGCTCTCGGCTCCTCTGTTTCTCAATCATTACAATCTGGATCACTTCAACGTTACAAGACTTAATAGTCTCTTTTGTGTGTTGTCGGCGACGACGGATTTTCCATTATTAAGATTTTTTATGAAGCGGGTTATAAAAAATCCTCCTCGCCCCGGACCATGGCTTGCACCAGGGCCGGACGCGAGAGGTCGCCGCCGCCGACCGCCGCTACGAGAACACGGCGGGGCTCTGCCCAAGCAGGGCACGCCTCCACAGTGTGCTCCACCGTGTCCTCCGGTCGATCCTCGCAGTGGAAGCATCCGGGCGTTTCCTCCCGCCTGATTCGGTACAGGTACCTCCCGAAACACCCGTGTCCGGTGAGGACCTGCGTCAGACGGTAGGTGAGGGCGCCGTGGCGCCTCTCCAGCCACTCCTCAAAGACGGGACTTACCGCCACTATCGTGGCGTGCCCACCTGCGACTATCCTTAGATACGTTTTGCCTCGTCCACGATCATGGTTGCGAGTACTACGTACCTGACCTTTCCCTAGAACCTATCAATAAGGTTAATGTTCTATAGGGCGTCACGGGCGTTGCCACTCACATCTGCCACTTGAAATACCTTTTATCGACTTTGTATTTCCCTAAAAGCAGAAGTGTTTAGTAAATACATATTTTATTATTAAGTTACTTGTCGTGGGGGCGATCTATTGCCATTAACTTAGCTGGTACTGAGAAATCCACAATAAGTCTTTATCGAACCTGGAGACCCCAGAGACCGCAACTCTTAGCAATGGCGCTGGCGACCACAACACCAATAACGAGACCACAACTGTATTCTTAGAATACCCGGAAATTACTCAGAGTAAATGTATGAACCACATTAATGTCCCAGCAAATTTAATTTTCACTTATGATGAAACTAGCTCTTGCCCGCGACTTCACTCTCATAGATACTTTGATGAGGACGGTACGGGCGAGAAAAAATTGTATCCTATGTGCTATTCCAGTCTAATCTATCTCTGTGCCAAATATCCAGATCCGTTCAGCAGTTCTGGTGTGTTTGGGTAACAAAGTTATATATCCAAACTTACGCATTCATAATATTAAGTTGTAGGTATAGAGTATAGATTAAGTATCTTACTAGATAAAAAAAAAAAAAACTTATTATAACTATCACATATCAAAGAAGACCTTGAAGTTTTTTTAACGTGCAAGTAACATTCAACCTTAGGCTGGTAAATATATTGGTAGGGCAATATCAAGTGAAAATGCAATATTTAACGTAAAGGAAAAAGACCCGCATCGCAAGCGATCCGTCCTCGATTCCGGCCCTTGAGTGCCGCTCTCACTATTCGATTTAATACTCACTACCAGCAGAACTACTCAAAGGAACGGTTATATCTACCTTCCTTTGAAGTAGAAGTTCAGCCATGACAACTAATATGTAGGTTTATGTATATTTTAAAAGTGATTTCCACTGTAATATTTGTATTGACCTACTAACTACTACACACTAGGGTGTGGGGTCGTTAGACCTTACTGCCCACACGATAAGAAGAAGATTGACCTAACTCATTAAAAATGCTGCAACCATCGTTGTATATTGTTACGATTTGGGATTATATGAATTTAGCGGGTATTGTGCTAAACAATAACACCCGTATTTATAAACAAGTCAAAGTAACTACTTGGACTTAAGTAATTACTTATGCAATTTTTTTTATGCAATGGGCAAGAATTTAAACGAAGTTAGAACCGTCAATAAAAGCAAACCTAAGAATAATAACCTTTGATAGTTTTAACATCAAGGAATTATTAAACTACAGAGAAAAAATCGTATCTTAAATAATGACATTTACTCAAGTAATTACTATGACTTGTTTATAAATACGGGTGTAACCCCCGTATTTATAGTCAAGTCAAAGTAATTACTTGGACTTAAGTAGGTAATTAGTTATGCAAATATTTTTATGCAATGGGCAAGAATTTAAACGAAGTTAGAACCGTCAATGAAAGCAAAACTAAGAATTCTAACGTTTGATAATTCTAACATTAAGGAATTACTAAACTACACAGAAAAAATCGTATCTTAAACAATGTCATTTACTCAAGTAATAGTAACCAAACCCGTTTTCAGGTGTAACTACTTTGTTCTAAGTTAAAGAGCTCATCACAAAAGGGCGATCATAGAGCCCCTCGTCTAAATATATAAGAGCAGTACCAAGAGCGAGCGCAGCGAGCGGTGCCGTGGCAGTGGTCGGCAAGCGCTACATTCAAAGTGTATCCTCCTCACACGATAAACAAGTAAACTGGTTTGTCCTTACACAAACTAGTTTAGCTTACAAAGCAAAATTAAAAATTTTGAAAAAACCCACGACGACGGTTAAAAATTAATTGAAAAAAGGATAAAATAACATAAAACACCCACCTTAAAAAAACCCAAGAAAGAAGAAGGGTTTTTTTTAAGGTGGGTGTTTTATGTTATTTTATCCTTTTTTCAATTAATTTTTAACCGTCGTCGTGGGTTTTTTCAAAATTTTTAATTTTGCTTTTTATTTTAAACTTTTTACATTTATTTTTTATTTTTTTTTATCTAAGAACATGCACCAGCCAAATCCAAACCCATCACAGAAAACTGCATCAAAATCGAACTAGAACTTTAGGAGAAAAATGGAAACTTTGATTTGCACAAAAATGTTTGCTGCAGAGCCCCCTGGTGAGTTGTCACCATAACATATATCTAAGAACATGCACAAATTAAACGCAAACACATAACTGAAAATTTTATCAAAATCGGACTAGTAGTTTTGGAGAAAAGTGGCAACTTTGATTTGCACAAAAATGTTTGCTGCAGAGCCCCCTGGTGAGTTGTCACCATATCATATATCTAAGAACATGCACCAATCAAACCCAAACCCATAACTGAAAACTGCATCGAAATCGGACTAGTAGTTTTGGAGAAAAATGGCAACATGTATTTGCACAAACATCCTCTCACCCCAAACGCATAAACAGTCTCCGTTCCGTCGTGGGTAAAAATCGGGTTAGGCTAGTAACATACTTGTATAACTGTATTTCTGACTTTATCTAAATACTTAGTTCAAAGTATTTTAATCGTGTCTCGCATACTAAGTGAATACAGAACTAATGTTAGGGTCATTGTGGTTTGGTTTACTTAGAATTGTTTGTTTCTAGAGATTAGGGCCAGAATTAGGGCTTATTAGTGTTTATCTAGCGTAAGTAGTTTTATTTAGTTAAGGCCTACGATGGAGCGACTCATTCAATTACTAATTATGTACTTACCTAGTTACGAACTGAGGCTAGAATTCTTAAAAACCTTATCTTCTCAAAATAATCCGTTTTTGTGTTAACTATACTTAATTTGCTTGAAGCTTTACTCATCTCTCATTTTCGTTATTTATTTATCTTATTTTCTTCTCTCTTGTACGTCAATACCAATATTAATATAATAATACAAACGTACTTAAAAATTACTAACTTTATTTCGAGATTTTCTTAATTATTCGCGTGTACGAATAACAAGCGGATCTTTTCTACAATATTTATTTTAATTTTAAATGTTACGCTGGAGCCGCTGACTAGTCTCACATAATTTGGTGTAGTAGGTATTCTATCCTGTTAAACAAACAAAACAATAGAGGCTCAACTAATAAAACGAAGTTATACTGACGGAATTGTTGACTAGTTGACTTGGTCCTACGGGCTACGGGTACAAGTCCGGGACTGTGTGAAACTTCAGACATCGCTAGCATTCCTAGACGGTTCGTTCAGCCGAAATGAACGCGATCTTCGAAGCCCAGGGCTCCTCGCAGCCATTCTCAAGATTTAAGCCTTGAAATTAAATCGTTTCTTAGAAAAAAGGCATTCCTGTTAGTTATTTAGTGTAGGTTAAAAGTTACAATAGTTACTTTACGTTAACTATAAATTGAGCTTTCGTTTCATGCTTTTAATAGTAATAAAAATCGAAAAATCATTTTCACGAAGTCGACATTTGGTACCTAAATTCTCTTATAAGGTTGAAAACCTAGCTAGCTTTGTGCAAAATATTTGTGTTTTAATTCGGGATTATGTGCCCTCTAGCGTTAATTGAAACGATCGTAAAAATTAAAAAAAATGTAACAAGTCTTTAAAACATCCTATTGTGTTTCAAAACCAAATACCCGCATCAACAACCAACAACCCTATCTACATGTTTCCAGAGACAGAAAACCGACCAGAATATTGATTACTTAGTAATACTCATTTATTTACGCCTTTACGGAATTCTAAACGGTAAAAACAAAGGAAACATCGAAAATCCCATAAGTTTCTTTCGAGTTAGCTTTACTGAACGAAAGTCTTCAGTAAATTGAACAAGTGTTGGCGGCGGCGGCGCGGCGAAGGCATATTCTCGAACCGCAAGATAGGGAGGTGCGCGATACTTGCATGCATATCGATACTTCAGATCGATATTTATTTCAACTATGCAAAAAATATCCAAATTCGTATTATATGGCTTCGATCTGATACTCTAAATATCGAATCGTATCATATCATCCTCTAGGATGCACGATACTTGAACTTGTATCGATACTTTCAATAAATTGATATACTATTTGTGTTAAGAGCCGTACCGCACTTATTCCGGAAATTATTTTTTAATTATTTTGTGTCTTCCTTTTGTATTCTTCTAAATTGTCTGATCATGTTTAATGACAATTTTGCACCATGCGATTCATTATCTCCAAAACAAAGATAAGCTTTATATTATTTTCCAAAATAGCGGAGAATGGCATCATGTTTTATTGATACCATATTTTAAAGCATCGGATCGGATCGTGCATCACTATCGCAAAACATACTCCTAAAGAAATGCACATATTATCTTAGATGGCATTGAACCTAATATGCCCCAGCGATATTTCTCGTTATTTGATAGTTAAACCGACGAATAAACAAGAAATCTGTTATCATTATCTAACTGTTATTGTTGTCTGTACGGTCAGCATCAGAAGTATATTAACATTACTCAAAGTATCGAAGCTGTTTTTTTAATAAAAACTTGTTAGATATTACTCGTTACTACATGTTATTGGAGTGTAAGGACTATTTTAACGAATAATCTTCTGAAACATTAAAAATAATAACTAGAGTCCTGTACATAAAAGAATTAAAATTACGAAATGTTCAGTTACTTCTGATGCTGACCGTACATCAGTAGAGATTTTCCTGTTTTGCAAACAACTGAAAAAATACCTGTCATTTATTTTGTTATGTATATTTTTTTCCTTGTTTTCACTTCTTAGCATTGGAAAACAAGAATTACGATACATTAGGAAATTGCAGAGATATTTTTTTGACAAATTACCAAAGACGGTTGTATTTTCCACGTGTATCTATATAATTTGTATGTTTGTTTGTATGTCCTCATACCCCCTCCTATAGTTGGCTACGAGGACTCCTAATACAATCATCCTGGTGGCTATGAGGTTTTTGGTTAGTCAGTTTGCGAAAAGCATATTTAATGGCTAGAGTTCTCCCACTGCATGATATAATAAGAAGTAGGAACACCTCGTTTTTATCAGTTTAGCTCTTTGAACTTTATACATAATTCCTATCTATTCAGTAGGTTTAAGGCACAGAGGTCCTCCTGACTCCTGACTCTGTGGCTGTTACTGAGAAATTCTTGATGGAAAAAGCCCCCGTTCCACGACCAGGGAATCGAACCCAGGACCTAATGCTCAGCCATCGCGATACAACGCGCGGATACACATTTTTATCCTAGTGGGCACCGACTCCTTAAATATTTTACAGAAGGTGTTAAGTATAGGAAGGTTTTTTGCAGACTTTTTCCATATATAAAGAGATAAAAAGGGCATCCGCCTACTCGTAATCGCCTCAATGTTGATACAAAAACGGACCCTGGCATGAAGCCAAGTTCACGCATAGACAACATAGAGGTTCTAGGTACCTACTTAATAAAAGTTCTATATAGGGTGGAATATTGAGATAGTACAGTAAGGACTGTTACCGTTGTAGCTACAGACAAAACAACAAACGTTGTACTAACTCTTGTGTAAATTCAGCAATTTGATTAGTAGCACATTCCAGTATAGTTAATTTTTCATAATTATTATTCCAATTTTTGGGGAAAACTGTTTTTGATGCCAGTCGATTTTGGTTTCTTATGGATAAATTTTACGGAACTAACTTATGCTTAACCTCAAAAATTCCATCCTGTATTCTGTACTAACTTTGTTTTTATCGTAAACTTTCATCATTCAATTCTCATCCTTTTACTTAGTCGTGAAAACGTGTCGTGTTAAAAGTCAGTTCCTACGATATCTAATTCTGTCTTTGCACCTAGTGTTCATTTGTAAAAACAGTAGCAACAATGGTGTCAATATTCAATTACCTACCACACAATACCGTTTCGTACACTGTAGAGCTACCTATATCAATTTACATAACTCGTAAACGTAGCAAATTAATTGAAATTCAAAAAGCTTCTTGCTCTAATAATATCCTCACAAGCAAAAAACATAAATTCAGTGGCACACTAACTACTAGGTACGAGTACTAATACGTTTTTACGTCGCGAGTCGCAAAGTTAAGAATAGTTATATAGCCTCCTCGCTCGCTTGCACGTTTAAAGACAAAATTACTGACTTCTCTCAGTATGCAGAGAATTACTCGATGTTCTCTCAGAAATATCATCCTCATTTTAACTTGATTGTCCAACTAAATCCACACTTTTATTCCAAACTAGCCGACTTTCTCTTCCTTTTAAACGGCTTAACGCGAAAGAGTTGAAGCCGCTTTTAAGTCCGCACTTATAAATTCTTGCCATAAATAACTGAAGCTTGTTTAGTAGTTCGAGATGAAAAGTAGTTCCTTATCCTGCAACAACTTTTAAAGCACTTCATAAACATTGTTTGTGGAATATGAAGTATTCCCTGCAATACGAAACTTGATTAATTCTCAACTGATGCAAAATAAGCCGGAAAGGCGATATCTTTCGCATTTAACTAGGAACGTAAAATCCTTTTAATAAATCTTTGTCGTACAAATCGAGATTGTCTCTCCAATAAATCAAGTTACAGCTTCTACATCAGTGTGCTAAATAGAATTGAATAACTACATGTCAGTTCAAAATTATCAACCACTCGAGCACCAAATAAGGTTCAACCCACCTAAATAAACGGAATAGTTACTATGAGGCTATCAATGAGCCATAAGTCCTCAAATAAAGCCGGTCCATAAAAGACCAATCGTTTTGCCTTATTAGACGTAGATGTATAGGACAATTGCAGCACGATTACTATTGTTATGGCGTTTTTACCAGTGTAAGTTGACCTTTGGTGTGAAGTAGGTACATCGTCTCCTAATAAATCAGGTTTCCGCTTAGAGTGGGGGGCGGAGCGGGTCAGTATCGTTGGCACTATGTGCACTATATTATGACACGGAAGTAGAAGACATAAAACGTAGCGGGAAACGGCATTGTTATTTAATGTTATCAAAATTATGGTAAAGTGGCTAAGTGTTACTCTTAAGTTATTGCGAATATTTGTTAACGGTTCAGTCGAATTACTCGTTCAATGTTACAAATAGGATGTACATAAAAGCAGGTTTAACGTGGTTTGGATTCAAACACGAGGTCACATAATAAACTTTTCACTTCTCTCGCTCTAAAATTCGTCTTTATGTCGTGCGTAGGCGACATAAAGTCGCGTTTTATGCTCTAGAGCATAAAGTAAAATCTTCGTCGAAGACCAAGGTAATCGGCACAGGTAATCGGCCCAACAGCCACAGGAACAACTTCAACTTCATAAAATAACCTCTTTAATTTAATTCGTTTCGTTAGTATTCTAAGAACAAGGGATTATTTTCATTACGAATACAAGGAAAGTTGATGGGAATAGGCTTCCCCCAATTACCTAAATCGCTTGATGGCAATAGGCTTGCTCTTAATAAGGTTGGTTGATGGCAATAGGCTTGCTCCTAATTACATCATTTGATGGGAATAGGCTTACTCTTAATTACATTGATTGATGGCAATAGGCTTGCTCTCAATTACCTAAATCAGTGGATGGCAATAGGCTTGCTCCTAATAAGATTGGTTGATGGCAACAGGCTTTTCCTAATTACATCGGTTGATGGCAATAGGCTTGTCCCTAATTACATCAGTTGATGGCAATAGGCTTGCTCCTAATTATATTGGTTGATGGCAATAGGCTTGGTCCCAATTACATCAGTTGATGGCAATAGGCTTGCTCCTAATTACATTGGTTGATGGCGATAGGCTTGCTCAAAATGTTTTTATAACTGAGCAGTATGAGTAACGACATAAGTCAGGTGTTATGTCAAGTTTCTTACTGAAAAAAAAAAGTTAATTGGCGGGAACCATAATTATTTTTACAATATTTACAAGTTGCTGTTGCATTTCCTCGCAATCGAAGTGAAAAGTAGAGTGTAAAACTCGTCCATAAAACCCATTTTGCTCTCTACTTTATATCCATCCTCGCTCGCAAGCTCGCATCGGATGGATAAACGTCTCGCGCAAAATGGTGCGTTTTATGCACTAGGTGTACAATCTACTATTTCACTTCTCTCGCTCTAAAATTCGTCTTTATGTCGTGCGTAGGCGACATAAAGTCGCGTTTTATGCTCTAGAGCATAAAGTAAAATCTTCGTCGAAGACCAAGGTAATCGGCACAGGTAATCGGCCCAACAGCCACAGGAACAACTTCATAGAATAACCTTTTTAATTTAATTCGTTTCGCTAGTATTCTAAGAACAAGGGATTACTGCTTTTCATTACGAATACAAGGAAAGTTGATGGGAATAGGCTTCCCCCAATTACCTAAATCGCTTGATGGCAATAGGCGTGCTCCTAATTAGGTTGGTGGATGGCAATAGGCTTGCTCCTAATTACATCATTTGATGGGAATAGGCTTACTCTTAATTACATTGATTGATGGCAATAGGCTTGCTCTCAATTACCTAAATCAGTGGATGGCAATAGGCTTGCTCCTAATTACATCGGTTGATGGCAATAGGCTTGCTCCTAATAAGATTGATTGATGGCAATAGGCTGTTCCTAATTACATCGGTGGATGGCAATAGGCTTGTCCCTAATTACATCAGTTGATGGCAATAGGCTTGCTCCTAATTACATTGGTTGATGGCAATAGGCTTGGTCCCAATTACATCAGTTGATGGCAATAGGCTTGCTCCTAATTACATTGGCTGATGGCAATAGGCTTGCTCAAAATGTTTTTATAACTGAGCAGTATGAGTAACGACATAAGTCAGGTGTTATGTCAAGTTTCCTACTGAAAAAAAAAAAGTTAATTGGCGGGAACCTTATTTATTTTTACAATATTTACAAGTTGATGTTGCATTTCCTCGCAATCGAAGTGAAAAGTAGAGTGTAAAACTCGTCCATAAAACCCATTTTACTCTCTACTTTATATCCATCCTCGCTCGCAAGCTCGCATCGGATGGATAAACGTCTCGCGCAAAATGGTGCGTTTTATGCACTTGGTGTACAATCTACTATTTCACTTCTCTCGCTCTAAAATTCGTCTTTATGTCGTGCGTAGGCGACATAAAGTCGCGTTTTATGCTCTAGAGCATAAAGTAAAATCTTCGTCGAAGACCAGGTAATCGGCACAGGCATAGTATAAAGAAGGGAAGTAGGGTATCTTCATACAAACGCACCGCGCGCGGTTTGTATGTGTGCGCCTAGTATCTTTACGGTCGCCGCACGCACACTCAAACAAAATCTCGCTGCATTTCGCACTGAGCCAGTCAAGGTTATCACCGCACAAGGTTCGCGCGTCACGCACGGCTTTTCGGCACCGCTAAGTACCTAAATGAAAAATGTCTGATAATCGCAGGAGAAGTTATTGCTGTGTGTTTGGGTGTCTAAATAATTCATCGATTCCAGAGTTGAGTATGTTCAGATTATCTACTGAACAGGAAAGGTAAGCAGTCTTTATTCTAGCAAGTAATTTATACTTGATGAAGAGATACCTACTTATTTTTTTGTTGTTGGTATTAGTTTTCTATCAGACAGACGAAGTAGGCAGGCCTACTTTCCCACTAGAATGTATTAGGTACTTTTTATGATATGCCGCTATTGCTTTGTTTACGTTTAGTCATGCCGATTTCTCAGTATTATAGGTAGGTATAGTAACTAAGTATGTACCTACTACCTGTATTATTTTATGTTGGTTTAGTCAAAAATAAAAACATATATATTGTCCTTTCTGTGCAAAAATACTACATTATGCCTATTAAAAAAAAAAACAAAAAAAACTGACAAGTTTAAATAATAAGTAAATAATTTAAACACAAGGTCTTAGTCTATAAATATTTGTTGGTCCTCTTTTTAGGCAAAAGCCTTTTTATTCCGAAACTATTAGGACTACACTGAAACTTGGTAAGTAGATGTATGCTGTGAACAGCCTTACGATTTTTTTACAAAAAAAAATAAAAATTAATGTAATATGCTGTACATCTCAATGAAACTCAGACAATACAAATAAAAAATACAACTTCCCGGCCCTTGCCAATTTTTAGGCACTGTATTAAAATTTAGATGAAAGTGACAACCCTGAGACAGGCAAGTACGGTAGGTAATTATGTTGTGGATTGGGCCGGAGATGCTCTACTTCCCTTCTTTATACTATGGCACAGGTAATCGGCCCAACAGCCACACGAACAACTTCAACTTCATAGAATAACCTCTTTAGTTCGTTTCGTTAGTATTCTAAGAACAAGGGATTACTGCTTTTCATTACGAATACAAGGAAAGTTGATGGGAATAGGCTTCCCCCAATTACCTAAATCGCTTGATGGCAATAGGCTTGCTCTTAATTAGGTTGATTGATGGCAATAGGCTTGCTCCTAATTACATCATTTGATGGGAATAGGCTTACTCTTAATTACATTGATTGATGGCTTGCTCTCAATTACCTAAATCAGTGGATGGCAATAGGCTTGCTCCTAATTACATCGGTTGATAGCAATATGCTTGCTCCTAATAAGATTGGTTGATGGCAATAGGCTTTTCCTAATGACATCGGTTGATGGCAATAGGCTTGTCTCTAATTACATCAGTTGATGGCAATAGGCTTGCTCCTAATTACATTGGTTGATGGCAATAGGCTTGGTCCAAATTAGATCAATTGATGGCAATAGGCTTGCTCCTAATTACATTGGTTGATGGCAATAGGCTTGCTCATAATGTTTTTATAACTGAGCAGTATGAGTAACGACATAAGTCAGGTGTTATGTCAAGTTTCCTACCGAAAAAAAAAAGTTAATTGGCGGGAACCTTAATTATTTTTTACAATATTTACAAGTTGCTGTTTCATTTCCTCGCAATCGAAGTGAAAAGTAGAGTGTAAAACTCGTCCATAAAACCCATTTTGCTCTCTACTTTATATACATCCTCGCTCGCAAGCTCGCATCGGATGGATAAACGTCTCGCGCAAAATGGTGCGTTTTATGCACTTGGTGTACAATCTACTATAGTTGAATAGGGATGTTTCCCGACTAAAAAAATGATTCTGTTTTCTGTATCGAAAAATATTGGATACGTGTTTTTTGTTTTATCAAATAATAAAAATTTACAAAGATAAAACGCGTTAAAGATCATGAGTGGGCGCTTTTGCCGTCACTATGTGGTAAAAAATATACTGCGATTTGACGTCACACGAGTGGAAGCACTCTATCGTCTTCATTTTTTGTTTACGTGAAAAAAGAAAAATATTTGTGTCCAATATTTTTTTGAAAATCTATACGTATCCTATTGTTTAACGAATTAAAATTTAACTCTATTTCAGACCATAGTCCGCAATTTTATTAGTATTTAAGTGTAATTCTTAATTCTACATGTGTGTTTTACACCTACCAAATAAGATATTTGTTACGTATTGAACGTAATAAATATAATTCAAGTCTTCTGATATTCATTAACATATATATAAGGTATCCATTTACTAGGTACAATCAATTTAGTTTAATTGGTTTCAATTACTAAGTAATGAAAGCAAAGGTGTTCTCGAAAAGCAGTATTAATTAATTTCGTTACTAAAAGCTTCATTTGATTCCCAATAATTATTATTTGGTAATACACCTACAACGCTATTATTACTCACCTACATATTATATTCCACACGATCTAATATTTAATTGTACCAAACTTAGTGGGCGTCAGAAGCGCACTTAGTAATATGCCTACCATACGCTCACACTTCCCCACAGTCTTGCCTGCGCGATTACACGGTGCACACAGTACATCGCGCGTGTGGTTTGTAATGGTAATACAGTTTTACCAACCATACGCGCGATGTACTGTGAAGTGTGAACGAAAAGTGTGGTGAAGCTTGAGCGTGTAGTAGGCCCATAAGTCTTGTACTTATTCACGACCTTCATGCGTATATGACCAGACTGTGCCATGTCTTTTACTTGTTTTTTGGAGGCTGGGAAATCATCAAATGAATGCTCCCACTCTGGGTAGGTAGAGCGGAAGGGAGTGCCAGACTTCTACTGACTAAAAACCACCCATGTTTCTTCTTAGCCTTTTGTGTCGAGGCCGCGTTATCTCTTTCGAAAAACCCGGAGCCCTGTGCCATGCCTGGAGCCAACAAAGACCAGGAACAATATGGGGAGCCCATATGGCAAGCAGGGTCCATCCATCCTTCTTTTATTTGGTCTTCCTCTCTCGGTTCAGCCAATAATATTGATATTCATCACTCGTAATTCAAATGCGTTTCATCCACTAATCACTTTTCCATATCAAGATATGTTTAGTAAAAATTTCTCTTCTAAACAAACTAAGTCCGTGTAAGTCCGACCACTTGTGTTCACATTAACAATGCACCTTCCCACACACGGCCCAGCTCAACAACAACATTCATGCTTAGCTTATTTTATACCTTATTGCTTTGAAATGTTATCTACTGACATTTTGATTGTAAGGAATAGGGATAAGGGGCCGTCTTGTGTTTACGTCATTTTGATAACCTTCTTCATAGCGTAAACTCCATAGAATTTAGATAATATGAAACGTTAAACGATAGTCTATTGTTTTGTTATGGAAACAAAGACAATCTGTCAATTATGGGGGAACGAGTTTATTAGTAACTCGCTACCAATGGAGAGGTCATATCATATCTATTTACGGTATAACGGTTTACGGTCGCATTCTATTCTTAGGGCCGGTTTCACCACCTACGATTTAGTTGTTGTTAATTTACTTAGCAGATAATTTCATACAGATTATGGTTCAATTTTTGAATTTATTTGGTAAGTAGTTTCTATTCGGACATCTTGAAATAGTGTTAAAAATACATCTAAAATATCTAAAAATTTTGACAACAAATTAGTTTGTGATATTGATGAGATTATACAGAAATTAGTCTTAATGATACGATGTGAATATTTGATGTTAATTTCTTCAAAATGCAATTAATAGGTACAGTGCAATCAAATTATCTTGGCAGGTCCGAACTTCGTGCAGGTTATTTTGTTACAACTAATGTAAGTGTTATGATATTTATTTTATTTGTATTTCTCACTGTTTAAATTAGATATTTTCTTATCGTATAGGTATTGGTTTATCTGGCAATAACAGTTTTCTTCACAAGTTTACATGCGTAAAAGTTCGCAGAGCCTATGTTCAGACCTGCCAAGATAATTTGATCGTACTGTACGTCAGTCTTTTAGTTCTTCCTGCAAAGTCGAGTTTGCCGGAAGAGACTTCTCTATTACTCATCACCTCGGCATTTACCTCCTTTCTATCCTTTACACAGCTTATCCATAATTTCTTCGGTTTTCTTCTATTCTTCTAGCTACAATAGGGGATCGGACTAACTCAAAAAAATATGATTCTGTATAGTCCGTCAGTTAGATTATCGAAAAATATTAGATACGTGTTTTTTGTTTCATCAAGTCAATAAAAATTGACGAAGCTATAGCGCGTCAAAGATCATGGAGTGGGGCTTGCAACGTCACTTAAACGTACAAAATGTACTATCATATGACGTCACACGAGTTTTCGAAGCAATGTATCGTCTTCATTTTTTGTTTACGTAAAAAAAGAAAAAATATGTGGTCAATATTTTTTGGAAATCTTTTTGACGGACTAATTAGTTTTTTTTTGTCCGATCCCTTATTATACTAAAAAAAAATTCACCACATTTTCATTATTCCTCCGCATCACATGTCCATACCACAATAACCTTTCAGTCTTCAGACTTCCTGTTATGTACTTACCAAAAATTTACATACGTACGTACATTGCTACTCCAAATTATTTTCGTAACACAGTAGAATGTTTTTAATATCACAAACACAAACGTTCGGATTGAAAGTTGGTGAAGCGAGTTCTAATATCCGGTAGGAGCGAATTTTGATTTTCTGTATGATTTTAAAGACGAATGTTTTCGAAAATGTTTCAAGTTATTAAATTTAACTTGAGTGAGTACCGTTGACGCTTAAAATTCGAGCAGTTAAAATATTTCATCTGTAACCGGTAGCTTGGCCTGTGTTCCCGATGCCGGTGGCAACTATTTTTTCTAATATTTTAAAATGTGTTGTTTTCGTTTGTATTTTATTATAAAACGAAATATTTAAACATTTGAATGTTAATGTAAAGAAAGTAAATAAATAATAAGTAACAGGTATGTATTCTATGTATAAAATATGCTTGTGACTTTTAACTCTGTTTTTAGTTTTATAATCTGGGTGCTTGTGCGAAATTTGCAAACATATTATTAGTGCACTCTACAGAAGTTGTTAATAATCTGTTACCTTTCTTTGAAGTATCTTATTTCTTCTTAAAGCTATTAAAAATGATGATTTTAAAAACTTAGAAAACCAGTCTCTCAAAATGAAAATACTGTAATTTACTTTTTAAAAACATACCTCTACAACTCTAGGAGCTGCTAAAATAACATGAAATTAAAGAAGAGCTCTTTACATTCCCTACAGTTTGTGCATACCTGAAACTTTAAGGACTTATTCACTATAATTTGAAGGAACGTATTCAAAGGTGACAGACCGAGAAATGAAGCTTGAATGGAATACTTTAATTAAATAGATTTTTGAAGCGTCGTTGTTATTGTCTTAGCTTTTAATTAAAGTCATTTCAGGTAAATTCTTTTCTTAACTGTATTGGGAACGGTAACCAGTCTTACCGGATGCAGATCATCATCCACCTAGCTTTTTTTTCAACTATTTCAGTCAAATCGGATGTAGCTGAATAAAAGCATTTTACATGGACCGACACACAGAAGAGTGACTGGTTCCAACTGGATGAGAGTTGCCGAAAATCGAGCTGAGTGGCGCAAGATTAAAGAGGCCTAGGTATATCCAGCAGTGGATTGCAACAGGCTGATAATGATGACATGGAGCGACTGCCTATCTGACCTCAACAACACAGTAAGTACGTTACCCCTTGGTAGGACTGGTTGTCAGACTTTCGAGCCACTGACTACCTGTTACGACTGTCAAAGATCTAAAATGGCAGCTGGAGTCAAAGGCTTTTTTTTTTACGTGTTTTCAAAGGCAAAAAATGGTAAGTGGAGTCATGGAGGGTCGCTCATCTCATCCACAAATCAGCCTCGGCAAAAGTTCATTATAAGCCTATAGCACTGCTGGATATAAGCATTTTCAATCGCACGCCACTCAGCCCGTTGCTACCAGCCAGAGCCACCCTGCTAAGATCGTCACTCCACCGAGCTTGAGAACGCCTCACCTTACGCTTGCCGATTTAACAGCAAATGTAAGTTCACCTTGAAGGTCGACCCGTGTGGCTTCTATTAGGCACTAAGCCACGACGACTGTATTTCGTTACTCCGAAGTTCGAAATACCGAAGTACGGTATACAGAAAGTTCGTGAGTCCGAATACCCCCTCTATTGCGCTGCACGCTGGTCTATAAGACTCGAAAATGTTTTGAACTTTGCCACTAAAAGCCACAATATGTTTACAACGACTTGGGTAATTTCACCATTAGTTTGGACAGTAAATAATGTTGAGCATTTAGGCTTAAAAACTTTGTTAACTTGGCTGAGAAAGTAGCAAAAGTAATATTTTAGGTCGTAAAGTTGGTGAAAACAAATCCATTTGACTTTCACAAACGGTCTCATATAACATAGACTGTAATTATGCGACGAAATAACCCTTAGAACTTTATAGGTATTTAGTAACAGTACTAAACTAACGGTTAATTGTAACTGACGTAATAAAGCCTATTTTCACAACATAAAATAACATTATACATGTAATGCCCGAAGGGTTAGGCATAGGCGTAGGTACCCATAAAATAGTCACATTTTGCCAGTCATTATTTTGAAGACTTAGACTGCCTCTTTGGTCTAGTCTAGTGGTTCGCAAGCGCGACAGATGAGCATGAGGTCGAGGGTTTTCTATTCCTGGGACTGACCCAGAGAGTGTTATTGGGTTTTCTATAAGATTATCTTCAGTAACACCCATGGAGGCTGGATTTATTTGTGCTCAGCTGATGTCAATAGGCTTGCCTCTGTGACTGGTGAAATGTGGGTGTATCATTAAATACATCTCTGCCTAACCCTTCGGGTATATGTGCTATGTTATGTTACGTAATTTTAAAACCCACATGAGTTGGGCAGAAACCAGACTCCGGGCTGCGCCAGCTTACCCTGTGAATCGAACCCAGGATCTCATACTTAGCCGTAGAGCTTGTGATCGCAAGACCAACCTTTCTTTAATACTGAAATATTTCAATACTAGCGTTTGCTCCCAACTTTGCATACATTTGCTTGGAAATTGAGCAAAAATGTGTAATACTTCTTCTTGGAGGAGCAGAATGATAATATCTCATTTCGTATGCGGATTTTAGATTAAAAGAGGAATTCCACTTTATATTGCCTTTTGACTGGCCTGTTGGTCTAGTGGTTAGTGCAGGGACCGTACAACCCCGCTTGAGAGTTAAGCCTTTGGACTGGGTAACCCGTACATGGGGTAACTCATATCGCTGTGTTACCCTTTGTTCGAGTTACACCCTCGAACCCCAGCGAAATGGTTAACACTTTTATTAAGGTAACCACGTGAAGGGGTTAACCCCTTCAATGACTTAAGCCTTTGAAGAGGTTACCTTCCCGAAAAGCTTTTTTTCGGGTTACCCTGGATTACCTAATAAACTTTAGCTGCATCTAGGTGGGGGGATACTTGCACCCGTGCGCCCTTACTGTTTTTATTTAGTTATTACGAATTTGACAACAATTGATGCGTGACATTTAAGCGAACTAACAATTTAAGATGAGTAAGACAGGTACAAATTATTTAAAGTACTGAGTTAAATTAATAGTTTTTCTAGTGTTATGTGGTCGGACCACGTTCATTTATACCCATGTATATACCTAATTTGTTCCTATTTTAGTAAGTAAGTAGGTATTAATAACTACCTACGATAATTATTAGATTAACACCAAGGTAAGTAATGCTATTTTTTACGTAAGATCAGGCGAAGTAACAAACATAAATTCTTATATTAACCCTATTCTTAGCGCTGTGTACAATTTGATACATTGAACTTTATGAAAATCTAGAAACGTTCCAAAAGGTATTTTCAAACATTTATTATTTTATATGGTACAAAATATAATCCAAATTCTAAAATAAAATATTTTATCATTTGTTAATCCAAATAATAGGGTATTTCACCACAAAATTCTAATTAGTCCGTCTGTTAGATTATCGAAAAATATTGGATACGTATTTTTTGTTTTATCTAATAAATAACAATTGACGGAAATAAAACGTGTCAAAGATAATGAGTGGGGGCTTTTCACGTCACTTCGTGAGTAAAAAAGTACTAACCTTGTGACGTCACACGACTTGACACGACTTATCGAAGCGCTGTATCGTCTTCATCTTTTGTTTACGTGAAAAAAGAAAAAATATGTGTCCTTTATTTTTTGAAAATCTATCTGACGGACTAATTAGATTTTTTAGGTGAAATACCCTATTATGCAGTAGAAAACAAAATAGCAAACCGACCATTGAAGTCGTCTGGGCGTTGCAAGATAAAAACACAATTTTTATTATATTTAGGTCAAATTATTTTCAAAAGCTGTTTAATTCAAATAGGTATATTGGCTACTTAGAAACGCTACTTTCAAGTATCAAAATGGTCTGAAATCGTAAGTAATTTACTGTTTTTTTCTTAGTGTATCAGATATGATACACTGCCAGATTCCATTCTTTTAGATAATTTTTCGCATGTATCAAATATGTGACATTGCTTGATTTGTACGGTTTTAATTTATTATATAGTTATTACAATATTTCTATTTTATATTATGTATATTGTCATTATTATTGTTTATTTTTGGGGGAGTATGAGGAACAGGGTGTAAAGTTCCTCATCCCCCGTTGAAAAGGGAGAATCCTTCGACCGGACGGGTGTTGTGTCCGGTGGGCTAACTGCCCGACATTTGTCGCGGATAATGTTCATAGCGCGATGTAGGAATTTCGCCAATCAGTTCGCAGGTGTTGCGATAGATGTCGCTAGTCGCCACATCACTCCCTTCCGAGACCGGCGGTCGAAAGCAGGTTAAGTCTTGGCGCTTGTCAGCCAGTGGAAGGTTCCAGTGAGTCGGAACCGGATGCCGCATAGTTCTCGGTGAGTCGGAACTGTCTGCGGTGATGCCCCAGTGAGTCAGGGTGATGCTGCGTATGCTACAGTGAGTCGGAGTGTGCAGTGCTGCGTAGTGGCTGGCTGCTGCGTCGACCAGGAGAGAAGGGCGTCTCTGCTTGCTGACCGGCCGAAGTGCAGTGTGCTGTGCCAAGGTCGCTGATGAGGCTGCTGGTGATGTCCAGGAATGCACTTCCGCTGCTTGCTGGTGGACAGGTTTCACCATGAAGCCGTAGATGTTGGCTGACGGTATGACTAGCTGCTCGAAGGCGAAGGGGAAGTGATGACGACGTATGAAGTGCTTGCACGAAGGCTGCGTTGACGTTCATGCACGGGGTCACCAGTTTGGGGGTGTGAGGAACAGGGTGTAAAGTTCCTCATCCCCCATAGAAATGGGAGGATCCTTCGACCGGACGGGTGTTGTGTCCGGTGGGCTAACTGCCCGACATTTGTAAGTCGGGATTTTCTATATAGGCTTATGTCGCGGATAATGTTCATAGCGCGATGTAGGAATTTCGCCAATTAGTTCGCAGGTGTTGCGATAGATGTCGCTAGTCGGCACATATTTTTAATTTGTGTCATGCAATAACAAAGTTTAAACGTGGTTTAATAATAACTGCCACTCGGATCGATCTTTAGGTTAAGCTGCGCTTGCCTAGGTTGGTCTGTAACTCGATATTACATACCGAGTTTCCTCCGTGCCTCGGAAAGCACGTAAAGCTGTTGGTCCCGGCTGCCATATATAGATCTTTGGCAGTCGTTCGTTACAGAGGCATGGAGAAAACCCGGTATGTAATGAATGGTCACCGATCCACAGACCAACATAGGCAAGCGCGGCTTAACCCAAGACCTGAAACCTGCCTTCGGCCCGAGCGGCAGTTATTATCAACAACATCCAATTAAAAAAATACATTGACGGATGAAAATTTTGTAAAGCTTGGCAACCAGCTTAGAGTCACCAATTAGCCTCCTGGCTCTACGCTCTACTGAGTCGAGTGTGGCAAGTTGGTATTTGGCTGAGCCATCCCAAAGGTGACAGCAGTACTCCATGCCGGAACGGACTTGAGCTTTATACAATACTAGCTTTTACCCGCGACTTCGTCCGCATTAGATAGTAAAAAAAAAATAGGTAAAAAGTAGCCTATGTCCTTTCTCGGGTATCAAAATATCTCCGTACCAAACATGCAAATTGGTTCAGTAGTTTAGGCGTGATTGAGTAACAGACAGACAGAGTTACTTTCGCATTTATAATATTACTAGCTGATGCCCGCGGCTTCACCCGCGTGGATGTCGATCAAATTATATACTAAAACCTTCCTCTTGAATCACTCTATCTATTAAAAAAAACCGCATCAAAATCCGTTGCGTAGTTTTAAAGATTTAAGCATACAGACAAACAAACAGACAAAAATAGCGACTTTGTTTTATACTATGTAAGGATAAGGAAGTATGGATTGAAAGCTGTCCAGGCTTGAAGTACCGCTTAACCCTGTTTAGGTTACCCAGTTTTTTTGCCGCAGTTTGAGCTTTCGACTCGATTTAGGCGCCGAAGTTCAGATTTGCACTCAACTTCGTGCCAAGAAGCTCGAGACTGTCAGTAACTTCTACAGACGCACTCCGGAAAGTGGGGGCCAGATTGAACGGACTTGTTTTAGCAGTGAACAGACACACTTGCGTTTTGGTGGCGTTGAAATCAACCAGATTGTCGTCACCCCACTTGGAGACAAGACTTAAGGCTGAATTCGTTCGCTCTACCATGGCCTCTCTCAATGAACGTATTTCATCACCCGATGCGCAGTCCCATGAGGCACAGGTGGCCGGCGTCGTGGGTGGGGCGCCACTGGAGCGGAAGCGCCTCAGATGCAAACGGCGCCGGGCGCCGGAGGCAGGTGGGGGCGGGGGTGAGGGTGCTGAAGGGGCAGAGGGGGAGGAACAGGGGCCGCCACCCCCACCCGCTTTTGCGCTGGATGTGTAACTCTCCATGACAGTGCTGTCATCTGCGTACCCAACAATACCAGGAATAAGGAGGTCGTTGATGTGCAGCAGAAAAGTGTCGCAGAGAGAACAGACTCCTGAGGAACTCCTGAGGAAATCAATAGCCACAAGGTCAGAGGAGCAGCCATCAATGACCACTCGGATCGACCGTTCACTCAGGAAGTCAGATATCCAGCAGCAAAAGTCAGCGAGAATGCCGTATGCCGGAAGTTTGCTCAACAGACTTGCGTGCCAAACCCTGTCAAAAGCCTTCGAGATGTCCAGCGACACAGCAAGGGCCTCGCCGTGTTTCTCGATGGCTTCGCCCCAGCAGTGCGTAGCAAACACCATAAGATCCCCAGTTGACCGTCCCCGGCGAAAGCCATACTGACTGTCGCAGAGCAGGTCGTTCGCTTCAAGGTGCGCCAGCAACTTACCGTTCTCCTAACGGACTCCGACACCAGTTCACCTCGTCTAGCATTGCTATGTTCTTAGGAAACCTTAATATTTCATCAGATGAGGATAAATCAAGTAGTTGCTTCAATATCTTTGGTACTATATACCCTCAGTCATTGCAATGAAACCCTTTTTATTGGCTGGTGTGGCGACTAGCGACATCTATCGCAACACCTGCGTACTAACAACGATCGATAGAAATTCCTACATCGCGCTACCAACATTATCCGCGAGTCGCGACATAAGCCTATATAGGAGTTCCCGACTTACATATGTCGGGCAGTTAGCCCACCGGACACAACACCCGTCCGGTCGGAGGATCCTCCCTTTTCAACGGGGGATGAGGAACTTTACACCCTGTTCCTCATACCCCCCCCCAAAGCTGGTAAATCATCAAATAACTTTATAAGGTCAAACAAAATTTTATAAGGTCCAAAGGGTATTACTATCATGATTTTTAACAAAACTAAAAGAACCAAAAATAATAAAAGGGGGTTATGCTTTTTAATTGTATTAAATGTTTTTGTTTTACGTTAGCGTGTTTTATTTTTGTATGGTTAAAATAACGTTGGAAGCCTGGCAGTGTAGCAAATATGATACATAGATTTTATAAGGTAGATTAGGCAATGTATCTTATGTGATACATTCAATAAATCATAAAATAATATAAATACATTTTTATTATTTTTTTTTCTACCCGCAATAAATACGTAAGAACGCATTTTATGTAATTTTTTTCAATATTTCTAAAAATAAAAACCTTGCCAAGTATAGGGTTACTGGCATTTCCACATAAATAACATTTGCTTGCGTTATTTGATGCATCAAATACATAACGATGCACAGTACCTCTCCTCGGCTGTGGCATTTTCACAGAAAGACAATTCTTGTTTACGTATATTAGGGAAGCTACAACACACTTAAACATAAACACTGCTAAATTGCTTTTAGTTCCGTAGTTCCGTCCGAGTTCCCAATCAAATGATGAATGATGAAAATAAACAAGTAGGTATATACACATGAAGCGAAAAATTAAATATTATTACAATGTTTAGCATGTGTGACGAGCAAAATTGAACTATAAGATCATAGATAATAGCTATTTTTCCATGTTTACAAGTCGGTACACGCAAGATTGGCGGACCGCCGGACGCAGTACGAATGTCACGTGCGGTCGTGTTATCGTGTATGCAATTTTCAAACTAATATCGATTTAAAACAGTGCATAATACAATGTCTTGAGTTGGAATGGCTTACCCTGTTACAGTGTTACAGGGTGTTGATAGGGTAACCCGTTCGTAACAGGGTTTACTATACCCGTTCGGAGGTGTAACATGTATTATAGGGTTTCTTTTTGAAGCGCTTAAAAAAACCCCTTCAAAAACCCTTTCAACGAGTATCCGGACGGTCCCTGGGTTAGTGACCCTAACTGCTATGCCGGAGGTCGTGGGTTCGATTCCCACCCAGGACAAATGTTTGTGTGATGAGCACGATCATTTGTTCTGTGTCTGGGTGTAATTTATCTATAATATGTATGTATTTAGAAATATACAAGTATGTTTATCAGTTGTCTAGTACCCATAACACAAGCTCTGCTTAGCTTGGGACTAGATGGCGTTGTGTGATAGTTGTGGAATATTATTATTATTATTATTATTCTCGTTTGATATTTTTAAATGACTCGCGAACCGAATGTGTGCAAACTAATTTTAACGAGCTTTTCTATAAGATACAGTCATGTAATTTTCTCCGTGTTAATTAGTAAGCTAATCTAAAATCAACAAAATTACCCTACATAGTACTTAAAAGAGCGGTGTCAAAAGAGCGTATCGCAAGTGATTAAAAGAGTAAATGATGAAATAACTTCGTTTACTGAATACATGATGACTATAACTACATGATTTAGAGAGTCTCAATCATTTGTTGTCACAGAATGACCTTCAAACTTCCGTCTGTAAAAGCTATTTTATCCCGCAAATACCATATTTTCACGCAGGCTCCGAATAAGGGAGGAGTCCATATATTATCATAGATTAGATATTTTCCTGTCGTTTGGTAGGTGCCTACTTGTTCCCATAGTACCCGATTTTGTGTGCCTTAGGCTACAGAATAATAGCGAAATTGTTGTAAACCCTTACTGCTATTAAGGATGCAAGCAGGGATGCAGTCTTCATTCTTTTGTTTTAGAATGTTCACATCCTTGTCTTGTCTGCATTATCGCTATGAAATGGGCCTACTCTTGACCTCAATCTTGTCCTAAGGGCAGAGATGAAGTCGACGATGGAACGCGCTAACCCAAAAGAAGCCTATTTATTCGCGACGAGGGTTACAATTATCAACTCCGGCGCAGGCAGGGACTTCAGCTGAGCCTATAATAAAAGACAAACTAACAAAACTTAAGTAACTGAATATCGTCTTAGTTAAACTACTAGTAAGTACACTACTAGTAAGTACATGAAAATATAGTGTTGTAAAGGAACCAGGAAAGCACCGGTGTTCAGGTATTTCATACAGCTTTAATGCATGTTGCTTGATTAAAATACAACGCTTGACTGCCGGGCCGCTGCTGCATAAAATAAACTCAATATTTTCGCCTTTACTTTATATAAAAGCGTACTTTCTGATCCCATAATAATGAAACATGAAACATTTTTTATCATTTTATAAAGTGGACTTTACATAAATTCAATTTGCTCGTCTTGATTCAAATTACATTTTGAAATGTTGCGTGGGATTTTCTCTTCTGACATATAGGTAAGAAAAATGTTAAACAATTTGTAAGTAGTTCAGAAATATTCATGAATAAAATTTAGAAACTTCACGAAAAATTTATAGAGAATAAACTGAGAGAAACGTAGGTTAGGAAACATATTTCCGCTGCACTGAATCTCGAATGCAATGACATTAACTAAAGCCACAATTACATATACTATGTGTTTGTATATGTACTGTCTCCAGCCAGCAAAGCCCTTAGCAGAACCATTACTTGTAGTTACATATGGGCCGGGTCTACCACTGGACATTTACGAGGTCTTGTACACTTGTCCTATTTTAGAGCTAAGTAAATAGTCTACAAGTGTATTGTATGTGAACTGAAACGTAATGTAGTAAGGACCTCAATTATGTATAACTTTACTACCCGTTCTTTGGTTCGGAAGTTAAGGCTTATCGCTTGACTGACACGGTGCCTAAAGGTAGCCAGTTAACCACGCTAAGTAATGTAAAACAGTTTTGAATGTGCAACTGTACATGCAAAACAAAACCGAGTTCCATTTAAGGATTAACTGTACCGTTTTCCTATACGTTAATGCATAGCGTACAGTTTGACTGTACAAGCAATACTGCACATGCATAACCTTGTTAATGGTGTCAGTGTTGGTGAGGTGTGGTGAGTGTCTTGACATGCTGCCATTCCCCACCTGGAGGGGTGCAACTGGTTTATCTAGCTTTCTGCATTGTCAGTAGCGTCCTAAGTCATAAGTACATCCAAACAGACATGAGAATTAAATAATCGCCCCCATCAATCCAATCGTTTGTGGAACCGCAACATTGCCTTCTGCCTCATAATTACTATTACCAGGGCTGAATTACTTATCGTTATATTATATTCCGTGCCGATTAGAAATAAGGTTGTATTATGTAAAAGCTTCCATCGATTTCAAGACATCTCCAGATATCTTCTTGAGAATAAACGTCGATAAAACCAAATATTCCGTATAAATTCATACATATTTGAGTGACATATTCTCATTGCTGTGTATCGAAACATGTCTACTACAACAATGGTAAGCATTTCTGTGACCATTTACAAGGACCTGCAAACATAAGTATTGGAAGATGTTTTTCGTCTGAGATTTGTAGAGCAGAGAGAGGCGAGGGAGGTCGAGTAACTCTGGCGATTGTCATTTCTTTATTTTGGTAGCCCGAAGTAGTTCGGAAGAAGACTACCCACACACTGTGTCGTAACATTATTTGCCCATTATAGTTTGTCGAACCCAAACAAGCCAGAACGCCCAAACATAGTCCCGTATTGTATCGTGATATGCAATTATCATTTGGTATATTTTTATCGAATTCATTATTCATTCACAATACACTGGCTTTTGTCCGCGACTTCTCTCGGTTTTGCTGTGCCCCAGTATTATGTGCTTAATGTTTTTCTCTTTTTTATTTACAGGATCGTTGGAGGGTTGTACGGAATTCAAAGGAGAATAATTATATTTCAACAAGGAATTTACGTTATACGGCACGTGTTTAGGGTCGGTTTGGGAAATTCCTTTCGACCATATACGCATATTTTTGTGGAGTGAAGAAATCATTCTGTATTTTTCTACTTGGTGGTTCCTGACGGCCAAGAGAGAAAAATATCAAGCGTCTGGAACCAGAACTGGATATTATTACTAATGGCAGGAACCATTTCCTTTTAGAAACTATTGATATTTTATGTACTAGCGACCAACCCCTGGTTTGCACTATATTTACGACGTAACAAAACATTGTTTTATTAATATTATCCAGATGATGCAGTACCTAAATGTCCATAAGTTTTCTGGAAAAAATGCAGTAAATTACGAAAACCGTTTAATATTCTTCTATTGAGTATAGTTTTGTTCCGTATGGTGTCGGACGCAAAGAATAACACCATCCCATATCTTCCCGTGGGTGTCGTAAGAGGCGGCTAAGGGATGTACCAGAGAATGGGCAGCAGCGTTCTCTGTGCTTTTTGTATCGACCGTACTGCGATCGCCAACCCGCCTGCCAAGCGTGGCGATTATGGCAAACCCCCTAAGCAAAAATTACACTTAGAGGCCTATGTCCAGCAGTGGACGTCTTTCGGCTGAAATGATGATGATGATGAGTATAGTTTTGTACATGTCACGAACTCATGACACAAAAAGTTACTTTTAATTCCTATGATGTATTTACAACGATAAATATACTCGTATATTGTGTATAAAAAGTGGTATGGTCTCTAAACAACCCATAAAATTTTTCATCTGTAATTAAAAAAAAAAACAGTTTGGAGGACATTTTGATCGTATAAAATAAAAAATAAAAAATTAAATAAATTGTGTTTTATTTCAGGCAAAATACCCATAATGAGAGAAAAATACAAATAGCACAGAAATCATTAAAAACATCATCAAAAAAAAACACATAAATTAAAAATCCATAAAATGTCAATAATACATAAACTCTCAAAATAACATTACAAAATTATCATCAAAATATCAATAAAATGTCAATAAATAAAAATCATACTAACACTAAAAGTAAAAAACACATTAAATAAAACACAAAAACACATTAATTAGTATAGGTATTGCAGTTTTGTTTTTAAAAAAGCGACAAAAAAATCAGAATAATTTAAATTGGTTAGTGTTAACCATTTTAGCGTAAAGTCCCTTCTACCCTGAATATATTTTTATTTCTTTTGTTTAGACTTCCCCTTTCCGTATTATCCCTTACCGTAACGGTTTTACGTAAAACTGAATTTCATTGGTTACCGGTTCTCTCTGGTCTACTTAACATTCATAGCATTAAGATCGAAAGCAAACAGTATAATAACTGCGAACATGATCTTTTATTTACATGTAGGGACGAATAAACAGCTAAGGAAAACTTGAAAGCGACCCACTATGTCGTTTTCTGTGAATGAAGTAACGGTAGATACTATTCAGTATATTAGACTTGTTTATGCAGATACATGTTACTTTTAGGTGTTTCAAGAAATACATTTTGTAATGTTTGGAACTTAGCAATTATTTCCCAGAAATGGTGGTGACGCAGTGAGAGTCTACAGACCGTATCCTACTATGACTGTTGGGTTTATAGCTTGTTTTGATTCACTACTTAGCTTATAGGCAAAAACTAGTTTAATCAGTTACTCAGTATGTATTCCTAGGATCAGGTAACGAGAACAAATTACTCATTTTATTTCGTGGATATTGGAGTAGACGCTGTGATGAGTACCTAGTAGATAAGTACCTACTCTACAAATTACATATTTTTTTGAATTCAAAGGCTGTGTTGGTTTTTCCTCAAATTTCTGTAAGTAGGCAAGCGAACCGGAAGACGTTGCGTTGGAAG